>CM060949.1:19618858-20958858 GCA_030765055.1 Mantis religiosa
AGGAAGTCGATATTCCACGGAGGTATCAAGACTGACTAAGAACACGACCCTAATGTAATAAAACAAAAGAATGTAGATATATGAAAAAGATATAATTACTGAATTGTTTCTAGCGATTGTATGTAAAGAGTCTGCAAACACCTGACTATCGCTTTTTCCTTCGTACTTATAATGAAGTGGGTAATGGAAATTCCAGTAGATTACTTTACATAGCGACAGAGGGCGAAGGTCACGTAGTACTAACAAATCCGTGACAATTATTTGTATTAAGCGGTTTAATTGGTAAAATGCCAGAAGGACGTGACTGTGTTCTATTGTTCTACATACACCGCCTAGGTAAGTGGTCAAGGGAAGTTTCAAGGTCGGAACTGAGAGGGCGGATCAGAAAGTAACAGGACTTGTGGTCATCTTTGACCTTCAGCCTCGTACTGAAGATTCACTAATGCTTCTGCCCTTTACTGACTGGTTTGTCCTTTGAAAAGATCACGTGCGTGACATCCTTGCCACCTTCTACCTTCCCAGTAGATATTTGCTTGATTAAACATAGCGAAATGCATTATTACAGGAACTAAAACTCATATACTGTACATTTTCCTACCTCTTTCGCTTTACTATTTACTGCAAGACAGTCGAGTCAAATAAAAAGTATTTGACGTAAACTGCGTGTTTGAGCAACCTCTATATTTTTGAGTAGTAATGTTTTTTCTACCTCTTACAGTTTACCAGTTATTCAAAAGCTCCCTTCATTTGTTATAAAGTACCAACTATTGAGGATTAGGTATAGTTAAATTATAAAACTAAGTTCATTTGTAATTGGACAACAAACAAAACAGTATCGTGTGCTTTCATAAGTAACGTCGGCTTTTTTGTTTCGATGCTTCGTAAAATGTATTGGGTTTCTTTGGTTTGGCAATTCTGTTTACAGGATGCCATGGCTATTGTTGCGTTTATTGCGAGTAAGTATCAGTCTTCAGTTGTTAATAAACAATCACAAAATGGAGATAGAGTCCTTGTAAAACATTACTGGAAACAAGATTATAAAGCGGATGTCAGAGCTCGAAGAATCTGTGAAGTGGAAGGAGAAGATGTCGTTACTGAAGTGTGGCACAACAATGGTTCCAACGATTCAACAATACAGACGAAAACACTAAAGATTTACCACGTCCTGGAAGACCTAAAGTATGGAATATTGAGGATACACGTCAAGTTACCCATAGGCTCTTAGAAGAACTCGGTACATCAAATGATACCATATGTCGCCACATTAAGACACTTGGAAAATCATACAGAAGCTGTAGATCTGTACCTCGTGAACTGACACCTCAACAGGCTGAACGTAGAGTGGAGATCTGTTGTCTGCTTATCTGTAATCCCAAGGATGATAGATTTGTCAGGAGAATTGTCAGTTGTGATGAAAAATGGATATATTACCGAAACCCTGATGTCTCGAAACAGTGTCTTGATCCCCGTCAACCTGACAAAGTCACCGATGAAATAAATCAGTTCGGCCACAAAGTAATGTTGTATGTCTGATGGAATTTTGAAGTTGTGATTCACTGAGAGTTTGTTCGAAACGGGCTGTCGATTGATGCAGATCTTTATTCTCAACAACTGGAACGAATTCATGAAATTTTGAGACAGAGATGCCCAGCATTAGTTAACTGTCTAATGCAACACCGCATACTGCACGAACAACCAGGGAAACAGTTCAGGAATTGAGGGGAATCGAACTGCTACCACATCCATCATACAGCCCTGATCTCGCACCATGGCCCATTTTCTACGTGGAAGAAATTCTGACAACATTGAAGCAGTGCAAGTGGGTGTGACAGAATTCTTCGCATCAAAAACCAGAGACTGGTACCATCGTGGGATAATAAACCTCGCTAAACGATGAGAATGTATCTACAGCACGATTAGTTTGGTTTTGCACACGCCATGCGTACACAGAACTTGGTACTTACATCCTGAAGATTGTGCGGCGATGAAGAACGGCAGAGATTGTAGTTCAGGAAACAAGAGAAAGAACTGCATCAGTGCTGAGTAAAGGTCCTCGCCTATTTGAGTCTGGTTCCTGGCGTACCCCTCTTCATAATCCGTGTAACTGAAGCCTGAAACATGCAAATCGTGGTCAGTATCCTCTATGCACAGTCACATACATGAAATACCTTTCCTGGGCTATCCTCTGTGCTTTAGACTTCTAAGTGACCAGGGTTAAACACCAGGAGAGAAAAACGCCATTCCTTCTAGTTTAGTTGATTTTTTTTAAAAAAATTTAATACCTCTTTTATAGACAGTGTTAATTTTTATTTGTTATTTCCCACCCTCCGATTGGGGAAGAATAACGTCATAGTTGACTTGTGAGTCTATCCTGAAATCATAGTGCCCTCTAAGGAAAAGAAGCAGTAAGCAAATTACAGCGCTCTCCGTGTGGTTGCTCTGGTAACTAGTACAATCAGCTTCCCTTGGATATGAACACAGAGCACCGTGTCTTCATGGTCCAATGCTACTTTCGTACCAGCATTAAAATTGGTGCGACATAAACCGCTGCATAGAGGAGTTTATACAAAGCTATTCAGCATTCAGACAAGTACCTCGGAGCGTAATGTTGTCAAAAGTGTCCAGGTAACGTCAAATTGACATACTTTTGTTTGCAACATAAACGTCTTACGTTTTATAAGTATACGATATAAATTTTTTGTCATTCTCACGCTTAATTAAAATGTCTATTAATGTTGGTATCCTTATGACTTTTAAAACCAATAGGTACATCAAACATTTCCAAGATACAGGATCACTTTAGTTACTCGCAAAAAGCGAGACACTGGACGCTATAAAGTGAGTGGTCCCAAATGTTATGCCAGAAAGACCTCAAACATACTTTCTCGCAATACACACAATGTTTAAGGGGAAGAGAGAAAAGAAATATAAGAAAATGGACACATAACACTATGTACTAGAGATATTTTCTTGTTTAGACTTGGATAAAAGCTTTGTACATATTGTAACACTAATTTATTTTTCATTTCTAGAACATGTTCTGCTAATTTTCTGGTTTGTAATGAAGTTACATTGTGAGGAAGCTGTGGGTGATAGAAAAGAATTGAGATCAAATTGAAATATTTCTATTTTATGTGACAGGTTTATGCATTATGTCAACTATAACAGAAAAAACAGATGTTCATTGTGAAATAAGTATTATTGTTTTTTTTTTTGTTTTTTTTTTTGTTTTTTTTTTTTTTTTGTTTTTGTTTTTTTGTTTTTGGTAATTTACGTCCTCCAACATTAAGTCATATCGGACGATGAATGGAATGGGTGAAATGATGCTCAAATGAGCCCAGGGTCCACAGAGCTTAGAGTTACCCGACATTCGTCTTTCAGGATAAGGGAAAACCCCGGAAATCCCCTTATCCAGGTAACTCACCCTGACCGAGATTCGAACTCGGGACCTCTTGAACGTGAGGCAGACACTCTACCACCACGCTACGGAGGCGGGCTAAGTGTTCATTGACTTATCATTTCGTATATTCTTCATGGTAAACTGTTATGACTGCATAATAAGCTTTGTAGTGCATTGTGTTGTAGTATATAGTTACCATATCTCCGCACCAGACGAAGTTACGCACCTTTATATTACGCGGGTAGACCCACCACTCAAATAGTATAATGTCGCGGCGACGGGCATAAAACGATCGGCGCAAATAGAGAACAGACGGGTAGTGCTTCACGGAGATAAAGAGCTTGCATAAGCAGATAAACATAGCGCCGTAGATAAAGGACTTACCGGCACAGATTAAGTTACGCTTCTGGAAGGCTTTTTGTTCCAGAAATCTCTAGAATTTATCAATGAGGTATTTAAGAAGGCGGCGACTCGCTAAGAGTCAGTCGTGAACAGATGTAACGAGAGCTGATGTTGTAAACAGCTGTAATCAGCACGCTGTTGTGGTCATCGACCTTGTGTGCGTGATGTAATATTGCTACTGTGACTGTATTTCTACGCAAATAAAGAACATTTAGAATTTCTGCAAATTGGACTTTTAATTCTACGAGCCCACAAAGTCACCTACCGGTACTGGGAGATCTTAAAGCTGCTATCGCAAGGCGCTAGCGGAATCATATATAAACTAGCTCCATCAGCGATGCTATTAGTTTCGCACGGTCCAATTACAAATAAAAATGAACATCTTGTAGAATTAGATTGAAACACTTCATGAAAGCACCGAACAAGAATGGTTGGTGTTTCAAACCCCTGATGGTAGATTTTGCCTGAAGCTACGATAAAAGAGAGTATATTTAATGGTCCTTGAAAAGATAGAACATTTTTGAAAACCATAAATGATAGAAAACCGCCACTGTGCTGTACTATAAAAGAGGTAGTCAGTAACTTTCTTCGAAACATGAAACATATGCAATACGAAAAAGATTATGAGAAATGCAAGCGTCGCTGATAAGTCCTGATCTTCACATACAGATGGCAGCACTGGGCCAATTTGACAGTACAACTCTAGAACTATTAACAGTATAACTATCAAAGTCTATAATGTAAATATAAAAATACACAAAACGTTTAAGTAATTAGGCATACAATAAGATGGAAAATTACCTTTAAACAGCCATATAAAGTACGTAAGAGAAAGGCAGTAAATGTATTTATGAAATTAGCGTCAGCATTTGTACAAAAGAGCTATAGAATATCTTTTACAGCAACAAGGATATATCATATGAATTTTGTAATAGGTATAATAGGATATGGTGCAAGTACATGGGCACATAGGTTAAGGGTCTAATCCTGCGCAAATTTAATCCGAAAAACTCAGAGACAAATATTACTTCGCAGCAGCAGAGCTACAAAAACGACATCTACCTTGGCCCTAGTAATAGTAGCGGGAATTTGGCCTATTGACTATATCATTGTAGAGGTAAAACTGTAGAGTTTCACTAAAATGGAGGATTTGGAAAAACGAGTAGTGATTAAATACTTCCATTTGAAAGACTTAACGCCTAAAGAAATCAAGGAGGAAATGGACAGTACATTGAAAGACTATGTCCCTTCATATACAATAATTAAAAGGTTGGTTGTAGAGTTTAAAATGGGACGTACGAGTACTAATGATGAGCCTCGCTCTGTCCCTTCATATACAATAATTAAAAGGTTGGTTGTAGAGTTTAAAATGGGACGTACGATTACTAGTGATGAGCCTCGCTCTGTCCCTTCATATACAATAATTAAAAGATTGGCTGTAGAGTTTTAAATGGGACGTACGAGTACTAGTGATGAGCCTCTCTCTGTCCCTCCATATACAATAATTAAAAGGTTGGTTGTAGAGTTTAAAATGGGACGTACGAGTACTAGTGATGAGCCTCGCTCTGTCCCTTCATATACAATAATTAAAAGATTGGCTGTAGAGTTTAAAATGTAACGTACGAGTACTAGTGATGAGCCTCGCTCTGTACCTTCATATACAATAATTAAAAGGTTGGTTGTAGAGTTTAAAATGTGACGTACGAGTACTAGTGATGAGCCTCGCTCTGTTCCTTCATATACAATAATTAAAAGGTTGGTTGTAGAGTTTAAAATGGGACGTAGGAGTACTAGTGATGAGCCTCGCTCTGTCCCTTCATATACAATAATTAAAAGGTTGGTTGTAGAGTTTAAAATGTGACGTACGAGTACTAGTGATGAGCCTCGCTCTGGACGTCCTATGGAAGTCACAACTCCAGAGATCATTGAAAACATTCATCGTTATTACTGAAAGACCACAGATTAAAGTTGTTTGAGATAGCAGAGACTGTAAACATATCAAAAGACCGTACAGGTATTCTTTTAAGTAATGTTTTGGGCTCTCACAAGGTCTGTGCCACGTTTGTTGATACCTGATCAAACGTTGCAAAGAAAAACTGTTTCTGTTAAGAATTTGGAGCTCTAATGTAAAAATCGCAGTGATTTTTTGAGACGGCTTATTAACATGAATGAAACTCGGATTCATCACTACACTCCAGAAAGTAAATCACAGTCAAAACAGTAGACTGTGCTAGGTGAACCAACTCCAAAAAATGCAAAGTCAATTTTGTTAATAGCAAGTGTTTTCTGGGGTGCACAGGGAATTATTTTTATTGATTACTTGGAAAAGGATAAAAGTATCACTGCTGACTACTACGCAAGCTTACTACAACGTTTGAGTGATAAGGTGAAAAGAAAACGACCTCTTTTGGCAAAGACAATGTCCTGTTTCTTCACGACAATGCTCCGGCTCATCGTTCAGTCATTCCAGTGGGAAAAATGTGTGAATTAAAGTTCAAATTGCTTGAACATCCATCCTATTGGCCAGATCTAGCACCCAGTGACTACCACCTGTTCCCTAACCTCAAACAAATTACTTAGAAGTTGAAGATTTTACGGCAACGAGGAGTTCATTGATATGTTAAACAGCCATGGTAAATCGCAGTATAGAGATTTCTGGAGATTATGTTGGATAATAAAGAAAATATAATGTGTTGTTTATTGTGAGGCACCCTCATATTTTAGATAAAACACTATTTCGAAATTATTATTTGGTATTTTGTGAGAAAACATTACTTGATAGAGAAAAATGGACAGTGTCATTCAATTTAGCACACCGAAATTAATAAAAACTGCTTTGAGATCGCAAACCGATGAACAAAAGCTATAATTTTCAGCACAGTGAATTGGCGTATGCTAAAAGAATTGAATAATGTAAGATGTCGGGTGAAAGAGACAATAGGGATGCAATTTAAGAGCAATTTGTATAAGCTGGTGAAGCTCAAGTGAGTTCAATTGACCAGAATTGACCAGACCTCACTTAACCTTGTACGTCTGTCGGTTGGTGAATGATTGAAGTGATGCAATGTGTAGCCCAGCATTCCGAGTTTACAAATAGATTACCAACCAACATATCATTAAACTATTCGAATAATAGGTCAGCTCCGACACAGTAGGATTAGGAAACACATGGAGCAAAGGAAATAACTATCCAGATGGCTTCAAGGGAAAGAAAGTTTAAATGAGTCAACAAAAGATAACTTCAAATAAGAATGGTTAATGGGCAGGGTTAGGAAGACAGTTGAAGATTTTTGAAAACTAGATTTTGAAAAAAAGTCGACAAGTGAACGTCGAGCGCGAAGGTTGTCTCTGAACGCTCTGCTTACAAATCACGTGTTTTTGTAGTTAGCTGCGTCAGTTAGCTTTTGTGTATTGTTCATTGCTATATATCATATATCTACATGGCTCTACAAACCAATGATACTGGCAGAATATTACATTCAGCGCTAAATGTATTAAATAACGACACGAACTTCCGGGATAGCTCCAATTCTACGCTACAACTGGCGTTATCTAATCAGCACTACCAATCTCAACTGTCTTCTGCTACCGGGGATAACACAGTAAGTAAACCAATTCTACGACCATCTCAACTTCACTCAATTCAGCCCCTTAATACACTAAATAACTCCGTGCAGCACGACGACCTCTCGTCTTTCTAAATTATTATTTATATTACACTTATCTGAAGGATGTACTTATGAATAATGCCTCAATTTCCTATACATAAAAAGAAAGTAAAAAATGAAAACTGCTGAAGTTACCTTCAGAAATGTTTAGCTAAGTGTTGTGTAGTAAATAATTTATAGTTTTACGGTTTAATATTTATTATTATTTCTGTTACTGGAGAGTGAGTAATGTTGGCACACCTGTAATTTACATTTAGCGATACGAAAACAAGTTGCTGTTTTGTTACTCTTAGAAACAAGCGTGTGAAAATAAGTTTAAATAAAACTGAATTAAGTGTAAAGAAACCTGTTTTGAATAAGTTACTTTACACTCAAGTCTATTACTATGGTTACAGTTCATGCATTATATGAACTTTGAACCGAATGAAGACATTCAAATGTTACAAAGTGCTAAATATTCAGCAATACTCATTATATATTCAAAAAGAGAAATGGCAGCCCATTCAGCTTGAACCAACGTTGTCACAATTGGACTATGGACTACGGAGGTCCAATAGAAATGAATGACGTGAGATAATACATAAATATTTGTGTTAGTTTGTGTTCCACGACCTTACGACACACCGAACGATTATAATCGTTTCGTAGTTTACAGATACTCCAAAAAGTATTCGTCTAGTCATAGTACATCCAATATAACAAGCATAATCAGAAAAATATAGATAAGAAACGAACAATAAATATTTCCTTACATCGGTTGATATCTTTGGGTTCTTATATTGCTTAATTAGTACACAACTCTACGTTATCTAGCATCATGTCAAACAAGTATTCGTCTAGTAAACTAGATCCCAGGTTTGGTGCCATCCCTTCCCTTTTGTTATGCAGTTGTGTTTCATCCTGACAGCTCCATCTTTGTTTTCAAAGTCGCTGACTGCTATTTAAGTAATATGGGTCAAAAACGTCGTGAAACTACAAAAGTAGGGAGAGAAATTTGCATCAGGTTATTTAAAAAAGGAAAATTTATTCAAGAAATTGGAGAAACCATTGGAAGACCTGACAGTACAGTGAAGACTATTATATACAGGTTTGATGAGAACAAAACTTACGAAAATCTATCAAGAAGCGGTCGTCCTGCGGTTCTGTCCGAGATGGAGAAACGACAGTTACTTAGAGAAGTCAAGATAATCCTAAACTAGGTGCTCCAAAACTTGCTATTGCAGTTCAATCACACACAGGAAAGTCTGTATCAGTATAAACTATAATAAATGTATGATGGACAGAGTCAACATGAAAAATTCAATGCCATGGCCGGGATTTGAACCACGGATCTACTGGTTTCCGTTCAGTCGCTCTTAACCTTTGAGCTACCATGGCCAACGTGCCTTCCTGACATTAAATTCTCCAGTTGACTCGTATATTTCCCCGGTAGACCACTAGAGGCTCTCGCATCCGAGATACACCGTTTGTGGCGACTTACTATTGTAAGTACTTGAGTCCCAGGCTTCATCATTTAACTCTTATTATTTTAGTTAATTGATGGAAATTTATAATTTCTCCACACTAGCCGTATATAGGCTAAGATATTTGATGGATAGAGTCAACATGAAAAATTCAATACCATGGCCGGGATTTGAACCACGGATCTACTGGTTTCCGTCCAGTCGCTCTTAACCTTTGAGCTACCATGGCCAACGTGCCTTCCTGACATTAAATTCTCTAGCCTATATACGGCTAGTGTGCAGAAATTATAAATTTCCATCAATTAACTAAAATTATAAGAAATGTACTTTATGAAGCTGACTATGGAGATCGAACAGTCAGAAATCCATAAATCAGTAAAATCAACAAAAAGAAGCGAGTTGCTTTTACAAAAGAACATAAATACGATATGTTTAATTTCAGGAAGAGTGTTGTATTTACTGACGAGAGTCAATTTGAGCTCTTTAAGTCAAAAGGCGAGTAATACTGCGGAGAAAAGTGAATTGTGAGCTTGAGGAGAAAAATATAACAGCTTCAGTTAAACATGGAGGTGGTTCAGTACTTGTCTGGGGCTGCATGAGTGCAAATGGTGTGAGGGATTTGTGTTTTATTGATAGAATTATGAACCATACACAAACATCCTAAATCTGTCCAGGAGATTGAATAATATAGATCTTTGTGAGTATTATATTTTCACACAAGATAATGATACAAAACACACAGTTCTAGAAACAAGGCTATGGTTATTGTATAATACTCCACGATGGATGACGACACCACCGCAATCTCCAGACATGAATCCAATAGAGAATTTGTGGAGTATACTTGACAAAAATATTAGCCATCATCAGATATCTAATATAGAATATATAAAGAACACTCTACTAGAGAAATGGCGTAAAATTACAGTGGAAACAACACAATCTTTGGTGAAATCCACGCCAAGGAGAGTGCAGAGGAATGGAGGATCTACTACCGTAACATTCTACACCATTTTCAGTATGCAGGCGAATACTTATTTTGCATATCTTTACTTTTGAATGTTTAAATATGTTTATGTGAATAGATACTATGTGTTTCTTTATTGTATTCTCTTTTACATCAATCAATAAATAAGACAGTATTCCTGTTGTAATTTATTCTGATGATGTTCCACTATCCATACATCCTTAAACATTAACCCATGCATTAGACCGATACTGTATATCCTAACTAGTCCTCATTTCGGTGTCGCAGCTTCGAAGTTCTGTTAGGTATAATATATAGCTATAGACTTTAACAAGGTTTTTATAAAGTAAGAAGGTAGTTTACCTGTGCCGACCGGGTTGTCAATAAATATCAGCGAGTGAGTCCTGTGCCAAGAGAATGGATTGTAAACAATGTTGGAGTCGTCATCTAGGTAGAAAGGACCAATTTCCCGTAGTCCAAACACGAGACTGAAACCAGGACCTCCCTGCAGCCATAGCACAATGGGCGCCTCGCCGAAGTCACCCTGAAAGTAAAACATAAACCACGGTTTACACTTGCTACCTCCTCTCTCACTGCAATGTTACATGGACTGTACTGTAAACAAGTGAAGGTAGATCATCACAACCACCTCAACTATCATTCTGGAATTGCACTTAAACGCTTATACATAGATGACAGGAGGGTATTATGGAATACTACTCATATTTCTAAAAAATAATTTAACTACTTTTTAAACAAAATTCACCACATTACTATCAGTATATATTATATCGAGAGGCAAGATTTTGTGGTGACAATTATTTATAAAATTCGTATAAATAATTTTAATTGATGGTGTTTTCTGTTTCTTTTACCATAAATTCGTATTAATTTCACGGAAATGTTCGGAAAGAATTAATAAGTAATGACATGACTCAAATGAAAAGTAACAGGTAACTAGAGTAACACAGCTGTTACAACCTTGAAAAAAGCAGATAGTAGGTAACATGAATAAAATCAAATATCACACATCAGACATCGCCCAACTGCAGCATACTTAAAACCATCAGAGTCCTTATTACGTTATACATTTAAAACCAAAACAATTGACTTTTATAAGTTTTTGTTCAGTTAGCATTTTCACTGTTTCGTGGTCAAGTCTACTTCTTTTTCTGTCACATATGAGTCCTGTTGTACTAAATAGCCTTTCAGAGAAAACAGTTGCAGGTGAACACACAAATATTTAACGGCAGTTCTTTTTGGTTCTGTAAATTTTGAATTTGTTTCCCAGTAACCCAGTGAGGTGACTTTGTTCTTGGGAACTGTTAACTGACAGTTGACATACGATTTTCTTGTATAGTTACCACATTCCTGGCAATTTCTCGGGCTTTGTAATGCTCTACTTGCGGCAATAAATTTTAAAATACACTCCTGGAAATTGAAATAAGAACACCGTGAATTCATTGTCCCAGGAAGGAGAAACTTTATTGACACATTCCTGGGGTCAGATACATCACATGATCACACTGACAGAACCATAGGCACATAGACACAGGCAACAGAGCATGCACAATGTCGGCACTACTACCGTGTATATCCACCTTTCGTAGCAATGCAGGATGCTATTCTCCCATGGAGACGAAGGTAGAGATGCTGGATGTAGTCCTGTGGAACGGCTTGCCATGCCACTTCCAGCTGGCGCCTCAGTTAGACCAGCGTTCGTGCTGGACGTGCAGACCGCGCGAGACGACGTTTCATCCAGTCCCTAACATGCTCAATGGGGGACAGATCCGGAGATCTTGCTGGCCAGGGTAGTTGACTTACACCTTCTAGAGCACGTTGGGTGGCACGGGATACATGCGGACGTGCATTGTCCTGTTGGAACAGCAAGTTCCCTTGTCGGTCTAGGAATGGTAGAACGATGGGTTCGATGACGGTTTGGATGTACCGTGCACTATTCAGTGTCCCCTCGACGATCACCAAAGGTGCACGGCCAGTGTAGGAGATCGCTCCCCACACCATGATACCGGGTGTTGGCCCTGTCTGCCTTGGTCGTATGCAGTCCTGATTGTGGCGCTCACCTGCACGGCGCCAAACACGCATACGACCATCATTGGCACCAAGGCAGAAGCAACTCTCATCGCTGAAGACGACACGTCTCCATTCGTCCCTCCATTCACGCCTGTCGCGACACTACTGGAGGCGGGCTGCACGATGTTGGGGCGTGAGCGGAAGACGGCCTAACGGTGCGCGGGACCGTGGCCCAGCTTGATGAAGACGGTTGCGAATGGTCCTCGCCAATACCCCAGGATCAACAGTGTCCCTAATTTGCTGGGAAGTAGCGGTGCGGTTCCCTACGGCACTGCGTAGGATCCGACGGTCTTGGCGTGCATCCGTGCGTGCTTGCGGTCCGGTCCCAGGTCGACGGGCCCGTGCACCTTCCGCCGACCACTGGCGACAATATCGATGTACAGTGGAGACCTCACGCCCCACGCGTTGAGCGATTCGGCGGTACGTCCACCCGACCTTCCGCATGCCCACTATATGCCCTCGCTCAAAGTCCGTCAACTGCACATACGGTTCACGTCCACACTGTTGCGGCATGCTACCAGTGTTAAAGACTGCGATGGAGCTCCGTATGCCACGGCAAACTGGCTGACACTGACGGCGGTGTTGACCAAACGCTGCGCAGCTAGCGCCATTCGACGGCCAACACCGCGGTTCCTGGTGTATCCGCTGTGCTGTGCGTGTGATCATTGCTTATACAGCCCTCTCGCAGTGTCCAGAGCAAGTATGGTGGGTCTGACACACCGGCGTCAATGTGTTCTTATTTCCATTTCCAGGAGTGTAAAATAAAAATTGCAGAATCACCTACCACAGAAGTATCGACAAATATCGAGCGAAGTATCGTTCGATATCGATACCATGAAGTATAGAGGTATCGCTATGCTAGAAATACACGTCTGGAATAGAATGAACCAAAATGATGGATGTTTACAAAGAGTATCGTTATACGGTGAGTTTGAAACTTCCAATACTCTGAAAGGCTGCTGCTAAAGGAAGGTATTTGAAATTAATTTTCTTTTAAAGAAACTTACATGTTTATGCCATTTACTGTTCACCAGTTAAACAAAATTTGGAAATTTCGTTTAGAGTGAAGATGACTTCACAGATTTTGGTAGAAAATTCAGGATGTACCTTCTTACTATGAAAGTTTAAAATTTCTAAAGCTGTTTCAAGTAAAGTATGGTTTGGAGTGGGAGAGCTTTCTCTTCAGAAATCCTCGTTTTGCAAACTTTGAAGATACTGTAGATATAAATAAAGTTTGGGACTTAATTGACATTTCTTTTTAAGTTATGTTTCTCAAAAACAAATATTTACACATAAAAACAGAAGCTAACAACACTACAGTCAGTTTTTTCCCGTTGTCATCGTTACTGCTTTTGGTGTCTTGTTATTTTTCTATTTACTGCCTAGTTGTGAAAATGAAACAAAGTTAAAGACAGAGTCGACTGGCGGTATTTCAAAATTCATTACGCCATTTTTATTTTGAAAATAAATATTTTCCCACAAATAATTAAATGTATCGGACCATTTAATTGCTTTAATAATTTAACTTCTGGATTTATTTCTAGTTAAACTCCACGGCTGATTTATCAATCCGTTTATACCTAAGCTAAATAAAATGTTCCTTCTTTCTGGTTTGGTCCTTCCAATGTAAACCCAGTCGCAATTTAAACAAATTGATAAATGCCAGATTTTTTACTATCGGAAATTTAATGAAGATAAAAAAATATACCAAATTCCTTAAAAAATTGAGACCATTTATTTCCGTAAGAGTGATACGTACATTTTTTAAAATTATAACCATTTTTTAATCTTTTTAACAGTGACAAGACCTTTTTGCAAAACTAGTTCCTTCATTACACAAATATAAATATTTGCCACTAAGACTCCACTTAACTTAAGAAATTGGTGTTAATACTTCTTTCTAATGGAGATCGATTTCAAAAACAAATAGTCCACAAAAACAAACTCCTTTGTCAAGGAAATCTCGGTTACCATGTTTTTCTTGGTTTTTTTTTAGTATTACCAACATCTGAAAACGAAACAAACCTAAAAACAGAACTGACTGTCGGTATTTCAAAATTCATTACGCGATGTGTATTTTTTTAAATAAGTATATTTTCCCAAACCATTAAATCTGTCGGACCATTTAATTATTTTAATAATTTAGCTTCTAGATTTATTTCACGTTTAAATGACCAAAAATGATCTGCTACGGTCGATTTATCAGCTTGTTTATACTTAATGTTACGAAAATGTTCTTTTGTTCTGGTTTCCAAATTACGTTTCGTCTTACAAATGTAAACCTAAAAACAACCTAAACAATTAAATTCATAAATAACAGATTTTTTACTATTAAGAATTTTATATTTTTTAGAAAAATGTAGTAAATTTTTAATACTATATTTATTTTGAGGAACTTAAGTTATACCAACTTTTTTAAAAAAAAACATGAAAATGATTATTAACCCACGGATGGTAAGTAATTTTTTTTAAAATTATAATCATATTTTATTTTTTTAATAATTATATTTAATGTTAATGCTACTTCTACCCTTAAAAGATAAAAGACGATTATAATTTTAAAAATGTACTTACCATCCTTGGTTTAATAAACTATTCCATAAAGTTTTTGAAGAGTTTAAAAAATAAAAATCGGGTAATGATTTTGAAATACCAGCAGTTGATTCTGTTTTAAGGTTTGTTTCGTTTTCATATTTTGGTAAAACTAAACAAACAAATATAAGAAAAACATGGTAACCGAGATTTCCTTGACAACGGAGTTTGTTTTCTTTGGACTGAGTACGAAAGCGATCTCCATTAGAATGAAGTATTAACACCAATTTCTTAAGATAAGTGAAGTCTTTGTAACAAATATTTATATTTGTGTAATATTTATTGCTTCACTGTAGCTAGCTTCATTGTCTACGGTAATCACTAGTTCCTTGAATTCTGTGGACATTTCATCAATTTTGTTCAAAGAGATGTGAAGTTTGTGACAACAATACCCAAAATGAAATTTATATACGCGAAGATAATATGGCCAATATTGTACGTGTTTTAAAATATAAGGTTCATTGTTGGAAAATATGTGCTGACCTTAAAGTAATTGGTTCCTGCTTGGATTACTCAGGGAGGCTTTGTTGAATCGCCGCGACAGCCATGATTGTGTGGTACAAGCGGCAGGTTCGGCCTCATGAAGAATTTTGTTAAGGCACACATCAAGGACGGTAGAAGATTTGCATATTTGCAAGATAAGTTTCTACAGTTAACTTAAGTAAATTCAAAGAAGGAATTTTTGTTGGACATGAATTACGAAACGTCGAGACGACAAAATGTATGAAAAACCGTTAGAAACGGTGCAATTAGCAGCTTAGCAATCATTTACAGGGGTTGTGCATGGTGTTCGTAGAAACTCAAACGAAAAAAAGAATACTAAAACTTTGGTTTCAAATTTGTTGAAATGCTACAACACATGAAATGTAGAATATTTTCATATTTAGAACTGGCGATTTTCAAAATCAGCTCATTTTTTCTTTAAAATTACCTACTTTTATCGCGTAGGAATGGTAAAGGACTTTTTTTTTTTTGAGGAGGGCGGTAATGTCATATTTTATGCAATAAATATTGTTTAAAATGAGCTTTTGTTTGGTTGTGTGCCACACTTACCGCTGCCGGGAAGAACCAGAAGAAGAGGTTGGAGTTGTACTCCTTGTTGATGGTAAAGTAGCCGGAGTAGCTGGGAATCTGCGAGAAGTCAAAAGGAGGTGCCGTGACGGCGGAGATGTTCTGCGCCTCATCTATGCGTCCTGACTCGATGTACGGCGTGAGAATGAGAGGAGTTCCGCACGCGAGGTGCAGAGTTGCCGCCGCTAACAACAGCCACATCTTGACTCGACATTTCCCTGACTTGTCCGCACCGCCGAGTGAGTGTCGCAACGATCGGGGATGTTCGACGATCGATGCCGCCTCGACAGTGTCCGCCGACGTTATGAATATGCCACGTGCTTGCAAGGTCGCCTAACAGTACAGGTGAGTTTTTGGATCATGCAGCCCCGTGTAGACCTTGGCCCACTGGGGGAAGGGGCACGCGAAAATGAATCAAATGAATGGACTAAATGAGCATGTAATAAAACTCAACTTTTCTTTCCTCTTCTTCTTCTTCCCCTTCCTTTGTTCCTCTCCTTCTTCAACAGCCTTCTCTGTCTATATCCAAGTAGTACTGGACTTTCCTCTTCTTCTTCCCCTTCCTTTCTTCCTCTCTTTCTTCAACAGCCTTCTCTGTCTTTATCCAAGTTGAACTAGACTTTCCTTTTCTTCTTCTTCCCCTTCCTTTCTTCCTCTCTTTCCTCAACAGCCTTCTATGTTTATCCAAGTCGTACACACAGCTTAGAGTTACCAGACATTCATCTTTCTGAATAAGAGAAAACCTCCAATGTTAAGTCATATCGGACGATGAATGAAATGATGTTCAAATGAGTACAGGGTACGTAGAGCTTAGAGTTACCAGACATTCATCTTTCAGAATAAGAGAAAACCTCCAATGTTAAGTCATATCGGACGATGAATGAAATGATGTTCAAATGAGTACAGGGTACGTAGAGCTTAAAGTTACCAGACATTCATCTTTCAGGATAAGAGAAAACCTCCAACGTTAAGTCATATCGGACGATGAATGAAATGATGTTCAAATGAGTACAGGGTACATAGAGCTTAGAGTTACCAGACATTCATCTTTCAGGATAAGAGAAAACCTCCAACGTTAAGTCATATCGGACGATGAATGAAATGATGTTCAAATGAGTACAGGGTACATAGAGCTTAGAGTTACCAGACATTCATCTTTCAGGATAAGAGAAAACCTCCAACGTTAAGTCATATCGGACGATGAATGAAATGATGTTCAAATGAGTACAGGGTACATAGAGCTTAGAGTTACCAGACATTCATCTTTCAGGATAAGAGAAAACCTCCAACGTTAAGTCATATCGGACGATGAATGAAATGATGTTCAAATGAGTACAGGGTACATAGAGCTTAGAGTTACCAGACATTCATCTTTCAGGATAAGAGAAAACCTCCAACGTTAAGTCATATCGGACGATGAATGAAATGATGTTTAAATGAGTACAGGGTACGTAGAGCTTAGAGTTACCAGACATTCATCTTTCAGGATAAGAGAAAACCTCCAACGTTAAGTCATATCGGACGATGAATGAAATGATGTTCAAATAAGTACAGGATACATAGAGCTTAGAGTTACCAGACATTCGTGTTTCAGGATAAGAGAAAACCTCCAACGTTAAGTCATATCGGACGATGAATGTAATGATGTTCAAATGAGTACAGGGTACGTAGAGCTTAGAGTTAGCAGACATTCATCTTTCAGGACAAGAGAAATCCTCCAACGTTAAGTCATATCGAACGATGAATGAAATGATGTTCAAATGAGTACAGGGTACATAGAGCTTAGAGTTACCAGACATTCGTGTTTCAGGATAAGAGAAATCCTCCAACGTTAAGTCATATCGGACGATGAATGAAATGATGTTCAAATGAGTACAGGGTACATAGAGCTTAGGGTTACCAGGCATTCATCTTTCAGGATAAGAGAAAACCTCCAACGTTAAGTCATATCGGACGATGAATGAAATGATGTTCAAATGAGTACAGGGTACGTAGAGCTTAGAGTTAGCAGACATTCATCTTTCAGGACAAGAGAAATCCTCCAACGTTAAGTCATATCGAACGATGAATGAAATGATGTTCAAATCAGTACAGGGTACATAGAGCTTAGAGTTACCAGACATTCCTCTTTCAGTATAATCTTAGCCCCGTGACCGAGATTCGAATTCGGAACATCTTGAGAGGTGGACTCGCTACAAAGGTGAGCTTCTTGGATTTAATAGCCTCAAAACAACTCGTCATCGAATTATCTAGTTAATGAATGCAATAACGTCCTAAAAGATTTTATTGAGATACTAAATTGGATAGGCGATTGTTTTTGTATCTGCTAACCCCCAAAAGGCGGGAGTTTTCAACAAAAGAGAAAAACCTTGGACCAGAAAAGCCACGTGACTGTTGTTCATGGGTTCGAGGCTGCCTGAGGCAAGGGCGTCTGTCTGTCAGCACTGGTGCCAACTTTATCTCAATTATGTGCATATTGTTAACGGATATCCTATTGTATAACACACATATCGGTTCATAAAAGGTTTCATCGTAAATTAAGTGTTTATTATCTTTTTTGGATTCATTGGATGAATGCTGGTATATTCTTTTAATTTCCGGTTTACTAAACGCGCAAGTAAAGTTGCAGGTCGCACTTTAACAAAATACGCCGTTTTAGCAAGAAATTGTAATATACTAGAAATGTAAATGAAACAGAAAATGTACATAGTTAATGAAGAAGGAACTATTAAAAAGTAATTTTGTTCCCTTGACTCAGCAATATCACTCGAAACTCTAGAGTGGATTTACTGGCAAGAAATAAGTGTAAGCTGGTGAATTTTCGAGATTTACATTGAAAATCTGTGTGCGAAATTAAAGAAAGATTTAAGAAGAGAGTGGATGGGTGAACAACCTGAAGATCTTTGCATAAATGTAATAGAGCTCTAAAGTTTAAAATAATGCTTTTGCTAGGAATGATCTATAGTGTGATCCATATAAACCTGAACCATTTCAATAGCCATAACATCTGAACCAATAACAGGACACACGTACAACTTTGGGTGAATGTAATACACAATTGGGAGATTACATTACACTATTTACATCTCAGAGAAAATGTTAGAAGTGACCTCCACCAGCATCTATACATGTTTGTACTCATCTCAACATATGCTCTGAAGTTTTACGGATATGATATCGAACTGACAGAAGGGTATTTCCAGCAAGATGGAGCAACGCGACATACATCTAATGACACCATGGAACTTGTAACCAGTTTCTTTGATAATCGAATAATCTCAAAAGGTCTGTGGCCCCCTAGATCCTCTGACCTAACCTCATTGGATTATGTTTTTCTTGTGGAGGTATCTAAAAATAGAGTGTACAAGAATAGGTCACGGATAATTGATATTCTCAAAGGAATCCATTCGAACCGAAATAAGTTACATTGGCGAGGATACTCTGCGATGTAAATAGTGTAATGTAATCCCACAATTGAGCATTATGTTCTCCCAAAGTTGTACATGTGTCCTATTATTGGTTCAGAAGTTATGATGACCTATTGAAATGGTTCAGATTTATATGGATCGCAGTATAGGTTGGCCTCGAAAGCGCCTCAGCCATCCCGCTGAGTAAAACAACGCTTACATAATTTTATTACATTTACTAATATTAGATATAAATTACAACCCTATACGTAAGCACAATCAGCAAGCATATAGACACGAAAAATGAAACAAGTAAGCAATAAAAATTTAGTCATATGTACATTGTTTCGTAGAATGTAAGCTTGTTACACTACACGAGGGGGATTATCTTGATATTTTCTTGTCGTATGACGTTACTGGAACATGTCAGAAGCAGAAATGTTCTACTTGAGTGAATTCCTCTCCCATATATGTTTCTGTACAAACTTTACAGTGTTTGGTAACCAGGATTATCATTGATACCTTACTAAGTTTCTCAAAGGCAATACCGCGAGTCTCTCAAGACAACCTATCCAATGAAGTAAATGCTCCAAGATATTTTCTCGAGCTTGCAATTGTGTTATAATAGCAGGTACTTTGGATGTACTCTATCTTATCTTGGATGCCAATATCAGCAGTGGCAATGTTGCTTGCATTTAAGGAGTACCGCACTGTTTAAACTTCATTGAAATGTTCTGCCTTTAAGCAAGAACCCCATCGAGTTAAAACTGGCTGACGAGGTAAAGATAAATTAGGAAGGAATGCACTCTAATCGGTGACACTGCACTCTCTCTACGTTAGAGACAAGAAGATCCGCTAACTGTTCTAGCGAGACGATGTAAACTGTCTGAATGAGAAAATGATGGCTACCAGTGAAAATTTACTTCTAACTTTACATGATTTGTATAAAATAAGTTATTCTAACCTAAAAGCATAAAATAAGTAAACCCCGATTTTAATCAGAGAAGCATTTATAAACATTTCGCTTAGAAATCTAATAACACACGATCATAAACCCTAAATAAAACATACCTTAAATAAGACCTGAAGCTTTCGTGGCGATGAAAATGCTCGAGATGTTCTCGTGAAACAAGCCAGGATATTTGAATAAATGTTATAACCACAAATGTAACAAATCAACAAAGACAAAGCACTATCAAAATTCGCATTACTGAACAAAAGACTGCTTTCAGTAAATTAAATGCCAGGTCAGGAGATGGCGCGAGTATAATAATAATAATAATAATAATAATAATAATAATAATAATAATAATAATAATAATAATAATAATAATAATAATAATAATAATAATAATAATAATAATAATAATAATAATAATAATAATAATAATAATAATAATAATAATAATAATAATAATAATAATAATAATAATAATAATAATAATAATAATAATAATAATAATAATAATAATAATAATAATCATAATCATAATAATAATAATCATAATCATAATCATAATCATAATCATAATCATAATCATAATCATAATCATAATCATAATAATAATAATAATAATAATAATAATAATAATAATAATAATAATAATAATAATAATAATAATAATAATAATAATAATAATAATAATAATAATAATAATAATAATAATAATAATAATAATAATAATAATAATAATAATAATAATAATAATAATAATAATAATAATAATAATAATAATAATAATAATAATAATAATAATAATAATAATAATAATAATAATAATAATAATAATAATAATAATAATAATAATAATAATAATAATAATAATAATAATAATAATAATAATAATAATAATAATAATAATAATAATAATAATAATAATAATAATAATAATAATAATAATAATAATAATAATAATAATAATAATAATAATAATAATAATAATAATAATAATAATAATAATAATAATAATAATAATAATAATAATAATAATAATAATAATAATAATAATAATAATAATAATAATAATAATAATAATAATAATAATAATAATAATAATAATAATACTAATAATAATAATAATAAATACTTTTACAAGCATTGTTGAAAACAGGCAAGTCGTCAATTATATACAATTAAAGTTGCTGGATATTTTGATATATATACAAATATTTGAAGAAACTAAAACTTAGGTGATGTTATTCTAAATGTATAATGTCTTGTACACCTAACATAATATTAGTCATAATTATTGTAAAATAAGAAACTAGCATTCCAATGATAAATTCTGAAGTTGTAGCCTTAGTTTAGAAATTCATCAAGTGAATAAAGAACACTGTTAATTAAATATGATTTGAAGACAAATTTGAATTTTGTTAAGTTACTAGACACTTTAACTTCTGCTGGGAGTTTGTTATATAGCTTGGCTCCCATGTAACTAGGCAACTTGTCACACAGGTGGAGTCTATACATCATAGTAGCGAAATTATTCTTGTTTCTTGTGTTGTGGTCATGAATATCCGAATTTGTTTGCAATGGGATGTATTTTATCATATATAAAGTTGTTTTGTAGATGTACAGGCTTGTCAGCGTCATTATTTTTTGCTGACGAAAGGCTTCCCTACATGAGTCTTTAGTTTTTAAATTAGACATATATCTAATTGCTCTTTTCTGTAAAGTAAAAATTTTGTTTAAATTTAATTTCGAAGTATTGGTCCAGATCTCCAGACCATATGAGATGTATCACAGAATGAGGGAGAAATAAATTATTCTAATAGTTGCTTCTGGGACATAGTTCTTTAGACACCAAAAGACATACATGTTTACTTAGTTTTAATGCTAATTGGTCAACATGGGGTGTAAAAGATAATTTTTTGTCCAGTGTGACCCCAAGTAGTTGTACATTGTCAACACTATTTATCAATATGCTGTCAATATTTAGTTTATAGGCGCATTCAGAAAATTAATTAGGTCAAAGAAACGTAACTACTGAACTTGATGATCAACTCGACGGTTTCTAAGAGAAGCATCACGATTAAGCGTGCTTCTCTTGGAAGAAATGCCCAGTCATTTATATTTGTATTATACCCAGTGATATATTTGAAGATCTTGAAAACATAAGATTTAATTTGAAACAAATTTAGTTAGCAAAAGCTAAATGAAGGTGGTTTGAAATTTCAAGAACATCTATATGCAAAGGCAAAAGAAGAACTCGTGATTTAAAACAAAAATTTAATACATTGTATTCGAAAATTTGGTTTGGTCAGGATCATTTCAGCGCTGCCGATGTGCTAGAACGTCGTTCGTTTAATAAGTCTGACCATTAGTTTTGTCAGGATTTGACTCATGACCTTGGGGTAAATGAAGAGCTCCTAAAATTTGTGCCTATCACAAAACAACAGCAACTAAGGAAAAATTAGATTTCTAAAATGCAACTTGTAAAGTTATATTCTCTTTGGATAACATCGAGAAGAACGAATACCAACTCACTACCATGAAAAAGCTTTAATAGTTTACAAATTCAAACCTTACAAAGGCCTGCCTCTGTAGTGTAATGATAGCTTCTTGTTCATGAGGTCCCAAGTTCTAATCTCGGTCAGGATGATAAACACTTTCCCTTATCCTGACACATGAATGTCTGGTAACTCTAAGCTCTAGATTGGTAGTTCCCAGTTTATTTGAAAACTACAACAGAAGTTTTATCACACCTCGAAGGTCGCGAGGAGAATTAACTGTAAGAGAATTTCCTGTGAAGACTTCCCATAACAGAAGTACCGAGGTCAGTTCCTGTTTTTCAAGGTTTGTTATTGGCACTTCTTCGTACCCACGTTAAGGTTAAATCAGGTAAATTTCATTCAGAAAGTTGTGAGAAAATACAGGAAGAGGTTTACTTAACAAGTCAAGCATGAGCTCACATTAAACCAACCAAAACACCATCTTGGAAAATCTGGGTACAAATACTCAAATTGTTGGTAGGAAAAAAAAATCATGCAAGTAGTGCCGCGATCTCTGGGTAAGGCCTAGACTTTTCGGAGCACCCTCGTACCTCTGTTCCAAAAGTATTAACATAACTTTATAATTTACTGCGTAAATGAACACTGAATTTCGGCATGTTGATACTAACTACAACAATGTCGCAATGAAAACTGAAAGAAAAACAAAGGCCATACTCATTATTGCCTTTTTAAAATAAATTCAAGGGGTAATTCAAACATGTGTATACAGCCATTTGCGCGACAGTACTCATTGTAGGGCGGGTATGCTGTCTGCAACTTAAACACAATAATACACATCCAGCAAAGTAACTTTCACTGTCACTGTCTAACGTTATTGAAGTAAAATGTACCCGAAGTAAATATTTAATATTTAATAAACAATATATTAATAAAAATATAAAGGCAAATGAAAATATTTATTTCGTAAAATAGATGTTTATATTGAAAATTGCAATAAAAGGCAACATAATACTGTGGCATTTCAATCACAAAGATTCGTTACGATTCACTTTAAATTTGAAGATAATTTGACACATTTAAAAAGTCATTTTGCCTAAGTTCCGGTCTCAGGTTATGATGCTAAGGACTACTACATGAGAAGTACAGCAGGAGTTACGTAGGATTAAGGATTTATGGTAACCCTTCCCAGCACTTTCATCTGTTGCGTGTTACAAAACAGGTTTCTTATCTAATAGCTGACATTTGGATGCACTTCTTGTCCATTTACCATCTTGATTTACTGGCTGTAAACACTATCCTATAGAAATCTCTGCATCTCGGAGTAACATAACCAAATTAACTTTCGATTTCCTTTGTCTCTTGTTATTTACCACCGGCCGCGGGTTATTCTGCACTTTCCACGGCCCTGAAAAACATCTGCTGTTGTTTTACTGACTTCACCGATTATACATCAATACCAAATTGAGAAGGCGTTACACAGAAATAAACCTGATGTGTAACATTCCAACCACCAACGTAGGGAAAGTGTTCCATTCCTTCCAAGGACATCCTCTCCATGTCAAAGTCTACTTATTCCCCTGTAACTACAATTAGATAATGTTTATCTCACCGTGAGTATTTTGGATTAGTTTTTCGTAATGTGCTCGCTATGAAACGATAGTGTATTGTTTTGTTGGAACGAAGACAGTTGAGTGTGTAATACGATTGTGTTTCTTCAGTCTATCGAGCTTTTTTACGGAAACGAGGTAAGTACTTGCTCCATTTCTGGTGTTTTGTTATTTTTTAACTTCGTTTAACATAGATTTATAACGAATGTTTATTTAAATTGCTCCAGAAACTTGTACAATAAGAAAATACAGACCTTCTTACACCCATAATCCTCCTTGTTGTTATGATAGTTACTTAATGAGTGCTGCTAATGGCAGGGCGGCAATGACATGGGCAAGAATATGTAAACATAAGCTGGAGATGTTGGATAGAAGGAATGTATGAAGCCAGAACAATGTATGCAGTGGAGGTAGGTACACAATTAGACCAAATGTACAAATTGTTTTACAAAGAAGTACCAGGAAATCTACTCATATTGATAATTACATAAAAAATAAAAGTTTTGACCCTTTTCCACATAAATTTGTTGTTTTAATAGTTTGATTTATAGATTAATAAATATACTCCTGAATAAAGAAGAATTTAATAAAGAAAATAAACATATTGTGACTTTGTGGGTTCGTGGCATTAAAAGGCCGAGCTGCAGAAATTAAAACTTTCCTTTATTTTCGTAAAAATACTCTTATAGGTTACAGCAGCATTACTTACACCATCATTATACCAAGGTCGATGACAATAGCAACAGTGACAGCAGATTAGCTCTCGTTACAGTAACACTTCCAGCTGTCTCTCCGCTTACTCTATTTGACAATTGACTGACTCATCACTAGCCATGGCTTCTTTTTATACACCTAATCGATCATTCTAGATTGTTCTCGACCTTACTCTAAAATGTCACCAGAAAAAACACGAATGTTCTAGAATGTAACTATATAGGTGCCGGCAAGTCTTTCACCTCTGTGATAAACTATCCGTCTCTTGTTTGTCGGCGCTATCGTTAACTGCTTAGCAAGGCTCATTAATACCATGAAACTTTATCCGCCGATTGTTTCCTTATTTGTGCCGAAACTTTTTTATGCCTGTTGCCGTGACAATATTATTAATACTGCTTTAATTAATGGTTTTAATAAAGATTTTATACAAAAGAAAATTAAAAAATTTACATATCAAAAAGGTATTAATGATATTTTTACTCTTAAAAAATAAAAGTTGATCATAAATTTAAAAAATTTACTTACCATCCTTGGGTTAATAAACACTTTCAAAATGTTTTTAAAGAAGTTGGTATAACTTAAGTTCCTCAAAATAAATATAGTATTAACATTTTACATTTTTCTAAAAAAAAAAAAAAAACATAAAATTCCTAATAATAAAAAATTTGGTATTTATCAATTTAATTGCTTAGATTGTCATCAGGTTTATATTTGAAAGACGAAACATAGTTTGGAAACAAGAAAGAAAGAGCATTTTCGTAACATTAAGTATAAACAAACTGAAAAATCGGCCGTAGCAGATCATTTTTGGTCATTTAACCATGAAATAAATCCCGGAGTTAAATTATTAAAACAATTAAATGTTCCCATAGATTTTATGGTATGGGGAAAATATGTATTCTAAAAAATAAAAGTCGCGTAATGAATTTTGACATATCGGCAATTGATTCTGTTTTTAGGTTTGTTTCGTCTTCAGATGTTGGTAATATGTAAATACGTAATTACATGGTATCCTTGACAACGAAGTGTGTTTGACTGAAGATGTGGGCAAATGCTTACAAAATTAATTTCAAATAGAAGATAGAATTTTTGTCATCAGCTTCTTAAGATAAGTGGAAAATAATAACTAAATATTTTATTTGTATTATAAGTACTAGGGCTGCCAAAATGTGCTCCAAGAGCAGTGGCATTACTAGCTGGGTAATACAAAAAGGAGGGAAATAATAATAGAGAGAATACTGAAATTCTGGTATAAGTGTATTAAAGGGCAGAAAGAGGAATTATTGTATCTGTGCATGAAGCAACAGAAAAGCATTAAAATACAAATATGTAGTGGTTGAAATTGGAAATAATGATATTGAAGATAGTCATGGGAGATGTATCGAAATCAGAGGAGACAAATTATAACGATTCTTGGAAGGAAGTGAGAACTAGACTACAAGATAGATAGGCAAGAGATATGGGAAAGTATAGAAGAAAAGAAATCTTTGAAATTTTATAAACAATTAAAGACAGAATGGAGGTAGGGAAAAATATATAGATCAATGTGACAAAACTGGAAGAGAAGGCATAGCATGGATGAGAGTAGGAGTAATATACTTAAAAGGGTTGAGAAGTAATGAGGTAGGAATATGTGAATTTTGTAGAGACGAAGAGAGCACTGTTCATTGCCTGATAGAATGTAAGGAGTTAACAAATTACAGGAGAAAAAATATGGGACAGTGTGAGCAAAGAGGTAGTGACGTTACGCATGTTAACGGGGATGAGTGAAAAGAAAAATAGATGTATAGGAGAATATGACACAAATATAAATAATGGAAAGCAGAAAGAAGTGTTAACATCAATTTCTTAAAATAAGTGGAGATTTAGTAACAAATATTTATATTTGTGTAATATTTATTGCTTCACTGTAACTAGCTTCATTTTCTATGTAATCGGTATAGGAGAATTTTTATATAAGTTAAGAGAAAAGTGGATTAGGATAAAAGAAGCAAAGATCTAGAAGAAATGACACCAAGCTGCTCAGGAAAACCAAAGGCTTATAGTCAGGGGACCTAAGTCAGCGAGTAAATCTTAGATCAGCAATTTCATGTATTTGTACAGGAGGTATAATAGTGAATTAGTGATTGTAAGATATCAAAGTCATTGTAGTGAAAATGCAATGGAAAATGTACAAATAAATATCAAATATTAATATCAATAACACTGGGCAACAATGGAAATGTTTCGGGCTTAGGAATAGTGAATTTACATGTATTTCCATCTGCTGAATTCAAAAGTCACTATAAAAATGATAGATTAGCTCTTGTTTTGAAGATAAAGTGACATTTAATTTTTAGAGTGAAGATTCTAAATTTGGGGGAATTTTTTAGCAGTTGGCACACCTGTCAAATAACAAAACACAATCAGAGAGAAATTTTGGAAAATAAGTGATGCAAAAGTTAAGGAAGGCATTTTTGTCGGACCACAAATAAGAGAACTTGTAAAGGATCCTGCATTTGACCAAATTTTGGAGGGGAAAGAAAAGGAAGCTTGGGAAACCTTCAAGGGTGTTGTTCATGGATTTTTAGGCAACAAAAGAGATGACAACTACAAGCATTTGGTGACAGTGCTCCTACAACATGTCCCTTAAGATACATTTTCTCCACTCCCACCTAGACCTTTTCCCTCCTAGTTGTGGAGCTGTTATTGATGAACATGGGGAGAGATTCCACCAGAACATTTCTGTTATGGGACAAAGATATCAGGGTCGTTGGAATGAAGTAATGCTTGGTCTTTGTATAGGGATTCTGCGGAACTCCATCACAAGACGACGAAGTCAATAGGCCACCACATGATTCTCTTCAGATACGACTATCTGCGACAATTTAGAACTTTAAGCATGTAATTACCAGTTAAACAAAATAAAATGCACTTTCATTGTTGTTAGCATGTATGTAATTAAAATGTATCCTTCTCTCTCAATACGTTAATATGTAATACTTCTACCTTGTGTATATCATAGGAACTAGAGCTAATAGAATTTTTTCATTGTTATATTTGTTTTTCTCAACACAAAATTAGTAGGAATTGCCTCAAGAAGTGCTCGAAACGTTCAAAAATTATTTTTCGTCGCCCAGTGCAATCAGTGCTGCCAACGGAGAAAATAAATACCGCCACAACCGCGGCCAAAGCGCATTAAGGTAAGGCGAAGTATTCAATTTTTTTTATTTACGTCTTGCACCGTTAAGTCATATAGGACGATGAATGAAATGGGTGAAATGATACTCAAATGAGACCAGAAAAATGGAGAACGGAACCACGAAATCTGTGTGGACTGGCGCTGTGGGAAAGAAGCAATTCATATGTGAGATACATAAAGATATGAATATACAAATGTAGCAATGTGTTATTTTGTTCTTATGATTACATTATGTACTCAAATTGAATGTTATATTCCGATTCGTCCGCTATGCCAATCCTATTGCGGGCGATTAGCATTTGTTTCCGCTCGGAATAAAAATGAAAACCGAAGTAAACAGAAAATTCTTCATCCAAAAAGTTATCATTTAACTTAACCTAGAATATCCAGACTTCAATATAAGATAAAAGCTTTCATATTTTCGTGACAAATAAGACTTTTGTGAAATACTTTTACACGCGCTTACCTTAGAGAGAGCAAGTGTTTGTACAGGAATAGAAAAGGTCATTTGAGGACAAAAGATTTTGTTGTTATGACAACGGTCGTGAACGGAGCTTACGTAGTATTTACTTGTATAAAATGGAGATGATTGCGGGGAAGTGAAGAAGGAGGATGTGTATCGGAAATGGGGTCCGTTGGCCGAGAGAGTCATGTGTGGATAGATGACCGAGCTAATGTCTTATATAACAACACCCACAAAGAGCAACGGATGCTACACAATGGGCTGATTTACAAGTCGTAATAAAGCCAAGTTCAGACGTGATGCTACTCTTGTGTCTTCTGGTGCTGTCGGCTACGGCCGAGGAAGAGTTCTTTCTCAGGAGCGCCTACCCCACGTGGACACCTGAGGCCGTGTCTGGGGAAGTGGGCCCACGTCTCATACTGACCCCGTACCTGGAGACTGGCAGGGCTCAAAGGGCCAGGAGACTTGCAGCTGTCAACAGCGAGCCCTTCGTCCAACAGGCGATCCCCAGCTACTCGGGCTTCCTCACCGTCAACAAGAAACACAACTCCAACCTCTTCTTCTGGTACTTCCCCGCCGAGGTACGTTCACATGCTTACCTTCATATACAGCTGACACGTTTCTGTCATTAATGTAGCAAAAGGTATTATGCTAGCGATAAGTACAGGGATTTGGGGAAATTATTTAGCTATATACCAAACGTTGAAAATGTCTTGCTTCCTGTACAACTGAACACGTCGGTACATCTTACTGACCACTTGTTGCCTTCAATATCCTGTGTTCAACCGAGCGGCATGGCTCAGGTAGTTTGGTCTGTGTCCGGGATTCGATTCGTTTAGCCGACCTACCTGACCCGTGGGTGTTTTTCAAGGACTTTCCCAGGTCGTCAGACGAACGCTGGGTAAGTTAGTTACATTCCTCGAATTTCCTGTCCCTCCATTTCATCTCCATTATCATTTCAGATCATCTCTTTTTCAGGGTTGAAGTGTCGACTAGTTTCACTGTAGCAAACATCTTATTTTGTAGAACGCGTCAAATTTGAGTAATTTTGTTTTGTGTGCATATGAACGATAACTACGTAAGCGAACTGTTCTCCAGTTCCTTAATGATTATGAATACATTAAATATATACCCATGATATTATTTATTGTAATATTCTTAAAGAATCAAAATAAGGCTAAAACATCCCCTTCGTTCTGCAATTTGTATCACAGAAAAAGAGAAAACCAATTATATTAGTACTTACACTTTTGATATTAAATGAGTACTGAAACTAAGTGCACGGTAGTATAGTAAGTTTCCAGCTGATCAATCTACACAACGGGAATAATTTCTAAAAAGCAGATTTACTGAACTGACAAAGACGTAATGTCGAACATAACCTATACAAAACTATGTGTATCTAACGTTAGATATCATTATTGAAAATAATAATTAAGAATAATTTCATGTTAGTTTAACAAAGATGAATCTGGATGAATATGGGCTCAGCCAATACGGTTTTTGTTTCAATAAAATACTTAATAAATACGGAAAATATGAATGTATATTTATGAAGCACTTTTACACCATGAATCTCATGTACTAATGTTGTGCATTGTGTGCAGAAATGTTAGTCTTGCAGCAACAATATCGCTTCTTTCAAGCAAAAATATCTCACCATCATTAGTTCTCCTATATCTGAACCCAAGATATTTTAGAATATTATACCTAGAACATACAGAATCCGTATATTCTATTTCCCCCCTCATTAAATTGCTCAGATTTTGACAGTTGGATATCCAATCTTGTCATATAAATCATAAATTGTTCTACTGAAACACACTTCTGAAAACTGCCTAAGTTAGTAGCATGTATATTAGCTGCTCGATGTTTCCCTGGAGATCTAAATATGAAAACTTCTAATTTGGTATACTCTTTGTCTTCTCTAACAATGTTCGTCACAGAATGAGCACTCACGTGACAAGACTGTAACATTAACTCTCGACTCTGAGCGAAATTTGTACTTTCGAAAATGTCTTTAATTAACATCTGTTTCAAAAAGTAATACCCATTAACCAGAATATGTCTAGCCTGCTTATGGAAAATCTTACCACGAGTTGTTTTACAGTTACTACTAGGCGCACCTAAGCAGTATATTTACTAACCTTAAAAAGCATTCTACAAATACAAATATTTGCTAATTAACGTCCACTTATCTTAAGAAGTTGATGTTAATACTTCTATCTTCTTTTTAAAAAATCGATTTCATGGACATTTGCCCACTTCTTCAGTCAACACACTTCGTCGTCATTGATCTCATGCTTTTACGTATTACCAACATCTGAAGACGAAACAAACCTAAAAACAGAATCAATTGCCGGTATGTCAAAATTCATTACGCAATGATTATTTTTTTAAATAAATATTTTTTCTCCACGCACTATTAAATCTATGGGAACATTTAATTGTTTTAATAATTTAACTTCGGGATTTATTTCATGGTTAAATGACCAAAAATGATCTGCCACGGCTAATTTATCAATTTGTTTGTATCTAATGTTACGAAAATGTTCTTTCTTTCTGGTTTCCAAACTACGTTTCGTCTTTCCAATATAAACCTGATCACAATCCAAACAATTAAATTGATAAATATCGAATTTTTTATCATTAGGAATTTTATCTTTTTTAGAAAATTGTAATAAATTTTAATACTATATTTATTTTGAGGAAATAAAGTTATACCAACTTCTTTAAAAAAAATTGAAAATGTTTATTAACCCAAATATGGTAAGTAATTTTTTTAAATTTATAATCATCTTTTACTTTTTTAAAAAGCATGTCTGCACTCTTAGAAGATCACCACTTTACTGAAAGCAGGGTACAAAATGCAACTGCAGCATAGCACGTGTGTACTTTTCTTCACTGACAGTTAATGATTCTTTTCTTTCCATATCTCCGAAACCAGACGTGTTACAAACATGGAGTTTGGAGAGTAATCCTCAGAAGAAATAGCTCTGTAACATGTGAAAAACAAAACAATTCTTTCTTATTCTATTCTTTAATAATAATTCTTTAGAGTGCGCAAAGAAATTGGCCGTATGGTTCGGCAAAGCAAGCCACTATGCGTGCTTAACTGTACAACGTTGCACGTACCGCATTGGCTACTAGCGATAGAACAGCCGCGCCTAGCCCCGCATTAGTTCATTACTATTTTGTGCCACCTTAATATTTAATTCTTCTAATCAACAAGATTAAAAAGCGAACGTAGCCATGGTTAGTGAAGGTCAATGTCATGTGGTCTACGATATTAAGACACGTTGCTAATCAACCATTGTTGTCATGTTTCTGTTTGACAGTACGACTACGAGAATGCGCCTCTGGTACTGTGGCTTCAAGGTGGACCAGGATCATCGTCACTTTTTGGTCTCTTCACCGAGATTGGTCCGTTTTCAGTGGCCGATGACAACGTCACTTTGGTGCCCAACCCTTACTCCTGGCACAAGAACCACTCTCTACTCTTCATCGATAATCCTGTAGGCACAGGTAAGAGTCTACTCTCATCTCATATTAGTTGTCATTATCTGCATTGTTGACTATTGCCTTAAATATATAGGATATAACAAAAGGCTATGTCACAATTTTGTTAAAATATATATTGCATATAGGGAATGAAAAAATGTTATATGAACACTTAAAGCACTTTTTCTACAACTCTGTTTACACAGTGAGAGCTGTCCTGTAGTCATTAACTCTCCACTTATATAAGTGCTTTTCTAAAACGTGTGTGAATGTAAATCATCCAACATTAACGGAATATTCTAGCACTTGAGTCCAGGTTTATCTTCAACTAATTGGCCGAGTAATGCGTCCAACATAATTGGAATATTGTACCACTTGACAGTCCTGGTTTACCTCCAATTAGCTGGTCGAGTGGACGAGCTCTTGATTGTCAGAACGCCTCCTCCACAACGATCTCTATCACATAGCTTGCAATCAACTGCGTCCTCTAATTGGACTATTACAGAATGAAGTGAGTATTCCACAATTAATATCAAACGGTAGAAATATCAAACCATGTTTTCCAATATCTCGACTACACAATTTTGATATTTCCTTGGCTTTGCCTCCATACTGATGTCGGCTACAAACTTATAAACCAGTAGTAAGTTTTTGTAGTCAAGTTCTATTCATATGTTTCATCATAATTTAAGTAAAAACAAATTTATTTATTTAAGACTATCACTCTTTTGCAGAATAAATCTGCTTTGTTTTATATACAAGTGACACCTATTTATAAGTTATTTCCATTTCCTTCTAATCTCATTGAGGCTGTCAACTGCCAGTCTAATAAATGTTGCTATATTCTTTTAAAATTCTGTAGAATATCAAACCTCATCGAAGCTTCTATGGTGTACCAGTAGTTTCTGTTCTCACTTTGCATAATTGTGTAATATTTATATTTCTAACATTACAGAGTCATTTTAAAAACATTATTAGGTTATCAAATACACAGTCATCTGTTATTGCTTGTTCTGGCTGCATGTATTGCTACACAGAAGGCGTCGCACGTTCGAGAGATCGATAGAGACCGCAATAGTCGAACGTGAGAAAAGGTTTATATCACAATAAGATCACGACTCTGCCCTACAACTGTGTGTCTTCACGATTCTTCTTTCTGTTGGGAAATAAACTACATGGCGTACACTATAAAGAAAATTACGTCTTTTGATATTTTCTCATTAGTTTCATATACATCACTGTAAGAAAAACCTACAGTTAAACATATTTTTAAAAATGACTTCGCATTTGTCATTTTATGTTGTTAGATCAGTACTAAATAGAATTGACGTGATTACTCTTGCACAAACACTACTTTAAAATAAATATCCTCTTATTGTAGTTACAAGGGGCCTTACAGTAGACCTTAAAGCACAATTCACATAGAATATATCTATACCTCCTATATTATTTAATAATAAAAGCTTTCCATTAATGTTAGAATACTAAAAGAATTGATAATTATTGGTAAAATGGATGGAATACTAAAACAAGAAGCTCGAGGTTGATAATAGTGACAATGATAGTGAGACATCCTTCAGTGGTAGAGCATTGCCGATTACGCCTTTGTCAGTTGAGTAAATAACCTTTTTAGAGATTATTTCCGTTGTACACAATGACCACACTACAAAATTACTTATATTACCTACACGTTCTATTTTTGCAATAGTTATTTAACATCAAAAGTGTAGTAACTAATTTAGTTGATTTTCTCTCCTTTCTCTCATATGGAAATTGCAGAAGATAGGGAAGTTTAACCTCAATTTCATTATTTGAAAAATATTACAATAAATAATTACGTGGGTACATATTTAATGCATTTAGATCTTTAAGGTTATTATTTATTATTATGCACACATTTTGCATACAATAATTAATTCGCTAAACTTTCATCAGACACACAGATCCATCTGTGCTTCATCATTTACTGTACGCCAAGATACTAATATTTCATTCTTCTAATCAACAAGAAGGTAAGAAACGAACGCAGCGCTAGTCACTGGGGGTCAATACGCCTCAACGCTCGGTCGTACAGTGCTGAGGAAGGGCGTTGAGAGGAAGGAAATGATATATAATACTCTATGTGAAAGTAAAAAATTATTATTCAACAGTTGGTGAAATGAATGGCGAATAAAACCAGTTCAGATTCCGCGTTGTGCGGGAGAGCATATATAAGAGATAATACGAGGGCTGTCAATAAAGAAAGATCATAATTTTTCGCACTAAAATTCAACCTTATTATATTCTATTAACTTAATGTGAAACAAACACGCCGAAGTAGTTTCATTGTTGGTACTCCTGGTTCCCGCCGGTGAGAACCAGGCAAGTTCAGACATGTTCATTATCGCCTACCGCTGCAATGGAGGTAACATGCAGTTAAAGTTGATGTTAGAGAAAGATCCGGAGTTTCTTTCAAACGTAATCACTGCTGATGAAACTTGGCTACATCATTTTGATCCTGAGAGCAAACAGCAAAACTCAGTGTGGAAATCTCCTTCATCACCAACCCACAAAAAAGCAAAAGTGGTTGCTTCTGCTGGGAAAGTTATGGTCATCTCATTCTTTCATATTCATGGAATGGTTTATCAGCATGTTGTACCTGCACACACATCAGTAACTGGATAATACTACAGGGATGTCCTGAAAACATTGCAAGTCCATATCAGGCGCAAAAGACCACATTTACGTGAAGCAGGCTGGATGCTGCACCACGATAATGCGCGGCCGCATATTGCCAATGTTATTGCTGAATATCTTACAAAAATCAACATGAAGTGCATCCCTCACCCTCGCTATAGTCCGGATTTACCCCCATGTGACTTTTTTCTATTCCCTAACTTGAAGAAACGCCTTCGTGGGAGACATTATCCGTCATCAGAAGCAGTGGTGAAGGCTGCGGAGGCGATTTTGAAGGATCTCTCAAAAAATAGTTTCCAGCATGTCTTTGAAGACTGGCAGAAACGCTGGGACAAGTACATCGCATTCAGGGAAGACTATTTTGAGAAGAACCATCAAAATTATGAGGATGAGTGAAGGTACGTTGTCAAAAATAAATTCTGATCATTCTTTATTGAGCAGCCCTCGTATATACAACTATTCAGTTAAATAAGTCATGTATAACGATAATCAACATTAAATATTAGCTAGAATCAAAACATTACGTAACACCTCATGAATAAATTGAAAGGCATGTAAAGGTAAACTGAATAAGCATACTGTTAGGAAAGTACCAGGAATTGGTCATATAAGAGGGGATTCCAAATTATTGTTGTAGCTAAGTTGGTACATCTTTCTTCAATTGATTGTCATCTGTCATCTTGTCTCAAATTTTGCACTGCAAATGGTGTTTCGTGTGCCAAGTCGCTGAAAATGTTAAAGTTATCAAAAACACGTGGGTATGAGTGGTACAGTGAATTCAAAAGTGGTGGAGATGTGGAAGATTTGCCTTGCTCTGGTCGGCGATCAACTGAACTGAACATCGCTAAAGTGAAGGAAGTGGTGTCTGAAGATCGACAGTTAGGTCTTAGAGGGATTGCCGTTGCCTCATGAATCGATTCGTAGCATTCTAAACGATTGTATGGTGGAACAGACCAGATTTGTGTAAAGACATCTCATTGATAAGGCCCCAGTTCACAACACTATCATTACGAACGAATATCTGGCCAAAACCTCAACAAATCTCATCGAACAGCCAGCGTATTGACTTGATCTGACTCAGGCCACTTCCTTCTCCTTCCAAAACTCAAGTTACCACTTCGAGGTACCCGTTTTCAGTCAATAGAAGACATAAAGGAGACCTTACGACGACAATTGACTAAGATTCCAAAAAATGCCTACAAAACTGTCTTGATAATTGAATTATTCGTTGGCATAAATGTATAATTTCGGAATGCGATCCAATAAAATTGGATGAATAACGCATATTTTGTGTTTCGTTCACCAATTCCCGGAACTTTCTTGGCACAGTTTTATATATACAATTAAACTTTACTTACAATTCTTTGACATTTTCAATGTTTACAGTCCTTTGTGGCTAAGAGTGAGCTCACAGAATGCAAATCGATCTAACCTAATTTACAAAACTTCTATCTGGACGAGGTTTGAAGCCAGATCACATCATTATGTAACCTCTAGAACACAAAAATGATTACCTAAACTTTATCTGTGTTAATACAAATTAGATTGACTTCCTGTTGGTCTGGTAGTTAGTATGTCAGCTCCCAAATCCAGAGCTTCTCGTTTTATGGAGCCATGATTATTTCCCGTCATGCTTAGCACTTGAAAATATGAACGAGAATGTTTATAAAGAACAATACCAACATTACAAAAATAGTAAACGAATGAACGTCGTTACCCACGAGCAATTATAACTCGAAACAAAGAAACGTCGATATGAGTTCAAATGTTGAAGGAATGCAACTTCACAGATTTTTGTATTCCATCACCATGAATGCAACATCTGTATATTTACTCTTTTGGTCTTAAATTGTGATATTTATATCAGTTATAAATCATTTATAAGGGATGTACTTTGAAGGCGATACAATAAAATTGGATGAAGAATGCATATTTTGTGTTTCGTTCACAAATTCCCGGAATCTACTTGACATAGATACAATTTATCTTATCACAACATGCAATGCTATGTACATAATTTACAATTCCGTCTAATAGTTATTTTTGTCTGCCTCCAAAAATGTATATTGTTTATTTATTCGGTGTGTTGTTTTGATTTTAAAAATAATATTTTTAATATTATAATATTTATATTAATTACGTGGAAGCACAATTGTGAAGAGACAAAGTATATAGTTGGCTACTAGTGACGCGAGTACCGTTGCTATGGGGACAGAATATCAATAATCTTCTTCTGGGAAAATGACGGGGAGTAGACGAGTGGGCGTGCAGGAAACTGATCTAACAGAATAATGCATATTAAGTGTTCTAAAGTAAATTATTCATCTTGAAAAAGAACTTGTATTATTTAGTCAAATTAGCACTGAAATATTTCATTAATTCGAGGCTACGACCTTGGGATAAGAGCTTTCATTTGCCGAATTGATTAAACAATTTCATACAAACACAAATTGAATGATGTAATCAGGTATTTGAGATTGGTCAACTACAAAATCTAAAATTATTGAGAAATATAAAATCATTTTGGGCTATGTAACAAATATCAAGATTATATCCCACTACAAAGTGACATCCCAACGTGGACCAGAGCAAACTTGTATTAAATGTCGCCGCAACGTGGCGTACAATAAAATACATCATATTTTATATGACAAGAACATAATTGCTATCGCCATATAGTCGACGATGTTGTCTAAGCCTAAATTATTTATAAACCGTTTTTAATATTCTATGCTGTACGTATGTCGTTTGAACTGGAGTCGGACATTTTGTCTCTGCCAATCGACTGCATATTCCGAGAATCGATAGTGCTCGGCTGCCCGGGAATCCTGTGCAGATGGCAGTATCGCTATAAATAGCTTCAAATAATAAGCTCCAATCAGTGGCGTATAAAGCTTACATTAAGGCGTGGTCCTGCATGTGCATAATTACTCGTTTTTGTTCCTATAAATGTGGAAAATACGAGGGCTGTGCAATAAAGAATGATCACAATTTTTTGACATCTTACATGTACTCATCCTCATAATTTTGATGATCCTTCTCAAAATAGTCTCCCCTGAAAGCGATGCACTTGTCCCAGCGTTTCTGCCAATCTTCAAAGACATGCTGGAAACCATTTTTGAGAGATCCTTCAAAATCGCCTTCGCAGCCTTCACCACTGCTTCTGATGATGGATAATGTCTCCCACCTTCAAGTTAAGGAATAGAAATAAGTCACATGGAGCTAAATCCGGACTATAGGGAGTGTGAGGGATGCACTTCACGTTAATTTTTGTAAGATATTCAGCAACAACATTGCCAATATGCGGCCGCGCATTATCGTGGTGCAGCATCTAGTCTGCTTCACGGAAATGTGGTCTTTTGTGCCTGATATGGACTTGCAAAGTTTTCAGAACATCCCTGTAGTATTGTCCAGTTACTGATGTGTGTGCAGGTACAACATGCTGATAAACCATTCCATGAATATCAAAGAATGAGATGACCATAACTTTCCCAGCAGAAGCAACCACTTTTGCTTTTTTGGGGGTTGATGATGAAGGAGATTTCCACACTGAGCTTTGCTGTTTGCTCTCAGGATCAAAATGATGTAGCCAAGTTTCATCAGCAGTGATTACGTTTGAAAGAAACTCTGGATCTTCCACTAACATCAACTTTCACTGCATGCAATCTTGCATACGAATGTCGTTTTGTTCGGGAATCAACAGTCTTGGAACCCATCCCGCACAAACACGTCTCATGTGTAATGTTTCTGTCACCAACGTGTGGGTGGCACCCAATGAAATGTTCAGTATTTCAGAAAGTGATCTTAAGGTAATTCGTCGATCCTCTCTCACAATGGCAGCAGCAGTGTTGATGTTTTCTTCCGTAAGAGCAGTAACTGGAGCACCGGGTCTACCTTCCTTTGAAATTGATTGTCTCCCCTCTTTAAACATTTTAAATCACCTTCGAGCTGTGCTGTAGGGAAGAACAGACTCTCCATAGGCCTCCTGTAACATTGTATAGGCCTCAACTGAAGATTTGTTGAGAAGAAAGCAGAATTTCAATGTTACCTCCATTACAGCGGTAGGCGATACTGAACATGTCTGAACTTGTCTGATTCTCACAGGCGGGAACCAGGAGTATCAACAATGAACCTATTACGGCGTGTTTGTTTCACATCTAGCTAACAGAATATAATAATATTGAATTTTAGTGCGAACATTTATCACCGTAAAAAATTATGACCACTCTTAATTGAACAGCCGTCGTAGTTTTAGCAAGGGAAAGCAGTGATGACGACACTCTACCTAATTTCTCAAGGTCCACTTTGAATCTAACATTTAACTTAAACCTCGTAAGTGAGAACACAAATGTCTTCATATGTTTTTATCCTGACGTTTGTAACGATATGTTTTAGTTAGAACTTTTTATATGAATAGTGTTTTCTGATATGACTTAGTAGGCCATGAAATGACAATATTAAGTATATATGTGTGTGTGTGTGTGTGTGTGTGTGTGTGTGTGCGTGCGTGCGTGCGTGCGTGCGTGCGTGTGTGTGTGTGTGTGTGTGTGTGTGTGTGTGTGTGTGTGTGTGTGTGTGTGTGTGTGTGTGTGTGTGTGTGTGTGTGTAATTCTTGAGATATATGTTCTTAAGTCTTGTTTCATGACGATGAAAAATGTTGCGGTGAATATAATTGTAACCTTCAAAAAGAGTTATTCGATATTCGTAATAGTAACGAGGGAATTGTAGTTCAGATTATACAATTAAATGATGTATTATGAAATCGGAGTCATATAAAATGTTATCTCTGTCACTCTGATTAAGATGGATGGTTACAAATATGTCACCCGAACGTGTGACTGATTATGTTGGAGAACCAACGTGCATTTTCTATCTGCTGCGAGTGGAGGAATAACGCCACAAATTTGGCTCCCGAACGTGTGGCTCGATTAAGTTGGAGAAACAAGACGACCAAATAATAACGCCGCAAATATGGCGTCGTTGGGCTTCGAATTGGTAGCAAGTTTATTTACACAACGGTCAAAGGAAACTTCCAGCTATTATCCACACATCGTAAGAGAATCAAGACGACCAACTGCAAGTTAAAATACTTAAATATATGAGACTCCGAAGCGGACGTAAATTGTCAGAAAGGATGGATCATCGCCAGCAGTTACATGAAGCAAACGTGCTTGCACAGGGTGAGGGACATGTTAGTGAATCACCAGATGTAAGTACCTTAGACCAGATAGTGAAGATGATAGCAAAACTCAGTAGCAAGTTAGAAGATGTAAATAATAAGATGGAAAATCAAAATGCAAAACTCATTAGCAAATTAGAAGACGTAAATAATAAGATAGAAAGTCAATATGCAGATTTGAGCAGAAAAATAGAAAGTGTAAATGCAAATCTTAGCAGGGAGATAGAAAATCAGAATGGAGAGCTCAGTAGCAAATTAGATGCTAAGATAGATAATGTGAATGAATTAGGATCACAAGAGAAAGATATAACTAACCTAAGTGAACAACAAGATAGGTTAGAATTTGTACAGAATAGCCAATCTAATGAACTAAGTGAACTAGTTAGCCATGAAATAAGAAATTTACAGACAAACATTGACTTACCAAACAATGAATGTTATAATACAGATGGTAATCAGAAGATGTATGTTGTAAATTCTAAGTATTTTGATGTGAACTGTAATGTATATGTACACGAAATTTTCCCACACACACACACACAAATAGACAATGAAGGTCATAGTGGTCACACGTATGATACACCACACAAAATAAAGTTGTTAAAGTTTTGTAAAAGATTTGAACACACAACTAACCTAACCTTCAAACAGCGTTATAAGATACATAAAAACAAAAGATGTATTTACCAAGTTCTGGAAGCTTGCAAAGATCAGGTTAGCCAACTGAGGAAAATGTATCACACTAACTGTTCAAAAGTTATGACTATGAACTTTGTCTTAGTTACAGGACAGCTAAAAAAATTAATTATGTGGGCAAATCACCCAACATGAACAGCAAAACAGAGAATTCTTTTGTATATACATTGTATATATAATTTTGTTAAAATTTCAGTTATTTCATTTTAATTATATATTCGTTTACCAATTGTTATGTTAGTAAAAAAAATATTTGTTATATTGTTATAGCATGTTTGTTCAATGTAGACAATTTAAAAATGTTAATTATAAAAATACTTAACGCAAATTTGGGGTGGGGCGCACCCCCTCATAAAGACAAAGATATATATTTAAAAAAGAGTGTTGTAGTAATGCTAAGTTGTTGTTAAATGTTCATTTATTATTATATTTCATTTAATGTATGTTTATTGTTAAATGTTTGTGTATGTTATATTTATGTTATAGTTCATTGTTGTAAACAAAATTGTTAAATTTGGGGTATTCTTCAAAATATATGGAAACCCATTGTTGAAGTATTTAAGTTAAAATTATTTTCCATATATTTTGAAGAGGGCATTTGTAACGATATGTTTTAGTTAGAACTTTTTATATTAATATTGTTTTCTGATATAACTTAGTAGGCCATGTAATGACATATTAAAACAAATATATGTGTAATTTTGTGATTGGCCGTAGTAATAATTGTATTACGTAAGGGGGTGACGTAGCAGTACATCGGCCAATCACAAAATTAATAGAGGAGTAACGATAGTTACGGAAAATCAATAATCTTGAGATATATGTTCTTCAGTCTTGTTTCATGACGATGAAAAATGCTGCAGTGAATATAATTGTAACGGAAAGTTAATAACCTTCAAAAAGAGTTATTCGGTATTCGTAATAGTAACGAGTGGACGTTAGATTATACAATCAAATTATATAGTTAGTCAAATTCAATCATCAAGAAGTGCAATTTAACATGCAATGATTAAGAGGAACGCCACACGCTATAGACTTCTCTGGCAACTGTCAAAGTCGACACATCTTTTTCCTTAAGAATCATTCATCTACTTTTATCGCGGAGGTATAAACATTACTGTATTTATGTATTGTTGCCTGAGATCGAAATTTCTTATCTAAATTTAATTCGAGTAAACGTTAATGACAATTTAATATTCTGAATAAATAATAGCCTGATAAATGTATTCAAATCAAATTAATTTTTGGTTGAAGAATAGTTATTTATAAGACTTGCGAGGTGAATTCGTCTTTATTAGCGAGTGAACAATTTTTTTTTTTTTTAATTTACGTCCGTCCCAATGTTAAGTTATATCGGACGGTGAATGAATTGGTTGAAATGATGTTCAAATGAGTCCAGGCTCCATGGAGCTTAGAGTTACCCGACATTCGCCTTGAAGGATAAGGGAAAACCCCGGAAAAACCCTTATCTAGGTAATTCATCCTGACCGCGATTCGAACTCGGAACCTCTTGAACGTGAGGCAGACATGCTACCATCTACGCTACCAAGGCGGGTACGTAATTTTATCTGTTATCTAAGAAAAATCGATTTTGGATTATGAATTATAAATATATTAGAAATTGTTTTACATTAGACTTAGAATCGATGTTTTTATTAGGTGTAAGATGATATTGAAGGTTTTGTACAGCTAAACTGTGAGTGATTCAGCCGACCAAAGTTTTATATCTCAAGAAATTCGAAAGGAAATTCTTATCACAGCATAGAGCTGTCATTGAAGAGGACAAGCAGTCCTCGGCGTTTTGCCATTTCAGGACTCTGTCCCTTACTGGCGTTATGATAGATTTGTAATAATAGACGGTGAGTAGAGAAGTGTCCCCAGCTGTAGGATGAAAGAGAGGATATATTGTTAATTATAAGAGACTATTGAGCTTATGATAGGTCTAAGGTGAGTCTGGGACGTTTGTAGATTTCCCCGGAGTCAATTCATATTCCCCGAGGCCTCTCATAAGTTGATTGAAGCTGTAGGGAAGACGGGAATAAAATTTGTGAGAGAACTTGAGGATATAGTCATTTAATTTGGGAAACGATAGGTCTGAATGAATGTTGTCATTAGGCACCTGTTGCTATTCGAAGGTACGGAAACTCTTGTTTTACAGATAACTAAAGAAAAATTGAGCATCGACTAAGCCATCGATAGCAAAGTCAGAGAGAATATAACATAATGTCTTGGGCGCTATATTAGAGAAGGCGTTGTGTTTTTGTCTCGCAAATGTTAACTTTATTGTTCTGTTTGACCTGGTATATTGACTCTGGTAGAGATTATTTATATCTAACAGTAAAAGGCCTGCATCTCTGATTGGTATCTAATATTAAGCAGTTGGCAAGGAAGCCATTCGCTCTCTTGTACTACAGTATTTTTGAGGTTATGTCGACTAAAGGCTGTACAGCTGCATCCATATCTTGTTTAGGTCTACAGAAAGGAGATCTCACTATATCAATTCTGAATAAATGTTCATTGAGAAAGTAATGGTCTGTTACCAGCCTAAAAGTTGCTACAGAGCATTTTCTTGGTAGAGTATTGATTCTAGTCATGCTGTTACATTGTTTTCCTTTTGTTTGCATTATATTATCTTCTTTAATTTTTTGATTGTATGTTGATATAATTATTCCTTTGAAAGAGTGATAACTTAGTGGCTCAAATGAGTATGACGTAATTTTACTGTTTTTTGTCTAGATAGTCTGTTGTTTCATTACCATGTATTTTGCAATGTGCTGGTATCCATTGAAGTAATTATCTTTTATTTAAATGAATTAACTATTTCACATCATTCTGAAATATTTTGGGTTTTAGATGTTATATCAGATGTTATGATATTATAGCTGCTTTAGACTCAGATAATAATACAACTTTTTCAAATTTATTTATATGATATAGAACATTTTGTAAGCTCTGAAAGATAACCGAAATTTCTCCATCAAAATTTGTAGAATTTAAACAGAATCTTCTGTAGAAAGACTTATTTAAATCAAAGAATTCAAACAGTTTTATGATGTGAGAGTCTGGCGTTCTCTTAAGATCTAAATTATAGCATATATTGTGTTGTTATTGTGACTTTGTGGGTTCGTGAAATGAAAAGTCCAATTGCAACACTCAAAAATGTTCTTTATTTCCAGCGACTTACAGTTGAACACTTGCCAATTACACAGGATTACGTAATGCACACAATTACGATTCACCAGTTCGTCCGTTACAATTCCACTGCACTCGCGATTACGTAAACTCCTCCGACGCACGTACCCAGTCTTCTCGTCCGTTCGCTAGCTCGTCAAGCACTGACTGACTGACTGACTCCACTCATTCCAGCCCTTTTTATAGGAATATCATTGTCTTCTAGAAGTCTCTGGTTTCCGTGAATCACCGCGAAAATTCCAGATGGCAGACGAAGGGGGAAGAGGCAGCCAGCGACAAGTGACACTCCCCTAATCCTCCCCTCAGCCAGTGACAGACATTAATGAGGGGGTGTGGCTCGGCTGCCTCTGGTCCCCTCTCAGCTGTCGTCCGTCCGGCGTTCCGATAATTGGGTGACATTATTCAACTATTTATTCCATATGTTAATACAACAGTCAGAACAAATAAAAAGGGTCATATCAAATTTGTATATATCTCCAAGTTGGCCAACCTTAGAACAATTGCCACAATGACATTCTGCAATATTTTAGATGTTATATCAGATGTTATGGAAATTATATCTGCTTTAGAGTCAGATTATACTACCTTTTACAAATTTAATTATGATATAGAAGATTCTGTAAACTCTGAAGGATCGCAGAAATGTCTCTATTAAAATTTAAATTTGTAGAATTTAAAGTTAATGTTTTGTAGAAAGAGAAGAGTGGAACATTATTTGGTAAGCTGTAACCGTGTAGCCATTCATTGATAGGATATCTTACTGTCATTTGTTACAGAACACATGAAGAGGTAACTTGTACGGCTAAGTGTAGATAGCCTTCTATATCAAATATTGATACTTGTTTGTAAGTTTTCTTTTGAGAAACGGAGGTTTAATTTTTGTTTCATTTCTTTGACTTTGGTAAGAAACTTTCTTGAGTTTTTAAGTTTACTTTTCAGTAGCAATAATATCGCGTAATGATCAAATCTAAAACATTAGAAAGTAGCAAGCAATATAAACATATTGCACTTGCATTTACAAACATGGTATTACAAGAAAGTTGACTATCGCCGTCGTGTACGAGAATTACCTTTAGTAAAACAGAAAGTTCAACATATCTGCAGCAATGTACCACATAACCTTGAAGTGCTCGCTGCCTAAATGATATAATTGTGATAGTATCAAGGTTCCAGTTGCGAAAGCTCATGGCCTGAATTTGTAAGTGTGTAAACTTGGCTTAGTCGCGGTGTATTATTTTCGAATTAGTGTCATAATAGCTTCATTTGCCTCTACAAGCTCAGCCTTTGTACTTTAACTTTTGCACTTAAAGTCTATTCATACAGGATGAACATAAAATCTCAATCCATTTCTGTAAAACAAACATCTTAGGTTTAACTCCCTCAGTAATCTGATGGCTAGCAGCTAGCTTCAAAATAGAGGATAGCTGGTTCGATTCTTGGCTGGACATCTCATTTGAGAAAAGCATAAGTATTGAAACAACAAATAAATAACAAGACATATCTCGTCAATGATTCACTACACATAGATGACATTTATTTGGCATTGAACAAGACCTTTCCTGGCGACGAATGTATTCAAGATAATCTCGGGCTTCAAGCGAGATGATAAGACGATGAGACAGTGACTGTTCTGGAGCGTATATCTCTCCCATCATCAGGAAGGTGAATTAATAAAGAAGTGTTGTTAAACACTAAAATGTGATAAGAAAAATTAGCAAAGACAAAACACTACCTATACGCTAATCCCTCTAATAAAACAAACGACGTTTAATAGTAATTAAATACTAGGTCAGGAGATGGCGTGAGTGTAGAAAATGCAGGTTAGGTTGTATAAAACGTCTTTATTTAATTTGACTTTCAATTTGTATAAATATGTCCTCCTTCAGCGGATTGATTTTTATTTTTAAGTTCGGTTTCCGAAAGAAACTCAACTGAAAACCAGCATCAGGATCTTTTTAGTCTATAAAATAGTATAAGCCTTCCTGAATCCAAATAAGGCTTAGACAGCATCCGCAAGCCATTTTTAAATGCTCTAATCTAGTTATAATGTTATGTAAATGTGAGTGTTAGATATGAATTCTAATTCTTCCTCCTTGTTTTCTGGCTATTGAACATTTCATCATTTAAGATGCTCCTTACGTCGCAGTTTTAGTGTTAGACTAATGAAAATTGTTACACACGTTCATAGAGAGACAGTGAATAGAAATTGCCCTGGGTTTTATTGTGAGATGCATTTAAGTACACTTTCTTTACTTCAAAACACAAAAATAGCAAATTTGGGGCAAAAAAGCCATACTCGTAGCTTTAAAAATTTCCGGAATCTAAAGTTATTGAGAGACAGAGAAACTCAGACAAATTAAAAAACAATAGCCCGCCTCGGTAGCGTAGATGGTAGCATGTCTGCCTCGAGTTCGAATCTCGGCCAGGGTGAGTTACCTGGATAAGGTTTTATCCGGGGCTTTCCCTTATCCATCATTTCACCCATTCCATTCATCGTCCGATATAACTTAACGTTGGAGGACGCAAATTACAACAACAACAAAATGGATATGTTGGGAACATGTTGTTAAAATATTAGACTAAAATTTAAATTATTTTGTTGGAAGGGACTTTTTAGTTGACGTAACCAAAAATAAATAAATTTGACCGTATTTTCCAAACTATAAAAGTGAAATTGACATTTGGGCTGTATCATATTTGCACTAAGCTACATCTCTGGTATAAATGTTAAAAATCTAGTGTTATTAGTCATAATTTCAAATTTTCAGTCATAGGTATCCACGTGCTCCTCTGAGAGGAAATGACCAAAGTCTCCTTAACTCTCCGCTCCCAGTAACTGTTGCATTTTGCCAAGATGGTCGTCTCCCGAAAGTTATCAAAGCCTTTCATATAGCAAGAACAGACCAGCTCAGATTAGAGCGATGTCACTATATGTTATGTATAGCCATATCGAATACTTATGTCCTTTTAATGGTAAAGCACGTGATAACTGTTCTGTACATATGTGACCGCCAAGTGACTTGTTTGTGTGTGCTTTACTCACCTGATCAACGAACTGTAAAGCGACTGAGTATTTTCTGTGTGATTTCAGGGTTCAGTTTCACAGACTTCGAGGGAGGTTATGCCACCAACCAGACACAGATTGGTTTAGAGTTGTACTCAGCCTTGGATCAGTTCCTTACATTGTTTCCTGAGTTGAGAAGATTGCCTCTCTTCATTGCTGGAGAGTCTTACGCAGGTAAACACAAACTGTTCTTTTAGTCCCTGCCACGAAGGTTACTTGTAAGATATGACGATTACACTGCATGCCTAACCTGTTCTAATGGATCGAGGTGACGTCGCATTTCACTAATGTGATTTTTGTTTTCACAGGGAAGTATATTCCAGCCCTGGGATACACAGTTCACAAGATGAATCCAACTGCGGATAAAAAGATCAATCTACAAGGTAAGTCCATCATTCCAGCCACTTGTTCCGCACCAGACCTCAGGGACAGCGGTGAGGCGTGGCTTTCAAAGTGAGGGAAGCTCCATATAATAAGTTTCATTAGAATAAAAGAGAATAATGACTCAAAGAACTAAAGCTACTCTTTAGTACTCTTTCTATTGCACAGTCACACATAGGTCCAGTAGCGAGGCGTGACTTTCAAACGGAGGAAAGCTCCAAATAATAATTGTCATTAAAATAAGAGAGAATAATGACTCAAAGAACCAATGCTACTCTTTAGTACTCTTTCTATTGTACAGTCACACATAGGTCCAGTAGCGAGGCGTGACTTTCAAAGTGAGGGAAGCTCCAAATAATAATTGTCATTAAAATAAGAGTGAATAAGGACTCAAAGAACTAAGGCTACTCTTTAGTACTCTTTCTATTGTACAGTCACACGTAGGTCCAGTAGCGAAGTGTGACTTTCAAAGCGAGGGAAACTCCAAATAATAATTTTCATTAAAATAAGAGAGGATAATGACTCAAAGAACTAAGGCTACTCTTTAGTACTCTTTCTATTGTACAGTCACACGTAGGTCCAGTAGCGAAGTGTGACTTTCAAAGCGAGGGAAACTCCAAATAATAATTTTCATTAAAATAAGAGAGAATAATGACTCAAAGAACTAAGACTACTCTTTAGTACTCTTTCTATTGTACAGTCACACGTAGGTCCAGTAGTGAGGCGTGACTTTCAAAGTGAGGGAAGCTCCAAATAATAATTGTCATTAAAATAAGAGTGAATAACGACTCAAAGAACTAAGGCTACTCTTTAGTACTCTTTCTATTGTACAGTCACACGTAGGTCCAGTAGTGAGGCGTAACTTTCAAAGCGAGGGAAGCTCCAAATAATAATTTTCATTAAAATAAGAGAGAATAATCACTCAAAGAACTAAGGCTACTCTTTAGTGCTGTTTCTATTGTACAGTCACACGTAGGTCCAGTAGCGAGACGTGACTTTCAAAGTGAGGGAATCTCCAAATAATAGTGATGGAAATAAAAAAGTCACAGGGTGCAAGATCGCGGCTATAAGATGGATGCGGTACATAGGTAATGTTGAATCGAGCCAGAAACTGCATGACTTGATTTGTGACGTCATGATGAATTCGCTGCCCAGTCCGAGAAAGCTCTGGTCGTTTCTTTGCAATGTGCTTCCTCAGTGTAGCCAATACTGACGTGTAGTATGCTGCTGTAACAGTGGTGTGAGGGGGAACTGCATTACAGTAAAAAATGTGATCACCATCACTTTCCCTGCAGATGGAACAACTTTTGCCTTTTTTGGTGTTGGAAAACCTGGTGATTTCCAGACTGTGCTGACTTGTTTTCCTTTAGGATCATAATGATGCAGCCATGACTCATCACTGGTGATAATCGAAGCTTAGGGGTATTTGATTTGAGAACTCTGAAGCAGTGCTCAAGAAAAGTGAGGCGATCCTCAAGGACCTGACAAAGAATGGTCTGCAGCACATGTTCAAGAACTGACAGAGACGCTATAAAAAGTGCATTGAAGTAGGAGTGAAGTACTTTGAAAAAGATCATGTAAACATTGAACAGTAATAAACATCAGTCTCAGTCTTTGTTGATCGGTCCTCGTACGAAATGAATATAACCTCAGTATGTGTACCTTAGATCTTCTTTGTGACCTCCTCATATATATGATATTACAAGCATTAATATACTCCACTGCTTGGTCCAATAACAAGGACAGAGCACTCCTCCCACACACCTACCTGTGTGTGTTAGCAGGAACCGTACAAAGGGACGAATCCAGTTGCTTTATTGGAAATAATAAGCCGTTGTCATGGCAACTCTGAGTTTATTTTTGAAATAAGATGAATCTCTGCCCTGACGTAAGCAGTAGCCTGCTACCTAGGCAACCTGGGGGGAGGAAGACAGGTGGGCAGGTGATATGAGAGGGATGGGAGAGAAAGGCAGCAAGTAGCATCTCACCATGGATGGTTCACAGCAAGGAGCAGTGTCTGCAATAATTAATAATACTGATATGCAAAATTTAACTTTTTGTCTGGGATATTTATTTTAATATGTCATTATCCCTAATTTGAGTGTGCTGAATTAAAATATGAACTTAGCTTTTCTCCATCGCATACCAATTTTGGACAATATACGAAATATTCAAATATGTACTTTTATGCTAGCCTCTATCGAATTTATGTTATATTATTAAATATAAGTTAATAAATCCATAACTGTGAGCAAAACACTTTTCAGAATTAACCAATCTTTCACATCATCATTTATATTTGAACGTTTAACTAGTTTTTAACATATTGACTTGAAATGAAATGAATGTTTTGTAGAGTTCCTACTATGGAAAGAATTTGATATATCTCCTCTCAGCGACCAGCAATAATCAGTTACCATATTCACATTCCACTTTCCCTGGTAGCGTCTTTATATTTCCTTTATGTTCTGGTGATATCTTCACCCTGCTCCTCTCTGATACAGCCGAGATTTTATGGGGAAAAGTCCAAATGAGAGTGCAGGAAGTGTACGGGGGCTGTTCAATAAACAATGTTCACAATTATTTTTTGACAACGTACCTTTACTCATACTCATACTTTTGATGTTTCTTCTCAAAATAGTCTCCCCTGAATGCCATGTACTTGTCCCAAAGTTTCTGACAGTCTTCAAAGACATGCTGGAAACCATTTTTGAGAGATCCTTCAAAATCGCCTCCGCAGCCTTCACCAGTGCTTCTGATGAAGGATGATGTCTCCCACGAAGGCGTTTCTTCAAGTTAGGGAATAGAAAAGTCACATGGGGCTAAATCCGGACTATAGGGAGGGTGAGGGATGTACTTCACGCAACAACACTGGCAATATGCGGCCGTGCATTATCGTGGTGCAGCATCCAGCCTGCTTCACAGAAATGTGGTCCTTTGCGTCTGATATGGACTTGCAATGTTTTCAGCACATCCCTGTAGTATTGTCCAATTACTGATGTGTGTGCAGGTACAACATGCTGATAAACCATTCCATGGATATCAAAGAATGAGATGACATAACTTTCCCAGCAGAAGCAACCACTTTTGCTTTTTGGGGGGTTGGTGATGAAGGAGATTTCCACACTGAAGTTTGCTGTTTGCTCTCAGGATCAAAATGATGTAGCCAAGTTTCATCAGCAGTGATTACGTTTGAAAGAAACTCCGGATCTTCCACTAACATCAACTTTAACTGCATGTAGATCTGCATGCGAATGTCCTTTTGTTCGGTAATCAACAGTCTTGGAAACCATCGCGCACAAACACGTCTCATGTGTAATGTTTCTGTCACCAACGTGTGGGTGGCACCCAATGAAATGTTCAGTATTTCAGAAAGTGATCTTAAGGTAATTCGTCGATCCTCTCTCACAATGACAGCAGCAGTGTTGATGTTTTCTTCCATAAGAGCAGTAACTGGAGCACTGGGTCCACCTTCCTTTGAAATTGATTGTCTCCGCTCTTTATACATTTTAAACCATCTTCAAGCTGTGCTGTAGGGAAGAACAACTCTCCATAGGCCTCCTATAACATTGTATAGGCCTCAACTGAAGATTTGTTGAGACGAAAGCAGAATTTCAAAGCCGCATATTGTTCCTCGCGTGTTACCTCCATTGTAGCGGTAAGCGATACTGAGCATGTCTGCACTTTCCTGGTTATCACAGGCGGGAACCAGGAGTACCAATAATGAAACTACTACGGCGTGTTTGTTTCACATTAAGCTAACAGAATATAATAAGATTGAATTTTAGTGCGAAAAATAATGACTGTAAAAAATTATGATCATTCTTTACTGAACAGCCCTCGTATTGCGCCGCTGGCGTGACACGATCTCTTAATGAAATGAAATGTGTAGTGTTTAACACCGCAGGCGATGACACTGATGATACATGAGATGAAGATGGAGCACCGGTGGAATGAGATGGCGGGGGAAACCGGAGATCCCGGAGAAATCCCGCCCCAGCGCAATGTTGTCTACCACAAATCTCACTTTGCGGTCGCCTGGGATGGAACCCAGGCCGCCTAGGTGAGAGCCAAGCGGTCTAATCACTGAGCCACGGCGCGGCCGACGCGATCTCTTTATATATCCATTGATAATTCTCGACTGTTCTAGAATGTTCTCTATCAATTAAAACGCCACTAGAATTTTCCATTTAATTAACCTTATTTATTTCTCCACGCTGTCTCTATCTGTTTCAGTAAGTTATTTATCTCCGTGATACACTATCCGTCCCTTATCTTTCCGCGCCGAACCTTTTGCGCGCATCGCCTCCAGTCGCGACGATGGGGACGTGCGAACCCGATCGCGATAAAGAGGCTTGGCACACAAAGGAACGGATAGGTGTCACGTAGATAACGAGCTTGCATAAGCAGATAAACACAGCGCTTGAGATAAAAGACTTACCGAAACAAACAAACTGAGATAAATGGAAATTTCTGGTAATATCTTGATTATTTGGTTTCTTTATTCTTCTGGAAGAGTGTCGAATTACGAATTAGGTATTAAAGGACGTGATGGCTCGCAAAGTGAGTAGTTGTAAAGCAGAGTGAGTGTGAAACAGTGTTGTGAAATGAGAGACAGCCAGCTGTGTTGTTGTAACGAGAGCTAAGGATGTAATCTGCTGACACTGTTTGTTATTGTGATCGACCTTGGTAGACTGATGGTGTATGTAACGTAATGCTGCTGTAATCTATAAGAGTATTTCTACGTAAATAAAGAAGATTTGTAATTTCTGCAACTCGGCCTTTCAATTCTACGAACCCACAAAATCACAGTATGTATTTTGGATCTTTGTAATTTCCCAGAAAGTTTTTGATGACACTCTTAAAACCATCCCATGCACGTTTTTTGAGTATCTGTCATTGTTTCTTCAAATAAGGTATCAGAAATCAACTTCCTAATTTGTGGACCAACAAATACTCCGTCTTTAATTTTAGCATCAGATATTCCAGGGAACTTCTTGCACATATATTTGTAGCAGTTGCCATCCTTATTCAAAGCCTTCACACATTGCTTCATTAAGCCTAACTTTATGTGCAAAGAACATTTCTGGGGTCCACAAGACACTCACGTATTACATTTTACATTCCTGGCACGAGACTGTCTCTCTGCTGCCAATTTGTTCTTGTCTATTTGTCTGTTACATTGTTATATTGTTTTAAAGCACTTTAATTTCAACAATGAAATCAGTATTGTTTCTTCGTTTACTGGTTTCTTTTCAGTTCCATACAATATATTTATAAACAGAACTACATTAAAACATTTTAGGTACAACTACTAATTGTGCAAAAATGTTACGTAGTAGAAAAAAAAAACTAATTGCAATTTCGGAATCAGCACATCACATTTAGTGAAGTAGATCTATTTTGGAGGAAACTCCAGAATCTTGCATAACGGTGTAAATTATGATAATAATAATAATAATAATAATAATAATAATAATAATAATAATAATAATAATAATAATAATAATAATAATAATAATAATAATAATAATAATAATAATAATAATAATAATAATAATAATAATAATAATAATAATAATAATAATAATAATAATAATAATAATAATAATAATAATAATAATAATAATAATAATAATAATAATAATAATAATAATAATAATAATAATAATAATAATAATAATAATAATAATAATAATAATAATAATAATAATAATAATAATAATAATAATAATAATAATAATAATAATAATAATAATAATAATAATAATAATAATAATAATAATAATAATAATAATAATAATAATAATAATAATAATAATAATAATAATAATAATAATAATAATAATAATAATAATAATAATAATAATAATAATAATAATAATAATAATAATAATAATAATAATAATAATAATAATAATAATAATAATAATAATAATAATAATAATAATAATAATAATAATAATAATAATAATAATAATAATAATAATAATAATAATAATAATAATAATAATAATAATAACAATAACAATAACAATAACAATAACAATAACAATAACAATAACAATAACAATCATAATAATAATAACAATAACAATAACAATAACAATAATAATAATAATAATAATAACAATAACAATAATAATAATAATAATAATAATAATAATAATAATAATAATAATAATAATAATAATAATAATAATAATAATAATAATAATAATAATAATAATAATAATAATAATAATAATAATAATAATAATAATAATAATAATAATAATAATAATAATAATAAAAATAATAATAATAATAATAATAATAATAATAATAATAATAATAATAATAATAATAATAATAATAATAATAATAATAATAATAATAATAATAATAATAATAATAATAATAATAATAATAAAATTAATAATAATAATAATAATAATAATAATAATAATAATAATAATAATAATAATAATAATAATAATAATAATAATAATAATAATAATAATAATAATAATAATAATAATAATAATAATAATAATAATAATAATAATAATAATAATAATAATAATAATAATAATAATAATAATAATAATAATAATAATAATAATAATAATAATAATAATAATAATAATAATAATAATAATAATAATAATAATAATAATAATAATAATAATAATAATAATAATAATAATAATAATAATAATAATAATAATAATAATAATAATAATAATAATAATAATAATAATAATAATAATAATAATAATAATAATAATAATAATAATAATAATAATAATAATAATAATAATAATAATAATAATAATAATAATAATAATAATAATAATAATAATAATAATAATAATAATAATAATAATAATAATAATAATAATAATAATAATAATAATAATAATAATAATAATAATAATAATAATAATAATAATAATAATAATAATAATAATAATAATAATAATAAACTGCAGTATATGTTAAGACCTGAGATTCTGAATAAAATAATGGAAAATAGTTATTTGTTAAGCGAGGGTGGTCTGAAAAGTTCTCGGCCTGATTATGATAAACGATAATTGATGCTTTCAAAGTAGTTTTAGTTTTCATCATGGTCTCCTCTAATAACAAAACATTTTCTCTATCTGTGTTCCCCTCGCTGTGGTGTTCCTCTGAAAGTGCTACAAAGAAGCCATTTACAGTCGCAATTGCTTCTTCATTGGACGTAAAGTACTTACCAGTAAGGATTTTCTTCAGTTTTGGAAAACTGAAGGACCATAGGACCAGAGGGAGCCAAATCTGGGGTTCCAGCACTTCATAGTGTAGATCTCTCAATTTCCCATTGACAAAACACTTTTGTGTGCAGGTGCATTGTCCTAATGGAAAACAGTTTTTTTAACCCAGGTCTGTTTTCACGAATGTTTGGTTACAAGTTGACAGATGTTGAACCGAGGTCTACCCAAAAGACCGAAGATTCCTGCCTCTACATATCCGGCAGAGATGGAAAACTCCGAGGTTCTTTCCTTGGGGCAATACCTCGAGTCTAAAAAGCCCCTCTTCACCATCTGAAGACGGGTGGAAGTGGATACGCTACTTATGCGCGTCAACCCCGCAGGGAAGACTACCGAAAAACGCCGGTAGACCCGCCTGTTGATCTAGTACATCTTCTACTAGCTCTGCAGGCTAGTACAAGGGACTTATGAGGCATCCGTGTACCCCCTCCGGGCGGCCGAGGCCTGGCCGAAAGTACCCGATCTCCCGCGGGTATCGGAACCACTGCCCCCTCGAGTCCAACACAATCCGAACAACTCCCATTCAGGGAGGGGCTCGGCTGTTTTGCCCGAGGTTCCTCTAGTAACGTCAGAGGTACCACTAATGCTAAGGGTCCGCAGCGCCCGAACTTTGGCAGCTGAAAGGGACGGATCCCTTCCCCTACGGGAGGTTATAAGTTGACAGTAGTATTCTCCCGTAATGGTTTTACCTTTATCGAGATAGTAAATCAACAAAATCCCAAAACACGGGACGCCACGATCTTTCCCGCCGATGTCATCATCGTCGCCTTCTTTGGAGCTGAAGAACCAGCTTCTTTGACTGTTGCTTGGATTCGTGTCTGAAGTGGTGAGTCCATGTTACATTCATTGTGACGTATCGACACAAAAAGTCACTTCTGACCTTCTGGAAAACGCGCCAAGCACTTTTAGGAAAGTGTCGTGTGAATGCGTTTGTTATATCCACAGTGAGGATACGCGGCAGAGCTTTTTCATGTTTAATTCCTAATACAAGATGTGACCGATACGTTCCTTTGAAATTCTAAGAGAATTAGCCATTTCAAACACCTTTGAACGCCAATCTTTCAAAATCAGGTCATGAACTTTTTCAATAATCTCCGGTGTAGTTACAGTTTCTAGACGTTCTTCGCGTGGATCGTCTTGGCCACGTTTATAATCGGTTGCTAATTTCTTCATAGTGGAAACTGAAGATAAAGGGTCACTATACACATTTACAATCGGAAATGAATTTCTGTAGACGTTAAATCTTCTTTTACGAAGTATTTTATCATAGCAGATACTCGAATTTCTCCATTTTCGAAGCAATGCGTACGTCTACTGTTTCAAACAACTGCCTAGAGTCAACTATTGCCTGGAATGACTTGTAATTTTACATAGAGTATATTAACATGTGTACCAATGAAAGGGTAAAAATCATGCAGGTAGTGCTGCGATCTCTGGGTCAGGCCGAGAAGCTTTCAGACCACCCTTGTAATTACAATGAGTTGACTAAAAGATAAGTTTGGGTCATGGTAACACCTAAATCACTTATGGAATTCCCCGTAACTCACGAAACATTGTCTAAATGATTATTAGAATTTAAGTAGTGCTTGCTTCTGGTAAATATAAGAAGGGAATTTCTTAAATTGAAATTTACGGGTTTACAAATAATTATTTCTTCCACACTAGCCGTGTGTAGGCTCAAGTTTGAATGAGTAGAGTCAGATTGAAAAATTCAATGCCATATCCAGGATTTGAACCACGGATTTCCCGCTCTCCGTGCGGTTGCTCTAAACCACTGAGCTACTATGGCCAACATGTCGACATGACATTAAATTCTCCAACTGACTCGTATGTCTCCCGGTAGACCACTAAGGGGGCTCTTATGCTATCAGACACGCACCTGAATTAGTAAAATGCAAAATAGAAGATATAAAAAGACAGGAAATATGGGGAAATCTAGAAAATACGAAATCATTACAATTTTACAAGCAAATAAAAATAAATTGGGGACGAAAAGCATATGTAGATTACTGCAATAGGCAAGAGAGAGAAGGGCTACCTTGGACGAGAACAGAGGGATAAGAGTTAGGGAGAAGGGAATTTGTGAATTGTGTGTGGGGGGGGGGAAGAAAGCATAGAACACTATGTAACAGAATGCGAGGAGGTTGCAATATGAAGAAAAAAGGTTTGAGAAGAAAAATGGGAGAAAATACAGGAGAAGATAGTACGTATAAAATGTTAACGGGCAGGGAGGAAAAAATGGTAAGAAGTATTGGTGAGTTCTTGCAGAAAGTAAAAGAAAAAAAGGGCTAGAAATATAAAGAATATAAGAAAGGAAGATGAGATGGAAGAAAAGGGCTAATTAAGTAACAAGGAAGCATGGAGGTTAAGAGCAGAAGACCAGGGTGTCCTGTAAGTCAAGGTAGCAACAAAGTCAAGACAAATAAATGAAGCCAAAAGTTGTAAATCCTAAAATTTCGGAATATGTACAATAAATATATCATATCATGAGATACGTAACTTTTGTAGCGACTTACTATGCTATAAGTACTTAAGTCCCAGGCTTCATAGTTATACCACTGAGCTACTATGGCCAACATGCCAACATGACATTAAATTCTCCAACTGACTCATATATTTCCCGGTGGACCACTAGAGGTTCTCATATGCTATGAGACACGCAGCTTTTGTAGCGACTTACTATGCTATAAGTACTTAAGTCCCAGGCTTCATAGTTAAACCACTGAGCTACTATGACCAACATGCCGACATGACATTAAATTCTCCAACTGACTCGTATATTTCCCGGTAGACCACCAGGGGTTCTCATACGCTATGAGACACGCAGCTTTTGTAGCGACTTACTATGCTGTAAGTACTTAAGTCCCAGGCTTCATAGTTATACCACTGAGCTACTATGGCCAACATGCCGACATGACATTAAATTCTCCAACTGACTCGTATGTTTCCCGGTAGACCACCAGAGGTTCTCATATGCTATGAGACACGCAGCTTTTGTAGCGACTTACTATGCTATAAGTACTTAAGTCCCAGGCTTCATAGTTATACCACTGAGCTACTATGGCCAACATGCCGACATGACATTAAATTCTCCAACTGACTCGTATATTTCCCGGTAGACCACCAGAGGTTCTCATATGCTATGAGACACGCAGCTTTTGTAGCGACTTACTATGCTATAAGTACTTAAGTCCCAGGCTTCATAGTTAAACCACTGAGCTACTATGACCAACATGCCGACATGACATTAAATTCTCCAACTGACTCGTATATTTCCCGGTAGACCACCAGGGGTTCTCATATGCTATAAGACACACACCTTTTGTGGCGACTTACTATGCTATAAGTACTTAAGTCCCAGGCTTCATAGTTAAACCACTGAGCTACTATGGCCAACATGCCGACATGACATTAAATTCTCCAACTGACTCATATGTTTCCCGGTAGACCACTAGGAGTTCTCATATGCTATGAGACACGCACCTTTTGTGGCGACTTACTATGCTGTAAGTACATTGAATTTTTCAGTCTGGATCTACTCATTCAAACCTTCGCCTACACACGGCTAGTGTGAAAGAAATGATTATTTCCATCAATTTACCTAAATAACATAGTGGTTTAACTATGAAGCCTGGGACTTAAGTACTTACAGCATAGTAAGTCGCCACAAAAGCTGCGTGTCTCATAGCATATGAGAACCTCTAGTGGTCCACCGGGAAACACACGAGTCTGTTGGAGAATTTAATGTCATGTCGGCATGTTGGCCATAGTAGCTCAGTGGTTTAGAGTAACCGCACGGAGAGCGGGAGATTCGTAGTTCAAATCCTGGCTGTGGTATTGAATTTTTCAGTCTGACTTTAATTATTGGTTTAGTTTTAACCATAATTTATTATGGAGAAAGTATCACTTACAAGAAGTAATAGCACGATTTGACTAAGGTGTTGCTAAGACAGAGCAACTGTTGCAGGTCTTGCTGTTGGAAATGGCTGGACGGATCCTATCAACATGATGGAAATCAGTTCGTTCCTGTACCAACTCGGCTTCATCGACAACAACATGAGAGCTGTGATGAGGTCGTACGAGGAGGACGCTGTCAGGTCCATCGAGTACGGGGAGTACATAGAAGCCAACAGGGTACGTCAATCTTCTAAGACAAAAAATTAAACAGCTTACGAGGGATGTTCAATAAAGAAAGATAACTTTTTTAACGTACCTTTGCTCATCCTCATAATTTTGATGGTCTTTCTCAAAATAGTCTCCCCTGAATGCGATGCATTTGTCCCAGCGTTTCTGCCAGTCTTCAAAGACATGCTGGAAACCATTTTTGAGAGATCCTTCAAAATCGCCTCCTCAGCCTTCACCACTGCTTCTGATGATGAATAATGTCTTCCACGAAGGCGTTTCTTCTAGCTAGAGAATAGAAAAAAGTCACATGGAGCTAAATCCGGACTATAGGGAGGGTGAGGGATGCACTTCACGTTGATTTTTACAAGATATTTAGCAACAATATTGGCAATATGCGGCCGCGCATTATCGTGGTGCAGCATCCAGCCTGCTTCACGGAAATGTGGTCTTTTGCGCCTGATATGGACTTGCAATGTTTTCAGGACATCCCTGTAGTATTGTCCAGTTACTGATGTGTGTGCAGGTACAATATGCTGATAAACCATTCCATGAATATCAAAGAATGAGATGACCATAACTTTCCGAGCAGAAGCAACCACTTTTGCTTTTTTGGGGGTTGGTGATGGAGGAGATTTCCACACTGAGCTTTGCTGTTTGCTCTCAGGATCAAAATGATGTAGCCAAGTTACATCAGCAGTGATTACGTTTGAAAGAAACTCCGGATCTTCCTCTAACACCAACTTTAACTGAATGCAGATCTGCACGCGAATGTCCTTTTGTTCGGGAATCAACAGTCTTGGAACCCCTCACGCACAAACACGTCTCATGTGTAATGTTTCTGTCACCAACGTGTGGATGGCACCCAATGAAATGTTCAGTATTTCAGAAAGTGATCTTAAGGTAATTCTCTCTCACAATGGCAGCAGCAGTGTTGATGTTTTCTTCCGTAAGAGCAGTAACTGGAGCACCGGGTCCACCTTCCTTTGAAATTGATTGTCTTCCCTCTTTAAACATTTTAAACCAACTTCGAGCTGTGCTGCAGGGAAGAACAGACTCTCCATAGGCCTCCTGTAACATTGTATAGGCCTCAACTGAAGATTTGTTGAGACGAAAGAAGAATTTCAAAGCCACATATTGTTCCTCGCGTGTTACCTCCATTACAGCGGTAGGCGATACTGAACATGTCTGAACTTACCTGGTTCTCACAGGCGGGAACAAGGAGTACCAACAATGAAACTACTAGGGCGTATTTGTTTCACATTAAACTTACAGAATATAATGAGATTGAATTTTAGTGCGTGAAGTTATGACCGTAAAAAATTATTATCATTCTTTATTGAACAGCCCTCATAGTATAGTTTTGGTTACTGAAAGTAATATAACATAAAAAGTTTTATAGAAAATATGAAATTTCCTATAAAGAGAATCTGGTATTTATCAATTTAACTGCTTAGATTGCGGCTGGGTTTACATTGAATATATGTTTTTTGTAATGTACGTCCTGCAACGTTAAGTCATGTCGGACGGTGAATGAATTGGGTGAAACGATGCTCAAATGAGCCCAGGGTCCATGGAGCTTACTGTTACCCAACATTCGTCTTGAAACATAAGGGAAAACCCCGGGAAAACCTTATCAGGTAACTCACCCTGACCGAGATTCGAACTCAGGACTTCTTGAACGTGAGGCAGACACGATACCGAGGCGGGCTTTACATTAGAAGCCTTTATGTTTGGTGCCATATCAAATGTGGATTGTGTTAAAATGTTTGTATATTGTGTGAACGTGTAGTTGTGATGAGAAGGAAGACAAGAAACATGGCTCTTTGTCCGCGATCTGAGAGCAGGACATATCCACCCCAAACGTTTGGCTTCAGGTGTTGCCAACTGTAACGGCAGTTTTTGTTTGAAATGTGTTTTGTTTTCTTTTCTGACTATTAGTGGGCCATGTAATGACAATATAAACAAATGATGAACCGTTGCTAGAGGGAGAAAGTCAATAATCTTCATAGATATATGTTCTGTAATCTTGTTTCATGATGATGGAGTGAATATAAAAGTTTTGAATAGTAACGGAAATCAGTAATCTTCAAAAAGAGATATGTTGGGTAATCTTGACAGTGGAAAGACGATGTGGGCAAGATAAAAAGTTTTAATAGTGACGAGTGGACATGCAGGAGTGAGCAATTTTATGTAATTAACAGAAACTATTTATTAAGGAAGTAAGGATTTGTGGATATGCTGAAGGTAACCTGCAATGATTGACTAGGAAAGAAAGTTCGAGTAAAATGTAATCCAGATTCAACAATCAAAATATATATTTATCGCAATTGCATTAGCTTATCTGATATTTCTGAGTAATTATTATTAATTCTTTATATACATTGTACATACAGACGTGTGCAAATTATTATCAATTTTGTTTTGAATGCTTCCAATTCTAGTTCAATAGGCTTTACATCCCTCACATGACTTTATATAATTATTTTAAATGTTCCTGTGGCTAATATATATTACTTCTAAAATCTGACATGCTATTTTGCAGATATTTCTGGCTATCTTGGTTTATTTTTCATCTTTAGAATGTTTATGCTCATTTTTTCCCATTTCCTTCACTGCACAGTGAAAGGTAAATTCTTTTCTTCTGCCCAGTAGCTCATTACCACTGCTTCTGTATTGTTCTTTGGTACCTAATGGCACTCCAGGTAAGTCATCCCCTGGCAGGTAGATCCTTTCCTGGGCACTTTGAGGGTGAGGGATGAGGACAGCAAAGGTTACTCTCACATTTGCTACGAAACCTTGCTGTTAGGAAGATGGGTAAGGTCCAAGATATTACACCACGCAAAAGAGCTCAAATTTAATTGTTATTAAGTGCTGGAGATAAAACAAAGAAGGAAATAAGCAAAATAGTAGGCGTAAGTGCAAGTTATGTGACAAGGTTTGCACGTAAGCTGAATGAAAACAAAGCGACTTCACCACAAATAGTGGGCAAATGTGGCAGAAAACGAGTGTTAACTTCAAGTATGAAACGTGTATTGGTCAGAGAACAGCTTAAAAATCGAAGCATGACTTCTATACAACTTCAGGCCGTTACACTAGAACATGGGTGTGCAGTTTCATCAAGCACAGTGCGACGAAGTCTTTTTGAAGCCGGTTTGAAAGCAAGAAGGCCTCGCAAAAAACAAAAACTAACGCCCATGATGATGAAAAAACGTCTTGCTTGGGCAAGACATCTGAAGACTGGGCAAAGGTATGCAAAGTATTCAAATTTATAAAAATAGTTCATAGATTGATTTATTTTCAGAAATTCATTTTGGACATTCAAAATGCTTTTGCTATCTTTTTCTCCGAATGATTTTTATTTGTTGTTCCAAGGATTGTAGCCAAACATTTTGTTTCCAGATTGTGTTCAGTGATGAAACAATGGTTTCAATAGTTGAAGAAAGCCCACAGTACGTCAGAAGGAGGCCAGGAGAAGCATTTAAAAGGGAATGTGTGGTGCAGAATGTGAAGCATCCAACAAAAGTGATGATTGGAATTTCTACTTATGGGGTGGGGAAAATTCACATTGTAGAGGGAAACATGAATGCTAAGCAATATTCAGAAATGGTAAAAAGGTGCATTAGGCCTATGATGAATTAGTGGTTTCCATTAGGAAATGGAATATTCATGCAAGATGGTGCCCCATGCCACAAAGCAAAGTGTGTAATGAATATTTTTAATGAACATGGCATATCTGTTTTGGAATGGCCTGGTAATAGCCCAGATATGAACTCCATTGAGTCTGTGTGGAGTGTCTTGAAAAAAAAAAGTTAAAAGCTTTCACCCAACAACAAAGGAATCAATGCTGAATACAACTTTGTCAGTGTGGCAAAATGATGAAGAAATTCACAAAATGTGTAAGACTTCAATAGAGGGCATGCCTGCAAGAATTTCTGCCCTAATAAAAGCTAAGGGGGGACATACTAAATACTAGAATGATAAAATAAATCATTAACATTATAAAAATGAGTATTATTTTGTTAATAGCTGTACCAGATGGAATTTAAATAAAACTACCAGCATAAAACTGAAAATTGCTAATAATTTGCACACGTCTGTATTTGTGACGAGAAAATAAAGCCCGTTTTAAAATCTAGACGATACAATTGGTGACCGATAGCCGCAGAAACTGGCACGAGATGGGAAAAGATTGTATTGAAAAAGTGGTACACAATATTCAATCTAGAAATTTACTACACAACCTACTCTTACAATGTTTACTCACTCTTAGTTTCAATTAGAAATCGTACGAGTCACGAAAATAAAGAAGAAAGATACATTGAGAGGTCAGGGAGTGATTGAGGGATGTAATGAGGAAGCTAGGATCAAGTTTATAAAACGGCTGGCCCCGTAGCTCAGTCGGTAGAGCACCTGCCTGCCGTGCTAGGGGTCGATTCCCGGCGGTGGGGGTGGTGACTTTTCGCCTACCAGGATAATTCCCCATCTTCCCCAGAGTCTGGAAGTATGAATGAGAGTGTGAATGTGTGCGTGATCTAATGATTAAAAACCAGCAAATATGAGTTAACAGCTTCGGTATGTTCCATAGGAGAACGGCCGCCGATATGACCATTGCAGTTAATGGCGGGGTATAAATGAAACAAGGAATATAAAACTTCCAGTGAGTCAAACAAGCAAGAGCTGCCGTTATACAAGAGTTTCTGAAAGAACAAGGGAAACGCCGAGATACATAAACCTGACACTCTGTAGTGAATGTTGACGATTTTCATAGATGTGTGATTCGGAAAATAATGTATGACTTTTGTATTGCCCTACTCTAAATAAATCGCTGCTTGTTGTTCGAAATTTTCCATGGAGATGAAGTTCGTTTTGCAAAGTAATTTCAGATATGTAAAATATGAAGTTATTAACAGTGAAGCAGACATATATATACATATATAACAATTTGTAACTCAAAACTTCACTTGTCTTATAAGAAATGATAAATGTTTTCTTATAAATTGATTAGGATCGTGATTTCGTGAACATTTTATTCATATCCTTTAGCTGAGGATGTATCACTGGATTTAACACAAAATGACAAAACACTATCAATATTCGCATCACTGAACAAAAGACTGTTCTCAGTAAATTAAATGCCAGGTCAGGAGATGGCGTGATTATAGAAAATTAATTGTGTCAAAGAAACGTAACTACTTAACTTGATGATTTAGTCGACGGATTTCCATTTTAAGGCTGGTTTCCAAGAAGAGGTGAACTAAAGTCCAGCATCACAACTAAGCGTGCTCCTCTCGGAGGAAATGGCCAAAGCCTCCTTAAGACTCCGCTCCCGGTAACTGTTGTGGTTATAACAATTCCTAAAATATCCTGATGATACGCTCCCAAAACTTCGATTTCTAATCGTCTTTTCAGTTGACTTGTTTCCCGAGAAATTCTCGAACATATTTGTCGCTAGGAAAGTTTCAGGTCTTATAAGTCAATTTTCTTTTGCTCCTATATTTTAAAAATAATATATATAATTTCATTTTCTTATTTAACCGTTTTACCAAGCTCTGTGAAGCAGTGAAGGACATTGTCCTGGCATGGTAAGAGTCGGAAGGGACCGTCTTAAAAGGCGGCGCCCCCTTCGAGTAATAAAATTGTTTATAACACAGGGCATTCCTGCCAGGGGGCCATGAGCTGCTGGACAAACATACAGTGGGCGATGAGAGGCTAATTTTAGAGAATGAGAACCGTTACCAAGGAGACAGAATCAATATCCAGGTGACTGACGTATTGTGAAGATGAGAGATTTGTTATCTGGGCAACGACGACTGTTAGGGAGTAATTGATAATAATTAAATTGTTTTTATTGGTAATTTGTGTTGCTGAAGTTAGTAATTGTCTTCAAACAAGTGGTCGGTAATTTAGAAGTAATAAAATACATCCATCCCGTAGCGTCCATCACACGACATATATAAACAGACAGATAAATCAGCCGTGTCGTTTAACTATAAAATAAATCCAGAAGTTAGATTATCATAGCAATTAAATGGTGCGATAGATTTAATGCTTTCAGAGGAAATATCTATTTATCTTAAGAAATAGAAATGGCGTAATGATTTTTGAAATACTGCCAGTCGATGTCTTTTAGTTTGTTTTACTTTCGGAGGTTGGTAAATCATCCGTCAGGTAACGACAGTAACTATGGCAACAGAAATCAATGATGCCAATGAACATTTGCGAAATTAATCCCACGAGTTCTGTGAAATTTGTAGCAAAAATGTATTTCGTTATAAAACATCTACATTTTTATTTCTCTCTTTTGCTTACCTGTTAACATTCTTTGCGCAAATTAGTGTCAACAACAACAACAATGTTTTTTTTTTTTTCTCCCGTCCTCACCACTGCAGGTGCCAAGAGTTGCTCGGGTTTCCTCAGAGCGAGGAAGCCGAAGTATTTGACCTGAGATTTCAGGGTTGAGGGATCGGCCCTTAACCGATGAAGACATGAATCATGGAACAATTTGTGGAATGACGGTGGAGGAAACCGAAGAAAACCCACGCCAGCGCCATGTTGTCCCCCACAAATCTCACTTTGCGGTCGTCTGGGATTGAACCCGGACCGCCTAGATGAAAGCCAAGCGGTCTAACCACTGAGCCCTGGCGCGACCTTACCTATAATAATACATAATAATGTCGCGGCGACGCACATAAAAGGTTCGGCGCGGAGAGATAACCGGCGGATAGTGTACCACGGAGATACACTAAGATGATCTTAGTCTTGTGGGTGAAGTTTCAGTCACAACTGAAAGACCACACTACCACTGATGATGTACGCCACAGACGTGAACGAAACTCCATCAGACCACGGCTCCTGAGCCCGGAAAATTAGACTCCGGCCGTGAAAGCTTACGATTATTCATAGCTATTTTGAGGACCATAATAGATCGTTCTGCAGAGATGATTTAATTAAATTAGAACATCTATATGACAAATGTTTTAGCCTTTCTAGAAATCATATTGAGAAATAAAGAAAAGAACATTAAAATGAGGTCCGAGACTTATCAGCAGATCCTCGTGTTATTAATAAAACATTAGTTGAAACAGCTGTGACTCCGAGATATCCGGGTACGTAAATTACGTCTTCCTCCGTAATACTCTACACAACTACAGCCACAATGACATTTATTACAGTTCTAAGTACACTTGGTGTTCATAGCAAGAAAATCCATTATACTGCCCTGTACATGAATATGTATGAAGAATCGTATTGCTTTTGTTTGTTTCCGCTAGTAAATCTGTTTGTGTCGTGTTTTGTTACTGGTCGGGTTAGCAAATAACAAATGAAGTCTTCATTCACAACAACTTTTGTATAATGTAAGAGATAGACAATGGCAAATTGTGTAATGAAAACACCTTTGTCCTCCGTAGGACAGCTGCCCTCTGTCCTCCCACTTGTGGCATAGGTACAATAGATTATGCCGAATCCTCTCCGTAGCAGGGAAAACTGTATCAGCTGGATCAACTTACAATTGAAATGACCTTACCCCTCGCCACTGCCAGTACAACACAACTGAGCTAATATGGGCTCGAATTATTTGCAAACAGAAATAATACTTTTAATCTGACTGACGTTGAACGACTTATTCACCAAGAAATTGACAAGGTAACACAAGACTAGGAAGAACTGCATGAGACATGCAGATAAACATGGAAAGAAATAGCACGTGACGAGAATCTGAAGCCTATCGTCATAAATTTACAGTACTTGGACGATGAAATCAATGACATTGACCAATTATGTCTTAACGTGACATTCAGAGCTATATGGATGAGCTACTGGCAGTTCCATTGGATTAGAAAAATAGTTAATTCACAGACTGTAATTATATCAGTTAAGTGATAGAAATTAATCATTTCTTCACGGCAAATTGGCCATGGTAGCTCAATTTGTAAGAGCGACTGGATGGAAACCAGTAGATACGTGGTTCAAATCCCGGCCGTGGCATTGAATTTTTCATGTCGACTCTATCAATCCAAAACCTTAGCCTATATACGGCTAGTGTGAAGAAATGATTAATTTCCATCAATTAACTAAAATAATAAAAGTTAAATGATGAAGTCTGGGACTTAAGTACTTACGATAGTAAGACCCACAAACGGTGTATCTCGGATATGAGAGCCCCTAGTGGTCTACCGGGGACATATACGAGTCAAATGGAGAATGTAATGTCATGACAGCAAGTAGGCCATGGTAGCTTAATGGGTAAGAGTGACTGGACGGAAACCAGGAGATCTGTGATTCAAATCCCGGCCATGGCATTGAATGTTTCATGTCGACTCATTCAATCCAATATAATAATATCATTTAAAACGTGTGCATAATATGCGACTATCAATGTTGCAATTGTCATTTCAACAAGTACATTATTATAAAAGTTGGCAAAATTCAGTTTGGGTTCCCTTATATTGGTATAAGTTTGTGTGCGAGTGAGAGAGAGCGCGAAATACCAAAAGAGTTGGCTAACGAGTTGGCAACGAAAACGCATCTCATTCGCTGCAGACCAGAACTCCTCTCATTTGATGACGTGATCTGATGTTTGTTACAGAACAACTCGTTAGTGCTGCAGTTCTTCATCGCCCACACCAACTACCCGAACCTGTACAACTTCCTGAACGAGGAACCTATCGACGACGAGGGCTCGTACTCGACGTTCGTCCAGAGGAACGACGTCAGGAGAGCCTTGCACGTGGGGGACGCAGAGTTCAACAACGGCGACTCCGTGTACCGGAAGCTGATGCCTGACATCATGCAGTCCGTACGTCCCTGGCTGGAGGAACTGCTGGACCATTACCGCGTCCTGTACTACAGCGGACAACTGGACATCATCGTCGCCTACCCCCTGTCCGTCAGCATGTACCAGAAACTACAGTTCGGGGCGTCCGAGGAGTACCGCAAGGCCAAACGTCTGCCCTGGTATGTCGGCGACGACCTGGCCGGCTTCATCAAGACCGGAGGCAACTTTACAGAAGTCCTGGTGAGAAACGCGGGTCACATGGTGCCAACCGATCAGCCAAAGTGGAGTCTTGACCTCATCACAAGGTTTACAAGAGACAACTTTGTCTTCCCTTACTCTAGAATGATGGACGATTTACAATAAATGTATGACTGTGGCAAGTTGAACAGTTCCTACTCTCGTAGTTCCAAGTATCACCCTTAGATTAACAGAGAGAGACATCTAGGACACTCTCAAACCACTGGATGGTGGCTCATACCTCGTATGAGTTGTAAATGTTTCAGGAGGAGCAGTACCAGAAGACAGAGACCAGCTAATTGGTGCCACAATAAAGCTGACAAGAGGTCATTAAGGCCCAAGTTAAAATATCACAAATGTTAAGTGAGAGCTGCAACGTCCAACGTTTCCAGTTATCTTACTTCATGTACCATCACTAACATCGTTTTTTCAAGTGTAAATAACAATATACTGATATGTATTATGCACTATATTTTCAACTTATATACAATAATTGTAGTTTATCGTCTTGTTTCTCTGTTTCCAACATTCAAATGTCTGCATATCAACATCATTTGTTTCACCAACACAACATTCAAAACAATGTTATGTCGATGTTTGAAACTCTTGAGACTTCCATTGGAAGTTCTGAAATTATCTTTGTCTAATTTTCTTGTTGTCTCTAAAGCTTGAGTCTGAAGTAATGGTCCAGAAATGGGAATTCCTTTAGCGCGTACTCGAACACAACACGATTTAGCTCGTCATACTCTGTAGAGTTTGTAATGTGTTTAACATGTCCTGCTGTTACCTTTAACCACTCCTGTTTAAATTTGATTTTCTGAAAATCTCATAAATGTGAGTTTCCCCCACCTTAACCAACACAGTTAACTCTTTAGCTGGGCGTTTGTTCTTTTCTTCATTAACCTTTGCTTTTACCTCCAGTGATAATGTCTTATGTTTAGAACTTATTTTACAGAATTTGTCTAAATACAAACTATGTTTTTAAAAATCACCAAAGTTGACAGTTTTCTTCTACTCGTACTTGATTACTAGTAACAGCTAAACTGAGAATGAACACACTACAAAACAGTTGTACACTTACCATGTGTGTTGGAAGAGAGTTGACAGTTTTCTTCTACTCGTACTTGATTACTTGTAACAGCTAAACTGAGAATGAACACACTACAAAACAGTTGTACACTTACCATGTGTGTTGGAAGAGAGTTGACAGTTTTCTTCCACTCGTACTTGATCACTTGTAACAACTAAACTGAGAATGAACACACTACAAAACAGTTGTACACTTATCATGTGTGTTGGAAGAGAGTTGACAGTTTTCTTCCACTCGTACTTGATCACTTGTAACAACTAAACTGAGAATGAACACACTACAAAACAGTTGTACACTTATCATGTAAGTTGGAAGAGAGTTGACAGTTTTCTTCCACTCGTACTTGATCACTTGTAACAACTAAACTGAGAATGAACACACTACAAAACAGTTGTACACTTATCATGTGTGTTGGAAGAGAGTTGGCAGTTTTCTTCCACTCGTACTTGATCACTTGTAACAACTAAACTGAGAATGAACACACTACAAAACAGTTGTACACTTACCATGTGTGTTGGAAGAGAGTTGGCAGTTTTCTTCCACTCGTACTTGATCACTTGTAACAACTAAACTGAGAATGAACACACTACAAAACAGTTGTACACCTATCATGTGTGTTGGAAGAGAGTTGGCAGTTTTCTTCTACTCGTACTTGATCACTAGTAACAACAAAACTGAGAATGAACACACTACAAAACAGTTGTACACTTACCATGTGTGTTGGAAGAGAGTTGACAGTTTTCTTCTACTCGTACTTGATCACTTGTAACAACTAAACTGAGAATGAACACACTACAAAACAGTTGTACACTTATCATGTGTGTTGGAAGAGAGTTGGCAGTTTTCTTCCACTCGTACTTGATCACTTGTAACAACTAAACTGAGAATGAACACACTACAAAACAGTTGTACACTTACCATGTGTGTTGGAAGAGAGTTGACAGTTTTCTTCTACTCGTACTTGATCACTTGTAACAACTAAACTGAGAATGAACACACTACAAAATAGTTGTACACTTATCATGTGTGTTGGAAGAGAGTTGACAGTTTTCTTCTACTCGTACTTGATCACTAGTAACAACTAAACTGAGAATGAACACACTACAAAACAGTTGTACACTTACCATGTGTGTTGGAAGAGAGTTGACAGTTTTCTTCTACTCGTACTTGATCACTTGTAACAACTAAACTGAGAATGAACACACTACAATACAGTTGTACCCTTACCATGTGTGTTGGAAGAGAGTTGTCAGTTTTCTTCCACTCGTACTTGATCACTAGTAACAACTAAACTGAGAATGAACACACTACAAAACAGTTGTACCCTTACCATGTGTGTTGGAAGAGAGTTGACAGTTTTCTTCCACTCGTACTTGATCACTGTAACTACTAAACTGAGAATGAACACACTACAAAACAGTTGTACACTTACCATGTGTGTTGGAAGAGAGTTGACAGTTTTCTTCCACTCGTACTTGATTACTAGTAACAACTAAACTGAGAATGAACACACTACAATACAGTTGTACCCTTACCATGTGTGTTGGAAGAGAGTTGACAGTTTTCTTCCACTCGTACTTGATTACTAGTAACAACTAAACTGAGAATGAACACACTACAATACAGTTGTACCCTTACCATGTGTGTTGGAAGAGAGTTGACAGTTTTCTTCCACTCGTACTTGATTACTAGTAACAACTAAACTGAGAATGAACACACTACAATACAGTTGTACACTTACCATGTGTGTTGGAAGAGAGTTGACAGTTTTCTTCCACTCGTACTTGATTACTAGTAACAACTAAACTGAGAATGAACACACTACAATACAGTTGTACCCTTACCATGTGTGTTGGAAGAGAGTTGACAGTTTTCTTCCACTCGTACTTGATTACTAGTAACAACTAAACTGAGAATGAACACACTACAAAACAGTTGTACACTTACCATGTGTGTTGGAAGAGAGTTGACAGTTTTCTTCCACTCGTACGTGATTACTAGTAACAACTAAACTGAGAATGATCACACTACAATACAGTTGTACCCTTACCATGTGTGTTGGAAGAGAGTTGACAGTTTTCTTCCACTCGTACTTGATTACTAGTAACAACTAAACTGAGAATGAACACACTACAAAACAGTTGTACACTTACCATGTGTGTTGGAAGAGAGTTGACAGTTTTCTTCCACTCGTACTTGATTACTAGTAACAACTAAACTGAGAATGAACACACTACAAAACAGTTGTACCCTTATCATGTGTGTTGGAAGAGAGCTGATAGATCTAATGCTTTGTTTTACGTTTTCCTCCAAGGATTATAGTTTATGGCTTTATAGTTCATGGACCTTTGGTGCAAGTGCAGTCACCCACAAAATTATTGCACTTTTTAAAATACGTAAGTTGTAACCCATTGCAGATAAATAAATACTTTTTAATGAAGTTATTTACGCAAACAGTTTCCAAAAGTATTTCCGTTTCTGCGTTAGGCAGATTTCCGGCTTTGAGTATAATTTTCCATGGAAAATAGCTCCGTTCCGAAATGTATTTTCTTTTTCTCCAGATTTCCGGCATATGGGGGGTTCGTCTTGAGTCGGCTTTACTATATCAAGTCGTTATTCATTTATCTCTTGTACATAGAACAACTTAACAGAACATTTGACTATCACTTTGTGTACTGTATGTTTATCTCGAATTAGACGAATAAGACACGAGATATTTTATTGAACCTGTTGAGAGATACTGTAAATAAAGAACAAATGTGGAGCAGTAATTATCATATGACCTTCACACACAGGTGGGTGAGCTTGGGTGTGTCAATGTCATTTACTTTCACAGTTCCTTCACTGCAAAATCTGCGTATTACTTGCAATTGTTTCTAGTTCCGTCGACATTCAACTCGAAACACATGCCATCTTCTTTGGGCTACTTTACAGGTTATCAGAAATGTTTTAATAATTTCCATATTAGAGTGGATTGGAGCGGAGCATTTTGTTCTATTTGGAATACAGTAGAACCTCGTTTACCCGGAGGTTCCTTTATTTATTGCCACATGTTTGTAATTTTTTATCCTAAATAAGTCATTACTTTGCTGTGTTTAATAAAACGTGACTTCTCGTATAGCACACATACAAATGTTTAATATGAGTAATATCCTAGTTCCTTTGTCCTGGTGTTGGTGGCAGCACTTACATCAGGTAAGGCAATCTACTGATAACTACAAAATCTCAACTTGTTATCTAAACCAAATACTTCATAATTAAACAGTTCCTAACATATATTTACTTAAATTATTCCTAAATTGTCATAACGAGTTACATTTGTTACTTAGCCGTTTGGGTTTTTCAGTCGCCACGGTCGGTGATCTTAATGATGGGCTGATACAACTTTGCGTATTTTAAAACTCTTAAATTCAATAAATAAATATAGTTATTCATATACAGGTAAACATAAAACGTAAAAAAGATAAAAGTGCCACATATTTTTGTGGTGTCGATCATTCGATTCGATTGTTAAGTCGATTCTTTTGGAGTATTTTGTTTCAACGTTATTCATTTTTCATCTCTCCGTATTAAACTGTGTTTCTTTTTAAAATTGATAAATGTAAAGTTAATCGTTGCATATTTCGTTGTTGCAGGTGAAGATAATTATACAAATGATGATTTTAAAATTATGACGTATTAATAATTTACAGATAAAATGCATAAATATCTTTATCCATTGTATTGGATCTCATCTTTGCCAGGTTACAAATTATTATAAACAATTGCTTGCGTTTTTGTTTCTTTATTTTGAGGTTAGTCATCTTCGTTAAGAATTTGTGTACTGCATTTCGAAATTGTATGATATTTGTACGAAGTGAGAAGTTGTAGTGAGTATATCCAGCGGTTTGTTTGGTTGCTAATTGTATCAGACTATACAAAAATTCCCCAATCAAAATAACAGTTTACTGTAGTATCACGTCACTAAATGTAGAAAGTGATACACATTCACACGGTTTTGTGGCTGTGCCGATATCTGAACGTCCCAAGTCACAAAATTTAGCCGAGGAATGCTTTCGTAAAACGGGGAGTGAAGCAGGCCACAGTTTCGTGGGAGCAACGAGTATAAACACGGCATTTCAGTTAATTGATGAAAATTAATAATTTCTTCTCACTAGCCGTGTATAGGCTAAGGTTTCTGATAGTCAACATGAAAAATTCAATGCCATGGCCGGGATTTGAACCACGGATCTCCTGATGGCATTGAAGTTTTCATATTGACTCTATCTATTCAAAACCTTAGCCTATATACGGCTAGTGTGAAGAAATTATTAATTTCCATCAATTAACTAAAATAATAAGAGTTAAATGATGAAACCTGGGACTCAGGTATTTACGATAGTAAGTCGCCACAAAGGTGTATCTCAGATGCGAGAGCTCCTAGTGCTCTACCGGGGAATTATACGAGTCAAATGGAGAATTTAATGTCAGGACGGCACGTTGGCCATGGTAGCTCAATGGGTAAGAGCGACTGGACGGAAACCAGGAGATCCATAGCTCAAATCCCGGCCATGACATTGAAATGTTTCATGTTCACTGTATCTATCATAAACAGGGCATTTTCGTAGACTTTGCCACTATACATCGGTTGGCACTTTCTCCGCGTTGTAACAAAATGTTGACATTTAGCGATTTATTTCGTATATAAGACTGTGTGGGCTAGTAATGTACTGTATTGACTAAACTGTCACAGCAATGGCCTTGTTTGTTGCAAACATAGTCACAATATGGGATAGATATCACATGAAAAAGCTAAGTTGCTAGGTGTTCCAAAACACCGCCATCTATGGCTGGACCGCTGGAAAACACTTCTCCAAAAAAGGGAAACAGTTATACAACAGAGGCCACGATGGTGCATGGATACCAACATAAACTGTGTAAACACTCCAACGACGTCTTTGTGTAACTTTAGTATCTCATCAACACATCATTTCTTGAACAATTTGTTCGGACGTCTCTCTTGTAACAGCCTCGTTAACAAACCAATGCGGAAATTGAGGTTATGAACGTCAATAGACTCCTTAGACAATTCAAAATATACAATATCTAAAGTTGGCTATTCTGACGCCAATAAGAAGTAAACACTTATACGAGATGCATTGAAGTTATAACAATTCCTATCTTTTTTTTTTTTCAGAACTGGGAACAGATAGGAATTTGTTTTCTTTTTAAATACACGTAGACTCTTTTTGAATGAGTGACAGAATAATAGAACTCTAGTGGCAGTGGCAAGAGTTAGGACTGTTTTTGATACTTAAAATGGCGACGTTTTCATTGCAAGAACAGAGTGTAATCATTCGTTTTCTACATTTTCGTGGAGTAACACCTATTGAAATTTATCGCCAGTTGAGTGAGGCATGTGGTGATGGTACCATGGATGTGCTTCAATGCACCTCGTCGTTTTAGCCCGGCAAGTCAATGAGTCAGCACAAAGTAGGTAGTGCAATAACAATGTACTTTCCGGTTCCTAACTTCCAACCGCTCTTTTGGGTCCTCCTCTTTTGACAAAGTTGGTACCCCTACTACCAACAATGTCATAACTTTGCTATTATTAATTAATTTATTTTAAAGCAACAGGAACGGTTTGCAAATGGAATGAATTAGTTTGAGTTTATCCATTTATTTTTAAAATGAATGAGATAAGCAAAAGACAACAATAGATTAAGTCTACAACGAAAAAAAAAATAGTTTTTATTTATGTGCGTTCTTTAATTTTGCGTAAATTGCCACTTAATATTGATCAATGATCTCTGTATCAGGCTTGAGGTACTTTTAAGTGACGTAAATCGACAACGTCGGGCCATTAACTTTTCTTGGCTTCTCAAGGTTGCCATGCTACGGATTTTTGCTACAGAAAAAAGTCAATCGCCCTCCGTCAGCTTCGAACCCGTGTGCTCGAAAACCGGAGGCTTGAATGTTGCCACTAGACCACAGAGAACGAGAAGTCTAAAACGATTTCTATTATGAATGGATAGCGGAGACGTCATGAGAAATTAATCCGTAAAAAGATATAATGCTAAGTAGATTCTAATCAAACAGTCAAATTATTAAAACACTGCAAAGACAAGACGTAAAGTATAAACGTTTTATTTCACTGGAGCGATAATCTGAAGCTTTTGTTTTGTGTACACAATGTTAAAGAACACGCTATTGACAAATGGTGAGCAAATATTGAAGTAGCGCTGTGGACAAACACTCTGTGTGTTTACTAGGTCAAACAGCTGTAAACGGCAGCTCAAGGTCAGCTGTTTGTGCAGGAAAAAGTAGTGAAAGGGCGAGCTCTTCATCTACAAACCGGTATTCCTTGCCAACTGATGTTACAGTGTTGCACTTCCTGCTGTCTAAGCCAAGTAACGGACTTACATCACTTTCACTACTCTTGTACAAACGTTTACTTCATGTTACTTGAAGGAAACATTATTTGTTAATCTTCTTGAAGATACAACGGAATATAGGAATGCAGTAGACTTTAAGTGATAGTCAATTGTTTTGTGATATCTTTGTAATTACATTCTCTTTGCATATCCAAGAGATAAATAAATGAATAACGACTTGCTATTTTAAAGAAGAATACAAATTCAAAGAAATAACAAGCAATATCTCCGTTTTCTGGTTCACTCCACACCAAAGAAGTATACTTCTTAAAAATTCTTTTGTTTTAACGTGATCTGTATTTGTTATGTAATAATACTTTGTCTGTCTCTCACGATGTTCAGATATACAAAAGTTATTTAGAATGAAGAGAACTTCATAAGAGACTTAGAGAAAATTGAAGATATACGCTTAATATGAAATAAAGGTAAGACCAACACATGGGACTTTTTCTAAAAATGCATTTTTAAGTTCAGGAGATCTCAGAACTTATATTTCCAAGGAATCTCATACATTTTTAAGTGGAATGTCATATCTTCTCTATGTACAGTACACAGCCATAGATATGTGTTCGTACAGGAAACCGTTTTATTTTCAACAATTCTACTTTCGAAAACGCTACCATTTGTAATACATATAAAGTTGAAACATCCTGTTGGCGTACTGAAGTATCGGCAATACATTTACAACGTTCTGCAAACTATAAAAATATGGTTGTTCTCAAAGGTGGCATTTTGGACGGAACAATAAGTATTTCTACAGCGATAGTAAACAGAAATGTGGTTGTCTGGTAACCCACAAAGTGCTCATCATTTATAGCTGAATACCAGTCGTGTTGTATGGCATGACAAGTGAGCCTCGCAAAGGAAAGCAGATTGTTGCATTACATAAACAGAAGAAAAAGCGTCATATTCTGAAATAGTTTGCACCATAGGAATGTCGTTCGATAATGCAGAGTACCATTAAAGTAAATATGTTAATAAAATAGATAAAGAGTGCGCCGCCTAGAGAAACCAAAATCTAGGGAACAAAGGCAGGTGATGAAAATGGTTATAAATTGCCTCCTATGACATTGCTGCCAATGTAGGAGAACAGTATGGGAAACACCTAATATCCAAGAACATACGACGACATATCAATCATACTGGGTTCCATTCCAGGCTACCTAGAAGGAAGCCATATATCAGCAGAAAAAAATAAAACTAACAGGTCAAAGTTTGCAAAGCAAATGACAATGCATTCTGGTACCGTTTGTTAAAATACATCCTTCAGAGCTGCATTTTCTCCGAATAACCTAGGAATTCCTCTATATTTTGAATTAGTTTTCCTTGTAATTTTATATTATTGGTAAACCGGAGTTAAAAAGTTACTAACCAAAAATTACAGGTCTTTTATTCTGTTTTATTTATTGATTATTTCCCAGATGTTTGTTCCTCTTGTTTTAAATATTCCGTTAGTTCGTTGTTTGAAATGCTAAACCATTCGTTTGTTTCTAGCAATGCTATGCGAAGTTGGAAGTTTTCACACCAGGGATCGCTTTTGACACTTTCACTGTTTTGTACCAATAATGAAATATTTAATGGAACTATTTAACATCTGCATTAATATAAACTGGATAAACATAAGATTTTGCAAGAGTATTTTATAGAGAAAGTGTTTCATTAATTGTCACCGCTCCACCACGTTCAGAGGAAAAAGCGAACAAGTCTATTAAAGTCATTTTCTGTTTTTCGTCTCATTTAGTGCAGCAGCCTGAGGGTCCAAAGAAGTCAGAAAGATTGTAAATGCTATTCAAAGGATACCTCACCTGTACATTATACATTGCTATTCATTTGTCACCGCCTAGGTAAGACGCGTTTGTCTTTTTGAAAGATTGTTTCTCTTAAAAGAATTTTCATTTACTACTTTTTCAAAATGAATGCGAAAGAAAGTGATAGATCATATGTCAAAGTTAGTTGGTGTTAGCGAACCACGCAATGTTTTGTTTAATGTCAGCCATGAAAATAAGAAGCAGGCCAGGACTTCCGAACTCTTGATTAACTAAAACATCTTATGTGTATACCTACCTGACTTTTTCGACTCAATCTTGAACAAAACAAACTTAGAAATAATCATTTTCCTACCTACATGTCTATCGACGTGTATAGAAATGCTCGGTTATACCACTTGTACTTGTAATGCGACCATGACCTGGCAATGTAACAGAGAACATAACCTTGAACTCGGTCACTTTCTAGTCCGGCTATCGAGATCATGGCACGTCATTTGTAATCGCTACAGCTCGATTTAACCCATGAATAATGTTACGAATAGAATTGTGTATATGTGCATAAATCTATGCAATAAGTGTTTGTACAAGAGTAGAGAAAGTCGTGTATACATCACATAACGACCAAAACATTTGACTATCACTTAAAGTCTACTGTATTCCCAATAAGATAATGTTTATCTTGAAGCAGATAGAGCAATAAGTGTTTGTACAGGGGTAGAGAAAGTCATGTATACATCACATAACGACCAAAACATTTGACTATCACTTAAAGTCTACTCTATTCCCAATAAGATAATGTTTATCTTGAAGTAGATAGTGCAATAAGTGTTTGTACAAGAGTAGAGAAAGTCATGTATACATCACATAACGACCAAAACATTTGACTATCACTTAAAGTCTACTGTATTCCCAATAAGATAATGTTTATCTTGAAGTAGATAGAGCAATAAGTGTTTGTACAAGAGTAGAGAAAGTCATGTATACATCACATAACGACCAAAACATTTGACTATCACTTAAAGTCTACTGTATTCCCATTAAGATAATATTTATCTTGAAGTAGATAGAGCAATAAGTGTTTAAGTTAATAAATGAGATTCGTATTTGTTGAGTGTACAATGATAAGGGTAAAGTCATCTGATAGAGACGAGCTGTTCATAGCATTTGTCTGTTGTATGTAGTCGTGACGATATATTAGTGGAGAGAAGCTTTCATAAGACGAGTGAACAGTGAAAGTGTGTGAATGTTACAATTTTTCTCCCTTTTTTATGTGAATATGTCATACAAATAGTACAGCAGTTAGACATTTACAAAATAAGAAGAAGGGGTGGTTAAAAAACGACTTCCCACTCAAGTGCAGCCTCACACCCGAGCTCTTGTTAAAGTTCACCCTTCGGCGGGCGTTTCGGCGGAGCTGACGGGTAGTGGGATCCGAAACAGGCCTTAGACTGCACCAAAATGTAAGGTTTCCTGTCGCTGGACTTAGATAACCCTCCACAGTTCCAAGCCAACAAATCTCATTTTTAAACTGTTACATGACTGCACGGAATATCGTACTGCCATCTACCCACGATGTGATGCAGTTAGCAGCTCTCGCCGGACATGTCGATAATACAGCACATTACTTGGTTAACATTTGTTTTGATTTATTCGTTTTTATTTACGTTTATTATGTGGAGGCGTCAAGCACAATATTTATAGAATAACACGAACATAGTAATATACACATAATATACCTAAGAAGTTTATATAATTTTAAGTATGTAAATAGATAGCACAATTTCAGAACATAAAAGTGCATAAAAGAACATAAAGATACATATATTGCAGAACACAGGACTGACTAAAAACTCTTGTACAGAAAAAAAAATGTTCTTCAACTAAGAATTTGTGTAATTTTATTTTGGAAGCCTTTATTTTGTCTGTTTTGTATAAAGTGGCAACTTGTTATACTGTTACAGATACAGGAATATTTGAGCAGAGGTAAGCTTCCTTTTGTGTCATGTTTATCTGTCATTTGGTAAGCCTTACACCCGATTGCACCAACAGATGTTAAAATCGACATTAACAAATGTAACGTAAGAATCGTCGCAGCGTTAACAAAATTGAAAATTGCTGCATTTCACGAACTTGTTTTCTGATAATGCCGAGAGATTTTTAATTATCACAGATATAGAAGACTATGGATGAGTCGTATTATTTTCTGTATTATTATTATTTCCTTCAATTGTCATTGTAGTTGGGAAGAACTGTTATATACGAATATTTTTAAGTGTTAAATTATTCTGAAGCTTTCGAAAAAGAGCAGTTTCGTTAAATGTTAAAGTCTAGTACAAATTTCACTCAGAAACATCCCACTACAAACTATTTGAAAAAGTTTAAAAAGATTGATAAGGTAGAAGGTAAAAAAAAAGGTACATAAAAAACGAAGGAACTCTTCCAGGATCACTGGAAGAGTGCCTTCGCTTTCCCACTCGGGTGTAGCCTCACCCCCGAAGCCTTGACCGAACGCCCACCCTCCGGCGGACGTTTCGGCCGTGCTGACAGGTAGTGGGTTCCTATACAGGCCTTAGACTACACCCAAATGTAGGGCTTCCGGGCGCTTGACTTGGGGAACACGCCACAGTTCCCAGCCAGCGTCAAGCACTTGTAAACTGTTACTTGAATGCACTCCGTCACAGAATATTGCACTGCCATCTACCTGCAATGTGATGAAGCTAATTACTAGTGCGCCAATTTATAACGGTGGCCATGCCGGTACTTTCCTCTGTTTCTCTAGTAAATGGATAGGAAACGCATTGTTGCTTTTCACCGGGGACCTGTTGAACGTGAGGCACACATGTTAGGGATTTCCGAGATCTGTTATTAATGGTGGAAACTGCTCTAATACTTTTGTTATTATTTCAAATAAACTTGAATTTCGGTTGTTTCTCACGATTACATGGATCGAATATGTTTATTCAGCATTCAGTTGTTGATATTTGACTATCGCTATTCGTGTTTTATCTATAACCCATATTTAGGTTCAAAATGAAACTAAGTTTTATTTGGAGTAATTATATGTACGCAAACAGGATATACTAAACGATGTACACAAAACATGTTTTTTTTTTTTTTTCACCTCATTCTAATTCAAGCAACAAACACAAGGTAGGCAATGTCAAAATTTGTAAATGTTTTGAAAACGTAGATCCGTTACTATCCCATATTCCCGTAGTCGTATCAAGCGTTCGTTTCTTTACTAATGGCGTACATTATGGTGTTTGCTTATTTCCACCGATATTTGGAGTTCTATATACAGTTTGAGTTGCATATAGTTGCATACAGACGTCGCTTTTGTGGGAGCCAGGAAATGAGGTTAGGGACGCATGTAACATTTTTCCTTCTTGTGACTTTACAGATGATACAAGTATTGTAATTAAGGATCAGCTCAAACATTTATCAACTAAAACCTTCAATGCACCAAATATCTTCTTTGAAAACAATAAAATTCACATGAATTAAAACAAAAACTGTTTTAGTGTCTATACGAAACATAAAAGCGTCACAGACCTACAATGAAATTACGGAAATTAGTAATGTTGGACTGTGTAACGAAATGTAAATCACACATTGAATATATCTTACCCAAACTGAGCTCATCATGTTTTACAATCACGTAATTGATAAGAGCACTCTACAAACGGCTTATTACACTTACTTACATTCATTCACTGATGACTTATGGAATACTGTTCTGAGCTAATTCTGTAGATGCATAGAAAGTATTCATTATGCAAAAAGGGTAATTAATAATAATAATAATAATAATAATAATAATAATAATAATAATAATAATAATAATAATAATAATAATAATAATAATAATAATAATAATAATAATAATAATAATAATAATAATAATAATAATAATAATAATAATAATAATAATAATAATAATAATAATAATAATAATAATAATAATAATAATAATAATAATAATAATAATAATAATAATAATAATAATAATAATAATAATAATAATAATAATAATAATAATAATAATAATAATAATAATAATAATAATAATAATAATAACAATAACAATAACAATAATAACAATAACAATAATAATAATAATAATAATAATAATAATAATAATAATAATAATAATAATAATAATAATAATAATAATAACAATAATAATAATAATAATAATAATAATAATAATAATAATAATAATAATAATAATAATAATAATAATAATAATAATAATAATAATAATAATAATAATAATAATAATAATAATAATAATAATAATAATAATAATAATAATAATAATAATAATAATAATAATAATAATAATAATAATAATAATAATAATAATAATAATAATAATAATAATAATAATAATAATAATAATAATAATAATAATAATAATAATAATAATAATAATAATAATAATAATAATAACAATAACAATAATAATAACAATAATAACAATAACAATAATAATAATAATAATAATAACAATAATAACAATAATAACAATAATAACAATAATAACAATAATAACAATAATAACAATAATAACAATAATAACAATAATAACAATAATAACAATAATAACAATAATAACAATAATAACAATAATAACAATAATAACAATAATAACAATAATAACAATAATAACAATAACAATAATAACAATAACAACAATAACAATAACAACAATAACAATAATAATAACAATAATAATAATAATAATAATAATAATAATAATAATAATAATAAGAATAATAATAAGAATAAGAATAATAATAATAATAATAATAATAATAATAATAATAATAATAATAATAATAATAATAATAATAATAATAATAATAATAATAATAATAATAATAATAATAATAATAATAATAATAATAATAATAATAATAATAATAATAATAATAATAATAAATAATAATAATAATAATTAATAATAATAATAATAATAATAATAATAATAATAATAATAATAATAATAATAATAATAATAATAATAATAATAATAATAATAATAATAATAATAATAATAATAATAATAATAATAATAATAATAATAATAATAATAATAATAATAATAATAATAATAATAATAATAATAATAATAATAATAATAATAATAATAATAATAATAATAATAATAATAATAATAATAATAATAATAATAATAATAATAATAATAATAATAATAATAATAATAATAATAATAATAATAATAAGAATAATAATAATAATAAGAATAATAATAATAATAATAATAATAATAATAATAATAATAATAATAATAATAATAATAATAATAATAATAATAATAATAATAATAATAATAATAATAATAATAATAATAATAATAATAATAATAATAATAATAATAATAATAATAATAATAATAATAATAATAATAATAATAATAATAATAATAATAATAATAATAATAATAATAATAATAATAATAATAATAATAATAATAATAATAATAATAATAATAATAATAATAATAATAATAATAATAATAATAATAATAATAATAATAATAATAACAATAATAATAATAATAATAACAATAATAATAATAATAATAACAATAATAATAATAATAATAATAACAATAATAACAATAATAACAATAATAACAATAATAACAATAATAACAATAATAACAATAATAACAATAATAACAATAATAACAACAATAACAATAATAACAATAACAACAATAACAATAATAATAACAATAATAACAATAATAATAACAATAATAATAACAATAATAATAACAATAATAATAATAATAATAATAATAATAATAAGAATAATAATAATAATAATAATAACAATAATAATAATAATAATAATAATAATAATAATAATAATAATAATAATAATAATAATAATAATAATAATAATAATAATAATAATAATAATAATAATAATAATAATAATAATAATAATAATAATAATAATAATAATAATAATAATAATAATAATAATAATAATAATAATAATAATAAATAATAATAATAATAATTAATAATAATAATAATAATAATAATAATAATAATAATAATAATAATAATAATAATAATAATAATAATAATAATAATAATAATAATAATAATAATAATAATAATAATAATAATAATAATAATAATAATAATAATAATAATAATAATAATAATAATAATAATAATAATAATAATAATAATAATAATAATAATAATAATAATAATAATAATAATAATAACAATAATAATAATAATAACAAATACAACCCTAGGAACACAATTTGCGTAAATCATACTTCGTTAGACAGGAACTGCCCAAGCCTACAAGCAGCAATTAAGAAGCAAATCCAAAATACAGACTATTAACATGGAAACATAATCTAACACCAATAAGTTAATAGGGTTTAAGAACACAAACTTTAGAGAACAGATCAGCTGTCTACAGATAAACTTGCAACATTCAATAGCAGCAACTGACAATCTCATGAACCTAATAGAAAGAGATGGCATTGACATAATATTCATACAAGAGCCGAGAATAATAAACAACAGGACATTGGGTATCACAAAGAGATACAAAACATATGCGGCAAACGAGGGAAGATGTAGAGTAGCAACGGTGGTAACAAATACACATATGGACGTCATACTCATAACAGAATTAACAGACAAAGATACAGTAGTCGTAGAAATTATCTACAGAAATACAAAATTCTATTCGGCAAACATGTACCTGGACAGTCAAGGTAAACTAGAAAACGACCTGAGAAAAATCAACAAAATATTACAATACACCTCTGGAAATGGTCTACTTATTACAATGGATAGCAACTCCAGATCCGCTACATGGCATGACACAATCACCAATGAAAGGGGAAAGGAAATGGAAGAATTTTTAATAACAAAACAATTGTACATACATAATGAAGACAGTGAATTAACCCAAAGTAGTCGAGGGAAAAGTAATGTGGACCTGACTATAAGCAATAACAATCTCCTGAGACAAATAAAGAATTGGAAGATAAGTGAAGAAGAGAGTTGCTCCGATCATAGATTATTGCAGTTCTTAATAGGGCAAAATGAGTGGAACAAAGAAAAACTAAACAGTCAATACACAGGCATAAAATATATAACTAAGGAAGAAGACCGCAAAAAGTATCAAGAAACACTACTGTATGAGATAGCAAAACAGTTCTGCGGAACAGAAAAAGAGATTAACATTGAAGATATAGACAACCAACTATCCAGACAAATACAAAACTCAGTGAACATAGAGGAGGTAATAAATAAATACAGTGCAGCCCAAACGATAGCATGCATGAAGGCCTTCAAAGTTAGCAATACTAAAACAGCCAACCTAAAACATAAAACAGTTCCATGGTGGAATGACGACCTTACAATTATGAGGAAGAGGGTGAATGCTTTCAGAAGAAAATACCAGAGAACACAAAACAACAATGATCTCCGAGAACAGCGGCAAAAACTCTACTTCGAAGAGAAAAGTAAATACCAAACAAAACTAAAAAACTCAAAGATCCTATCGTGGAAAGAATACTGCAACAACACCACCTCAAATCCCTGGAATATAGTGTACAAGACTGCCTCAGGAAAAACAAAAGACAGCCAAATGATAACAACTCTCATAAACAAGGAAGGAAAGTATACAAGAGACTTAAAAGAAACAATGGAATATACACTCAACTATATCATCCCAAAAGACAATGAACTGGAAGATACAGAACACCACAAACAAATAAAGCAAGAAATAGAAGAACCGGTGAATACAGCAGACGATAGAAAATTTACAGAAGAAGAAATTAAATCAACTATCAAAAATATAGATCATAAGAAAACTCCGGGAGAAGATGGAATAACCAGCAAAGTACTGATGTGGACAATCGACTGCCTCCCTCAAACAGTAACATCTATATACAATGGATGTTTGGAAAATGGATATTTCCCAAAGAAATGGAAAAAGGCCAGAATAATACCAATCACCAAACCAGGAAAAGAGAAGCTCTTAGATCCATCCAAGTTCAGACCTATAAGTCTATTAAACGTAGGAGGGAAAGTCCTAGAGAAGCTACTTATAAGTAGAATCAACCACCACCTCTATAAGAACAAATTACTAAGTGAAAATCAATATGGCTTCAGGCCCCAAAAAAGCACCACTGATGCAGCAATAGCAGTTAAAGAATTTATAAATAAAGCGTTTAGCAATGGACAAATTACAGCGATTGTTAGCCTGGACGTAAAAGGAGCCTTTGATTCAGCGTGGTGGCCAAGCATCCTAAAGGCCCTAAAAGATTTCAAGTGCCCTAGAAACCTGTACAACCTCTCCAAGAGCTATTTTAAAGACAGAGTGGCCTTCATCAATTCTAACAACATCCAAGTTGAAACAACAGTCAACAAAGGTTGCCCTCAAGGGTCCTGCAGTGGACCGGGGTACTGGAATATACAGTACAACAGTTTACTAAACCTGGAGTATGAAAAGAATACAAAAGTTATAGCATTTGCAGACGACCTATTAATTGCAGTCAGAGCAGAAACAGAAGCAGAAGTAGAGAACTTCACGAACATTAATATTAGAAAAGTCACACAGTGGTCAATTGAAAACAAAACTCACTTCAATGAAAACAAGTCAAAAGTAATATTAATATCAAGAAGACGGAAAAAGAGAAAGACAATAGATATCTACATGAATGGGAAACAACTGGAGCAAGTAGAAAAGATGGATTACTTAGGCATAACCATAGACAGCCGATTCACTTTCAACGACCACATAAACAAAGTGAGTGAAAAATGCATCAAATTAATCAATGCACTTTCCAAATCGGCAAGGATAGTTTGGGGCTTAAAACATCAGGCTCTAGAAATAATATATAAAGGAGCAATACTGCCAATTCTACTATACGCTGCACCAGTCTGGATGGAATCATTAGAAAAGAAACACAACCAAATGAAATATGTTAGAGTTCAAAGATTAATGCTCACAAGGATGGCAAAGGCATATAGGACAATTTCCCATGAAGCACTCTGCATAATCACGGGAACAATACCCATAGACTTAAAGGCAAGAGAGGTGGCTGAACTATATAACGTAAAAACAGGAAAAACCAACACTGAATACCAAATAGACCGCCCGGAAAACCCCAAGAATTGGCTCCACCCAGCTGACTTTCAAGGCACAAAAGAACCAGAAATAGGAAACAATGAAAATACAGTGTGGCAAATATATACAGATGGAAGCAAAAGTGACGTAGGAGTGGGAGCAGGAGTAGCCATATACAGACAAAACCAACTGATAAACCAAAAAAAATACAAACTCAATGAAAGATGCTCAAATAATCAGGCAGAGCAACTGGCAATTGCAAAAGCGCTGGAATTATTAGAAACGACGGACACTGAAGACACAGATAACAAAACAGTAACCATACACACAGACAGCAGAATAACAATTGACTCCATAGACGATTACAATAATCACAATAACCTAACAGAGAAAATACGAAGAACTACAGCAATACTAAGAGCAAAAGATTGGAAAATACAATTCAAATGGGTAAAGGCTCATATTGGAATAGAGGGTAATGAAGTGGCTGACAGACTGGCAAAGAATGCAGCAAAAACTAAGGAAATATACTACAACAAATTACCGATCACCGCAATAAAACAAATTCTTCGGAAATCAACAAAAAACAAATGGCAGCAGAAATGGGAACAGAGCACAAAAGGCACAACCACAAAGGAATTCTTCCCAACAGTGGAAAGCAGACTCACAAACAGGTTCTACCTAACACCAAACATGACAACAATACTTACAGGACACGGAAATATCAACACTTATCTCAACAGACTCAAGATCGTTAGCAGCCCTGAGTGTTCATGCAGGAGAGGAGCCCAAACGGTGGATCACATAATATTCGAGTGCAGTGTGGTGAATAGTGCAAGAGAAACTCTAAAACATAGTGTTCTAAGAACTGATAACTGGCCAACACACAAGTCAATACTAATTAAAAGACATTTAAAATCATTTACAAAATTTGTAAACTCTATAGACTTTCAAGTACTAAAAGGCATTAATGTGTAATACAAGCAAAAAAAAAAAAAAAAAAAAAACTAAATGGTTCACATAAAAACTGGAAAAATGTATACAAAAATCACAAAAAGAGTGAAAAGCATGTAGTACTACTTATGTAGTGGAGCATGTAGAGATCAGAAATAAATAAAAAAAAAATAATAATAATAATAATAATAATAATAATAATAATAATAATAATAATAATAATAATAATAATAATAATAATAATAATAATAATAATAATAATAATAATAATAATAATAATAATAATAATAATAATAATAATAATAATAATAATAATAATAATAATAATAATAATAATAATAATAATAATAATAATAATAATAATAATAATAATAATAATAATAATAATAATAATAATAATAATAATAATAATAATAATAATAATAATAATAATAATAATAATAATAATAATAATAATAATAATAATAATAATAATAATAATAATAATAATAATAATAATAATAATAATAATAATAATAATAATAATAATAATAATAATAATAATAATAATAATAATAATAATAATAATAATAATAATAATAATAATAATAATAATAATAATAATAATAATAATAATAATAATAATAATAATAATAATAATAATAATAATAATAATAATAATAATAATAATAATAATAATAATAATAATAATAATAATAATAATAATAATAATAATAATAATAATAATAAATGTGAGGGCAATAAGATCGACTCACTACAAATGTTGCATCTTACCATTAGCTTGAAGTATATCTATACTAGCTGTATTGTTATTTGTAATAGATAACCCAGAACAATTGACAGTAAAGGGACTAAACCAACAATCATTCCAAAAGGGGATGTACTACAATGGTAATTCACTTGCAGCTTCAATGTGAGTATAAACCAGTTTAGGACAGTTCTGAAAAGGTACATCATTGCTCATACAGAAGAGGATTTCATTCAAGGAATTCTTGTAATAGCTATAAGGTACATTGCAGTAGACACATCATGTATATAAATATATGTAACTTTGACATAATCTGCTTCACGTTCAAGAGGTCCCGAGTTCGAATCTCGATCAGGGTGAGTTACCTGGATAAGGTTTTTTCCGGGGTCTTCTCTTATCCTGTAAGACGAATGTCGGGTAACTCTAAGCTGCATGGACTCCGGACTCATTTGAGCATCACTTCATCCATTCCATTCATCGTCCGATATAACTTAATGTTGGAGGACTTAAATTACAACAAAAAATTGACATAATCTCGATATAGATCTGTTTGTGCCAGCAAATGAGGTTAGGACGCACACAATATTTTCCCTCCTTGTGACTAGAGGGACCTCTAGCGACGTTTCCTGTCATGGCCACATTCATTGTCAGCCTTATATGGCTAATATCAATGCAATATGCCAATACCGGGACCCGTTATATTATGATGAATTATAATATATACATTTCAACTTTCTTCTTCTTTTCCTGTCACCCTCTTTGGGGTACGTTGTATCAATCATTTCCCTATGTGTTGTTCTTTCTTCATTGTATCTATTCTTTTTTTTTTTTTTTTTTTTCCTTTCTTCTGTCGAGTTAATGTGTTTGGACTTTAATGTAGATTTATCTTTGAACCTTATATTTCCGTTTTTAATTATTACTTTCACTGTTCCGTCAAGTAATGAATTTTCTTTGATTTTTAATTCTAAGTCTTTTTCAGTTTCTTTAAAGAAGTTAGGTTTTGTGTTACGGTTACGGAAGAAATCAAAGATTTGTTTAGTTATATGCTAGAGTTCATTCTGAAAAGTTGGCCATAAAAAGTTATCCTTTTCCGCATAGTATCTGAAAGTTTTTCAATTTTCTTGTAGAGAGTTTCATTCTTGATGTATATTATCTTGAAATTGTGCTTCTATGATCTTTCTTAATATTTTCCGTTGTTTTAATTTGAGCTTCTCTGTTTGACCTTTGAAATACATGTTGAGTATTTCTGATGTGTACAGTACTTCTGGTTTAACCACTGTATATTTCAGCTTTGTTATACCTGGACAGTCTTATCTATGCACAACAGACATCTCGTATATTGCTTATTCATCACTTCACTTCATGTTAAGATAAGCGTTATCTATTGCTAATTTTCTTGTAGCTACAAAGGAATACAGTTGACTTTAAGTGTTAGTCAAATGTTTTAAAGCTGATTGTAATGTGAAATTACATTCTCCTGGGTGCCCCACAGAAAATACCTTGCATCTAGCCCACTTTGTTTATATTTGTTCATACTTGCGCCTGTTTTCTTGTAAGTGTTGGCTATACTGTGTGACCCATTGTTGAGAGCAACTGTCGAGAATATTGTGGAATATTGACAGAGAAATGGTGCAGTTCTCAGTTTATATAGTGGAATTTTACATAAATAGAGACTCCATTAAGGTGTCTAAAGTAACACCATCTTGACAAGATACCCAAAACCAGCACAATTCAAGATTTGTACAAGAAATGGAGGGATAGAGTTTCCATCGTGAGAATTCCACAAACAAACATAACGAAAAGCTCCATTAAATCGCTAAGGTAATTTTCTCAGCAAGTTTGTGTATCTCGTATAACCCACCTTCGTTAACGAAAGATCTCAAATTGCGACCATTTCGTGTTAGTGTAGTACATTGGTTCAAAGAGTAAGACAAAGAGAAATGAGTTTCTTATTTCAAATGGCTTTTACCTTTGATCGTCGATTGTTTCTTGGATCCAGTGCTCTTCTTTTGACACTTGAAGCCTGGTTTCATCTGTCTGGTTATGTTAACGCACAAAATTGCAGATTTGGTCGCAGAATAACCCACATGCAATATAATTTAATGTAATGAATGCAGTGAGAGGCACACATTTTATGTTAGGCACCTTTTATTTGCATGGCCAAGGGATTAAAAGATGAATAACGTTTCTCATTTGAGAGGAGTATAAGTGTGTACAATTTCAAGAATATAACAAGAAATTCTCAGAAATAGTGTGTTCTGCAAAACTGTATTTTGCATAAATTGTTATGTTTTAACAATTACAATTTTTGTGTAGTAATATTGTTTATATCTCTTATGGGTTTTCCAGAATGAAGAGCACGTCTGAGGACACTTCCAGAGAATCCATTTGTCATGAACATGTCTTAAAATTAGGTACAGTAAAACCTCTCTAAAACGGAACGCAATTGTTCCGGCATTTGTTTTCTGTTTAGAGAAGTTTCCGTCTTACAGAATTACTCAATAGTCGTACAGGACTACAGGGAAGGAATAATATAAAATGAAGTGCAATAATTGTAGTTTATCGCCTAGTTTTAATTTTCCCTTTCCAAACTTCAACTGTCTACATATCAACGTCATTTGTTTCATCAACACAGCATTCAAAACAATGTTATGTCGATGTTTGAAACTCTCGAGTCATCCATTGGAAGTTCTGAAATTGTCTTTGTCTGACTGTTTTGTTATCTCTAAAGCTTGAGTCTGAAGTAATGGCCCAGAAATGGGAATTATTTAGCGCGAGCACTAACATACACTCGAACACAACACGACTTAGCTCGTCATACTCTAGAGTTTGTGATACGTTTAACATGTCTTGATGTTCCCTTTAGCCACTCGTCTTTAATTTTTATTTTTTGAAAATCTCATAACAGTTTAAAGAACACAGTTAATTCTTTAGCTGGATGTTTGTCTTTTTCGTGTTTTTCAATAATTTTAATTTTTTTCCTCCAGTGATAATGTCTTATATTTATAACTTATTTTACAGAATTTGTGTTGTTTTTTAAATCACCTAAGTTGGCAGTTTTCTTCCACTCATACTTGATCACTTGTAACAAATAAACTACAAAACAATTATGCTCTAACCATGTGTGTTGGAAGAGAGTTGACAGAGCTAATGCTTTGTTTTCCCAAGTACAGTCACCGTCAAAATTATTGCACTTTTTAAAATACGTACATTGTAACCCATCACACATAAAGTAATCTGTCTTAATCAGGTTATTTATGTAAACGGTTCCCGAAACATATTTCCATTCTTGCGTTATTCCGTTTACGCGTTAGGTAGTTCTCCGGCTTGGAGTATAATTTAAATTTATTTTTCGTTTCTCCAGGTTTCTGGCATATAAGAAGTCCATTTTAGGCGAGAGATCTCGAGTTCGAATCTCGGTCAGGGTGAGTTACCTGGATAAAGTTTCTTCCGAGGTTTTCTCTTATCCTTCAAGACGAATGTCGGGTAACTCTAAGCTCCATGGACTTTGAGCTCATTTGAGCATCATTTTATCCATTCCACTCATCGTCCGATATGACTTAACGTTGTAGGAACTACATTAAAGAAAAAAGTCAGGCAGTTAGCTTTCAGTATTGTTGTAAACGACTATTTATGGCATTCTACTCGTTTTTGTTTTTCCTTTATGTTCGACTTAGAGCAAGTTCACCGTAGTAAGCCCAGTCCAAAGGATACCATTTATAATTTATGAATTCTACAGTCCCTTTACAGGGTTGCATAAGTCTGTCTTTATCCCTTAAGCTTCCGTCCGCACACGTCAACAACTAAGATGATGCATCATTTAGAGACAGATTAGGAAAGCTGCAGCAAATATTGATAAATAAACAATATCGGAGTTGCCAAGTTTGGGGTAAACAGAGGTAAATTTCTCGTTAACTTAAAACTTGGGAGAGTAAATTATCACGTGAGTGCACTGAGTACTAGAAGAAAAGGCTCTTCCAATGACAAGAGTAAAGTACAGTTGAAGTTGTAACTTTGAAACCCGAGTCAAAGCAAGCATAAACTTGCAGGATTTACTCTCTGTGTTTAGTGCAGGTTATGTTATTGTAAATGGAAAAACAATTGATATACGAAATAGTGTGCATTAGTACACAGTGTGCTAAACATCACAACATAAAAAGACACTAGACAGCAAACAGAAACTTAATTCCTGAGCAAATTACCAACTCCTATTACTATTTATGTTTTATATTTTTTGAAAATAACTTAAATAAATATTCTATCACTTATTTTAATCCCCCATAAGTTAAGAATCTCTATTTTAAGGATAACAAGATTTGAACGCTGAAATACTACGTTCACACTCTGCTACAAGTTTATATCACAAATACAGTTATTACTATTGTGTAACTAGGATTTTATTCATTTAATATCTGACTTTGACCTGTTCAGAGGTTTAATAATCTCTCTAAGATAAGCCAAACCATCAGAAAGTTGTAACAGCAACTTATTATGTTGATTAATTTGAATAACTACGTAAAGTGGTTTTATGATTATGACTGACGCAGTCATACATCAAACCTGTATCGATATCCCTGTACAAGTCAGTGGCGAAGTGTGCAATGAAAGTCTGGGAGACGTGGGATCCAGATGGACAGGAATGTGTTATGTTGGACAAACGTGCAGTACCAACATCTGAACACCAATAACATTAGGGGTTCATGTATTTGAGACAGTGCTTTATTTAAAATAAATTACTTTATTGATTGAAACAAGTGACTACAGATGAAATGGCACCATTTGTTTGTACATTATGCTTTGCACGTAGTCCATGTGACAGCCTGGTCGTAGTGTTGTCAGAGAGCTAAGGAAATCCTCGGCCGCTGGTGAACCTGGTGATGAGGTCGAAGGCCCATTTCGGCTGATCTGTTGGGACCATGTGGCCCGCGTTCCTGACCAGCACCTCGGTGAAGTTCCCAGCCTTCTTGGAGTACCCGGCGAGTTCGTCTCCCACGTACCACGCCTGACGAATGGCGTCGTGGTACTCGTCAGCGGCACCGAACTTGAGCTCGTTGAACATGTTGACGGAGAGGGCGTAGGCGACGATGATGTCCATCTGGCCGTTGTAGTACAGGACGGGATACTTGTCCAGCAAGAACTCCAGCCAGGGCCTCACCGAGTTGAGAAAGTCGGGAATCATCTTGTTGTAGACAATCCCTGTGCTGGTGTACTCGGCGTCACCCACGTGCAGGGCCCTCCTGATCTCCTCGCGCTGTACAAACGTGAAGTAGTCGCCCCCAACTTGGGGCTCGTCCTTGTACAGAAAGTTGTACAAATTGGAGAACTCCGAGTTGATCTGGAACACTGCGAGGTCCTGGGTCCATTTCTGAAACATTCAACACATCTCTAACTCCTCCAATATACAAGCACTATGCAGCAAATACACTCAACATTGTCAGGTCTACCGGGTGAGTAAAAAGTTTGGAAAATGCCTGATGCGACTCTATTAAGTGACAACTGTAAGAGATCAACATGCCCCTACATTACTATGATCACAATTAAAGGACGTGAATTTCTTTTTTCTTAAATGGCAACACTTTCTTCCTTTGCATTCCTCCAGTTCTCAAAGTCCCAAAACGTACAAAGAAATATCCTCTTTCAAAAGCAATTTCAGGTGAATTGTGTCGCATTACCTCCCTCAGTGAAGGCAGTGTGATGACGATTAATCAACAACTGGGTTACTCAAAAGTTTGTTCACGTTGGTTACCAAGAATGTTAACCGCCCAAAACAAAGAAACAAGGAAAACAATAGCCTCCGAACACTTGCAGCGCTTCAATTTGGAGGGAGAGGAGTTTCTGGAAAAAAAATCTTACTGGAGACGAAACGTGGGTTCATTTTTTGAACCTGAATCAAAGAGGCAGTCAATGGAATGGCATCACACAACTTCACCGAAGAAAAAGCAATTCAAAACTCAGCGGTTGGCAGGGAAAGTTATGGTGACAGTGTTTTGGGATGCAGAGGGTGTACTTATGATTGATTTTTTGGAGCAGGGATGCCCAATAAATTCTGTCCAATACATCAGAACTCTCAAAAATCTGAAAGCACTTCTTCGCCGAGTTCGCCCAACAAAAACTGTGGCGGATGTTCTTCTTTTGCATGACAATGCAAGACCACACACCAGCCGTTACACCACTGCAGAAATTGAGAAATTGGGATGGCAAGTCTTACAGCCCTGACCTGGCACCATCAGACTTTCATCTGTTCGGGCCACTAAAGGAAGCTCATCGTGGGATTCATTTTGAAGATGAGGAGGCTGTGAAAACGTCCGTGCGTCAATGGCTTAGGAAGCAAGACCGCGTGTTTTACCACACTGGAATACATGTCCTAGTTAAAAGGTGGACCAAAACTGTGGAAAAGGACGGAGATTATATTGGATAGTGACAAATTAATCGTCAATGTTGTAGTTTTCAAGGCTATGTAAATTGGATTGAATTTTCTTGGCAATTAAAGGAGAAAAAAATAGGAGGCATTACTTTCTGACCCACTCTCGTAGAACGATTGTTGCCAGCGTATTGATACTTTGCGCTTTAGTATTTATTCTTCGCATGTAACAGTAATATGGTGAATGTTTTAATGTTAAAAGTACAATTAGAAGAATGGCATCACAATTTCCAGGTAAAAGTGGCTGTGTTTGTGTATTGGAAAACCTTTTAAATCGGTCATTGAGTTCTCGTTCTTTTGGAGAAAAATGTTACATAATTTCAACTAGAAGGAAAGTCAGGTTCTTAAACCTTCAAATACTAAATCACACGATCATACATTTAATTTTGATCATTCCTGCTGCCAGTGCATCAGCAGAACGAACTTTTTCTGCACTGCACAGAATACACACTTATCTAAGGAATACTCAAACTCAAAACAGACTTTCATCTCTGACCTTGTTATCAGTGGAGAAGGGTTGTTTCATAAACTTAAAACGCATCAACAAGCAAGCAACATTTGAAAACTCTGTTATTGATGTTTCCTTGGAGAAGAATCGGAGCATTGAACCCTTTTCAAACTCATACCATGTGTACAAAGTCATTTATATTTGCCCTCCTTGTTTCTTTTGTTTGTTTCTCATCCGGCCGTGATGAGGCGTTAATCTAAAAGATGAGCGCCTACTCACTCCAGTCACTATAAAAATGAACAAGGCGCTGCGGACGTTCCCCCCCCCCCCCTTTAAATAATCAAACACTGTAGGAATTACTTTTCGTTCGCAACTCAATAATTTCGCCCTTTACGACTGCAATGCACTGAAGTACGATGCCTTATCGCCATAGCGCATCATCTCCAAGACACAAGGACCAGGTTTGTGTCTTGAGCCTTAAACTGATAATTCTGCCGATGTGCTATGTGTAGATAAAAGGTACTTTCATTATTTCCTTGACAACTTGTCGCTGGAAAGTTTTACGTGGACTTGTACAACGAGAATTAATTAAATTTATTAAATACCAACATGTCCTATGAAAGCAAGGGAATAATCCGGATTGTTCTTCGGTTTAAACCTTGTTTTAGTCTTCGGAGCTTTCAACACACCAGTAATGCCAACTTTGGTTCCTTGCAGAATGTGACAATCGGCTTACTCCGGAAGACCGTGAGTCTGAGAAATAATACTTTTAGAAGTTATTCCTCCACCCAAGGAATAGTTATTTCAAATCGTAATAATTTCATAAACGACACTTCAATTTTCTGAAAAGATGAGTAAGTTGGCAAAAAGGTGCAATCTATTAACTAGCTGAAATGTTACTATGTTATTTTCATCACCCTTATAATGGCGGTTCAGTAAGTACTCATGTTTCAAAATATATGCTGTTGCTAAGGGAAGTTTGTCTACTGTCATTTGTTACACGTTGTGAAAACAAAATAACAATCTTTGCAAACACTATTTAGTGCATAGCGTCGTATTCTTCGACACATCATACTGAAATTACGTTTCTGTTTTATATTAGTCGCCTTTGGGTACTTACGTTAAAAGCAGACACCAAGTCTCCGTCCTTAATGTCCTGCTGTCCTTGTTTCTCTAGAGCAACCATCCTGTTGTAGGCATTGGTGTCCACCAGACCGAGTTGGTACACGAAGTGACTGTAAGCCAGGATCGTGATGGGATCAGAGAAACCGTTGCCAACTGCCAGACCTGAAACAGCGAGATAAAAGTAACCATTCGTACGGGACAGAACATCGTAACACAAAAGGCACTAGCGAAGCGTTGGAAGGTCGCTTCCACAAGAATTTTAGGAGAAAAAGAAGGAGAATAAATAGCAAATGTGTCCTTTTAATGGATAAACATATATCTCAGTACGTAATTTCTTAGTGAAACACAACAATTGTGTACTAGAAGGTACAGAGCTCGACTTACCTTTCAGGTTGATCTTCAAGTCAGCTGTTGGGTTCTTGTGGTGAATTGTATAGCCCAGTGCTGGAACATACTTGCCTAGTAAACAAAACAAAGTCACAAATTAGGCCTCATGTTATAGGGAGACACATAACTGTAATATCATTAGCTAGACAAAACACAGTTTGGTCACAGATTGGAGGTCAAACTACGCCATTACTTAGAGTTGGCTAAGGCCCGTCTATGTAGCGAAGTGGTAGCGTCATGTTCAAGAACTCCCGAGTTCCAATCTCGTTGTGGGCATGACACGATGCTCAAATGAGTACAGGGTGCATAGAGCTTGAACGTGAGGCAGACACGCTACCAAAACGCTACAGAGACCGGCAATATGCAACCCTTGCTAACAAAGTCAGGGACTAAAACTTATGACTCAGTTTGAATTAGTAGCTTTAAAGTAGTGAAAAGTGCTTCGAGTTTTACAGTGTTGCAGAAGTTTTTATTGTGATCCACTATCAGCCAAGGATTAAGTTATAGTTAGTTATTGTTGCTCAAAATATTCCCATTTAACACCTTTTTGTGTGCTTTCGATGAAACCAGGCCGTAAACCAATTATTCCACTCTGTCAGAAATCAGTGATTCATCGTAATTCCATGCATTTTACGGAAATTCTAAGTTTTGGTAACAAAAACAAATCAGATTGTTAGGTTAGGGTTGTATCATCTATGGCAGTGAAGTTTAGAGTATTCAGATACTCAATTGTTTCGGTTATGTGACGTCATGGTGTAAAATGACTTACCTTTAGGCGCTTTTTACATCTGCAAAAAATGCATTTCTGTAACAATCAGGCGCCTCTTTTCTAATGCTATAGCGGCAATTTTAGAACAACCATCTTCTTAGAAACGCTGTGAGTACATCAAACATTTGTATATTTAAGTTATGTTCGAAAGATCATTGAGCTGATAGTATTTTGTTTCCAGGATCATAACAATAAACCCAAGAATATCATTAGAAATGTTATTAGAAGACAAATTTGAAATGCTAGTAGAGATTTTCACTTTTTCTGCGTAGTTCGTTTATACGGAATCCATCGACAACGAAGTTATCTCACGTCAAACTGTTGAAGTAAAATGTTTTGCATTTCCCTAATACCAATGTCCAATAAACTCATAAGACGTTGGTCAAACAGCGACATTTACCTTCGTAAGAGCAGAAACCGTTCCCTTCTGAATTCGCTGTCACTTACGAAATTGTAACTTTAGATGGCGCTTATGCAGCAAATGCGTTCTTAATTCCATTTTCATATTGTTTAGGTGTTAATAGCGATTTAAGAGCATAAAAGGACTCGTAGCCCCGAAACGTTCTCTACCCTAATTCATTTTAAACCTTTAAATGATGATAACTATCAAAATATTAGAGAAGATCGATTAAACTTCATAGAATCAAATAGCAACACTTTATAAAATACCTGAGGGATATAAAACAACATTATTTGTTTCCCTTAACAAGGCCTTCTAAACATTTTCAGTCGTTCTTGTGTACAGCGAAGTCTCTGTAACTTACAACGTACGTTTCATATAATTAATGTGTAAACTGTAAATATAAATGTAAGAAGTTAGCAGAAATAGTTAATAATTTCGTGTGTTAAGTTTCAGAAACAGTATAGTACCTCAACAGTTTACAACATCCTTCAAATACATCATTATTAGTCGCTTATCCTCACTCGGGTACCGCTGAGACATAGATGTCACTAGTATCGTGTTACTTATTCATCACGTCGCTTATAAGACATTACTAACCTGCATATGACTCTCCTGTGATAAAGAAAGGAACTTTCTGCAGTTCGGGGAACATTTTAAAGAACTGGACCATGGCGATGTACAGCTCCTCTCCCACCTGAACTTGTTCTGTAGCATATCCTTCATCGTAGTCCGTGAAACTGAACCCTGAAACATATAACAACACATCAACACTATCTTCATTACTTATATGTTGTACTCACATGACTTTCTCTTCTCTTGTACAAACACCTATTGCTGTAACGGTCGTTTTAAATTGGTCCCGAAAAATCAATATTATTTATTTTTAAAGAATTGTTTAAAATGTATTTATGTTGATAAAAAGTATGTGAAAATGAAATTTTAAAAAAAGTTTTTTGGTTAAATGACCAATAATTGAATTTACTATATACGAGGGTCGGCTGATAAGTCCAAGACCTCACATAGAGATGGCGCTACTGGCCCAGTTTGACGGATAGCATCATATAGTTTCACTCCAGACTCGCTTGTATCAATGGTTACAGGTCAATATCATGTTTAGTTTTTGAATGACAACATTTTAAACAAGACAGTGTAGAGGTTTCACGAAAATGGAGGATTTGGAAAAAGGAGCAGTGATTAAATACTTCCATTTGAAAGACTTAACGCCTAAAGAAATCAAGGAGGAAATGGACAGTACATTGAAAGACTCTGTTCCTTCATATGCAATAATTAAAAGGTTGGTTGTAGAGATGAAAATGGGACGTACGAGTACTAGTGATGACCCTCGCTCTCTCACTTCATATACAATAATTAAAAGGTTGGATGTAGAGTTTAAAATGGGACGTACGAGTACTAGTGATGAGCCTCGCTCTGTCCCTTCATATACAATAATTAAAAGGTTGGATGTAGAGTTTAAAATGGGACGTAAGAGTACTAGTGATGAGCCTCGCTCTGTCCCTTCATATGCAATAATTAAAAGGTTGGTTGTAGAGTTTAAAATGGGACGTAGGAGTACTAGTGATGAGCCTCGCTCTGTCCCTTCATATACAATAATTAAAAGGTTGGTTGTAGAGTTTAAAATGGGACGTACGAGCACTAGTGATGAGCCTCGCTCTGTCCCTTCATATACAGTAATTAAAAGGTTGGTTGTAGAGTTTACGTACGAGCACTAGTGATGAGTCTCGCTCTGTCCCTTCATATACAATAATTAAAAGGTTGGTTGTAGAGTTTAAAATGGGAAGTACGAGTACTAGTGATGAGCCTCGCTCTGTCCCTTCATATACAATAATTAAAAGGTTGGTTGTAGAGTTTAAAATGGGACGTACAAGCACTAGTGATGAGCCTCGCTCTGTCCCTTCATATACAATAATTAAAAGGTTGGTTGTAGGGTTTAAAATGGGACGTACAAGCACTAGTGATGAGCCTCGCTCTGACCCTTCATATACAATAATTAAAAGGTTGGTTGTAGGGTTTAAAATGGGACGTACGAGTACTAGTGATGAGCCTCGCTCTGTCCCTTCATATACAATAATGAAAAGGTTGGCTGTAGAGTTTAAAATGGAAGTACGAGTACTAGTGATGAGCCTCGCTCTGTCCCTTCATATACAATAATTAAAAGGTTGGTTGTAGGGTTTAAAATGGGACGTACGAGTACTAGTGATGAGCCTCGCTCTGTCCCTTCATATACAATAATGAAAAGGTTGGCTGTAGAGTTTAAAATGGACGTACGAGTACTAGTGATGAGTCTCGCTCTGTCCCTTCATATACAATAATTAAAAGGTTGGTTGTAGGGTTTAAAATGGGACGTACGAGTACTAGTGATGAGCCTCGCTCTGTCCCTTCATATACAATAATTAAAATTTTGGTTGTATAGTTTAAAATGTGACGTACGAGTACTAGTGATGAGCCTCGCTCTGTCCCTTCATATACAATAATTAAAATGTTGGTTGTAGGGTTTAAAATGTGACGTACGAGTACTAGTGATGAGCCTCGCTCTGTCCCTTCATATACAATAATTAAAAGGTTGGTTGTAGGGTTTAAAATGTGACGTACGAGTACTAGTGATGAGCCTCACTCTGAGAAAGTCACAACTCAGAGATCATTGAAAAAAATCATTGTTTAGTACTGGAAGACCGCAGATTAAAGTTGTTTGAGATGGCAGAGACTGTAAACATATCAAAAGACCGTAGAGGTAATATTTTAAGTAATGTTTTGGACTTTCACAAGGTCTGTCCGCGTTTGCTGACAACTGATCAAAAGTTGCAAAGAAAAGCTGTTTCTGTCAAGAATTAGGAGATCTAGTAAAACTCCCAGTTAATTTTTGAGACTGCTATTTACCATGGATGAAACTTGGATATATCACTACACTCCAGAAAGTACATCACAGTCAAAAGAGTAGACTGTGCCAAGTGAACCAACTCCAACAAAGGCAAAGTTAATTTGGTCAGCTAAGAAGGTTTTAGCGAGTGTTTTCAGGGAATTATTTTTATTGGTTACTTGGAAAACCACAAAGGTAGCAGTGGTGAGTTTTACACAAGCTTACTACAACGTTTGAGTGATGAGATGAAGACAAAAGAACCTCATTTGGCAAAGAGAAAAATCTTGTTTGTTCGCGAAAATGCTCCAGCCCATTCAGCCAATCAGTAGGAAAAAGGTGCGAATTAAAGTTTGAATTGCTTGAACATCCAACCTATTTGCGAGATCTAGCACCCAGTAACTACCAATTATTCCCGAACCTCAAAAAATTTCTTGGAAGTCGAGGATTTGACAGTAACGAGGAGATCATTGATGCAGTAAACATGATAAATCGCACACAGAGATAGTTCAATTAAATTAGAACATTGATATGACAGATGTATTAGTTTTTCTGGAGATTATGTTGAGAAATAAAGTTTTTTTATTCCGAGCCACGGGACTTATCAGCCAACCCTCGTAATTTCAAATTTCTCTAAATTCTCACGTAAAATTTACACGTACCTGCTTTAAATTAACATAATTCCAAAAAACAACACAAAATAAAAAATATTCTTTTAAAAAGAACGTAGAATAGTAATCTTTATCTTAAAGATGGCAATCGCAACCTGGCGCAGAATAGAACATCATTAAATCTTCTTTGATTGCTATATCTTCTTCAAGATAACCTTTATCTTATTGGGAATACAGTAGACTTTAAGTGATAGTCAAATGTTTTGGTCGTTATGTGATGTGTACATGACTTTCTCTACTCTTGTACAAACACTTATTGCTCTAGCTACTCCAAGATAAACATTATCTTATTGGGAATACAGTAGACTTTAAGTGATAGTCAAATGTTTTGGTCGTTATGTGATGTATACATAACTTTCTCTACTCTTGTACACTTATTTCTGTATCTACTTCAAGATAAACATTATCTTATTGGGAATACAGTAGACTTTAAGTGATAGTCAAATGTTTTGGTCGTTATGTGATGTGTACATGACTTTCTCTACTCTTGTACAAACACTTATTGCTCTAGCTACTTCAAGATAAACATTATCTTATTGGGAATACAGTAGACTTTAAGTGATAATCAAATGTTTTGGTCGTTATGTGATGTATACATGACTTTCTCTACTCTTGTACAAACACTTATTGCTCTAGCTACTTCAAGATAAACATTATCTTATTGGCAATACAGTAGACTTTAAGTGATAATCAAATGTTTTGGTCGTTATGTGATGTGTACATGACTTTCTCTACTCTTGTACAAACACTTATTGCTCTATCTACTTCAAGATAAACATTATCTTATAGGGAATACAGTAGACTTTAAGTGATAGTCAAATGTTTTGGTCGTTATGTGATGTGTACATGACTTTCTCTACTCTTGTACAAACACTTATTGCTCTAGCTACTTCAAGATAAACATTATCTTATTGGGAATACAGTAGACTTTAAGTGATAATCAAATGTTTTGGTCGTTATGTGATCTATACATGACTTTCTCTACTCTTGTACAAACACTTATTGCTCTAGCTACTTCAAGATAAACATTATCTTATTGGCAATACAGTAGACTTTAAGTGATAATCAAATGTTTTGGTCGTTATGTGATGTGTACATGACTTTCTCTACTCTTGTACAAACACTTATTGCTCTATCTACTTCAAGATAAACATTATCTTATAGGGAATACAGTAGACTTTAAGTGATAATCAAATGTTTTGGTCGTTATGTGATGTGTACATGACTTTCTCTACTCTTGTACAAACACTTATTGCTCTAGCTACTTCAAGATAAACATTATCTTATAGGGAATACAGTAGACTTTAAGTGATAGTCAAATGTTTTGGTCGTTATGTGATGTGTACATGACTTTCTCTACTCTTGTACAAACACTTATTGCTCTATCTACTTCAAGATAAACATTATCTTATTGGGAATACAGTAGACTTTAAGTGATAGTCAAATGTTTTGGTCGTTATGTGATGTGTACATGACTTTCTCTACTCTTGTACAAACACTTATTGCTCTAGCTACTCCAAGATAAACATTATCTTATTGGGAATACAGTAGACTTTAAGTGATAGTCAAATGTTTTGGTCGTTATGTGATGTATACATAACTTTCTCTACTCTTGTACACTTATTTCTGTATCTACTTCAAGATAAACATTATCTTATTGGGAATACAGTTGACTTTAAGTGATAGTCAAATGTTTTGGTCGTTATGTGATGTGTACATGACTTTCTCTACTCTTGTACAAACACTTATTGCTCTAGCTACTTCAAGATAAACATTATCTTATTGGGAATACAGTAGACTTTAAGTGATAATCAAATGTTTTGGTCGTTATGTGATGTATACATGACTTTCTCTACTCTTGTACAAACACTTATTGCTCTAGCTACTTCAAGATAAACATTATCTTATTGGCAATACAGTAGACTTTAAGTGATAATCAAATGTTTTGGTCGTTATGTGATGTGTACATGACTTTCTCTACTCTTGTACAAACACTTATTGCTCTATCTACTTCAAGATAAACATTATCTTATAGGGAATACAGTAGACTTTAAGTGATAGTCAAATGTTTTGGTCGTTATGTGATGTGTACATGACTTTCTCTACTCTTGTACAAACACTTATTGCTCTAGCTACTTCAACATAAACATTATCTTATTGGGAATACAGTAGACTTTAAGTGATAATCAAATGTTTTGGTCGTTATGTGATGTATACATGACTTTCTCTACTCTTGTACAAACACTTATTGCTCTAGCTACTTCAAGATAAACATTATCTTATTGGCAATACAGTAGACTTTAAGTGATAATCAAATGTTTTGGTCGTTATGTGATGTGTACATGACTTTCTCTACTCTTGTACAAACACTTATTGCTCTATCTACTTCAAGATAAACATTATCTTATAGGGAATACAGTAGACTTTAAGTGATAATCAAATGTTTTGGTCGTTATGTGATGTGTACATGACTTTCTCTACTCTTGTACAAACACTTATTGCTCTAGCTACTTCAAGATAAACATTATCTTATAGGGAATACAGTAGACTTTAAGTGATAATCAAATGTTTTGGTCGTTATGTGATGTATACATGACTTTCTCTACTCTTGTACAAACACTTATTGCTCTATCTACTTCAAGATAAACATTATCTTATAGGGAATACAGTAGACTTTAAGTGATAATCAAATGTTTTGGTCGTTATGTGATGTGTACATGACTTTCTCTACTCCTGTACAAACACTTATTGCTCTATCTACTTCAAGATAAACATTATCTTATAGGGAATACAGTAGACTTTAAGTGATAGTCAAATGTTTTGGTCGTTATGTGATGTATACATGACTTTCTCTACTCTTGTACAAACACTTATTGCTCTAGCTACTTCAAGATAAACATTATCTTATTGGGAGTACAGTAGACTTTAAGTGATAATCAAATCTTTTGGTCGTTATGTGATGTATACATGACTTTCTCTACTCTTGTACAAACACTTATTGCTCTATCTACTTCAAGATAAACATTATCTTATTGGGAATACAGTAGACTTTAAGTGATAGTCAAATGTTTTGTGATGTCTTTGTATGTCCAAGAGATAAAAAAAATGAATAACGGCATGATATTTGAGAAACGTAAAATATTGGAAACTTCAGACATGTAACAGGAAATGTCTGGGAAATGGTTCAGTCTACACAAAAGTGTATTTCATATAATTTTTGCTCTTCAGAAGATCTACAAATTTGCGTAGTAAGATTTTGTTTATATCTTACGGTTTATCAGTTACGTAAATAAAGATATCAGGTTATTCGTATAAATTTACTAGAAAGTTCTAAATATACATTCCGTTAGTCATACAAATGACTTAAACATATGATAATTAAATCAAAATTAAGATATATTTTGATAAAACCATTTTATTAAAATAACTTTTAAAATTATATGTCAGAATCTATTTTAATTCCAAATTAACACCTGAAGTCATTTTAGTTGCGTTTTAACTTTTGGAATAAATGCAAAATCATTTTATTTATCAACAATGGTGTTCACTCGCTGAACCTTTTGCTTAGTAAATACAATTTCCAGACATTTATTGTGACGTACAAGTTAAGAAATCGAATACGGGACCTCTGAATCTGTAGGTTAGCATGACAACTCCAAAGGTACGAGCTTCTTAACCAAACATTTAAGTAACCTGAACGAGGAAAGTGTTATACAAGAATCGCAGATAATTTAATGCAGTCATTTCTGTCAGAGTTTAATACAGACAAAGAATGAATTGTAAGCAAGAGGAGAAAGCAAAGAAGATATAGGAAACAGTCTTTGTGGTTTTTCTGTGTGAACAACTGAACGTCTGTAATGTCGAACGAAATGTTGGTAACGTGCAAGTGACAAAACAGTTGAAGAATGAGATACGTAGTGTAAAAACAAATTTCCCTCTAAGAGAGGTTTGTAGAGGACATAAAAATAAAGCCTAATGGAAGGATAAACAGAATTTTTGTGTCAGTTTCAAGTATTTACAGTTAGTGAGGTTAGAACTGAGGCCAGGTCAGATTAGAGCGATGTCACTATATCTTATTTATACTTATATCCAATAAATATGTTCTTTTAATGGTGAAACACGTGATAACTGTTTGTGATAACGTAATTTGTTTGTGACTGGCAAGCAAATTGCAGTGATAGTTGAGTGAGGTAAGGACAAGATGTGGTCAGTTGAGAATAGCAAGGAAAGAACCGTTTAGTGAAAGGAATTTGGTAACGGGTTCCTTGAACCCGGAGCAATTAGACCAACCTGTGCCGACCGGATTGTCGATGAATATCAGATTGTGCTTCTTGTGCCAAGAATACGGGTTCAAGTCCAAATTCTTCTCGTCCTTGGCCACGAAGAAGGGGCCCAGTTCCGTAAACAGTCCGAAGAGTGACGACGATCCGGGTCCACCCTGGAGCCAGAGTACCACTGGTGCCTTCTCCGGGTTCTCCTGCAATCACAAAACATGACACAAGCTAACCTAACTGTATACTTCCGCTTTCATTTTTATTCCGAGCGGAAACTAATCCTAATCGCCCGCAATAGAATTGTCATAGCGGACGAATCGGAATGGAACATTCAATTTGAATACATAATGTAATCATAACACATTTCTACATTTGTATATTCATATCTTTAAGTATCTCACATATGAATTGCTTCTCTGCCACAGCGCTAGCACACACAGATTTCGTGGTACCATTCTCCATTTTTCTGAGCTCTTTTGAGCATCATTTCACCCATTTCATACATCGTCTGATATGACTTAACGTTGGAGGACGTAAATATAACCTCTAATTTCCCGCCTTACCTTAATCCCTGTTGTAGTGGTATTTATTTTTGTCCGTTGGCAGTACTGATTAACTATCATAAGAGGAGGATTATGGATGCAACAAAGTTTGTATTTTCTTATTGTACAAGTTTGTGGAGCAATTTCAATGCACATTCGTTATAAATCTGTTAAACGAAGTTAAAAAATAACAAAATGCCAGAAATGGAGCAATGACATACCTCGTTTCCGTAAAAGAAGCTCGATTTGTCACTTAGACTGACAAAACACAATCGCATTACACATTCAACTGTCTCAGGTAGTCGATAATCTAGTATTCATCTGTGGTTCCAACAAAACAATACACTATCGTCCTCTAGGGAATAGATTTTGAAAAACCAATCTGTATGCCCACGCTGGCCTTTCTTACGTTTGTAAAAGAGTAGAGGAAGCCATGTCGGTGCAGCATGTTCAGTTGTTATTCTCTGATTCGGCTCAATAAACTAAGAAGGCAATGTTTTTGTAACATAATTTGTTATTGGTTGTTTCCAATGATAAAGAAATAAGTCAATACTCTGATGATTATTAAATGCAGCCTGACTTGCTTAATAACAGATACGGACAAGTTAGATTTATGAATTTTGAGTATGTTGATATGTTTATTCAGTGATAACTTAGTGGCTCCAGTGAGTTTGAACTAATTTTATTGCCTTTTTTGGCTAGACAGTCAGCTGTTTCATCACCATGTATTCCTAAATGAATTAACTGTTTTATGATTTTACGACATTCTGCAATATTTAGGCTTTTAGGTGTTACATTATGGCTGCCTTAGAGTCAGATAATAATACAACTTTTTAAAATATACGTATTTATATGTTACAGAAGATTTTGTAAGCTCTGAATACATGTTATATATTGTGAAAATATCTTAAAAATTGGTAATTTAACCAAAAAATTAGATCTATTTTTTTTGCAAATTCAAGCATTTAAAAAAGTCTTGCGTTTGAAAGATATTTAGCGACTGACAGCTTTAAAAAAATCATTTCGCAAACTTGGAGCTGTGCTGGTCTATTAAACCCAAGGTTTCAGGTTCAAATCCAGACAATACCGATTTGTTTTTGGTGTGTTAAAAGCGACAGCTCAGTTGATTTATTGTATTATAAAAATAACTTCTGCGAGACGGAAGTCCGGCACACCGGCGGAACGCTGATGTGGTCTTATCAATTCATAGAGTTGTTAATAGACCATTAATATGCTTTTTAAATTTCTTTGGAAATGCTGAATCTAAATGACAAGTTTCGTATTTAAGCTCTTTTTTGTTTTCTCAGTTCAGCTGTTCACATGCGCACACGGATTGGATAGCTGTAGTCCCTGCCCTCTGTTGTAAAGTGGCTTAACGAATGACGTGTGGACTTTTACAGGCAAGTTCATCTTAAATGAATAGAGAAAATGAGACTTTACGGTGGAGGTTATTACAGCCGGCCGTCTTCCCTCTGCAGGATTGTACATCTCCCGGGGACTGCACTACGCTACGGAGGGGATTCGGCACGGAAGTCCAAATTTCATTTACTGTACCCATTTTGTTTATTGGAATCGAACCCGGGCCTCTATGCCCTGGGGGACCTACAGACCCTCCCCGATCAGAAGTACGTGGATACCCATAACCCTAAACCAAAGTGAAGTCGTTGCTAGTGACGCAGCACTCACCTCGGCGGGGAAGTACCAGAAGAAGAGGTTGGAGTTGTAGGTCTTGTTGACGGTGAAGAAGCCCGCGTAGCTAGGGACGTTGATGTCGTCGAAAGGTCCTCCAGACACCGCCGAGAGGTTCTGGGCCTTGAGGTAGTCTCCTGACTCGATGTACGGCGTCAGGATGAGTCTAGGACCGGTGTCTCCCTTCACTGGCAGTGGCTTCCATGTCGGGTACGCACTCCTGAGGTAGAGGTTCTGCTCGGGTACAAGGGCCCAGCAGCACCCGACGACCAACAGCAGCCCCAGGTGATGATACATCGCGACAACAACTGGGCTCTACTTTGTCCGTTATATATATGTAGCAAATCACGTGATTGGGACATCTGTACACCGACTTGCAGCATTCCCTGCCCCGGTAGCGTCCTCCATGTTGTTACCAACTCGCATTTATGTACACCTTACGTCATTACAGAGTAGAATCAATTTATTACTTATTTGCAGATGTTTAATTATCAAAGAATAAAACTACAAATATACAAAATATTCGATCTCTGCTAATAACCATTCGAGTATTGTAATTTGATGTTATGATACCCACATCCTATAACTTTTATCTACTTTGATAAAAATAATATTTTATACCAAAAATTTGTACGGTATTGACTTTCTAGTCGACAGTTGTACGTAGAGAGCCATGCACAAAACTACGTTATTAGTAACTATGGGAACAAGAGTGATTCTGATGTTGATGTTGAATTTACAGAAAACGCTGCTATTAATTTCATTATACTAGCGAAATCTTCTGAGTAAAATAAATTTAAACTATGATGCAAGAAGAAAAAACGCATTTACATGAAATTATTTCTACCGAACGTCTGACTGCGGTGAAGTAGTCCATTACCAGTGACGAAACTTGCAAACACTAGAAGCGCGGCTTCCACAAGAAGTTCAGGAGAAAAACAAGAACATTCCCGCCAAACAATAATTTATTTGCTCTGAATACATTTTCAAAATTTATTCGCGAACATCCGTGGTTCTGTGGACAATCTGACAACTGTTTAAGCTCGAGTGACCAGTTCCACGAACTCATTCAATACTGTATTTACGCATTCGTAACCTTGAATACCACGCTTCGTAAGCTTCCGGAAGCAATCGCGACCGGAAGAACTGGCAGATTTTGTTGCTAGTTCCTTTATACATGTAAGGAAACATTAGAATATCGCAATCTTACAATCTAAAAATATCTGTAAACAAGAAAAGAGTTAAAGGAACATGTTAGAATTAAGACTGTAATAAATAAGAAAACTATACAACAGATGGCAGCACATAACTACTTGGGATCAGGAACAACCGTTGTACTAGACGAGATAATTGTTGACAACGAAAGTGTGGCAACATTCTGCAAATATGCAGAGAAAATATTAAGATTCATTGAATCTCAAAAGTGCCATCCCAAGGAATGCTCTAGATATGTGGAGATAATAATTCCGGGAACAGCGCGAACGCAGTCCCGACTACCAAAAATTATGCGCACGAGTTGCCCACATTTGGGGCAATCACAGGGGTCAGCCCAACCGAAGTGCAATGGAAGGGCCTCACCCTGGGGGAACCGTTTTCCTGATCACGGTAACCCCTACGCCAGGTAAGTATGCTGCGGTATCGAATTTCACTGTTTTATCAAGTAGAAGTTGTTGACTTCCATTCTCTCAATGTCCAACTAATTCAATTAGAAAAAGATTAAAGTAATACGTTCAAGAGAATTCTTTTTAAATAATCTTCGTTAGTTAACATTTCTGCTTCCTAAACTCTTCATTTTACTTAAAAATAAGCCAATATTAGGCAGAAAATTAACAATTATGTACAAAAAGACAAATTACTACTACAGTGCCATCTGTAGACGTGAGTCCAAACCCTTTCAAAAGCAGCCATCTAGGCTTTCGCTTACCTATGGCATAGTATATACTTTACCTTGGGTTTATAAAACAACATCACCATCGTACGTAAATTGTTATTTCTTCTTTTGTTTTCTTGCCTCAAATTCTGTTCGGATTGTACATAGGAGCACCCTTTCTCCTAACAACGGCGCAGATAAAAACAAAACTATCTAATGCAGTAAAGTTACTGCACGAGGGATCCGAATGTTGCCAACAGAGGCTCACTAAAGTGCTTACTTCACAAATAGAGTCCACATTTCTTATTCAAAATGGGTTCGCACACCAACATCCTGGTCAAATCGAGCAATTTGATACGATCCTTAATAAATTTTAAGCTTTTGTTTCGGTGTTAGATGTTTGTAATCAGTTTTAAGAGCAGAATTTGTGTCAGTTTACATCTACTCTCTCGAAAATTGTAAACAAAAAAGTTCAACAAATTAACGTTGGCTTCAGGAAAACCTGTATTATTGTTAAAAATAGATTTTTAGAAGTACATAGATCCGGGGATATAGTATTTGTGATGACAGAGAAAGAACCAACATAAAACTGTAGTTTGCATAGAAGCATCTTCATTACTTTTATTTTTTCAAAAATGAATGTAGTGGTGTTTATCAAAATTGAAAGAGTTATTTAAAGATATCTCCCAGTAATAGTTATTTGTCAGATTTAAATGTTGATTAATTTAACAAATATTAGAATAATTAATCAAATATAAATATAATAACTGACAAAAAACAAAAGATAAACGCAGTCAAAGACGTGGAAGAGGGTATATAATTTCTATGGAAAATAAGTGTGACAAATCCGGTAACCATAGAGACGAAGAAAACTTCTCCAACGCTAAAAGAACATTTTCAATGATGGAGAAGTATTCCTGCAAATTATGAGTATATAATTGTATATTAAAGTTATTAATTGTATTCTAGAATAAAGTGTAATGTTAAACAAATAGGAGGAGGTATTATTTCACGAATAACTGTGACATAAAACATCGATCTGAGACCACAACCGGGAAAATTAATCGTCAATGCTCGTCGACTGCAGCTAAGCATCACAAACTGAACAAATAAAAAGTTTCATCATCAAATTGACAAACCTGCCTAACACAAAGAGGGTTCAGGAGTATTTTTCTTTCCAAAATTGAAATTTCAGATATTTAAATGACAACTGTAACGCATATCTGGAGTTTTCTACCCTTTATCTGAGTTACTTTGGTAGGTATAGCTGTCAAATCCTAAGTAATGGATAAGATTCAAATCTACGAATTTAAGTCAAATAAAAGATATTTAACGTTTCTGAGATATTATTTATTGTTCTGTATCTCCCAATATTTTAAGTGCCAAAACACCATGTTTGTGCTTCTGGTATCATCCAACATTTTTCCTCGAATTGGACAGAAAAATAAGAGAACCTGGTCACTTATAGAGAAGGCAATGCTGAAGTTCACCACAATCTTGTGGTACTTGAAGCTCCTCAGATATAATTGTTAAAGATGAAATAGATAAATGTAGCACTCTCGATGTAATCAGGTTAACTTATCTCGATAATGTTGGTTTTAAATAAGAAGAGAAGCCGTTGTTTTGGGTTTTTCCCAAAGAGGTTCTCGTTGCCACGGTGATCGATCGACCTGGTCATCAAATTGCTCTAATTTCAACTCCAAATACAGATCTTCTACAAGTTAACCCTACAAAATGTTGTCAGTGATATTCAGGAGGGTATGAGAATTAAATCGGTCATGCTCGCAGTAGTATAGTGTCGTGGTGCTATTTTACTTTGAGGATTTCTATGGCTATATTAACCAAGTATAACCAAATATTGACTAAATACCATAAAGCAAGTAACAATTCTCTTGCAGCTGAGCTATTAACTGCATGGCGTTGGAGAATATACAAGAAAACGGAAAACAAGTCGAGTTATGAGTTTACCAGAACCAATATTTATATTGTATTAAGACAGTTGTACCAACTGCTCTCGTATCTCGGTAACAAAACACGAGCTTAGACAAGCGGCGCGAGAGTTCACGGTTCTAACTCAAACTTGCCATACATATTGTTTCAAATTTGCATGGTTACACGTAATAACGAATAATTTACAACTGTTTTCTTGTGATAAGCCACTAGAGAATTAGCAAGAACGGTCAAAACACGTGGTTATGTGCACATAACCTAATTCCGAAGTCCGTTATCGTAGCTTATTGGTCAAATGCACGCTATCAACAGAACCGAGGATCCATGGTTCGAAACCCGCTATTTAGTAATAACTTTTATTCCAATGTTTTTACTTTGTAAGATGCTGTAACGAATCAAATTACACTTTCTCCCCCCGCCCAACTAGGTTATTAACTGTACGTTTTCGAAAACGAGTGCCAGGAGTTTAAATGAAAACTTTAATAAAGCCAACCCCCAAACTCTTGTGGAGCGTGGAAGAGCTAAACGCACTAATTAAACGGAAATTATAACTAGGTACTACAAAGCCTTCCAATAATTTATTTCCTTTTATTGTTACAATGTTTGAATCACTATAAGGGAACAAAAGACTGCTCATAGTATTGTTAAAAGCTAGGGCTAGTAGATGGCGTGGGGAACTTCAGTTTCCCACAATTCTGTATGCGATCCAACTGATCATATCAATAAGTTAACACTTAAAGTAATAAGAAACTGTATAATTATCAACTTGAGGAAAAGAAACGGCTGCAATGTAACACAATCCAAGAAGTTTGAGACATGAAACTTAGAATACGCATTGTGTGTAACTGTGATAATTAGCCGTCTATTAGAAATTAAAAAGGGAAAAGCCAAAGATGATTGTTCTTAGAAATAATGAAGTTCCACAATCCTGAAACATTTCAGACATAGAAAACGTATTTCTGCAGAACAAATAATTGGTCGAAATAAAAAATGGAAAAGAAAGTAGATATCTTGAAGATGTCTTGGTGAAACGTAGGGAATTTCCAATCGTATTTACAACGGAACAGAATTTGAGGCAAGAAAACAAAAGAAGAAATAACAATTTACGTACGATAGTGATTTTATTTTATAAACCCAAGGTAAAGTATATACTTTGTCATAGGTAAGCGAAAGCCTAGATAGCAGCGCTTGAAAGGGTTTGGACTCACGTCTACAGATGGCAGTGTAGTAGTAATTTGTCTTTTTGTACATAATTGTTAATTTTCTGCCTAATATTGACTTATTTTTAAGTAAAATGAAGAGTTTATAAAGCAGAAATGTTAACTAACGAGGATTATTCAAAAGGATTCTCTTGAACGTATTACTTTAATCTTTTTCTAATTGAATTAGTTGGACATTGAGAGAATGGAAGTCAATAACTTGTACTTGATAAACAGTGAAATTCGATACCGCAGCATACTTACCTGGCGTAGGGGTTACCGTGATCAGGAAAACGGTTCCCCCAGGGTGAGGCCCTTCCATTGCACTTCGGTTGGGCTGACCCCTGTGATTGCCCCAAATGTGGGCAACTCGTGCGCATAATTTTTGGTAGTCGGGACTGCGTTCGCGCTGTTCCCGGAATTATTATCTCCACATATCTAGAGCATTCCTTGGGATGGCAGTTTTGAGATTCAATGAATATTTACTCTGCACATTTGCAGAATGTTGCCACACTTTGGTTATCAACAACTATCTCGTCTAGTACAACGGCTGTTCCTGATCTCAAGTAGTTATGTGCTGCCATCTGTTGTATAGTTTTCTCATTTATTACAGTCAACACCAACTCCAATACTCAGACCATAATACAGATTCCAAGATGGCGCCCGTCGAAGCCCAGCGGCTCTGGTTACGCAGAATAGGAAACTATACACAATGGACATAATATAATCCATATTACGGAGCAGTGAGGTAACTCCTAAGCATTTATCACTTTATACTTTCAACTAAAATGTGTAATAACATAAATAAAGAGCATCATGACAAATCCTAAGAACTTATAACATTATATAGTAGCACGACCAGTACTATGCGTTTTCCACCTTATACTTCCAATCAAAATTTAATTTATAAGGCGACAACTCATAAGCATTAAACACAGCAAACTTTAACTTATTGGACTGTATCATCCTATCGTCTGTAGCAAGTACTAACGTTTCTTTTATATTGTTTACATAGTAACCTTTTCTGGCAAGGACATAGGTACTGCTTATACTATAATATTTAAGAGAACTCACCAGATTGTCTAGTTTACTCCAATTGTCACGTTTGAAGGTGTCAGTTCCCTCACACTGCAAGATTCATTTAAAATTTTCCACTGGTAGGCTCATAATATTGCTTCTAGGTTATGAAATACTTTGAAACTTATTAAGTGAAGGAACATCAGTGAAGCTGGGATCTTGAATGTTATTGAAAAGAACGTAACTAATCGTCTTTAATAATGACTATCTATGGGTTAAAATCTCCTCACCACTTCGGTTCAAAACTGTCAATAACATCTTGTGCACACCAAATATTGAAGTTATCTTCACTCTCGGCCCAAATGACCTTGTTGTCGACGGGCCCTAAAACACCACACACACACACACACACACACACACACACACACACACACATACACACACACACACACACACACACACACACACACACACTCTTCACTCTCTGTAAAATGTGTTGGATGCATTCTTCAGGATTTCGTCTTTTCTCGCTGAGCTTTAATGTGTGATAGGATGGCTGATTCTTAAAAATCGTGGGGTAGGCATCATCTATTAATTTTGGTACTTTTCGAAGGGCACGAATTGGTTCACCATCATTTACTGGAAATATGTCTTCCTTAACCTCAAAGCACTGTTCAAAATTATGAATACAAACTACAGTTTTGTCATTTACTTTAAAATCTTTACGATGTATGATCCTGATCCAATTATCCCATTACGATTTTTCCTTCGCAAATTTAAATGTCGTGTGAGGTGCACTACCCTAATTAGATTGCAGCTGGGAACACAACAACGATGCATCTCGACAATACTTCACAGTATATATTTAGGTAAAAGTTATCACTTTATGTTAAATACTCAACTATAAACTAACTCGTTAGTCACTAATTGCCACTGTAATATGAATTACATTAATTCTTCAAACACACAATCAAAGTAAACAAACACACACTTTACTCTGTAGATATAACCACAACATAACAAGCTGGGGCACGAGCGCCGCCATTTTTCCTACAATCGATTCTCGTATTGTGGTCTGAGTATTGGAGTTGGTGTTGTTACAGTCTTAATTCTAACATGTTCCTTAGCTTTAACTTTACTCACGTCTACAGATGGCAGTGTAGTAGTAATTTGTCTTTTTGTATATAAGTGTTAATTTTCTATTTAATATTCACTTATTTTTAAGTAAAATGAAGAGTTTAGGAAGCAGAAATGTTAACTAACGAAGATTATTTAAAAAGAATTCTCTTGAACGTATTACTTTAATCTTTTTCTAATTGAATTAGTTGGACATTGAGAGAATGGAAGTCAGCAACTTGTACTTGATAAACAGTGAAATTGGAACCTGCGTTCGCGCTTTTCCCGGAAGTAGTAACTCCACATATATAGAGCATTCCTTGGAATATTTTACCTTTGGTCTAAGTATTCGTGTTGCAAGTTTGGAGGTTCAAAGATTCTTAATATTTTCTCTGCATATTTTGAAAATGTTGCTACACTTTCGTAGCTAACAACTATCGCCTCTAGTACATCGGTCATTCCTGATCCCAAGTACGAGGGTGGATAAAAAAGTAATGCGTCCTATTTTTTTTTCTCTCTTTTAATTGCCAGGACAATTGAATCCAATTTACATAGCTTGAAAACTACAACATTGACGATTAATTTGTCACTATTCAATATAATCTCCGTCCTTTTCCACAGTTTTGGTCCACCGTTTAACTAGGACACGTATTCCAGTGTGGTAAAACACGCGGTCTTGCTTCCTAAGCCATTGACGCACGGACGTTTTCACAGCCTCCTCATCTTCAAAATGAATCCCACGATGAGCTTCCGTTAGTGGCCCAAACAAATGGAAGTCTGATGGTGCCAGATCAGGGCTGTAAGACTTGCCATCCCAATTTCTCAATTTCTGCAGTGGTGTAACGGCTGCTGTCTGTGGTCTTGCATTGTCTTGCAAAAGAAGAACATCCGCCATAGTTTTTGTTGGGCGAACTCGGCGAATACGTGCTTTCAGCTTTTTGACAGTTCTGACGTATTGGACAGAATTTATTGTGCATCCCTGCTCCAAAAAGTCAATCATAAGCACACCCTCTGCATCCCAAAACACTGTCGCCATAACTTTCCCTGACGACCGCTGAGTTTTGAATTGCTTTTTCTTCAGTGAAGTTGTGTGATGCCATTCCATTGACTGCCTCTTTGATTCAGGTTCAAAAAATTGAACCCACGTTTCGTCTCCAGTAACATTTTTTTTTCAGAAACTCCTCTCCCTCCAAATTGAAGGCTGCAAGTGTTCGGAGGCTATTGTTTTCCTTGTTTCTTTGTTTTGGGCGGTTAATATTCTTCTTACCCAACGTGAAAAAACTTTTGAGTAACCCAGTTGTTGAATAATCGTCATCACACTGCCTTTACTGAGGGAGGTAATGCGACACAATTCACCTGTTGTTACCCGGCGATCACCACGAATGATGTCATCGACTCGCTGAATGTTATATGGGGTCACTGCCGCTTCGCTTTTCATCTGCCAATGGTGTTTGCCCTTCAGCTTCGTTACAGCGACGAACCCATCGTCTAACAGTGCTGACATCTACCATTGCATCACCATACACATTTTTTAGCCTTTCGTGAATGCGAATTGGCGTTTTACCTTCCGCAGTCAAAAATTCAATCACAGAACGCTGTCTAATACGAATGTCGATGTCAGCTATGCTGCAAGAGGATGCAGTGCTGCCACCTGTTGACTTAGGAAGTTACTACTGCAGGGGATTGGAGAAGAAGGCTTGAGGAATTGCGCCAAATTCAAAATTTTCACATAACTTACTTATTTAAAGGAGAAAATAGGTGGCTTTACTTTTTGACCCACCCTTGTATGTTTACTTACATCTGTGAAGCAACTACTACTTGGTCGTCCATTGCTTATCCATCAATACTAAAATGTTTACTCAAGCTATTCTGCCAGTTACTAATGACTCATCTATACAACAATGGGAGTAGAGGACATATTTGTGTGATTCCTTGATTTATTTTTAGTGTGCGCCTGCTAATAATATTCATTATATTGATTTGTATGGTAGTTGCCATAAACATTTTCTTTATTATTTCTGTTAAAGTGCTGGTACTCCTCTCTTTTCCATTACATCTTCTAAAATATTTCACTTATTTATTTTGATTTGTATCTAAAGAACTTATGTTATATTTAAGTGTGTTTAAGAACTTAAAATAATAAACACATTTGTATACAAAAATGACATTTTTGTGTTTTGATTTTTCTTCCTTTTTGTGGTACATCTACACAACTGCAACAAAGGATGTACACAGACGACTAAAGTACCTAACGAGTGTTGAGAATTGTTTACAAATGAACGGAGGCGGTGACAGACCTTGACATTTCACTTATGTGTACGAGATGAGAAGCAAAGAACCGGTTAAAACAATCGATTGTGTAGTTCTACGCTTGGTTAAGCATTATTCCCAGAAACGTTTTTCTTTTCCCTTCCTGTTCGTCACAGATTGACGTGTTCCTACTACAAAAGCCGTGTCCATAAGTTTGGCAACCCTGCTCAGTTGTAAAGCGAGAAGCTTTACTTTAGGACGTTAGAGGTTGTAATCCACATAAAATTATTAGAAATGCTATGACACAGTTAGGAAACGTCTTCAGTTTAAAACTAGTTACTACAAAACAATGTTATTCAGTCTAAAAGGAAAACATTTGAATATCGACAGCAGAATTTTATTTCCAGTCAAATGTAGAAAGGTACAGAGAAGTAGTTCAGATTCGTGAAGTAATAGAGTGAGTTGAACAACTCTCAGGGAAATCTGAATTAGATTAAAAGTGAAATGAAAGCTTCCAAGACGTGACAGTTTCAAAAAGAATAATTTGGGGGGAATGGATTTTCTTGAAAACCGCCATCTCACAGTCTTCACTGTTCTTACTAATTGTCTAATGGCTTACCACAAGAGAACAGTTGTAAATTACTACGTCTAACTAAACAAAATGTGAAACAATAGGTAAGACATGTGAACCCTCAACACGCTTGTCACAGAGCTACGAGAGCAGTTGGTACAACTGTCACATAGATATTGCTTCTGTTAAAATCCTAACTCGACATGTTTTCCATTTTCTTGTATATTCTCCAACACCATGTAGTTAATAGCTCAGATGCAAGAGAGTCCTTACTTGATTTGTGATATTTGGTCAATATCTGGTGCAATATAACCACAGAAATCTTCGAAGTAAAACGATGACCTTGATCATTGCCGATTTAATGTTTATATTCGCTTCTCATAGAACGATACTGACCTGTAAGAAGGTTGAAGATCCAGAATTACGTTTACACAACTAGTAGGTAATTTATCTGCTGCTCTTGGCAACGTTTTGTTTATATTGCTGTTCTTCTAACCTAGAAGCAATGGTGCACTAATGAAGATTCTCTTCTTGCAAAATTAATTAGTTTTACTTACACTTAACGTCATGCCTGCTTCCTGTAAAGCACACGGACTCTGCAACAAAAGGTATACACGTACTTTCTTGAAAGATTGGACAATACAGAGGACAACGTCACATATTAGTTACTTTCTCTTCTAGGTAAGTAGTAGACATTGTAAATTACTTTCGTATAACTGTAAGGAATAAATAAAATCTTAGAATACACAAAATGTAGATGCTGTTAAGGAACCGTATAATGATTTTGGCCCCAAAAGTTATTCTTTTTTCTGTTTTGTATCATTAAAAGAAGTATTTGTAAGGTTATCTGCACATTTAAGACTTAAAAACATGAGTGTGACTACAAATGAAAATGCGAAAAGCGGGTTAATGCCTCACAGAATAGAACAAATTGAAAACTAAACCAGGATAAGTAGTAGAATGTTTAACAGAAAGAATTCCAAAAGGATTATGCAGTAAGTAAAAGAAGTTCCTAAACGACACACTGCTACATGTTTGTTTCCAAATTACTGAACTTTTACTGTAGTTGCTGAAGCATATTTTCTACAAATCCAACCTATAGTTGTTACAAAAAACCAAAATATAACATTTTTAAAATAATTTATGTACAAAATGTGTTAATATTTACGTCAAGAATTACTAAGAGTATATTCATGTATCTAGCGCCCTGAAATTGTTAAAGGATATACTAGAATATTCTTGAAGTAAAATCCACCTCAAGTACTATGTACAATAATTTTCATTTTTCAGAAATATGATACGTGTGTTCATCTTTTTATTTTTTGTATCCGTGTTAAATGATTTCATTGTCTTTGTATCACTGTACTCACAATAATTTACTGAAATTACATATCAAATTTTATTTTAATCAGAAGTCTAGAAATATTCATCTAAAATTATCTATTGAAATTGTATAATATTCAGTAACCAGTTACCTAAACCCAATTTGAGCATTAACCATTTCTGTGGCAAATGTTTGTGTCTTCAAATAACTGTATTTTTCTCAAGAGGAAAAAGTTGTTAAGGTTTACTGGTTACCTATAGAAGATTAGATTATATGAACTTTCCATGGATTTATCGTCCAAAAGGTTTTATTGTGTAACGTTGCCTTCATTGCTTCCTGAACAGCTTAGTTCCATTGTCTCCTTTGAACATCCCCAGCGATAGGAGGCCACGACACGATCTGCGCACGTATTCCGCAGATGGGCTCATTAAAGTGTCAAGACGTGACTTTCAAAGCGAGGGAAGCTCCAAATAATAATTGTCATTAAAATAAGAGAGAATAATGACTCAAAGAACTAAGGCTACTCTTTAGTACTCTTTCTATTGTACAGTCACACGTAGGTCCAGTAGCGAGGCGTGACTTTCAAAGTGAGGGAAGCTCCAAATAATAATTGTCATTAAAATAAGAGAGAACAATGACTCAAAGATATAAGGCTACTCTTTAGTACTCTTTCTATTGTACAGTCACACGTAGGTCCAGTAGCGAGGCGTGACTTTCAAAGCGAGGGAAGCTCCAAATAATAATTGTCATTAAAATAAGAGAGAATAATGACTCAAAGAACTAAGGCCACTCTTTAGTACTCTTTCTATTGTACAGTCACACGTAGGTCCAGTAGCGAGGCGTGACTTTCAAAGTGAGGGAAGCTCCAAATAATAATTGTCATTAAAATAAGAGAGAACAATGACTCAAAGATATAAGGCTACTATTTAGTACTCTTTCTATTGTACAGTCACACGTAGGTCCAGCAGCGAGGCGTGACTTTCAAAGCGAGGGAAGCTCCAAATAATAATTGTCATTAAAATAAGAGAGAACAATGACTCAAAGATATAAGGCTACTCTTTAGTACTCTTTCTATTGTACAGTCACACATAGGTCCAGTAGCGAGGCGTGACTTTCAAAGCCAGGGAAGCTCCAAATAATAATTGTCATTAAAATAAGAGAGAACAATGACTCAAAGATATAAGGCTACTCTTTAGTACTCTTTCTATTGTACAGTCACACATAGGTCCAGTAGCGAGGCGTGACTTTCAAAGCCAGGGAAGCTCCAAATAATAATTGTCATTAAAATAAGAGAGAATAATGACTCAAAGAACTAATGCTACTCTTTAGTACTCTTTCTATTGTACAGTCACACGTAGGTCCAGTAGCGAGGCGTGACTTTCAAAGCCAGGGAAGCTCCAAATAATAATTGTCATTAAAATAAGAGAGAACAATGACTCAAAGATATAAGGCTACTCTTTAGTACTCTTTCTATTGTACAGTCACACATAGGTCCAGTAGCGAGGCGTGACTTTCAAAGTCAGGGAAGCTCCAAATAATAATTGTCATTAAAATAAGAGAGAACAATGACTCAAAGATATAAGGCTACTCTTTAGTACTCTTTCTATTGTACAGTCACACGTAGGTCCAGTAGCGAGGCGTGACTTTCAAAGTGAGGGAAGCTCCAAATAATAAGTGTCATTAAAATAAGAGAGAATAATGACTCAAAGATATAAGGCTACTCTTTAGTACTCTTTCTATTGTACAGTCACACGTAGGTCCAGTAGCGAGGCGTGACTTTCAAAGTGAGGGAAGCTCCAAATAATAAGTGTCATTAAAATAAGAGAGAATAATGACTCAAAGATATAAGGCTACTCTTTAGTACTCTTTCTATTGTACAGTCACACGTAGGTCCAGTAGCGAGGCGTGACTTTCAAAGTGAGGGAAGCTCCAAATAATAATTGTCATTAAAATAAGAGAGAACAATGACTCAAAGATATAAGGCTACTCTTTAGTACTCTTTCTATTGTACAGTCACACATAGGTCCAGTAGCGAGGCGTGACTTTCAAAGTGAGGGAAGCTCCAAATAATAAGTGTCATTAAAATAAGAGAGAATAATGACTCAAAGATATAAGGCTACTCTTTAGTACTCTTTCTATTGTACAGTCACACGTAGGTCCAGTAGCGAGGCGTGACTTTCAAAGTGAGGGAAGCTCCAAATAATAATTGTCATTAAAATAAGAGAGAACAATGACTCAAAGATATAAGGCTACTCTTTAGTACTCTTTCTATTGTACAGTCACACATAGGTCCAGTAGCGAGGCGTGACTTTCAAAGTGAGGGAAGCTCCAAATAATAAGTGTCATTAAAATAAGAGAGAATAATGACTCAAAGATATAAGGCTACTCTTTAGTACTCTTTCTATTGTACAGTCACACGTAGGTCCAGTAGCGAGGCGTGACTTTCAAAGTGAGGGAAGCTCCAAATAATAATTGTCATTAAAGTAAGAGAGAATAATGACTCAAAGATATAAGGCTACTCTTTAGTACTCTTTCTATTGTACAGTCACACGTAGGTCCAGTAGCGAGGCGTGACTTTCAAAGTGAGGGAAGCTACAAATAATAATTTCATTAAAATAAGAGAGAATAATGACTCAAAGAACTAAGGCTACTCTTTAGTACTCTTTCTATTGTACAGTCACACGTAGGGCCAGTAGTGAGGCGTGACTTTCAAAGGGAAGCTCCAAATAATAATTGTCATTAAAATAAGAGAGAATAATGACTCAAAGATATAAGGCTACTCTTTAGTACTCTTTCTATTGTACAGTCACACGTAGGTCCAGTAGCGAGGTGTGACTTTCAAAGCGAGCGAAGCTCCAAATAATAATTGTCATTAAAATAAGAGAGAATAATAACCCAAAGAACCGAGGCTACTCTTTAGTACTCTTTCTATTGTACAGTCACACGTAGGTCCAGTAGTGAGGCGTGACTTTCAAAGTGAGGAAAGCTCCAAATAATAATTGTCATTAAAATAAGAGAGAATAATGACTCAAAGATATAAGGCTACTCTTTAGTACTCTTTCTATTGTACAGTCACACGTAGGTCCAGCAGCGAGGCGTGACTTTCAAAGTGAGGGAAGCTCCAAATAATAATTGTCATTAAAATAAGAGAGAATAATAACCCAAAGAACTGAGGCTACTCTTTAGTACTCTTTCTATTGTACAGTCACACGTAGGTCCAGTAGCGAGGCGTGACTTTCAAAGTGAGGGAAGCTCCAAATAATTTTTATTAAAATAAGAGAGAATAATGACTCAAAGAACTAAGGCTACTCTTTAGTACTCTTTCTATTGTACAGTCACACGTAGGTCCAGTAGCGAGACGTGACTTTCAAAGTGAGGGAAGCTCCAAATAATAATTGTCATTAAAATAAGAGAGAATAATGACTGAAAGATATAAGGCTACTCTTTAGTAATCTTTCTATTGTACAGTCACACGTAGGTCCAGTAGCGAGGCGTGACTTTCAAAGTGAGGGAAGCTCCAAATAATAATTGTCATTAAAATAAGAGAGAATAATGACTCAAAGAACTAAGGCTACTCTTTAGTACTCTTTCTATTGTACAGTCACACGTAGGTCCAGCAGCGAGGCGTGACTTTCAAAGTGAGGGAAGCTCCAAATAATAATTGTCATTAAAATAAGAGAGAATAATGACTCAAAGATATAAGGCTACTCTTTAGTACTCTTTCTATTGTACAGTCACACGTAGGTCCAGTAGTGAGGCGTGACTTTCAAAGTGAGGGAAGCTCCAAATAATAATTGTCATTAAAATAAGAGAGAATAATGACTCAAAGATATAAGGCTACTCTTTAGTACTCTTTCTATTGTACAGTCACACGTAGGTCCAGCAGCGAGGCGTGACTTTCAAAGTGAGGGAAGCTCCAAATAATAATTGTCATTAAAATAAGAGAGAATAATAACCCAAAGAACTGAGGCTACTCTTTAGTACTCTTTCTATTGTACAGTCACACGTAGGTCCAGTAGCGAGGCGTGACTTTCAAAGTGAGGGAAGCTCCAAATAATTTTTATTAAAATAAGAGAGAATAATGACTCAAAGAACTAAGGCTACTCTTTAGTACTCTTTCTATTGTACAGACACACGTAGGTCCAGTAGCGAGGCATGACTTTCAAAGCGAGAGAAGCTCCAAATAATAATTGTCATTAAAATAAGAGAGAATAATGACTCAAAGAACTAAGGCTACTCTTTAGTACTCTTTCTATTGTACAGTCACACGTAATTCCAACAGCGAGGCATGACTTTCAAAGCGAGAGAAGCTCCAAATAATAATTGTCATTAAAATAAGAGAGAATAATGGCTCAAAGAACTAAGGCTACTCTTTAGTACTCTTTCTATTGTACAGTCACACGTAGGTCCAGTAGCGAGGCGTGACTTTCAAAGTGAGGGAAGCTCCAAATAATAATTGTCATTAAAATAAGAGATAATAATGACTCAAAGAACTAAGGCTACTCTTTAGTACTCTTTCTTATAATTTTCATTAAAATAAGAGAGAATAATGACTCAAAGAACTAAGGCTACTCTTTAGTACTCTTTCTATTGTACAGTCACACGTAGGTCCAGTAGCGAGGCGTGACTTTCAAAGTGAGGGAAGCTCCAAATAATAATTTTCATTAAAATAAGAGAGAATAATGACTCAAAGAATTAAGGCTACTCTTTAGTACTCTTTCTATTGTACAGTCACACGTAGGTCTAGTAGTGAGGTGTGACTTTCAAAGTGAGGGTAGCTACAAATAATAATTTCATTAAAATAAGAGAGAATAATGACTCAAAGAACTAAGGTTACTCTTTAATACTCTTTCTATTGTACAGTAACACGTAGGTCTAGTAGCGATACGTGACTTTCAAAGTGAGGGAAGCTCCAAATAATAATTGTCATTAAAATAAGAGAGAATAATGACTCAAAGAACTAGAGGGAAGCTCCATATAATAATGGTCATTAAAATAAGAGAGAATAATGACTCAAAGAACTAAGGCTACTCTTAAGTACTCTTTCTATTGTACAGTCACACATAGGTCCAGCAGCGAGGCGTGCTTTCAAAGCGAGGGAAGCTCCAAATAGTAATTTCATTAAAATAAGAGAGAATAATGACTCAAAGAACTATGGCTACTCTTTAGTACTCTTTCTATTGTACAGTCACACGTAGGTCCAGTAGCGAGGTGTGACTTTCAAAGTGAGGGTAGCTACAAATAATAATTTCATTAAAATAAGAGAGAATAATGACTCAAAGAACTAAGGCTACTCTTTAGTACTCTTTCTATTGTACAGTCACACGTAGGTCCAGTAGTGAGGCGTGACTTTCAAAGGGAAGCTCCAAATAATAATTGTCATTAAAATAAGAGAGAATAATGACTCAAAGATATAAGGCTACTCTTTAGTACTCTTTCTATTGAACAGTCACACGTAGGTCCAGCAGCGAGGCGTGACTTTCAAAGTGAGGGAAGCTCCAAATAATAATTGTCATTAAAATAAGAGAGAACAATGACTCAAAGATATAAGGCTACTCTTTAGTACTCTTTCTATTGTACAGTCACACGTAGGTCCAGTAGCGAGGCGTGACTTTCAAAGTGAGGGAAGCTCCAAATAATTTTTATTAAAATAAGAGAGAATAATGACTCAAAGAACTAAGGCTACTCTTTAGTACTCTTTCTATTGTACAGTCACACGTAGGTCCAGTAGCGAGACGTGACTTTCAAAGTGAGGGAAGCTCCAAATAATAATTGTCATTAAAATAAGAGAGAATAATGACTCAAAGAACTAAGGCTACTCTTTAGTACTCTTTCTATTGTACAGTCACACGTAGGTCCAGTAGTGAGGCGTGACTTTCAAAGGGAAGCTCCAAATAATAATTGTCATTAAAATAAGAGAGAATAATGACTCAAAGATATAAGGCTACTCTTTAGTACTCTTTCTATTGTACAGTCACACGTAGGTCCAGTAGCGAGGTGTGACTTTCAAAGCGAGCGAAGCTCCAAATAATAATTGTCATTAAAATAAGAGAGAATAATAACCCAAAGAACCGAGGCTACTCTTTAGTACTCTTTCTATTGTACAGTCACACGTAGGTCCAGTAGTGAGGCGTGACTTTCAAAGTGAGGGAAGCTCCAAATAATAATTGTCATTAAAATAAGAGAGAATAATGACTCAAAGATATAAGGCTACTCTTTAGTACTCTTTCTATTGTACAGTCACACGTAGGTCCAGCAGCGAGGCGTGACTTTCAAAGTGAGGGAACCTCCAAATAATAATTGTCATTAAAATAAGAGAGAATAATGACTGAAAGATATAAGGCTACTCTTTAGTACTCTTTCTATTGTACAGTCACACGTAGGTCCAGTAGCGAGGCGTGACTTTCAAAGTGAGGGAAGCTCCAAATAATTTTTATTAAAATAAGAGAGAATAATGACTCAAAGAACTAAGGCTACTCTTTAGTACTCTTTCTATTGTACAGTCACACGTAGGTCCAGTAGCGAGACGTGACTTTCAAAGTGAGGGAAGCTCCAAATAATAATTGTCATTAAAATAAGAGAGAATAATAACCCAAAGAACTGAGGCTACTCTTTAGTACTCTTTCTATTGTACAGTCACACGTAGGTCCAGTAGCGAGGCGTGACTTTCAAAGTGAGGGAAGCTCCAAATAATTTTTATTAAAATAAGAGAGAATAATGACTCAAAGAACTAAGGCTACTCTTTAGTACTCTTTCTATTGTACAGTCACACGTAGGTCCAGCAGCGAGGCGTGACTTTCAAAGTGAGGGAAGCTCCAAATAATAATTGTCATTAAAATAAGAGAGAATAATGACTCAAAGATATAAGGCTACTCTTTAGTACTCTTTCTATTGTACAGTCACACGTAGGTCCAGTAGTGAGGCGTGACTTTCAAAGTGAGGGAAGCTCCAAATAATAATTGTCATTAAAATAAGAGAGAATAATGACTCAAAGATATAAGGCTACTCTTTAGTACTCTTTCTATTGTACAGTCACACGTAGGTCCAGCAGCGAGGCGTGACTTTCAAAGTGAGGGAAGCTCCAAATAATAATTGTCATTAAAATAAGAGAGAATAATAACCCAAAGAACTGAGGCTACTCTTTAGTACTCTTTCTATTGTACAGTCACACGTAGGTCCAGTAGCGAGGCGTGACTTTCAAAGTGAGGGAAGCTCCAAATAATTTTTATTAAAATAAGAGAGAATAATGACTCAAAGAACTAAGGCTACTCTTTAGTACTCTTTCTATTGTACAGACACACGTAGGTCCAGTAGCGAGGCATGACTTTCAAAGCGAGAGAAGCTCCAAATAATAATTGTCATTAAAATAAGAGAGAATAATGACTCAAAGAACTAAGGCTACTCTTTAGTACTCTTTCTATTGTACAGTCACACGTAATTCCAACAGCGAGGCATGACTTTCAAAGCGAGAGAAGCTCCAAATAATAATTGTCATTAAAATAAGAGAGAATAATGGCTCAAAGAACTAAGGCTACTCTTTAGTACTCTTTCTATTGTACAGTCACACGTAGGTCCAGTAGCGAGGCGTGACTTTCAAAGTGAGGGAAGCTCCAAATAATAATTGTCATTAAAATAAGAGATAATAATGACTCAAAGAACTAAGGCTACTCTTTAGTACTCTTTCTTATAATTTTCATTAAAATAAGAGAGAATAATGACTCAAAGAACTAAGGCTACTCTTTAGTACTCTTTCTATTGTACAGTCACACGTAGGTCCAGTAGCGAGGCGTGACTTTCAAAGTGAGGGAAGCTCCAAATAATAATTTTCATTAAAATAAGAGAGAATAATGACTCAAAGAATTAAGGCTACTCTTTAGTACTCTTTCTATTGTACAGTCACACGTAGGTCTAGTAGTGAGGTGTGACTTTCAAAGTGAGGGTAGCTACAAATAATAATTTCATTAAAATAAGAGAGAATAATGACTCAAAGAACTGAGGTTACTCTTTAATACTCTTTCTATTGTACAGTAACACGTAGGTCTAGTAGCGATACGTGACTTTCAAAGTGAGGGAAGCTCCAAATAATAATTGTCATTAAAATAAGAGAGAATAATGACTCAAAGAACTAGAGGGAAGCTCCATATAATAATGGTCATTAAAATAAGAGATAATAATGACTCAAAGAACTAAGGCTACTCTTAAGTACTCTTTCTATTGTACAGTCACACATAGGTCCAGCAGCGAGGCGTGCTTTCAAAGCGAGGGAAGCTCCAAATAGTAATTTCATTAAAATAAGAGAGAATAATGACTCAAAGAACTATGGCTACTCTTTAGTACTCTTTCTATTGTACAGTCACACGTAGGTCCAGTAGCGAGGTGTGACTTTCAAAGTGAGGGTAGCTACAAATAATAATTTCATTAAAATTAGAGAGAATAATGACTCAAAGAACTAAGGCTACTCTTTAGTACTCTTTCTATTGTACAGTCACACGTAGGTCCAGTAGTGAGGCGTGACTTTCAAAGGGAAGCTCCAAATAATAATTGTCATTAAAATAAGAGAGAATAATGACTCAAAGATATAAGGCTACTCTTTAGTACTCTTTCTATTGAACAGTCACACGTAGGTCCAGCAGCGAGGCGTGACTTTCAAAGTGAGGGAAGCTCCAAATAATAATTGTCATTAAAATAAGAGAGAACAATGACTCAAAGATATAAGGCTACTCTTTAGTACTCTTTCTATTGTACAGTCACACGTAGGTCCAGTAGCGAGGCGTGACTTTCAAAGTGAGGGAAGCTCCAAATAATTTTTATTAAAATAAGAGAGAATAATGACTCAAAGAACTAAGGCTACTCTTTAGTACTCTTTCTATTGTACAGTCACACGTAGGTCCAGTAGCGAGACGTGACTTTCAAAGTGAGGGAAGCTCCAAATAATAATTGTCATTAAAATAAGAGAGAATAATGACTCAAAGAACTAAGGCTACTCTTTAGTACTCTTTCTATTGTACAGTCACACGTAGGGCCAGTAGTGAGGCGTGACTTTCAAAGGGAAGCTCCAAATAATAATTGTCATTAAAATAAGAGAGAATAATGACTCAAAGATATAAGGCTACTCTTTAGTACTCTTTCTATTGTACAGTCACACGTAGGTCCAGTAGCGAGGTGTGACTTTCAAAGCGAGCGAAGCTCCAAATAATAATTGTCATTAAAATAAGAGAGAATAATAACCCAAAGAACCGAGGCTACTCTTTAGTACTCTTTCTATTGTACAGTCACACGTAGGTCCAGTAGTGAGGCGTGACTTTCAAAGCGAGGGAAGCTCCAAATAATAATTGTCATTAAAATAAGAGAGAATAATGACTCAAAGAACTAAGGCTACTCTTTAGTACTCTTTCTATTGTACAGTCACACGTAGGTCCAGTAGCGAGGCGTGACTTTCAAAGTGAGGGAAGCTCCAAATAATAATTGTCATTAAAATAAGAGAGAACAATGACTCAAAGATATAAGGCTACTATTTAGTACTCTTTCTATTGTACAGTCACACGTAGGTCCAGCAGCGAGGCGTGACTTTCAAAGCGAGGGAAGCTCCAAATAATAATTGTCATTAAAATAAGAGAGAACAATGACTCAAAGATATAAGGCTACTCTTTAGTACTCTTTCTATTGTACAGTCACACATAGGTCCAGTAGCGAGGCGTGACTTTCAAAGCCAGGGAAGCTCCAAATAATAATTGTCATTAAAATAAGAGAGAACAATGACTCAAAGATATAAGGCTACTCTTTAGTACTCTTTCTATTGTACAGTCACACATAGGTCCAGTAGCGAGGCGTGACTTTCAAAGCCAGGGAAGCTCCAAATAATAATTGTCATTAAAATAAGAGAGAATAATGACTCAAAGAACTAATGCTACTCTTTAGTACTCTTTCTATTGTACAGTCACACGTAGGTCCAGTAGCGAGGCGTGACTTTCAAAGCCAGGGAAGCTCCAAATAATAATTGTCATTAAAATAAGAGAGAACAATGACTCAAAGATATAAGGCTACTCTTTAGTACTCTTTCTATTGTACAGTCACACATAGGTCCAGTAGCGAGGCGTGACTTTCAAAGTCAGGGAAGCTCCAAATAATAATTGTCATTAAAATAAGAGAGAACAATGACTCAAAGATATAAGGCTACTCTTTAGTACTCTTTCTATTGTACAGTCACACGTAGGTCCAGTAGCGAGGCGTGACTTTCAAAGTGAGGGAAGCTCCAAATAATAAGTGTCATTAAAATAAGAGAGAATAATGACTCAAAGATATAAGGCTACTCTTTAGTACTCTTTCTATTGTACAGTCACATGTAGGTCCAGTAGCGAGGCGTGACTTTCAAAGTGAGGGAAGCTCCAAATAATAAGTGTCATTAAAATAAGAGAGAATAATGACTCAAAGATATAAGGCTACTCTTTAGTACTCTTTCTATTGTACAGTCACACGTAGGTCCAGTAGCGAGGCGTGACTTTCAAAGTGAGGGAAGCTCCAAATAATAATTGTCATTAAAATAAGAGAGAACAATGACTCAAAGATATAAGGCTACTCTTTAGTACTCTTTCTATTGTACAGTCACACATAGGTCCAGTAGCGAGGCGTGACTTTCAAAGTGAGGGTAGCTCCAAATAATAAGTGTCATTAAAATAAGAGAGAATAATGACTCAAAGATATAAGGCTACTCTTTAGTACTCTTTCTATTGTACAGTCACACGTAGGTCCAGTAGCGAGGCGTGACTTTCAAAGTGAGGGAAGCTCCAAATAATAATTGTCATTAAAATAAGAGAGAACAATGACTCAAAGATATAAGGCTACTCTTTAGTACTCTTTCTATTGTACAGTCACACATAGGTCCAGTAGCGAGGCGTGACTTTCAAAGTGAGGGAAGCTCCAAATAATAAGTGTCATTAAAATAAGAGAGAATAATGACTCAAAGATATAAGGCTACTCTTTAGTACTCTTTCTATTGTACAGTCACACGTAGGTCCAGTAGCGAGGCGTGACTTTCAAAGTGAGGGAAGCTCCAAATAATAATTGTCATTAAAGTAAGAGAGAATAATGACTCAAAGATATAAGGCTACTCTTTAGTACTCTTTCTATTGTACAGTCACACGTAGGTCCAGTAGCGAGGCGTGACTTTCAAAGTGAGGGAAGCTACAAATAATAATTTCATTAAAATAAGAGAGAATAATGACTCAAAGAACTAAGGCTACTCTTTAGTACTCTTTCTATTGTACAGTCACACGTAGGGCCAGTAGTGAGGCGTGACTTTCAAAGGGAAGCTCCAAATAATAATTGTCATTAAAATAAGAGAGAATAATGACTCAAAGATATAAGGCTACTCTTTAGTACTCTTTCTATTGTACAGTCACACGTAGGTCCAGTAGCGAGGTGTGACTTTCAAAGCGAGCGAAGCTCCAAATAATAATTGTCATTAAAATAAGAGAGAATAATAACCCAAAGAACCGAGGCTACTCTTTAGTACTCTTTCTATTGTACAGTCACACGTAGGTCCAGTAGTGAGGCGTGACTTTCAAAGTGAGGGAAGCTCCAAATAATAATTGTCATTAAAATAAGAGAGAATAATGACTCAAAGATATAAGGCTACTCTTTAGTACTCTTTCTATTGTACAGTCACACGTAGGTCCAGCAGCGAGGCGTGACTTTCAAAGTGAGGGAAGCTCCAAATAATAATTGTCATTAAAATAAGAGAGAATAATAACCCAAAGAACTGAGGCTACTCTTTAGTACTCTTTCTATTGTACAGTCACACGTAGGTCCAGTAGCGAGGCGTGACTTTCAAAGTGAGGGAAGCTCCAAATAATTTTTATTAAAATAAGAGAGAATAATGACTCAAAGAACTAAGGCTACTCTTTAGTACTCTTTCTATTGTACAGTCACACGTAGGTCCAGTAGCGAGACGTGACTTTCAAAGTGAGGGAAGCTCCAAATAATAATTGTCATTAAAATAAGAGAGAATAATGACTGAAAGATATAAGGCTACTCTTTAGTACTCTTTCTATTGTACAGTCACACGTAGGTCCAGTAGCGAGGCGTGACTTTCAAAGTGAGGGAAGCTCCAAATAATAATTGTCATTAAAATAAGAGAGAATAATGACTCAAAGAACTAAGGCTACTCTTTAGTACTCTTTCTATTGTACAGTCACACGTAGGTCCAGCAGCGAGGCGTGACTTTCAAAGTGAGGGAAGCTCCAAATAATAATTGTCATTAAAATAAGAGAGAATAATGACTCAAAGATATAAGGCTACTCTTTAGTACTCTTTCTATTGTACAGTCACACGTAGGTCCAGTAGTGAGGCGTGACTTTCAAAGTGAGGGAAGCTCCAAATAATAATTGTCATTAAAATAAGAGAGAATAATGACTCAAAGATATAAGGCTACTCTTTAGTACTCTTTCTATTGTACAGTCACACGTAGGTCCAGCAGCGAGGCGTGACTTTCAAAGTGAGGGAAGCTCCAAATAATAATTGTCATTAAAATAAGAGAGAATAATAACCCAAAGAACTGAGGCTACTCTTTAGTACTCTTTCTATTGTACAGTCACACGTAGGTCCAGTAGCGAGGCGTGACTTTCAAAGTGAGGGAAGCTCCAAATAATTTTTATTAAAATAAGAGAGAATAATGACTCAAAGAACTAAGGCTACACTTTAGTACTCTTTCTATTGTACAGACACACGTAGGTCCAGTAGCGAGGCATGACTTTCAAAGCGAGAGAAGCTCCAAATAATAATTGTCATTAAAATAAGAGAGAATAATGACTCAAAGAACTAAGGCTACTCTTTAGTACTCTTTCTATTGTACAGTCACACGTAATTCCAACAGCGAGGCATGACTTTCAAAGCGAGAGAAGCTCCAAATAATAATTGTCATTAAAATAAGAGAGAATAATGGCTCAAAGAACTAAGGCTACTCTTTAGTACTCTTTCTATTGTACAGTCACACGTAGGTCCAGTAGCGAGGCGTGACTTTCAAAGTGAGGGAAGCTCCAAATAATAATTGTCATTAAAATAAGAGATAATAATGACTCAAAGAACTAAGGCTACTCTTTAGTACTCTTTCTTATAATTTTCATTAAAATAAGAGAGAATAATGACTCAAAGAACTAAGGCTACTCTTTAGTACTCTTTCTATTGTACAGTCACACGTAGGTCCAGTAGCGAGGCGTGACTTTCAAAGTGAGGGAAGCTCCAAATAATAATTTTCATTAAAATAAGAGAGAATAATGACTCAAAGAATTAAGGCTACTCTTTAGTACTCTTTCTATTGTACAGTCACACGTAGGTCTAGTAGTGAGGTGTGACTTTGAAAGTGAGGGTAGCTACAAATAATAATTTCATTAAAATAAGAGAGAATAATGACTCAAAGAACTAAGGTTACTCTTTAATACTCTTTCTATTGTACAGTAACACGTAGGTCTAGTAGCGATACGTGACTTTCAAAGTGAGGGAAGCTCCAAATAATAATTGTCATTAAAATAAGAGAGAATAATGACTCAAAGAACTAGAGGGAAGCTCCATATAATAATGGTCATTAAAATAAGAGAGAATAATGACTCAAAGAACTAAGGCTACTCTTAAGTACCCTTTCTATTGTACAGTCACACATAGGTCCAGCAGCGAGGCGTGCTTTCAAAGCGAGGGAAGCTCCAAATAGTAATTTCATTAAAATAAGAGAGAATAATGACTCAAAGAACTATGGCTACTCTTTAGTACTCTTTCTATTGTACAGTCACACGTAGGTCCAGTAGCGAGGTGTGACTTTCAAAGTGAGTGTAGCTACAAATAATAATTTCATTAAAATAAGAGAGAATAATGACTCAAAGAACTAAGGCTACTCTTTAGTACTCTTTCTATTGTACAGTCACACGTAGGTCCAGTAGTGAGGCGTGACTTTCAAAGGGAAGCTCCAAATAATAATTGTCATTAAAATAAGAGAGAATAATGACTCAAAGATATAAGGCTACTCTTTAGTACTCTTTCTATTGAACAGTCACACGTAGGTCCAGCAGCGAGGCGTGACTTTCAAAGTGAGGGAAGCTCCAAATAATAATTGTCATTAAAATAAGAGAGAACAATGACTCAAAGATATAAGGCTACTCTTTAGTACTCTTTCTATTGTACAGTCGCACGTAGGTCCAGTAGCGAGGCGTGACTTTCAAAGTGAGGGAAGCTCCAAATAATTTTTATTAAAATAAGAGAGAATAATGACTCAAAGAACTAAGGCTACTCTTTAGTACTCTTTCTATTGTACAGTCACACGTAGGTCCAGTAGCGAGACGTGACTTTCAAAGTGAGGGAAGCTCCAAATAATAATTGTCATTAAAATAAGAGAGAATAATGACTCAAAGAACTAAGGCTACTCTTTAGTACTCTTTCTATTGTACAGTCACACGTAGGGCCAGTAGTGAGGCGTGACTTTCAAAGGGAAGCTCCAAATAATAATTGTCATTAAAATAAGAGAGAATAATGACTCAAAGATATAAGGCTACTCTTTAGTACTCTTTCTATTGTACAGTCACACGTAGGTCCTGTAGCTAGGTGTGACTTTCAAAGCGAGCGAAGCTCCAAATAATAATTGTCATTAAAATAAGAGAGAATAATAACCCAAAGAACCGAGGCTACTCTTTAGTACTCTTTCTATTGTACAGTCATACGTAGGTCCAGTAGTGAGGCGTGACTTTCAAAGTGAGGGAAGCTCCAAATAATAATTGTCATTAAAATAAGAGAGAATAATGACTCAAAGATATAAGGCTACTCTTTAGTACTCTTTCTATTGTACAGTCACACGTAGGTCCAGCAGCGAGGCGTGACTTTCAAAGTGAGGGAACCTCCAAATAATAATTGTCATTAAAATAAGAGAGAATAATAACCCAAAGAACTGAGGCTACTCTTTAGTACTCTTTCTATTGTACAGTCACACGTAGGTCCAGTAGCGAGGCGTGACTTTCAAAGTGAGGGAAGCTCCAAATAATTTTTATTAAAATAAGAGAGAATAATGACTCAAAGAACTAAGGCTACTCTTTAGTACTCTTTCTATTGTACAGTCACACGTAGGTCCAGTAGCGAGACGTGACTTTCAAAGTGAGGGAAGCTCCAAATAATAATTGTCATTAAAATAAGAGAGAATAATGACTGAAAGATATAAGGCTACTCTTTAGTACTCTTTCTATTGTACAGTCACACGTAGGTCCAGTAGCGAGGCGTGACTTTCAAAGTGAGGGAAGCTCCAAATAATAATTGTCATTAAAATAAGAGAGAATAATGACTCAAAGAACTAAGGCTACTCTTTAGTACTCTTTCTATTGTACAGTCACACGTAGGTCCAGCAGCGAGGCGTGACTTTCAAAGTGAGGGAAGCTCCAAATAATAATTGTCATTAAAATAAGAGAGAATAATGACTCAAAGATATAAGGCTACTCTTTAGTACTCTTTCTATTGTACAGTCACACGTAGGTCCAGTAGTGAGGCCTGACTTTCAAAGTGAGGGAAGCTCCAAATAATAATTGTCATTAAAATAAGAGAGAATAATGACTCAAAGATATAAGGCTACTCTTTAGTACTCTTTCTATTGTACAGTCACACGTAGGTCCAGCAGCGAGGCGTGACTTTCAAAGTGAGGGAAGCTCCAAATAATAATTGTCATTAAAATAAGAGAGAATAATAACCCAAAGAACTGAGGCTACTCTTTAGTACTCTTTCTATTGTACAGTCACACGTAGGTCCAGTAGCGAGGCGTGACTTTCAAAGTGAGGGAAGCTCCAAATAATTTTTATTAAAATAAGAGAGAATAATGACTCAAAGAACTAAGGCTACTCTTTAGTACTCTTTCTATTGTACAGACACACGTAGGTCCAGTAGCGAGGCATGACTTTCAAAGCGAGAGAAGCTCCAAATAATAATTGTCATTAAAATAAGAGAGAATAATGACTCAAAGAACTAAGGCTACTCTTTAGTACTCTTTCTATTGTACAGTCACACGTAATTCCAACAGCGAGGCATGACTTTCAAAGCGAGAGAAGCTCCAAATAATAATTGTCATTAAAATAAGAGAGAATAATGGCTCAAAGAACTAAGGCTACTCTTTAGTACTCTTTCTATTGTACAGTCACACGTAGGTCCAGTAGCGAGGCGTGACTTTCAAAGTGAGGGAAGCTCCAAATAATAATTGTCATTAAAATAAGAGATAATAATGACTCAAAGAACTAAGGCTACTCTTTAGTACTCTTTCTTATAATTTTCATTAAAATAAGAGAGAATAATGACTCAAAGAACTAAGGCTACTCTTTAGTACTCTTTCTATTGTACAGTCACACGTAGGTCCAGTAGCGAGGCGTGACTTTCAAAGTGAGGGAAGCTCCAAATAATAATTTTCATTAAAATAAGAGAGAATAATGACTCAAAGAATTAAGGCTACTCTTTAGTACTCTTTCTATTGTACAGTCACACGTAGGTCTAGTAGTGAGGTGTGACTTTCAAAGTGAGGGTAGCTACAAATAATAATTTCATTAAAATAAGAGAGAATAATGACTCAAAGAACTAAGGTTACTCTTTAATACTCTTTCTATTGTACAGTAACACGTAGGTCTAGTAGCGATACGTGACTTTCAAAGTGAGGGAAGCTCCAAATAATAATTGTCATTAAAATAAGAGAGAATAATGACTCAAAGAACTAGAGGGAAGCTCCATATAATAATGGTCATTAAAATAAGAGAGAATAATGACTCAAAGAACTAAGGCTACTCTTAAGTACTCTTTCTATTGTACAGTCACACATAGGTCCAGCAGCGAGGCGTGCTTTCAAAGCGAGGGAAGCTCCAAATAGTAATTTCATTAAAATAAGAGAGAATAATGACTCAAAGAACTATGGCTACTCTTTAGTACTCTTTCTATTGTACAGTCACACGTAGGTCCAGTAGCGAGGTGTGACTTTCAAAGTGAGGGTAGCTACAAATAATAATTTCATTAAAATAAGAGAGAATAATGACTCAAAGAACTAAGGCTACTCTTTAGTACTCTTTCTATTGTACAGTCACACGTAGGTCCAGTAGTGAGGCGTGACTTTCAAAGGGAAGCTCCAAATAATAATTGTCATTAAAATAAGAGAGAATAATGACTCAAAGATATAAGGCTACTCTTTAGTACTCTTTCTATTGAACAGTCACACGTAGGTCCAGCAGCGAGGCGTGACTTTCAAAGTGAGGGAAGCTCCAAATAATAATTGTCATTAAAATAAGAGAGAACAATGACTCAAAGATATAAGGCTACTCTTTAGTACTCTTTCTATTGTACAGTCACACGTAGGTCCAGTAGCGAGGCGTGACTTTCAAAGTGAGGGAAGCTCCAAATAATTTTTATTAAAATAAGAGAGAATAATGACTCAAAGAACTAAGGCTACTCTTTAGTACTCTTTCTATTGTACAGTCACACGTAGGTCCAGTAGCGAGACGTGACTTTCAAAGTGAGGGAAGCTCCAAATAATAATTGTCATTAAAATAAGAGAGAATAATGACTCAAAGAACTAAGGCTACTCTTTAGTACTCTTTCTATTGTACAGTCACACGTAGGGCCAGTAGTGAGGCGTGACTTTCAAAGGGAAGCTCCAAATAATAATTGTCATTAAAATAAGAGAGAATAATGACTCAAAGATATAAGGCTACTCTTTAGTACTCTTTCTATTGTACAGTCACACGTAGGTCCAGTAGCGAGGTGTGACTTTCAAAGCGAGCGAAGCTCCAAATAATAATTGTCATTAAAATAAGAGAGAATAATAACCCAAAGAACCGAGGCTACTCTTTAGTACTCTTTCTATTGTACAGTCACACGTAGGTCCAGTAGTGAGGCGTGACTTTCAAAGTGAGGGAAGCTCCAAATAATAATTGTCATTAAAATAAGAGAGAATAATGACTCAAAGATATAAGGCTACTCTTTAGTACTCTTTCTATTGTACAGTCACACGTAGGTCCAGCAGCGAGGCGTGACTTTCAAAGTTAGGGAACCTCCAAATAATAATTGTCATTAAAATAAGAGAGAATAATAACCCAAAGAACTGAGGCTACTCTTTAGTACTCTTTCTATTGTACAGTCACACGTAGGTCCAGTAGCGAGGCGTGACTTTCAAAGTGAGGGAAGCTCCAAATAATTTTTATTAAAATAAGAGAGAATAATGACTCAAAGAACTAAGGCTACTCTTTAGTACTCTTTCTATTGTACAGTCACACGTAGGTCCAGTAGCGAGACGTGACTTTCAAAGTGAGGGAAGCTCCAAATAATAATTGTCATTAAAATAAGAGAGAATAATGACTGAAAGATATAAGGCTACTCTTTAGTACTCTTTCTATTGTACAGTCACACGTAGGTCCAGTAGCGAGGCGTGACTTTCAAAGTGAGGGAAGCTCCAAATAATAATTGTCATTAAAATAAGAGAGAATAATGACTCAAAGAACTAAGGCTACTCTTTAGTACTCTTTCTATTGTACAGTCACACGTAGGTCCAGCAGCGAGGCGTGACTTTCAAAGTGAGGGAAGCTCCAAATAATAATTGTCATTAAAATAAGAGAGAATAATGACTCAAAGATATAAGGCTACTCTTTAGTACTCTTTCTATTGTACAGTCACACGTAGGTCCAGTAGTGAGGCGTGACTTTCAAAGTGAGGGAAGCTCCAAATAATAATTGTCATTAAAATAAGAGAGAATAATGACTCAAAGATATAAGGCTACTCTTTAGTACTCTTTCTATTGTACAGTCACACGTAGGTCCAGCAGCGAGGCGTGACTTTCAAAGTGAGGGAAGCTCCAAATAATAATTGTCATTAAAATAAGAGAGAATAATAACCCAAAGAACTGAGGCTACTCTTTAGTACTCTTTCTATTGTACAGTCACACGTAGGTCCAGTAGCGAGGCGTGACTTTCAAAGTGAGGGAAGCTCCAAATAATTTTTATTAAAATAAGAGAGAATAATGACTCAAAGAACTAAGGCTACTCTTTAGTACTCTTTCTATTGTACAGACACACGTAGGTCCAGTAGCGAGGCATGACTTTCAAAGCGAGAGAAGCTCCAAATAATAATTGTCATTAAAATAAGAGAGAATAATGACTCAAAGAACTAAGGCTACTCTTTAGTACTCTTTCTATTGTACAGTCACACGTAATTCCAACAGCGAGGCATGACTTTCAAAGCGAGAGAAGCTCCAAATAATAATTGTCATTAAAATAAGAGAGAATAATGACTCAAAGAACTAGAGGGAAGCTCCATATAATAATGGTCATTAAAATAAGAGAGAATAGTGACTCAAAGAACTAAGGCTACTCTTAAGTACTCTTTCTATTGTACAGTCACACATAGGTCCAGCAGCGAGGCGTGCTTTCAAAGCGAGGGAAGCTCCAAATAGTAATTTCATTAAAATAAGAGAGAATAATGACTCAAAGAACTAAGGATACTCTTTAGTACTCTTTCTATTGTACAGTCACACGTAGGTCCAGTAGCGAGGTGTGACTTTCAAAGTGAGGGTAGCTACAAATAATAATTTCATTAAAATAAGAGAGAATAATGACTCAAAGAACTAAGGCTACTCTTTAGTACTCTTTCTATTGTACAGTCACACGTAGGTCCAGTAGCGAGGTGTGACTTTCAAAGTGAGGGGAGCTCCAAATAATAATTGTCATTAAAATAAGAGAGAATAATGACTCAAAGAACTAATGCTACTCTTTAGTACTCTTTCTATTGTACAGTCAGGCGTAGGCCCTGCTCACACTACAACTTCCCCTCTTCACTCAGACGTTCCCTGACCCACACCGAGTGAACTGTTAATCTAACATGGAGAAAGTGTGCAATTAAGACATTTTTGCTAAGAACTTAAAACTTTATAATAAATTCCTATTTGTCACTAAATATCAATCTACGTAAAATACCATTGCTATTACTATTGAAATATACTTACAGTTGTATTTAAAAGTGACACATAAAACAAACAAAATATAAACTTTTCTTCACACTCAACGGAGACTTCAAGTGACAAAATCTGTCAGTTTTTCCTAACTATCGAAGAGTCGCGATTGTTTCCGGAAACCTACGAAGTATGTTATTCAAGATTAGGAATGCGTAAATACAATATTGAATGAGCTCGTGGAACTTATCACTAAACTTGTCCGCAGCTCCACGGATGTTCGGAAATACATTTTGAAATTATGTTCAGAACAAAGTAGTTTTTGGAACGAATGTTTTTTTTTTTTTTTTTTTTCTTCTTCTTCTTTTCCTGGTGAAGTTCTTGGGGAAGCGATGCGCTTCGCCGCTGTTTTTTTAACAATAAAGTTAATGGGTAGACGACTCTGGTCGAGAGTGACATCTCACCAGATTCATTGACATTCCCTGAGGATGAAGTGAGGGAACACAGAAGGCAATAACAGTGGACAGGACCTTTTTATCGCGAGTAATCCAGTCCCTTGTCCTTTGCGTTCCTCCGGATATTATCCCATTACATTTCTTTTGTGAGGGTACATCACACACAAGAATAAACAACATCCGGCATTTAGTTGGTTCAGAAGAAGTGCTCTGGAACACATGACACGAAATCGACTACCAATTTAATATGTTTAGTAGAAAAACCATACCTATAGTATGCTACTTGAGAGAAACATAAGCGTCAGTTAGTATTAAGTATTGACTCACAAATTCCTAATTTTAGGCGCTTAGTATATCTTGCTAATGAACTTGATCATATCATCAGCAACTGAGTTTAAAGGAAGGAAATATTCACTTATCCAAAAGAAGGCTATAAGAATTATTTCTAACACATATAGCAGATGCTCTTGCTTCTTTGTATGTATATAGTCTCGATCCTAAAGTTTTTTCTCATTTGTAACTGAAATACACACTAGACAAAAGTGTAACATCCCAGCACTAAACCTTCTTGGCGTGTATTATGAAACCTCAAAATACGATGGTCGGTTGATAGCTCTCGGGCCTCACAATAAAGAGAACATTTTAAATGGTTTAACCAAAGAAATCCAACAAATTTTCCAAAACACCAAAATGAAGGAACCAATATTACTTATGAGACAACTTAATAATTGTATAGGTATACACATTTGTTTGACTGTCTGTTACATTCAAGTATATATTATGTTATTAAACTTTACACGTCTTTGACATATTCAGTGTTTACGTTCCTTTGCGACTACTAGTGAGCTCACTGGACGAAAACCAGTCTAATCTAATACGTATAAAGGAGATAAAGCAAAACTTTGATACTGAAGTATATCCAGACGTTTACACATTTAAGAAGTTTACATATCTGCAGCATTTAATAAACAGCAATAAAACAAGTTAAATAAAGAATCGATTGTCGTTTATATCGTTACCATCTATATTGTAACGAGAGCGCTGGAACACCCTATGAAGCAGCTGAAAGCGGGAGACAGGGAAGGTTCGGTTAGCCACGCCCTCGCCTCGTTTGTCTTATAGTGGTGACAGGGACGACTGGGGAAAGAAACATAATTGTGCGGTCTGTTTCTCCTTCACCTGTGTTCCAGAAATTACGGGATCGTTCATCATCTGGAAACGTCGAGAAAACGGCGAGATGCCTATAAAAAGGGCTGCAGCTAGTCAGTCAGTCAGTTGGTTAGTGAGTGTGAGCGAGGAGACAGTCGCAGTTCTTGGTGTAAGAGTTAGGCAGTGACGTGTAAATGAACGAAAGGGTTGTGCAACGGAAGACTGTATGTAACTGGTATGTGCATCGGAGTTTATGTAATCGCGAGTACAAGTGAAATTGTAACGGACGAACTGGTGAATTGTAATTGTGTGCAGCAAGTAATTCTGTGTAATTGGCAAGTGTTAAACTGTAAGTCGGTGGAAATAAAGAACATTTTTGAGTGGTGAAATTGGACTTTTTATTCCACGAACCCACAAAGTCACGCTGGTGTCAGGAAGCGGGAAGATAACATCACCGAACATTACAACCATGGACGCGGCATTGGAGAAAATTTTGGAGAAGATGATAGAAATGAAGGCGGAACTGACAGAAATGAAGACGGCCAACGGCAACATCACCGGGAAGATGGAAGAAATGAAGGCCGAACTAATCTCTGAAATGAAGACGGCAAATGAAAACCTCGTTGCAAAAATAGAAGCGGCAAACAACAACCTCATCGCCAAGTTGAAACAAACGAAGACGGCCAACGACAACATCGCCGAGAAGATGGAACAAATGAAGGCCGAGTTAACCACGGAAATGAGAGCAGCGAATGACGGTCTGGCTACCGAAATGAAGGTGGCGAACGAGGCTCTCGCCGCCAAATTTGACGAACAGTTGGCCGGCGTGAGGGATGACGTCACGAAGCTGGGCAAGCGGATGGGCCAAGTAGACGACCGCCTTAATGATTTAGAGGAAAAGGCCGACAACATCGCCAAACCCCTCACCCGCCTGACGGAGGAAAACCGGCCTTATGTGTGGACGGAGGACGCCGAAGACGCTTTCCAGCACCCGAAGGGGACCCTGTGCAGTGCTTCAATTTTGGGTTTCCCACAACCGGGTGACGCCTTCATTGTGGACACCGACGCCAGCGACCATTGCATTGGAGGTGTCCTATCGCAGATCCAGGACGGCCACGAGCGCACAAGAGTGGAAGAGGAGGAGCGTGCCGCAGCAGTCCGAGTAGTTGTGGCAGTGCCTGCTGAAGGCTGGGATAGCGCAGGCCTGAGGAGGGAGCAGCTGGCGGACGCAGACTTGGGGCCACTCTTGAGGGAAGTGGACGCAGGGACGAGACCAACCTGGGAGGACATCGCACCGAGGAGCGCCACCTACAAGTCGTACTGGGCCCAATGGGACTCGTTGAAGACCAGAGAGGGCGTGCTGTTCCGGGTATGGGAGTCACCCGATGGGAAGGCGCAGAGAGGACAGTTGGTACTTCCCCGGAGTAAGGTCCCGGAAGTCTTGGAGGAAGTGCACGCCGGTACCTCAGGAGGACACCTGGGAGCGAACCGTATGATTCACAAACTACGGCAGCGCTACTTCTGGCTGAGACTCCGAGCAGATGCTGGTGGTACACCTGGACCGCCTCGCACGCTGCGATGGGGCTGTTCGGGGCGAACAGCTTTGAGAAGGGAGCAGTGTAACGAGAGCGCTGGAACACCCTGTGAAGCAGCTGAAAGCGGGAGACAGGGAAGGTTCGGTTAGCCACGCCCTCGCCTCGTTTGTCTTATAGTGGTGACAGGGACGACTGGGGAAAGAAACATAATTGTGCGGTCTGTTTCTCCTTCACCTGTGTTCCAGAAATTACGGGATCGTTCATCATCTGGAAACGTCGAGAAAACGGCGAGATGCCTATAAAAAGGGCTGCAGCTAGTCAGTCAGTCAGTTAATTAGTGAGTGTGAGCGAGGAGACAGTCGCAGTTCTTGGTGTAAGAGTTAGGCAGTGACGTGTAAATGAACGAAAGGGTTGTGCAACGGAAGACTGTACGTAACTGGTATGTGCATCGGAGTTTATGTAATCGCGAGTACAAGTGAAATTGTAACGGACGAACTGGTGAATTGTAATTGTGTGCAGCAAGTAATTCTGTGTAATTGGCAAGTGTTAAACTGTAAGTCGGTGGAAATAAAGAACATTTTTGAGTGGTGAAATTGGACTTTTTATTCCACGAACCCACAAAGTCACAATATACATTCCTTGCAATAAAATGTAAGCGGCTTTTGTTTTTATGTTCTGCAACTGTTTTCTATTCCATGGACGTTCTCAACTAAAAGTCAAGGTCTTGTTTGTAAACATCGTAGACGTTTTCTTTTATAATTTCAATGAGTTCGTATCCAAGTTTGAGGACTTGTGTAATCCGTTTTTATATGTTGATAGTTTATAAAGTGTAATTAGAAAGTGTTTTATGATCGTTGTACTTTTCAATGTTAAGTTGCCAAAATTGGTTGGCTGGTGTTTGAATTACCACGTACATACACTTACTCTCTTGGTAATATTAGTATACTGTTGTATGCTACAGTTTCAAGCTAAATAAAGAATTTTGATTGCTCCAGTTCACTAATAACGGTTTCAAGAAATTTACTTATGTCATATTAAAGTTGATACATAACGGCCGTACCATGTGCACAATTTAAAAGCTATTAATAGTCCTTTTATTAACTGCCTGTCCATGACCTCACACCTGAATACAAATATTCACACTGAGCTTTTTGCAATTAACTTCGGGAGAAATCTTTCAGGACAATAATTCTTGATACGGGGATGTGTTTTGACATCCCTGTCTTTACGTTGTCTACGTTATAGTTTGTTTTGGGTGCTCTGAGTGTCAGTGTAAGAAAAGATGGCTGCTGTTTTCGTGCTCCACAGTCTTATATAACCGGAGAAAGCATTCTTAGAAGAAGGAAAAATGTCTATAGGTTAGGAATTTGGTTTTACACCGAACTATCACAGCTGACGTTTAAAGTCAATCTCTTTCAAGGATACGACCAAGAACCAAAACTGCAAACATATTCCAATTTTCTTTTCTGTTTTCAAACATGTTTCTGACGGCTTTGATTCACATACATTAAGTTTAAAATATCTGCATATAAAATAAAACGCGTCTTGAACTTTCTGTGAATGTCCTGTATAAGGGCTGTTCAATAATTCCTCGTGTTAGGAATGAAGATGCCATTTTTTTTTTTTTTTCAAATATAAATTATTTATTTCCCAACATAGCCCCGTTTAAGGATCTGCACTTCTCACAACGCTCCTGCCAAAACGTCTCCAAAAAATAAGAACGGTCCTGTGAGCCATTTCTTCATGGTTAGTAACACTAGAATATCGGAGTGTGGCAGCAATTCATGCAGTTTGGCGGCGGCAACTGCTGGGCGTTATCGTGGCGAAACACAACTTTCTTCTGTGCCATATGGGGCCGTATCTCCTTCAACTTATTGTTGAATTGGATCAATAATTCACTGTAGTTTGCTCCAGTAATCGTTTTCACTCTTTCTAACAAGTCAATGAGTGGACCGTCTTTGCCTTCTTTGGAGCAGATTCTCCGGAAGCAACCCATTGTTTTGATTGTTGCTTGGTTTCCGGAGTATAATAATGAATCCAGGTCTTATCGACAGTGACAACTCGAACACAAAAGTCCTTGGGATTTCACTTAAGACAGCTCCGAACTTGAACACCACACCCACTTGTTGTCCACTGTAAGTAAACTCGTCACCCACCAGGCCGACAGCTTTCTCATCTCCAACTTATCGTACAAAATATGAATTATCGTTCACGTCGATACAGCTATGGCCTCTGCCACTTCGATAGTCAGCGAGAATCATATCGTGGACTTTCTCAATGACAAAGTCGGTAACGACATCTGTAGGACGTCCTCGGCGCTCCTCGTCAAAAACGGATGTTCGACCATATTTAGCAATATCTAACTGTTGTCATAGAAGATGAAAGGTCTCCATAAATAACATCCAATTTTGCTTTTATCTCCTCGCAAGTTTTCACATCTAAAAGTAAAAGCGAATCACTGAACGATACTGCACTTTTTCCATTTTAGCAAAAACAGTTGAACAACTTATTGAAGTGTCTGTACAATCCAAACTAACCTATGAATCAGCAACAAACGTGTAACAAGTGACAGTACACAAACTTCCCTTAGCAACAACATATATTTTGGAACAGGAGAACTTATTGAGCGCCGTCGTACGTAGATCTGTATTGTTCAAAGAAAGGATGACACTGGTTCTAGCTTCGAAACATTTAGTGAACAATCTCTAGCTTAGCTGAAAAACTGCAGAAACGACTATATAAATGTCCGGCGTAGTATTTTATTCCTCTACGAGGCGATAATTCCCAATTCTGTCAAGAATGACGCCTAATCCGTCTTGTCCCACAAGCGATAAGAACACAAATGTCTTGGATTATGTCGAGGATGAGCTATTAAGCTTCAAATTCTGCTAATAAGCCCCCCTTTGGTAAAGACAGTAAGAACCCCACTACTAGCTTCTAATGCGAGTTACCACTTCATTTCTACTTCTTTGATGTTTGCTGCGTTACAAGCCAAAGTCTGTCTATAAATTTCGAAGAAATTCTACCTCACATTCCAAGAATCTCAAGCTCATACCAAGCTGACAACTTTGGACAGCGATCTTACTCTCTCGCTAGCGTAACCGACCGAACTATTTCCATGAATTTGCCTGAAATCCTGCCATTGCTAATTACCGTACTTAATGTCATCTTACCGCGAGGAAAAATGTTCTCGTAATCTATTACAAAACCTAACTCAACATTTATCATAACCTCACAAAATATTCATATTTATTTTATTACAGGTTATAATTTATTTGACATAATTTCTGCATCACCGTAGAGCCCAAGTGTCAGTCACAAAATAATTTCTCACGTAGAGTACGTGAACAGAGTTTTGTACAACAAAATGAGTAAAACTGTTGAGATCACAGAGTCTTTATTATTTGAGCTGCTATACATATCATAATGAACATTTGAACATCGTTAGGTTAATGACAATATTTCTCTACAAAAATAATGTATAATTGCACAATAAATCCTTGGAAATGTATTGTTAATGTCTTTTATGAAACTGCTTTATCATCATCAATGACAATGTTAATATCTTTATCAATACGTAATTTGGCACATCACATACAAGGTTGGTAACAGTTGCTCGCCATTATCATCTTCCAGTATTGCAACATAACCTAGACATTACTTTGATGTAAGATTAAAACAACAGAAGTTCTGATATTGTAAAGGCTAGGGAAGAACTTTAAATCTCACAAGATACAGATGAAAGAAACTAAATTCATTTGACAATCCATCTTTTCCAGATTTGAGCATGTTCACGTCACTGCTAAGTAAATATGAAATGGTCGATCTAACGCAGTCTTTCACTGTTAGTTAAATGGACTATTCCAGATATAATAAAAAAGATAAAAATAAAATTTTTAAAAGTGTTTCCATAAATGTTTATAGTTTCTGAAAGAGTTTTCTAATTCTTGCTGATTTAGTACACTGAATGCACTAGACAAGTATGCAATATATTAAAGTGGAATTAAACTAAATCTAATGTCAGAATATTTAGGGTTTCAGTTTTTATCAAATTTCAAAGTAAAAATAACTTTGAAAATAAATAAAAATGCTTTAAATATTTCATAGTTGACGTGAATAATTTGTGTCGAGTAGTTTGCAGTAAGAGAGAGGAATGGTAGTAGTTGGAGAGAGGGTATCACTGGATACTGAGAAATAAAAGCAAAGAAGACAACAGTTGCCTTCTTGAGATGAGACTGGACTAAGCTACAAAGGGGATTCGACACAAAGGTCCAAACTTGGTGGGAGGAAGGATGAGGCGAGAGGAGACAGAGGGCGCGACAATACGGAGGGCAGAGTCCCTATTATTGACCAGTTGGAAACTACAGCAGGCTAGTACAACCATCATCCCACTCGCCATGGTCCTGAAACGGCCCACCAGCAAATGTGGGGAGGAAGGAGGAAATGCACCCGCTGACACTTCTACCCTTGAAAGAGACCACCAGATGAGAGATGATATGAAATGATAATGGAGATGAAATGGAGGGACAGGAAATTTGAGCGATGTAATTAATCTACCCAGGATTCGTTTGGCAACCCGGGATAAACCGTGAAAAAACATGGGTTAGGTAGGTCGACCACGGAAATCGAATCTGGACCCCCCGAATGTGAGCCACAGATGAAAACTGCCTGAGTCATCCTGCTCGGTGAAAAAGGGGGGAAAAGAAACCAATTAAAATCAGATTAGCAAGAGGCAGGAGGAGTTAAAACTAAAACATGGAAGTCAACAATAAAAGTGATAAAAATAGTTAAGTTTAAAATTTGGAGGGAAAGTTGGCAGGGCGGAAGTGAAGAAAAAGGGAAAACCCGCCAAAGGAGTAAACATAGCAGAGAAATAAGCAACTAACATTTATCTACCAAATATGTAAATGTTAGTTCACGGACAGTCATGTATACTTACTATTGAATAAACCAATTTCATTTCACTTACAGACAGAGAATGTTAGAATGACCATTAAAAAGATGGATAATCAGCTCCATTATCCTTGTAACAGGTCCTGAGGACCCTATACTTAGAAACAAAAACAGAAATAAACTTTATATTCATAGTGCAATAATTTACAGAAAACAACAAACTTGTAATTTAGTGTAATTAAGCTAAGTTTACTAGAGTTAGTTGTGGCTAGCTTTGGAACAATTCCCTTCTATTTTAACTATTATGAATAAACCACCAGATCTTTACATTCAACTACATAAACAAAAAACGACTAGGTTGAACAAAAATTCACATAATTGAAACATTTACATAATCTTCAATACCTCAAACTTATTTTCCTCAAAGAAAATTAAAAACAGAGGAAAAGCAACATTGTGCCTCTTGTTTTATTAAAAATGCTTTCAACCCTCCATTGGTCACATTGCATTAAAAAAGAATTAGTTTTATTTTCTGACGTTTACATGAAAAAATTTTAGTCCTGAATCTTCAGGTAAGAATAATACATTGCCATCTTAATTCAAAAAGAATTTTGTGAACTAATGAACTATAATACAAAAAATATAGATGTTTTTAAAAACATTTATTTAACATAATTCTTTTAAAGCCTCAAACATTTTCTAGATGTCACTTATTGGTTTTGATGTATTGATACGGGGCACGTGGTAGCCTAATGGTTAACACACTAGACTACAAGCCAGCAGGTCGCGGGTTCCATTGGAATTTCTTCCCTGGTATAATCCTTCTGGTCGCACTGTGACCTGGGGTTCACTCAGCCTCTAACAGAAATGAGTACCAGGATAATTCCTGGAGGTGAAGGTGGCTGCCTCATGGGGCTGACCACCTCACGGGCCTTGTACGCCAAGGTTAGATGGGTGCTGTAACCACCCGTTGCCCCATATGGCCTAGCATGGGGGTACCTTTACCTTTACATCCAAATAAATGAAAGCTCTTGAACGGAACATGATTTAATGATATTTAATGATTTAATTTACCAAATTTAATAATACATTCTGTTAATGATATTTCTACCCTTAAAAAAATAAAAGACGATTATAATTTTAAAAAATTTACTTACCATCCTTGGGTTAATAAACATTTTCAAAATTTTTTTAAAAAGTTTGATATAACTTAAGTTCTTCAAAATAAATACAGTATTAAAAATTTACTACATTTCTCTAAAAAGGATAAAATTCCTAATTTACATTTCTCTAAAAAGGATAAAATTCCTAATAATAAAAAATCTGGTATTTATCAGTTTAATTGTTTAAATTGTGATAAAGTTTATATTGGAAAGACAAAACATAATTTAGAAACCAGAACGAAAGAACATTTTCGTAACATTAAGTATAAACAAACTAATAAACCGGCCGTAGCAGATCCTTTTTGGTCATTTAACCATGAAATAAATCCTGAAATTAAATGATTAAAACAATTAAATGGTCCAATAGATTTAATGGTTTGGGAAAAGATATTTATTTAAAAAAATAAACATTGCGTAATGATTCTGTTCTAGACGTTCTCGGGCTTCGAGCCAGGTAAGCAGATGTCTCAACATCTGCTTACCTGGCTCGAAGCCCGAGAACGTCTATAACATATACGCCGCCAGGAAAGATTCAGCTCATATATCGCGTAATGAATTTTGAACTACCGACAGTCGAGTCTGTCTGACAGTTCAATTCGCTTTCAGATTTTGGTAATACTGATAAAAACATGGTGACATCTAGTAATTGTAATGTTGACAACGAGGTTGTTTGCGCTGATGATGTGAATGTGTATTCACAAAATCTCAATCCTCATCAATTAATAAGAACATTTTCATCATTTTCTTATAAGATAAGTGAAGTTGTATGTTACAAATTACTATATTTGTATAGTAAGAGTATGCAGTTTCAATATTTTGAACATCTGACTATCATCTTGTAACTCTGTGCAACTGCATTTCTCACATGGGAAAAGATATTCATAAAGAAATATGAAGGAAAACTGTTCAATATCATCATCATCTTCGAAGAGAACCCGAATTTCAAAGTCATCAAAATACCAACAGAGACCCCTGATCGCCTCCAAGAAGTTTACCAAATAAACATTCAACAGTCAACATTAGCTGAGGATGTTAGTAAGGTTCTAACAAAACTTGTTCTAGGTAAACACTAGCAATATATTAGAGTGCTAGTTCAATTCAAAATTATATTAATTTTGTGCTTCATTGTATCATGATCCTTACTCATTGGAATCAAAACATTTGTACAATTAAATATTTATGCTGAAATTTTGGGTGCAATGCAAAACTTCCTTTACACAGAATAATTTACAGAAGAGATATCCAAATAAATGAAAGTTGATTAGTTAAGTTACTTGAACATAACTTGAGATTGTTTTATACAAGGTTTAGAAATCTTTATGAACATTGCACTATGTCCATAATGTTGCTTAGACAATTACTTTGAAACTACAATGTGACCAACTGTAGGGATAAATCTAACTTAATATGGTTAACATCAAAAGGCACTTGAAGGTATTTCACAGATATAAAATGCTATTTATTATAAATAGCCCTTGATATTTTGCATTGATTAATAAATACATAACTATACTTGAGCACAAATGTCTACAACTAGGGAGGTCAAAAGATTGTAGTATCCACACAGTTTTGGTTTACTGGCCAACATTTCCAATTTGGAAACACAGAACTTTACCTAAGCATTAAGTTTCTATAACAAAACAATACATCACATGTTTTAAGAGTACAAAACAGTCACTCACCTTTATATAAAAACTCTCTTGAGACTTATATTGCATAATGCCCAATTCACGTGTGAATTTTTAATGCACATTATTTATACTGGTTTATATATAAATATTTTCTACAAGAATATAAGTTCTGCTATTATTTCCACAGCGAGGGTATTGTATCAATAATAACAACCTGAGGTCAACAGAATTTATAACTTGTATTAGGGCATAATATAGTGCATTATTTTTACATTGAATAAACAAAAACTGGAGAAAAAACTGATAATTAACTCTCTTGCTGCTGCGCCACTTAAGAGAGTTTCTGCCCTAAAACACCGACTGTCGATATAACTGTGCTAACTGAACAAGGACTGCCATCATTGATATAATTGATGCAATGTTTGTGAGGCTTTAAACCTATTTTTTAAACATCCTATAGAGATGCCTTTTATGGTACGGAAAAGAGCAGACCTTCTTTTTCTAACGGTGTGCCTCTTGGTCAATTTCCACTCTCACCAACATATAAGGGACGTTCAAAAAGAAAAAAGCCGGAGTCTGGTGTGCGCCAACCAGTGACAGGATGGTAATATCATGGCGTGTGTAACGAAGTGTTTTTCCAACCAGAGCGTGGAAGTTCACAGCCCGTCACTAGATGTCACGCATGCACATCACGTGATACAAAGCTAGCAGCAGCATACATCAATCATCCAACGCTGCCAGTCACATTGCAAACAGTGAAATGGAGGCATCAAAAGAAGAGCAAAGAGATGTTGTTTGTTTTCTGACAGCGGAAGGAGTACAGGTAACAGACATTCATTGACGAATATCACAAGTGTACGGCGAATACTGCATGTCCCTTGCAAGGGTCAAGGCATGGCAAGAGAGCTTCAGGAGAGGATGAGTGTCGTTAGCCAATGATGTATGGTCTGAAGCACCACACTGCATTACCGATGACATCATCCAGCTGGTTGATGCACTCATTACCCAGGACCACCAAGTGACAGTAAAAGCCATAGCCACCGAGGTTGGATTGAGTGTCGAAAGTGTTCACACCATCATGAAGGAACGACTGCTCTTGTACAAAGTGTGGCCCAATGTGTGCCCTCAGTCTTCAAACACACCAGGAAGCATGTTGAATGGCCCACTGTCTTGGTCATCTGCAGCGCTATGCTAGGGAAGGAAATGAGTTCCTGGCATGAGTGGTGGCTGGAGACGAGTCATGGTGTCATCACTTTGAACCAGAATCAGAATGACAAAATCTCCAGTGGAAACATCCAGGGCCACCACCACCTCAAAAAAGTCAAGGCCATCCACACGAGTGCAGGAGAGATTATGCTGACATTCTTTGACCAAGATGGCCCCCTTCTGATACACGTCTGCAGCACAGGACAACAGTGTATGCCCAGTGTTACTCGCAATCCTTGACCAACCTTTGCCAAACAATCAAATCAAAACAACGAGGCAATCTCACCCGTGGGCTCATTCTGCTCCACGACAATGTAAAGCCTCATACAGTCAACACAGTCGTGGTACTGTGTATAATATTTTGGTATAATATTGGTTGCTCAAAATAAATACAGCACACAACATCTACTTAAATTTTTATAAAAAGATAACATTTCAGGTAATAAAAAGTCTGGGATTTATCAATTTAACTGTTTATAGTGTGATCAGACTTACATTGGAAGAACCTAACATAATTTGGAAACCAGACTAAAGGAACGTTTCAGAAATATTCAATATCAATAGATTGATAAGTCAGCAGTGGTAAATCATTTTTGGTCATTTAACCATGAAATAAATCCAGAAGTTAATAGTTTGGGAGAGAATATTTATTTTAAAAAATAAAAACTGTTTGATGAATTTTGAAATACTATCAATAGATGCTGTCAGTAAGTTTGTTTTGCACTCAGTAGATGGCAGCAAATAGCAAACCATCTGTCATCTATTAGAAGTATCAAAACATTAATCAGTTTACCAGCTGAAGCTCTGCTGAAAACATTCCGAAACCGTCCCGGAGGATTAAAAAATTTTAGAAAGGTAAGGGAGTTTGACAGCAAATGTTGTAGTATAACTCTCACGGAATTTCCAAGTTATTTCTGCACACTGTTGGCCCAAGGCTGGTAACTTAGCAACTTGTACCTTAACTACATTGGTTCTCTTTTGACCATCCCGTAACGTCTCACTGTTTTTGTTTTATCACAAAGAAGACACTAATATTTATGTTTCACTCTGTAGAGCAACATGAAGTAGCAGAACAGTCTCAACATGATGAACATAAGCGTGAGTATGAAAGCATTGAACCAGTAACTGCCTTGGCCCATATCGAGGGTCTCTAGAAACTTGAGGGGATTGGAATAATGGCAATAGTCCTCAGAACACTCCAGACTTTCTCGCTTGTAGCTGTAGACTGCTATCAACACACCATCTAGTCCATATTTGAGGTAACTGGCGTGAAACAACCACTGGAAGTATGCCGGCGCATCATTCATATGCACAAAGAATCCTGAGAAGATTGTGAAAGGCATGATCGCTAGAGCACCAAACACCATCCCATTCTGTGAACAGTATATTGTAGCATTAGTAAATGCAGAGTTAAATGTTGCCAATGTTAAATCTGCTAAATTCAAGAGTCATTATCTCAGAAACAGTTTAATATATCTAACTGAAATCTTTACAGGATTTAGATATACATTTTTATACAATGCAAATATGTATGATGGTACAAACATTGCTATATACTTATGTAACTTACATTAATTTGGAATAATTTGCATATAACACAAGCCTAGCAACAAATATCTTTATATGTTCAAACAGTCTCCCTTCTTAATCAATACACTATTGAAGTCTGCTTGGACAGACAACCACAATGTAACCAATTGCTCTTCAAGAGTTTGTGGTTCCCTTCCATAGACTTTGTCTTTCATACGATAGAATTGGATAGATCCTTATGGAGAGGATTCGTCATGGAGATCAGTCTTGATCTATTGTACCTATGCCCTCAAATGGGGCATTCCCAGGAGAAAGGATGAAGCAGTTATTTCAGATATTTTATGTTGTTTGAGGGGAATAGTTGTAATGTTTAATGAAATGGATAAAATGTAAGGTAGGTAATGGTGTAACCATGACAACCTGAGATAAGAAGAAGTTGTTAAATGTTTAAAAGATTTTGTTCTGCTTAAGAATGTCATAGAAGAAAGACATACATTTGTGTCTCTCCGAAGTTGTGCAGAAATATTTTTGAGTATGCATTTAAGATGCACAAATAGTGTGTATGTAAGAATGTAATAATTAATATACCAGTCATCGTTTGTTAAAGAATATTTATATTATTTAAATTGGTATCACAATTTGAGATGTTTCTGAAGAATTAAACCTTTATGTTGGAAAAAAGAGAGGAGTTTAAACTTGAAAGAAGCGTAGGGACTGTGAAGCACAAACTAGTACAAAATTGAATCGAGAATATATTGACACATTGCTTCACTCACACTGTTTATTCACAGGACATGTTTCAAGAGCTCTTGCTCCTATCCTCAGCTGATACTCGACTAGTGCAAGTTGTAGTGGTTTCTTCTTTCTCCGTATTGTCAATAGATGGCGTGATGTACTTGTCAAAGATGTCCGGTGGTGGAGTTTCAAAATTCATGACTCTATGACGATTTTTGTTAATGAAGATTTTTTCCCATACGGAAAGGTCTATGGGGTGATTAACGTATTTTATTAGAGATGTTTCCGAATTGATGTCATGTCTAGTATTCAAAAAATGAAAAGCCACTGCTGATTTTTCTGTTTCACCATTTTTAATGTTTCTCATATGTTCTTTAGTTCTGATGTTAATATTTCTTTTTGTTTTTCCTATATAAATTTTAGGGCAAGTTTCACATTTGATCTCATAGATTCCTGGTTTTTCTTTGGTAGTGATTGAATTTTTGGGAGGGCCTTTTAACAAATTTCTGATATTAAACCTGTTTTGAGGTGCAAGAGTTATGTTGTGTTTTGAGAAGATTTTTTGGAATTTGTTATAGGCTGATGGGTGGAAGGTGAATTTTTTAAAAAGTTTTTTCTCTTTTTCTCCTGTAGGTTCTAGGGTGGTGGTTTCTTTTATTTTCTTAGCTTTGTTGAGTCTGTTAACAGTTTTGTCTACTAAATTTGGGTTGAAACCGTTGGATATAGCTACTTTTTTATGTGTAGGTATTCTTCTTAATAATCTTCTCTGTTTAGTGGAAAGTTGATCATCCGAAAGATTAAACTGTTGAAAATGGCATGTTGGTGTTGTTTTGGGTTGAAACTGTTGTTCTTAATGTAATTATCTGTGTGTGTCGGTTTCCTGTAGATACCAAAAGTGAGTTTGTTGTTCATTTTTTTTATCTTGATGTCCAAAAAGGGGAGCACACCATCCTCTTCTGTTTCCAATGTAAATTTTATAGCTGGATTTTGTATATTCAAAAGTTTAAGACCATCTTGTATGAGTTTTTTAGGTACTATTGCAAAAATGTTGTCAACATAGCGATACCACACTTTGAAATAATTTGGAAAAGCTTTTGTGATATGTGTTTCAAAAGCACTCATGAATAAATCTGCCAAGAAGGGAGACAATGGGTTGCCCATAGCTAGGCCCGTTTTTTGTTTATAGATCTGTCCATTAAAGCTGAAAAAATTTTGATTGATACAAATTTCTGTAAGTTGTGAAAGTTCTTCTATTTCTTCAGGTGTTATTTGTATTGATTCCAGCCAGTTTTTGAGAAGTGGAATAAGCTCATTGGTCGGTATACTTGGATATAAAGAAATGACGTCAAAAGAAACTAAAGCATCTGTAGAGTTGATCTTTGTGTCCTTCAGGAGATTTAACAATTCAAACGAGTTTTTGATACTTAAATTTTCAAATTTTGTGAAGGATCTGAAGATTTGAACCAGCCATTTTGATAGTTGGTAAGTGGGTGCATCAGTGTTATTAATTATTGGTCTGAGGGTAATTTCAGGTTTATGTATTTTGGGTAAACCATATATGTATGGTGTTTTTGGACTGTCTATTTTATTGTTCAATTTATCTCTTTTAGTCATGATTTTACTGTTTTTAATTGCTAATTCCACAGATTTGCATGCTTTCTTTAATGGATTGTTTTCTAGTTTAACAAATTCTTTTCTGTTTAAAAGGTTGTCCATTTTTTTGCGATAGTCTTCTTCGTCCAATATTACTACTTTGTTACCCTTGTCTGCTTTGGTGTAGACTACCGGTTTTTCATTTAAATTTTTGATTAATTTTTTATATGAATATCTTTTTGAATTTGCATTTTGAATATGATCTAGAGTTTCTAAGCACTGTGTTCTGATCATAGATTTTTTGTTATCGGGCAAATTATATATCGCTATTTCAATGTCCGCGATATAGTTTTCAATGTTTTTTGTGTAATCTACACATGTTTTTAGGCCTTTGTTTAGAAAATCTATTTCTTTCTCCGTGAAGAAAGACCAATAATTAATAACATTGATGCACCCACTTACCAACTATCAAAATGGCTGGTTCAAATCTTCAGATCCTTCACAAAATTTGAAAATTTAAGTATCAAAAACTCGTTTGAATTGTTAAATCTCCTGAAGGACACAAAGATCAACTCTACAGATGCTTTAGTTTCCTTTGACGTCATTTCTTTATATCCAAGTATACCGACCAATGAGCTTATTCCACTTCTCAAAAAATGGCTGGAATCAATACAAATAACACCTGAAGAAATAGAAGAACTTTCACAACTTACAGAAATTTGTATCAATCAAAATTTTTTCAGCTTTAATGGACAGATCTATAAACAAAAAACGGGCCTAGCTATGGGCAACCTATTGTCTCCCTTCTTGGCAGATTTATTCATGAGTGCTTTTGAAACACATATCACAAAAGCTTTTCCAAATTATTTCAAAGTGTGGTATCGCTATGTTGACGACATTTTTGCAATAGTACCTAAAAAACTCATACAAGATGGTCTTAGACTTTTGAATATACAAAATCCAGCTATAAAATTTACATTGGAAACAGAAGAGGATGGTGTGCTCCCCTTTTTGGACATCAAGATCAAAAAAATAAACAACAAACTCACTTTTGGTATCTACAGGAAACCGACACACACAGATAATTACATTAAGAACAACAGTTTCAACCCAAAACAACACCAACATGCCATTTTCAACAGTTTAATATTTCAGATGATCAACTTTCCACTAAACAGAGAAGATTATCAAGAAGAATACCTACACATAAAAAAAGTAGCTATATCCAACGGTTTCAACCCAAATTTAGTAGACAAAACAGTTAACAGACTCAACAAAGCTAAGAAAATAAAAGAAACCACCACCCTAGAACCTACAGGAGAAAAAGAGAAAAAACTTTTTAAAAAATTCACCTTCCACCCATCAGCCTATAACAAATTCCAAAAAATCTTCTCAAAACACAACATAACTCTTGCACCTCAAAACAGGTTTAATATCAGAAATTTGTTAAAAGGCCCTCCCAAAAATTCAATCACTACCAAAGAAAAACCAGGAATCTATGAGATCAAATGTGAAACTTGCCCTAAAATTTATATAGGAAAAACAAAAAGAAATATTAACATCAGAACTAAAGAACACATGAGAAACATTAAAAATGGTGAAACAGAAAAATCAGCAGTGGCTTTTCACTTTTTGAATACTAGACATGACATCAACTTGGAAACACCTCTAATAAAATACGTTAATCACCCCATAGACCTTTCAGTATGGGAAAAAATCTTCATTAACAAAAATCGTCATAGAGTCATGAATTTTGAAACTCCACCACCGGACATCTTTGACAAGTACATCACGCCATCTATTGACAATACGGAGAAAGAAGAAACCACTACAACTTGCACTAATTGAGTATCAGCTGAGGATAGGAGCAAGAGCTCTTGAAACATGTCCTGTGAATAAACAGTGTGAGTGAAGCAATGTGTCAATATCTTCTCGATTCAATTTTGTACAAGAGAAGAGTTATTTATCCATTCTTCAGCAATAGTAATAATAACTTTCTTAGCCCCATTACGATCCTGGGAAAAAGAACTCATCGCTGCAGAATTACAGATATGCCCACCCACAACAAGAGTTGCAGGGGAAACTTCTAGATTGTCACCAAAGGTGAGAAATTCATCAGCATCCACCTTCATCCCAATAAAACCACTTCAAGAATATTGCCACAACGTGGTGCTTTTAGAACATCATCATTATCCACCATCATTGCACATTTTGTACAATCCTGCTACAAGGATGAGGCGAGAAAAGACAGATCGGGCCATCACAAGGAGCCAGGACAGTACAGAGAGCAGGGTCCCTACTCTTTAACAGTTGGAAATTCCATGGCAGGCATTTCCCTCTATTGTGGTCCTGAAATGGCCCCACCAGACAGGTTTCGGAGACCAGAGGCTGTCCTACCGGAAGAGGAAGTGTTCACCAGGAGCATATCATCCTGCCATTCAACGCTAAGACACCTGCCGACACTTCTATCCTGAAAGAGACCACCAGATGAGAGATGATGTAAAATGATAATGGAGATGAAATGGAGGGACAGGAAATTCGGGGGATGTAATTAACCTACCCAGCATTTGCCTGGTGACATGGGAAAACCCACAAAAAAACCAAAGGGTCAGGTAAGTTGGCCACAGGAATCAAACCCAGACCTCCCAAATGCAGACCACAGATGAAACCGCCTGAGTCATCCCGCTCAGTTAGTTTCAGAAGCCCTTGCTTGCATTTTCTACCTTAAAGGCCCATTCAAAATAGAAGCAACAGCTCTTGAAACTAGTCCCTCAAAAAATCAAAATATAAATGATGTAGTGTGAAAAATGAACTGCAAATAGCTTTATCTCTTACTTTGGACATCACTGTTACTAAATTCCTCCAAACACATGTAAATGATTCTCCATTTAAATTAAGACCTGAAGCTTCCTAGTGACGAATATTTTCAAGATCTTCTCAGAAAATAAGTCAGGTGAAAATACGATTAGAAATTGACATTTTGGGAGTGTGCATCGCACCCATCATCAGGATATTTTAAGAAATGTTATAACCACAAATAGATATAACTGGATATAACACAAATGAATGACATAACACTAACAATAGTTGTATCACTGAACAAAAGACTGGATTTCAGTTCAACTTCTCTTGGAAACCGGCCTTAAAAATGGAAATCCGTCGACTTAAGAAGCACAGATCTATACAGCTTGGTCATCAAGTTAAGTAGTTATGTTTCTTTGACACAACTACACTCACACCATCTCCTGATCCTGCATTTAATTTACTGAAAACAATCTTTTGTTCAGTGATGTGAATATTGATAGTGTTTTGTCTTTATTGATATTTGTGTTATATCCAGTGATACATTTGTGGTTATAACATTAAAATATCCTGATGATGGGAGAGATGTATGCTCCCAAAACGTCGATTTCTAATCGTCTTTTCACCTGACTTGTTTCCCGAGAAGATCTCGAACAGATTCTCCATTTGTTATTAGTATTTGGAGTTTTAAAATCTTTTTGTTGATATCATTTTATTTTATTATTAATTTATAATTTGGCAGAGTGGACAGATCAATTATTAAGTGTTTTGTCCCTTTCTTGCCTGTTCAATTGTAGCTAATGCCACATCCACTGTAGGACTGATTGTTTGCCTAAATGTGTAGCAGCTTTAACAAATGAAGTATTTCATTTATTGTACCATTACTTGAATATTGATTTGTTATTACCTGTGAGGCACATTTTGAATTACAGACAGCTGCCTTCATAATGTATTAGCATTGTTAAATATGCCCAAAACATAATATTTGAATGCAAATACCCATACCCATTTTTAAGGATGTAAAGGAAAATGAAAACTTTACCATGTTATTGGGTTTTGATGAATTAACAAAAATTTCCATTCTACATGCTTGAATAATACAAGTTCATATACAAAACATACTCATGGCACAATTAAAATTATACAATATGTTGACTGAGACACTCTGTACTTCAAATACCACAAATTTTCTTTCAACGTCTTTCACCTTCACTTGAAAGCATTATCAAGAAATTGTCAACTGGCTAAAACTTTGGTATTCCAGCTGATCATGGTTCCCCAGAGATGAGACATCTGGCAGCAATTCAATGAGGCTAAGTAAAGTGTTTTCTTCCAATGGAATGTCAAAATTCATTAAATGTGCTTTGAATTTCTTAAATGATTCAAGTGAACTGATTTTAGTAAGCATGATTGGAGGAATTTAGTAACAGTGATGTCAAAATTAATTGGAAAAACTATTTGCAGTCAGTTTGTTAACACTTTGTCACTTACGTTTTTATATTATTGAGGGACTAGTTTAGGAAGCCATTGCCTCCAACAGTTGGAGAGAGATTGAAAATGGAGGCAATGGCTTCCTAAACTAATCCCTCGATAATATAAAAACATAAGTGACAAAGTTTCAATAAACCAACTACAAATAGTTTTTATGACTGATTTTAGTAGTTGGGTTTTATGTTCTATGTTGTGGTTATGATTCCAGAAATTTGCTGCTACTGCAGATTTATGTGTTTATTTTTGCTTGATGTTCCTAAATTGTTCTTTTATTCTGTCTTTCCAATGTATATCTTACTGCAACCTGGGCAATTAATTCTATAAATGCCAGATTTCTTTACTAGAGGAATTTTGTCTATTTTTGTTTTTTTCGAAGAGGTTTCTGATATTGAATTTGTTAACTGGTGTCAAGTGATGTTAAATTTACTGAAAATCTTTTGAAATTTTCTGGTAGTCCATGGGTGATATGTGAATTTCCTTTTTTATGTTTTTTGTCCGTAAAAGCTATTAAGGTGCGGATCTCTTTCAACTGTTTTTGTCTACTGAATCTTTTTATTTTCTTGTCTACCAATTTTTTGCTGAAACCATTTGTTGTTGCTGTTTCTACAGAGTGTCGCAAATTGATGTATACACTCTTTGAACTGTTATTTCTTTGTAATGAAATGAGACAGAAATACAATTTTTGTTGTGTTTTATTTCTTAAACCCGTACATGTTCAAAATGTCTGGCAAATCTTCCCTTTCTTCACACTTCTGCAGGAACCACTCACAAAATATCTGGATTGACCTCATTTAGTACATGGAGAAGTCTCAGAATGTAAGGGTGCCATTTTTGACCCCCAAAATTTGATGAACACTGCTTTTCTTGATACCAACCTCATGAGAACATTGCCTCACTGACATCTTTGTGGATCGTGCAAAAACCTAAATGACTGCAACAGACTTTCGTTTCTTTTGCACTGATCTTTCAACGTGTCTTGCATCATTCCACTGTCTCCAAACTTGTCTCAGATTCTTGTTATTGTTACCCTTTTTGGTGGTGTCCCTAATTCAACCATCCAATGTTGTTGCACTTGAACAACGTTCTCCACTTTCCAATAACACTTCAGTATTTATCCACTTACATTCCTTGAATAGTAATCTCACCATCATTGTTGTTTATAAAGACGTGAAGCTCTATGAATGTGTTGTTATGCTTTCCCAGTACCTTGTGGATCATATATACCAAAAACTGTATTTCTGTCTTGTTTTGTTGCAGAGAAATAACAGTTCAAAGAGTGTATACATCTATTTGGGACACTCTGTACAATTAATATACACTGAAAACTGATTTGTGGTATGTGAAGTACAGAGTGTCTCAATTAACTCATTGTATACCTAATTTTAATTATTACATTAGTTCACAATGTTGATTCCAATTTACCTTCTCAAAACATACTCATGGGATTATTAAATTTTAGATGAGTCGCGTTTTTTACACATCTGCTTCACTTTCGTACCTATTTTGAGGACATGTTTCGCAAATCTTCGCTTGCATCTACGGCTCTTGTGCGACTGACGCTAGATCCAGCGGTGTGGGTAATTCTGGGGTTGTTGCTGCCATCTGTTGATTTAGTGATGAACTGAAATGTGGGATTCTCTTCTAGCGGGATTTCAAAGTTCATTAGTTGGTTTTTATGTTTTTCTATGTATATCCTCTCCCATATGACGAGTTCACTATGTTTTTGTACGTATTTTAGTAATTTTGTACATAATACGTACAAAAACATAGTGAACTCGTCATATGGGAGAGGATATACATAGAAAAACATAAAAACCAACTAATGAACTTTGAAATCCCGCTAGAAGAGAATCCCACATTTCAGTTCATCACTAAATCAACAGATGGCAGCAACAACCCCAGAATTACCCACACCGCTGGATCTAGCGTCAGTCGCACAAGAGCCGTAGATGCAAGCGAAGATTTGCGAAACATGTCCTCAAAATAGGTACGAAAGTGAAGCAGATGTGTAAAAAACGCGACTCATCTAAAATTTAATAATTTTTCGCTTCACTGTGGTGTTCCAATACAGTTGAATCTCGATATACTCATGGGACTTTATCCAATAATGTCTTTTTAGGAATCAGGAACTTAAAGTCTCTATTTCCATTTAAAACGCCAAATTTTTGGATGTATATCAAACATGGTTTTGTTTTAGTACCAGCACTTCCTTCACTTATGGCTTTAGAGGTAGAGAATGGAAATTGTATTCTACATCAGTATATTTTTATGAACATCTGCTACTTGAGTACATTACCTGAACGTTTAAGGCGACGCCAATGAGCAAGCCAATGCTCTGTGCCACCATACAGACAAGAGCACACATTATAACAAAGAGGATATAACGTGTAATACTGCTTGGCTGGGAGGTCATGTGATACACCACTATTGTATAACATAGAACACACAGAACCTGAAAATAAAACTGCACGTTAGTGAACTATTTGTACAATGTTGGTTTACCCATAAAACATAATACTATGTGGACACATTTAAAATGTTACAAATGTTTATTGCTAAACATCAAATTCTATTGTAAGTTAAGACTGCAGACTTAATGGTACAAAGCATCTATCCTTCATCAAGAACGCGCTCCCTGCAACAAAATATTGACTAGTAATCTGTGTATAACCTAACAAGTATATCAGTATATGTATTTATAAAAAACAAAAACAAAAGTGCTACTGTGATATTTCACTGATGTTCTTTTAGGAAACAAATTATAATTTTAACAGTTACAGTCTTTACTGCGAAATGCATATTAATGTTCTCATCAAAAACTTATGTCAGATGTGTTTTGTGTTATGTACCCTAACAACTCCAGTGAACACTGACATGCTGAAATGTGTTGTGTAGTGGAACATTTTGGGGAAAGCTAAGCCATTACATGCCAAGTGTTATATCAAAGCTTCATGGTCTACTTTGCTACAGAATAGATATAGCAATCATGCCATCAAGAAGGTCATACCACCGTCATTCCAAAAACAGAGACAACTGTTTAAGCAAGTCTTTTATACCTTTCTATAGTTCTATTTCCAACAAAATTGCTGTATTTTTTCCAAATTTAATATTAAAACCTACTTTACCACACATAAGAAGATCCAGCAATGCCTTAGACTGTTGAACCTTAAGGTCCCAGGATTAGGTATATAATATTCCTTGTGAATGTGAAGTGTGTCTTTTGGACAAATGGGATGCACAGTTATAAAGAACATCAATGTCACATCAGACTCCTTCATCCTGCTCAACACTGTACAGAGTATGTTCACAAAATCAATTTTAATGAAGCCTTGGTTCTGGAACATTCAATCATTTTGATAGACTTATTAAAGAAGCCATCCATGGAATTTCAATAGAGATTCAGGACTTGAGTTGAGTATAGCTTGGGCTCCAGTCATAAAATATATTTGCAACAGAAACCCTGACCAAATGATGGACTGCAGAGAAAAGTCAATATGGGAGAACCCCTAACCAAATGACAGACGTGAGGTCAACCTTCCTGTGAACCAAGTGGACCAACGGTAGACTGCTAGCAATGGCGTCACATAAGCCCTGTCCACATGAGGAAAGCTTTGAATTAATGTTGAGCCCTTGCAGTGCCTTTGAGTTTTTTGGATTAAATTTGCACAGGATAAAGATTTACAAAAAATTGTTGTAATGTGACTGCCAGAGGATGGTACAAGCACATCCATGTCGCCTATCTCACTATGGGTAGTAGCTATGGCCAGTGTGCCACAGAACAAAGTCGTGTACAAAACAGTAGACATTGGGTATAGGTTCTCCACTTCAGTGTATTTGTTTTGGCCATTTTGAGTAGGTCTCTCTTACAGAACATTGCCTTTGTACTACGATCCTATACAACATGCTGAGCAACACACAGCAGGGCTCGATTTCAGTAGGAACTAGTTGAGTTATGTAGAGTTCAGTGGACAATGCAAAAGGCAGTTCAGTTAGGAGTTGTGAAACAGCAGTTCAGTTCTGATTCAATTAAAAAATTAGTTATGCTTTGTTCTCAGTGAATGCAATAATGTCACAAGAATAAGGAGCTCAATGTTTTCATTTCTTGTAGTATTATAACTCTTTTCTGTCCCAAAAATCCTTGCAGAAATTTATGTATAGAACTAAATATACTTAGCCCACCTTCATAATATCTCTAAGAATTAGCCAAACATATATATGTGATCTGTGAACTGACACAGATACAAACTACCAGGATGCACAGGGAATATGTACTTTGTTAGAAATTTGATGCCTTTTGTGCTGTAATAAGATAAAAATTGTACTTACTTAATATGAGTCAGTAGTAGTAACACTCCTTTTAATCTTTGTTGACATGTTTCGGGAACACGTGTTCACATCTTCAGAACTTGTCTCACTGACCTGTGTTGTTGTTTCTGTTGTAGTTGTTGTCTATATTGGCGACTTGTGATAGTGAAATGTACTTCCAGAGGACACTTGATGGCAGTAAATCAAAATTCATTTACTGTTGTTAATCTGCAGACCATTCTACACCACTAACCATAACATTACACTAATCAAACCGACCAGTCATGCTGCAGAATTGGACACATGGGAAAATATCTTCATTTTGAAACATGGTTGGTTGGTCACCAACATGCCCCACACGGCAATGTTGACCTTCGGGGTAACCTCACCTCAGCATGTGATGCCTGGACCCATTTTTCAGGTGGAGGCACCCAGAGGGCAGGTCGATTACCGCTAATGATAGGGTGATAGTGAAGATGATGGTGAGGTGAGAGGACCTACAGCTTATACTGTGAAATCTGAACCACGTTGGGCATAGGGGACATTTCACATGTGCTAGACATAGGTGAATGTGCAGATAGGGCCGACTTAAAATCACCAACCCCAGAGCTGGGAATCGAACTCGGGATCCTTTGCATGGGAGCTGCAAACGAAACCACTGTGCTACCCCAGCACCCTCTCATTTTGAAACATAAACAACAGTTAACGAATTTTGATTTATTGCCACCAAGTTCCCTCTGGGAGTACACAAGATGCCGCCATTATGGACAACGACCACAACAGGAACAACAACACAGGTCAGTCGGATACGTTCTCAGAATGGGAACACATGTTAACAGAGATTAAAATAGTGATGTTAGTATTACTAGTATCAACCCATCTTAAGTAAATACATATTAACACAACAATGTTTCTAGCTTCTTTCATATATCAAAAATTGTTTTGTTTCTAATAATTGATCATTCATTGGCAGAAAAAGAAAACAGAACTTAGTTAATTGAGATAGTTATGATTAAAATTATTAGGTAATTACTTTACACTCCGGTAATTACTTTAATAAATGAATACATATAACTGTAGCTAGAAGTCAAAATTGCCTGCAAGCACATGTCCATCAACTCACATTATTTGAAAAGCATTCTTTCTGCTCTGAAGTAAACATCTGAAATAAATATCTCCATGAATACACAGAAATAAAAGCAAATATGTATGTTCAATACATTGAAAAGGGTCCTCACAACATAAGAGTATATTTGGAAAGTATATTTGGAAGACTATTTCTTGAATCACATAAACCATTTAAATAGAAATAAAGTCTAGTTACAGTTCAAACAGTTAAACATGGATTAATATTGTAAAAATATTTTTGTATGTATAAGTGACTTTGTACAATTTTATCATACTTTCTCTAAAGTTTTATTAGGCAAAATTCTGTAAACTGGTGAACCTCCAATTTCCTATGTCTCTGCCCAAATAATGTAAATATTTACATATGCAGTATAAGTTACATGTCATCACAAAATGATTGCTCAATGAGGACAAGTTTCAGGAAGTTGTTGACTGTTTTGTTCTTGGTGGTCCATGCCCCTCCAAAATGACTTATGGTTTTGTAGTTAACTGTGTGTTCATACCTGCAATGGTACATCTGCCAAAGTGATAGCAAGGTAGTACGACTTAAGGGAGTACCATCTATTGAAATACTCCCGCGATATAACTGGAATCTCAGAGGGAACTAAAACAGAACATTCACAAACATTAACACAAACAGTTTGGATTATAATAACCTAATCATATTATTAGTATAGCCAAAACAAATTTGACATTCTATACAGATTTTGCATTGTACTGTAAGGTACTGTAAACATTGATGATTATACCCTCTGTGAATATAAAGATTCATTATAATTAATAGTATACCAATTTCTTATTGAGTAAGAGAATAATTAAAAGAAAATCTCCAAATTAAAAATTTGATTGAGTTTCATTTTTCTTTCAAGTGTTTTAGATTCTCTATTAAATGATTGGATTGGATTGGATTGGATTGGATTGGATTATGCTATGGAGGGGACTCAGCGATCACTTGGCCTATGCTGCAAGTGGAGCATACCCAGGAGGAAGGATGAGGTGAGAGGAGATCAAAGGCAGCTGTCCCAAGAGCTCCTGACAGTGCAGTGTACAAATGACCAGTTGGAAACTCCCAGGCAGGTATTATTACAACCTCTATCCCAACCACCATGGTCCATAAAAGGCCCACTAGGCCAGCCCAGAGACCAGAGACTGTGTTGCCAGAGACAGGAGCATATCATCCTGCCATGCAGCACTGAGACTCTTATCGACACTTCTAACCTAAAAGATACTACCAGATGAGAGATGATAATGGAGATGGATGATAATGATAATGGAGATAAAATGGAGGGACAGCAAATTTGGGGAATGTAATTAACCTCCCCAGCATTCGCCTAGCAACCTGGGAAAACTCCCCAGAAAAACATAGGGGTCATGTAGGTCGGCCACGGGAATCAAACCCGGACTTCCCAAATGCGGGTCACAGATGAAATTGCCTAAGCCATCCCACTCAATATGATAACACAGGCAATGGAATGATAATTACATAACAAAAATTTAGAAAAGAAATGTTACAGACCTAAATTTAGGTTACATCCTTGGCATTTGCCATTATGAAAGCTGAGGAAAATTTGGAAAAATTCTCATTCAGGGAGCATGGTACTGACAAGATATGAACCACAGACCTCGGCGCCCACCTCGGTAGCAAGGTGGTAGAGTGTCTGCCTCACGTTCAAGAGGTCCCGAGTTTGAATCTCGGTCAGGGCGAGTTACCTAGATAAGGTTTCTCCGGGGTTTTCCCTTATCCTGAAAGACAAATGTCGGGTAACTCTAAGCTCTATGGACCCTGGCCTCATTAGAGCATCATTTCACTCATTCCATTCATCGTCCGATATGACTTACTGTTGGAGGACGTAAATTAAAAAAAAAAAAAAAAAGACCTCGGCTGCAAGTAGGTAGGAAAACACTGTGACACATTACTTTGTCAGAAAAGAGTTAAGATATAACAGTGTACCTAGTATATTTCTTCAAAGTTTAATTAATGAACCATTTACGAGGTACGTCCAGCAAGTAAGTTCTGTTTGGTAATAAAATTAAATTGTGTACAGATACAAAAAAAAATATTTATTGCATAAAATTCTACAACTCTTAAACTAATTTACCACATAACTGCCAAAATTTTGCAGGCATTTGTCATAGCGAGGCACAAGTTTTTGTATACCTTCTTCATAGAAGTTTGCCGCCTGTGTCTTCAACCAGTTGGAAACATTTCCCTTCAGCTCTTCATCATTATTGAAGTGTTGACCACCAAGGAAAGATTTTATTAGATGCAAAAACAGATGAAAGTCGCTTGCAGCGAGGTCAGGGCTGTATGAGGGGTGGTCAAACACATCTCAGGCAAATCCCTGTAGGATGTTTCTCGTCGCATTTGCAGTGTGTGCTCGTGCATTGCCGTGAAGAAACACAACACCTTTTGACATCAATTGGTTCACTTTCCTAGCATTCAGAAAACAAATCACAGATCTGATTTCACAAGTGGCAGGATTTTCAAACAACTCCGACTTTGTAAACAAGTACAACAAAGCGCATATGGCTGACAGCGATCTCACAATGGCGCACGTTTCTTCTCCTTGATACAGAGTGTCTACCGCACATGTGCAGAACTGCGATCGCAGTGCTGCAGCGGAGATAAATTGAAACAGAACTTACTTTCTGGACGCCCCTTGTATTTAATTGTCATGCAATCAAAAACATCTATTATGATTAATTGTTATTTTAGTAGCTGCAGTAAATATTTCTGATTTTAAATGCAATTCTGCATACGAAAATGAGTAACAAGTAAGTACTTCTCTATCTAAACAGTAAATATTAACTGTGCACTATGAATAAACATAACTGATGTATTATTACACATATATCAGAATACAAAACTGAATTAATGAAAATAGAAATAAATTAGCACACTTCAATTTCAATTTGAGGTTAAAAGGTTTAAATGTAATGCATTAACCAATGAACTTACATGTGAGCATCATTGAAGAAAATGCTGTAAACATGAGGAACATGATACAGAAATAGAGAAGTCCAAAATTGTCAAAGACATAAGCTGCATCGTTTCCAATACGAAAGTATAAGAATCCAATCAGCAGCCCCACAACCAAATGTATCACTAGTCTCATCACGGACAGGAACTGAAATTAAAGGAACAATGCATTAAAATAATTGCATATGATTTTCTCCAATATAATTTTGATTTGAATTAGTAATCAGTACTCCATATATTACTACTGTTTACCTAAAACACATTTTGTTAGGACTTGCCAAAGTTTCTCAGCTAATGTTGACTATTGAATTTTGATACTCAACTTTCTCCCAGAAACTAATTCTGATAGGCACAAGACACAAGGTTGTCTAGTTATATGGGAATAAAATTGTACAATGTGCTTCCAAGTAACATAAGATTGTGTAAAAATATTAAATCTAACATGATATCAAAAAGCGTTTTATTGGAAAAAGCATATTGCAGTGTATATGATTTTAAAATAACTTGTTGGTATAAATGAGTATTTATTGTGTGTGAATGTGTGTATGAGCGTGTTTTTTTACTTGAGTTGTACACCAATTGTATATTCTGATATTATACTTTTGTGCTCTGCCACTCTACTGTACAATAAATAAATAAGTAAATACTGAACTTAAATATTATGTAATGCAAGCACAGGTGAATCCAATCAATATTATAAAAATCTATCACAAAGTCCCTATTTGTCATGTAAATATGAAAGCTTTTATCTTATATTGAAGCCTGACCTTTCTACATAATGTTAAATGCTAAGTTTTTCTATCAAGAATTCTCTGTATACTTCCATTTTCATTTTTATTCTGAGCGGAAACTAATGCTAATCGCCCGCATTAGGATTGTCATAGCGGAGGAATCGGAATGGAACATTCAATTTGAGTACATAATGTAATCATGAGGACAAAATAACACATTTCTACATTTGTATATTGATATCTTTATGTATCTCACATATGAATTGCTTCTTTCCCACAACGCCAGCCCACACAGACTTCGTGGAACCATTCTCCATTTGTCTGAGCTCATTTGAGTATCATTCACCCATTTCATTCATCGTCCAATATTACTTAACGTTGAAGAACCTAGCCGGCCTCGGTAGCGTAGATGGTAGTGTGTCTACCTTTTCAAAGAGGTCCTGAGTTCGAATCTCGGTCAGGGCAAGTTATCTGAATAAGGCTTTTTCCAGGGTTTTCCCTCATCCTTAAAGAAAAATGTCAGATAGCTCTAAGATCCATGGACTGTGAACTCATTTGAGCATCATTTCACCAATATCATTCATCATCCGATATGACTTAACATTGGAGGATGTAAATAAAAAAATTTAAAAAATTGGAGGACATAAATAATAATAACTTTTTTTAATCCTTCGCCTTATCTTAATCTGCTTTGCCTGCTGTTATATCATTATTTATTTTTGTCCGTTGGCAACACTGATTAAGTAGCTATCATAACAACAAAGAGGATTATGAATGTAAGAAAGTCTGTATTTTCCTGTTGTACAAGTTTCTGGAGCAATTTCAATGCACATTGGTTATAAATCTATCTTAAATGAAGTTAAAAAATAACAAAATGTCAGAAATGGAGCAATGACACCTCGTTTCCGTAAAAGAAGCTTGATTTGTCACTTAGACTGACAAAACACAATCGTATTACACAGTCAACTGTCTCAGGTAGTTAACTTCTTCGTTCCAACAAAACAATACACTACCGTCACCTAGGGAACAGATTTTGAAACAATAATCCTAGTTGCTCCCAATTTGAATCACGTGCGCTTACCTTATGGCATTGAAGTGTTTATGCTGTTCACACACACATACTCACCTCGGTAACACATGGTAGCATGTCTGCCTCACTTCAAGAGCTCCCGAGTTCAAATCTCGGTTAGGGTGAGTTACCTGGATAAGATTTTTTCAGGGTTTTCCCTTATCCTGATAGACGAATGTCAGGTAACTCTAAGCTCCATGGACCCCGGACACATTTGAGCATCATTTCACCAATTTCATTCATTGTCCAATATGACTTAACATTGGAGGATGTGAATTACAGCAAAAAACTCACATACACACACCAAATGGATTAAAAGTGGTGTTTATGATCTCAAGAAGTCTGAAAACATGTTTTTACAGTGAAATGTACTAAGTTTTGGTGTGGAATACAAAACCAGTTTATTATAAATAACTAGTAGGGAAGGATGTGATTATTGACCTTGTCTCTCAGCAGGAGGAGGATTGTCCTGTTGAGTAATATTAAAAACTGTGTGAAGAGTGTTGTGGGATGATCTCGCTTCTGTGTCCAATGTTGTTTATCCTCGTGTTGGCCGTCTGGATTTGACACAGGTGTAGGGGGAATGTGGGGTGTATGTACAGGTGTCCTCAGACCTGTTGGCAGTGTACCTCCTGAAACAGGAACACAACAATTTACAATAGATTAACATTTTAATATTCATGATCCACCAACAGCACAAAGCTGAGCTCTAGCATGTCTGCCTCACATTCAAGAGGTCCCGAGTTCGAATCTGGGTCAGGGTGAGTTACCTGGATAAGGTTTTTCCGGGGGTTTTCCTCATCTTTACAGACAAATGTTGGGTAGCTCCAAGCTCCATGGACCCTGGACACATTTGAGCTTCATTTCACCAATTTCATTCACTTTCCGATATGACGTAATGTTGGAGGACATAAAATTAAAAAAAAAAAAAAAAAAAAAAAGCTGAGCTCCAATATAATCCAATCAGCAGCTGATTGGCCTCAAAATTTTTTAAATAATTAGAGATTTAAATTAATTAAACTAAGCCACCAGGATGCATCAGGTATTGTATCCTGTCTTTCACCAGAGGAGCAAAATAAGCTACCTCATAAACTTCTCCCACCATCATATATAAAAACCCATTCTTAAATATCCAAAAACAAAAGAAGTCCTTTCTGTAGTTAAACCAACTTTGGGTGGACATGGAGCAAAAAGCTTTGTCCTGTGTATAGCTTGCCAACATGATGGACAGATGGATGAACCACAGATCTCCAGATCTCTTAACCATTGAGCTACCATGATCAACATGCCAGGATGACATTAAATTTTCTAACTCACTCGTATGTTTCCTGATAAACCACTAGGGGTTCTCATATACAATGAGATGCACACCATTCGTGGTGACTTACTGTGCTGTAAGTACTTAAGTCCAAGGCTTCATAGCTAAACTATTATGTTTTTAGGTTAATTGATGGAAATTAATCGTTCTTCCATACTAGTCATCTGTTGGTTAAGGTTTGGATAGGTGTTAATTAATAACAGGTATTATTTAATGTTAATTAAAATACTATGTGTTTAAAATATAACAAATGAACTGTACATTTTGAATTTTCTGTGAATGTCCTCAGAAGTCCTCTTCTGCTAGATCTCATACACAATAGGGTACATACCTTTCATAGCGTCTTAAAACACCTAAGTTCTTTAAGTCCCGGGCTTATCAGAAAAATACAAGTGAGTTGGAGAATTCAGTGTTATGTTGGGATGTTGCCATGGTAGCTGAATGATTAAGAGCAACTGGACAGATACTGGGAGATCCGTGGTTCAAATCCTGACTGCAACATTAAATTTTTCAGTCTGACTCTACCTATCAGCTATGCTGTTTATTCTTTTTTTTCCTATTAACTGTTAATATTTTATAGATACATTTCCTCGCCCATTGCATTCTGTGTTCACTTCTCTAACTCTTTACTAATTTATTTATTTTCCTTTTTATCCACATAGACACATGGTCCCCCTTTTAACCCTTCCATCAAAATTAACTCTATTCTTATTCCTGCCAAATCTTCCTATTGCAAGCTTGGTAAGTGAAACTAAAGTACCATCAATTTCAATATGTTAAAAAGTTTCTTCATGGTTCATAATCAGTTGTAAAACAGTGTATGTATTTTCTGTAAGAATTGCCCATTGTTGTTAAATGGAGCTTACCAAAAGCTGAGTAAGAATTTCTATCAGTGATTCTTCTCCTCCAGTCACTACATTTGCCATTCTGTATGGCTGTAACAAGAGCTTCGTTGTGGTCCCCATAGTCACCAGCTGCTACTTCCAGCACTGAAATATAAGGGGCATTCATTATACAGCTGGCAAATACTTTTAAGGAAAATAACATTTTAAAATGATGATGTATTGCATTCATATCTGTTTTTCTACACATTTTTCTGTATACTGTTGTTACAAACATTTATTTTTCCATTTACTTCATGTAAATCAAAATAAACTTTCATTATACATTTATATATTTCCTTGTTGGTAAAAAAGAATAAGTAGACTAAGGTGAAAAACCTCTTGCCATATGATACTCTTTGAAGATTGGATTATGCTAGGGAGGGGACTTGAAATAATCTATTATGCCATGCCCCAAATGGGACATCTCTTGGAGGAAGAATAATGTGAGAGGAGATAGAGGGCAGCCGTCCTACAGAGGAAGAAGGTGTTTACCAGGAACATATCATCCTGCCATGCAGCGTCGAGACAATTGTCGACACTTCTACCCTGAAAGAGACCATCAGATGAGAGATGATATGAAATGATAAAGGAGATGAAACAGAGGGACAGGAAATTTGAGGGATGTAATTAAACTACCCAGCATTTGCCTGGCGACCCGGGAAAATACTCAAAAAAAAAACGTCATTCAGGTAGGGCAGCCATGGGAATTGATCCTGGACCTGCCCAATGCAGGTCACAGAGCCATCCTGCCCGGTAACTTCTTTGTCACCAAAATAGCTCAATGTTAACATACAATTAGCCTTTCTTTTATTCAAATACAAAACATCTCTATAATGTTCCTGTAGCTTATGCACAGGTCCACCTCAATACTAGGTAGATACCAATTCTAAACACAATTCTGATATTCAGTGTAAACTGCTTCGACAGCTCAGTTATTCCTTAGCTGGAGCTGCACTTACTGACCCTTGCTGACTCCTTATCAGGGAGCTTGCAATGTACCACATTTAGCTCCAAGCACTGACTCTAATCTCTCAGCCTTGCATTGGGTTTTATATATTTCTATACTTCTTCCCAGAAAGGTATTTTGCATTGTAGCAACACAGTTTGCCCTGGCCTTATGACATCAGCTCAGTACCACTCTCCTCCTGCCAGCCAATAAGCAACAAGTCAATTCTCCTACTGCCACTTCTTTGTGATATTGACTAAGTTGCTTGACTCGAGTCTTTCCCTCCAAAATAGACACAGCAATAGCAACGTCATCTCTTGGCAGACCATGCAAACACTCATGTGACACTTTTCTGATTGATTAGGCAATGCAGATCCATTATTGCTATTGACTCTCACAGACCCACACTTAAAGGGCTGAACCTTTTTCTAGAACTTCTTTTTTTTATCTAAGGAGTTCCTAAACATGATTTTGCAGTGAAAACTATACATAGAATGTTTAATAATTGCTCTACTTACTACAGTTGGTACTTACCAAAGTCTGCAGGATTGTTGTAAGGTGGACACTCCAAGCCTATTTCCGAGAGATATGGTACCATCCCTTTAATGCTACCTTGGTAAATGCATAGCCCTTCAGAGAGCACGTACAAGTGATCAAACATTTCCAAAAGTGTAGCGCTTGGCTGATGTATGGTACAGATGACAGTCCTGCCCTCTCTAGCCAGCAGCTTGAGTACTGTCACACACTGCTTAGAAGTAGAACTGTCCAACCCACTGTAACAAGGGAACTTCTCTGAGAACTGTGAGTGACACTGTTTCAGTTACAAGTACGCATATATGTTAGACCTTAGCACTGTCCAGTTACAATAGACTGCTTTTACAATTACACAGCAAAAGAGGCATTGTAAGTCAAAAATACAGTTTGGGAGTCCAGGTTCGATCCCAGGCGATTGCAAAGTCAGATTTGTGGTGGGCATCAGGGCACAGGGATGGGTTTTCTCCAGGATCTCCAGTTTCCCCCACCATAATTCCAGCAATTGCTCCATCATCATCTTTCCTATCATTCATCTCACCCTTGTATATATCATTCACTTCTCTCAACCTCACACCACACACTGGGCTGATCACCCATCCTGATTCTCTATTCGCTTCCTCAGACCTGATCTTAAGGATAGAGCAACAAGAATCTCCTAAACCCACGGTAAGCAGTATACTAGGGATAAGGTAAAGAAGAAAAATAGAGCTTGGATGGTATATAGTGCTATGATAGGCCAATGAACATCCTTCATCACAATCAAGTTTTTGGAACAAAATGTGGACTAAGAATCTGTTTATAACCGAGGAAGCAGTGATAACAGGAACAACCAGTACTACCAAGTCTTCAAAAAGGTTTAGAAAACAGAATTCACATTTATTTATTCATACATTTACTGCACTCAACATTTTATGCATTCTAAATCTCATATCATCACAAAATTATGATGCTTTGCTGATCAAGGGAAAATTTTATGTCTTTTAGTTTCAAGAGTTGGCAATTATACGATGGTGGTCTGCAAAGTTTTTGACCTCAACATAAAGATGGCAGCACTTGTAAATAAAAGCTAGTGCATTTTGCTGTTCATCTATTCACAGTTACTCACCAAAGTTTAAACCATTTCGGACGCTCAGTTGTAATGTAACAGTCGTTTGAGTGTTTTTATGAAAATGGACAAAATCGAGTATCGAGGTGTCATTAAATATTTGTTTTTGTAAGGCAATACGCCTACGCAAATCAAAGATGAATTGAATTCTGTGTATGGGGACTCTGCACCATCATTTACCACAGTGAAATTTTGGGCAGCTGAATCTAAACGTGGCCGTAAAAGCTTGGGAGACGATGAACGTTCGGGACGTCCAAAAACTGCAACTACTGACGAAAACATTACCAGCATTGGCCAAATGGCGCTAGATAACTGCCGAATTAAAGTGAGAGAGATAGCAGAGGCTATGAACATGTCAAAAGAATGTGCTTGTCATATATTAAATCAACATTGGGACATGAGAAAGCTGTCCGCGCGTTGTGTGCCGCGTTTGCTCACGTTAGACCAAAAACGTTCAAATAAACATTTCCAACGCTCTGTTGGCGCAGTTTAAGCGCAATAACTCCGAGTTTTGGCGTCGATTAATTACTGTAGATGAAACTTGGATACATCATTATACATCCGAAACAGAAAAACAGTCCAAACAGTGGACTGCCGGCTTTAACAAAAAACTTTTTTTGGGAGGGGCGGGTGGCAAAGTGATGGCGACTGTTCTTTTGAGATAGTCATGGAGTTATTTTAATCGATTATCTTCAAAAATGAAAAACCATTACAGGAGCACACACGCATCATTACTTGACAAGCTGAAGGCAGAACTTGCAGAAAAAAAGGCCACATTTGCAGAAAAACAAAATCCTGTTTCACCAAGACAACCCACCGTCTCACACCTCAGCGGTCGCAATGGCGAAAATCCACGAATTAGGGTTTGAACTACTTGACTCACCAGATCTAGTCCCAAGCGACTTCTTTTTGTTCCCTCATCTGAAAATTGCGCTCGGAGGATAGAGATTTTCGTTAAATGAAGAGGCAATCACCTTCGTGAACTATTATTTTGCAGAGAAAAACGCCGAGTACTATTTGGACGGATTACAGAGATGAGAGCATCGTTGAGAGAAGTGTGTAGAGTTACAAGGAGACTATGTTGAAAAACGTCGAGTACTATTTGGACGGGTTACAGAGATGAGAGCATCGCTGGGAGAAGTGTGGAGAGTTACAAGGAGACTATGTTGAAAAACGCCGAGTACTATTTGGACGGGTTACAGAGATGAGAGCATCGCTGGGAGAAGTGTGGAGAGTTACAAGGAGACTATGTTGAAAAACGCCGAGTACTATTTGGTCGTGTTACAGAGATGAGAACATCGCTGGGAGAAGTGTGGAGAGTTACAAGGAGACTATGTTGAAAAACGCCGAGTACTATTTGGACGGGTTACAGAGATGAGAGCATCGCTGGGAGAAGTGTGGAGAGTTACAAGGAGACTATGTTGAAAAACGCCGAGTACTATTTGGTCGTGTTACAGAGATGAGAACATCGCTGGGAGAAGTGCGGAGAGTTACAAGGAGACTATGTTGAAAAACGCCGAGTACTATTTGGACGGGTTACAGAGATGGGAGCATCGCTAGGAGAAATGTGTAGAGTTACAAGGAGACTATGTTGAAAAACGTCGAGTACTATTTGGACGGGTTACAGAGATGAGAGCATCGCTGGGAGAAGTGTGGAGAGTTACAAGGAGACTATGTTGAAAAACGCCGAGTACTATTTGGACGGGTTACAGAGATGAGAGCATCGCTGGGAGAAGTGTGGAGAGTTACAAGGAGACTATGTTGAAAAACGCCGAGTACTATTTGGTCGTGTTACAGAGATGAGAACATCGCTGGGAGAAGTGTGGAGAGTTACAAGGAGACTATGTTGAAAAACGCCGAGTACTATTTGGACGGGTTACAGAGATGAGAGCATCGCTGGGAGAAGTGTGGAGAGTTACAAGGAGACTATGTTGAAAAACGCCGAGTACTATTTGGTCGTGTTACAGAGATGAGAACATCGCTGGGAGAAGTGCGGAGAGTTACAAGGAGACTATGTTGAAAAACGTCGAGTACTATTTGGACGGGTTACAGAGATGAGAGCATCGCTGGGAGAAGTGTGTAGAGTTACAAGGAGACTATGTTGAAAAACGCCGAGTGCTATTTGGACGGGTTACAGAGATGGGAGCATCGCTAGGAGAAGTGTGTAGAGTTACAAGGAGACTATGTTGAAAAACGCCGAGTGCTATTTGGACGGGTTACAGAGATGGGAGCATCGCTGGGAGAAGTGTGTAGAGTTACAAGTAGACTATGTTGAAAAACGCCGAGTGCTATTTGGACGGGTTACAGAGATGGGAGCATCGCTAGGAGAAGTGTGTAGAGTTACAAGGAGACTATGTTGAAAAACGCCGAGTGCTATTTGGACGGGTTACAGAGATGGGAGCATCGCTGGGAGAAGTGTGTAGAGTTACAAGGAGACTATGTTGAAAAACGCCGAGTACTATTTGGACGTGTTACAGAGATGGGAGCATCGCTGGGAGAAGTGTGTAGAGTTACAAGGAGACTATGTTGAAAAACGCCGAGTGCTATTTGGACGGGTTACAGAGATGGGAGCATCGCTGGGAGAAGTGTGTAGAGTTACAAGGAGACTATGTTGAAAAACACCGAGTACTATTTGGATGGGTTACAGAGATGGGAGCATCGCTGGGAGAAGTGTGTAGAGTTACAAGGAGACTATGTTGAAAAACTCCGAGTACTATTTGGACGGGTTACAGAGATGGGAGCATCGCTGGGAGAAGTGTGTAGAGTTACAAGGAGACTATGTTGAAAAACACCGAGTACTATTTGGATGGGTTACAGAGATGGGAACATCGCTGGGAGAAGTGTGTAGAGTTACAAGGAGACTATGTTGAAAAACTCCGAGTACTATTTGGACGGGTTACAGAGATGGGAGCATCGCTGGGAGAAGTGTGTAGAGTTACAAGGAGACTATGTTGAAAAATAAAAATCCGAAAAAAAATGTCATGTGTATTTATTAGGTTGGAAACTTTTCAGACCAGCCTCGTACATCCAGTATTATAGGATATCTACTAAACCCATAAACCAGAACTTAAAAATCTGCTCAGAGAGATACAAATGTCAGAAAAATAAATAGGAAAAAAATGTGTTTCTAGAAGGAAACAAATAGGTAGCTAGAGTTATTTATCAGCACATGGTACAATAAGGAGAGTATGCGTTGTACAACGGAACTATCACTATCCTCACAGCTCTATGTTCAGGTACATAGCGCTGTGAGTACAGTAATAGTTCCATTGTAAGATCATCTGATCGCAGAATATTGCAAAATTACCTTGGAATTTCGGTGCTGAAAGAGCATACAAAGTTGGTAGTGTCATTTTTGAAACTATCTTATATGTAAATGTTCTGTCTTTAGAATGTGAAACCGTGATCTCACCTTGTGGGCTCATCAAAGAACATCACTGGTGGATTATTAACTAATTCTAAGGCTATAGCGAGCCTTTTCCTTTGACCTCCTGACAGACTTCCAGTTAGGGTTTTTCTTGACTCCGAGAGACCTAGCGAGGTCAGTATCAAGTCAACCTGAAAATGAACAACAAAGACATTTTCCATGTAAAATACATCTGCCCTGCCCTTATCTGGATCTAGCAATTCTTTTTTGTTTAGTGGCTCTATTAACCCTGAAGTGCTTTTTCAGAATACAACTTTAGTTCTTCACTTAATTAGGGCTGAAAAATCCTAACAACATTTCCTAATTTAAATTATGTTTTAAATAGTTTTATAATAAGATGAATGTTTAAGAAAAGTTGCCGTACCCGTTCCTGTTTTGTCTTTGCACAGAACTCAGTTCCCAGTTTGAGATTGGCAGCTATGGCCATCGCCTCCTGGACAGTCAAGAGTGGCTGAAGTTTGTCATCCTGCATGATGTAGCTGGAATGTCTCCTAAACTGACGGACGTCTCGCTCCAGACCATTGACTCGGACCATCCCTGATACACTGTTCGTCCTGCAACAGAAATTGTGAAACAGAACGTTTCTTTACGATACACATTAGCGACCTATTTACCGGTTATTAAAGTAACTACAACCTAACCTGAAATACAAAAAGACGTTGAACATTATATATACCAGCTGAGTCAGTCACCCATCAAACGGCAGGTGAGTCTTAGTCCAGTTTTGCGCTTACTAAACTGTATTGCTTGACGTTCTTAGAAAGAGGAATAGAGGCTTAAAGGACAAAACGTACTGATCGCTAAAGTACATCTCAAAAACATACGACTGCTTTAGTGAGAGCGAATTGCAGTTTCCAGCTGATTTTATAAACTTTTTACTAGAGTGTACATGGCAAAGTAATTCAGTAAACGCCTCGGGAAAAATGGACCTATCATATGAGTACACTAACAACGTCAGCTAAAAAGATGATGACGGATTATTGTACTTAGAGCAAGGGTTGGCTGCCAAAAATTAGAGACACGCCTCATCTATCATGGATCCGTACAGTCAAAACAGACAAATTATTAAACAATGGTTTATTTAGATTTTTGCGTAAACTACGTCTCGTGCATCTCAATTAATATACATAAGAGCTTTTGCCATTTAAGTAATAATATTAAAACGCCCAGCAAATTATGAAACGTGTCTTAAAAGGCTAAATCAAACACGAGAACTTGCGAGGTGGCAAAGGTACAGGCATACAAGTCGTTCTACTGAATCCAGAACGTGCTTTACGGAAAATCTCGAAATAGCTCATCACCTCTCCTAACACAGGTTCGGGTCTCAGCATTCTAAATACTCTTTTTCTTATGTTCATCGACTTTTGGAAACCGAATGCACAATAATTTAATTACGAAGTCCCTGAGCTATCTACTAACCTGTAAGACAAACATTTCGGCTAACATGTGGTATTCGCTGTTTCCAGTGAACATTTGCAGACGTCAACTGTCTAATTACAGACAATGCGATAGCATCTATATTATTTCATCTAGTGTTAAATCCAGTGATGGGGTCGATGTTTTCATGTTGAAGTATAAAATGCCGATTGCATAAAACTCGAGAATAAGGGGCAGCTGATTCACTTGGTATATATAATGATCTGGGTTCGATTCCCGTGGTCATGGGGTTTTCAGAGGTTTTCCAGGGTCACAAACTGAATGCTGTTTCTCCATTTCATCTTCATTATCATTTTACATCATCTCTCATCTGATGATCTCTTTCAGAGTAGAACGGTCGGTGGTTGTCTCGGCGCTGTATGGCAGGATGATATGCTCCTGCTAAACACTTCCTACTCAGTAGGACGGCCTCCGGATCGGTATCTCGCAATGTAGCCAACTTAAGTTTCAAATCTATAAATAATCGATATCTACGTCGTACAACTTGTGGTCATATTTATAACCTTGATACAGTACTCCATATTTATTCCGAGTTTGTTAAACCCCTTAGTAATTTCATGTACATAATGCCACCGACACTAGAAGGGAAGCTGGTATAAACAAGAGCACGTGGCAAACATCAGCGACGGATTACAATGCTACAATATTTGTATCTGTATTTTATTTTAATCATTTTGGACAATGGACACGTCATTTTGTAAAATATTTACGGTCATTTGATACATATACACAACAGTTTAAAACATAAATACAATAAATAAGGATTAATTACACAAAGTTTAAGTCATTAAGAGCTAATTGTTCACAATATATACTTACCTCAATACATATTACAGGACAGAATAGTTGACATGACGACTACAACAACCTACATATCATTTACAGGATAAAAATATGCAGTACATTTTTAGCTATAGGGTTCTACAGAATTAAATATATATAATAATTAATAATAATAATAATAATAATAATAATAATAATAATAATAATAATAATAATAATAATAATAATAATAATAATAATAATAATAATAATAATAATAATAATAATAATAATAATAATAATAATAATAATAATAATAATAATAATAATAATAATAATAATAATAATAATAATAATAATAATAATAATAATAATAATAATAATAATAATAATAATAATAATAATAATAATAATAATAATAATAATAATAATAATAATAATAATAATAATAATAATAATAATAATAATAATAATAATAATAATAATAATAATAATAATAATAATAATAATAATAATAATAATAATAATAATAATAATAATAATAATAATAATAATAATAATAATAATAATAATAATAATAATAATAATAATAATAATAATAATAATAATAATAATAATAATAATAATAATAATAATAATAATAATAATAATAATAATAATAATAATAATAATAATAATAATAATAATAATAATAATAATAATAATAATAATAATAATAATAATAATAATAATAATAATAATAATAATAATAATAATAATAATAATAATAATAATAATAATAATAATAATAATAATAATAATAATAATAATAATAATAATAATAATAATAATAATAATAATAATAATAATAATAATAATAATAATAATAATAATAATAATAATAATAATAATAATAATAATAATAATAATAATAATAATAATAATAATAATAATAATAATAATAATAATAATAATAATAATAAAACTTAATGAATGGAAATGCACCGTTTTCTATCGTGTACTAAAATACAGTTGGTCACCTTGTTACATACAACGACGCTCGCTTGTTTTCAGATTGTTTATTAAAGTGTGGTTGAGGTTAGTAATTGTTACTAGTGTTCAAACTGTTGATGTGAAATATCCAAAAAGAAAAAGTTTTGGAAAATGGCCAAGAAATTATTGTTTGAATAAGTAGAGCCAGACTGAAAAACTTAAGTCGCCACAAAAGGTGCGTGTCTCATAGCATATGAGAGCCCCTAGTGGTCTACCGGGAAATATACGAGTCAGTTGTCATGTCGGCATGTTGGTCATAGTAGCTCAGTGGTTTAGAGCAACCGCACAGAGAGCGGGAGACCCATAGTTCAAATCCCGGTTATGACGTAGAAGTTTTCAGTCTGGCTCTACTCATCCAAACTTTAGCCTACACACGGCTAGTGTGAAAGAAATGATTATTTCCAAGAAATTATTGTGTTACATGTTTTTGTGAGAAGGTAACGGAAATATTCGCTTTTGTGTGTTGTGTAAACACAAGGGTTGGCTGATAAAATGTTTTAGGCATTATTGCAAAGTGTACTGTCAATTGAAGTAACAATATTACTGAAAATATACTGATTGGCGTGTTTAGTGTTTTTTTAAACACATCTACTCTTAGTTGCAGACTTTTGAAACGCTGTACTGCATATAGTTTCACAGTAAATGAAACGTTTGTATTCTACTAGTACATTATTGTAATACGCTGAAGTGAAATAGTTAATCTCGGATTTAAAGTGCAGCATTTGATGGCGGAGACAGAGCGGCATGTCAATGACTCAAAGTGCCAGTTTTTAAACAATTACGGTTTCGCATGATTACGCACGCTTGTGTAAAAGCCACAGCGAAGGAAACTTTGGTGAAGTAATCACAAAACTTGCTTTTGTTGCACTGACATAACTTTCTCTACTTTTGTGCACATTCCTCTATTTACTTCAAGATAAACATTATCTTATTGTAGCTACAAGGGAATACAGTAGACTTTAAGTGATAGTCAAATGTTTTGTGATTCTTTGTAATTACATTGTCTTTGTATGTACAAAAGATAAAAATGAACAACGACCTCCTATTTGAGAAAAAGAGTACGTCAGTATCATACTTCTCTAAAACAATGTGAATGTATGCATGTAGTCATTCGTGTCCCATAAAGGGAAAAAGCCTCCCTTCTTGTGTGGCGATAGTTCGTTTCGAAGAACTCATGTGGGGAGCTATTCCAAAAAGAATACCGTTTTTGTTAGTTCCAAATATTTGCTTGTCTTATCTGAGAAACGATTTGAGCTTTTCCAGCCATATTTTTGTTTACTCATATTAATGTGCCAATTTTCAAATTAAAACATTTAAATCCAAAAAATGTTAAAAACTTGGGTTCCAATGTTGAATAACCATAGCTGGTGTATCGAGAACGAATCAAACTGTGGGTATGTGAGAAGCCAATGTGATGTGTGATGTAAACAGATGCACGCACTCCCATCTGTAGAATATCTCCCGAATATGTGATGACCGCTTTAATGGAAGCAAATGTACAAGGGAATATGGGAATGCAATAGAGTTTAAAGATAGTCAAATGTTTTGCGATGTCTTTGTTATGTCCAAGAGATAAAAAAATGAATAACGACTTGATATTTGAGAAAAGTGTAAGTATTGGACAATTTAGACAAATAACAAGGAATATGTCGGAAACTAAGGGGGGATGGGTCAGGCAGTTTCGTCTATGGTCCGTATTCGGCAGGTCTGGGTTCAATTACCGGGCTGGCCTACCTGACCCATGGGTTTTTTGGGAGTTTTCCCGGGTCGCTAGGAGAATGCTGTGTAAGCTAGTTACATTCCCCAAATTTCCTGTCCCTCCATTTCATCTCCATTGTCATTTCACATCATCTCTCATCTGGTGGTCTATTTGAGGGCAGAAGTGTCGGCGGGTAACTCGGTGCTGCATGGCAAGATGATATGCTCTTGGTAAACACTTCCCTCCGGTAGGACGGTCTCCGGGAGGGTCTGGTGGGTGGTTTTCGGACCACGGTGGGTGGGTTGCCTGTTTTACTGGCCTGCCGGGGAGTTTCCAACTGGTAAAGTGTGTGTTCCCTGCCCTCTTCACTGTCATAACTCATTGAGGCGGCCACCCTGTGTCTCCTCTCACTTCATCCTTCCTGCCGGGGGTGCCCCACTTGCGGACATAGGTACAATAGATCAAGTTTGGACCTTCTCCTCCGAAATAATTCTGCTCCCGAGGTACGGGGTTCAAACCCTCTTAAGAGCATAAAATACTTTGCATGGTTTCCTTCGGAAGGGAAGTAAATCCGGTGGCTCGGAATAGTAGGTATAAGCTACTTTTAAGAACTTTATGTTTGATAAGAGGCCTTTGAGCAAAATTAAGTAGCCTTTCTGCCTAGTATAAAATGAGAACCCTGGAGGTTAAAGAATGTCTATAAATATTGGGAATGTGTCCTCGATACTTGCGATACATCATGGTATCGACATCGAACGATATTTCAGAAAATTCGCTCAATAGTATTTCGATATTTCGGCGGTGATACCGCAGTTCTTTTATTTTAAAATCACATAATATTATTGCCGTAAGGTGAATATTACAAAGTCCGAGAGATTGCTAGGAATGTGGTAGCTGTACAGTAACATTATACAAGAAAATAGTCGTGTGTCAACTGTCAGTTAACAGTTCCCAAGAAAAAAGTCACCTCCTCTTTCTAGTACACTGCATTACTGGGAAACAAATTCAACATTTCCAAAACTAAAAACAGTTTTCTCTGAAAGACTATTAGTACAGCAGAACTCATATGTGACAGCAAAAGATGTAGACTTGACACCGAAACAGTGAAAATGCTAGTAGTTTTGAACAAAAGTTTTAAAAGTGGATTGTTTTGCTTTTATATGTCTAATGTAGAGTTTAAAAATAAGAGGACTGATGGTTTTATGTTTTGTCTCATTATATATATGCATCTATTTAATTTTATTGGCATTACAGTGTTCTCCCAACATTATGTTTTGTATTGAAACTGGAAGCAGAAATGACTGCATCGAGTATCGAGAAAAGTGGTATCGATCCTTCCATAATAAAAACATAGTTTCGATTTTACATATACACATGCTATATTTTGAAGTGAGGGAGTAAATCTTTTAATGGAGAAATGATGAATTAAGAATGTTGTATTGATGGCTGTTACTCAATTGTTCAATTAGGTAATGGTTTTAGCATTGCTGTGCGGATGAATGGCTTTTGCGGTTGGAGAAAAAAGGTGAAAGCATATTAATTATCGAGAGGGGGGATCTGTAGGGGAGTATGACGACATTCTTGCTTGCTTTCCTTTCTGGCGATGGTTTTTTGTTTGTTGGTTCGTTCACTGCACAGCGGAGACAATAGATGTATAAATAGGCAGGTTGTCACAGCAGTAGGCACACTTGGAGTTCCTCCTCTCAACAATGGTGTCTATCAGAGCACCTCTTTGCCTCCTCCTGGTGCTCGTGGCGGTTGTCGCCGTCAACTGCCGGGAGGAAGATGCCGGTACTTCGGACCTAGTGGCCGCCGAGTCGCACCACGGCCACCACTGGGAGCACGGCGGCGGCGAACATCACCACGGCGGACATCACCATCACCACGGCCATCACGGCCACAAGGGACACAAGGATCACCATCACCACGAACACGGCAAGCACGGCCACCACCACAAGGAAGGTCACCACGGCCACCACGACGAACACGGCGGACACAAGAAACATCACCACCACGACGACGGGTACTACCACGAGCACCACAAGGGAGAGAAGGGAGAGAAGGGCCACAAGTACGGCGAGCATGGCCACTACCATAAGGGCCACTCCACCAAGGGCAAGCACGAGGTCCACAAGCTCGATGACTACGGCAAGAAGAAGGAGTTCTACGACGAGCACCACGACGAGGGCCACCACGAGAAGCACGGAGGACATCACCACGAGCATGGCCACAAGAAGGGAGGCCACCACCATGGAGGACACCATCACCACCATCACCACGGCGGCCACCACGGCAAGCATGGTCACCACGAGGAAGGAGGACATCACCACCACCACAAGGGTCACCACGGAGGTGGCGGACACGAACATCACCACGGACACCACGAGGAACACGGAGGAAAGGGTGGACACGAGGACCACAAGCACTGGAGCCACAAGCACGGTCACCATGGATAGAGCAACATTGTTACACGGTTATTGTTATTATTTATTAACACATTTATCTTGTTGACTATGTATTTGTTATTGTGTTCCAACCTACAGGAACCAACACCTCAGTAATAAACTATTTATCGCTAAGTAACTCCGTCGTTGTCATTTCAAAACAGTTGTTCTCCTATTTGTTAATCCCATAACCTCCTCTGTCGTAACGTCTAGTTACAGTTACTGCCTCTACTTGAGAAACAAACATGAAAAGTGATCCTTTATTTATCCAAGTATCTACGTAAATTCCTACATTCCTGTATCATTACATCACATCACATCATGTAAATTGGAAAATAAAAAAGATGTTTCAAAACGAACCAAAAAATATCAAATAATGTCTCCTGACCTTAAAAAGATTGCTAACCCTACATAGGTTATCCTACAAATTGGTGTTTGTGGAATTTTAATAGCTACAAAAGCATCTGTTAGATTAAAAACAAAAAAACGTGGATAGCTGATCATCAATATTTAACCTAATTCATTACATAACTATTAAACATTTAGAATTATAGATTGTCAAGACATTGTGTATGGGACTAAGAGAAACTATTTGATACATTTAATCCATTTTAAAAACGTCGTATATTAAAATTAAAGAATAATTATAAGTATTTAAATATTTAAAACTAAAAATAATTGTTCAACTGAGCTATGTTTAGAGCTAAAATGACTTCAGGAGTTAATTCCATAAAACTCAAGTAGAGAGAGAGAGAGAGAGAGAGAGAGAGAGAGAGAGAGAGAGAGAGAGAGAGAGAGAGAGAGAGAGAGAGAGAGATTGAGTCAACATGAAAAATTCAATGCCATGGCGGGATTTGAACCATGGATCTCCTGGTTTATGTCCAGTTGCTCTAACCCATTGAGCTACCAAGGCCAACGTGCCGTCATGACATTAAATACTTCAATTGACTCGTATATGTCCCCGGTAAACCACTAGTGACTCTCGCATTCGAGATACACTGTTTGTGGCGACTTACTATCGAAAGTACTTGAGTCCCAGGCTTCATCATTTAACTCTTATTATTTTAGTTAATTGATGGAAATTAATCATTTCATCATACTAGCCGTATATTGAAGCCTGGGACTCAAGTACTTACAATAGTAAGTCGCCACAAACGGTGTATCTCGAATGCGAGAGTCACTAGTGGTTTACCGGGGACATATACGAGTCAAATGGAAAATTTAATGTCAGGACGGCACGTTGGCCATGGTAGCTCAATGGGTTAGAGAAACTGGACGGAAACCAGGAGATCCGTGGTTCAAATCCCGGCCATGGCATTGAATTTTTCATATTAACTCAATCTATCAGAAACCTTAGCCAATATATGGCTAGTATGATAAAATTATTAATTTCCATCAATTAACTAAAATAATAAGAGAGAGATATTTGTAAGGTTCAGATTTGTACAGAATTTATTTCCTATTTTCTTTTCGTGTGGTACAGGAAATACTAGAAACAGCCGTTACGTAATTACCTGGGGTCACTTTTGTGTATATTGAATGTTAAAATTGTATCACGTTATTAAGATAGATTCTTCGGCACAGAAAAGACATTAAAACACAAGCTTAAAGTAAAGTGTAGGTAGAAAACACTACTAGTACTGAGTTCTAAATTATTAAACTGTGTCAAACTTAATGGCTGAAGCTTTCCTGGCGACGAATATGCTCAAGTTGTTCTGAAAACACGATGATGGGAGAGAAATGCACACTCCCCAAACGTCGATTTCTAATCGTCTTTTCACCTGGTTCGCTTTCCGAGAACAACTTGAACTTAATGTCTCAATGTTTTACCTTAACGTTCCTTGAAAATTGTCAAAATCATGTACAGAATGATCATTTTGACGAACTGACTTCCAACAACTGCGGAAATAAACAATCCTAAACGTAGAATGACATAGATTCAAACTCTGGGTATTCCATTCACATCACTTTATTTTCTCTCTGTTGTTAAACAAGCTTATTATTCTATGTATCGACTTTTCCCATTATATAACCAAATAAACAACTTATAATTGAAAAAAAGTTAAGCGAATAAGAAGTAACAACGTCGTTTGAAAACTGGTGGAAGGCGATGGATGGAGTAAACGGAAGTAAAGTAAAGCTGGCAAGTCCTGTGTCGTGATTTACGGCATGTAAAAGAACCTCATGTCTGATAAAGAGACCTTTGAGCAAAATTAAGTAGTGTTTCACACCAGTATAGACTAACGCTGAAGTTCATAACAGTTAAAAGAGTATCCAGAAGTAAACATTTAGTTTATTTCACCAAATACCATAAGAGCTTTAACGAATGAGTTACAGTGGAAGTTTATATTTAACGGAACTGTTTAACAAATATACAATTACATATAGTAAATACAGTTTATGTATTGTGCTGCTATTGTTAGTAAACCATTTAGGGATAGCTTGGCCAAACCAATCACAAAGGAACTTTTTTTTAATTAATTGAAAACTTTCTATACCTATACAAAGTATTTTTAGTTTAGATAACAAGGATGACATTATTCCAAAGAATAGTAAACGTGTATTGAGGTTGCAGTCCAGTGACTGTCCTCATTTAAACTGTTTTGAGATCATTTCCGCTTCAGCCTTCTCCGTGCTCGTTCTTGTAGCATATGCTGAGGAATGATCGCCAAAGGAAGTGAAGACGCGTGTGTAGCAGGACTGAAGAGTATCTTCTATTGTTGGAGTAATATTGAATTGCGTATGTACCAAAGTGCATTCGTTATTAGGCGCAAAACCCGATTTTGTAAAGTCTGTATTCTGTTGGTTTGCGTTTTGGATGCTGGTCTTATCAAGAAACTTAGACAGAAAATTCATCAAATGAAATTTCTAATATCATATACTTCTCCTTTGCCCTTATCTTTAAAAAGACGTATCTACTTCTGGCTAATCAATCCTATTTGGGTATATGGATGTTCAAAGGGAAGGTTTACAAATTATCTTTCATGAAATGTGCACATTTACTGGATATGTTTGAAGCAGATGAAACTGTGCAAGTGCTGGGGTTGCCACAACTTCTCAGTTACAATGAGGTTATGTTAGAGAAAAGAGCTGTGTGGTCGTGGCCTGCAATAGTACACTCATGGTTACTGTCTAGTAAGACTGCCACACCTGATTGGCTTGGAAATTACCGCAACTGATTTGGAAGTTAAGGAAAAGACAGCGCTAATATACGATAAGGTATGCAATACATTCAAATACTGTTCCAGCAACTTAAATGTTACTTTTCTCCGATTAAAGTTGTTTATTTCGGTTGTTTTTGTAACAAAACCTCAATGATTGATGATTTTGACAAGTTTGTATGGATCGTTAAACTAAAACATTGAGATTTTAAGTTTGAAACAAATTAACAAAAAATGTTGTAATAATAGTGTTTTCTACGTGTATTTCCCTTTAAGCTTCACTCTCCTTTGGGCATTAAGTAAAACTTCATGGGCTTAGGTATACTGAGTGCTCTGTTGAAGAAGCTATCTTAATAATATGTTACAATTTTAACACTCGATATACATCTCCAAAAATGGCCCAAAGAAATTTTGATTTTTTTAATATCTTCTATACGACACAAAAAAAACAGGAAAAACATTCTGTACAGATTTGAATCTTGACACATCCTTTTTCGATACACACGCATTTCATGAAATCGCTTTCTCTCAGTCTGTCTCTTCAGTAGACATCTTACAATGGATTTTAAAATAACGATTAGCTGGAGACTTGAAATTTCCAGTATGCTACAGAACTTGATTATAATACAATATTAACACACCTTTAAAATCTCACCACTTCAAATTACCGTTTACGTGGAAGAATGTTGAAAATATTTTATTTTCTCAAACATGGCTCTATTTTGATTAAATGGTCATATGTTTAAGTCATGTTCATGACAAACGCTAACTCAACTCAACTCCAGGCTGGCGGGCTGTTTGGAACAGCCCGAAGGGTGCTGGGAAGAACTTTACCACGTAGTGGCGGGATGTGGAAGTTGCAGGATGACGGGTGTAAATGAAGTGGGTGTAGCTTGTTGCTCCTCAGGGAATGATGAACCGGGTGCTACAGACAGCGTGCACCGCTGGTGGATTAGTTAATAAACTAGGAAGAAGATATGTATAATTTTGAGTTTTCCAGAATAAATTTTGGATAGCTGAAATTTAGTTTAGGCTGGAATGGAGATCATGTGGTTACCGGTAATGACCGCAAGACATGCGGGGTAACTGGTATCGCTTTAAGCGACGCTCACGAGGTACATAATCCCCAAGGGATCTGACTAGGGTGCTCTGATGTTGAGGCAAACTCTCGGCGCCTAATTTCATCCTCCACATATCGGAGGGATGAAGCCTCGTGAAGTAGTCTCACGGGGAACCTTGTGCAAACAGAATAAATAATCCGAAGACATTTATTCTGTGCCTGCGGCCATACCCCAGACTTCGCACGCATAGAGCATGACAGAGAGGACCAGAGCCATAAAGAGGCGCAACTTTAGGGAAACAGACATCGCAGACCTAAGCACAGGGTATAGTGATGCCACGGCTTGCTCCTGGATGTGTTCCCGAAAAGTTAGGCCCTTGTCCAGCTTGACTCTCAAGTATTTGATTGAATTCTCCCACCTGATCCCTTGCCCGACAAATGCTATGCTGGAACTGTAACGGATACGACGACACGGACGGAGTTCGTTCTCACAATAACTGTCAGATACGTTTGACAAATTCCTTTCCCAAATAACATTTCACTGCAATCTTCGTCAGTGACAGAGTCAACTGGAAACAGATCAATGGTTCTCTCAGAAATGAGGTCTAAGGAAACGCTTCAACAATCGTCACGGCGCTTTATCGAAACAAATGAAACAAGACTTGTGCTGCCATCTCATTGGGCAAGAATATTCATTGAAGCCATTTACTTCAAAACAATAGCAGTTTAGGGCAACATAATGAAAGATCTTTTATTAAATATTCTGCCAGTTATTACCACATTGTAGCGTCCATGGTTATTTAAGTAGTCATTTATTATTGATACAATTGTTCTGGTTAAAATCGTCAATATGATGCGTGCTTTATAAAATATTCACATAAATATTGAATAAGTTCACAAACGTATTTATTCTGTCAGGCATATTATATTATCCCTTAATTACACTGGAGCAGAAATTTGGACAATGAATGGGAATTTGAAATTAAAATTATTATCTACCGAAATAGACATTTCCGGGAGATTCCTAGATACTCTAACAAAGTGATAAAAGAAACCATGAAAGTTCAAGACTCACTTTTAGATATTATAAAATATAAACAGCCCGAATGTAATGGGCAGAATGCCTGAGATAAGATTACTGAAACGAGTTTTGGAATGGAATCCACCTGGAAGAGAAAGACGTGGTCGACCTAGACTTAAATGGATGGAGAATATCGAAAGAGGAATAAAGGAATTAGGTCTGGAAGATGGAGAAAAATGGAAGAAGACAGTAAAAGCTTGAACTTTAGATACAGGAAAATGTTTTATATTGTAAACCTATTTGTAAATACAAATAACACTGTACTTTGTTCTTGATTTAAAAAGAAAACGAAGTAATAATAATTTATTTCTCTAAATTGGAATATTGTTTTAGGAAGAATGTGGTCAGTTTCTTTAGTGTACTTACGGGAAACTGTGGAAATAGTTTGAAAGAAATTAGTAAAACATTGCCCTGCGTGGAATGTCTTGTGTATGGGAAAATGCTGAAAAGGTTCAACCAACACCACTGTCCTGTAGGGGTTGTTTTAATAATAATAATAATAATAATAATAATAATAATAATAATAATAATAATAATAATAATAATAATAATAATAATAATAATAATAATAATAATAATAATAATAATAATAATAATAATAATAATAATAATAATAATAATAATAATAATAATAATAATAATAATAATAATAATAATAATAATAATAATAATAATAATAATAATAATAATAATAATAATAATAATAATAATAATAATAATAAACCTAATAAGACCCTTGAGGGGCAAAGGTCTCCTGCTAGAGGGTAGCTCCGTTTCACTAAAGCGGTGAGCTACTCCGCGTTAGGTTAGGAGAATGTTTTACATGCCGGTAAATCTACTAACATGGGTAGGTCTACTAATTAAAAACCGTCAGGATGGGCTGATCTTGGGAGTCGACATTGCTAGAAAACACACACTCGTCGTTTTATTATTAGATAAAATGTGGACAAGCTATGCATGATGTACGAGGGCTTTTTTTTTTCACAATATATCTTTACTCATCCTCATAATTTTGATGGTCCTTCTAAAAATAGTGTCCCCTGAATGCGATGCACTTGTCCCAGCGTTTTAGCCAGTCTTCAAAGACATGCTGGAAACCATTTTTGAGATATCCTTCAAAATCACCTCCGCAGCCTTCACCACTGCTTCTGTTGATGGATAATGTCTTCCACGAAGGCGTTTCTTCAAGTTAGGGAATAGAAAAAGGTCACATAGGGCTAAATCCGGACTATAGGGAGGGTGAGGTATGCACTTCACGTTGATTTTTGCAAGATATTCAGCAACAACATTGGTAATATGCGGCCGCGCATTATCGTGGTACAGCATCCAGCCTGCTTCACGGAAATGTGGTCTTTTGCGCCTGATATGGACTTGCAATGTTTTCAGGACATCCCTGTAGTATTGTCCAGTTACTGATGTGTGCGCAGGTACAACATGCTGATAAACCATTCCATGAATATTAAAGAATGAGATGACCATAACTTTCCCAGCAGAAGCAACCACTTTAGCTTTTTTGGGGGTTGGTGATGAAGGAGATTTCCACACTGAGCTTTGCTGTTTGCTCTCAGGATCAAAATGATGTAGCTAAGTTTCATCAGCAGTGATTACGTTTGAAAGAAACTCCGGATCTTCCTCTAACATCAACTTTAACTGCGTGTTACGTCCATTGCAGCGGTAGGCGATACTGAACATGTCTGAACTTGCTTGGTTCTCACAAGCGGGAACCAGGAGTACCAACAATGAAACTACTACGGCGTGTTTGTTTCACATTAAGCTAAAAGAATATAATAAGATTGAATTTTAGTGCGAAAAATTATAACCGTAAAAAAATTATGACCATTCTTTATTGAACAGCCCTCGTACAATTATTTACTACTATTCACTCGTCATCAGTGTAAGGAATAATCTATTTTCTTGAGGTTTGTGTTAGTATTGACTCATAGCGGCAATCCCTAAAACTTCGTTTGCTTGAGCAGCTATGTCTTCATTTCAGGGACAATAATAAGTTTTGAGGTGAGAAGGTCTTCACTTGGAGTTAAAATTCACTTTTTTTTAATTTTTACATTTTATTATAATGTCATCCCTCTAGATTACAAATATATAATTAAAAAGTTCATTGGAGCAATATTTTATACCTAATTTGCTAATTATCTTAGTGAGTGTTAAGTTTTTGCCACGTCCCTTTTCGTAAGCTTTCAGAAAATCGATTATAACTTTTGTAATACTGAACAGATATTTCTGAACTAAGCCTTGTTTTGTAAGGGATCTTCCAAGCTTTCTGCTGGTACCATGTAACTCCAATGATGCTAGATTTTCTTTTGTCTTTGGCTGTGTATGTGAATAGTTATTTGTTCTGAATAATATTTTGTACTAGTTATTGGTAAATATATGATATGGGTAAGACAAAAACATTTCGAAATGGAAAGCTTACAGGCAATTGTTTTATTAAACATAGAAAATTAAATGTAGAAAATATAAATAGAATAGACAATGGAACAACATGTAATATTGAGGTTAGTAGACCCAGTTCACACAATACATGTGCTAATCATGATAGTAGTCATATACAGAAATTGATGAGCTGCGAGTCCTGAAAGCAGATAAAATGGTTGAAGAACTGGCCAAGAAGGCAAGACAAATGAAGAGCAACTTGAAAAGAACAAGTGAGGACACAGAGCGTCAAGACTATGCAGCAGGAATGTTCTGACTTATGTGAGAAGTCAGTAATCAATATATCAACTTTAAAGCTGTTTTTCTCAGTTTCACATTTTTTCAGGTTCCGGTACACTTTTTCAAAAAACTAATGCATCAAAACATATGATTTTTTGTGTGTATTAAGAGGACTCATAAGAATAATAATAAGAAGCGATTTTTCTCTGAGATTCATGATACTGTTTAAAAAATAAAATTATCTGAAATTTCAGTGCTTTTTCTTACAAAAACTAAAAAATTATAACAAATTATCAGTACAAAATTTTCAAATAATAGAGAGAGAGGTATTATTAAAGATAAAGGTTTTAAGAACATGCTTGAAAATGTTCACGTACATATCAATAATAATTTCTTAGTACCGTGCATCCAAAGGTCATGGAAATAGCATTGTGGAGATACGCAGTACTTTCTCACCTTAAATTGCCATGGTTTCTTTAACACAATTTTAATATTTGCGAGATACTCCTTGTTATTTGTCTCAATTTTCCATTACTTACACTTTAATCAAATACCAAGCCGCTATGCATTTTGTTATCTTCTGGACATATAAAGACATGACAAAACATTTGACTATCACTTAGAAGTCTACTGTACGTACAATACGACAATGCTTATCTTGAAGTCGATAGAACAGTAAAAGAGTAGAGAATGTCGTATGAGTGGAGCATATAATGTCTTCAATATTTAGGCAAGTAATTAAATATCTTATTTAGTTAGAATACACAGTTATTACCCTCTATGTCTCAGGTGGAAATCTTGGTAAAATGTAGTTTGTCCTCTGTTTCAAGTACGAGGAAGTATCGTGCTGCAGGTAAAGAGAGGCCGACAATAAGGACACAGTCGCCGTCTACCGATTGGACTCTTGAACTCTGATTGACCTTTCGTAATGGGAATTAAGTAAGTGGTTGACGATATCTATGAGGTCATGACCCCAAATGTCCATGCCACCTTCTCAAATATGTCACATTTCAGGTTGTTACACTCGGCGCTAAATATAAACAAATCTGAACACTCTTTTTTTATTTAAACAAATTATTTACAATACAAACCGTGTTTTACCTGTAGGTATATCTTGGGATACTTAACATTTGATGTACAACTTATATATTTTTATTCAAGTGTGCGGAAGGTGCTGTTTAGGAATTGTACAACCTTCGCTGTGTTGAAATGAGTCTTCAAAATCACTGACCAATCTCTTGAGTACAGGTTGCATTCTGTCATGGGATGTCGGGCTGTTGGGGCAGCTACATAATGGCGAGGTTATCTTCATTTTGTGGAGGTGTAGTAAAGTCTTTCATATCTTCGTGACACATTTGATTTTGTTCCGATAAGTTATATGGGTTTTTATTTTCATTTGATTAAAGTTGTACTAGTTTAAATGATAAACAATTGTTCTTATTTTGTTGAATAAGCAAGCATGTCAGCCTTGTCATTACCTTCCAGACAACAATGCGCTGGTATCCATTGTAAAATAATGCTTTTGTTTAGATTTTTTAATATCCTGATGAAACTGTTTGCTTCTGTTATTCTATGGTCTTGAATGGTTTGGTTGTGTTTCAAATTGTTGTTGGGTTTCAAATTTTAAGCAACATTACCAAATTAATCATTTAAGTTGGATTGTGAAGCTTCAATAGAACTGTTTAGTGATGTGAAGACTGAAGCAAGTCATTATTTGCACACCGGATGGACTGTCTGTCTGTACAAATGTTTGCAGATATACAACTCTAGACTTGTTATGCAAACATTGTCTTTTCTCTTCATTCAAGTTCAACTGCCACATTAGCATAACTTAAACTGGCGTTTTTATTTAACTGATATTCGTTTCTTTCTATATTGGACGTGACATTTTCCTCAGAGGTCTCTTTGAGGTTCTTCTACCTGTCGTAAATCTGCGCCACCGGCTTTACTTTCCTTCCGAAAGAAAGAAACCCATTCAACCTCGGAAACGAGAGTCAAGCATGATTCTTCTAGACCATAGGGGACGGCTACCATAGATGGATAATTTGGAGATTTGCCAGTTGTGAGGACTTGAATTAAAACGTCAGAGGAATAGAACAGCAGACCTCCCATTCGCGTAACTGAATGACCTCGACTTCTCAAGTCGGTGAAGTCTTTTGACGAGGGCATCGTCCATTTCCGAAACATCGTTATATAACTGACATTCTTAAAAAGATATTTCTACTCTCGTGACGATGGAAAAAGAAAGACATTCGAACAGCTATCTCATATACCGAGAGATCCAAAAACATCCGAACCGGTTACGCGGTGTTTTGTCTCTCCGCTCGTTTCCATCTGCCGTTGTCATAGAAACCATACAGCATTTATAAAACTACGTTCACCAACGCAGAGTAAGTCGCTGAAAGGAATGCACCCCCTTACACAATGGGATAAGGACAGCGAATGTGTGAGACAGAACGCATGCTACACAAGGAGCAGAACTATTAAAAAGCATACGCCCTGTTCACTCTGTACACTAAAACAGAGAAGATTCATTCTCAAAACTAGAAGACGTCAGAATAATTTTGAATGGTCTGTAATGAACTGACATGGGGTAACATAAATCTATCCAGGGAGGGCGTGGGAACCTTCTCTAACCCCCCCCCCCTGCGTCTCATGTCCGGAGGCTTTCTTTACTGTGGTATACTGTACCTTTAGAGACTTTACTTACTAGTGTTACTGAAGATGCTGAAACTGTCTATACATGTTTGGTACTTCCAAAAACAGTTCACGTTGTGGATATTTTCTTTCCATTGTGTATGTACACTTTAAGTTACCCTAGACATAGAAATAGCAGGGTTAGGTCGGCAGACCGAGGGGGGCTACAAATCATTACTAATAATTTTGTCCTGAAACACACTTTCAATTGTTTCCATCGAAAGATTGGCTCTATGAGCTCTTGCAGGCTTGGTTGAAAAAAGGTAAAATCACGCTCCCGTCTGTTAACTCTCTAAAAATAGGCGGGGGGGGGGGAGTAAAATTGTACTGACTTATGTACGGACGTCAACTGTTGATTCGGTCCTGTAACTCTTTCTCCGCTAATGGAGAAATGCCAACGTGAACTACAGTAGTGACGTCTTCTTCATCAACATCAGAACAGACATAGATAATTTTAAAAATGTGTATTAAATTTTCTTCCACACTTATTTCTTCTTCTTCAATCTTGTTTTCTGTCAAGTTACACACAATTTTTTTCATGACTTTATTCAAGTTTCTCTTCCAACCTGGTCCCAATCAGGTGGGGTGAGTGAAATGAATTCATGGAAATTAATTGTTCTTTCACACTGGCCGTGTGTAGACTAAATTGTGGACACGTAGAGTCAGACTGAAAAATGCAATACCATAGCCGGAATTTGAACCACGAATCTTCTGGTCAACGTGGTTCAAATCCCGGCTATGGCATTGCATTTTTCAGTCTGACTCTACGTTTCCACAATTTTGCCTACACACAGCTAGCGTAAAAGAGTAATTAATTTCCATTAATTGTACTTAATAGTGGTCCGAACTATAAAGCCTGGGCCTTAAAATACTTACAGCTTAGTAAGTCGCCATTAAGGTAGTTGTCTCATGTGTTTATGAGAACTCCTAGTGGTTTACCGGGAAAAACACGAGTCAGTTGTACCTAATAGTGTTCCGAACTATAAAGCCCGGGCTTTAAAGTACTTACAGCATAGTAAGTCGTCATTAAGGTAGTTGTCTCATGTGTTTATGAGAACTCCTAGTGGTTTACCGGGAAAAACACGAGTCAGTTGTACCTAATAGTGGTCCGAACTATAAAGCCCGGGCCTTAAAGTACTTACAGCATAGTAAGTCGTCATTAAGGTAGTTGTCTCATGTGTTTATGAGAACTCCTAGTGGTTTACCGGGAAAAACACGAGTCAGTTGTACCTAATAGTGGTCCGAACTATAAAGCCCGGGACTTAAAGTACATACAGCATAGTAAGTCGCCATTAAGGTAGTTGTCTCATGTGTTTATGAGAACTCCTAGTGGTTTACCGGGAAAAACACGAGTCAGTTGTATCTAATAGTGGTCCGAACTATAAAGCCCAGGCCTTAAAGTACTTACAGCATAGTAAGTCGACATTAAGGTAGTTGTCTCATGTGTGTATGAGAACTCCTAGTGGTTTACCGGGAAAAACACGAGTCAGTTGCACCTAATAGTGGTCCGAACTATAAAGCCCGGGCCTTAAAGTACTTACAGCATAGTAAGTTGTCATTAGGGTAGTTGTATCATGTGTTTATGAGAACTCCTAGTGGTTTACCGGGAGAAACACGAGTCAGTTGTACCTAATAGTGGTCCGAACTATAAAGCCCGGGCCTTAAAGTACTTACAGCATAGTAAGTCGTCATTAGGGTAGTTGTATCATGTGTTTATGAGAACTCCTAGTGGTTTACCGGGAGAAACACGAGTCAGTTGTACCTAATAGTGGTCCGAACTATAAAGTCCGGGCCTTAAAGTACTTACAGCACAGTAAGTCGTCATTAGGGTAGTTGTATCATGTGTTTATGAGAACTCCTAGTGGTTTACCGGGAGAAACACGAGTCAGTTGGAGAATTTAATGTCATGTTGGCACGTTGACCATAATAGCTCAGTGGTTAGAGTGGCTGGACGGAGACCAGAAGATCCGTGGTTCAAATCCCAGCTATGACATTGAATTTCTGAATCTACGTTTCTGCAATTAATTCGCCTGCTGCTGGACGCCCGAGTTAAAGAGGTTTCACGGTACTATATCTAGTTAGTTTGTTTGTTTGTAATTTACGTCCTCCAACGTCAAGTCATATTGGACGATGAAAGAAATAGTGAAATGATGCTCAAATGAGCCCGGGGTCAATGGAGCTTAGAGTTATCTGACATTGGTCTTTAAGGAGAAAACCGCGGCCATCTACGCTACCGAGGCGGGTACTATATCTAGTAGATGGGAAGAGCAGTGAGGTTGGTAACAGCGAGATGGACCATTAGGACCGCCATGTCAAATTATGCAAAGCACTATCACTGTATGCAAGGTCACTGCTTGGTCTTTGTAACACAGCAAGGCCGCCCATAATCTATGGAATAATTCGTACGTAATACACATCTAAAAATTAAATATTCAGATTTCAGCGAAAATATTTGTTTTGAAGCATCTGTGTATGAGTACAAACCTAAAGTTGGTTACATATAAAAATACTGCTTTTAATTATTTTAATTAAAACAGCATACGTATAAGATATTTTTATAATAAATGGAGTGTCTATCTTGAATTTTCTGTGAATATCCTCAGAAGTGCTCTTCATTCTGAATGACTTTGTATAATTGCTTAACTGTAAGATATAGACAAACTATTATTATAACAAATGTACATCTCGTTAAAATATACAATTTATATCAAATACATTTTTTGTATAGTGAACATTTTTAATGTCCATATACTTTTCTCAAGTATCAAGACGTTATCAATTTTTTTTATATCTTGGACATACAAAGACATTACAAAACATTTGACTGTCACTTAGTCTACTGTACGTACAACAATAAGACATTGTTTATGTTGAAGTAGAGATTTGCTGGCGGTCAGCTTTACCAGTTAGAACTAGGTATTAGCAGTGTACAAACATTTGTGTTACCAGTTAGACAGGTTTTATATAGCAAGGCTCTAATTGTCCACATCATCTTTACTTGCTAGGAAATATTGTGTCCCATACAAAACATGACAATATCGAGACTTCGTGTGTTTTGAGGTCCGTTGTATATCTAAACATTTGGTCAAGTTCTCACTCCCAGGGACTATAGAAATGGCAGTCTGTGTAAGTAAAAAGTAAATAGGAAAGGATTAGTGTGACGTAAATTGGAAACTTCGTCTATAGCGATTCCCATGGCTGGCCTACCTGATCCATGTGTTTTGTCGGGGGTTTTCCCGGGTCGCCAGGCGAATGCTACGTAGGATAATTACATCTCCCCAAATTCCTGTCGCTCTATTTCATCTCCATCATCACATCATCTCTCATCTGGTGGTCTCTTTCAGGGTAGAAGTGCTGGCGCTGTATGGCAGGATGATGTCCTCTTGGTAAACACTAGATAAAAGGTAAAACAGTCTCGGTCTCCAGGCCAGTCTGATAGGGCCGTTTCAGGACCACAGTTGAGTGGGTTGCCGGTTGTAGCTACTGGCCTGCCGGGATGTTTCCAACTAGTAAAGTGTAGCACTGTCGTGGCTGCTTGGGACGACCGCCCTCTGTCTCCTCTCAACTCCGTAGGGGAGGAGACCCGTCCGCTTCAGCTGCCGTGTTGCGGGCGCTGCAGACACTTAGCACTCGTGGTACCTCTGACGTTACTAGAGGAACCTCGGGCCGAACTGCCGAGCCCCTCCCGAATGGGAGTTGTTCGGAGTGGGTTGGACTCGAGGGAGCAGTGGTTCCCGACACCTGTGGGAGATCGGGTATCTCCGGCCAGGCTTTGGCCACCCGAAGGGGTTAGAGGGTTCCTAAGAAGTTCTTGGCACTAGCCTGCAGAGCAAGTAGAAGGTGTGCTAGATCACCAGGCGGTCCCACTGAGGTTATTCAGTAGTCTTCACTGCGGGGTTGACGCGCATAAGTGGCGTATCCACTTCCATCCGTCTTGATTTGATGGGGGGGGGGGCTTTTTAGACTCCAGGTATTACCCTATGGAAAGAGCCCCGGAGCTTTCCAACGCTCCCGGGTTGATAGAGGCCGGAGTATTCGGACTTCCGGGTAGACCTTGCGATGAAATGTCTCCTCTCACCTCATCCTCTCTCCTGGGGGTACCACTTAGGGACGTAGGTACAATAGACCAAGTTAGGACCTTCGTACCCAGGGAACATAGGGGATTAGAAAGCAAATGACAAAATGTCAGGGGTCACAGACGAGGAGGGCCCGAGATTTAGGTTTTTACAATTTTTTCCCTTGCTATTAATTAACAAGTTTTGAGATATATATTTGTTACAAGGTTCTTACAGCAAAAAGCAGGAATATTATTGCATTTAAAAAAGCTAGATGATGGATTGATACCTAAACTTAAGAAGGTGTTTTGTCTTCTTCAGTTGAAATGTTATTTTCGCATTGAAACTGAGTTAAAGTCATTTACAAGCAACAGGCTGGACTTAACTTAGCCCTTGACATAATGAGACATGATTTTGTTTTATACGGGAAAGTACTGTAACAAACGTGATACAACAAAGTTGTACTGAAGTAACCCTATTTGTCACTAAAATCGTTAACCTAATCCTAATTTACATTCACCTGCTCTTTCCTACAAATTCACAGCGTCAACTTGTCTTCAATGTTCCTGTATGTCTCTGCTTCACACATCAACTTGCGCTGCCTGTAGTTTCCCCGACGTACACACAGCGTTACCCTTTTTAATGTTTTAAGAACTGTTCGTTATGGGTGTTGCTAAATCCGTGTGCGTTACAAGAAGACGGCACGAAGTTAAAGTAAAACCAATAGATGTATTTTGCAAGAGAAGAAACTTTGTTTACGTGGTCTACATCTCTGAACGAGAAAACGTACATAAACAAAATGTTGCCAACAGCAGCAGATAAATTACCTACTAGTTGTGCAAAAGTGAATGCGAATTAATATCAGTTAATTCAAGAATGACTTGGCTTTCAAATTCTTTGTAAAGCCAAGAGATAAAAGATAAATAACAAGTGTTTGGAAAAAGTGTAAGTATTTGAAAATCAAACCAATAGCAAGAAATGTCTTGGAAACGGTTCACTCCATACAAACACGTATTTGACATTTGTATGTTGTAACAAAATATACATTTTTAATCAGTAATATTTTGTTTATCTGTTACAGTTTATCAGTTATACAAAAGTCATTCAGAAAGAAGAGAACTTCTTAGTACATTGACAGAAAATTTAAGATATACATTTTGTCATAAAAATATATTAAAATTGAGACGTTTTTGAGAAAATGTTTCTACATTTTGAAAAATGATTCATTTGAAGGTTGGTTTGGCGTAGGGGAATATAATTTATAATTATATTATAATTTATCCTTGGAATGTACTAAGTTTGGTTGTGGAGGCGTGAAAAGGCTAAAGGCACTAATTAAACGAAGTTTTAACTACATAATACAAAACTGTCCACCATTTTATTTCCCTTTACTGTTACAATGTTTGGGAACAAAAGACAGGGCTAGGGCTAGTAGATGGCGTCGCCGTCTTCAATCTATCACATTGGTGTTTAAAGTTTGTTCTAAAAATAGCATTTTTGAATCAGAGAGCCACGAAATGTGCATTTGTAATGAGGGAGTGCAATACCTTGTGTAGGTGGGAGCATGGTTACACGTTCCCTAAATGACCATCAACTAAATAAGCAGTTATACAGTCGTCCCATGTTTTGTCAGACAAGTCTGCTGAATGTATAACGAGACCATCTCAGTGGAAAACAAGCCTAACCTCATCTGGTCAGTTGGCGAGGGCGGGAAATGTACCTACAAGGACAAGGCAAATCATTAAACACAAGATAAATGTTTGTTTACAAATATTGTTTCATGTAGACAACGAGCCACTTCTTTCAATCCAAGTTATGCTACTTGCAATTTTGTGCTTAAAATATATTTTTAAAAACAAATAGTGTGCTTTACTTTATATTTTGTCCAACACTTACTTGTAAAGTTGCACTTTAATAATAGAAACTAACCCTTGTTTAGAAAACTGTAACACAATGAATATTAATTTTCTACTTTGAGGGAATATGACGGTGTAAGTGACGTAATACGACTTATTTGTCGGCCGTCTGCTTCAATCTTCATACAGGTTATACAGATATATCTCCCAGACATTTGTTTTGCGTGCATCTGGAGAGTAACAACTCCACGGCTCTTAACAGTGTGGAACATTACTTGCACATTTAATATGACAAATAACCGATCTTTATATTTTGTAAGACTTACAATTTTTCTCTCTCAAAGTAATTTTCATTAGTAATTAACGTGGACGCAGAACGTGTCCAACAGCAGAATGTGCCACCTACACAGTTGAGCAGATCAGTTTCAAGTATTACGTCAGTGCACTCAGATCTGCAGTGTAAGACAACATGAACTTTCCCAGGAACAAATGAGAGCTGACTTACTGGTACATTTTGTCTAATGTGCTACAAAACAAGAAGTTGACACTAAGACATATGGGAAACTTCACTTATCTTAAGAAAACGATGTAAACTTTACTTATTAATTGATGATATTGATTTCGTAAATATTTGTCTACATCCTCAGTCATCAAACAAGTTCGTCGTCAACCATACTATCAGAGGTCACCGTGTTTTTTTCCAGTTTTACCAAAATCTGAAAACGAAACAAACCTAAAAACAGAATCAACTGCTGGTATTTCAAAATTCATTACGCGATGTTTATTTTTAAATAAATATTTTTTCCAAAACAGTAAATCTATCTGGCCACTTAATTGTTTTAATAATTTAACTTCAGGATTTATTTCATGGCTAAATGACAAAAAAATCATTATCGCTGTATTACAATACATTACAAACGCTTTAGTAAGTTTTCAAAATTCAATGTCTATTTTGTCAACTGTTACATAGAGAAGCTTCTATCAACATTAACTGTGACATTGCAGTTCCTTATCGAGCTCGGTACCTCAGCATTGATCATACATTTTATACTTTACACAACTTAGATTATTTGCAACTTGACTCACCATTTAAAACTTGCTTTTATTTTCGTCAAGATGAAATGCAAACATAACCTCAAACGCTAGGTGTAAATATTACATTATAGCATGATACGACCCTCAAACATTGCAGTTGGGTCCAACCCACATTCATTTAGAGCTCAATTCTATCTTATAATAGATGTGATTGACGAGTCCAAATATTTAACAAAATATAAATAGATCAGGCAATTCCAATAGATTTCCAACAATGTTGATAGTTTGAAGTTCTGAAACCTCATTTACTAATATGAGAATGATGCAGATCAACTCTCGAAAAATAGAATGAGATGAATTTGTTCTTAAACTCACTTATAACTTTTAAAAACTGCCCTGTAAGATAATCTGTCTAAAAATAAAGAAAATGGCACTTAATAGTTATTTGTGCTACAATGGTTAAAACTAAGATTTTATTTTGTTTTGGATGTGTGATTGCGAAAGCTTACCACAGGCCGAGACAGCCCTGAGTATTTCCTGTATTATAGATTATATACAGAGTGTTAATGAACTACAACGATTGTACACATGACCAATATCAGCAAGTTGAGGTAGGCAATGCATGGTCTGTGGCTAAACGTAATACAGTTAACTGTGTTAAACTCTAAACATATCTGGCATCAGGTACTGATAAGTTGGTATTTAAACAACATGGGCGAAAATATTGGATTAGAATGTCTTTACAACTTCTTCCGGAGTAAAGAAGCATGGATTCTTAGTATCTCGTTATTGGCGTTCTCAAAGATCTCTTAGTCTGCCAGAGCGACAATGAACAACCTTCTTGCATCATGCTGCTTCGGTAACGTTCTGGTAGCCCAATCCGTAACCCCGGAAGCTGTGTTTCCAAGGTTATTGCTTCGGTTCCTGTCCTATTGTTAATTTTGTTTTCTTTTTAACATGTAAATTCTTATAGCTAGAAATGGCGTGATTGATAACTAAGAACGTAAATCTGATTGGCCAGTGCAATAACATTACTATGAGTTTCTTGTATCGAGACACTTTGCACTGAATACGCAGATCGTCATTTCGGGTAGTTCCTAAAACCTGACACAAAGAATTAAGAATGAAATTTACTTTTTATTTTATGTCAGTTCGTTCAACCTTTAAACCGCCTCCCATTTAGACGTTCAGCATGTGTCAACCTTTGTTAGAAAGAATTGTAATTAATTGCACTGACAAGCTGAAATTACTCCGTAAATGCACGCATTTGTACAAGAATTTAAAGACTAGACAAAACGTTAAAAACGAACAAAAATAAAGGGGAAAAAGACAAAAAGTTGAATGAGTTTCGAAGCTAAGGTCATAACCACTGCACCCACATGTCTCTTCGTTTTCGTGTGTTGTATGCAGTGACGTACTTAGAAACTTATTGCCCTAACTTCTACACTTGAACCAAAAGATCATAAGTCTCTTATCTCAAATTATTTCTTTAAGATATCCCGACTTGCTCTGAAAATATTTCGGTGTAGCTCATTGACATCTTGTACATATAAAGATACGATATTGCTTTACCTTCCTAATGGCCGTGGTATTCATTGGGTTACGATGTTCATTTGTCTTGTGTAGCAACAGTGTTAGCCAATATGACTTTTAGAAAAACACAACCTTCTACATAAAGGAGGCCGTGGAAGTAATAAAAGTTTCATTAAGCAATACATTACAACCTTTTCCAAACTTATTCAACTTTTGAGGAAACTGAAATGTTGATTATTACAATTTGAAATATTGTACGTAGAAAGTGTTAAATGAATTATTCATTACATGATAGGCCATTGTTTGGTTTTGAAATAGTTGACAATATAGGCAGAATTTCTACTGCTATCTTATTTTTGTTCTCTATGCAATTTTCTATACAGCCCTCGCAACCGTCGATGGTTTCCGACCAGCATGGCAATCTGTGCCGCAATTTGCTAAAAGGGAGGCAGAAGCAATGTCCACTATAAAGAGTACACACAGACAATTGCAACAATTTGGCAACCATAGTCGGTGGATATTTTTCTAAATGTATTTATTCCGACTGGTTGAGCGAAACATTTATAATTGTTATATTTAATGAGTAAACGTTGGTGTTGTGTGTTTGCTAGATATTCCACGTATTTACAAATATCAGTGGGACATTGAATAGTTACTATTAATGAAGTTCCTTCCATCCATAGCATTTGGCAGGCTGAGGTGAGTTAAGACGTGTACCTGCTCTGCATAGAGCTTAATCATGTAGTAGCGGGATGTCGGGTGACAACACTGGGCAACAATGAAAATGTTTCGGGCTTAAACATTGTGAATTTACATGTATTTCCATCCGCTGAATTCAAAAATCACCATAAAAATGGTGGATTAGCTCTTCTTTTGAAGATAAAGTGACATTTCATTTTTTAGAGTGAAGATTTTAAATATGTGGGAATTTCTTTTGGGAGTTGGCATACCTGTCAAATAACAAAACACAATCAGAGAGAAATTTTGGAAATTAAGAGATGCAAAAGTTAAGGAAGGCATTTTTGTCGGACCACAAATAAGAGAACTTGTAAAGGATCCTGCATTTGACCAAATTTTGGAGGGGAAAGAAAAGGAAGCTTGGGAAGCCTTCTAGGGTGTTGTTCATGGATTTTTAGGCAACAAAAGAGATGACAACTACAAGCATTTGGTAACAGTGCTCCTGCAACATGTCCCTTAAGATCCATTTTCTCCACTCCCAGCTAGACTTTTTCCCTCCTATTTGTGGAGCTGTTAGTGATGAACATGGGGAGAGATTCCATCAGGACATTTCTGTTATGGAACAAAGATATCAGGGTCGTTGGAATGAAGTAATGCTTGGTCTTTGTATAGGGATTCTGCGGAACTCCATCACAAGAGGCAAGCTAAAAGACGACGAAGTCAATAGGCCACCACATGATTCTCTTCAGACACGACTATCTGCGAAGTATTTTTCCAGCAATTTAGAACTCTTACCAGTTAAAAGAAAAATCAAATTCACTTTCATTGTTGTTAGTATGTAATTAAAATGTATCCTTATCTCTCAATCCGTTAATATGTAATACTTCCACCTTGTGTATATCAAGGAAACTAGAGCTAATAAACATTTTTCATTGTCATATTTGTTTTTCTCAACCCAAAATTAGTAGGAATTGCCACACGAAGTGCTCGAAACATTAAAAAATTATTATTTTGTTGCCCAGTGTAATTAGGTAGGAGGAAGAAAGGAGGCAGCATGTTGCTCCTCAACGGGTGCTACGGCACTCGTACACCGCGGGTGGATTAGTTAATAAACTAGCAAAAGCAGAAATGTAGGTATCCAGACAAAAATCTTGGGTGATTTGTTGTAATTTTGTTTAGGCTGGCAAGCACCCGATACATCCACAATAACCTTTATCATTAAATGATTTTTGCATTGATAAAGGTGTCGACTTGTTGGTTAGCATTTTGGATTTCATTTTTGAACGGTAACCCTTAGACGTAAATTTCAAAATTGCTATAACTTTGCAATATGCTCTGATGTCGTGGTTCTTGTTTACTTTAAAGCACAGCTTTATCATCGAGTGTTTTGTCCACAATGTTAAAGATGCTCGCTAACAACACAATTTCAGTATCTATAATTACCTTGCCCAGTCCACGAACTTGTATTAGTTTCTTTGCTATCTCTTTGTTTTCTGTCTTGACAACGTGACTTTTTGAAAACCGCAACCTTCTACATAAGCGAGGCAATGTAAGGAATAAAACAATGAAAATTACGTAACAAAATTTAATTAACTAATACATTACAACCTTTTCCAAGCTCACTCATCTTTTCAGAAAACTGAAATGTTGTTTGTACAATATTATTACAGTTTGAAATAGTTATTCATTTGGTGGAGTAATAACTATTATTATGCAATTCAGATTCATGGCCTTCTTGAATGAGGCGATTGTCACATTCCGCAAGGAACCAAAGTTGGCATTACTGACGTGCTAAACACTTTTGAGCTCTGCGCCAAAGAATTTTCTACGTTTAAATAGTTGTCAACTACTAAAAGGCCCACTTTTATTATCAACTGTATAAAAGAGCTACTTCAATTTAACAAAAAAATGATCGATGTGCATTTTCTACAAAACACTGCCGCGTATCATGCGAAGTCATAGAAATCCGAGCACACAAAGTATCCAGTAGCCCACACATAACAGCTGCCATTGCATCATGTACCATACTGACAGGTGGGACTTTTGCCAGACAATATTTAAAAGCTTTTACTGCCATATTGCAATTAGCATTTACCAAGGACAAAGCAACTTTGTAGTTTTTACTTCTGAGCTTAAAGCTTTCTCAGTGATCTCTACGTCTTTTCTTGTATTTAAGTATATTTTATTTATTTATTTTTGTAATTTACGTCCTCCAACGATAAGTCATATCGGAAGATTAACGGAATGGGTGAAATGATGCTCAAATGAGCCCAGGGTCCATAGAGCTTAAGAGTTACCCGACATTCGTCCTTCAGGATAGGGGAAAACCCTGGGAAGAAACTTATCCAGGTAACTCACCCTGACCGAGATTCGAACTCGGGACCTCTTGAACATGAGGCAAATACGCTACCACGACGCTAACGAGGCGGGCTTATATTTTATTGCTAAACATTGTAACAAAACACAAAAGTTCACCTCAAACTTCTTTATTTGTCAGTAATATCATCGGATCAATGCTACCCCTTCCCCATTACGTAAATAGACAACTTCAGCACGTCTCTTTAATGTCTCTTTATGTTTCTTTAGCAGCACCAACTTGTGCTGCTAGTAATCTCTCTGATGTACCCACACACAGCTTCACCTTACACACGCCGACTGTAAACACAGTAATTCTGATATTCGCTCGTGAACTGCTTCACTGCGCCGACTCTTCACCACGGAGCTGCACTCGTCGACTGACACTCGAAACACAGACAAACGATAAACACCAAACACTACTTTGCAATGGAAACCTCTCGAATTACAGTCTCGGACGATCTTTTTGCGTAGTAACCATACCGTCAGCTGAGCTCGTTATCTCTCACGACCGACACACTTCTGCCTCGAGACGTCAAGTATTGGAACGCATGTCTCTCTGACCCCTCCCACTTACAATAAACAACAACGGTCGAGCCATCCCTGGGCAGGTATGATCAGAGGGATCAAAGACGCTTGCCATCCTTCAGACTACCAAGAGACGTCTTGGGGCCCCTTGGTTAATCCAAGAGAAACCCCAGATGTCTCTAGGACCCATTTTTACGCCTGATGGATCAAGCGATATACAACCCGTAACCAAAACGGAGCAAAAACTTTAAATCGTGTCTCCCAAAACGGGGGAACGCTTAAGTGCAGCTGCCTATGAGAAAATTAAACAAGGGCATCCCATTACAAATTTCCCAAAAATTCAAACACCCCAGCAGAACATGAAACCAATTTGCTCATTTGGCAGGTTAAGCCGCAAAGCGGCTAGGTACTGCGGCATAAGACACCCGGACTGGGAAAAAGAAAAATAGCCCCGTCCGACTAGGACTACCTCTGGACCTCTGGATTCCCCTACTTTCGATCACTCCTATACGTCAGAACTGCGATGGCGGCAACGTGGCATTATGGAAAATAGTCTACAAGGCTCATCTTTTCAAATAATGAAGTGAACCTGTTCAAAACCGATTAGGAGCAGGAAAAAAATGTCTTCATATTATTTTGCCTGACTCTACTAACTAATGTCCAAGTTCTTCTTTATAGTAGTTTATTAATGTTTTGAGTAACTTACGTGTACCCCGCCAGGATGTCCATGAGCGTTGATTTGCCGGCACCTGATGGCCCCATAATGGCGGTGAGCTCTCCGGATTGGAACTCTCCATTAACTCGCTTCAGTATGTGTTTGGTTTCTGCAACAAAATAATAATATTAGTAACATGCCATGTCTTGCTGCATTGTGCTACTACAATATTCCTGTATTCTTCCACATACTTTAAACCTATCTTTATAACTGTTTATCAGTTTGAAATATATCTAGTAACTAGCAGAATTACCCCACGTAATCCGTGGTTTGACGGTTTATCTTTCTAACATTAATTCTCGAAGGACACTACATATAAATCCGGAGTAACCACTGTACAATAGTATTTAAGTAATCTTGTTTATTTTCAGTCATAAAAACACAACTACATAACTTTGTTTTGAGGCTGTGGTACGAACGGTCCGAGTCAAGAACACCTGCGCTTCCTCAAAGTAGCCACTGAGCATTGTCATATCCGTGAACTTTATGTATCACATTATCCTTGTTACTATTCAAGGCTTTTAATGTTGGTTTACTTTTGCGTCTAACCAGCTCCAACAATGACTTTAAAGAATGCCTTAAACAGATCCAGCGTCGACACCGCAAGCTGCTGTAAATAGTAAACCAAGCAGCCATATATTTAACCTCTGACCAAATTTGTCTGTTTTATTACTCCATGACTGATGTCAAAGAGCAGATGAGCGAACGTTACGTGCGGGGCCTGAAAAGTTTCCGACCTCAACATGAAGATGGCAGCACTCGTAAATAAAAGCTAGTGAATTTCGTTGTTCATCTGTTGACAGTTACTCACCAAAGTTTCAGCTATTTTGGACGCTCAGTTGTTATGTAACAGTCGTTTGAGTGAGTTGATGTGAGTGTTTTTATGAAAATGGACAAAGTCAAGAATCGAGCTGTCATTAAATATTTGTTTTCGAAAGGCAATAAGCCTACGCATATGAAAGATGAGTTGGATTATGTGTATGGGGACTCTGCACCATCATTTACCACAGTGAAATTTTGGGCAGTTGAATTTAAACGTGACCGTAAAAGTTTGGGGGACGATGAACGTTCGGGACGTCCAAAAACTGCAACTACTGACGAAAACATTACCAAAATTGACCAAATGGCGCTAGATGACTGCCGAATTAAAGTGAGAGAGATAGTAGAGGCTATGAACATGTCAAAAGAACGCGTTTGTCACATATTAAATCAACATTTAGACATAAGATAGCTGTCCACGCGTTGGGTGTCACGTTTGCTCACGTTAGACCAAAAACGTGTTCGAATGAACATTTCCAACGCTCTTTTGGCGCAGTTTAGGCGCAATAAATCCGAGTTTTGGCGCCGATTAATTACTGTAGATGAACTTTGGGTGCACCATTATACTCCCGAAACTAAAATACAGTGCAGAAAATGGACTGCGAAGGGGGAACCGGCACCAAAAAAAGCAAAACCTGTTTCTTTTTTCGGCTGGGAAAGTGATGGCGACTTTTTGTTTGTTGAGATAGTCATGGAGTTATTTTAATCGATTATCTTCAAAAAGGAAAAACCATTACAGGAGTATACTACGCATCATTACTTGACAAGCTGAAGGCAGAACTTGCGGAAAAACTGCCACATTTGCAGAAAAAGAAAATCCTGTTTCACCAAGACAACGCACCGTCTCACACCTCAGTCGCTGCAGTGGCGAAAATCCACGAATTTATGGTTTGAACTGCTTGACTCTCCAGATCTAGCCGCAAGCAACTTCTTTTTGTTTCGTCATCTAAAAATTGCACTCGGAGGACAGAGATTTTCGTCAAATGAAAAGACAATCACCTTCGTGAACAATTATTTTGTAGATAAAAACGCCGAGTACAATTTGGACGGGTTACAGAGATGGGAGAAGTGTGTAGAGTTACAAGGAGATTATGTTAAAAAGTAAAAGAATAAAAATTCTGAAGAAAATGTCTTGTATCTTTATTAGGTCGGAAACTTTTCAGACCATCCTCGTATATAAACTCTGTTCCTTTGTTATTTTGTCAGGCCTGAAAACCTAAGTAATTACTTTTACGTTGACACTACTACGATCACCATGAAAACCTATAGATGGTCTTGTAAACATTTGTAGACATTACATAAAAAGTTTATTTTCTCTAAATGATTCTAGAGATGTTAAATGCTGATCTGCGATCTTTGTCAAATCTATCTACTACCTATACACGTGGTAGAGAAAGTCAAAAGGCCTTCGGTGCAACGTTCCAAGGAGAGAAGTACTCACACACACGTGCCTGCACAAGTAGCTCTTCAACTGTTTTATGTGCATTACCTACATTATGCAACATTTTGTTAACCTGAGCATCGTGAAGCCACAATGTAGATACAGTTCGCACGTGACCTACCTTACCGGAGTGGGCACAGGAAGTATTCGTACGGCACTTAATCTCTCAAGAAAATAGCAACATTCAGTCATTGGACCGACAGACGATACGAAAAAAAATAATTTATAACAAAATGTCATTCTTATAAACATAGAATTAAATGTCACAAAAAGTAACCGTAATGTATATTATTACAAAAATGTTGGCATTCCGTAATTCTTAGCTTTAATTGCAACCTCTAAACTTGTTGGTAGTGGATGGACAAGTTGTTTGAAATTTCTGTGTTTGGTATTTTGTTCCATTCAACAAGAGTCGTTTTTAGTGTTTGTTGATAACACTGGGCAACAATAAAAATGTTTCGGGCTTAAAAATAGTGAATTTACGTGTACTTCCATCAGCTGAATTAAAAAATCACTATAAAATGATAGATTAGCACCTGTTTTGAAGATAAAGTGACATTTCATTTTTTAGAGGGAAGATTTTAAATTTGGAGGATTTTTAGGGCCGTTGGCACACCTGTCAAATAACACCAGAGAGAAATTTTGGAAATTAAGTGATGCAAAAGTTAAGGAGGCATTTTTGTCGGATCACAATTAAGAGAACTTGTAAAGGATCCTGCATTTGACCAAATTTTATAGGGGAAAGAAAAGGAAGCTTGGGAAACCTTCAAGGGTGTTGTTCATGGATTTTTAGGCAGCAAAAGAGAAGACAACTACAAGCATTTGATGACAGTGCTCCTACAACATGTCCCTTAAGATCCATTTTCTCCACTACCACCGAGACGTTTTCCCTCCTAGTTGTGGAGCTGTTAGTGATGAACATGGGGAGAGATTCCATGAGGACATTTCTGTTATGGAGCAAAGATATCAGGGCCGTTGGAATGAAGTAATGCTTGCGGATTACTGTTGGTCTTTGTATAGGGATTCTGCGGAACTCCATCACAAGAGGCAAGCTAAAAGACGACGAAGTCAATAGGCCACCACATGATTCTCTTCAGGCACGACTATCTGCGAAGTATTTTTCCAGCAATTTAGAACTCTTGGCATGTAATTACCAGTTAAATTATAAAATGCACTTTCATTGTTATTAGCATGTATGTAATTAAAATGTATCCTTTTCTCTCAATCCGTTAATATGTAATACTTCCACCTTGTGTATATCATAGAGACTAGAGCTAATAAACATTTTTCATTGTCATATTTGTTTTTCTCAGCCCAAAATTAGTAGGAATTGCCTCACGAAGTGCTCGAAACATTCAAAAATTATTTTTTGTTGCCCAGTGTAATTGTCCTTTTCACGTGTTGGATAGGGTTACTGGGGAGAGTCTTGGTACTCAGCTCTTGCTTCAGAATGTCCATATACTTCCTGTGATCCAATATTGCATAATTAATATGTCGACATCTGACATAATCCCAAACAAGAACATAACAAACACCAGTTCCTCATTTGTTTTGCTCCACACTTTACGACTGCAGTACAGGCTCTCAGTTCTACCCAGTTGTCGTCGGTCTTTTCGCGTTACTTGCAAGTGTATTCTTTAGGATTTTTCCTGTTGTGTAAGCTGACATAGAACTTCCATTGTCTCCTTGGTTGTTGCAAACAGAACTTGCTGAAACAGTAACAATGTGGGAGCGAAGGATACTGCTCTCATCTCTAGCCGTGAGGATTTTAGACCGACCACTTCTAGGTTTGTTTAACACTCTCTAGTATCTGCGAGCCCGCCTCGGTAGCGTAGATGGTAGACTGTCTCATGCTCAAGAGGTCCCAGTTCAAATCTGGGTCAGGGTGAGTTACCTGGATAAGATTATTTCCAGGGCTTTCCCTTATCCTTAAATACGAATGTCGAGTAACTGTAAGCTCTACGGACCCCGGGCTCATAGGAGCATCATTTCACCCATTTCATTCATCGTACGATATGATTTGACTTTGGAGGACGTAAATTAAAAAACCTCTCTACGATATCGCGTAGATTATTGTGCAGTCTAATTATAATTTTTCTATCTTCAATGTTCTTGTTATGAGCGCGGTGGTTTCGTTTGCGACTCTCTAGCTGAGGGTACGAGTTCGATTCCCGGCCCTGAGGTATCGATTGGCTCATGTGAAGTGTCCTCTATGCCCAACGTAGTTCGGAGGTCCACTCGCCTCACCGTCGCTATCACCCTTTCATTGGAAGTAATGGACATCGCTCTCTGGATGCCTGCGCCTTACAAATGGTTCCGGTCACCACGTAGTGGGGCGAGGTTACCCCGAAGGCCGTAGTTGCCATACATACATATTTGTGTCATTTCTTCTTCGGCCCATTTTACTTTACTTCCGTCACTTGCCCAGGCAGGTGACCAGGTCGCTCAGAAAAAATGGGCAGCATGTGACGTAAGCACTGTTTGTACGACCTTTTATGCTTGAGTAATTCACAAAATAGCTTTGTTTTTATACAAGTGACTCCTTGTTTATAACTTACTTCTATTTTCTTTTAATCTTATTGAAGCTGCCACCTGCCAATCTACTAAGTTTCGCTATATTCTTCAGAATGTCTACCCTCATCCAAAGTTCCGTTATGTACCAATACTTCCTGTTCTCATTATGTATCATTCGTGTTGTTATGTAGCATTCATCCTACAGAGCTTTGTACGTCCATTCTTCACTAAACGATACCTACAGAAGCTTATTTTTTATCTACTACGTATTTATAAGAATACAGCGAGCTTAAATAAAATCTTTTAAGATTACGGGTTTCAAATATAATTCTCTTTGCATGACAAAGAAAAAAAGAAAAAAAAATCCTATTTACGAAAGATCAAAGTGAAAATTCAAGCCAATAAATAAGGAATGTTCCGGAAATTATCTCTAAACACACAAACTTTTAACTTTTTTTTGTGGGTTCATATAGCCTCAAAACACTTCCGGTAAAACATCAATAACAATACAATAATTGGATGGAATACAACAATTCCCCTGTTACTGTATGTATAAGAGAAGATTTTAAAATGATTAATGAAAACTTTCTGATGCAAACAACAAATACGACGCAGACGATGTGACGTTTTGCATTTTCGACACTCCAATGTTCCAATAAGTTTTGTGAGTTGCGAAAACCTTACCAAAACTACGACATTGTTATCTACTGACGTTGATCGTGTGTGTGTGTACATTTTTGTGTTTAGCTGAAGGTCGTTCCTTCTTTGTTCAGAGATTCTGCTCTCTAGCGACAAAAATAGCAACAAATGTGCTGCATGACACACTTGAACGCTTCCTCGAACACTCCAAACAGTTGAATGTCGTACTTACCTGCAGCTGCTAATGTTTCTGAAACTGAAATCAGTAAACATTTCCCTCGTCCACCAAATCGTAATAATTTAGCGATGACATCAGATTAACAGTTCGTAAAATATTCCCTGCAGTAAATCTGCACAAATTCCATGTAAAATAAATTGTCATTCGTTTTGTAAGGAAGTTTTTGAATCTGGTAATATTACAAAGAACACTTTCTAGGTTATACACAGATTTCTTGTCAATGTTTTACTCTTCACAATAAGCAAATATAAACAAAAACTGTCACAACACATATAAAATATGTTGCACACACATGACTTTCTCTACTCTTGCACAAACACTTGCTGCTCTATCTACTTCAAGATAAACATTATCTTATTGGGAATACAGTAGACTTTAAGTGATAGTCAAATGTTTTGGTCGTTATGTGATGTATACATGACTTTCTCTACTCTTGTACAAACACTTATTGCTCTATCTACTTCAAGATAAACATTATCTTATTGGGAATACAGTAGACTTTAAGAGTTAGTCAAATGTTTTGTGATGTCTTTGAATGTCCAAGAGATAAAAATGAATAACTACTTCCGTTTCAGAAAAGAATACCTATTGGAAATTCATTTGAGGTCCTCTAAATTAAAATAAATAAATTTTAGAAAACCCTTTATCTCTGCGTCTGTGAAGGTCATCTCAAAAACAAAATCGCTTAAATACCAAAGGTACGAGACAACAATTTTCAAATAAATTCCTTAACCCAAAGTAACTTCCATATATTGCAGATACTTACACGGCAAATGTATACTTTCAACTTTCTGCGAACAGCCAGCGAAGTTCTTTCCATTCAAAAGTAATTTTGTATAACTGGTAAACGTAAAGCGATATGACGAAAATGAAAACATGTACCAAAAATTGTAAAACTCTTTAATATTGATAATTAATTACAAATAAGTTTGTGTAACCTAAGACTTTCCCGAGATATCCGTTATTAATGGCTCGAATTGTTAAATATTTTGTCTTTCGTTTACAGTCGGGTCGATGTTCAATTGTTGGTCACGATTGTGTCCATAGAGTATGTAATATTAAGGTCGTTATATAATAACGTTCAGTTGTTAAACAGTTGACTAACGCTTTTATCTTCGTATTTATAACAAATGTGTAACGTAATATCTTCCGTAAAATGAAGTAAATAACGTTTCGCAGCAATGGTGTGTGGGTAATGATTGTGAGACATCGCCTTTTAGATTGTTGTCCACACAGACGCGCACTTATACAAAAAAAAAATGATTTCCTTAACGACTCTTCCCCTTTTGTTTTATAAACAACATAACATTTCCACAATCCCAGAAATTAACATTATTTATAACATATACATATGCAAATATTAATAAACAATTCCTGATGTGGCTAATTTAAAAGAACTGTCTCAAATTGCAGAACCACTTCGTTCCCAACCAAGGAAAAGATTGATAAAGAAGCTCCAGTACTGTTGGCAGGTGACCAGGCCGCAGTCCTTGATAACGTGACCTCAATAAAATGTAGGCTACGTAAATAAACAGTGTCATGTTGCAATCTCTTGCACATTTTTGGCACTTACTCCCTACAGCTGATAACAGTTTGTTTACTGGAAGCTGCTCCGACGCACGCTATCACAGATATTCTTCCGAAATCATCTTAAAACAGATTATTCTCAGAAGAGTGAAGGGGCTTCTGGCACACTTCTCGAACTGCTAAGCACTAATGAACGCATCACTCCAGCTAATGGAATGCGCAGCAATCACGAATAACAGATGTTAGGTCCACGTAGAGTAATCAGTGCGTTATCCGAGAGGTCTCTATAAAGCCATAGTAACCGTTCGACTAGAAATACTTCCCTTAAGCAATATACACTTATATGGATAGAGTCAACATGAAAAATTCAATGCCATGGCCGGGATTTGAACCACGGATCTCCTGGTTTCCTCCAGTCGCTCTAACCCATTGAGCTACCATGGCCAACTTGCCGTTACGACATCAAATTCTCCATTTGACTCGTATATTTCCCCGGTAGACCACTAGGGGCTCTCGCATCCGAGATACACCGTTTGTGGCGACTTACTATAGTACACTATATAATACTATACTACCGGGGAAATATACGAGTCAAATGGAGAATTTAATGTCGTAACGGCAAGTTGGCCATGGTAGCTCAATGGGTTAGAGCGACTGGAGGAAACCAGGAGATCCGTGGTTCAAATCCCGGCCATGGCATTGAATTTTTCATGTTGACTATCCATCAAAAACCTTAGCCTATATACGGCTAGTGATAAATGATTAATTTCTATCAATTAACTAAAATACACTTATATTCCTGCCGTCCTAAGAAGCACACTGCTCCTGTGAGCAATTCCGCGAACAAAACCTATAAAACGAAACCTACTGGTAAGCTACTCTTATGCATACAACTTGTTTGAATTAATATGGCGTAACACATATGTAGGCGAAGGTGTCACGCTTGTACACGTGGACGCGGAGTAATACAAAAAGTGTGTTTCTTAACGACGGATGCAGGTTACTCTTTTACAAAGTATCCTTAAAATTACTTATTTCTCTATTTTTGTGAAACTCAAGATGTTGTAATCACGTTCCATGGAAAGAGTAGTATGAGGAGGGGAGAGGTTTCTCGGAAGATCCTAAACGTAAATTCCAAGTTTGATATTTAACCCAATTTTCGTTTTTGAGTTACACTGTTGACATGTTCACAGAAGGAAATCAGTTCCAATGTTATATGCAGAACTTGAAATATCCATTGAAATGTCGGTATCAAAGTTTTATATAAACGGCAATACCTTATCTATTTACCATGTGCGTCGTAGAGAAAGTAAAAACAATTGAAAAAATTGATAAAAAGTGTTACAAATTTGGTGTTCTTTGACATAATAGCTCAGTACATGCGACGCAATGGCATGCATTAGCGAGGAGGCATTGTTTACTTTCGTGCTCAGCTGACTGACTCGATTCCTTTGTCACACACTGCTGGCGGAAGAGACCTTCGATATATCGTGCCAAAGTTGGCGACCTTCACACGGAGGTTGATGCTCTATTGCAAGCATATGTTACTTAAATAAGAACTTACTGCTGCCGTGTTTTGTTTCTGGATTGAAGCAGTTACATCTTACCACACAACTTTAATATTGCGCCTACTGTTTATACGAAAATAAAACTCTGATGCTTTGTACTCACATGACTTTCTCTACTCTTGCATTAATACAAACACTTATTTCTCTATCTTCTTCAAGATAAACATTATCTTATTGGGAATACAGTAGACTTTAAGTGATAGTCGAATGCATCGTTATACTAATGACATCAAATAAAATCTCTTACTACTAACACCCAATTAATTTCAGTATCAATATGGAACTTTTTAGAAAGTTTCCATTTTCTTAAAAATAGCTCTAAAGATTTTAATTAAAGTATCATATGTTTAGGACATTGACATTTTCATTACAAATAAATTGTGTATCTTGAACTTTCTGTGAATGTCCTCAGACATTCTCTTTGTGACTTTTTGTATAACTGGTAAACTGTAAGATATAAACAAAATGTTACTACACAACAAATGCAGATCTTGTTAAAATAAATTTATGCCTAAAATATTCTTGTGAAGTTAACCGTTTCCGAGATATTCCTTGTTATTTGTTTAAATTTTCCAGTGCTTATACTTTTTTTTTTTTTTTTTTTTTTTTTTTTTTTTTTTTTCAAATATCAAGTCGTTATTTATCTCTTGTACATACAGAAACATTTGACTCACTCAGTCTGCTTTCTTCTGTTTGCTGTAGGTAGCTACTAATTAATCTTGAGCCACTGCTACGAATGGTCCGAGTCAAGAAGGCCATGATAACAACTGAACATCGTTGTCCATATTTCACTATATCGTGTTACATTTCTCGAGGTTTCTTGTGTTATTATATCGGTTTACGTTGCGTTTAACCAAGTCAAAGCTTGGAAATATCTTGTCACAAAATTATTTCAAATAAATTAATTGTTTTAAAGTTATCTGGATTTGTTGTGTAGAACGCTTTCTCTGTCATCATTTGTACACCAGCAACACAAGGAGGTTATATAAAATTCAAGATCTAAATTTAACAGGCATGTAGACAACGTTAACAAATATTTTAATGATAATCAATGGAGCCATTTTTTATAAAATGAAAATATATTGAACAAGTATTGCTTGTGAAAGGGAAATTGGAGTTAAGTGGATTCTTTGAAAATGTTTGTATGACTTACTTGTACTACGATGAACTGAAATATTAAACTTGGTAACTGTCCGAATTTTGATTACTGAGTTACCGTGTTCACAAATGAACAGTTTGGAATGGAATGCAGTACCTCCTCTACCTTTAAGTATGTGGTATAGAGAGACTGTGAGTGTTGCATTGCCCTTTGTATCAAGAGGTTGCAATATGAAGTACACTTGAGCCTGGTTACACGTGCAGTCAAGTATACGACACTTGATCTTTCTGTACAAAGTATGTACTTACTTAAACACGTTTGTGCTTCTAACCTCACTTCTCTAGCCTTTTGAGCTACTCTAAATAAACGACATGCTGAAATTATATTCACATAATTTTCTGTATCCATTCAAACGAACAATTATTTAAACCCTTTTGTTCTCTCTAGTTCATGTTAATCCAGACACACATTTATAAACGTTAATATAAATTAGACTGTAGGTATTGTTAAGATATTCCTTGAAGTTCTTTGTGCCACGTTGGTTTGTCAATTTGATGAAGTTCCTTACTTGGTGTTGGGATAGATTTGTTACTTTTTATTCCCATTTCTCGGCCTAGCTGACAGTATTGACGATTCTTTAATACGTTGTGGTCTCTTACCTTTTTTGTGAAATAGCACTGACTGTATGTATAAAGATTGCACATTATTTTAAAAACACAATAAATATATTCAAGATACAATTACATGTATATATTCGTTTCCATCACTGAACATTTTCTTCTTTCTCGTCCCGGAAGTTCCTTCCATCTCCATGGTTACCTCATTTTTCACGATCGCTTCCCAGAGCATTTATACAATCTATTGCAGTTACTTGACTGCGCGTCTCTTTTGTTTTGTCACTTATTACATCAATATTTTATTAAATAGCTGTTCTAACATTTCGAAAATTTAATTAACATTTAAAATTAACGAATAGCTCTTGCTGGGGGCTATATTTAAATAATTCCTTCAGCACAGTGGGAATAACACAATACAGTAGAGCATAACCGAAAATAAAATCTTTTAAGAACCAGTCACTACGTGATAAACTGACTTTTCCATTCTCTATGCTTATACAGAAACCTTCTTTTTTGTAAATAATAATAATAATAATAATAATAATAATAATAATAATAATAATAATAATAATAATAATAATAATAATAATAATAATAATAATAATAATAATAATAATAATAATAATAATAATAATAATAATAATAATAATAATAATAATAATAATAATAATAATAATAATAATAATAATAATAATAATAATAATAATAATAATAATAATAATAATAATAATAATAATAATAATAATAATAATAATAATAATAATAATAATAATAATAATAATAATAATAATAATAATAATAATAATAATAATAATAATAATAATAATAATAATAATAATAATAATAATAATAATAATAATAATAATAATAATAATCAATTTCAATTTCAGAAAAATGTAAATACTGTAACATTCAAACACATAACAAGGAAAATGTCTCCCTGACATTAAATTCTCCAATTGACTCATTTTATTTTCCCGGTAAACAACTTAGAGCTCTCATTTTCGAGATACACATTTGTGGTGACTTACTTAAATACAAGGATTTTTATCATTGAACTCTTAATGTTAAATTTATATTGAGGAATTAATCCTTTCAGAATTAATCCTTTAAAATATAACTTCTGTATATGTAAGTTTTTAATTAATTAGACTCACCTGAAACATCCGTGGTTCAAATCCTAGGTGTGATGTTGAATTTTTCGGTTACTCTAATTAATTAAAAACACCCATATACAGCAGAAATTGTGTTTAAAAGAATTAATTCTGAATGGATTAATTCCTCAATAAAAATTTAAATATAAGTTTGTCTATCTCTTCCAGAGTGTACACGACATTTGAGTACATTCACAGAAAATGCCTTCAATTTGTCATGAGCATATCTTACAATTACGGTATTTCAATTTAAATTATTGCAGCCATTTTTGAGAAAATTAAAATATCTACTACGAAAACACATGCAAGAAAGACCAAATTTGTATGTGTTATTACTCCGTGGTCGACGACAGAGAGATAAATAAATAGTACATAGACTCGATGTTCGTTTGTTATTTTCTGAAACCATGCAAACGAATTTAATTATTCTGTTGTCAATGCTCTTAACACAACGATTATGTGAGGTATACACAGCTGGTCTAGCGAACTTATGTACGCATTACATAAACATACGTTACTACGTGAAGTGCAGTGACATTTCAATTGTCGGTAGACAGTAGCTTTTGCGCTGTGTCGAACGTTAATTTTGACAAGTTTGGTGCAATATAAGGTCATAATGAACATACACTTGCAGCGTCTTTTATGTCATATCGATGTTCCTGACTGTAAACACTCACTGAATGAAACTATTTCTGCAAATGTTTCTCTCGTGTAGTAGATTGAAACGTAAGAAATAGTTGGAGCGATTGTACTCTGTCCACAAGTATATCAGTGTTTAGGTCCAGAAGTTAAACAAACACTGCACGTAACCTTTGCTACCAAATAGTAACTAGTGTTACACGGGGGTTGCATACGTCACAAGGGTTCTACCCTGTGGCAGCTCTTGCTCAAGGACTGTTATTAGGGCTCTCAAACATCAGTATTCCCTGGACTCCTACTATAGCGGTTATACTATAAGCCATGTATACATCACATAACGAGCAAAACATTTGACTATCACTTAAATTCTACTGTATTCTCAATAAGATAATGTTTATCTTGAAGTAGATAGAGCAATAAGTGTTTGTACAAGAGTATAGAAAGTCATGTATACATCACATAACGACCAAAACATTTGACTATCACTTAAAGTCTTCTGTATTCCCAATAAGATAATGTTTATCTTGAAGTAGATAGAGCAATAAGTATTTGTACAAGAGTAGAGAAAGTCATGTATACATCACATAACGAGCAAAACATTTGACTATCACTTAAATTCTACTGTATTCTCAATAAGATAATGTTTATCCTGAAGTAGATAGAGCAATAAGTGTTTGTACAAGAGTATAGAAAGTCATGTATACATCACATAACGACCAAAACATTTGACTATCACTTAAAGTCTTCTGTATTCCCAATAAGATAATGTTTATCTTGAAGTAGATAGGGTAATAAGTATGTGTACAAGAGTAGAGAAAGTCATGTATACATCACATAACGACCAAAACATTTGACTATCACTTAAAGTCTACTGTATTCCCAATAAGATAATGTTTATCTTGAAGTAGATAGAGCAATAAGTGTTTGTATAAGAGTAGAGAAAGTCATGTATACATCACATAACGACCAAAACATTTGACTGTCACTTAAAATCTACTGTATTCCCAATAAGATAATGTTTATTTTGAAGTAGATAGAGCAATAAGTGTTTGTACAAGAGTAGAGAAAGTCATGTATACATCACATAACGACCAAAACATTTGACTATCGCTTAAAGTCTACTGTATTCCCAATAAGATAATGTTTATTTTGAAGTAGATAGAGCAATAAGTGTTTGTACAAGAGTAGAGAAAGTCATGTAAACATCACATAACGACCAAAACATTTGACTATCACTTAAAGTCTAATGTATTCCCTATAAGATAATGTTTATCTTGAAGTAGATAGAGCAATAAGTGTTTGTACAAGAGTAGAGAAAGTCATGTATACATCACATAACGACCAAAACATTTGACTATCACTTAAAGTCTAATGTATTCCCTATAAGATAATGTTTATCTTGAAGTAGATAGAGCAATAAGTGTTTGTACAAGAGTAGAGAAAGTCATGTATACATCACATAACGAGCAAAGCATTTGACTATCACTTAAAGTCTACTGTATTCCCAATAAGATAATGTTTATCTTGAAGTAGATAGAGCAATAAGTGTTTGTACAAGAGTAGAGAAAGTCATGTATACATCACATAACGACCAAAACATTTGACTATCACTTAAAGTCTACTGTATTCCCAATAAGATAATGTTTATCTTGAAGTAGATAGAGTATTGCTCTATCTACTTCCCAATAAGCACGGACTCCGGCCGTGAAAGCTTACGTTCTCTCGAGAGCAATAAGTGTTTGTATAAGAAAAGAGAAAGTCTAGAAATAGAAAGATCAGAGCTTTTAAGCTGATTGAGATTGAAAACGCGTATTTGCAATGACATTTTGAAATTGAATGTCTAGTAAAACTTACAGTCAGATGAGCAAAATCAAGTCCGGAATACCTTCAGTGGACTGAATGGTTCCTATTCTCTTTACTAGCAATACTCGCCAAGGACGGCGCCAGATTTTGTAATCTATTAAGCAATTAAATGGTTTCCTTTTAATTGCTTCAAGTGGCTGAATTAGAAATTCGGTAAGTACCTTTGTGCAATTATGTGGTTAACATGATTGGAAGAGGTCACAGAGGCTTCTACATTACACTAACCGATATTCCAAGAGGAGCTGAACTTAAATCCAGCATCACGATTAAGTGTGCTCCTCTCGGAGGAGATGGCCAAAGTCTCCTTAACTCTCCGCTCCCAGTATCTGTTGCATTTTGCCAAGATGGTCGTCTCCCGAAAGTTGGTAGTTACGTTTATCTGACCTAATTAGTTTTGTACACTCACGTCATCTCCTGACCGCGTATTTAATTTACTGCAGTCTTTTGTTCAGTGATGCGAATATCGATAGCGTTTTGTCTTTGTTTATGTTTGTGTTATATTCATTTTGTGGTTATAATATTTCTTAAAAGTGTCCTGATAATGGAAGAGATGTACACTCCCGAAACGTCGATTTCTAATCGTCTTTTCACCTGGCTTGTTTCCCGAGAAGGTCTGGAACATATATATTCTCTGTAGCAAATGAGTTAATATTACATTGTCGTCCAGTTGTGAGTTATGTCTCTAGTTCACCCGATCCTCCAGGAATCAATGGCCTAAGAGCGATCTAGTATACTCTATCTCTGTCCATTGTTCTCCCTACTTGGTGGTGTTTGTTTACATCGAGCCACATGTTCTACCCACAACAACTTTGAAATAGGACCCCAAGTTGTTAAGTTGGCCTGTTTTGTCTGCCAAAGAAGAATGGGGTCATGTCAAGGCCACATTGGTGTCTGGAGATCATGCCACACTCCCACGTTAAGTGACACATTCTTTGTCGCTATATCCTTGCATATGAATGACCCTAACAAAGAATATATCGCATATGGCTAGTGCCACGAAAATGAACTCATTCGATCTACTTTCTTCAAATATCATCTCATACAGACAGGTGTTACCACAAAAGTATACAGAATTCATTCAGAGTAAATAGAACTTAAGGGAATAACATAATATTCTCGCATCAAAATGACAACAACAACAAAAATGTTCTTTCTTTCAGAAAATAATTTTACTTACTCTCTTATATATAGTAAGTAGGAGGAGAGAGAGGGGGCAGAGAATGTGTGTCTGTGCGTGTCTTGAACAGCAAACTAAAAACAACAATTTGGTTAAACCCCAATTGGATATTTAAGTTTATTATCTTCCAAGATACAACAAGGTTAAAAAAAGTGCCACATTCAGAAGATTTTCATTTTTTCAAAAACAGCTATAATGATGCTACATTTTAAAAATATTTTCATAACAAATAATATGCATATCTTGAAATTTCTGTGAATGTCCTCAGAAGTACTCTTTATTCTGAATAACTTGTATAGTTGGTAAGTTGTAAGAGATTGACAAAATACCAGGGAGGTTCAATAAGATCCCAGTTGCTATGGGAAGTTTGTGTACTGTCATTTGTTACACGTCGTCAAAACAAATTTGATAGTGATTCATTGGTTAGTTTGGATTTTACAGACATTTTAATAAGTTGTTCAACTGTTTTTGCTAAAATGGAAAAAGTGTAGTATCGTTCAGTGATTTGCTTTTTACTTTTAAATGGCAAAACTTGCGAGGAGATAAAAGCGAAATTGGATGTTGTTTGTGTAGACCTTCCGTTTTTGACGAGGAGCGTCCAGGACGTCCTACAGATGTCGTTACCGAGCAAGTCATTGAAAAAGTCCACGATATGATTCTCGCTGACTATCAAACGAAGTGACAGAGGCCATAACTGTATCAACGTGAACGATAATTCATATTTTGGTCATAGCGGACAACAAGCAGGTACGGCTTTCAACTTGGAAGATGTTTAAGCGAAATCCAAAGGACTTTTTGCGTTTAGTTTTCACTGTCGATGAGATCTGGATTCATCATTATACTCCGGAAAGCAAACAATACTCAAATAATGGGTTCCTTCCGCAGAATCTGCTCCAAAGAAGGCAAAGATGGTCCCATTGGACGTAAAACTAATGGCGCCGACTTTTTGAGGTGCAAAGGACATCATTGACTTCTTGGAAAAAGTAAAAGCGATTATTGGAGCATACTACAGTTAGTTATTGTCCCAATTCGACAAGAAGTTGAAGGAGACATGGCTCATATACCGAAGAAGAAAGTTCTGTTTACGATAATGCCCCAGCAGTTGCCGCCGCCAAGCTACATGAAATGCTGTCACAACCCCCTACCATATCTTTGTGTTACCAAACATGAACAAATGACTTGCAGGAACATAATTTAGATGAAATGGGGAGGCCATCCTGGATACAGAGGCGTATTTTGCAGAGCTTGACAATTCTTATTTCTTGGAGAGGTTACAAAAATGGCAGGAGCGTTGGGAGAAATACATAACCTTAAAAAGGGGACCATGCTGAGAAATAAGTTGTGTTTGTAAGAACGTGGTGACCGCTTCATTGCTAACATGGGTACTTACTGAACCGCCTTCGTACAATACGCAGATATCACAAAAAACGTTGTAGATGACTGTTAAATGAGCCTACGTTTAGAGATGGCTGGTAATGGATAGACACAAACCACATCGCGAGCATTATGATTGCGAACTTTTATCTGTATAGCAGACCTTGGATATGGCGCGTGTCTGATATAGCACATTTTATGTAACGATGCAATAAATAACTAATGAACTAAGTTGTGTGCCAAGCCCAGTTTCGGGAGGTCGCATTACGGCCCCATGTCATCTCATGGTTTGGCTGTTCCAGGGTTCCAAGTGTTGGAGGGAGGTTTCTCTAGGTAAGTTCACAGTGGGGAGGGTGCGAGCTTGGAATGTTGACAATATTTATCGTGATGGTGGGATATCAACTTCTTGTACACCAATAACAACTCTCAGGTTTAATTTGTAATCATTTAATTAGTATCAATGCAACGAAAGCTACACCAAACCTGTATCTCTCTCGGAGTCACCACAATTCCACACAGGAAACAAAAGACGATGTTGTTTCACAAAGAACATTTAATGTGTGGGAATATGTCGTGTCGCGCACTTTTCTCAACAAGGAGTTTGTTATAATCATATATAATGTGTGTGACAATTGAAAACAAGTACTGAATTTAGTCAGTTGTTTTGGCGAAGACGAGTTTGAATTACTGAAGTATTATACGTGGCCGGCTGTATTAACCACACCTACCCAGACTCTTTAAAACACGCATAAAGCTCCATTCACGTAGAAAAGTTATCGCAAACACGAACACTAAAGCCTGTTGCCAGATTAATAAATAAGACCATTCACAATGATTTTCGTTAACATGAACGCTATCCCCAAACCTTACGAACTCCAAACTTTCCTGTTCGCATTTGCCGATTAAACAAAAGAGAGAGATCAGCATTTGACGAGAAATTGGTTATTTTATTTCAAAATCATCGTTGTCTTTATGACAGAAATTATAAATGCTACAAAAATAATTAATTACTAAAGGTAAATATTTAGAAGCAAGTTGCTAATGAACTGAAATGTGAAGGTGGTCATGAGCTGTTTATATTATTTACTATGGTACGTACCTGTCGACTTTGTGGGAAACTTCTGATTAGATAGGTTATAACATATTTCGCTTGATAATTATTTCTTATTTGCATCAATCGTCATTGTGGTTGGGAAAGTGCTGTTCTAAATGTATTTGATTACAAATATGGTAAACAACATACAAGACAATACAGTTTGTAGTGGCATTACATCTTCGTCAATCGTTGCAGTCTCCATTTGTAATCGCTGTGCAAAATGTGAATGACAAAGCGAATTTCATGTTCGTGTCATATGTTCAAGTCCCCTCGTAGAAGAGTCATCCTTCTCCTAGGACAAGCAGCCTTCCGGGACTCTGTCCCTTACTGACGTTATGATGGATTTATAATAATAGACGGTCGGGAGTTAAGTATCACAAGCTGTAGGATGAAAGAGAAGATATGTTGTTAATTATAGGAGACCATTGAGGTTATGATCTGCCTAAGGTAAACCTGGGACGCTTGTACATCAATGTCATATTCCCCGAGGCCTCGGATAAGTTGGAAGACGGCAATAGAATTTGGGAAATGCTAGGTCTGAATGAATGTTGTTGCTACTTGAAGGTATCGTAAGTTTGTAGAGGTTAGTTTTTGGAGCTGCGCCCCAGACCTTCATTCATAATGAAGAATGTCCCCTAAGGGCATTCACAGAAAATTCAAGATATACATTTCATTTGTCGTGTAAACATCTTAAACATGTGGTACTTTAATCAAAAACGTTATTGCTATCTTTGAGAGAGTGAGAATGTTGGAAAACTGTTCGTGTCTCATCACTGGATGATCACGAGGTCGAATCTCGGCCAGGAAATATAAATCATGTTGATATAAACTCTATTTAGACCTGAACACTACAGCTTCACGTTTTGTTCGCGAGTTCGGTGACCTTTACGCTCTTTACAGTAGATAATGTTCTCCATTGTTTTCCTGGCTGCTGACCGTCCATCTTATCGTTAAACAAACCAACTTAATCTCATTCTTACATTTAACATTCTTGTGTTCGCAATCGCTCTGTGGTACCGTGGGTTGCTGACACCAACATCAGTGATATACAGCGAGAACAGCAACCACAGAACTTAGGATGAGGGTTATTGCATTTTCTGGTGGCATCTTCAGTAAAATTGAAAGAAAATAGAAATGTTATGAACAAGGTGCCACTTGTATAAACACAAAGGTGATTTGTCAATTTGTCAGGCACAACAGGTATTGGTACGAAAAAACCTGGTTACGTCACTTGCTACAAGTTTTTTGTGAGTAGCGTGTTTCACAGCGAGTGACCTGCATGCACAGACTATTATCAAGCGGAAGTAAAGTAAAACGGGCCGAAGAAAGAATGAAATGACTACTGAAGAAACATTATAATTAAACTGCACAATAATCTACGAGATATCGCAGATAGTATGGAGATGACGAGAGCATGTCTTAAACAAACGTAGAAGATTGTCACTGAGTTGCATTATTGTTTCAGCAGGCACGGTAACATTTGTTTGCAACAACCAAGGAGACGACGGAAGAAGTTCTATGTCAGCTCACAGAACAGGAAAAAACGTAAACAATACACATGGAAGTAACGTGAAAAGACGTAGACTTCTGGTTAATGTGACAGCCTGCTTGTCTCGTACTGCAGCCGCAAAAGTAGAGAAAAACAAATGAAGAACTGGAGCCAAAAGGTCTAATTGCCACAGTGGAACATAGTAGAGGTTATGTTCTTGTTTGAGGTTGTGTCAGGTGTCGATGTAATAATGGATCACAGGAAGTATATGAGTGTCGCATATGATTTCGTTACTGCCTTCCTGCTTAAACTCGTGGAGTTTTCGTAAATATATACAACACATTTTCTTTATCACTTTCTTACTCAGCCATCTATATTCAACTTTTTTTTTACCAAAGATGATATATATCACAGAGTAAAACAAAAGAAAAAAGAAAAGTTATTATTCACTGGTTTCTCTATCGTGTCCACTAGGGGAGCCTACATGAGCATTGTGAAGAAGAGTTGAGTACCAAGAAGACTGCAAGTTCATGGTCCAAAGCATACAGTTGTTATATCATACCTCTACCAGTAGCCCGCCTCGGCAGCGTAGATGGTAGCATGTCTGCCTCACGTTCAAGAGGTCCCAAGTTCGAATCTCGGTCAGGGTGAGTTACCTGGATAAGGTTTTACCCGGGGTTTTCCCTTATCCTGAAAGACGAATGTCGGGTAACTCTAAGCTCCATGGACCACGGACACATTGAGCATCATTTCACCCATTTCATTCATCGTCCGATATGACTAAATATTGGAGGACGTAAAGTACAACAACAACAAAATTCTACCTAGTAACCCTATCAAACACGTGAAAAGGACAATTAACAACAAACACTGGAAACGGCTGTTGTTGAAGAATGGAACAAAATACCAAACACAGAGATTTCAAACAACTTGTCCATCCACTACCAACAAGTTTAGAGGTTATAACTAAAGCTAAGAACTACTCAATGCCAACAATCTTGTCATAATGTACACCTTCGGATTGTACAACTTTTGTTGAATTGTGTTTTATTGTGACATTTTGTTTTTATATATTGAAGCTATCTTCTGTGATCGCTATTTCCCTAAATATTCTTTGGAATATCGATTTCCTTTAGACATTTAGTGCTCAGTGTGTGGACTATTTAAATCGTGAATCTGCGGATCGGTGGATGTGTATGACGCGATGTTCATGACTAACAAGCATTATTAAAAGGCACGGTATTGCTGCCTCCGCAATAATAAAGACGACTCTGGACCCCGACTCTAATTCATGACTCATAACTGACCCGCATACTAAAACCTCAATTGTTAGTTTCATCTTTGAGTTGATAAGATACAAGGTAGCGCTTCTGTTACCAACAAAATAAAACTCTCTGATCACGTGTGGCGTGTACAATATTGAAACAATTTTAATAACTTTCTCTTTTACTCGTATCTGTTTGTCTGGTACATTTTTTGATACTAATTTCTCAACGAATTAGAGACTTCAAACTTTAAACGTAGCTCAGAACTGGATAATAATGCAATATTAACTCGCAATCCAAAAATTCTCCTCTCAAACTACTCTTTATATGGACATTTTTTTGGAAAATTTTGATTTTTTTTCTCAAAAATAGTTTTTAAGATTTCAATTAAAATGCCAAATATTTAAGATATTTTCATGACAAATGGAAATATATATGTTCAGTATTTTGGGAATGTCTTCAGAAGTTCTCTTTATTCTCAATGACTTTTGTATAACTGGTACAGACAAAATATTACTACATAGCTAATGTAGATTTGGTTCAAAATAATTTGTCAGATACATTTCCTGGGTAATGTCAAAGCCAACTCCCATACGAATTGTATGTAACAGAGTCATGTCTATAAACCTCTGTTAGATAAACATAAAGTACATCGAGGAATAAGTGTTTTCAACAATATCTTGGACAAGAGTGGGTACAGAAAGTCATGTGAGGATAATATTTTTCTTTTTAGACAACGCTCGAATTTGTAAAATATGGAACAAAGAGAAATCACGTTTAAAGCGAGATTACTCTCGTGTACAGCGAGATGTATTGTTTTGTCTTACATGAGGTAATGAACATTAATGGTATTTCATATTACTTCCTAGATTTTTCGAAAGTAGTTGTACTGCTGTTCTTTGTGTAGCTAGTGTAGTTTCCTTTTCATTTACTTTTATATTCCTATTCACCGCCATTTAATGTTTATGTAGGTTATATAGATATGCCAGACAAAAGAACAGCGTTCCAGAACGAAAGCTCCCCGTATAGGTTAACTGTATAACGAATTGAGATAAGTTCAAGATTTGTATTGTAAATAGATAATGTGAAATAAGATGTAAATTATTAAATGTAAAACTAACCAAACCAAGTCGAATTATTAATAATGTGTAAACACAAGACGTAACTGCCCTGTGATTGGACTTCGGAACCAAACGTGGTCACAACGGTAATAAATAACGCTAATGAATTTCATTAAAATACCATATATGTATTATTTCTTTATAAACTTATCCGGAGGTTATAATAAATTAAAAATGCTATTTGTCAAATATTGAGCATACGCCACAGAAAGTAAACAAACCACAGCTGAAATACACACTTGAACGTAAAGGCCACAGTTTGACCTCGAGCCTTGTCTTAAACCTGCTTGGTAGCTTTCATTGCATTACGTTACGTTACAACTGAATTCATTTGTTTGTAGATTCGCTAAATTCGTGAGCGGAGAGGTTCAGACGTTACGTCTGTAGCTATACCACATTTGCTTAAAGTGTACCAGTAAATTAAAGAAATAACCAACAACCCTGTTATTCATCTCTAACGGACGTTCGACAGTACTTGGAAGATTGATTTATTTTATTACAAGCAGTATCATAAGACGTCTGACTTCCGTGAGAAAATTTACCTGGGAAGGTCAGACTGTCGAGTCACATTTATCTGCACTATTTAATACGTAGAATATGGATTTAAATACTATATCACAACGTTTTGACCATGAAACGTTAAATTCTATAAAATAATAATCTAAAATAGATTTATTGCGATTAGTGGAGTTCGACTTGTTCAGTATTGTCAACTAAGGAAACGAAATCCAGAAATTATGTACATAAACATTAAACATCTTTGAATAATGCTAACCGATAGATATGAGTAGACTGTGCTATGATTATGTAACCAAACGAGCATCTGAAAGTACATTCAGAAGTTCTGGAAACCAACAGAAATAAGTTCAACTTTACTACCATCCTGTAAAGCAACATAAGTAAGCCATACTAATAGCATTATATTATGAAATCATGTATTATAAGCTAAATTACATTAAATTATTCTTTGAAATGATGTAAAGCGATGCAACTAAGAAAAGAACTCGAGCATGTAGTACTGCACAATGAAATGCTGTCTTTTGTTTAATTAAAACAAAAAAGAGTCAGCGAGGGACTGGACCTAGGAAGATCGTTTGTGGTCAGATCTTAACAGTTACAGACTGAAACTCGTACAACCGCCGTCCACACTTAGGACCTAGAACTAACCAATCAGGGTAAAAGTGAAGTACAACGGGGATCGACAATTATTCTGGAAGATAAAAGCTGCAGACTGAAGGCGAGCAGCTGCAAGCCCAGGACGTGAGTCACCAGCGTGGCTCGAGAAATATGCAGTTGCTTTGTTGACAAACCGCGATAAGGCATCCAACTTCCCAGAAGGAGGTCTGTTCAAAAACGTTAGGAACATTCCTAATTTCATGCCAATGTATCGTGTTGGAGCTAACTGCCGGAAGTTTCACTGTTGTACTGGATGGCAGAGTAACGGGTCTAGGAAAACCAAATGATGCACCCTGTCCTCTCGCCTCATCCTTTCTCACTTGGAGCATAGGTCCCCATCTATCCTATAATCTTTGAAGTACTTGAAGGTCTTGTAACCCAACACGACGTCACACATTCAACACAATCCTTGCCTTTATTACAATCAAACTCGCGACCCTTGCAATCTTCTTTACCTTGTAGAACCAATGCACCTGACCTTTCCTCACTTTTACTCGACCACACTCACATATTACACCTGGATACTATAAGGTTACCTTCTTTTTTTCTTTTGTGACTTACGTCCTCCAACGTTGTCATATCGAACGATGAATGAAATGGGTGAAATGATGCTCAAATGAGTACAGGTACATAGAGCTTATAGTTACCCGACATTCATCTTTCAGGATAAGGGAAACCCCCGGAAGAAACCTTATCCAGGTAAGTCACCCTAACCGAGATTCGAACTCGGGACCTCTTGAACGTGAGGCAGACATGCTACCAGCTACGCTACTGAGGCGGGCTCTCCAACTTATCGTATAAAATATGAATTGCCGTTCCCGTCGATACATCTACGACCTCTGTCACTTCGTTCGACAGTCAGCGAGAATCATATCGTGGACTTTCTCAATGACTTCCTCGGTAAGTACAACTGTAGGACGTCGTGGACGCTCCTCGTCAAAAACGGATGTTCGACCACGTTCACCAATATCTAACTGTTGTCATAGAAGGCGAAAGATCTCCATAAACAACATCCAATTTCGCTTTTATCTCCTAAAAAGTTTCCCATCTAAAAGTAAAAAGAGAATTACTGCATGATACTGCCCTTTATTTTAGCAAAAACATGTTGAACAACTTATTGAAATGTTGTAAAACCCAAACTAACGTATGAATCAGCACCAACCGTGTAACAAATGACAGTACACCAACTTCCCTTAACAACACGGGTACGTATTGCACCTCCCTCGTACATGATAACTATAACGTTCGGTTCTACAGTTCTGCCAATGTAAATAGCCAATTTTCCCATTGTGATACTACAAACCGGAGACTGTCCTACCGGAGGAGGAAGTACATTTCCTCAGGGCATATCATCTTGACATGGACCGTCGAGACTACCGCCGACACTTCTACCCTGATGAGGGATGTCAAATGATCAAGATGAAATGGAGGGACAGGAAATTCGGGAGATGTAATTAACCTACTCAGCATTCACCTAGCGACTCGGGAAAACCCCGAAAAACCCGGGTCAGGTAGGGAACGGAACCTGGGCCTCCCGAATGCGGGTCACAGACGTAACCAGCTGAGCCATGCCACTCGGTGTATGTGGTCTTTACGTCAAATCCTTGTAAGATTTCGTTTTTGAGTTTTCACACATCAGGTCTTCCCCCCCCCCCCCCCCCCCCCGCCCTGGTACATCCAGGAGGTCCAGAAAGTATTTTTCCTTTGAACTCTTGATATGAAATTCTCGGTGGAATTAAATTTATATAGTTCCTATAGACATTTTCAACTCATTAACACAACATTTTAATTTTCTTGTAATGCATGTTTTAGAATGAGATAAAAGTCTGGAAAAGTAAAACTCATAAGCCCTTTTGCAGTTAAACCATGGAGCCGGGAGATGTGCAGCAAAGAGTGCAGGTGGCTGAATCATTAACCCGATCACGTAAACGGAGAAGATCGAGGAAGTTGTGAAGGTCGTTTGTTGTAAAGTAACCAGTTTTTGTTAACAGCTGGTTGTTCCCGGGCGTTTATATTGACCACACGATATTATTTATATGACGTCATGGATGCCCGTTACCTTAAAGTTACGTCCTTTTCAGCCTCTGCTTTAGGTCTTCCAGATCTTGGACATGACCGCGTATGCAGTCAGTTTCTTTTCTTCTCTTCCATATGTGGAGGATTAGGCATCGGGCCGCAACATTTTACGACTCTTTGCAGATCCTTCAGACTGCCCCGGAGCTCAGCTCCTATACGACAATACCAACATTTAAACGTTCGCACCCAAATAAATAAACACTTTTGGATTCCTATTACAACAAGCTGGGCACAAGAGTCGTTATATGGTAGTCCAGAAACAATCTTGCTAACTCCTACACCCTCCAGACAAGCCCTAATGAGGCAATCTTCAAGCTGCCAAAATACTGGCTCGCTCTTCGTTGGAAATTTCCTAGCTGACGATTGCACCATTCGCTTTTCCAAGAAGTCAGTGAGTCTGACACTCTTTATATCCCAAAAACTCGTCACCATTACTTTTCTCGTCGATGGAACTGTCTTTGTAGCAGATTCTCCCACTGCCTTGATCGTTGCTTTACCAGGACAGTTCAATAAAGAATGATCATAATTCTTTTACCGTCATAATTTTTTGCACTAAAATTCAATCTTATTATATTCTGTTAGCTTAATGTGAAAGAAACACGCCGTAGTAGTTTCATTGTTGGTACTCCTGGTTCCCGCCTGTGAGAACCAGGCAAGTTCAGATATGTTCAGTATCGCCTACCGCTGTAATGGAGGTAACATGCAGTTACAGTTGATGTTAGAGAAAGATCCGGAGTTTCTTTCAAACGTAATCACTGCTGATGAAACTTGGCTACATCATTTTGACCCTGAGAGCAAACAGCAAAGCTCAGTATGGAAATCTTCTTCATCACCAACCTCCAAAAAAGCAAAAGTGGTTGCTTCTGCTGGGAAAGTTATGGTCATCTCATTCTTTGATATTCATGGAATGGTTTATCAGCATGTTGTACCTGCACACACACATCAGTAACTGGACAATACTACAGGGATATCCTGAAAACATTGCAAGTCCATATCAGGCGCAAAAGACCACATTTCCGTGAAGCAGGCTGGATGCTGCACCACGATAATGCTCGGCCGCATATTAACAATTTTGTTGCTGAATATATTGCAAAAATCAACGTGAAGTGCATCCCTCACCCTCCCTATAGTCCGGATTTAGCCCCTTGTGACTTTTTTCTATTCCCTAACTTGAAGAAACGCCTTCGTGGGAGGAATTATCCATCATCAGAAGCAGTGGTGAAGGCTGCGGAGGTGCGCTCTCTCAAAAAATGGTTTCCAGCGTGTCTTTGAAGACTGACAGAAACGTTGGGACAAGTGCATCGCATTCAGGGGACACTATTTTGAGAAGGACAATCAAAATTAGGAGGATGAGTAATGGTACGTTGTCAAAAAAATTGTGATCATTCTTTATTGAACAGCTCTCGTATTTACGGATTATCCAGACGATCAGTCGACACATTTAGTCCTTGTCGTATTTCACTTAAAGAGCTCTTAAGTTGTCCAATGTGAGCATCGCACCAACTTATCAAAATTGAATTGCCCTTAGGGTGTCCTGGACACCTCTATCAAACACTGATATTCAACCACGTTTAAAGTCGTTGAGCTAATATGGCAAAACGTCCGCCTAAATTTAGTTTTCATCTCCTCGAAAGTCTTTATTATCCAAAAGTAAAAATCGAATCACGAAACAATACTGCACTTTCTCCATTTTAGTGAACACACACTGAACAACTAACTGAAATGTCTGCCAAATTCAAACTAACCTACGAAATTTGTTTTGGCAACATGTACATCACCTAGCCATAGTTCCTTAGAGTTGGGAGGAACGGAACTGCTACCACACCCAGCATACAACCACCTTTTTAGATCTATGGCTCATTTTCTACGTGGAACAAATTTTAACATCTTTGAAGCCGTCCAAGTGGGTGTTACCAAATTCTTCACATCAAAAATCAGAGACTGGTAGCATCGTGGGATAATAAACCTCGATGAACTATAGCTGAACACTATACAATCCGATGGTCTATACTTTGACAGTTAGTTGTCAGAACACATTTCAAATAGTTTTTCTTAAAAAAACGACATTACTTATGAGATACTATCTTTATTTATTTACGTTGTTCATTTGTTTATCTCTTGTAAATACAAAGAGAATATAATTACACAGACATCTCACAACATTTGACTATCACTTAAAGTCTACTGTATTCCCAATAAGGTAATGTTTATCTTGAGGTGGATAGAGCAATAAGTGTTTGTACAAGAGTAGAGAAAGTCATGTATACATCACATAACGACCAAAACATTTGACTATCACTTAAAGTCTACTGTATTCCCAATAAGGTAACGTTTATCTTGAAGTAGATAGAGCAATAAGTGTTTGTACAAGAGTAGAGAAAGTCATGTATACATCACATAACGACCAAAACATTTGACTATCACTTAAAGTCTACTGTATTCCCAATAAGATAATGTTTATCTTGAAGTAGATAGAGCAATAAGTGTTTGTACAAGAGTAGAGAAAGTCATGTATACATCACATAACGACCAAAACATTTGACTATCACTTAAAGTCTACTGTATTCCCAATAAGGTAACGTTTATCTTGAAGTAGATAGAGCAATAAGTGTTTGTACAAGAGTAGAGAAAGTCATGTATACATCACATAACGACCAAAACATTTGACTATCACTTAAAGTCTACTGTATTCCCAATAAGGTAACGTTTATCTTGAAGTAGATAGAGCAATAAGTGTTTGTACAAGAGTAGAGAAAGTCATGTATACATCACATAACGACCAAAACATTTGACTATCACTTAAAGTCTACTGTATTCCCAATAAGATAATGTTTATCTTGAAGTAGATAGAGCAATAAGTGTTTGTACAAGAGTAGAGAAAGTCATGTATACATCACATAACGACCAAAACATTTGACTATCACTTAAAGTCTACTGTATTCCCAATAAGATAATGTTTATCTTGAAGTAGATAGAGCAATAAGTGTTTGTACAAGAGTAGAGAAAGTCATGTATACATCACATAACGACCAAAACATTTGACTATCACTTAAAGTCTACTGTATTCCCAATAAGATAATGTTTATCTTGAAGTAGATAGAGCAAATAAGTATTTTTTTATTTTTTTTTCATAGTTTTTTTTTTGTTTATTTAAGACGGGAATGGGTACCGGGTAAGAATTTTTTTTCTTTGTTTTATTGGCTTGTACTGTGAGACAAATGAAGGGTTCTATTTGCTTAGATGGTTCTTAGATCTGCATTTGTTCTAAATGATAAATATATGGCTCCAGCAAACGTAAGGTTTTCTTCCGTATAGAGGTCCATCTCTGCTCTTTCAAAAATATCCGTAGGTGCTTTCCCAACACAGTAGCTCCTCTCCTTACTTTTATCAGCCAATGTAGTGCACCAGCAACCAACCACACAGCAAAATTGTGAAATTTCTTGTCCTTGAAACGAAACTCCAGTTGTACCAGCTGTGGTACCGAACGTAAGTATTCTTCTGGACGAAGTTTATGTAATGTGTCTTGGATGGAGGTCCAAATCAAGTCAGCGCGCTGACAGTTGTACAAGCGATGTGCAAGTGTATCATCTTCCACACATACGCCACAGATCTTCGAATTCACTCTCCCGTGACGCCACATCTTTTCTGCAGTTGGAACCGTTTCATTAATCACTTCATAAACCGTTTCTCTCCATATCGACGGAAGGTTACAGTTGGTTGCATTGGCCCAAACGCATTTCCAGTCACGACTGTATTTTGTTTCTACATTAGGTCGTTGAATACCTGGCTTCGTCAAGTGACGATAGAGGTTCTTGGTAGTCAGAAAATTCTCCAGTCGCTCCCCAGAATTTTCAAGAGCACGAAGCTTGGCAACCAAACGATTAAATTCCCGTGTCGGTCTCTCCACGGTATGTTACTGGTCATACCAAAACTTCTTGTCAATCGGAGACTCACTGCTAAGTAACGAGGACAATCCTCTCTTTCCCAACAGCGCCATACACTTGTTGTCAACATCCACTAGACCACAACCACCTTTCTTTAGAGGAAGACGCAATTGCGGGCGAGCAACTCGATATGCTTTCCCCGTCCACAGGAAGTATCCGAGCAGAGTCTCATAACGTTGGGCGAACTGCTTAGGGAGCGGCAAAATCTGCGCTACATACCACAGTTTACTCAAGGCATAAGTATGAATGTAGCAGACGCGTTGCAACAACGTTAGATTTCGAGAGCGATCTTCATGTAAGTTAAAACGTAGCGCGTTGATCCTCTGGGTCCAATTAAGAGAAATCATTTCTGATATGTCAGAGGTAAATATAACCCCTAGTATAGTGGTCTGTGGAACCACTTTCATATGCAGCAAAGTTGGTGGATGTTCCCAGGTACCTAGTGGAAGGATTTCTGATTTGTGGGCGTTGAGCTAAGCTCCCGAAAGTTGACTATAAGTCACAATCGCCGTGGCTATCTCCTCCATATCCTGGTGATCTTTGGCCAAAACCGTCACGTCATCCGCGTAAGCCATTACTTTAAGGCGTTCCCCAGCTATATTTAAGCCTTGCAGTCTATCTTGTAGCATCTGGAGTAATGGATTGAGTGTCAAGGCAAACAGTCCCATAGATAAGGGACACCCCTGCCTGACAGATTGTCGTATTGGAATAGGTGTCGACAAAAAGCCGTTACAAAGTATTCTTGACGACGCTTGGCGATAAAGCCCTTGAATCGCCGCTACCATTTGTTGAGGTACCCCAGCTGCGCGCAAACACCGCCAGATATACCAGTGCTGAACTCCATCAAAAGCTCTATGAAAATCCAGATTAACTAATGCCAAGGAGCTATGGTGCTGCTCAAGATGGACGACCACATCTCTTAATTCCGTAAGGGCACCAATAATGTTCTTGCGTTGAAGAGCTGTTTGATTAACATGGAGCATCTCCTCAAATGCTGGTTTTAGTCTGCTGGCCAAAAGCTTCGCAAAGATTTTGTATAAGAGTAGAGAAAGTCATGTATACATCACATAACGAGCAAAACATTTGACTATCACTTAAAGTCTACTGTATTCCCAATAAGATAATGTTTATCTTGAAGTAGATAGAGCAATAAGTGTTTGTACAAGAGTAGAGAAAGTCATGTATACATCACATAACGACCAAAACATTTGACTATCACTTAAAGTCTACTGTACTCTCAATAAGATAATGTTTAACTTGAAGTAGATAGAGCAATAAGTGTTTGCACAAGAGTAGAGAAAGTCATGTATACATCACATAACGACCAAAACATTTTACTATCTCTTAAAGTCTACTGTATTCCCAATAAGATAATGTTTATCTTGAAGTAGATAGAGCAATAAGTGTTTGTACAAGAGTAGAGAAAGTCATGTATACATCACATAACGACCGAAACATTTGACTATCTCTTAAAGTCTACTGTATTCCCAATAAGATAATGTTTATCTTGAAGTAGATAGAGCAATAAGTGTTTGTACAAGAGCAGAGAAAGTCACGTGAGTTCAACATCAGATTTTTTGTACTATTGTCATTGAGTGCAAGTTAATCTTGGTTGATGCACTTGTACATATAGGTCATGGTTCATGATATCAGTTAAATTCCAAGCGTGTGTGACCTCAACCCCACGCATCCCTGTCTCGTAGAGGAGTAAGTGTTTGTGACCCCACTGCAGAAAAAAGGTCGCATAGCAATAACAGTCCTCCAACTGCGCCATCATTTGGGTAACTATAGTAAAACCTCGTTAACCGGGACCAGTTTTGAAAAAAAAAATGTTTTTTGCGTAGTAAATAAGACTTGTTTTACAGACGATAAATTGCTATTCCTAACACATTACTTGAATTCTGTTACCAGCAAGTGAATTTATTACAATCACCTCATCTGCTAGGGACAAGCTTGGATGGGAAACTTTGATAAAATTGTGGTCTGGTGTGTGTGATTTAACAGACAACAGGATTGAAGAAGAAGAAGAAATACGTATGGAACACAATTTTATAGGGTGGCTCCGTGGTTCAGTCGGTAGAGCACCTACCTGCCGAAGATAGTGGTCCCAAGTTCGGTTCCCGGCGGAGAAGATGGGGATTTTTCTCTGCCCACGTTAATTCCCCATCTTCCCCAGAGTCTGGAAGTATGAATGAGAGTGCTAATGTGTACGTGATCTAATGATTAAAACACAACGAATACGAGCTAACACTTTCGATATGTTCCAAAGGAGAACAGCCGCCGATATGACCATTGCAGTTAAAGGCGGAGTATAAATGTGTACGTGATCTAATGATTAAAACCGAACGAATACGAGTTAACACCTTCGATATGTACCAAAGGAGAACGGCCGCCGATATGACCATTGCAGTTAAAGGCGGAGTATAAATGTGTACGTGATCTAATGATTAAAACCCAACGAATACGAGTTAACACCTTCGATATGTTCCAAAGGAGAACGGCCGCCGATATGACCATTACAGTTAAAGGCGACGTATAAATGTGTACGTGATCTAATGATTAAAACCCAACGAATACGAGTTAACACCTTCGATATGTTCCAAAGGAGAACGGCCGCCGATATGACCATTGCAGTTAAAGGCGGAGTATAAATTTTTACGTGATCTAATAATTAAAACCCAACGAATACGAGTTAACATCTTCGATATGTTCCAAAGGAGAACGGCCGCCGATATGACCATTACAGTTAAAGGCGAGGTATAAATGTGTACGTGATATAATGATTAAAGCCCAACGAATACGACTTAACACCTTCGATATCTTCCAAAGGAGAACGGTGACCGATATGACCATTGCAGTTAAAGGCGGGTTATAAATGTGTACGTGATCTAATAATTAAAACCCAACGAATAAGAGGTAACACCTTCGATATGTTCCAAAGGAGAACGCCCGCCGATATAACCATTGCAGTTAAAGGCGAGGTATAAAAGTGTACGTGATCTAATGATAAAATCCCAACGAATACGAGTTAACACCTTCGATATGTTCCAAAGAAGAACACCCGCCGATATAACCATTGCAGTTAAAGGCGGAGTATAAATGTGTACGTGATCTAATAATTAAAACCCAACGAATACGAGTTAACACCTTCGATATGTTCCAAAGGAGAATGGCCGCCGATATGACCATTGCAGTTAAAGGCGGAGTATAAATGTGTACGTGATCTAATGATAAAAACCCAACAAATACCAGTTAACCCCTTCGATATGTTCCAAAGGAGAACGCCCGCCGATATAACCATTGCAGTTAAAGGCGAGGTATAAATGTGTACGTGATCTAATGATAAAATCCCAACGAATACGAGTTAACACCTTCGATATGTTCCAAAGAAGAACGGCCGCCGATATGACCATTGCAGTTAAAGGCGGAGTATAAATGTGTACGTGATCTAATGATTAAAACCCAACGAATACGAGTTAACACCTTCGATATGTTCCAAAGGAGAACGGCCGCCGATATGACCATTGCAGTTAAAGGCGGGGTATAAATGTGTACGTGATCTAATTATTAAACCCTAACGAATACGAATTAACCCCTTCGATATGTTCCAAAGGAGAACAGCCGCCGATATGACCATTGCAATTAAAGGCGGAGTATAAATGTGTACGTGATCTAATGATTAAAACCCAATGAATACGAATTAACACCTTCGATATGTTCCAAAGGAGAACGGCCGCCGATATGACCATTCTAGTTAAAGGCGAGGTATAAATGTGTGCGTGATCTAATGATTAAAACCAAACAAATACGAGTTAACACCTTCGATATGTCCCAAAAGAGAACGACCGCCGATATGACCATTGCAGTTAAAGGCGCTGTATAAATTGTTACGTGATCTAATAATTAAAACCCAACGAATACGAGTTAACATCTTCGATATGTTCCAAAGGAGGACGGCCGCCGATATGACCATTGCAGTTAAAGGCGGGGTATAAATGTATGCGTGATCTAATGATTAAAACCCAACGAATACGAGTTAACATCTTCGATATGTTCCAAAGGAGAACGGCCGCCGATATGACCATTGCAGTTAAAGGCGGGGTATAAATGTGTGCGTGATCTAATAATTAAAACCCAACGAATACGAGTTAACATCTTCGATATGTTCCAAAGGAGAACGGCCGCCGATATGACCATTGCAGTTAAAGGCGAGGTATAAATGTGTGCGTGATCTAATGATTAAAACCCAACGAATACGAGTTAACATCTTCAATATGTTCCAAAGGAGAACGACCGCCGATATGACCATTGCAGTTAAAGGCGAGGTATAAATGTGTACGTGATCTAATGATTAAAACCCCAAAAATACGAGTTAACACCTTCGATATGTTCCAAAGGAGAACGGCCGTCGATATAACCATTGCAGTTAAAGGCGGAGTATAAATGTGTACGTGATCTAATGATTAAAACCCAACGAATACGAGTTAACACCTTCGATATGTTCCAAAGGACAACGCCCGCCGATATGACCATTGCAGTTAAAGGCGGGGTATAAATGTGTACGTGATCTAATGATTAAAACCCAACGAATACGAGTTAACACCTTCGATATGTTCTAAAGGAGAACGGCCGCCGATATGACCATTACAGTTAAAGGCGAAGTATAAATGTGTACGTGATCTAATGATTAAAACCCAACAAATACGAGTTAACACCTTCGATATGTTCCAAAGGAGAACTGCCGCCGATATGACCATTGCAGTTAAAGGCGGGGTATAAATGTGTACGTGATCTAATGATTAAAACCCAACAAATGCGAGTTAACACCTTCGATATGTTCCAAAGGAGAACGGCCGCCGATATGACCATTGCAGTTAAAGGCGGGGTATAAATGTGTACGTGATCTAATGATTAAAACCCAACAAATACGAGTTAACACCTTCGATATGTTCCAAAGGAGAACTGCCCCCGATATGACCATTGTAGTTAAAGGCGGGGTATAAATGTGTACGTGATCTAATGATTAAAACCCAACAAATACGAGTTAACACCATCGATATGTTCCAAAGGAGAACAGCCGCCGATATGACCATTGTAGTTAAAGGCGGGGTATAAATGTGTACGTGATCTAATGATTAAAACTCTACAAATACGAGTTAACACCTTCGATATGTTCCAAAGGAGAACAGCCGCCGATATGACCATTACAGTTAAAGGCGAGGTATAAATGTGTACGTGATCTAATGATTAAAACTCAACGAATACGAGTTAACACCTTCGATATGTTCCAAAGGAGAACGGCCACCGATATGACCATTGCAGTTCAAGGCGGGGTATAAATGTGTACGTGATCTAATGATTAAAACCCAACGAATACGAGTTAACACCTTCGATATGTTCCAAAGGAGAACGGCCGCCGTTATGACCACTGCAGTTCAAGGCGGAGTATAAATGTGTACGTGATCTAATGATTTAAACCCAACGAATACGAGTTAACACCTTCGGTATGTTCCAAAGGAGAACGGCCGCCGATATGACCACTGCAGTTCAAGGCGAGGTATAAATGTGTACGTGATCTAATGATTAAAACCCAACGAATACGAGTTAACACCTTCGGTATGTTCCAAAGGAGAACGGCCGCCGATATGACCACTGCAGTTCAAGGCGGGGTATAAATGTGTACGTGATCTAATGATTAAAACCCAACGAATACGAGTTAACACCTTCGATATGTTCCAAAGGAGAACGGCCGCCGATATGACCACTGCAGTTCAAGGCGAGGTATAAATGTGTACGTGATCTAATGATTAAAACCCAACGAATACGAGTTAACACCTTCGATATGTTCCAAAGGAGAACGGCCGCCGATATGACCACTGCAGTTCAAGGCGGAGTATAAATGTGTACGTGATCTAATGATTAAAACCCAACGAATACGAGTTAACACCTTCGATATGTTCCAAAGGAGAACGGCCGCCGATATGACCATTGCAGTTCAAGGCGGGGTATAGAGGTGTACGTGATATTTAGTACCAATCGGTTTATTGATTTTAACGCTTTTATGGTTTTACTTTCTTTTTATCTATTTTAATATATGTGAGCGTCGAATGAAGATCTTGCTGCAGATGAATATCTGTTAGATCCTTTTTATTGATATTTAACCTCCTAACTTTTTCAGGGCGCTGATGACCTCGTTGTTGAGCGCCCTTAATCACAATCAATCAATCAATCAATAATGATTAAAACCCAACGAAAACGAGTTAACACCTTCTTTATGTTCCAAAGGAGAACTGCCGCCGATATGACCATGTAGTTAAAGGCGGGGTATAAATGTGTACGTGATCTAATGATTAAAACCCAGCGAATACGAGTTAACATCTTCGATATGTTCCAAAGGAGAACGGCCACCGATATGACCATTGCAGTTCAAGGCGGGGTATAAATGGTTGATAGTTATTTAGATGTGATCAAACTCAGATAACCCTAGCTGCAGCAAGGTTGTCTGGTGTTATCTAACATTTAAAAGGAAAAGTTTTATCAGCGACTGTAAGCCAGGTGTTCTCTACAGATAAACTGTGTTACTTCTCTACTTGAGATCCACACAATGTTTGGTTTATCAACATTAACTTTCGCTGTAGACACTTTGTTCAATATCGCAGTGTCACTTTCGTTACTTTACCACATACACAACATGTGTTTTCACTTTCTATAGTGTGATCCATATACACCTGAACCATTTCAATGAGCCATAATCTTTGAACCAATAATGGGACACACGTACAACTTTGGGAGAATATAATACACAATTGGGAGATTACATTACACTATTTACATCTCAGAGAAAATGTTGCAAGTGTCCTCCCCCAGCATCTATACATGCTTGTGCTCGTCTCACCATATTCTCTGAAGTTTTACGGAGAGTATCCTCACCAATGTTACTTATTTCGGTTCGAATGGATTCCCTGAGAACATCAATTGTCCGTGGCCTATTCTTGTACACTCTGTTTTTAGATACCCCCCACATGAGGTGAGGTTAAGTCAGGGGATCTGGGAGGGACATAGACCTTTTGAGATTATTCGATTATCAAAGAAACTGGTTACAAGTTCCCAGGATGTCATTAGATGTATGGGACGTTGCTCCACAAATGTCTTCAAGATACCAATATAAACTTGAGTGTGTACAGTCGTATCAATGAAAAGATATCGAATTAAGAGAAGGTTATTTCCAGCAAGATGGAGCAACGTGCAATGTTACCCAACATTCGTCTTTTAGGATAAGGGAAACCCCCGGAAAAAAGCTTATCCAGTTAACTCCCCCTGAGTCGGGACTTCTTGAACGTGAGGGAGACACGCTACCACCACGCTACCGAGGCGGGCAGTTTACAGATGAATACGTGCACCACTAAATAAAGAGGAATTTAGCAGAGAACATAAATACATGATGAATACTGCTTTCATTAATGGTTTTAATAAATATTTTATACACAACAATATTGAAAAGTTTAAAATAAATATAAAAAACAAAAGATGATTATAATTGTCAAAAAATTATTTATCATCCTTGAGGTAATAAACAATTTTAGATTATTTTAAAGAACTTGGTATAATTTTGGTTCCTCAAAATAAATATATTATAATAAAATTAATAATGTTTTTTAAAAAGGATCAAATTTTCGATAGTAAAAGATCTGACATGTATCAATTTAATTGTTTAGATTTCAACCAGGTTTACACTGAAAGCACCAAATCAGAGTAAAGGAACATTTTCGAAACATTAAACGTATAAACAGATTGATAAATCAACCATGTCATTTAGCCATTACATAAATCCAAAACTTAAATTATTAAAGCAAATAAATGGTCAGATAGATTTAATGATTTGGGACAAAATGTTTATTTTAACAAATAGAAATGCATAATACATTTTGAAATATTGCGAATCGATTCTGTTTTAAGGTTGTTTTACTTTGAGATGTTGGTAATATAAAAATAATCTGCTAGGTAGTGACAGTAACTATAACAACAAAAATAAACAGATCTATTGAAGATGCGAAACTGATCTCCTGTGTTCTGCGTGTAATTGGAATACCAAGTTTCACATTCAAATGACTGCAGGGTGTGTTGAGCTTTTATTGAAATGTTAACAGTTTAAGGTGGTAATTCTGCAGCTGTCTCGCACGAATTTTGGCAACGCCGGCAGTCACAGTTAAAAAGGAATTTCTTTGTCTTATTTTAACTTTGACCTCCACGGAGTTCCCTAAACGCTGCTATGTTCGGTAACTCTCAAAATAAAGATATGTTTAGTGAGTTGGTTCATTCTTACAGTGACTGCTGGTCAGGTAGCATACCTCATTGTCAGACTAGGAAGTGTAATGTCGTCGTTTACTTAGATAAATAATTTATATGTCGAATTAATTACAAATATTTAATACTGTGTCAGAAATACAAAAGCAAAACGCTTTTAACTCATTTCTTTATCGCCAAAATAGTGCAATGCTATTAATTTGTGTACACAAATACACAGATTCAACACGTCACGTACCGACTTGTCCTGCTAATAATTTCTCTGACGTACACAAAGACTCGCCTCTTACACGGAGCTGCTCTCAACACAAAACTCCATATTGTCGCGAACGTATTGTTGAGTCGAAGCGGCGCGAGGGACGAGTGCAAAGAGACGGGCAGTGCAGTGCGGAGATAAAAGCTCGGCGAAAGGGTGGGGGGAGGAGACGGATCTCTGGAGAGTTCGTCTTTCTTCTAGCGCCGTCCTGATTGAGAACATTCCAGATAGTGAGTAATGTATAAAAAAAAGGAGCCGCCGCCCGCCAGAGTCAGTCAGTCGGTAATTGGACGCGTGCGAGTGAACAGCTGTAAAAGTGGACTTTGTTTGTGGTCGATGACCTCGCAAGTTGTATGTGACGTAATTCTGCTCCTGTAGGTGTTGACCGAAGCGTGTTTCTACGGAAATAAAGAGCAATTTTTAGTGTTCGTAACCTGGACTTTTAATTTCACGAACGCACATAGTCACAATATTCGCGGTAAACTCCTTACCGCGGAGCTTGGAATCTATCACATCTCTCTGTACTGCCCTGTCGACTCACACAACTACACTGACTCGTCAAGTGTCACCACGGAGTCGCGCGCGCGCGCGCGCGCACACACACACACACACACACACACTAGCCCTCGCCTTGGCTGTTGTATTCTTGCTGGTTTCGGGAGATAGTTCTAATAGTCGAATGCTCTCGAATTACACTCTAGAACGGTCTCGAACGTTATCTGCACAGTGATGATACGACTCGATTACGAAGTATCCGAAATTGCCACATTAGGTATGACAGGCCAGCTTGGAATTTTTTAAATATGTGAGGGTATATGCGAACCGAGTGTAGCAAACCAGAAAATTTTAGTAATGTGGAAATGAAGTGTCAACATCAGATTAAAAGCCAGTAGTGGGGGTCTTGTAGTCATTAGCAAAAAGGGAGAGGTTATTAAGAGAATTCTGAAGCTGCGTGGTACATTCTAGTCATAATCTTGGAAACTTTTGGTGGAAGAAAACGCGTCATTCCTGCCTCGTGTTAGCGTCTGACAGAGCAGACCATCACTTTAACTCCGGACATTTATATACATTAGTCGGCAACCACTCCATTAAAGTGAATACTATTTATTAAACGTTTCAAAGTCGGAAGTGGTGTCATCCTCCCACGTATTACTGAGATAGGTTTCTCGACTAAACTCGTGAACCTGACATAACCAGACAACTTGGCACAGCATCGCGAGACAGAACCACAACGTTACAGTTCCAATGTACTATGTCAATATATATCTTTTGTACAGTGACTATATCGAGATATTCCTTGTTATTTGTTTGAATTTTCCAATACTTATACCTTTCTCAAACAGCAAATCGTAATTCATTTTTTATCCCTTGGACATACAAAGACATGACAAAACATTTGACGAGTCATGTGACTCTCCTATAAAGCCAAAGGACCACTACACAGGGACGCGGTTAAGAGCTGGCGTACAAACAACAAAACGAACTATGATCTTTGAACCCTCACACAGCTGCTCAAGTAAGGTAACATCGTGTTGGTGCGGCTCATTCATACTCAGACGTTCTATGTATCGCCGCGCTAAGGTCCCGGGTTATATCCCGACTTGTGTTGTTTCCCTTCTTACTTAGACGAACGTTGGAAACTTACTCTCTCACCCGATATTATCATGTTTAAACAATTAAACACCGATATTTATTTGGAATACATGTTTTGAGGTGGTCTGAGTAAACAAAATTTAGGAAAACGTTGGGCACGCTTCGGTGTGTGTATGTGTCTGTGTGTGTGTGTGTGTGTGTGTGTGTGTGTGTGTGTGTGTGTGTGTGTGTGTGTGTGAGTAGCATAATTGAAAAACGAAAAGCTTATGAACTATAAAATGTGTATTCATCGGAAACAACTATTTATAGTTAGTTTTTAACACCACGTGACTTATATTTTAATTTTTTGAGGGACTGGACTGGATTACGCTACGGAGGCCTAAACTTGGTCTATTGCATACGTAAACTATGAAGCGATTAACAGTCAAGCAAACAAATATAACAATTTGTAACTTAAAACTTCACTTATCTTACAAGAAATTATGATATTTTTCTTATAAATTGTCCGGGATCGCATCTTCAGCCGGAAACAAAGCTGTCGTCATCGCTACGAACGCTAGCTGCTGATATGTTCTTGTCAGTATTACCAAAATCTGAAAATAAAACAAATTTAAACAGAATCGACTGCCAGTATTTCATAATTCATCACGCGATGTTTGGAAAAGGATATTTATTTTAACAAACAAACATCGCGTAATGAATTTTGAAATACTGGCAGTCGATTCTGTTTTTAAATTTGTTTTATTTTCAGATTTTGGTAGTAGTGACAAGAACATATTAGCATCTAGGGCTCGTAACGATGACGATAGCTTTGTTTCCGGCTGAGGATGTGTAAACGTTTTACACGAAACCACGATCCTGGACAATTTATAAGAAAAATATCATCATTTCTTATAAGATAAGTGAAATTTTAAGTTACAAATTGTTATATTTGTATATGTTTGTCTATTGTACCTATGCCCCAAGTGGGGCACCCCCGGGAGGAAGGATGAGGCGAGAGGAGACGAAGGATGGCTGTTCCATGGAGTAACGACAGTACAGGGGGCAGGGTGCCGACAGGAGAAGAACAGCTGGCATTCCATCCACTGTGGTACAAAAATGGCCCCACCAGGCCGAGTTCGGAGACCGGAGACCGACCTACCGAAGGAGGAAGTGTTTACCAAGAGTATATCATCCTACCATGCAACGCCGAGACTCCCGCCGACACTTCTACACTGAAAGAGACCACCAGATGAGATATGATGTGAAATGATAATGGAGGGAGTCCCATGGGTCAGATGGATCGGTCACGGGATTCGAACCCGGACCTCAAGAATAGAAGACACAGACGAAATCACCTGAGCCATCCCACTCGGCAGATTTTTCCAGTAAGTAGTTTGAGGAGCTGTTGCTTCCATTTTCAAGTTGTCTGTTGACTGCGCTGTTCTCTCCGGTGGTGGAACTATGAACTTCTTTATCAAATTATCAACTATAAATAGTTTTTTTTCAATTAATTTCGACTCATGTTGCTAAATCCATCCAAAGACACATATTAATGTTCAGTTTTTCCTCAGATAGAGTAGGAGGGTTTTCAGAAAAATTTCCCACCCCAAAGTACCCTCTTACAGAGAACACTATTCCAAAAAACTGATTTTCTCAAAAAACGTTGTAACAATTTTAATTAAAATGCCATACATTTAAGGTATTTTCATTCTTGAGTTTGCTGTAAATGTCCTCAGAAGTTCTCTTCATTGGATAACATTTGTATAACTGGTAAATGTGTTTATCCCGTGTGACACATCTTCAACTGTTTCTAGGCCTACTGTATGTGCTCAGCCATTAACTTGTGTATTTCCTCTCTAGATAACATTCCAAACGGAGAAGTGTTTACTAGTCTCCAACAGAGATCCTCTTTGTACGTTTAAAGAGTTGCAGAACTCAAAGGGGCAACTGCAGGTAGACAGCACAGGTCACCAACTTGGTATTACCGGATCGCGTTCATTGAACCGTTCACTCCTACCAAAATAAGAAACGCACTGGAGGTAAACAAAGGCGAGCACGTGAGTAGCTCACGAGTACGAAGTAGATGCCATATTTATAAATTTTACTGTGCTGTTGGACATAGAAATTGTTTATTTTACTGAAAATGACCAGTTATCCCACGCACAGCGAATGTATCGTAGATTTTTGCTCGGAGTAATATAGGGGGTGCAGTAGAGCGGTGGTGCAAATCCCCTCTGTAAACACATGGGACGGGAGATACGAGAGACAAAGATACCTTAACGGATCGATATTAGACTACTGGTTGTAGAGGCGGACCAGCAGCCTACACCGCAGATCCCTGGGAACTGCCTCGCAGTGAACACGATCTGGTCAGTTCTGCTGATTCTGCTAAGTTCACAACACTTCCCATACATTGGCAATACCGTAGGCACGTTTTCCTTGTCTTCCCTGCTCTTTACAATGAATAAGTAATAGAGACATAATTGGAAAGGCAAAAGCAACTTTACCGAGCGGGATGACTCAGTCGGTTTCGTCTGCAGCCGGCATTTCAGAGGTCCGGGTTCAATTCCCGTGGTTGACCTACCTGACCCATGGGTTTTTTCCGGTCGCCAGGCGAATGCTGGGTAGGTTAACTACATCCTCTGAATTTCCTGTTCCTCCATTTCATCTCCATTATCATTTAATATCATCTCTCATCTGATGGTTTCTTTCAGGGTAAAAGTGTCCGCAGGAGTCTCGGCGCTGCATGGCAGGATGATATGCCCTCCTTCGATAGGACGGTCTCCGTTCTCCGAACGATCAGTTGGGCCGTTTCCGGAGTACCGTAGAGTGGGACTGTACGACATCTACCTGAGAGTTGAAGACTCCGGCTTCTATCTCCCGGGAGTGATAGAAAACTCCAGGGTGTTTTCCTTAGGGCAATACCTGGAGTCTAAAAAGCCCCCCCCCCTGCATCTCAAGATGGGAGAAAGTGGATACGCGTCAACAGCGCAAGGAAGACTACCGAATAACCTCAGTGGGACCACTTGGTGATCTAGCACACCTTCTACTAGCTCTGTAAGCTAATACCCGGGACTTTTAGGCAACTCTCTGCTCCCTCCGGGCGGCCGAAGCCTGGCCGGAGGTACCCGATCTCCCACGGGTATCGGGAACCACTGCCCCCTCGAGTCCAACCCAATCCGAGCAACTCCCATTCAGGGAGGGGCCCAAATGTTCGGCCCAAAGTTCCTCTAATAACGTCAGAAGTACCACGAGTGCTAAGGGTCCGCAGCACCCGCACCACGGCAGCTGAAGCGGACGGATCCCCTTCCCTACGGGGAGTGGAATAGGATGCCGGTTGTGCTCGCCTGCCGGGGAGTTTCCAACTGTTAAAGTGTATGGACCCTTCGTTCTGCACTGCCGTGACTCTTGGGTCGGCCGCCCTCTGTCTCCTTTTACCTCATCCTTCCTCCCGGGGATGCCGCACTTGGGGCTTAGGTAGAATAGAACAAGTTTGGACTTCCGTGTCAAATCCCCTCCATAACGTAGTCCAGTCTACACATTTATACTGGTCGCATTAACTATTTCCCAGATATTCTTTGTCACTGTTTCTATTTTACACTGCTCCCAAGTGTGTGAGTATAACACAAAAGGAAATCCAGTTAAATAGTAAACTTGGTATATAAAATCAGCATCTTTCTACGACGTAACTTGAACATTTTCAAAAAAAGAGATATCCCTCCTCAAATTTCCCTTACATGCAAAATCCTTTCAAAAATGTATTTTATAAAAAATTACTTAACGATTTTAATAAAAAAAAATACCATTTGTTTAAGATATTTTCATGACCAACGAAATGTGTATCTTGAATTTTCTGGCAATCTCCTCAGTGACTCTTGTGTAACTGGTACAGTGTAAGAGATAGACAAACTATTACTACACAACAAATGTATATCTTGTTAAAACATACAATTTATATCAAATATTGCAGAGTTAACCGTTTCCGAGATAACTTAAGTAACATCTTATAATCATTGTCCCTACATGTCAATTGCTGCAAATGTTTATCACGACGAACAAGCGTCTGTAAGAATAATGTAGAACCATCAGACCTTTTGTCTATATCTTATCAGCAGGATTATACAAATGTCATTGTCTTTAAACTCTCACATTTCATGTGTCATATACATGCCTTAAATATATTGCATTTTAATAAGTATTACTAGAATTATTAACATTTACAAACAAAAGTTATCCTTATTAAGGGGTAATTTAGGGAGGGAAATTTCATTGAAAATGATTATGATGATAAACAAGAACAATTTTCTGTTGTTGACACAGATCGTAAGCTGAAATAAACTGCAAATAAAACCATCACAATACCGAACCATCGTTCATATTTACACCTTTTCCTTCTAACCATATACAGAATGAAGTATATTGTGTTTTATATTAATTCCTCACATCCCAGGAGTTCTTATTTCCAAATCGTCGAACACGTGCTCCATTAATTACTCTATAATGACTCAAAAATATATCAAACTGCTATAAATAATATGGCGGCACCGACAAGAATGTTTATTTACCAATATACTGTTACCATAGCAACACATTTAGGCAAATTTCCTTCTAAAATGTGTAGCAGTTATTTTTATACTTCATGTTGTTAAGAATAGTCAAATATATTAGTATTTATAATAAAATAAAGAAGTGATGTAAAGTGGGTAATGGTGTAACCATGGCAAAGGATCATGTTGAGTTATTGTATGTTTTAAAAGATGTTCTTCTTCTGCTTAACAAAGTCTTAGAGGTAAGACGTATATTTGTCTATCCGAGTGTGTGCAGAAACAATGTTGTGTATGCATCAAAGATGTATAAGTAGCGAGTGCGCAAGAAAACAAATAGTTCAACGTGGCATCTACCGCTGTTTGTAAAAATATTACATTAATAATATTTATAATTATTTCAAAGAATTTAAAATTGTTTATGAGGAATTAAATTTCCATCTTTGAACGAGAACAGTATTATTCATTCTTTAAATATAGTAATACTATGTTTATCAGCCCCTTACCGTGATCCTGGGATCGCTCAATAATTACAGATGCGCCTAATTATCCAGAGTTGCAGGAGAAAGTTCTAGATTTGTTCAAGATCGTCACCAAAGGTGAGAAATGAATCTGCATCCACCTTCATTACAAATAATCTATTCCAAAATTCAGCGTCAAATATATGTATAAATATTTTTATCATTATGCTGTTTATGGTACAACAGAGCAAAGCTTCAATTACAAATTTAAATAAAATACAGAAAGATAAAATAGAAACAAAAGCTATATGACAACTATTGATCTACTAAGCTGCTATTACAAACACGACAACGCCAACCGCATATTTACAGAAGTACAAACCTATATAGTAACAACTGAACATCACATGCAGCTAATTTCTGTTGTCAGTTTTTTAAACGGTTTACAAAGGAAGCTATGCTCCATCTCGAATTTCTCGAAACTTCATTTTATTTGGTACATGTCTTCAGAACGTGAGAATTTGTATGCGATGTCATTTTTGGGTTTTTAAATTGGTGCTTTCTGAAATTTGTGTTACAGCTTTAAAACATATTTTTCTAGTAATTTTTCGTTATACAATTGGCAATTTATAGAAGAATAATTGATGAGCAATTGTTTTAGAATTGAAGAGCGACATTACGTTGCATTAATTTAGAAGTAAACTGAGTGGAATATTCTGAATGTAAGACAATTCACTGTAATATAAATAATTGAAGAATATATTTTGAACCCTCTCTATTAGATTGTTACAAAAGTGACTACATAATTGAGACATAATTGTACTTCGTACACGGCTTTCATATGAAATTAGCAATACTTGGTTGTCTTACAAGTCTCTCGAGACTCTGCAAACAAAGCCCAAATTTTTAAAATTCATTAGTTTATTTAGTACATGTATACGATTCTGACTTATTAAATGTTGAATGCCGTTTTCTTTTAGAGGGAAAGAAGGAAATTAAGTTTAACATTTGAACAGAGAAGCCATAGGGGCTTTTTGGACTAAGTTTAATCCCCCTTTCCAAAAATGAATTTATAAACAATATAAGACTCATGATTCCAGACTTCAGATAATATATCAGCGTAATGTAAGGTCCCGAGTTCTAATCTCGGTCAGGATAATAAAGCTTTTTGCTTATCCTGAAAGATGAATTTCTGGTAGCTCTAAGCTCTATGTATCCGGACTCATTTCAGCATCATCGTCCAATATTACTTAACGTTGGAGGACGTTAATTTAGACAAAGAACTACATATACATATATTAGCAAACCTATTGGTAACCCTTATCTAAATAAACATTCTACTAGCCATACTGTTTTCTGCTGTTCATATAGCTCCATTTTTTGGAGGGGGAGAATTGCCTCTGAAGTACTTTGAAACTGTAAACATAGCTCAGAGCTGGATGAAAAACGAACAATTTTCTCAAATTTACGTCCTCCAACTCTAAGGCATATCGGCAATGAAGGAAATTGGTGAAATGATGCCCATATGAGCCTAACATTCGTCTTTCAGGATAAGGAAAAACCCCGGAAAATACCTTATCCAGATAACTCGCCCTGATCGAGATTTGAACTCGGGACCTCTTGAACGTGAGGCAGACACGCTACCATCGCGGGCAACAATGATTATTGGTTTCAATTATTTAAGTAAAAGACGTTAAAATATAATTGTATAAAAGAACTATAATTAAACAATAGTTTCTCCTAGCCCATATAGATCGTCGTGAAAACAAAAGAAGGTAGGCTTACCTCGTCTGATGCCAGTCTTGACGGAGTAGGACAGTTCGCTGAAAGACACGTTGAGGGTCCTGGCTGCAGGTGCTGGCACATGTCCGTTAGGGAGAGTGTCCAACTTGAGAGAGACAGGACGTCGCGACGCTAGTCTCGGGCTAAGGAAGGAACTGATCACCACCGGCTCCTCTACCGTCAGTTGAGAAGCCATCACTACCGGGCACTCATTCCAACTGAGTCAAGTCTCAACACTGGTCTGGCAGCGGGGACTTACCTCTCTCCCTCCACACACACACGCACACACACACACGAGGGAGGGGATACATATGCAAACATGCCCCCGCCCAAAACCACCCCTCAATCAAACATTTTGACGTACCCGAAAATTACTCTAACGTTTTTAATTAAATTACTAAACGTTAAACATATTTTCTTGCCAAATGAAATATATATCTTGAATGTTCTACATATGTCCGCAGAAGCGCTCTTCATTCTGGATGAACAAAGGTAAACTGTAAGAGATAGACAAAATATTACTACATAACAAATGTTCATCTTGTTAAAACATACAATTAATGTCAAATACATTTATGTTTATGTAGTGAACCATTTCCGAAATATTCCTTGTTATTTGTTTGAATTTTCCAAATCTTATACTTTCCTCAAATAGCAAGTCATTATTCATTTTTTATCTCTTGGACATATAAAGACATCACAAAACATTTGACTATCGCTTAACGTTAATGGAGCAATGAGAGTAAAGAAAGTCATGTAAGTTACAATATACCAGAGTTTTATAAAGATTATACCGGCAGCTAGCGTCCGTGGCTCGCATTACTAGTACTCATCAGAACAAAGCAAATACAAATAAAAATAGATGATATAGAAAGGCGACTATACAACTAAGACCGTCTGTCGACAAGTCCCGCAAACAGATGATACAGGAAGGAGAGTACGCAGCTAAGGCCATGTGTCGATAAGTTACGCAGAACAGATGATACAGGAAGGAGACTACGCAACTAAGAATATCTGTCAAGTTTCGCAAACAATGATACAGAAAGGAGACTACGCAACTAAGGCCATCTGTCGATAAGTTACGCAGAACAGATGATACAGGAAGGAGACTACGCAACTAAGAATATCTGTCAAGTTTCGCAAACAATGATACAGAAAGGAGACTACGCAACTAAGGCCATGTGTCGATAAGTTACGCAGAACAGATGATACAGGAAGGAGACTACGCAACTAAGAATATCTGTCAAGTTTCGCAAACAATGATACAGAAAGGAGACTACGCAACTAAGGCCATCTGTCGATAAGTTACGCAGAACAGATGATACAGGAAGGAGACTACGCAACTAAGAACATCTTTCATCATGTTCCACAAACAGATGGTACAGAAAAGAGACTGCGCAGCTAAGACCATCTGTCAACAAGTTCCTCAAACAGATGATACAAGAAGGAGACTGTACAACTAAGACCATCTGTCGATAAGTTACGCAAGCAGATGGAACAGGAAGGAGACTACGCAACTAAGGCCATGTGTCGATAAGTTCAGAAAGTAGGTGATACAGGAAGGAGACTTCGCTACTAAGACTATCTGTCAACATGTTCCGCAAACAAGATACAGGACGGAGACTACGCAACTAAGGCCATTTGTCAACAAGTTCCGGAAACATGATACAGGGAGGAGACTACGCAACTAAGGCCATGAGTCGATAAGTTCAGAAAGTAGGTGATACAGGAAGGAGACTTCGCTACTAAGACCATCTGTCAACATGTTCCGCAAACATGATACAGGACGGAGACTACGCAACTAAGGCCATTTGTCAACAAGTTCCGCAAACATGACACAGGAAGGAGACTGCGCAACTAAGGCCATGAGTCGATAAGTTCAGCAAGCAGATGATGCAGGAAGGAGACTACGCAACTAAGGCCATGTGTCGATAAGTTCAGCAAGCAGATGGTGCAGGAAGGAGACTATGCAACTAAGGCCATGTGTCGATAAGTTCAGCAAACAGATGATGCAGGAAGGAGACTACGCAACTAAGGCCATGTGTCGATAAGTTCAGCAAGTAGATGATGCAGGAGGGAGACTACGCAACTAAGGCCATGTGTCGATAAGTTCAGCAAGCAGATGATGCAGGAAGGAGACTATGCAACTAAGGCCATGTGTCGATAAGTTCAGCAAACATATGATGCAGGATGGAGACTACGAAACTAAGGCCATGTGTCGATAAGTTCAGCAAACAGATGATACAGGAAGGAGACTATGCAACTAAGGCCATGTGTCGATAAGTTCAGCAAGCAGATGATGCACGAAGGAGACTACGCAACTAAGGCCATGTGTCGATAAGTTCAGCAAGCAGATCATTCAGGAAGGAGACTATGCAACTAAGGCCATGTGTCGATAAGTTCAGCAAACAGATGATGCAGAAAGGAGACTATGCAACTAAGGCCATGTGTCGATAAGTTCAGCAAGAAGATGATGCAGGAAGGATACTACGCAACTAAGGCCATGTGTCGATAAGTTCAGCAAACATATGATGCAGGAGGGAGACTACGAAACTAAGGCCATGTGTCGATAAGTTCAGCAAGCAGATGATGCAGGAAGGATACTACGGAACTAAGGCCATGTGTCGATAAGTTCAGCAAACATATGATGCAGGATGAAGACTACGCAACTAAGGCCATGTGTCGATAAGTTCAGCAAACAGATGAAGCAGGCAGGAGACTATGCAACTAAGGCCATCTGTCGATAAGTTCAGCAAACATATGATGCCGGAAAAAGACTACGCAACTAAGGCCATGTGTCGATAAGTTCAGCAAACAGATGATGCAGGAAGGAAACTACGCAACTAAGGCCATGTGTCGATAAGTTCAGCAAGCAGATGATGCAGGAAGGAGGCTTCGCAACTAAGGCCATGTGTGGATAAGTTCAGCAAGCAGATGATACAGGAAGGAGACTACGCAACTAAGGCCATGTGTCGATAAGTTCAGCAAGCAGATGATACAGGAAGGAGACTGCGCAGCACTACGCCATGTGTCGATAAGTTCAGCAAGCCGATGATACAGGAAGGAGACTACGCAACTAGGTCCATATGTCAATAAGTTCAGCAAGCAGATGATGCAGGAAGGAGACAATGCAACTAAGGCGATATGTCAATAAGTTCACCAAGCAGATAATGCAGGAAGTAGACTACGCAACTAAGTCCATATGTCGATAAGTTCAGCAAGCAGATGATGCAGGAAGGAAACTACGCAACTAAGTACATATGTCGATAAGTTCAGCAAGCAGATGATGCAGGAAGGAGACTACGCCACTAAGGCCATGTGTCGATAAGTTCAGCAAGCAGATGATAGAGGAAGGAGACTACGCAGGTAAGTCCATATGTCAATAAGTTCAGCAAGCAGATGATGCAGGAAGGAGACTACGCAACTAAGTCCATATGTCGATAAGTTCAGCAAGCAGATGATGCAGGAAGGAGTCTGCGCAACTAAGGCGATATGTCGATAAGTTCAGCAAGCAGATGATGCAGGAAGGAGACTACGCAACTAAGGCAATGTGTCGATAAGTTCAGCAAACAGATGATGCAGGAAGGAGACTATGCAACTAAGGCCATGTGTCGATAAGTTCAGCAAACATATGATGCAGGATGGAGACTACGAAACTAAGGCCATGTGTCGATAAGTTCAGCAAACAGATGATACAGGAAGGAGACTATGCAACTAAGGCCATGTGTCGATAAGTTCAGCAAGCAGATGATACAGGAAGGAGAATACGCAACTAAGGCCATGTGTTGATAAGTTCAGCAAGCAGATGATACAGGAAGGAGACTACGCAACTAAGTCCATATGTCAATAAGTTCAGCAAGCAGATGATGCAGGAAGGAGACAATGCAACTAAGGCGATATGTCAATAAGTTCAGCAAGCAGATAATGCAGGAAGGAGACTACGCAACTAAGTCCATATGTCGATAAGATCAGCAAGCAGATGATGCAGGAAGGAAACTACGCAACTAAGTCCATGAATCGATAAGTTAAGCAAGCAGATGATGCAGGAAGGAGACTACGCAACTGAGTCCATATGTCAATAAATTCAGCAAGCAGATGATGCAGGAAGGAGACTACGCAACTAAGGCCATGTGTCAATAAGTTCAGCAAGCAGATGATACAGGAAGGAGACTACGCAATTAAGTCCATATGTCAATAAGTTCAGCAAGCAGATGATGCAGGAAGGAGACTACGCAACTAAGTCCATATGTCGATAAGTTCAGCAAGCAGATGATGCAGGAAGGAGTCTGCGCAACTAAGGCGATATGTCGATATGTTCAGCAAACAGATGATGCAGGAAGGAGACTGCGCAACTAAGGCAATGTGTCGATAAGTTCAGCAAACAGATGATACAGGAAGGAGACTACTCAACTAAGGCCATGTGTCCATAAGTTCAGCAAGCAAATGATACAGGAAGGATACTACTCAACTAAGGCCACGTGTCGATAAGTTCAGCAAGCAGATGATAAAGGAAGGATACTACTCAACTAAGGCCATGTGTCGATAAGTTCAGCAAGCAATTGATGCAGGAAGGAGACTACGCAACTAAGGCCATGTGTCGATAAGTTCAGCAAGCAGATGATACAGGAAGGAGACTACGCAACTAAGGCCATGTGTCGATAAGTTCAGCAAGCAGATGATACAGGAAGGATACTACTCAACTAGGGCCATGTGTCGATAAGTTCAGCAAGCAATTGATGCAGGAAGGAGACTACGCAACTAAGGCCATGTGTCGATAAGTTCAGCAAGCAGATGATGCAGGAAGGAGACTACGCAACTAAGGCCATGTGTCGATAAGTTCAGCAAGCAGATGATGCAGGAAGGATACTACGCAACTAAGGCCATGTGTCGATAAGTTCAGCAAGTAGATGATACAGGAAGGAGACTACGCAACTAAGGCCATGTGTCGATAAGTTCAGCAAGCAGACGATACAGGAAGGATACTACTCAACTAAGGCCATGTGTCGATAAGTTCAGCAAGCAGATGATGCAGGAAGGAGACTGCGCAACACTACGCCATGTGTCGATAAGTAGAAAGGTCACCAGGCAATTAGGGTCATGTGTATGGCATACAGTAATTTAGGTAAACTAACAACCCACACTGATCACCGAGATCAAGATGCACGATAATCATAAAATATATTTCATAGCTTATGTTATACGTCTTCATTGTAATCCAACACAGTGTCAGTTTACGTTGGAAATGTATTGTTAACGTTAAAAGGGCGTTTATAGTGAGTGAGTGAGCGAGTGGGTAAGTGGGCGAGTGAGTGAGTGAGTGGGTGAGTGAGTGAGCGAGTGAGCGAGTGAGTGATCGAGTGAGTGAGAGATCGAGTGAGTGAGCGAGTGAGTGAGCGAGTGAATGAGTGAGCGAGTGAGTGAGCGAGTAAATGAGTGAGTGATCGAGTGAGTAAGAGAGTTAGTGAGTAAGTGAGTGAGTGAGCGAGTGAGTGATCGCGTGAGTGAGTGAGCGAGTCTTCGAGTGAGTAAGCGAGTGAGTGAGTGAGTGAGTGAGCGAGTGAGTGAATGAGTGAGCGAGTGTTCGAGTGAGTAAGCGAGTGAGTGAGCGAGTGAGTGAGCGAGTGGTCGAGTGAGTAAGCGAGTGAGTGAGTGAGTGAGCGAGTGAGTTATCGAGTGAGTGAGTGGGTGAGTGAGTGAGCGAGCGAGTGAGCGAGTGAGTGATCGAGTGAGTAAGTGAGTGAGTGATCGAGTGAGTGAGTGAGCGTGTGAGTGAGCGAGTGAGTGAATGAGCGAGTGGGTAAGTGGGCGAGTGAGTGATTGGGTGAGTGAGCGAGTGAGCGAGTGAGTGAGCGAGTGAGCGAGTGAGTTTGTGATCGAGTGAGTGAGTGAGTGATCGAGTGAGTGAGTGAGTGAGTGATCGAGTGAGTAAGTGAGTGAGTGATCGAGTGAGTGAGTGAGTGAGCGAGTGAGTGAGTGAGTGAGCGAGTGAGTAAGCGAGTGAGTGATCGAGTGAGTGAGTGAGTGAGTGAGTGAGTGATCGAGTGTGTGAGTGAGCGAGTGAGTAAGCGAGTGAGTGAGTGAGTGATCGAGTGAGCGAGTGAGTGAGTGAGTGATCGAGTGAGTAAGTGAGTGAGTGATCGAGTGAGTGAGTGAGTGAGCGAGTGAGTGAGTGATCGAGTGAGTAAGTGAGTGAGTGATCGAGTGAGTGAGTGAGTGATCGAGTGTGTGAGTGAGCGAGTGAGTAAGCGAGTGAGTGAGTGAGTGAGTGATCGAGTGAGCGAGTGAGTGAGTGAGTGAGTGAGCGAGTGAGTGAATGGTGTGTTAAGGCAGGGCGTTTATAGTAAAACAAACTACGTCAGGATATAGTAGCACCATGTATAAACAAAAAGTAAATGAACAGGGTCATACACTTACGTATATAGTACTGCACACAGAGAGGATGTGACAGAGTAGTGATAACTGAACACCAAATGTTCAATGATTGCCAAACATGATACTTAAACTGCATATCCTGCAATGATGGAACGCGAGAATGTTTAAGAAAATATGTAGATACGAAACTTTTAAACAAAAAAAGGTTTATTTTATTATTTGCTCAAAAACAATACAAATGATTGCGATTAAAATGTTATTGATATTTATTTATATGAGTAACGAAAGTCATGTGTTAAACTGTCTGGAATAGCCCGTAATGTCTTGTCATTCAGAATAACTATAGTATAAAGCTAAAGGGCACAACAGCAAATACACAACTTAACTCCAAACGTTTTCTGCTTTTCCATCGTATTCATTCAAAAGCATTTATTTGTAAATGCTCCTTACTTTAAACATCGTAACAAGTAGCTTCAAGTTGGGTATGTATCGACGATTAGAATGAAGTCTTAGTCAGGGATGTAGCGCCGATCAGTGGCGACTCGTGAACACTGAATGAGTGGGATGTCGGCTGTGTACTGTCGTGGCTCCTTGGGACGGCCACCATCTGTCTCCTCTCACCTCATCCTTCCTTCCGCCAATAGATGAAGTTTGCAACTCCATGACGAATCCCCTCCGTAAGGATCTAACCTATCCTTTCGAAATATTACTTTTCTCAAAATTCTCATTAACGATTTAAAAATAAACTGTATACCTTGAATTTTCTTGGAATAACATGTGAAATTATGTGCATTGTATAGTTTGATTCTGTTGGGAAGGAAATGTCAGTTCTGATTGCGAGACGCATGGTAACTTCGAGAGGTTGTTAATAACATAAAATTAGAAGTTCTTTAGGCTCTTTCCCGTGTTATAAATTTAAAATGAACAATCCATAATGTAATTAATTGCGAGTGTTTGATGTGCACTTGTAAAATCGTTTAATTTTTATTTACTATAATATTTTATTCATAAACATTTGCCAATATCATTAATGGTGAGCAGATTGAAAGGAAAGATGCTACATTCACATATTCGTGAAATATAGGTAAGCTATCTATATAAACCTGAACCATTTCAATAGGCCATAACTTCTGAACCAATAATAGAACACACGTGGGAGAATATAATACACAATTGGCAGATTACATTACACTATTTACATCTCAGAGAAAATGTTGCAAGTGTCCTCCACCAGCATCTGTACATGTTCGTACTCGTCTCACCATATTCTCTCAAGTTTTACGGGGACGATATCGAATTGAGAAAAGGTTATATCCAGCAAGATGGAGCAACGTCCCATACATCTAATGACACCATGGAACTTGTAACCAGTTTCTTTGATAATCGAATAATCTCAAAAGGTCTGTGGCCCCCAGATCCCCTTACCTAAGCTCACCGGATGTTTTTCTTGTGGAAGTATCTAAAAATAGAGTGTACAAGAATAGGCCACGGACAATTGATGTTCTCAAGGAATCCATTCAAACCAAAATAAGTAACATTGGCGAGGATACTCTCTGTAAAACTTGAGAGAATATGGTGAGACGAGTACAAACATGTACAGATGCTGGTGGAGGACACTTGCAACATTTTCTCTGAGATGTAAATAGTGTAATGTAATCTTCCAATTGTGATTATATTCTTCCAAAGTTTTACGTGTGCCCTGTTATTGGTTCAGAAGTTATGGCTATTGAAATGGTTCAGGTATATTTGGATCGCACTGTATATAATTCTCATGCAAGTAGTCTATATTAGAAACCTTGGGAAAACTGTAATGGAGCCTACATGTGTGTCAGAAGGAAGCAATAGACGAATAATTACGGAGACCAAGGATGTGCAGTCCGGTTCTACTTCTTATTCCACGCCTCACAGAAAAGGCCCAGAAGATCGCCTTGGATATTTTCGCCAAACGGTCAATGAATTATACAAACCGAGAAAAAAGTACTTTAAGGAACGTGTATGTTAACTTAAAATATCGAGAACAGATGTAATGATTGGCTTAGACAAAACCTTCGAATGCTAATAACTTCTCTACTGTATGCTGTTGTTGTTGTTCTGTCTTTAATTCCAATGGTTATATCGGTGGCCGTTTTCCTTCGGAACATATCGAAGGTGATAACTCGTAATCGTTGGATTTTAATCATTAGATCACGCACACATTCGCACTCTCATTCATACTTCTAGACTCTGGGAAGATGGGGAATCATCTTGGTTGGAGAAAAATTCCTACCCCAGCCGGGAATCGAACCTAGGACCCCTATCACGGCAGGTAGGTGCTCTACCAGCTGAGCTACGGGACCAGCATGTATGATGTTGTGCACCTGAAAAACATGCAATCCTGACAAACAAATGAATATCGACAACACTTTAAAACAATGAAAAAGTACTGAACAAATTGATTCAATAATAATCGATGCCATAGAAATGGCTTATACCACAAAAAAGGTAATTTGAAGTAAATAATTGTGTATTTTAAAAATATCTGCAGTTTTTGTATAATATGTTTTCGTCTATTTCTGTATTATACAAATAAAGCCCTTTTAAATAACGTGGACTTCACAGACCATCACTAGAAAGTTCAAGATATATACGCTGATTCTTTTTCTTCTTCAACTTCCTCAATTGTACCACTATCGTGGAGTTAGGGCATTCTTGTTGCTCTGTCCCTTAAGGTTGCGCGTGAGGAACCCAAGCTTTGGATCCGATAGAGAACCAGGATAGATGATCAGTCCAATGTGTGGTGTGAAGCTGAAGGAAGTGGATGATATATATGAAGGATGACGATGGAGCAATTGTGTAATGCTGATGGGAGAAACCGGAGATCCTGGAGAAAACCCGTCCCGACGCCATGTTGTCCACCACATCTCACTTTGCGGTCACGTAGGATCGAACCCGGGTCGCCATGTTAAGAGCCAAGCGGTCTAACCAGTCAGCCATGGTGCGGTCATTTAGTTTGCTTACCGTCTATAACACAAAGGTTTTAATAAAAATCGTTACTAGTTTTGAGGAAAGATAAACTGCAATAAATATTTCAATATTAGGGTAGGGGAAATACTGAGCTTAAATGCAAACATTTTGTTTTCAAATAATGCTATTCTCAGATAATCACAATAATAATATTGTCACGTTGCCGCTATCGCATTTCGCTGTGTACGCGTGAGCGCGAGTAAGCAAATTGCTCCTCCATTGTTTATTGCTTTCCAATAGTTGACGTCTCGGAGGCTGAAGCGGGACTGAGGAATACCAGGGCGATGTTTACTCACTCTTGGGTCGGTCATGAGACATTAACGCGCATTCAACGATAGCCACCAGCTAATGTCAAAAAGCAAGTGGTATTAGTACTATGCAAATGACCGTTGGTGACTGCAATTCGAAAGGCTTCTATCGTTAGAGGTTTCTTGCCGCCCGGAAGGGTATATAAAGCCGTTGTGGGGCCTGTAGTATTTCGTATTTAGAGTTTGGGTGCATTTCGGGCTAAGAGTATCAGTCGATGAGTGGTGTTCCTTGGTGAAGAATCGACCTAATGAAGCACATCACGAATCAGTCGGTCATTTGGGTCCGGTACATAAGTACGGGTTTTCTCTTACCCTGAAAGGTGAATGTCTAGTAACTCTAAGCTCTATGTACGCTGTACTCATTTAAACATCATTTCATTCATCACCCTTAACGTTGGGAGACCTAAATTAAAAAATAAATGGCAAGCTCCGTCGCGAGGGATCAGCAGGCTGTGGAATTGTGAGGAAGCATTTTGATATCGAAATGAAAGGATGCAATAAGTGAACCATCGTAATGGATTTCAAAGAAATTGTGCATCTTTGTTAGAAAACGTGCAGGCAGGTGCATTGGGTTGAATAGTTGTTTTAACAAAGGAAACGCAAGAAAGTGTTCTTAGCAGAGTTTTAAAGGAATAACACTTGACTCCGTTTGAGTAGGTATTCTTCGGACCCTTAATAATGGCATGGCCGAGACTAATAATCACAATGGACAAAATAGTCACAAAGGAGTTTTGGGTGAGTAAAGAGGGCTTCCAGAAGTGAAAGTTACATACACACACAGGCAGCTGTGCCCAGTGAGAACACACAGTCCGCGGCTGGAAGCCGATTCAGGCGGTTATCTGCTGTCTTGGTCAAAGGAGACCAGAAGCGACGAGAAAAGATATTTATCGATTCATATGTACGTGAAGAACGAGTTAAGTTTTATCGAGTAATAAGCATTCTACATACCGTTCTATCGGTAACCCTTGGTCGGCAACTTAGAGTTTGATGTGATGATAAAAACAAGCAGTCATTAAATCAGTTTGAAATGGGCATTAGAACAATTCTTAGTCATACATATCCACGCATACCCTGAGAGTACCTCATTGCTTTACCCTGCGCTACCAATTACGTGTCTATGTAACAGTTGAGCTGGTATGTAATAAGAGAGATTACTAGCAGCACAAGTTGGTAGGTATAATCCGGCTTCTCAAAAGGTTATAATCGCGCTGCTCGAACCGTTACCATGGCTTTATCTTTGTTACTACAAACCTCTCAGGTAACGCACTGATTATTCTTGTAAGAGTGAGAGAGGAACTGCTGCGCTGCCCGGCCGTGTGCTGAGCACCAATGAACGCATCACTTCAGCCAATGGAATTCGCAGAAATCACAAATGACAGATATATGTACACTCCACGTGGAGTAATCAGCGCGTTGTCTGAGAGGTATCTATTACCAAAGTTAAATTCATGGTAACGGTTCGAGCAGCTCGACAATACTGTGTTTGGCACAGAACTGCGGCAGTATATATATATATATATATATATATATATATATCTTACAAGAATGAGCCCGTCAACTGAGAGGTTTCTATGAACAAAGATAAAGGCGTGGTAACGCTTTGAGAAAGAGGATTTTACTAAAGAGACATAAAGAATCATTAAAAGGACGTACTGAGGTTATGTATTTGTGTAAAAGAGAAAGTGACAGCACTGGGCTAACAATTTTAATGACAACAAAGAAGTTTGATGTGAACAGACGACCAGCCACCCACACACGTACACATGGACGTTTTACTAAAATTGCTTTTTATTTGGGGGACTTCAAAACATGTATTTCTGGTGACATGTTCGTTATTAAATTTTCGAATGGAACGATACTTCTCCTGGTTGCTGTAGTAGAGACCGAATATGGAGAGTTATTTGAAGTGGAATTGTGTTATTAATAGACGTCTCCAGGTCCGATTGACAATCGAATATCGTCTGCCTCACAATTGCTGAGAGGTCTTGACCTCTCTGGGAACAAACCTTGCCTTCATACACGTGCAACCACTACCCACTCAGCTGCTGGTGTAGTCAACCACTTCCGAGATATTCCTTGTTATTTGTATTAAATTTCCCAAAATATAAATTTAGTAATAGCAAATTAAAATAGTATTATTAAATAGTAACATTTTATAGTTTGTTTATACATTTCTCAAATATCAAGTCGTTATTCACCTTTTAGCTCTTGGACATACAAAGACATTACAAAAGACCAAAACATTTGACAAGAGGGCAAGGCAGAGGAGTGTGTAAGGTAATCAATCACTTTTGCTGTGTTTAAGCTCGCCGTCCGGATATGCTATGGATGCTAGGCTGTAATAGAACAGATATTGACACTCCTCTGCCTTGCCTTCTTGTGGTGGACATACAGTAAATTATGTTTCTAGCCCTAACAAAATAAAAGATTATCATAATTTTAAAAACATTGTGACTGTGGGTCCGTAGAATGTAAAGTCTTGTGTGCAGAAATTTACAATGCTCTTTATTACAAGTAAAACCACGCTTTGTACAACCCTGACAGCAGCAGAATGACGTAACATACACAGACGCAGTCTTCAAGGTCTCTCGTTGCTTCACCACACAAAAAAATCACTTGCGGTACACTTCAAATAGCTGCACACACACAATTAACAGCTCAACTAGCAACTAACACTTTGTCGGCTTTTATACCTCCAACCATTGATCTAGAATTCAATGGATCGTTCGATGACAATCAACATGCAGCAAGAACGACGAAACTATATCTCTTTCTCTCTCTCGGCAAGCGTTCAGCGCTCGCCCACGCGACGGCTGCAGCTTGCGCTAGCGGTACAACAATGCCTCGGCGACAATATAATTCCCATAAGAATAATAATAAGAAGTTTAAAATAGCATTTAAAGAATTTGGTACAATTTTTGTACTTCATAACAAATATAATATAATTATAATATAAAAATATAAAAATGTACCAAACTTTTATAAAAAAAAAGATAAAATTTCACATAACAAAAATCAGGCATTTTACAAATTAATTGTTTAGATTGCGATCAGGTTTACTTTCGAAAGACCAAACGTAATTCGGAAACCAGAATGAAGGAACATTTTAGAAATATTAGATATAAACAAACTGATAAATAAAACGTGGTATCACCTTGGTCATTTAACTATGACAAAAGTCCTGCAATTATTAAAGCAATTAAATGGACCGATAGACTTAATGGTTTGGTAGAAAATATTCATCTTAATAGAAATCGCATGGTGAATATTCAAATACTGCCAACTGATTCTGTCTTTAAGTATGTTTTACTTTCAAAAGTTGGTAATAAATATAGAAATAATCCGTCATCTAGCGGCAAGTAACAATAACAGCAGAAAGAAATAGTAAAGATGCAACCAATATTTGCCGAACTATCCCAGACTACTGCAAGGAACTTATAAGAGAAATTTGTAACAATTAGCGTTTGTAGAAGAGTAGAGAAAGTCATTTGAGTGTAACACATTCATTTTTCTAAAGCGGTTTCGTGTATTAATTATCCTATAAGCGTAGTTATTGAATTCACAGTAAAGAAGGCAGAGCAGAGAAGACCTGGACGGAACGACCTGTGAAGATCGGTTTACAGTTTCTAAATGGAAGCGATTTGCTTAATGAGCGCCGAGGTCAGTGGTCATAGACAGGCTTCAATTCACGCGACGTCCATAGAATGTTTAACGAGAGCAGCACGGAGTTGCCTATACATTTAACGTGCTGATAACAATCACAGTATGTTAAAAATGTGACGTGCTGAACTCACATGACTTTCTCTATTCTTGTACACACACTTATTGTATGTTATTCTACTTCAAGATAAACATTATCTTATTGGGAATACAGTAGACTTTAAGTGATAGTCAAATGTTTTGGTCGTTATGTGATGTATACATGACTTTCTCTACTCTTGTACAAACACTTATTGCTCTATCTACTTCAAGATAAACATTATCTTATTGGGAATACAGTAGACTTAAAGTGATAGTCAAATGTTTTGGGATGTCTTTGTATGTACAGGGGATAAAAAACAGAGTAACGACTTGATATTTGAGAAAATTATAAGTATTGAAAAATTTAAACAAATGGCAAGGAGCATCTCATTTTATAAGTGAAAGTGTCACAGTATGGTAATGTAATCCACATTCTTGATTTTAATCTGATATCTGCATTTGTTTCAGAGATATTAATGTTTTTGTTTTAGATTTAATATAGTTGTGTTAATGATGAATGACCATGTGTATAGTACAATACTTCAAAAATGGCTATTTGAGCCTCTTAAGTAATCAAACATACAGAACATTTGTATTAATATATATAATATATGCGTGCATGTGTGTGCAGTGCATTCTTAAATAGAATTCACGCGATTTCTACAAGGTTTTCACCATGAAATGTAATCTTTCTGGCGACCAAAACACCTGATTTCAATACATAAATTACTGCAGGTCTAAAAAGGGTTAACCAACCTTATGCACTAAAGTAGAAAGACATTGTTGTTCTAAAAGAATATATTTGCGAACAAGACTATAGTATGCGCATGTCGAAAGGTCATTTATTCTCTGACGGAGCCACTATGGGCAGGTCGGTGCTAGGCAGTTGAAACTGTAAACAGATAAGTAGCGCGCTGACATAGCGTAAATAGGATAACCAAATGTTTCTACATCTAAAACTTTTTAGAACGGTGTGCTGAGTCAGCGAAATGGAGTATGGTTGGGGAAGACTGGTAGTAGCTCCGTCAGCTCTGACCGTCAAATATGCCCCCCGAACGAAAGCCAGGTTAGCGTGTGACGTCACCGCACTGACTTCTGCTGCCCAAGAGGAAGGAAATAGTTACATGTGTTGGGGTTCCGACAGCATAGGAAAGACAGGAAACGTATCGGGTATTAATAATATGTACAACTTACATCTTGGGTGTTGTAATATTAATGCTGACTGTTTTAGTTACACAATTGGTTACAGTTTATAAACAATTACATTTTGGCTCTGTGCTATGAGAACTTCAACTCGTAGTTTATCTGAAGGTCAGGCATGTTATAAAGTAAATAAAATAAAACATAAAGTAATTTTCTCTGCCAATTAGAGAAGACCCACTCAACAGAATTACGTGGACATTTTCCGACACTTTCTGTTTCGTTTTTCTTTAATTAGTTTATCAGTGTCAGGATGCAATGTCTGGGAAATTTGTAATCGAAGGTCGCATGTGATCCGACAAGGAACTTCGTGGTTTGGACTTAGCTAATTTCATAACAGAAAAAAAAATGTTCGGACACATATGTCGAGCCAAACATACACAATGTCCGTGCAACAAATGAATACAACCTCGGAAATCTGGTTTGGGATACAATCAGCCAAGTCTTTCTTGTGTGTATATTTGTCCTTCAATAAATCGTCACATTGTAAATTTAACAGTTCCATTAGGTACAAGGCAGCTACATTATTGTCTTCGAGTGCGCTCAGAATTCTCAGATTCTGTACTCACAGCGCCATTTATATAGGCAACTTGGTACTACACGGCTCTTGCCTGACGTCACACGCACTGCAGGCCTCGCTCCCGGCTGAAATAGGTCACAACTCTTGAAGCTGTCTTCCTCTGGACTATGGTGACGTGCGGAAGAAGAGGTACGTCGGGCGTATCTCATTAAAGTGAAAACTGGGTGACATCACATTCATCAATGTTGCCAACATGCAATAACAAACACCTCCACCCTTGCGCGAATGAAAATGTTCATGCCTTTCCAGTTTTTTTTTTTTTTTTTTTTTTTTTTTTTTTTGTAATACGCAGATGCCAACATGACAATAAGAAGCGCCTCTATCTTTAAGCGGATAAGGAATAATTTAGTACCCAAACGTAAAGCGTAGCTCAAGGTGAGGTTCCTGAGCTGCATAGAGTAGCCAAGGGATGCTATTAGTGAAGCAGTTGACAAGAAAGAGTACATAGTGGCCAAATAATAATGATCCAGAACAGAGGAAGGGGTGAAGAGAAAAGTTAAACAACGAGTAACAAACAAAATAATTGTGCACTAGTTGATAAAGTATAGCAATTTAATCCCATTCGAGGGGTGAATTTATATGGGAGCTCAAAACATGTATTTGTCGTGAGAATGTGTCGTTGTTGCATGCGATATGAGACAATGGTACCTACACTTTATCTGATACCTACATTGTGTAGAGTGCAGGTGAACTTTTTGGTACAGGTGTACCGAGTCTCAGGTGCCTTTGTACCGCACGTGTGACTAAGCACTTACTGCAAATGGTCGTCATTTAACATTTCTTTCAAGACCAAAGTCCCTATTCTTTTGTTTCTCTTAGCGTCATACCCCAACTTTCACTATCTCTGTTACTTTGCTATGGTAATTAAACCAATTGTTGGAGTATGCGTTTAAGGCCCCCTGAGTAAGAAAGAAAATAAAGGATAACTTATTTATTCCTATAAGAAACTTGGTATTTAGTCAGTACCTTCCAAAAATGCGACAGGAGAATTTTCAAACATTTTCGGTATTTTTTATTTTTGCAAGAATATCTTGAAGATTTTTATTAAAATATCATATGTTTAAAATCGTCTCTTTAGCGCGGTAGTAGCGCTGTTACCTAATATGCGGGAGACCCGGCGTCTCAGCATTGTTAGGTTCATGAACGGCCAATTCATGAGCTACTTCATTGATTAGTATCGGTCCTGGTTGTGAGGACCGATATATCGGGCCTTGACAGACCATGGTGAGGATTACACCCCGCTCCTTGACGCTAACCGGGTGTAGCCATTAGCCCAAAATTAGCTATTGCGCTGTGCAACTTAGTAACTTGATATAAAAGTGGTGAACTATAAAAGATATATACACCCATTACAGAAATTGCATGTGAATTATGCAGTTAATTTCAAATAGCTGTTTTGCAGTCAACCATTCCAAAACAAAATTCGTGATCAGTGGTTTGAATTCTTCAATACTTGTATCTTGTTTTTAAGCAACGGTTAACCTCAGTTATTTCTTGTGTTGACAAGGAAGGAGCACGGAATTTGAAGGTCAGTGTAAGCGACAACATTTTAAAATCTGTCACTATTTCATGTGTACCTATAGTAAATGTGTAAAGCTCAATTCATATTGAAACATTAACATATGGGAGGACTTGAACGGGTGCCATTTACAATGACATTATACGCCGTCAATATAAAATAACTACCTTATCAATCTTATTAAACATTTTTAAAACTGCGGTAGTGGGACGTTTTTGAATTAAATTTGTACTACACGTCAGCTTTTCATGAAACTGCACGATTTCGAAACTTTCAGAATAATTTAGCACTTATAAATATACATATAGAACATTATTTTTTCCAGCTAAAATGACAGTTGATGCAAATAATACTTATTATATTATCGTTTTCCCATATATAAAGAAAGCAAAATATTTTAGAACCTACCTAACCTAAAGTTTCCCACAAAGTCAACTGATACCATAGTAAATAATATAAACAACTCGTGCCTACCTTCACATTTCAGTTTATTCGCAGTTTGCTTCTATTTTTCTTCAGCAAATTATCTTTGTAGGATTTATGCTTTTTATCATAAAGAAAACGGTGATTTTGAAATAAAACAATCAATTTCTCGTCAAATTACTCCACATCTCTTCTTTCTTGTTCCTTTGCAGTGCGATAGTGTTTTTTCTCTCCCTCTCTTTTGTTTAATCGCCAAACACTAACATGAAAGCTTGGAGTTTGGAAGGTTTGGCGTTCACATCTGGTGATAATGTTCATGTTAACTAAAATCATTGTGAATTGTCTTATTTATTAACCTGACAACAAGCTTTAGCGTTCGTTTTGCGGTTGCGATATGTTGTCTATGTGAATGTGGCTTAACGAATTTAAGCAAACATTAGGCGATTGTGGTTACAGAGGGCCATATAAACGTAACATATACGTTCACGTTCACTGCCACTTCAGTTTCCTATACCCTCCCATGATCCTATTATACATCGAAATGTGCAATGACACAGGCAGCGAAACCTTTATGGCAGTCTTTACAAATCAAGAGTATGGTCCTTATGACAAAGTCGACTTATATATATATATATATATTGGTAATTTTACGTCCTCCAACGTTGTCATATCGGACGGTGAATGAAATGGGTGAAATGATGCTCAAATGTGTCCAGGGTCCATGGAGCTTAGAGCTACCCGACATTCGTCTTTAAGAATAAGGGAAAACCCCGGAAAGAAACCTTATCCAGGTAGCTCACCCTGACCGAGATTCGAACTCGGGACCTCTTGAACGTGAGGCAGACACGCTACCATCTAGGCTACCGAGGCGGGCAATAGACATCTTATTGATAACACACAGGCACGTGACGAACAGCTTTCAAGCGCTGACCTCGATTAGATTTTCACCCGTCGCAGATGTGGACACATGCCTGGCCGCAAAACAAAACAATAACATTAAGCTTTAAAATCCTTCTCTGTTGCCAGACTGCGCAGATAATGTATTCATTCATGTTCAATATTCTCCTTTATTTTTCAAGATAGACGAAATTGTTATGGGACTTTATTATTTGTCATTTGGATCTCCCAGCTCGCGAAATTTACACTCGTACCCCTAGTATCCTGTATAGTTATTGTCACAACGGCGATCGAGCGAGCTGGCCGTGATAATACACACGGCTTTCAAGGAACAGCCACAAGCTGTGTCACGCAGCGAGTCATATTGTTATTGTACAGGTACCGTTCGAGAATCTAAATCGAGAACATTTGACTACTGAAACTATCTCCCGCGCCCGAACAGGATGCGAGTGTTAAGTACTGAGAGTTTTGAGTACTGCTCTGCGGTGAGAAGTCGGTGCACTGTTCAGATTTTGCATGTGTTTCGTGTTAGTCGACCAATGCAGCTCGACGCAGTGAAGCAGTTAACGTGTCAGTCGATAGAGCAGTGCAGTAGGTTCCAAGCTACGTAGCGAGGAGTCGGCAGGCAGTGTGAATCGGCAGTAAAGCACTCTACGAGCGATTATCGGTATTATGTTCAGAGAGAACGTAAGCTTTCACCGTCGGAGTCAATATTATAATTATTTCCGGGCTGCTTTGCCGTCGTCTGTTGGCATAAGAACGTTCAAACATTTCGTCCACATCTGCGGTAGACATCTTCAGTGGCGCAGTCGAAGTTTCCTCTGAGACTACATCGGCAGGTGCGGGGATTCATATATAAGGGGCGTTCAAAAACAAACAAGCCGGAGTCTGGTATGCACAAACCGGTGACAGGATGGTAATATTGTGGCATGTGTAATGAAGTGTTGTTCCGACCAGTCCATCGATAGAGGACACGCGTGAACGTCACATGACTGTACAAAGCTAGCAGCAGCATGCATCAATCGTCCAATGCTGCCAGTCACATTGCAAACAGTGAAATGGAGGCGTCAAAAGAAGAACAAAGAGGTGTTATTCGTTTTCTGACAGCGGAAGGAGTAGGGGGAATGGACATTCATCGACGAATGTCACAAGTGTACAGCGAACACTGCATGTCCCTTGCAAGAGTCAAGGCGTGGCAGAAGCGCTTCAAGGGAGGAGGGGTGTCGTTAGCCAATGATGCTCGGTCGGATTGAGCATCGGAAGTGTTCACACCATCATGAAGGAACAACTGCTCTTGTGTGAAGTGTGTGCCCAATGGGTGCCCCACAGTCTTCAACCACAACAAGAAGCATGTCGAATGGCCCACTGTCTTGGTCATCTGCAGCGCTAGTTCCTGGCACGAGTGATGTTGGAGATGAGTCATGATGTCATCACTTCGAACCAGAATCAAAACAACAAAGTCTCAAGTGGAAGCATCCAGGGTCACCACCACCAAAAAAGCCAAGGCCATCCACACAAGTGTAGGAAAGGTTATGTCAATGTTGTTCTTTGACCAAGATGGCCCCCTTTTGATACACTTCCTGCAGCATGGAACAACAGTGAATGCCCAGCATTACTCTCAATCCTTGACCAACCTTTGCCAAGCAATCAAATCAAAACGACCAGACAATCTCACTTGTGGGGTCATTATGCTAAACGACAATGCAAAGCCTCATACGGCCAACACAGTTGTGGCACTCCTGCAGAAATTCAAACGGGAGGTTCTCGACCAGCTTCCATACAGTCCAGACCTCTCTCCCTGCGATTATGCCATTTTTTGTCCCCTTAAAACGGCTCCGAGGGGCAAATGATTCTCCTCGGATGGCATCCAGCTGTACATGCAGAAATGCTCCACATCACAGCTCCGGGACTTTTATGAGACAGCCATTCACCACCTTGTGTCACAGTGGGACATGTGTCTCAACAGCAAGGGCCAATATTTCTAACATACAGGTACTGGTTTCTGTAATTATGTCTCCGGCTCATTTCTTTTTGAACGGACCTTATATAATGTGATTAAATATTATGACTTAAAGAAAGAAGAATGAATAAACATCCCTTTGTGTCAAATGGCTACAATGATATGAAGGTGGGTCAAAAAGTAATGCCTCCTATTTTTTTTTTTCCTTAAATAAGTAAGTTATGTGAAAACTTTGAATTTGGCACAATTCCTCAAACCTTCTTCTCCAATCCCCTGCAGTAGTAACTTCCTAAATCAACAGGTGGCAGCACTGCATCCTCTTGCAAACTGGCTGACATCGAAATTCATATTACACAGCGTTCTGTAATTGAATTTTTGACTGCGGAAGGTGAAATGCCAATTCGCATTCACGAAAGGCTAAAAAATGTGTATGGTGATGCAACGGTGGATGTCTGCACTGTTAGACGATGGGTTCGTCGCTGTAACGAAACTGAAGAGCAAACACCATTGGCAGATGAAAAGCAAAGCGGCAGGCCGGTGACTGTAGTGACTCCATGCAACATTCAGTGAGTCGATGACATCATTCGTGGTGATTGCCGGGTAACAACAGGTGAATTGTGTTGCATTACCTCCCTCAGTAAACGCAGTGTGATGACGATTATTCAACAACTGGGTTACTCAAAAGTTTGTTCACGTTGGGTACCAAGAATGTTAACCACCCAAAACAAAGAAACAAGCAAAATAATAGCCTACGAACACTTGCAGCACTTCAATTTGGAGGGAGGGGAGTTTCTGGAAAAAATTGTTATCATCGTGGGATTCATTTTGAAGATGAGGAGGCTGTAAAAACATCTGTGCATCAATGGCTTAGGAAGCAAGACCGTGTGTTTTACCACACTGGAATACATGCCCTACTTAAAAGGTGCACCAAAACTGTGGAAAAGGACGGAGATTATATTGAATAGTGACAAATTAATTGTCAATGTTGTAGTTTTCAAGCTATGTAAATTTGTGGATAGAGTCAACATGAAAAATTCAATGCCATGGCAAATTTTCATGTTGACTCTATCCATCAAAAAAACTTTAGCCTGTATACGGCTAGTGTGAAGATATGATTAATTTCCATCAATTAACTAAAATATGTAAATTGGATTCAATTTTCTTGGCAATTAAAAGAGAAAAAAAATAGGAGGCATTACTTTTTGACCCATCCTCGTTATTTACATTTTCATATAATAATTGCCTAACCTTTAATATCAGACACAGACCTCTATTTACGCTGTGTCACTAACTGTATGCCAAGTTACCAATATTTCGCTCTTCTAGTAAACAAGATAGCAAGCGAATGCAGTGATCTGTCAGTGATACTTTGCCAGGTAGGACTTCTGTCATGATCAATACACAAATTCCAATTAACACTTCACAGCCCACCTTTATTGCTGCACTATTGCATCTAATAATAACAAAATTAAATTTTGTAAATCAAATGTACTATCTGTATTGTTATAGTGCTGTGAAACATGGAGAACGACACAAAAAATAAAAAACTGCAAACTTTTGTGTCTAAGATACATAATGAGAATTTGGTGTCCAAAAACCATCAACAATACTGTATTATGGGAAATTACAAATCAGATACCAATTGATAAAGCAATAAAGAAATGAAAATGGACATTAATTGGACACACATTAAGAAGGGAATCCGAAAGTATAACTAAAGAGGTATTGGACTGGAATTCGCAAGGAGAAAGCATAATCAGGAGATTGTAAATAACTCGGAGAAGGACAATCAAAGCAGAATTAAGAGGAATAAATAAGTCCTGGAAGGAGATACAGATTTTCTTAAGAAATAGAGTTCAGTGGTGAAGATTTGTTACGGCCCTATATTCCACCTACAAATTAAAGAAATTGATTGATTGCTTTTACCATTGTACTGATTCAGGTTTACATGACGTGCCTGTACCATTCGCTCTGTGCTGTGCTTTTCTCAGAACTGTCTCTTACATCAGAAAGGCAGCAGCCATTGAGTGACTACCAGAAAAAAAAATATTGTTTGTGAATGAAGTCCACACAGTGACTGAGTGGTTAGACTGCTTGGCTCTCACCAAGGCGGCCCGGATTCGATCCCAGGCGACTGCAAAGTATATTTGTGATGGACAACATGGCATTGGGATGGGGTTTCTCTGGATCCTGTGGTTTCCTGTCAGCATTCCACCAATTGCGCCATCATCATTTTTCCTATCATTCATCTCGCTCTCATATATATCATCCACATTTACAACCAAGATGGCCCGGGTTCGATCACAGGCGACCGCAAAGTGAGATTTGTGGTGGACAACACGGTGCTGGGGCGGGTTTTCTCCGGGACCTCCGGTTTCCCCCGCCATCTCATTCCACCGGTGCTCCATCATCATCTCATGTATCATCAGTGTCACCGCCTGCGGTGCCGTATGTAGTAAAAGCGGGCGTTAAACACTACACATTTCACATTTCCACATTTACACACCAGGCATTAGGCTGATCACCTATCCTGGTTCTCTGTTAGATCTAAAGCTTTGTTTTCTCAGGCCAATCTCAAAAGGGATAGAGGAACAAGAATTCCCTAATACCACAATAATGGAACATCTAGGGAAGAAGGAAGAGGAGGAGGTTTGTTAATGACACTTTTAATTGCTAGAATTATGTAAGTGTTGCCATTCTGCCAGATTTGAACTTGCGATCTTGGAATGAGTATGCCGGCACCTAACCAACTGAGAATGACAAGAACAACATTAAGTTACTTAAAAGAAATATTGGAGAGCAAGAGAGCTAATGGCTCCATTGCCAAAGCCTACCATTTGAAAACAACAACAACAACAACATTAAGTTACTGCAGTCAATCAGCAATCTATTGAGAATGGAAACAAATCTGGATCTTAAACATTCTTGATTTAATTCTGAAGTAATGTGTCAATAACAATTGTTTAATGTATACAGGGTGTTTCAAAATGACACCAAATGAATATATAGAAATAGTTGATCAGCTTCTATGTGATACATATCGATAGTCTTTACTGCCAAAAGGGCCACATAAAAAACGCTCCAAAATGAGTGTGGATTAGGCAGTGACAGGAACAACTCTGTGCCTCATGTGGTGACATACCTTGTCGCATGCTGTAGCTGTTTGTAAACAAACCGACATACTCCACGGTAGCTTGAAACCGCAATAAAGAAGCTATTCTTTATTAAATTTTAGATGAGTCGCATTTTTTACACATCTGCTTCACTTTCGTACCTATTTTGAGGACATGTTTCGCAAATCTTCGTTTGCATCTACGGCTCTTGTGCGACTGACGCTAGATCCAGCGGTGTGGGTAATTCTGGGGTTGTTGCTGCCATCTGTTGATTTAGTGATGAACTGAAATGTGGGATTCTCTTCTAGCGGGATTTCAAAGTTCATTAGTTGGTTTTTATGTTTTTCTATGTATATCCTCTCCCATATGACGAGTTCACTATGTTTTTGTACGTATTTTAGTAATTCTGTGCTATCTTCAATTTCATGATTTTCAGACCAGAAATGAGCTGCAATTGCGGACTTATCAATATTTTTGTATCTTAAGTGCCTGAAGTGTTCTTTCTTTCTAGTGCCTATGTTCCTTTTTGTCCTTCCTATGTAAATTTTTTCACAGTCTTTACACTTAATTTTGTAAATGCCTGACTTTTCCTCTGGTTTTATCTTATCAGTATTATTACTGTGAAGTAGGTTTTTAATGTTGTAATTGTTTTTTGGTGCCAATGTTATATTGTATTTCTTGAATATTTTTTGGAACTTTTTTGCGGCCCAGGGGTGGTAAGTAAATTTAGCAAATCTAGTTTCTTGTTTTATTGGTGTGAGAGCTGTGATCTGTTTTAATTTCTTTTGAAGTTTGAATAATTTTAGTTTTTTATCTACAAGGTTTTTTCCATATCCATTTTTAATTGCAGTTTTTAAGATTTGATGGTATTCGTTTTGATATTGTGACTTTGTTATCCCACTTCTGACACCAGTGTGACTTTGTGGGTTCGTGAAATGAAAAGTCCAATTACACCACTCAACAATGTTCTTTATTTCCACCGACTTACAGTTTAACACTTGCCAATTACACAGAATTACTTGCTGCACACAGTTACAATTCACCAGTCCGTCCGTTACAATTTCACTGTACTCGCGGTTACGTAAGCTCCGGTACACATTCAAAGTTACGTACAGTCTTCCGTTGCACAACCCTTTCGTTCATTAACACGTCACTGACTAACTCTTACACCAAGAACTGCGACTGTCTCCTCACTCACTGACTAAACCAAAACCAACTCAACTCACTAACTAACTCCGTCTGTCTGTCACATTCTTTATATAGGAATATCGCCGGTTTCTAGTGACCAGGAGAATGTTCCAGATTACGTAATTTCTGGAACCAGGTGGACAGAAAAACAGACGCACAGTTATGTTTCTTTCCGACCGCTGGCTGTCACCACTATAAGACAAACGAGGGAAAGGCGTGGCTAACCGAGCCTCCCCTGTCTTCCGTTGCCAGCTGCTCACAGGGTGTTTCAACGCTCCCCGTTACACTGCTCCCTTCTCAAAGCTGTTCGCCCTCGAACAGCCCCATCGTAGCGTGCGAGGCGGTCCAGGTGTACCACCAGCATCTGCTCGGAGTCTCAGCCAGAAGTAGCGCTGCCGTAGTTTGTGAATCATTCGGTTCGCTCCCAGGTGTCCTCCTGAAGTACCGGCGTGCACTTCCTCCAAGATTTCCGGGACCTTACTCCGGGGAAGTACCAACTGTCCTCTCTGCGCCTTCCCATCGGGTGACTCCCATACCCGGAACAGCACGCCCACTCCGGTCTTCAACGAGTCCCATTGGGCCCAGTGCGAATTGTAGGTGGCGCTCCTCGGTGCGATGTCCTCCCAGGTCGGTCTCGTCCCTGCGTCCACTTCCCTCAAGAGTGGCCCCAAGTCTGCGTCCGCCAGCTGCTCCCTCCTCAGGCCTGCGCTATCCCAGCCTTCAGCAGGCACTGCCACAACTACTCGGACTGCTGCGGCACGCTCCTCCTCTTCCACTCTTGTGCGCTCGTGGCCGTCCTGGATCTGCGATAGGACACCTCCAATGCAATGGTCGCTGGCGTCGGTGTCCACAATGAAGGCGCCACCCGGTTGTGGGAAACCCAAAATAGGAGCACTGCACAGGGTCCCCTTCGGGTGCTGGAAAGCGTCTTCGGCGTCCTCCGTCCACACATAAGGCCGGTTTTCCTCCGTCAGGCGGGTGAGGGGTTTTGCGATGTTGTCGGCCTTTTCCTCTAAATCATTAAGGCGGTCGTCTACTTGACCCTTCCGCTCGCCCAGTTCCGTCACGTCATCCCTCACGCCGGCCAACTGTTCTTCAAACTTGGCGACGAGAGCCTCGTTCGCCACCTTCATTTCGGTAGCCGGACCGTCATTCGCTGCTCTCATTTCCGTGGTTAACTCGGCCTTCACTTGTTCCATCTTCTCGGCGATGTTGTTTGCCGTCTTCATTTGTTTCAACTCTGCGGCGATGTTCTCCCTAGCCGTCCTGATTAGTTTCAGTTCCGCGGCCAGGTTATTTCTAGTCTCCAGCGTCTCTGTTAATTCGGCCCGCATTTCTTCCATCTTCCTGATGATGTTGTCTTTAGCCGTCTTCATTTCTTTCAGTTCCGCTAAAATCTTTTCTAATGCTGCCTCCATTGTTGTAATGTTCGGTGATGTTGTTTTCCCGCTTCCTGACACCAGTGTGACTTTGTTATCCCACTTCTGACACCAGTGTGACTTTGTTATCCCACTTCTGACACCAGTGTGACTTTGTGGGTTCGTGAAATGAAAAGTCCAATTACACCACTCAACAATGTTCTTTATTTCCACCGACTTACAGTTTAACACTTGCCAATTACACAGAATTACTTGCTGCACACAGTTACAATTCACCAGTCCGTCCGTTACAATTTCACTGTACTCGCGGTTACGTAAGCTCCGGTACACATTCAAAGTTACGTACAGTCTTCCGTTGCACAACCCTTCCGTTCATTAACACGTCACTGACTAACTCTTACACCAAGAACTGCGACTGTCTCCTCACTCACTGACTAAACCAAAACCAACTCAACTCACTAACTAACTCCGTCTGTCTGTCACATTCTTTATATAGGAATATCGCCGGTTTCTAGTGACCAGGAGAATGTTCCAGATTACGTAATTTCTGGAACCAGGTGGACAGAAAAACAGACGCACAGTTATGTTTCTTTCCGACCGCTGGCTGTCACCACTATAAGACAAACGAGGGAAAGGCGTGGCTAACCGAGCCTCCCCTGTCTTCCGTTGCCAGCTGCTCACAGGGTGTTTCAACGCTCCCCGTTACAATATTCTTGCTGGCTGAGAGGTAGATTTACTAATCTGTGTGTCAGACTGTTGATGGTTGCATGTTTGTGTGGAATTGGGTTGAAACTATTTGCTTTGATGTAATTATCTGTGTGTGTTGCTTTTCTATGAATGCCAAATTCTAGTTTTTCATTGCCTTTTTTGATTTTAAGGTCTAAAAAAGGTAGAGTACAGTCCTCTTCAGTTTCTACTGTGAATTGTATGCTGGGTTCTTGCAGGTTGAGTAGTTTCAAAGCATCATCTATTAGTTTGTAGGGCACTATTGCAAAGATGTCGTCTACGTATCTGTACCATGTTTTAAACATATGAGGGAAGGCTTTAGTAATATGTGTTTCGAAAAAGCTCATGTATAGATTGGCCAAAAATGGTGATAGCGGGCTTCCCATAGCTAGTCCTGAAATTTGTTTGTAATATTTTCCATCGAAGACAAAATAATTTTGATGTATACATAATTCAGTCATTGCCACATATTCTTCTATTGCATTGGCATCCAGGTTTATAGAATTTAGCCATTTTTTCAGTTGAATCAAAAGTTTGTCTAATGGAATGCTAGGGAAGAGGGAGCGGACATCAAAGGATACTAAAGTGTCATGAGGTTTTAGTTTAAGATTTTGAATTTTTTCTACCAGGTCTAAAGAGTTTTTTATACTCAGAGTATGGAATTGTGGAAAGGACTAAAATTTTTTGGATAGCCATTTTGCCAGAAGGTAAGTAGGAGTGTTTATATTATTTACAATGGGTCTCATGGGTATGTTGGGTTTGTGTATTTTAGGCAAACCATATATTCTTGCAAGGGTAGGGTTGTCTGGTTTGATAGTTTTTTGTTCTGTAGTTGTTAAAATTTTACTATTAATGATGGTTTTTTGTACATCTTTTATGCATCTGTTGAGTGGGTTAGAATCTATTTCCTGGAATTCTTTTTGTTGTAGTAACTCTAACATTTTTTCTTTGTATGTAGCTGTATCTAAGATTACTATTTTGTTCCCTTTATCAGCCCTTGAGAAGATTACATCCTTTTTCCTTAAAGATTTAATTATCTGAATTTGTTTCAAATGTTTTATTGGCTTTTTATTTATTAAGTTTTCCAATATAGGAGCTGATTTTTTTCTAATTATATTTTTGTCCATGTTTACACATCTGCTTCACTTTCGTACCTATTTTGAGGACATGTTTCGCAAATCTTCGTTTGCATCTACGGCTCTTGTGCGACTGACGCTAGATCCAGCTATTCTTTAGTTATTTGTTTATGGCTGCTTAACCCTTTCACCGATATGGACGTCATATGACGTCCAAGTTAAAATGCTCCAAACCGATATGGACATGTATAGATGTCCTGTGCATACATGCACTTAATGCTCATTTAATGCCAATTATTTTAATCTTCGTCTTTTACAATAAATTTAAATTAGTTCTATAAGGGATGTAAACGTACCCTTAACGGTTTCTTTTTGAATTGCACACCTCCAAACCTGGATAAACAACCAAGGGCGAACTTCTTTTTTGCAACACACTAGACATTTTTGAAATGGCTGCGACTTTTTGGCTGTGGGTGGTATCCTTTTAGGAAAGTATTTTCTCTCAAGTATGAGGGGTGATGTCGTGGTGAATTTCTTACCCCCCAGTATAAAGAGGCCTCTGAGTATTATAATACTCAATTAGGTTACGAGCTATTTATATGCGCAACTACAGGTAGATGAATTTCTTGCATGAATTTACAGCTCTGAAAATTACTAAACAATTGTGCATGGTTACATCCAGTGGTATAAAAATACTTTTTCTACCATTTAACTGTTTTTCGTAAAGAGGGATAGCTAGTAATAGCTGATCCACATCACCCATATTTGACCCGCCATTTCTCCAAACAATGGAGTAAGTAGCTAACATGCCATCTGTAGACCAGTACACGTCACTGCTACCTATATCCTAAACATCTCCTTCATAGATTAAATTTAAAGGGAGTCGATTAATGACACTAAACTACTCTTACTTTTAAATTTTTCCGGAACATGTTTCAGAGACTTTGCCTCTATCCTCTATCCTAGTCGATGGCCGGTTGAGGATAGAGGCAAAGTCTCTGAAACATGTTCTGGAAAAATTTAAAAGTAAGTGTTGTTTAGTGTCATTAATCGACTCCCTTTAAATTTAATTTATCACAACAAACTGTTTTCAACACTTGCAAGAAAGGAATTGCAATCTCCTTCATAATTGCACAACAAATCCTCCAGATTTCTACAGTAATATCAGAAGCCTGTATACATCATATGCAAGCTAATTTATTTGCTACATTAGGGAGATAAGCCTTGCTTAACATTGAAATTTAACAATTTCAAATGTGCCATTCATTTAGCTCTTGATAGCTGTAAGAAATCACTCTGAACATAGAGAGAGTATAAATAGCTAAAATACTGAGAGAAAACTGTTGCATAAGGCTACCAGAAACTTTGTAATAACAGATGCTTACAGGGAGTTTTCTTTCCAGTGTATGTGTGTGTGTGTGTGTGTGTGTGTGTGTGTGTGTGTGTAACGCAACATATACTCATATGATGATTGCTTGGTATAGCATAAATAAACTAAAATATAAAACCTTGAACTGGAGAAGTCGCTTGCGTAGCTATACATACATTCGTTCGTATACACACAAAACAAAATGATTCAAATATTAGGCGCGCTCGGCACAAAGAATGGCTTTTGCTACAGTGAAACAAAGCAGTGAAATTTCAACTATTTATTAATGTAGTCTCTACATTTTTGTTACTTAGATGTACACTGCCTTTAATGGGTTTTAAACCACTTTCTGTTTCATTTAAATAACTTAATAAATACAGAAGAAATGGAATTGTATTTATGATGCATTTTTACAGCATTTAACAATTTAAATGTCTTGTTCTGTTTATTGGGTATCCGTTTCCAGCTCCTGAAGGGTATAAATGGCCATCGGTGAAGACATTAACGTGTTCCAACATCCCATTATAACAGACGATGATGGCAAATAAATGCAACTTAAACCTTTTAGAGGGAAGTTAATGTAAGTGAGATTGAGGATGGAAGCATTAAATGACAAAATGAACAATATCAAAGAATTGTAGATAAAGTTAACCAAAACTAAATGAATAATGCAATGAGACAAGCATTTTATTTCACCGTGTTTAATAATACTAAATAATGCATTTGTAACTGAAAAGGAAGCTGTTGATTTTACAGTAACTGGTTGAAAGTACTGTACAATTAAGATCATAGCAAAATGAGAAACTTTGGAGCAACCTGTCCGAATTATTAGTCGACTTTTTCACAAGTAACTGCCCTTTGTCTCATTACCTGAAAGGTAGGCTAGCGTCACAGATAAACAGCAAGGAGCAATACTTTTGTTTTGTGGCCGGTACATCCCAATTACAACTTTTGAGGTTCACACACCAGTGGTTCCTGCGCAACCTAATCACAAAATAATGTAATATTTAATGCTACATAAAATTATGCCTAAGAGAATTTCAAAGCTGCAACACCGAAATTCGGACTAGTTATGTTATAAACTAAGAAACGGCTATATTCGTTCAGTTTCATTTTGAAACAACCTGTATACATCACTGTTTTCAATCTTCCACTCGAGATAGTGAATTATGACAACCAAAATTAACTAAACTATCAAGTTCCATGCAATTTGGAGTACACAACCTAGTATTTACATATTATTTCAAAAAATATGCATATGTTAAGAGTCGTCATCATCATCATCATCATCAAAATCACTGCCACTAAATTCAAAAACAAGACTGTCATCAGATGAGTCCAGTTTCAAAGACTGTAACTTTGCCATCAGATCTTCCTTCTGTTTCCCTTCAGCATCACCGTCAGTTCCTGCAACACAACAATGTAATCAGCTCAAAAATAAGTGAGTGAGAAAGTATTGTCTGCATGCGCCTTTCATTTCACAAACTAATGGCTCAGGTCCACAGCTTTATACATTAAATTTCAGAAATATGTAATCAAAATTAGCTAAGTATGGCAATTTTGTATATAAAATCAGACATTTTAGTTTTCTACTGGAAAAGAAGTTTAAACATAGTAATAATCAATTCACTTCTGAGTTCGCAAACTACTGAAAAAAAATGTCACTCCCCTGTTCTTCCACAATATAGTTACATGGTTTATTAAGCTTCTTGCTTTATTTGTGTTTAATAAACCATTCAACTGATAGATGGCAGTTAAACTCAGGTAATGGCATTGCTGCTTGTGTGTGCATGTGTAGAAGTTATGTTGACCAATGGTGTACTACAGGCTGAGCTCAGTGCCGAATGCAGAGAAATAGATTATAACATGTAGTACACTGACATAGTTATGCATAAACCACCACCATATATGAGGGGGGGGGGGGGGGGACCCAAAAGAAACCGGATAGTTGTCATAAAAACTTTATTGATAAACATTTTTACAAAATTACTTCAGTCACCTTCAAAATACTCTCCATTACATGCGATGCACTTGTCAAGTTTCTTTTCCCACTGTTGGAAGCATGTTTGGAACTCTTCAAGTTTGATATTGTCCAGTGCCCTTTGCGAAGCTGTTTTTACCGCCTCCACATGGTCATAACGCTCCCCTTTTAGCGTTTTTTTTTTCCATTCGTGGAAATAGGAAAAAGTCTGGAGCGTAGGGAACGACAGACCACCTCTGAGATGCCACATAGTGGGTCACTCATAAGGCCGTGTGTGCTGGAGCATTGTCGTGATGCAGAAACCAGTCACCTGATCGCCAAAGTTCCGGGCGTTTCCTCCTCACATCCTCTCGCAGACGCCTTAAAACATCCAAGTAAAAGTCCTGGTTAACAGTCTGGCCAGGGGGTACGAATTCCCGATGCACAATTCCACTAACATCAAAAAAGAACATGATCATCGTCTTCACATTTGACCTCACTTGCCTTGCTTTTTTTTTGGTCTGGAAGAGTTGGGAGTCCTCCACTGGCTTGATGCTTGCTTGGTTTCTGTGTCATACCCGTAACACCAACTCTCATCCCCTGTAATGACTTTGTTCAAGAAGTTTGGATCACGTGCAATCTCTGTTTTCAAGTCCTGACACACATTCATGCAGATGGTTTTGTACTCCTGTGTGAGAAGGCGCGGAACAAATTTAGCAGCAACACGCCTCATGTGCAAATCCTCCCTCAAAGTCTGCTGGCACGAGCTCCAACTGATCCCTGTCGCTGCTGAAACTTGGTCGATCGTTTGGCGACGATCCTCGTTGATCTTTTGGCAGACTTTTTCAATGTTCTCCTCATTTCGCGATGTTGAAGGGCATCCAGAACGAGTTTGGTCTTCAACCCACATCTCACCACGTTTAAAGTGCCCAAATCACTCGAAAACCTGTGTGCGGCTCATAGCGTCCTCCTGGAAAGCTTCCTGTAGCATTTGGTGTGCCTCCGCTGCATTTTTTTAAAGCAGGAAACAAAATTTCACACACACTCTTTGTTCTTTTAAAGTTGCCATAACGACTTCACAGAGGTAACCCGCCAACAGTCAGAGAAACACAATACACTTGCACGTTCAGCTCCACACATACGCCGTCTGCACAGCTGTTTCATGAAGGTCTCTACTAACACCATCTAGTGTGAGAACCCTGCACTACGTCTACAAGTGGCAGCTCCCTCAGAGTCCGGTTTCTTTTGGGTCCCCCCTCGTATATGTAACAGCTGGTTTGGATAGTAGTGAACATGATCAAATTGAACAGTTACATTGCCCTACCCATCTCCACTTAATATTTCATCAATAAAGCAGCTTTGACATGAGCCGGTTAGCCAAGATTCCTGAGTAGGAGAAATGAAACCCTTTTGAAACATTGTTCAAGCTGTAATAGTTATTTATGTTCAAGGGTATTATGTTTAATGATACTCCCCTAGGAAGACAGGGTTTGTAAATTCTTTGATGGCATAATTATTAGAACTTACAGTGAACTATTGGGTGAATGGTGCATCACATCACCAGATTTGCAGCATTTGGCCCACTGTCAAAGTGCAGGTGACAGGAAATCCACAGTAAATATAGTAGGGTTTCGAGATTTAACTGTATTGGAACACCACAGTGAAGCGAAAAATTATTAAATTTTAGATGAGTCGTATTTCTTACACATCTGCTTCACTTTCGTACCTATTTTGAGGACATGTTTCGCAAATCTTCGTTTGCATCTACGGCTCTTGTGCGACTCTTGCTGAACAAATCTTTCTGGGGGGGGGTTCAGCAAGTTCCTCGAACCACCACCAGAGGAGACTGATGACAAAATATTGCCAGCTACACCAATGAGAACAAGTCGATGTCCGGCTGAAGATAGAGGGAAGGCCTCAGAAACCGGTTCCGGGAAAATTTAAAAGTGAGTGTTGTTTTGTGTTATTAATCGACTCCCAATTAATTTAATGATCTTAATTTTTAATAGTCATAATTTCTTGTGCTAGAATTTAATTTTATGATATTCTCTTAGCTTAATGTGTAACAATCACGCTGTAGTAGTTTCATTGTTGGTGAGAGGCAGGAAAACAGAGAAATGTTCATTATTGCGTACTGAAATAATGGAGCTGATGTGCAAGGTACAATATGTGCCTTTGAAATTCTGCTTTCATCTCAAATGTTCAGCTGAGGCCTATACAAGAGAATGAGGAGGTCTCTGTAGAGTCTGTTCTTCCCTACAGCACAGCTCAAAGGTTATTTAAGTTGTTTAAAGAGGGGAGACAATCAATTGGACTTGACACTTCAATTACAGCTCTTACGGAAGGAAACATTAACCTGCAGCTGTCACTGTGAGAGAAGATCAGCGAATAACCTTAAGAACACTTTCTCAAATACTGAAAAACATTGCAAGACAATATCAGGTGCAAAACACCACATTTCCATGAAACAGGCTCAATGCTGCACGATAATGCAGTGCAAATATTGCCAATGATGTTGCTGAATATCTTGCAAAAATCAACATGAAGTGTGTCCCTATATTCTGGATTTAGCCCCGTGTGACTTTTCCCTGTTCCCTAATGTGAAGAAATACCTCCATCTTCAGAAGTAGAAGTGAAGGCTGCAGAGGCAAATATGAAGAACCTCTCAAAAAATGGTTTCCAGCATATCTTTACAGACTGGCAGAAACACTGGGACAAGTGCACCACATCTAAGGGAGACTATTTTCAGAAGGATCATCAAAATTATGAGGATTAGTAAATGTATGTATATTCCTTCTTTATTGAACAGGCCTCTTAGATCAATTGATACGTAAATATTAAAAAAAAAGGCCCTCTTAGAATAACTCATACATTTTTTCTAGGAAATGACTAAATGACAGGTACAAAAATTTTGCAGTCTCATTATAACCAATTAACTGTGAATTAGCTTTTACAATACAATACTTTTGCAACCATTCAGCTGGGCTCGGCAACGGCAAATACAGCAAAAGGAAATTTATGGCTTCCTCATTCCGATGGTTTAACCCTCTGTGATTGTTATCTATGGGGAGGGATGGCATAAAAAGAAAAAGTATATAAAACTAAACCACTTTAGATCAACTTAATAAAATTTCTCAAGAGATTGATACCATTTCTTAGAGGAAACCACACTAAACAGGTGTAAGCAGAGCTTAAAACAGCAAAAGCAGGCAGTTCCAATATCTCCTTGTTTAATATAAGTAATTTCCTTTTCTTTTTAAGTATTTACAGAGATATTTTTTAGACGTGGCATATGACATAATGTTGCACAGTAGTTTATAGTCGATTCCACTTATCTATTTATAAGAAAAAAAGGGTGTCAGGTTAGTAATCTGTCATCTAACCCACTAGCTTTATCAGCAGTCTACTGGTAAAAGCAGAGATCTTAAACCCATCACTGATTTGCAAGATGTCACTCATGCATATCCAAGTAAGGTCATGCTGTAAAAAATACCTCTGTATGTTACATATTACAAATAACTTACATGACAAACTGTACTATACTTAATATTGACATCCTCTCACCTGCACCACCAACACAGCAGACAGCTTCACTGAGCTAAATGCTGCAAAAACAGTTGCATGAAAAATCGCTCTTCCTGTTGTTTGATACTGAATGAGTAAATTATTCAAAGAAATGTGTAAATTAATGCAAATTTCATTTTTTCACCTGGGATCAAACCCATGCCATCTTGGTGACAGTCGAGTGGTCTAACCACTCAGCCACAGAGCAGCCCCAAGGAAAGTCAGTGTATATACACTATGCTCAAATGTAATTATAACAATGAGTCATATATCAGCAGGTGCAAGAGAACATACATAATGTGACTGAATATTACCAGGAGAAAGAAGAGGGAATCCAAACCCCTTTGTGTCAAGCAACTGCAATGGTACTACGTAATAGTGTTGCAGCATATTGACTTTCAGTGACACAGCACTGTATTTATTTGATATATTGTTTAATATAAAGTAACTTGGCATTCAGTAAGTGATGAAACACAAAGTGAGCACTTGGGAGCTGGGTGTCTGCTATGAAATGTTACACAATTAGTTATTGCACCATCACACATATTTATATAAATTATTAAACCAGCATTAAATGTATAGATACCTTTGTGTTTTCCTTCACTGATATATCTGAGAAAAGTTCTTCTTTTACGTTCTGGAAGACTCTTGATGATGTCTTGAAGCTCAGAATCTAATTTCTGCTGTTCCTCTGAACAGACTGCCTTCACAAGCTGCTCGTTTTTCCCACATTTTGGGCAGACATTGTCTCTATCCGCACACAGTCCACACAGCATATGGTATGCATGCTTAATGGTCTTCTGTTCACACTTGGTACACTTCTTTGGAGCTTTAAGCGGTTTGTATTTTTTGTACTTAATTTTCCAGTCTAAGATGTTCTTGCACTTTTCACAAACATTCGTTATCTGTATGCTGTTTATCATTTTGATTTTTGGGCTCTTGTCATGCAGATTATTTTTAAACACTGTCTTGTTTTTGTGCTTCTGAGGTCTTCTTCTTGATACGTTACCCCGTTGAGTGCTCATGGTTATCTGTAAAATAAAAAATGAAAACCATTGCGTATAAAAACTTTCAAAACTAAAGCTGATTAATGACAATAGATTTTGTGTTTGTCTCCGCTTTTGCGTACTGTAATAAACTAGAATAATGCAAACTTCCCCTAATATTACAAGTTAACCTTCCATCTCCCTCACATACCGTAATTAAAAGGCACAAAATGTCACCTACTAGTGAAAGCAAAATCTGACCAGGTTAGACACACGCATTACTTTAAAAAGTGACACACTGGAATAATGAAGAAGAGGAAAAAGTTGATGTGACTTGGTGTGACCACTGATTGCTAATTAACATACATTTTGTGTGCTTGTTACCAAACAGGATAATGAAACAAAAGATAATGTAGAATTACTTCATATGATCAATCACGACGATTGTGGAACATAACCTACAATGCATTTAACACTTTTGCACAACTTACTACCCGCATTTCGTAACCTTATTATAAACCTACATGTTAGTGCTGGACGCCACGATTATCTGTTATGCTTCAACACTATTTCCTACTGTTAAATAACACTTTAGATATATTCATTCTTGGGTTCCCTTCACGTGTGTAAATATATTGTTCTTTTGTTTACATACTCGCTGCCACAGAACATATACTCACTGCACCTGTGTGATGCGCGTTGGACGTCAGAATTAATAGCAGAGAATAATACTAATAATAAGCGGATAATAGATATGAATATATAAAGACTATAAAGAGTTATTAGCTATTTGGTTCGTGAGGCCTACGTATTTGACTTTCACGGATTCATTTTGCATTTGCGAAGAAATCTTAAGAGTAGTTTGGTGATCTGTAAGGTTGGCGTTCTTTGCTGTTCTGTCTAGTTAGTGTTCTCTGGTTGAAAATATTGTATTAATGGCAAGCGGTTTTATATTTGGCAATTTTCTTTTTAGCACTCTGAGGGTAAAGTATGCAATTTTAAGATGATTAGCTTAAACCACGGATTAATAAATCCTTCTGCAGAGTTGACATTTTAAAGTGACCAATATATTGTGACAGTTTAATAACGATTAGGTTATGATTCGGCAATGAGGCTGAAAAAAATAGGATTTTTTAGATATAATTTTGACTTTGAGAGAAAGGCATACATAATTCGGTACATATAATTTCATTGTGAATCCCATAAATCAGGTTATATTTATTATTTGTATAGGAAGTGAACAATAACTTCCATGTATGCAAGTTTCCACGCTCATTGTCCCTACCAGACCAAAAAAACAAGGTTAACATCATTATGTTTGTCTTATCTTTACATTACAGCAGTTGCCTATTTGTACAGATCATGCTTCAGAAAATTAGTGGTTTTACCAATTCCTATAATTACAGAAATTATTTAATAAGGAAAGCTTTCCGTTATTTAAACTAGAAGACTAAAAGAATTGATAATTATTGGTAAACGGGATAGATTACTGAAACAAGAAGCTCGAGGTTGATAATAGCGACAATGACAGTGAGACATCTTTCAGTGAGAGAACATTGCCAATGATATATTTGACATTTCCCCTTTGCCAGTTGAGTAAATCACCATTCTCGTACAGATTGATCACGCTAGAAAATTATATTACTGTACACTTCCCGTAGTTGCAGTAGTCATTTAATAACAAAAGTGTAGTTACTAATTTAGTTGATTTTCTCCATTGTGAAAATTGCAGAAGTAAGGCTGTTTAGCCTCATTCTTTGAAAAATATTACTATAAATAATTAAGTGGATAATTATTTAATGCATTTGTAATCATTAAGGTTATTTACACACAGCCCCCAAGTGCTCTATTTGTGTTTCGTCTCTTACTGTATGCCAGGTTACTAATATTTCACTGTTCTATGCTTCTAAAAACAAGATAAACGAATGCAGTGCTGGTCACTGAAGGGGAATACCCTTCAACTGTCTGTCATCTTGATAACCAAACTTTTAAATATAAACTAGTGATATAAATGTTTTATGTTCCAGGCAGCAGTATATTGAGATGCCTGTGCCATGCAGTGAAATCATAGAAGATATAGAGGATCTTATTTCTTCACAAGATATAACCCCTAAAGAGCGCTATAGAAATAAGAAGTCTATTACTGTTAGAGCAAGAAGAAATGGACATAAGACGCACAAAGATGAAACAAAAGCTACAGAATATACTGCACCGTCAAGTATTATTCCGGGTACACAGACTATCTACTTGAAGACATGGGGCTGTGCACATAATAACTCGGATAGTGAATATATGGCAGGTCTTCTTGCAAGTTATGGCTATACATTAACAGGCAAGTTATTTTATAGACAGAATAACTAATATGTTACAGCTGATCAGATTACCTTTTCTAAGACACATTTTTTGTAATGTAACTTTTACTATTGATCTAGTAGTGTCACCATTAATGATGGTTCAGTGCTGACTCAGATTCATTAAGTGGTATGCTTTTAGGAAATGATCTGTTTATCATTAGTTCTGATTTTTTCCATTTGGAGCTGGGGGCAGATGAATGAATTGGGCAATATAATTGCTTTAGTCCTGTGAAAGTGAACTGGTGATTCAAAAACTGGTAAAGCTAGGCAGTGTACTTATATCATATCGAGCAGATGGCTCATGTGGTTTCTATTGTAGCCTGCATTTGGGAGGTCTGGGTTTGATTCCCGTGGCTGAGCTACCTGACCCATGGGTTCTTTTGGGAGTTTCCCGGGTCGCCAGGGGAATTTTGCGTAGGTTAATTACATCACCCAAATTTCCTGTCCCTCCATTTCATCACCATTATGATTTCACATCATCTCACATCTGGTGGTCTCTTTCAGGACAGAAGTGTCGGCAGGTGTCTCGGCGCTGAATGGCGGGATGATATGCTTCTGGTAAACACTTCCTCCTCCAGTACGACGGTCTCCGGTCTCCAAACCTGGTCTGGTAGGTCCTTTTCAGGACCACAGTAGATGGGATGCTTTTTGCACTGGTCTGCCGGGTAGTTTCCAACCAGTAAATTGTATGGACCTTGCCCTCTGTATTGCCATAACTCCTTGGGAAGGCCACCCTCTGTCTCCTCTCGCCTCATCCTTCCTCACAATGGTGCCTCATTTGGTCAATCAGCTGTAGCTGTGCTTTAGGCCCTCTTTGACTTAATAAAACATTCATAATTAGCTGTCTTGCAGTTTTCTTGATATTCAGTTAAATAAGGGCTCAAAGCAAAATGTATCATTGTTGCTCTGTGTTGCCAACATAATTACTCTTTACATCATGTTCACAAGTAGTCCTTTGTAATGGGAGTTGGGTGATACTGGTTGTTTTAAATACATGTTAAAGATAGAGGTTATTTATGCATGATTGAAGGAATTCAGTAACAGTGATGTCAAAATTAATTGAAAAAACTATTTGTAGTTACTGTGGCCAACAACACATATATACAAAATGAACAAAGGATTTGTACTAAAATGTGTATAAGAAGATCTGTAATTGTACGTAAGTGGAAAGCTGCAGTCTTTTAGCAGGAAATGTTGGATCAAGTAAATACAGCATTAATTATGTCTTTAGAATAGTTGATGTATTTTCTTTGTGAGTTTTGCAGCTGTATACCAGAGTGCAGCATGTAGGGAGGTATTATACATATGAAGATACAGATTTGTATTATGTTGATATACTACTTCTTCTTTTTTAAAGAATTAATCTGCATTGTTAAATGAAGTATACAGGAAAATAATTATTCAGAAAAATATTTTGTAGAAGCTATATCAAAATTAAGAGTAAAGAAAGTCTTGTGAATGTTACATATACATATTTTTGTTTTGTTTCAGATGATAAGCAAGTTGCTGATCTTTGGCTTCTCAATAGTTGTACTGTTAAAAGTCCTGCAGAAGCTCATTTTAGGTAAGCCCCAAAAGTATTTGTCGTTGAATATTTTATATGGTTGTAAATAGTATAAAGCCCTTTTTGTCTGAAGCAGCCCATGTGATGAAAGTATAGTCTTTCCGGAGGAAGAGTGATGAATTGCCAGTGCATCGTAGTACAAGGGTGAGTCAGTAAAAACTGAGGATGATTTTTTTTACACATAAAATACACAAGTCTTGTTCTAGATTGGTGTGGTCTTTTTCAAAGTATTCTCCGTTAAGTAAGCCATCTTTTGACAACTTCTTTATAACCACCTGGGCCTTCTTCATGACAGCCTCCATAGTAGCAGAATGCTTCCTTCTTAGTTTCTTTTTCATGTATGCATCCCCATGTATCTCAACCAGACGTTACAGTTCCATATGGACTTCAACCTGCATAAACTTCTGTTCAGGAGTCAGTAATCTTGGCAGCCACCTCACTCAAACATGTCTCATATTTATGTGATTATACAGAATTGAAAAAAAAAAAAAACATTGTTATTTGTCAGTCTTCATAAACAATGATGCCAGCATTGTTCATCATGTTTTTATTGTTAAATTCCTTGAATCATTGTGGATGAACATCATCAACATATGCCTCCTGCAACATGCTTCCATGTCAGATTTATGCAAACGAAAGCAAAACTTTAATGCAGTGCATTGTTCTTCCGTAACATCTCCATTTTCTCTGTACGCGGCTGGCAAGCTAACTTACTTCATTCATCCCCTGTGTATAAACGAATGCACAAGCAAGTGTGTGCTTTGTCCACCAATCAGAGCTGATCCATTGACATCATGCAAAATTATTTCCACTATTCTGCCATTGTTGTAGTCAGTAAAAACAATTACTCTCAGTATTATTTAAGTTAATTGGTGGAAATTAATCATTTCTTCACACTAGTCGTACATAGGCCAAGGTTTTCTATGGATAGAGTCAACATGAAAAATTCACCAATTAATTTAAATAATAAGAGTTTAATGGTGAAGCCTGGGATTCAAGTACTTACGATAGTAAGGCACCACAAGTGGTGTATCTCAGATACGAGAGCCCTTAGTTGTTTACCGGGAATATATGAGTCAACTGGAGAATTTAATGTCAGGACGTCATGGTAGCTCAATGGATTAGAGCGACTGGACGGAAACCAGGAGATCCGTGGTTCAAATCCCAGCCATGGCTTTGAATTTTTCATGTTGACTATCCATACAATTACTCTCAGTATTTATTGACTTGCTATAGTATAATTTTGAGTCAAACTAGTACTCCACGCTGCATAAACATCATACAGAAAATTGACATAGCATTCCAGAGCTACACACCTTTTCCAAAAAGTCTTCAAAGAACATAACATAACTTTGGCCCCACAGAACAAATTTAGTGTACAACATCTTTTGAAATCATAATACAAAGGAGATACAGACAAAAAATCAGGTGTGTACTGGATAAATTGCAAAGGCTGTAACAACTTTTACATTGGCAAAACTAAAAGGAATTAGAACATTAGGCTTAAAGAGCATTTTAGGAACATCAGGAACAAAGAAATAGACAAATTGGCAGTAGCATACCATTTTTGGAATGAAAATCATGATATAAAACAAGAAATGCATTTATTAAAAGGTGTTCAGGACCCAAGTGCATTAACCACATGAGGAAAGGTATCCATAAAGAAATATGAAGGAAAATTGTTTAATTTTGACATCACCTTTAAAGATAACCTGAACTTCAATTCATCAAGATACTGCCAGAGACGCCCCTATCACCTCCAGGTTCACCAAATTGAAATTGAACAGTTGATATTAGCTGAGGATGTTAGGAAGATTGTAATGATACCTGTTCTAGGTAACACTAGTAATATATTGTGACTTTGTGGGTTTGTAAAATTAAAAATCTTGTTTGCAGAAATTTGAAATGCTCTTTATTTCAATAGAAAGACACCTTGTACACCCCTTACAGACGCTAAAAATGATGTGTCATGATACATTTATACCTCCACTTATTCTAGAACTCACTGGATCGCTGGAAAGCTGCCGAAGATTTACGGTCTTTCATGACGCAGTGAGAGAAGAGAACTATCCAGACATCTCTCTGTCTCTTTCTCTCTCAGCAAGCGTTTAGCGCTGCGTGCCACTATCTGTCTCTGCCCATGTGTAGCTCTGGCTTTGCACGGCTTCAACAAAATAATGTGATCGGTGACAGTATGAAGCATTGAGTACTAGTTTGACTAAAAGTTATATTAATTTTGTGCTTCATTGTGTCATAGTCCTTACTCATTAAGAAGATTATGCATGTATCTATTAAGAAACAAAGCCAACATCAGAACACTTTCTGCTTTGGTGAGTAAATGTGATTTATTCTTTTTTCTTGCAAGAAATGAAGTTGAAGCTGGAAGGAAGCTAGGGAAGGCAGTAGTTGTTGCAGGCTGTGTACCCCAAGGAGCTCCAAAGACTGACTTCATACATGGACTGAGCATAGTTGGAGTGCAGCAGATTGATAGAGTTGTAGAGGTTGTGGAAGAAACACTCAAAGGTTTGTACCTGTATATTAATGGCCAGTCATCCTTACAGTATTAAAAGACTAAAAACAGATTTACAAATAGGAATTATTAGGCGTACTCCCAAAGAATGCATATAGAAAAATAAGTAAGCAGTTGCTTTACTCTGCACAGAATGTGTGTAAAATCCAAAGCCAGTTACATTTTATTTCCAGTAATGGACATAGACGGAAACACTTAAGAAAACAGAAGGCAGCACTTAAATGAGACAATCCAGTTTATAACAGTGCAAATCATAAGTGCATTTAATTCTTTGTTTGGAGATGTGTATAGTGTTCAGCTCAAAAATTTCATTACCCTTTGTTTTACCTCTTGGGGTCATATAATATGAATATGATACAAATAAAATTTTTATAATATTATAGGTGTTTGCAAAATACAATAATCACCAAGTTTTGCACTAGCAGGTAGTGTAGTTTCTAATAGGTATTTTATTATGGTCAGTATTTTGCTTGACCCATTCAACCATGTTTGAAGCATTTCACAAATTAAAGTGAAACGTAAGACTTAATAGAAGCAGAAGAATACATTTCTCTAAAACAAATATGCATTGAACAAAACTTCTTCAGCTTTAATGGAAAAGTACCAAATAGAAGGGCACAGCTGAAATAATGACTTTTGTGTTAAAAGAGTCAATGTTTTAACATTAGACTATAAACTGCGAGTTGCACAGATCAGAATAAATAGGGGTAACTGACTCACCTGGTATATAAACTTTCCATTATTTATAGATATTTTCCTGTTAGGAAAAGCACATTGTATGCACATTTGTTTACAAGCTAGCAATATGTTACATATTGTTATTGAGGTCTGATATATTGTCAAGGGTCTTGGTCAAAACATACATTGTCCTGAACTTGACACTCTTATGTTACATAATGTTTAATAAGCTGCATGAAGAATAGTAATTATAATTTGTTTTACAGGACACACTGTGCGGCTTTTAGGCCAAAAGAAGGAAGGAGGAAAGAAAGTAGGAGGTGCGTCATTACTGTTGCCAAAAGTTCGCAAAAATCCTTTGATAGAGATAATTGCCATCAATACAGGATGTCTTAATCAGTGCACTTATTGCAAAACAAAGCATGCACGAGGAGAACTAGGAAGCTATCCTCCAGGTAATGTTTTATCACTTGTTGAACATAATAACATGCTAAAAACGTACTTTCATAGTTTAATGGTTTTGGGAATGTTCAACATCATCTTCAGCTATTCTGGGAACTAACTTCAATTTATATGGTTTAGTAAATGAGTTATTCAAGCTAATATTCATTATCTAGAGCTAATCCGATGTTAAAATTTTCCAAAGTTTATTAAAAGGTTTGGGTTGGAATTTGCACTTTCTGTTTTCTCTGAAGATATCTTGCTTTACTTTCTTTTGTTTAATATTTCATTTGATTATTTTAATTATGGAAGCAGGCTCTAAACCATTAGACTTTCCTATGTCAGAATATAATAGTATGTATTCAAATATTGTGTGGTTTCCAATAGCATACAATTGTCAGTGAATTAGGCTTCTAAACATAACGTACTGATGTGACATTGGGGTACAGTTGTCCACATAAGTTGGTTTTCTATACATTCTGAATTTTACTCATCCTTGTTTCTTATAATGTTTAAATCTAAGAAGGATAAACAACCCTCATTCTCTATTTCACCTTTTTAACTTGCAAGATAAGTAATAGTTCTGAAGCATCATATGGAATTTTGGTGTAAAGTCTGAATGTTGCAATAGCGTTACTGTTTGTGTTACAGAAGAAATAGTGTCTCGAGCAGTTCAGTCATTTAAGGAGGGAGTATGTGAGCTTTGGCTTACATCAGAAGATACAGGAACTTATGGAAGAGACATTGGCAGCAGTTTACCAGAGTTGCTGTGGAAGCTTGTGGAAGTAATTCCTGAAGGATGCATGATGCGTGTGGGAATGACAAATCCACCATATATTCTGGAACATCTCGAGGTAAACTGACATACAACTAGACTTTCTTTCATTTAAGTCTCATACAGTTCATCTCAAGTCCTGTTGAACTTCAGTTTCTGGTGATTCATAGACGGAGTAATTAATTTTAAAGTCAGGCATATAAACATTACTATTCCCTTTGTATCTATAACAAAATGTATAAGGTAATTATTTCTTAAGTTTTGTCTTGATTAAAATGAAGGAGGTAAAAAAAATAAAAAATTTTAAGAATAATTTGTATACCCAGTAATAAACAATAGAAGGTAGGAAAAATTATCTAATTGTAACTCATTTTCAGGGCACTTCAATAAGTACTTGTGTTTCAAAATGTATAGTTGCTAAGGGAAGTTGTGTACTGTCATTTGTAACACGTTATAAAACAAATTTGTTGCTGATTTATAGGTTAATTTGAATTTTACAGACATTTCAATAAGTTGTTGAACGTGCTTTTGCTAAAGTGGTAAAAGTACAGTATCATTCAGTGATTTGCTTTTTACTTTTAGATGAGAAAGCTTGCAAGGAGATAAAAGCGAAATAGGATATTGTTTATGGAGGCCTTTTGCCTTCTATGACAACAGTTACATACTGGTAAAACGAATTTAAACGTGGTTGAACATCCGTTTTTGTCAAGGAGCAGCCAGGACATTCTGCTGATGTGGTTACCGAGGAAGTCATTGAGATAGTCTACGATATGATTCTCGCTGACTAAGTGGCAGAGGCCATAGGTGTATCCATGGAAATGGCAATTCATATTTTGCACAATAAGTTGGAGATGAGAAAGCTTTTGGCCCGATGGGTGCCGCATTTGCTTACAGTGGACAACAAGTGGGTACGGTTTTCAACTTCGAAGTTGTTTAAGGGAAATCTAAAGGACTTTTTGCATCGAGTTGTCACTGTCGATGAGATCTGGATTGATCATTATACTCTTGAAAACCAAGCAACAATCAGAACAATGGGTTGTTTTTAGAGAATCTGCTCCAAAGAAGACAAAGACGCTCCCATTGGCCAGAAAAGTGATGACTATTTTTTGATGTATGAAGATTGTCATACTCATTGACTTCTTGGAAAAAGGAAAAAAATGGTTACTGGAGCATACTTCAGTGAATTATTGGTCCAATTCAATAAGAAGTTGAAGGAGACGCGGCCCAATATGGCGAAGAAGAAAGTTCTGTTTCACCACGATAATGCCCCAGCAATTGCCACTGCCAAACTGCAGGAATTACTGCCACACCCCCATATTCTCTTGTAACCATACATGAAGAAACGACTTGTAGGAACAAAATTTAGATGAAATGAGGTCATCATAGAAACAGAGACGTATTTTGCAGAGCTTGACAATTCTTACCTTTTGGAAAGGTTAAAATAATGGCAGCAGCTTTGGGAGAAGTGTATATCCCTAAAAGGGGACTATGCTGTGAAATAAATAATTTGTCTTTGAAAAAACTGGCGTCTTAATTTTTAACTTGGGTACTTATTGAAATGTCCTTATAGAGTTTTTAGCACAGAAAGGAAGACATTTAGAATGTTCTTCAGAGAGTGTTTCAAAATGTACATGAAATTGCTTGGCATATCTGTTATAATGATTTTGTAATTTGTGGTTACAGGAAATATGTAAAATACTGGCCCATCCACGAGTGTATAGTTTTCTCCACATACCAGTACAGTCTGGTAGTGATGCTGTATTAGCAGATATGAAGCGCGAGTACACCAGAGCCGACTTTGAGAGGGTTGTGGACTTTATACAGGAACGGTAAATACGTCATACCTAACTATTTATATTTACTGCTTTTCACAAATTCATTCACAGTAACCTGAGCATAGATAGCAAAACAGCATATAATATAGCACATGCTTCACTGTCCCTACGCATCTTTCAAGTTTATACTTTGAGCATATAATATTTTAGTTCACGACAATCTGTAATGGAATTGGAATGCATATGTATAACAAAGTACTCAATTTTGTGCACTGGGATTTCACTTCTAAGTGATCAGTATTTTTCCAATTATCAGCCAGCATAATGGAGGTTAGCTAATGTCAAAAATAAGTAAAGTAAACATTTTCTAAACACACATAGATTTCCATTTTTTGTTCATCTAGCCAAACTAAAATGTCATTCCTTCATTTATGGCATATACTAAAGTTCTTTGTTGTCCCTTGGTAATTTTTACTGATTTTGCTGAAATTTGTTGTGTCTTATTGTTTTTGAGGCAATTGTCAGCTGTAAGTTGCATATAAGGTTGGTATCTAATGTTAGGCAGTTGACAATGAAGCCATTTGCACTCTTGCACTCCAGTATTTTGATGTTATGTTGACTAAGGGCTGGGCAGCGGAGTGGTTGGTTTCTATCCATATCTTCTGAAGTGTATATAGAAATGACACAGGAGATTTCACAAAGAATTTAGTTATCCGGGAGGAGACACTCCAGTTCCCTTAATGATTAATTGAAGACTTAAAGGAACTGACCTGGACAAAAGCCTAATGTTTGATCCCTCATCTTCACGTGGTACAGCTGTTAGTAATCACATATCAATTTTGTTATAGTAGAAAGTTGACCCTTTAATTGCTTCTATAATCTAAACACTTAAAGGAACTGATCTAGACAAAATTATGTGATGAACTAAAGAGAAGGGCTGCTTGGACTGATATTTCTTCCTTTCTGTATATCACATCCCCTCTTGTACCTTTCCTATCCAGTCATCCTTGACTCAAATCTTGTTTTCTTTGACTCTGATGGTATTAGAGTATTCCAGACTTAGGGGATCATTTCATTTCCTTTGTTGTTCAAACCTTTCTCTAAGTAGATTAATGTAACTGTCATTTATGGCACCCAATTTTAAACAGTTATAAAAAACTAAAATTAGGCAAGTGAGTCAACCTTGTATATACTTTTCTCCACTTACAAGTTTTTTGATGAAGACTAGTTTTTGAGAACCTCTTCCTATCATCAGTTCTGTGGTTGACTGATGATGCATCCGGTGTCTACATCTGGCTTGGTGTCGTGCTGCCATCTAATGTCCTGGTAAGTTTGATGACGTCATCTACCGCAGGAATTTCAAAATTCATCAAGAGGTCCTGTTTCTTCGTAATAAATCTGTTTTCCCAAATCTGTAGTTCCAGAGGTTTCTTTGCCTGTTTGATCAGTTCTATTTCTTGTTTTATGTTGTGATTCTCAGACCAAAAGTGATGTGCTACGGCCGACTTGTCCATTTGTTTGAATTTAAGTATATACAAGGTTGACTCACTTGCCTAATTTTAGTAACAATGGCACTCCACTTTCTGAAATACTTCTTTTTATTCTATATAGTTATAAAAAAGTTAAATAAAATCACGCAAAATAAAAATACTCCAAGTTGCATATAAACAAATGGCATATGACCTTTTGCTAGAAGTACAGTCACTCTAAATACATTAACTCTACCTAGAAGAATGAGTGCCCAATGGATCTAAGGGAGTCAGAATACATATTTCTTCCAGTTTCATTTATCCAGCTTGTTGATTAGTGGAAGCTCTAGTTCCTGTTTCAAGTCACAGCCATTTTGAATAATTTCTGCAGTAAAGAATCTAATATGCCATGAAATGAAATGTGTAGTGTTTAATGCCCACTTTTACTACGTGTGGCACCACAGATGGTGAGACTAATGATACGTGAAATAAAGATGGAACACCGGTGAAGAAACCAGAGATCCTGGAAAAAACCTGCCCCAGCGCTGTGTTGTCCACCATAAATGTCACTTTGTGGTCGCCTGAGATTGAACCTGGGCCACGTTGGTGATAGTTGATCAGTGTAACCACTTAGCTATGGCATGGCCACAGTATGCCATGATAATTGTGAACTCTCATAATATCTGAATTTTAACTTTGTGGTTCTCATTTTGGTTACCTTGCTCATGAACCAATGTCAACAGTTTGTGTGAATAGAGATTAAAAATATCTGTATGCATAATTGTCATGATAGTTTCCTAAGTGAATGACAAGTACTTGACACTACTGGAATAATTATACATGATTGGTTTTAAAACATTTCATTTATATGACTAGCATTAAAACTGAAGAAATATGGTTATAGAGCATATGAAAGATGAAATAGTTATAATTTTGTTGATGAAAAATTGACAATTTCATGATAATGTGAGGAAAGAAAATTTGTATGTTAAGTACAGAGTGTCTCAGTCGACCCATAGTATAATTTTAATTAAATACATATATATTTAAGTCAGAATTTGAAACTGTTTTATTTCTTTAACATTATTCCAGATCTTCTCAGGAAACAAGCCAGGTGAAAAGATGCTTTGAAATCAATGTTTCAGGAGTGTACATCGCTCTCATCATCAGGATATTTAAAGAAATGCTATAACCAGAAAATGTATTACTGGATATAACACAAATATCAACAAAGACAAAACACTACTAATATTTGCATTACTGAACAAAAGACTTTTCAGTAAATTAAATGTCAGGTCAGGAGATGGCGTGAGTGTAGAAAATTAATTAGGTCAAAGAAAAATAACTACTTGATCAATCTGTATAGATCTGTGCATCTTAAGTCGACAGAGTTCCATTTTTAAGGCCGGTTTCCAAGAGGAGCTGAACTGAAATCCAGCATCACAATTAACCGTGCCCCTCTCGGAAGAAATGGCCAAAGCTTCCTTAACTCTCTGCTCCCAGTAACTGCTACATTTTGCCAAGATGGTCGTCTCCCAAAAGTTGGCTCTATGGTCCATATCAAAACAATGCTGTGCCAGTCCAGACTTCTCAGGTTGCATTAAACAAATGCTCCGTTCATGTTCGTGGCGATGGTACTTCCGGTTTGTCCTATATATGGTGTTCCACATTCACAGCGAATGCAATACACTCTTGGAACTTGGAAGTCCAGTTTGTTTTTCACCGGTCTCAACAGATGTTTAATCTTCGGAGGTGGCTTGTGGATGGTCCTTATGTTGTATTTGGCAAGAATTCTGCTAATTCTGTCAGATAGATTGCCAGTAATTGGGATGTAGACTGTAGCGGTAGGCTTATCTGACACTTGCTGTATTACAGGTTTACCTTTCTTAGCTCTGGTGATCGAGGCTTCAACGTCATATTAATTTACTGAAACAGTCTTTTGTTCAGCAGTGCGAATATTGATAGTGTTTTGTCTTTGTTGATATTTGTGTTATATCCAGTAATACATTTTCTGGTTATAGCATTTCTTTAAATATCCTGATGTTGAGAGCGATGTACACTCCTGAAACATTGATTTCAAATCATCTTTTCACCTAGCTTGTTTCCCAAGGAGATCTAGGATATATTTGTTGTCAGGAAAGCTTCAGATCATATTCTTCAACATCAGTGATATACTATTTCATATTTCTAGTAAGTGGTTATTAATATATGACTTGTTGCAGTTTAGCTTATTTTACACAATGATTCTACTGCTATATCATTTTTAACATTGGGTTATATGATGGAAACTAATCTTTCTTTCACACTAGCCATATGTAGGCTATGGTTTGGATAGGTGGAGTGAGACATCTATGGCCATAGCATTGAATTTGTCAATCTGACTCTACCTATTGCAGTATATGTCCTAATGTAGTAGTTTGGATGGATATGCAGGTAACAGCATTATCTTTTTTAGGGTTCCTGGTGTTACTGTTGCAACAGACATTATCTGTGGCTTTCCAACTGAAACTGACAAGGATTTTGAAGAGACAGTGAATTTATGTAAAAAATACAAGTTCCCAAGCTTATTTATTAATCAGTTCTTCCCACGACCTGGCACTCCAGCAGCAAGGATGACTCGAGTTCCTACTCAAGAGGTAAATATCCCTGTGGAGACATTTACTTGTATAAGGGGCGTTCAAAAAAAAAAAAAAAAAAACGAGCCAGAGTCTGGCATATTATATATGTATATAGAGTTTGTTATTTTTAAAATTAATTGGTGAAATTGACCCGTTATACGGACAAATTTATTAACTGCTTCAATTGCTAATGTAGGGTATCTTTTGTACAACTAGTGAAAAAACATTAAGTAAGTTTTATTCACCGTAGGAATATACAATATTCATGGCTTCATTGATTGAATATAATCTACATTTCACCAGTTTTTAACAGTTTCCCTCTGGAATATTTCACATGTTGCATAAACTGAAAGACAAATTTCCTTCTCTTAACTGTGCAAGCACAGTACACATTCAGAATAATGCCTGCGGTTACCTTCACAGAACACAGTTTCAAACTATTTGACTATAAAAATATACTAAAAAATAAAAAGAGCCCAGGTACTGATAATATACATCCGGAGCTACTAAAAAATTTAGGACATGAAGCACTTCACAGCCTACTAAAAATTTTCAATAACATTTGGACCACCAGAAATAATATACCAACATTGTGGAAAAAAGCAAAAATAATACCCATCAAGAAGAAAGGAAAACTGGCACAATCGATAGATAGCTACAGACCGATATTATTAACTTCAAACTTAGCAAAACTTCTAGAAAGAATGATAGCTACAAGACTGACATTTTACCTGGAAACACAAAACATAATAGTCCCTGAACAAGCTGGGTTTAGGAAAGATAATTCAGCAATACATCAGGTCGTAAGACTTACACAGGACATTAAACAAAATTTTAATAAAAATAAGACTTCTCTAGCACTATTTGTTGATTTCAAAGGTGCATTTGACACAGTATGGCGAGAAATGCTACTACACAAGATGAAATCATATGGCATATCAGGTCACATGCTAAACTGGTTTCAAGCCTTCTTATCTCAAAGATAGTTTGCAGTGCAGCACAAAACAGCCATATCCAAATGGAAACAAACCCGAGTTGGATTACCCCAAGGATCTGTTACAAGTGCTATTCTCTTTAATATATTTATAAACGACCTAGCAGATGCACTGAAGAAACTAGATAACATACAAGTGGGAATGTATGCCGACGACCTAGCAATATAGACCTCGGAAAAGAATATAAGTTCTGGGAAACATTATAAAAAGTTACAAAAAATAATGGAGAATGCAATTATAATACTGGAACAATGGACTAACCATAACAATATGGAGATAAACACAGAGAAAACCCAATATCAACTGTTCACAATGCAACACAAAACAGAAAATATATGTCTGCAAATCAATAACAAAAATTTACAAGAAGCATCCACAACAACACATCTAGTAATAGAACAAGACCGGAAACTATTAATGAAAGAACATGTAAAGAATGTAACAAATAATATCAACAAAAAGAACATCTTAAAATGCCTAGCAGGAAAAAAATGAGATGGAAATATGGACCTCCTTAATAACACATATAAAACATACGTAAAACCCAACTTACTATTTGGAGGAGAACTGTTGGCAACAGTAAGCAAGAAACTCAAAAGGAAAATAGAAACCTCACAAAACAATTCACTAAGAATAATAACAGGAGCTGTAAAAACAATATCAATTGCCGTACTACAGAGCATCACAAAAAATATGGCCATAGAACTGGAACATGAACTAAAGGCAATTACCCTAGCACAAAAACTGCTAGTTAACAAAAATAGACACAAGTGGTATCACACAGCAGATAATATAAGCAATATAAAAAGCCAAACAAGCTTCAGAGCTTACATCAATAACTCAAAACACAAGAACACAATAACAACAAATATAACAACAATAGAGGAAACAAGCCCAACAGAATATATTGACATACATTATAAGAATGTCCTGTTATATACAATACATAAGCAAAACAATTTACCAGATGAAATGAGAGCAATAGCCACAGAAAATGAAAGATATCCAGAAAAAGAATGGCTCCGAATATATACAGATGGATCCTTTATTAACAAACAAGATGCTGGTGCAGGAGTATACAGTATCTAACACTAGATGAAACTTCAAACCATTATGACAGAGAACTAACAGCCATAAAAGCAGCATTGCAGAATGTCCTGTACAGACCGTACATAAAGCAAAACATAGTTTATCGAGATTTCATAGTTATCTTAACAGATTCAAAATCAGCCATAGATGGGATTGTAAACAATTAAAACAAAACAACAAGAAACATCAAAGAAATAAGAAGTTTAATTAAAGCTGTCGAATCAAGAAATCATGTCACCCTGCAATGGATCCCAGTCCATGTTGGACTTTCAGGTAATGAACATGCTGACCAACTAACAAAAAAAGCTGCAATTCAAAATATAAAACCTGTTAAAGACAAATTGAAATTAATAAAAAATTAAAAAACATTAAGCTAAATTTTGAAAGACAGCAGAGACTTGATGAAGAAGATAAACTAAAAGACAAGGATTATAAGAACATTGGAGACAAAACTGACATACAAAAACTACCAAGAAAAACTACAGTGGCCCTATTTAGAATGGAAACTGGCCATGATTGTCTTGCAGAACACCTTTATAAAATACACTGCATACCTACACCCAAGTAGGTATGAACAAACACCATTTGGACAAATGTAATGGTCTCAAAAGTGGGAACCTACAGGCTTTATATTGGGAAGCTAGGGGGAAAATGATGCAAATCAACTAATCCCCACTGCCATTAGTCAACAACAAGAACAACAACTATTTGACTATTGTATTTTTAATACAGCAATATTTTTATATTTTCTGCAGTAAATATAAGGAATCTCTCATGTAAAATTGCAAACTATATTTTCTCTCCCCAAGAGTTATAAGGCTAAATGAGCCAATGGTGTCACATTTTTAAATGTGCTTTAGTTCACAATGCCAGCCTTTGTAGATATTATAATAATGTTAGATGTTCTTGTTACTTCATGTTGACAGCAATAGAGGATTAATAGTATAACAAACTGGTATTATTATTATTAGTATTGAGATATACTTTATGTGTTAAATAGAAATGAGACTTTGTATTATAGCTTTGTATTAAAATGTTGCAGGTTAAACAAAGAACAAAACGACTGTCTGAGTTTTTCCAGTCATATCAACCTTACAATCATAAAATAGGAGAAATCCAGCACATCTTAGTTACAGAAGTTTCTCACGATGGGAAGCATTATGTTGGACACAATAAATTTTATGAGCAGGTAAGTGTAATGTGGTTAGCATGCTAGCATTGAGTGTGACAGTATTTCACTAAGTAATCAGAGTTCTCTGTCTCCATTGCTAATCATGTTTTTGTTGAGAGCTCTTGGTTTACTTCAGTAAATCTTACTCAGTTTTATGTATGTACTTAGGCTTTCACGGCCGGATCCATTTGTAGTAAATGTTCTTCTGGGCTCATTGGTCGTGGTCTAACAGTGCGAATTTTACCTGACGTTTCACTCAAGACTGCGTTGAGCATTCCCAAACGACTCGAAGAGTGACAGGCAAGCAGAGAAATTGTCATGTAGTCAAGCTGCCTCCCTTATATACGCATAGGCGACCGTCTCCTTGTTGCTGTTTGGCTGGAGGGCAGCCAATTATCTAGCTACCTGCTGCAGTGCCCCTTCCTTCGTCTAGCTGTTTCGGTGTCTTAATTGTGCGTTCTAATGCTGGTATCCACTCCTTGTGTAGCTTGCTCATCTCTTCTTTGCGATTAAAGTTATTTTTATGCTTGTAGATTTCTATAGCCTCACGATAAAATCTCGCTAAACATTTCTCTGAGGAACTGATGAGCTCCGTGTCTTTAAAACAAATGTCATGGCCCATTTGGAGTGCATGTTCTGCCACTTCTGATTTGTCCGTGTGTCCTAACCTGCAATGTCGTTCATGTTCTTTTAATCTCGTGTGAATGCTGCATTTGGTAGTGCCTATGTATACTTGACCACAAGTGCACAGTACCTTGTGTACACCTGTGGAATATAGAGTTGGCCGTTTGTCCTTCACGGACCTTAAATAATCTTTTATTTTCTTTGTAGGTTTATACACTGTCGTAACTTTGAATTTCTTCAGCAGCTTTCCTATGCGGTCTGTGACTCTGTGAATGTAGGGCAGGAAGGCTTTGTTCCGTGGTGGTGTGTTGTCTATTTCTTCTGTTTGTTCTCTTCTGGGATGGACTGCTCGGCAAATTTATTTTTCACTGTATCCATTTTGTTGTAGGACGTTCGTAAGGTATTGCATTTCCATGTTTAAGAGTTTTATTTCTCCTCTCTTTATTTATTTATTCAGTTTTATGTCTCCCCTCATTCCTACTTGAGTGTTTAGCTGAGCTTCTATAGAAATATCTTTGCAGTGTAGTTCAATAGTCATCTAAATAATTTATAAAGGAAATTTTGTAACTCCTTTGGAATATTTAGATCACTAAGCAGAAGAGGGAAAATAAAGGTTTCTTATGTTATAAACCTACTCAACAGCAACAATACAGATAGTATAAAAGGAGAAGAAAAATCAGGCATTTACAGGATAAAGTGTAAAGAATGTGAAAAAATGTACATAGGGAGGACAAAAAGAAACATAGGCACTAGAAAGAAAGAACATTTTAGGCACTTAAGATACAAAAATATTAAATTTAATTTAATTTATACAACGCTGTTTTCAACACTTCCATGAAAGGATTTACCAAAATATTGATAAGTCCGCAATAGCAGCTCATTTCTGGTCTGAAAATCATGAAATTGAAGATAGCACCAAATTACTAAAATACGTACAAAAACATAGTGAACTCGTCATATGGGAGAGAAAATACATAGAAAAACATAAAAGCCAACTAATGAACTTCGAAATCCCTCCAGAAGAGAACCCCACATTTAAATTCATCACAAAATCTACAGATGGCAGCAGCAACTCCAGAACTACCCACACCACTGGATCAAGCTTTACTCACAACAGAGCTGATGATGCGAAACATGTCCTCAATATAGGTACATAATTGAAGCTGATGTGTAAAGCATATGACTCATCTATGTAATTATGTTTCGTGTCACTGTGATGTTCTAATAAAGTAAAATTTTGACATACCCCTTGTTTGTACAACTGGAGGAATTGGAAATAGTTGGATCTGTTAGATAGAGTCAACATGAAAAATTCAATGCCACAGCAGTGACTGTATCTATCAGAAACCTTAGCCTATATATGGCTAGTGTGAAAAAATGATTAATTTCCATCAATTAACTAAAATAGATAGATAATTTATTCATCTTGTAAATCATACATTGTACGTGAGTACTATGATATAAGACACGTCAAATTGTGAATTTACAGTGCAATTAACTATACTTGTAAATTACCAAGTCACATCCAATAAGGACAAGTCAGTGTTTGTACAAAATAACGTTTTATAAAGATATCTCAAGAATTTTATAATATACACAATTAATTCAGAAATGTAACAATATTATAAACTTTCCATAAATTCACTAACAGAATAAAAACAGTGGTCTAGCAAGTATACCAAAACTGACTTTTTAAATGCTGAAAAATTGCAAGTGGTTTTATTGGCTATAGGCAGTTTATTAAAAAAAGTGTTTCCTAGGTTTATTACACTATTTTGATGAGCTCTTGTGTTACTTCTATTCACAGGAATATCCATTCTCTGTCTAGTATTACGAACTGTGTCATTAAAGTACAGTGGCAATTTCCTTTCATTAAATTTTTCTTTGTAAATTTTAAAATTTCAAAAATGAAAATACATGGGAGAGGTAAGATTTTAAATTTTTTAAATAATGGTCTGCACGTAGATGTTGATTTAACTCCTCCAAGTATTAATTAAATTAATTAGGGGTCGATTAATGACACAAAACAACACTCCTTTTAAATTTTCCCAGAACCAGTTTCTGAGGCCTTCCCTCTATCTTCAGCCGGACATCGAATTGTCCTCCAAGTATTCTTAGAATCCGTTCCGATTTTGCATTATGAATAATGATTTACAAAGTGGTGAGTTACCCCATAGTGTTATGCCATATTTTAAAATGGAGTGAGTACATGCAAAATACTCGCTTCTGAGAGTTTTTATGTTAACTATGTGTACCAGTTGTCTGAAATTATAAGAAATTGTACTCAGTTTTTTAATTAGAGTGATCAACATGTGTCTCCCACTTTAGGTTACTCTGTATCCAAAGACCAAGAAATTTAGTTGTATTTACATACTTAATTACTTTATTATTACATATTAATTGTGATTGTAGAGGAGACTTATTCTGAGAAAACTGAAAATGAATTGCATGTGTTCTATCCAAGTTTACAGTTAAATAATTATTATTGCTGAACCATTTAGAAATATTAGTGAACATTCTGCTTGATAAGATTTGTAGCTTTTCAAGTGCATTGCTTTCAATTAATATATTTGTGTCGTCAGCATATTGAACTATTGTTTTAGCTGTAATATTTGACTTAATATATTTTGTGTCTGATCGGTATTCTTTAATGCGATCTTTTTCTGTATATGAAATTTCTACTATTTGCTTCCTGTCCTTTAGATATGATTTGATCCATTCCAATGCATGCCCTCTAATACCCATATGTTCTAATTTTTGGAATAGTAAATTGTGGTTTAGTACATCGAATGCTTTAGTTAGGTCGAAAAATGCGCCTAGTGTTTTGTCTTTGTTATCCAAAGTATTTATTACACTGTTTACAAAATCAAAAAGTGCAGTTTCTGTTGATTTTTGTTTACAAAACCCATGCTGAGTTTTAGATATTAAATCATTCATCTCTATAAATGCTATAAGTCTTTCATAGAATATCTTTTCCAGTACTTTAGAGAAGCTGGATAAGAGTGAAATTGGCCTGTAATTTAGTAAATCGGTTTTATCTCCTTTTTTGTATAGCGGCTTTACTTTAGCAGTTTTTAGAGCTTCTGGAAACACTGCATGTTCAAGTGAGCTATTGCATATGTCTGCTAACGGGTGTGCAATAAGAATAGAACATTTCTTTAGCAAAAAATCAGGAACATTATCAATACCTGAAGAGTACTTGGATTTAATTCCTTTCTTGGAAGTGTTGAAAACAGTGTTGTTATGATAAACTAAATTTAAAAGTAAGTGTTGTTTAGTGTCATTAATCGACTCCCTTTAAATTTAACTTTGATTTAAATTTGGATATTACTGAAACGATTTCCTCGAAATCAGTAGGGCACAAGTACATTGTTGTTTCACATATATTTGCTCTATTTGTTGTTACTGAAGTACCCATTGTACTTTGTACATTGTTCCTTTGTGAAACAATATTTTCAGCAAGATTTATGAAGTGATCGTTAAAAGTCTCTGCTATTAACTTTGGGTTTGTTATTAATTTTGAATGCTACTAAATTATCTACATTCTTATTGGGCTTTATTTCATTGTATATTACTTTCCATGAGGCTTTCATTTTGTTCTGGGCACTTTTGATGAATTTATCGTTTGCCATCTTTTTTCTTGTTTTATAACTTTATTCAATGTGGCTTTATATTTCATAAGATAGTCACTGAATTGTGGAGTGACAGTCACTGATTGCAGAATTTTATGTAATTTTCATTTGTGCGCGCAAGATGTTATAATTCCTTTAGTAATCCATAAATTTGATTTTCCTGAGAATGATTCTTTTATTTATACAAGTGGGAAAGCTATATCAAAATAATGGCTAAATATTTTTTGAAAAGTTTCGAATTTTTCATTAATATCAGATGTATCATACACTTCATGCCACATTTCGCTTTTTAGTAGATGCAAGAAATAGTCTATATTTGAATCATTGAATTATCTGGTAAATTTTGTTTTTCTAAGGTTTGGATTTATACTGTTTTCCATATTTATTGATATTAACTGAGCATTATGATCACTGTAACCCATATTCAGTGGGTGACTTTTGTACGACTGACTAGCATTAGTAAAAATTTGATCAACTATGGTTGCACAGAATTTTGTATTTCTGGTTGGGAAATTTACTAAAGGTTTTAAGTTAAATGTAGCTACCAAATCAATTAAGTCATTCTTTTGTTTTGAGATTCTAGCAAAATCAATATTGAAGTCTCCACAGACAATGAGTATTTTGCTTAAATGTTAAAATTTATTAAGAACCTTTTGTAGTTCAGAAAAATATTTAAGTTACCATTAGGAGATCTGTATATACGAGGGCTATCCAGAAAGTAGATTACATTTTGGAATAAAAAGTAAACAAAGTATAGGAAACAAATTTTATTATATACAGATGAAAGCCACACTCAAATACTACTTTTCGACATAGTTACCATTCAAATTAAGGCATTTATCGTAGCGATGTACGAGCTTGGAAATTCCTTCGTCGCAAAATTCGGCCGCCTGCGCCTTCAACCAATATTTGGCAATACCTTTGAGAGTTTATTGTAGTGCCTCTTTCCAGGAAGTCCACCAAAATCACACCTTTTCTGTCCCAAAAAACAGTCGCCATCATCTTCCTTGCCGACATTGTTTGCATGCATTTCTTGGGTTTTTGGGGAGAACTTGTGTGCCCCCACTGCATTGATTGCAATTTCGTTTCACAGTTCACGTGTTTCACCCATGTTTCGTCACCAGTAACGATGCGATCGAGTAAAGAGTCACCATCCTTATGGTAAACGTCCAAAAAGTTCAACGCTGCAGCCATTCGCTGATTTTTGTGGTCCTCTGTCAAGATTTTTGGAATCTTGCACAAAACTTGTGGTAACCAAGCTTTTCGCTGATGATTTCGTGCAACAAACTTCGCGAAATTTGTGGAAAACTCAAAGAAAGTTCCGTTATTGTGAACCTTCGATTTTCACGGACTTTAGCATCGACTTTTTCGACAAGTTCGGCAGTCACTATGCTGGGTCTCCCACTTCGATCTTCGTCGTGAACATTGGATCGGCCATTTTTAAATCTGATGACCCACTGACGCACTCCACCTTCAGTGATAATGTTGTCCCCATACACTTCACAAAGCTGCCGATAGATTTCTATCGGTTTACAGTTTTTGCAGTCAGAAACCTTATTACTGCACGCACCTCGCAGCTCGCGGGATTTTCAATTAACGCAGACATTTCAAACCGTCACAGTATCTGAACGGAGCACAGCACGAACCTCTCACTAGCACGGCTAGATACCGACTGAGCTGCGCAACGCTCTGACCCCAAGATGGCCGCGCTAGCCCCGCCCCTAGCGGAAACAGACGAAAACGTAATCTACTTTCTGGATAGCCCTCGTACAAGCTACAATAAGGTTATATTCAACAAGTTTGACTGCAGAGATTTCTATATCTGTTTCATGCGACAGACCAGATGTGCATATCATACTAAATTTAATGCCATCTTTTACATATATGCAACTTCCACCATGATTATATGTTTCTCTACAATAATGTGCAGCTAGATTGAACTGGGCAAGCTTAGTATTTAAAATATGGTTTTCATTCAGCCAATGTTCTGAAAAACATAGTACATGCATATCTGATCTTTCCTTGAGGATAATTTCTAGCTCACTGATTTTATTAGACACAGACTGGACATTATGATGTAATATTTTTAACTCTGTCAACTGATTTTTAGAAGATTTTTGTACATTTTGATATTTTTTACCCTTTTCCTTATATATGCCTGCACTGTGTTTTGTATTTCTTCTAATTCCCTCATGCTTTACTGCTGAAAAGATGCCTAGTTTTTTGAACCACATGATAAATTTATTCAATTTTGGTGTCATAATACTCTGGAGTCAACAATGAAGTCATTTGCCCAGTATTTAAAAGTTATATCTTGATAATTTTGTAAAGCTGTACAGTTCCATATCTTGAGAATACAATTGTGTATTGTGTATTTGGAGAAGTTAGTATGCCAATTCTATGGCAATCATGTCTTATAGTAAGCTTCATCATGGCAACTGTAGATTTACATGGCAATTCTCGAATTACAGAGCGATTTTCTACAAGTATTTTCATATTTCAGTTACCAATTCTGGTTAATCCATATTTGTAATTATCATTAATTTTTTCTGTATAATGCTTTTAATGGGTTCTTCTTCTTCTTCTTCTTCTTCTTCTTCTTCTTCTTCTTCTTCTTCTTCTTCTTCTTCTTCTTCTTCTTCTTCTTCTTCTTCTTCTTCTTCTTCTTCTTCTTCTTCTTTCTTCTTCTTCTTCTCTTCTTCTTCTTCTTCTTCTTCTTCTTCTTCTTCTTCTTCTTCTTCTTCTTCTTCTTCTTCTTCTTCTTCTTCTTCTTCTTCTTCTTCTTCTTCTTCTTTCTTCTTCTTCTTCTTCTTCTTCTTCTTCTTCTTCTTCTTCTTCTTCTTCTTCTTCTTCTTCTTCTTCTTCTTCTTCTTCTTCTTCTTCTTCTTCTTCTTCTTCTTCTTTCTTCTTCTTCTTCTTCTTCTTCTTCTTCTTCTTCTTCTTCTTCTTCTTCTTCTTCTTCTTCTTCTCTTCTTCTTCTTCTTCTTCTTCTTCTTCTTCTTCTTCTTCTTCTTCTTCTTCTTCTTCTTCTTCTTTCTTCTTCTTCTTCTCTTCTTCTTCTTCTTCTTCTTCTTCTTCTTCTTCTTCTTCTTCTTCTTCTTCTTCTTCTTCTTCTTCTTCTTCTTCTTCTTCTTCTTCTTCTTCTTCTTCTTCTTCTTCTTCTTCTTCTTCTTCTTCTTCTTCTTCTTCTTCTTCTTCTTCTTCTTCTTCTTCTTCTTCTTCTTCTTCTTCTTCTTCTTCTTCTTCTTCTTCTTCTTCTTCTTCTTCTTCTTCTTCTTCTTCTTCTTCTTCTTCTTCTTCTTCTTCTTCTTCTTCTTCTTCTTCTTCTTCTTCTTCTTCTTCTTCTTCTTCTTCTTTATATATATATCACACCTTTCATTCCCCTCAACTCCATAATGGGCTGGAATACATTGCAAAACTATATTGTGACTTTGTGGGCTCGTAGAATTAAAAGTCCAATTTGCAGAAATTAAAATCGTTCTTTATTTCCATAGAAATACACTGTTCAATTCTCACATAACAATATTACGTCACATACACACCACAGTCTACCAACAGCATTCTGATTACATCAGCCCTCATTACAACAACATTCTACAGCTGTTTACTGTTTACGACTCTCACGAATGACTCTTGGTGAGTCGTCGCCTTCCTAAATACCTCATTGATAAATTCTAGATATTTCTGGAACAATAAAGAAACCGAATAATCTCTATCAACCAAGAGGTCACCAGAAATTTCCATTTATCTCTGTTTGTTTCGGCAGACCTTTATCTCCGGCGCTATGTTTATCTGCTTATGCAAGCTCTTTATTACCGTGAAACACTATGCGTCTGTTATCTATTTGCGCCAAAACTTTTATGCCCGCTGCCACAACAATATGTTTACTGTTTTTTAATGGTCTGGATTATAATGGCCATATGTGCGGTGACGTGAAAGAAACGTAGGGATCTTCCAACTCCATCAGATCCACAGCTCCTGAGCCCGGAAAATTCTTCTATCTTCAAATTAGACTCTGGCCATGAAAGCTTACAATTATTCATGTCTGGATTATATTTTGTATTTCTAGAATTTTTTCTATTCTTGAATAGGATGTTGATGCTACAGCCTGAGCTGCTGTTTTAGAATCAGACAAAATAACAATATTCTTGCATAATTGCAGCCAAATAATGTTTTGGAGTGAAAGATAAATAGCTAATACTTCATCACCAAAATTTGTGGTATTCCAGCATGTTTGTAGAAAGTTCAGCAGCTCCAGAGAGAGAGCCATCTGTATAAACCTGTGTCCAGTTTACAGAAGGGTAACTTGTGTGTATAGCCTTAGTCATATAATTTTGAGTCAAACTAATACTCAATGCTCCACTTATTGCTAGTATTTACCTAGAACGTGTTTTGTTAGGACCTTCCTAACATCAGCTGTTGTTGACTAATGGGGTGTTGGTTTTGTGAACTCCTTGGAGGTGATAGGGGTCTTAGTCATGTCTGGAGGAGTTTCTTTTTTATAAATAAAATTATTTAAATATAGATTATAATCAATGCTGAAATTATCATTTGGTTTGATACCATATATTCTCCTTATTTTTTGGTGTTTCTAATTTTTTTTATTAATTTTGCTACTTCTTGTATAAATCCAACTTGAGTTTTCAAATTTTGGTATTGACTCACTTCTGTTATGTTCACTGAATTGGAAACTAGTTATAAAATCAGCACAAAAGTGGATCGATAAGATATTGACACACTGCTTCACACACACTGTTTTTTCACAGGACATGTTTCAAGAGCTTTTGCTCTTATAAGCTGGTACTCGACTAGTGCATGTAGTGGTTTCCTCTATCATCGATAGATGGCGTGATGTACTTGTCAAAGATGTCCGGTGGTGAAGTTTCAAAATTCATGACTATATGATGATTTTTGTCAATGAAGATTTTTTCCCATACAGAAAGGTCTATGAGGTGATTAACGTATTTTATTAAAGATGTTTCCAAGTTGATGTATTAATGAATTATAATCATTGTACCACATGAATTTATTCCTTAATTTGTAGTACAAATGACATGCTGAATTTATTCCTTAATTTGTAATTAAAAACAATTGTATTTATATATGTATTTATATGTATAAAATTTGACAATGTCAGAAACTGCAAAGTCTATTGACAATAAATTATTATTATTATTATTATTATTATTATTATTATTATTATTATTATTATTATTATTATTATTATTATTATTATTATTATTATTATTATTATTATTATTATTATTATTATTATTATTATATTATTATTATTATTATTATTATTATTATTATTATTATTATTATTATTATTATTATTATTATTATTATTATTAATAGGGCACTAGATAGGAAAGAGTGTCCTGTGGGTATTATCCTTGATCTCACAAAGGCATTTGATCTTGTAGACCATAGCATTCTACTGGATAAGTTGCATGCAGTTGGTATTAGAGGAATATGTTACGAATGGTTCAGATCATATCTGGAACGTATACGTCAATTTGTACAGCTAGACTATGTAGATAAAAACTTAGGTGTAATTCAAAGTAAAACATCTTCAGAGAAAATAGTACAGCAAGGTGTGCCCCAGGGTTCAATATTGGGCCCATTTTTATTTCTCTTATATATTAATGATTTAGGTCTAGGTTTAAATAAAACGGGCGAGAACATCAATTTGACACTCTTTGCCGATGATACCAGCATATTAATGACTGGGAAAACCTCGAATGAGGTATTAAGCTATAATAATACTTTTAATACAAAAATTGTCAATTGGTTTTTAAAAAATAAGCTAAAAATAAATGAAGAAAAATCAGTAGCTATAGGCTTTCACCACAAACTAAATAGCACTGCTCAATTCCCAAGTATATATTTATACCAAATTTCTAGGAATATGGTTAGATGAACATTTAAAATGGGAAAAACAAATTCAGCAACTAGAATTGAAACTAAGCAGAATTACATTCATTATTAAATCAATGAGGGAGTCTGTAAACACAAATGTGTTGAGAATTATTTATTTTGCTTATTTTCATTCTGTAATGTCTTATGGTATACTTAGCTGGGGAAATGCTAAAGATGTATCAAAAATATTTAGACTGCAGAAAAGGGCTATTCGTTATATAGTAAATATTCCTTTTACCACCAGCTGTAAACCATATTTTAAGCTACTAAAAATACTTCCATTACCCTGTGTGTATATATATGAAGCTCTAGTTAGGACAAGAATTGTACTTGCTCAATTTAAAACAAATTTGCAGGTACATATACATAATACAAGAAGTAAATCAGATCTACGCATTATAAGCCACAATACAACTTTATTCACACATAGCTTTGAACATAAAGCAGTATTATTATATAACAAACTACCCGATTGCATTAAAAGTATAACATCGGAAAAAAAGGTTTAAACTGTCTGTAAAATCATTAAGAGAAGGTTGCTATTATTCAGTGGAAGAATACTTAAAACATGTTCAACATATCAATGCTTCCTTAAATGATGTTTGTGAATAAATACCTGTGCAACTTCGGAGGTGATACTTGTAATATTCAGAAAAGCTGTAAAAAAATATCCTACTAAAAGTAATGTCACAGACAACAGATGAGTTTCTAAGAAGTAAAATTAGATAATAAAGTAAATATTGATTTTTTTTGTTGTAAAAATTATGTCTCTTACAGCCTACTTCTTAAAAATGCAATACATTAAACTATTATGTGACCTAAGTTGCCTTATTCTTAATTACTATTTGTATTATTATTCTGTTAATTACTACTGCATTACTTTAATCACTATTGTATTATTTAACTATTGTATTATTTAATTACTATTGTATTATTCATAATTGTATTACTCATAAGAAATGTATTATTCTTATGGGTACAAATTTGACGAAGCCATAAATATTGTATATTCCTAAGGTGAATAAAACTATCTATCTATCTATTAATTACTATTATTATTATTATTATTATTATTATTATTATTATTATTATTATTATTATTATTATTATTATTATTATTATTATTATTATTATTATTATTATTATTATTATTATTATTATTATTATTATTATTATTATTATTATTATTATTATTATTATTATTATTATTATTATTATTATTATTATGTCATGTCTAGTATTCCAAAAATGAAAAGCCACTGCTGATTTTTCTGTTTTACCATTTTTAATGTTTCTTATATGTTCTTTAGTTTTGATGTCAATATTTCGCTTTGTTTTTCCTATATAAATTTTAGGGCAACTTATAAAATGTTACAAATTGCATTACATTGTAAAAAATCAGTTTCCCTATTTTCTACAATATGCATTCCCACTGTCTCATTTTTCAGGTGCTGATACCAAAAGATCCAGAACTTCTTGGTAAAATGGTTGAAGTAAGGATATTATCAGCAAGTAAACATTCAATGACTGGAGAACCAGTTGTGAAGAGTGCTCCATGGATCTCCCCTTCTATTGCACCTCCATTAAAACCGGGTGAAGTATCTGGATTGATAGAAGACCAGCCAATTTCAGGAACATTCCTGCCTTACACTGTGTTCCTCGTTATGTTGGCAGTCTTTGCAAGATTAATATGGTGGCTCATGTAGCAGTACTGAGGGACATGATTAGAACTGTACATAGCAATTCTCTTTTAATAATTTTTTGGATACATAAAAGTGCTTATCTTGATAGCTCCAGTTTAACAAGGGAGCAGACTGTAAAAACTACATTAAGATTTGTGCTTCTTGCTTATTAAAATGTAAATAAAGTAAATTCTTTGTTTTTAACAAAGAGTAAATATTCAAATTGGCTTTGCTTTGGTAAAGGTCAAGTGTAGTGAGCATTTTGTTAAGGAAAATTGGTTTGTGTGAAAATATTTGTGTTTGGCAAACAGGATAAAAATAAATAACCTGAGAATTTAGGAAGGTAGAATTAGAATTCAAAAATCCAATGCCATACTCAGGATTTAAACTAAATCTTCTACTCTACACATGGCTGTCTAACCACTAAGCTGCCAAGACAACAGTTTGGTGCAGTTAATTACCCAACTGACAAAATTTTCCTGGTAAATTACAAGGAAATAAAAAAATTTATGCTGCTTACTGACTGATAAAATAAGTTTGCTAAGAAACACGCTTTTAGCACAAAATTATAACATTTTCTTTAAACATAAAATAGATAGCAATGATGATGGTGAAAAATACATGGTACACAATTATAAAGTGCATTTAAAAAGAAATGAGCTGGAGACATGATTACAGAAACCAGTAGCTGTATGTTAGAAGTATTGACCCTGGCTGTTGAGACACTTGTCTCACTGTGACACAAGGTGGTGAATGGCTGTCTCATGAAAGTCCCAGGGCTGCAATGTGAGTCATTTCCGTATGTACAGCTGGACGTTGTCGTCCAAGGTGAGTCGTTTGCCCCTCAGAACCTTTTTAAGGGGACCAAAAATGGCATAATTACCAATAATGGACTGTATGGAGGGTGGCCGAGAAGCTCCCATTTGAATTTCTGCAGGAGTTCCGCGACTGTGTTGGTCGTATGAGGCTTTGCATTGTCGTGGAGCAGAATGACCCCACGGGTGAGATTGCCTGGTCATTTTGATTTGATCGCTTGCCAAAGGTTGGTCAAGGATTGCGAGTAATGCTGGGCATTCACTGTTGTCCCATGCTGAAGGAAGTGTATCTGAAGGGGTCCATCTTGGTCAAAGAAGAACATCAACATAACCTTTCCTGCACTTGTGTGGATGGCCTTTTTGGTGGTGGTGACCGTGGATGCTTCCACTGGAGACTTTGTTATTTTGATTCTTGTTCGAAGTGATGACACCATGACTCATCTTCAGCCACCACTCGTGCCAGGAACTCATTCTCTTCCATAGCATAGCACTGCAGATGACCATGACAGTGGGCCATTCGACATGCTTCCTGGTGTGGTTGAAGACTGTGGGGCACCCATTGAGCACATACTTTGTGCAAGAGCAGTCGTTCTTTCATGATGGTGTGAACACTTGCGACACTCAATCCGACCTCGGCGGCTATGGCTTTCACTGTTACTCGGCAATACTGGGTAATGAGTGCGTCAACCAGCTGGACGATGTCATCGGTAATGCAGTGTGATGCTCCAGACCGTGCATTATCGGCTAACGACAGCCGTCCTCCCCCGAAGCGCTTGTGCCGTGCCTTGACCCTTGCAAGGGATATGCAGTGTTTGCCGTACACTTGTGACATTCGTTGATGAATGTCCGTACCCCCTACTCCTTCCGCTGTCAGAAAACTAACAACACATCTTTGTTCTTCTTTTGACGCCTCCATTTCACTGTTTGCAAAGTGACTGGCAACATTGGACGATTGAGGCATGCTGCTGCTAGCTTTGTGTAGTCATGTGATGTGCACGCGTGCCCTCTAGTGACGGACTGTGAACTTCCACGCTCTGGTCGGAACAACACTTTGTTACACATGCCACGATATTACCATCCTGTCACTGGTTTGTGCATACCAGACTCCGGCTCGTTTCTTTTTGAAATGCACGGAAAAAGCATATATCAAGCGTCTTGGTATGTAGAGTGCTTTAGAATACACTTTAGAGCCATCTGTTGTCTACAGTAGGAACTCTGTGCACTTGTTTGGAACACTGAGTGTACAAGCTGAGCTTTCATACGATTTAAATGCCACAAAGCATCATTTGAGTGCAGCTCGTCATACAATGCAAATGGTTTTAGAGTTATGTGCTGATTTAAATAAATCTAAATGACGAACATGGTTGCATATTTGAGGCTAATCAGTCTCTGAATTATATATTTTGAATTAAAATATACTTAATAAATATATAAGCACAATTTCAGTTAACATCTTGTGGTGGCGGTCTATAATGGCGGCATCATGTGGCAGTGAAATGTACTTCCAGAGAGTACTTGGTGGCGGTAAATCAAAATTCATTAACTGTTATATCGAGATTCAACTGTATTGGAACACCACAGTGAAGCGAAAATTTATTAAATTTTAGATGAGTCGCGTTTTTTACACATCTGCTTCACTTTCGTACCTATTTTGAGGACATGTTTCGCAAATCTTCGCTTGCATCTACGGCTCTTGTGCGACTGACGCTAGATCCAGCGGTGTGGGTAATTCTGGGGTTGTTGCTGCCATCTGTTGATTTAGTGATGAACTGAAATGTGGGATTCTCTTCTAGCGGGATTTCAAAGTTCATTAGTTGGTTTTTATGTTTTTCTATGTATATCCTCTCCCATATGACGAGTTCACTATGTTTTTGTACGTATTTTAGTAATTTTGTGCTATCTTCAATTTCATGATTTTCAGACCAGAAATGAGCTGCTATTGATAAGTCCGCAATAGCAGCTCATTTCTGGTCTGAAAATCATGAAATTGAAGATAGCACAAAATTACTAAAATACGTACAAAAACATAGTGAACTCGTCATATGGGAGAGGATATACATAGAAAAACATAAAAACCAACTAATGAACTTTGAAATCCCGCTAGAAGAGAATCCCACATTTCAGTTCATCACTAAATCAACAGATGGCAGCAACAACCCCAGAATTACCCACACCGCTGGATCTAGCGTCAGTCGCACAAGAGCCGTAGATGCAAGCGAAGATTTGCGAAACATGTCCTCAAAATAGGTACGAAAGTGAAGCAGATGTGTAAAAAACGCGACTCATCTAAAATTTAATATATCATTAACTGTTGTTTGAGTTCAAAATGAAGATTTTTTCCCATTTGTCCAATTCTGCTGCATGACTGGTTGGTTTAATGCTCAATTTGATGTTAAGGTTGGTTGTCCAGAAATGGTGTGAAACTGCAGATTTATCCATTTGTTTGATTTTAAACATTTCATATGTTCCTTTAACCTGGTTTCCAGATTTATTTTTGTTTTTTCAAAGACATGGTTAAGTCAGACATGCTCTGAAGATGGGAACACATTTTCCTGAAACATGTTAACAAAGTGAACAAAATATCATCTTGGCGCCTACTAATAGATACTCAGTACTGAAAGTGTTAAATTCAAAAACAAAAGATCAAATCCCATCAATTAACAGATCCACAATATACCAAATAAGTTGTAAGAATTGTGAAAAATGCTGTATAAGTCAAACTAAAAGAAATCTAAAACGCATAGTGAAGAGCACTTTAGAAACATCAAAATGAAACAAGAAGATAAGTCAGGAGTAGCATTTCATTTTTGGAACAAAAACCATGACATAGGCTGCAAATCCAAAATTACTAAAAGGAGTGATAAACCAAAATAAACTGACAACATGGGGAACATATTCAAATGGAAAAACAAGGACTGAGACTAGGATTAAACTAGTGTGAGATAGAGTATAGTAGTTAATTTGACAAAGAAGTTCATATTTCCACCACCAGAGAGAACAGAGCAGACAACAGACGATAGTTGAACTTCAAGGTTGAAAATGGATGCAACGGCTTCCGAAAGCAGTTCCTCAATAATATAAAAATGTAAGTGACAAAGTGTAAAAAATTACTAGAAATACTTTTTTTAATGTTAACAGAGATTTAGAGTTACTTTAACTAGTACTGACTCATCTTAAGTACATATATCAACTTTTTCTATATTATTACTGACAGAAATTACTATTTTGTTGACTTTCTGTTTTATGAGTATTCATAGTAATGTAAACTAAAAATAAAGATTAATTACTGTAAAAGCAGCATAATGAATATGGTATTTAGGGAAAATTTTATGTGAGATAATTTTATAGCTTTGCTAATATAACTGCAAACATTAGGTGAATTACCATGGAATTCATCTTAACTTTGTTTAAGCAGTTGAATTATTTAAAACAGTTATATGATTCTTGAAGGAATATGGTGCACAGTCAGGAATTACAATACTGAGTAATATAACACCAAGGTTCTCTGAAAATGTAGATGGTTCCAGGAAAAGTGAAGGTGTGTGCATTATATTGCATGGTCGGTGGTTATTTGGAACAGAAGTGTTACAACAGTTAGCACAGGAAGTATCATATTACATGTGTTTGTGAATCTGTGAAGCACGTTCCCTTTTTGTTTTTACTTCATGCTCCCTGAAGGATGTAACTCTAGCAGACGTATCTGGTTACAACAGGTTTGTTAGCCATTACCAAGTAAGTACTAAAGGAATTGCTTTCCACCCAAACAGAGATTTCCTGAAAAATACATATTTTCAATCACCCTGAATAAGAAAACATTTATAGAAAAAGCTGTATGTCTGCACGTCTGAACAGATTAAACAGTAATCTGGTTAAATACCAAATTTGGTTGAAAAAACTACTTATATAGACAGAGTTAAACTGAAAAATTCAATGCCACGGCCGGGATTTGAACCACGAATCTCCCGGTCTCCATCCGGTTACTCTTAACCTTTGAGCTACCATGGCCAACATGCCAGTATGACATTAAATTCTCCAACTGACTCATATTTTTCCAGTACACCACTAGAGGTTTTCATGGAATGAAATGGAATGGATGCAAATTCAACTCAGTAATAGAACAAACTCTGACATCACATTAACAGTACAAAATAAGCAAATTAGCCGAGTAACAAAGACAAATTTTGTAGGATTAGTTATAGATAGTTTAAAATGGCACAAACATATAGAAAAGATCTACAAGAAAATAAACAAGGGCATATATGTATTAAAACAGACAACACAAAGTATGGATGAAGTCAGTGCACTACAGATGTATTATGCATTTATACATGCACACCGAAGTTTCGGGATCATTTTATGGGGAGCAGCAGGTAAGAAAAATATGTTAAAAACATATAGGCAACAAAAAAGAGCAATAAGAATAATGGAAAAATTCCCTAGGAGACAATCATGTAAAAGTAGTTTTAAAAAATTTAAAATACTCACATTACCCTGTTTATATATATTTGAATGTCTCAAACATGTAATAAGAAACCACTGGTTTGGTCCTAAGATGGTGCTGGTACATAGTGTGGTTACAGGATCAGCTAGTCAGATTTTACAAGAAAACAGGGAAAAGGGAAGAAACATGCGAAAAGAAATGATAAATAGCAAGGAAAACGTTCCAAAAGGTTGTGTGAATGAAAGTAGAGCTGGGGAACAAGAAACAATTTCAAATTGTATCAACAAAAATACGAATGCTGCCCAAGCATGTGACTTGTTACCAATGCGGGAAGCGGAAAACATAGCATCTCTTCAACTGATAATTTCAGTCCTCCAAAAGGATCTCCAAAGGGCACAAAGTGAAATAATTAAGTTGAAAACTGAAAATGAAACACTTAAATAGAATATATCGAGATTCAACTGTATTGGAACACCACAGTGAAGCGAAAAATTATTAAATTTTAGATGAGTCGCATTTTTTACACATCTGCTTCACTTTCGTACTTAAATAGAAGCTACACATAGAAAAGGAAAATCCAACCTATGCCAACATCACGAAGGGGAAACTGCAGCCGGAAGTTTCTGCTGAGAGCATCCCAGTTCAAAATACGTTCGAGGTCTTGAAAGAATCCAACAAGGAAGATAAGAAACAGGCAGAAGACATAGTGCAAAGTGATTCTAGTGGGAAAAAGGTGATAGTGATTGGTGACTCACTTCTGAAGTTCTCTGGGGAATATTGTAAGGAAAAAGGACACCGGGTGTGCTGTTTTCCTGGTATAAAGACAGAAGAACTACAGCATCAAATAGTAAAAATAAATCTAGGTCAAACCAAACCGAATGTAGTGCTAGTGCATTTGGGATCAAATAATATGGGGCCTGGTGTGTCTCTGGAAGAGATAATGAGCGAGACAATGGATCTTGTAAACGAAATAGAACAATCAAGTGATAGCAAAATAGTAATTAGTGGTGTATTACGTAGACGTGGCATATATGCAAGGTATGTTAGGGATGTGAATCAAAATCTCGATTGGTTATGTTCATTTTTTTTTTAGTTTGATTTATTAGTCACTATGCTGACACTCAACTTCACTTACTGTGTTGTATAAATGCTGGGATTTCAAAATTTATAACTTTATCCTGGTTTTTGGTTATGAATATTTTTACCCAAATATCCAATTCTATAGGTGTACTTAAAAGATTTTAACAGTTTAATGTTATGGCCAATGTTGTGGTTTTATGTCCAAAAATGGTGTGACACTGGAGATTTTTCTGTTTGTTTCAACTTTATGTTCCTCTGGTGTTCTTTTTGCCTGGTTAACAAGTTTCTCTTAGTTTTTCCTATATAGCTTTTATCACAGGTTTCACAGTTTATCTGATAAATTCCCCATTTCAAATTGTTGGGGATTGAATTTTTTAGTGGTTTATTTAGCAGGTTCTTCAGACTGAATTTGTTTTGGGGTGCTAGTTTTAAGAGTAATCTTTTGAAGATTCGTTCAAATTTTCTAAAAGCCCATGGATGGTAGGTGAATTTTCTATATTGCCAGTTTGTGTTTTTAAGTGGTGTGAGAGTGGTATTTTTTGATATTATCTTCAGATTTTCCTTTCTCTTCATCATGTTCCTTATGATGGCTGGGTTGAATCCATTTAATACCGCTATCTCAGAAACTTGTTAACCAGGCAAAAAGAACACCAGAGGAACATAAAGTTGAAACAAACAGAAAAATCTGCAGTGTCACACCATTTTTGGACATAAAACCACAACATTGGCCATAACATAAAACTGTTAAAATCTTTAAGTACACCCATAGAATTGGATATTTGGGAAAAAATATTCATAACCAAAAACCGGGATAAAGTTATAAATTTTGAAATCCTGGCATTAAATGAAGTATTAAAACTTAGTGCCCCTAACACCAGATGGCAGAGGAATCGGAGCACCAAAGTAGTGGAGGAAGAAGAATGTTCATTTAGTCACCAAACAGCTGAGGATGAGATCGAATGATCTTGAAATCATTTCAATTATACAACAACAAGTAAGTGAAGTTTGAGTGTAAATATAGTGACTCATAAATCAAACTCAAAATTGAAGAATACTTCACTGTTAATAATGCTTCTGCTTATAATATTTATGGTTCTGTTCTGTTCGAGACTGCCTGATGGTGGATGGGAATCAGTGGTTATGTGATAATGTAATCTCCTCAGTGATAAAGGGAAACTAGTAAGCTGTGTGGTGGATGTCTTCAGATATTCCTAACGTTCAAAATTGTAAAAAGCTAGTAAGTAAATGTTCTAGTAATCTAACTTAGAAGGAAAAAATAGAATAATTCATGAATATAATACGAGAACAAAACAGAACTACTTTAGAAATAGGTTCAGGGGAACATAGCTGCCAAATGTATTTAATGTATTGCAAAAAATGTATACAATCATTTACCTCACTCGATCAAGGCAATAAATGAAGAAGTGAAGAAAATTTCCACAATAAAGACTTACCTAGTGAAAAACGCTTTTTACTCAATTGATGAATACAAAAGTGGAAGAGTGGCTTAGTTTATTAAAATTTTTTATGAACCTATTTTGTATATCTAGAACTGCTAATAATCTGTAAATAGATTTATATGTCCTTTCATGAAAGTGTTGAAAACAGTGTTGTTGTATAAATTAAATTAATTGGGAGTCGATTAATAACACAAAACAACACTCACTTTTAAATTTTCCCTCTATCTTCCAAGATAGAGGGAAGGCCTCAGAAACCGGTTCCGGGAAAATTTAAAAGTGAGTGTTGTTTTGTGTTATTAATCGACTCCCAATTAATTTAAGATTTATATGTTTTTATTTTTGAACTGTAAAAATGTAATTTTAGTGTTATTTTTTTACTATGCTTTGTAAAAAAATGGTGCAAATAGCAGAATAAATCTGAATCTGAACACAAAGACTTACACATCTTTTGTGGTGACTTGCTGTGCTGTAATCCCAGATTTCACAGTTAAACCACTATTTTAATGACTATAATGTCATTCTGGCATGTTGGCCATGGTAGATCAGTACTCAGTAGCAACCAGATAGAGACTGGAAGATCTGTGGTTTAAATCCCAGCAATTGAATTTTTCAATCTGACTCTACCTTAGGCTACACATGGCTAGTGTGGAAGAAAACTTAATTTCCAATGCTTTTATTCATAACTCTATTAACCAAGTTTGGTATTTATATAACTATTTCCAGTAAAGCCTTAAAATTGCTTTTTTGGGTGGAATCCAGTACTTACTGTGTCAGAGGGTGCTCGTTAGGGCATAAAGAGCAGCACATTTCCAGGAACCTTGAAGAAGAATGGAATTGCTGGAGTGTAACCAAGGGAGACACTGTCAGCCAGATCATGTCTCTCTCTCGACAGTTGCTCTTGATCTTCCGTAGCAGCAGTACACACTCAACATGTCTCTCTACACTCAAGGTGCCAACAAACGGCAGAAAACAGCCACAAGGGAAGTTAACAGGACTTTTGATACCAATGAGTTCTTCCCAGGTATTTGTTGCATGTGCTTTAATTTTGTCAGCTACCAATTCTTACTTATTCAGTTTAATAACTGTGGTTCAAACCATAGGAATTAACCAACTCAGGGACACTTTAGTAAGGAAAACAAAAAGGAAATAATTTTGAAACATTGTTGTACAGATGTGAAGCTTTTCTTTCTGTTTTTAAATATTTCTCTGAAAGTTAGTTAACTTATGATGTAGCTGCATGAACAATTCCATTGTAAATAGGGTTGGGATAAATCTTGACACATTTAAATGTTTAAAGTCTTATTTATTCCAGATTAATTCCTGGGAACCTCTTCCCCTTCTCAGTTTTATATACCAACATCCCAATAGAGAATATACCAGATTTGATGAAACAGTGGCAAGGCAAAAACAAATTCACATCAGAAAAATATTAAAAGGCATTTACCTCAAACTGAATTTTGCAGTCAACAAAATAGTTTTACGTTTTTTTCAGCAAACTGCAGGCATTGCCCTTTTACATTTGTAGCTAATTCAGTACTGGCTGAGCTTGATGGTTTCAACATAAACTTTACTGACAAACTAACAAACATAGAGTACAAAAGAGATTAAACAAAATAATCACTTTAGAATAGTTAAAAGTTCAAATACAGTAAATTTTCGTTTCACCTTAAAGTTTTTTGAGATTGTGAAACAATTTTCAAGGAATTCAACATTAAGTTAGCACCACAAAATAGCTGTAACATCAGCAACCTATTCAAACCACCCATTTAAAAATAACATACTAGAGTAGCTACAGAATAATAATGAACATAAATTGAGCCAATACGGTTATTGTACTGGCTTGGTGTTGCCAGTTCCACGGCTAGCAGGCGACAGAGATGGAAGATAAATCGTCTTTGTCTTAATGATGTACAGTGATACAGATGCTGGCAGAGAAGTTTGTCTAATATTTCAGCAGGTGTGTGACAACATATGCAATGATTATGACATAATCTGAACCTTAAAACCTTCAACCGGAGAACAGTTCACTTATGTAGCTATCATTCATATGCATGCAAAACAAAATGACTCAAATTAGATGCGTTCAACGAAAGAAGGTGTTTGCTACAGTAAAACAAAATAGTGACGTTTCAACAATTTGTGAATATAGTTTCTATTTTAATGATGCCATATTTATATACTTTCTGCAATGGACTTTAAACCAATGTTTGTTTCATTAAAGTACTTAATAAATACGGAAGATATGAATGTGCATTTATGAAGCATTTTTATAGCATGAATCACCTGTGCTTCTAATGTTGTGCATTGTGCATAGAAATTTTAGTCTTGCAGCAACAATATCGCTTCTTTCAAGCAGAAATTTGTGACCATCATTGGTTCTCCTATATTTGAACCCAAGAGATTTCAGAATATTATGCATAGAAGAGACAGAATCCGTATATTATATCCCCCCCCTCATTAAATTGGTCAGCCTTTTGGCAGTTGAATATTCACTCGTCATATAAATTATAAATTGTTCTACGTGAAAGACACTTTTGAAAATCATCTAAGTTGGTAGCACATTTTTTAGCTGCTTGATCTTTCCCTGGAGATCTAAATATGGAAACTCTCTTAATGTGTGTTTGGAGGAATTTAGTAACAGTGACGTCAAAATTAATATAAAAATTATTTGTGGTTGGTTTATTGACACTCGTCACTTACTTTTTCATATATTTATGAGAGACTAGTTTCAAAGGCCCTGGCCTCCATTTTCAATCTCTTCCCAACTGGCATCTGCCAGAGATTGAAAATGGAGGCCAGGGCCTTTGAAACTAGTCTCTCATAAATATATGAAAAAGTAAGTGACGAGTGTCAATAAACCAACCACAAATAATTTTTATATTAAACTCTCTTAATTTGGTGAACAGTTTGTCACAGAATGAGCACTCATGTGACAAACTTGTGCCATTAATTCTTTACTCCGAGCGAAATTTGTACTTTTGAAAATGTCTTTAATTGACATTTGTTTGTAAAAGGAATATACATTAACAAGAATATTTCTAACCCGCTTATGTAAAATCTTATGAGTTGTTTCGCAGTTACTACTAGGCGCACCAGTACTAGGTTTGCTAAGCGATATATTTACTAAATTTGAAAAGCACGTATGCACTCTTAACAGATCACTACTTTACTGAATGTAAGGTACAAAATGTAACTACAGTATAGCACGTGTGCGCTTTTCTTCACTGACAGTTAATGTTTCTTTTCTTTCTAGTCAGGCGCCTTATCTTTCCATATCTCCAAAACCAGATGTGCTACAAACATGGGGTTTGGACAGTAATCCTCAGACAAAATAGTTCTCTAACATGGGAAAAAAGCAAAATAATTCTATAATTAGTATCTTTAGAGCGTGCAAAGAAATTAGCCGTATGGTTCGGCAAAGCGAGCGAGTATTTGTGCTTAACTGTATAACGTTGCATGCACTGCACTGGCTAGTAGCAATAGACTAGCCACGCCTAGCCCCACCTTATGTTCATTCCTATTTTGTAGCTACCTTAAGAACCAAGTTATCCAGCATTTACCAAATAGAATGAAATAACATTAGACAAACATCAAATTGAAAAACATGAACAAGTCTGCTGTAGCACATCATTTTAAGTCTTTAAATCAAATAGCACATAAAGTGGTTGAATCACATCAAGAAACCATTAGAACTAGCATTTAGTAAAACATATTTATCATCAAGTACAAAGAAAAAGTCATGAATTTTGAAATCCCTGCCATAGACGATTACATCTGTGTAGCCAGAAGTACAAAGGGCAATGCAACAGCAAGCAGTATCAAACAATTCCAATGGACTGCACAACTGATGATGGGGAAGAGTTTGCCAGAAACTAGTCTTGAACAAATAAAATATAATTGGATAAAAAGGGTTAAGATAATTGAAGTAATTATTTTAACATTAATCTAATTAGAGTATCATTTATTCTTAATTTCTAAAATGCTCCTTCGTTCTGGTTTCTAAATTACATTTGGTCTTTCCAATGTAAACTTGATTGCAATCTAAACAATTAAATTGATAAATGCCAGTTTTTTTATTATCAGAAATTTTATCTTTTTTGAAAAAAAAATGTAGCATTTTGTTATACTATTTTCAAAATGCAGCAAATTTTTTATATTATATTTCTTTTTAGGAACCAAAATTAAACCAAATTCTTAAAAACTTTTTTGAAACTATTTACTTGCCCAAGGATGGTAAGTAAATATTTTAAAATTATAATCATTTTTTATTTTTGTTATATTTAACATTTTCAATCTGTTTGTGTTAAGTCTTTATTAAAACGTTAATTAAAGGAGTATTAATAATGTGTTTATATTCTGTATTAAATAAGAAGTTAGTGACAAATTATTATGTTTTATTTGTAATGTTTGTTAGCGTTGTTAGCTTTACTCATACCTCAAATCGCATGTTGTATTAACTGGAATCTTTTTAACCAAATTACTCGCATGACAAGCATTTTGCTATACTTCAACTGACTAATACAGATTGTGACTGCTATTAAAATACATAAAATGAAGCTGTGTTTGTGTGTGGTAGGTTTAAGTCATGTAGAATATCGCCCAGACGCAGGACCTGAAGATACCCTCTGTTACCGCTACTACAATGCGACAGAGCGTATTCATGGCAGAACAATGGAGGATTGGTTACGACCTGCAGTTTCTTTCTGGCATGCCTTTCATTGCTCCAGTAAGTAGGGTTGCAATAATTCTATCATAATCACATTACAGTGACAGAATTTTATGTACATTTTGTCTTTTCTATTAATAACAAAAAATTAGATGGGGGTATCAAAATGTAGGGGCATATCAGCAAGGCAAAAATATTGTTATTATGGGTAAATTGTAGAAAGGAAGAAACATGGGTCCATGAGAGGTAGAACTAAAGATATATGTGATACAGCTATACAAATAGCAGAAAGGGAAGAGAGATTAAAATAAGGTTGTGAGAAGCTGAAGAGAGCATTTGAGAAAGTGTGATGAAATGATAGGTTAACTGGAAGGAAGATTGAAAAAAAGCTGCTCGTGACGTTAAATAATTTTTAATAGGGAAAGGGGATGCAAATGGGGTGGTGTGCAAGTGAGAAATATTGAAAAGTAAGGTTAGGTGAATACAGACACGGTGAATCAATAGTAATATCAATTGGAAACAAATGATAATAATTTGGCAAAGAGAACAACTAGAGCAGGATAGTAAAGTACATGGAAAGCAATGACTATGAAAAGAAGCAAATATGTATACAGTATGTAATTGTATTGAAGGGCTGCCATGTTAGCAAAGATGCCAGTTCAGGGGTAGTCCAAGATGTACGAGGGTAATCCCAAAAGTAAAGTCTCCAATTTTTTAAAAATTCAAATAAACTTTATCTTCAACAAATGTTACATAGAATTTAAGCTTGAACATTTTTCTGTTTTTCCACATAATCGCCATTTCAGTTGATTCATTTTTGTAACTGCTGTGGCAGGTTTTGTATGCCCATGTTATACCAGTCCACCGCCAAGCTCTTGAAGAAGCGTTGGACCTCATCTTTCACCTCATCGTCATCACTAAAACACCACGTCGATGTCAAAAGTGTCTGCAAGTGGTGTAGAGAATTTGCAGATGGTCACATGGAAATTCACGACAAGGAAAGAAGCGGGAGACCATCAATTTCCGGCGAAACAATCGCTAAGGCTGAACAAATCGTGCTTCCAGATCAGTGCATTAGTCTCGATGAGCTGTGCATTGTTTCTGAGATTTCTCGAAGCACCATATACAGGACTTTCACTGAAGAGTTGAAATTTCGGAAAGTGTGTGCCAGATTGGTCCCAAGAATGCTGAAAGAAGATCACAAAAGGTAACATGCTGAAAGTTCTCGCCAGTTTCTTGAATGCTATGCTGACAAAAAGGACAACCTTTTGGATTCAATAGTCACAGGTAATGAAACTTGGGCTTTCCAGGTTGACTACGAGTATCATTTGTTTCCCAAATTGCAAGAACACTTGGCTGGAAGGTGTTTTAGTGATGATGAAGTGAAAGATGGGGTTCAACACTTCTTCAAGAGCTTGGCAGTGGACTGGTACAACATGGGCATACAAAAGCTGCCAAAGTGTTTACAAAAATGAATCAATCAAAATGGTGATTATGTGGAAAAATAGAAAAATGTTCAAGCTTAAATTCTATGTAGCATTTGTTGAAAATAAACGTTTATTTAAATTTTAAAAGAAATTGGAGACCTTACTTTAGGGATTACCCTTGTATTTCTTTTAGTTCTTAATAAATCATATTATATCAATAAGAAATATATCTCAGTAGTTTGCAAATTATTCAGCACATTTCTTGCTTTACATGTATATTTTATAAACATATTTTAATTTTACAAATACAGCATTTCCAAATAATGAGTGCCATTGAATCAGTTGTGAAACTTGGCAACACTCAAATGCAGTGCAATAATTAGCTCATGTCACATCGGTGTATCTCTGCATTATCTGGTCAGATCCAGGAATGAAGGCGCCGCTAAACTGTACTTCCATGTCATACAGAACTTGGTTTGAAGTTTATTGTTTAGTATTTCTAATATTTATAAAAATATAACCTAAAGCATTTCAAAATATTAACTGTTAATAGTTTTAGGAACAATTCAGGTTATTTAATTCTGCAGTGTGGTGCTTGTATGTGATAAACACAATCATGCCAAATGTAAAAGTGAGAAACAAAGCAAGGGTACAACGATATATCATAGCTCTTCAAAATTAAAGGTACATTTCAATGAGTTATATAATTCAAATAGGTTCTACAATAGTTTTATTCATGGAGATTACATAAAGTTTGCTTAAATTTCTATGTTATATCAATATGATGCCTTAATAACTTTTATATTGACATATTTATGGGCATATTATGGAAGTTTTCAATGTATAAATCATACAGATTAAAGGGATTATTGGAGCATAATTATTGTCTCTTTTAATTATGTAATAATATTATTATATTTATAGATATGAGGTAATTTCAAAAAGTACCTGTGTTAGGAATATGCACTTCTCCCAACACTCCTGCCATTTTTAACCCCTCCAAAAAATAAGAATTGTCAAGCTCTGTAAAATGTGCCTCTGTCATCATGATGACGTCCTCGCTTGAACTAAATTTTGTTCCTGCGAGCCATTTCTTCATGTTTAGTGACAGGAGAATGTGGGGTTATGGCAGCGGCAATTGCTGGGGCATTATCATGGTGAAACAAAACTTTTTTCTTCCCCATATGTGGTCGTGTCTCCTTCAATTTCTCGCAGAATTGGGCCAATAACTTACTATAGTATGCTAAAAATTGTTGCCATCACTTTTCCGGCCAATGGGACCGTCTTTGCCTTCTTTGGAGCAGATTCTGTGGAAGTAACCCATTGTTTTGATAGTTGCTTGGTTTCCGGAGTATAATGATAAATCCATATCTCATCAACAGTGACAACGGGCCCAAATGACCTTGTTGTCTACGGGCCCTAAAACCCCACACAGTCACTCACTCAACAGTGACAATTCAATGCAAAAAGTTCTTCGGATTTTGCTTAAACAGCTTTGAAGTTGCAAGTTGCACCCACTTGTTGTCCACTGAGTAAACGTGTCACTCATTGGGCTTACAGCTTTCTCATCTCCAACTTATCGTACAAAATATGAATTGTTGCTCCTGTCGATATACCTATGACCTCTGCCACTTCGTTCGACAGTCAGTGAGAATCATATCGGACTTTTTCAATGGCTTCCTCGGTAACCACATCTGTAGGACGTCCTTGACGGTCCTCGTCAAAAACGAATGTCCGAACACATTTACCAATATCTAACTGTTGTCATAGAAGACAAAAGGTCTCCATAAACAACATCCAATTTCGCTTATATCTCCCTGCAAGTTTTGCCATTTAAAAGTAAAAAGTGAATCACTGAATGATACTGCACTTTTTCCATTTTATCAAAAATATGTTCAATAATTTATTAAATGTCTGTAAAATCCAAACTAACATATGAACCAGCAACAAATTTGTTCTGACATGTAACAAATGACAGTAGATAAACTTCCCTTGGCAACACGGGTACTTATTGAACTGCCACTGTAATATGGGACACTGAGAACCAAAGCACTTAAACAGTATTCTTAAATAAATGAATTAATGAATAAATATTAATACTCCAATTGCATGATAAGGAATTTGTCTAGTGTGAGTTATATTGGAAGATGTTAAAACATATAAAAGTGTTTAGATAATTCATTTCATTTACATGCTTACTTTGTAGGTACAGATTATACACAAGGACATCAAAGCCCTCATAGATCTTGGGATGATGGTACAAATTCAATGGAAAATTGTAAACGTCGTCTCAAAGCAGCATTTGAGTTCTATACAAAGATTGGTAAGTTAATTTGCTTAGTGAAATAATAAGAGACTCATGGATGTGAAGTACAATAGAAAACTGTTTAACTAATCCAATGGGGCAGAGCCATTTCAGATAAAACACTTTTTTTAACAATTTATTCTAAGCAGCAAACGGATGAAAATTGTTTGGGTTTTCTAGTTTTTTTAACGTAGTAATGTCCTTTAAGTATTTGTTTCTTTTGTGTCTATAGATCAGTTTTTTGATGAAATTTGTGTTATAGTTGTTCAGTTCGGCAACCTGGTGTATGTGAGCGTACTCCTGTTCATATTCTGTTTTTGTTAGCGGAATGTTGATTAATCTGTGAACTAAACTATGGAATACTGCATATTGATGTTGTACTGGGTTGAATGGGTTGCATTTAATGTAATTGTCAACATGTGTTGCTTTTCGGTATATTCCAAATTGTAATCCTGTTGGTGTTCTAATGATTTTCAAATCTAGAAAAGGTAGCCATTCATCCTGCTCTACTTCAATGGTGAAAACTATGGATTTTTCTTGTAGGTTTAGCAACTTTATAGCATCCTCGGTTAGTCTTCTAGGGACTATCGCAAACACATCGTCGACATATCTATGCCAACATTTGAAAATATGTGGAAAGGCTTTAGTAATGTGTGTTTCCAAATTACTCATGAACAGATTAGCTAGTAATGGTGAAAGAGGGTTACCCATGGCCAAGCCTGCTGTTTGTTGGAAGATCTTGCTGGAGAACGTGAAGCTGTTTTGTTCAATACATAGGGTGGTTAATTTGATGTATTCCTCTATTTTATCATCTGCAACGTTGCTTTTGGATAACCAGCCTTTCATCAATTTTGGAATTTTTCTACTGGTATGCTCGTGAATAGAGATCTGATATCAAAGGACACCATCACCTCTTCAGTTTTTATAATTGTGTTTTCAATTTTCTTTACTAAATCAAATGAATTGTTTATGCTTAGAGATTCAAACTTTTCAAACTTGTCAAATTCTTCCAACAACCATTTTGCCAGTTTGTAAGTCGGGGCATCTATATTGTTAATAATGGGTCGCATGCTGTTGTCTGTCTTGTGAATCTTAGGTAGGCAGTATAATTTTGGCAAATTAGGGTTGTTTACAATTATGCTATTTTTCATCTTATGTGGCACTACTGTATTTTCTTTAATTGCTTTTTTGGTGGTTTCTATGTATTTCCTTAAAGGGTTTTTGGTTAGGGTTGTATATTCTGGATTTTGTAGTAGATGTTCGACTCGCTGGTTGTAATCATTTCGGTCCATAATGACTACCGTATTTCCTTTGTCTGCTTTCAGATAAAAAACTGTTTTTTGGTTCAATGTTTGAATAGTTTCTTTGTAGTTATTTTCCTGTCCGAGTGTCATCCCCTTTAGAATTTCTAAGCATTTTGATTTAACTAATGTTTTTTTGCTACCATTTTCCAAAAAGTTTGAGGTTATGGTGACGTCAGCGATGTAATCGTCTAAATTGCCCGAGTTGCCGACACAAGTTTTAAAACCTTTGTTTAGAAATTTTAACTCTGTTTCGGTGAAAGCTTGGGAAGAGATGTTGACTACATTGTCTGGTGTTTCTGTGACACGGCGATACTGGTTGTGTGGGTTTCTCGTTGGTCTCCTTAAGCGTAATTTCCGTACTTTCGATTTAAGCGTCTGTGTTTTATCTTTCATGTTTAATTTCAATTTTGAAACATGAAAGATAAAACACAGACTCTTAAATCGAAAGTACGGAAATTACGCTTAAGGAGACCGACGAGAAACCCACACAACCAGTATCGCCGTGTCACAGAAACACCAGACAATGTAGTCAACATCTCTTCCCAAGCTTTCACCGAAACAGAGTTAAAATTTCTAAACAAAGGTTTTAAAACTTGTGTCGGCAACTCGGGCAATTTAGACGATTACATCGCTGACGTCACCATAACCTCAAACTTTTTGGAAAATGGTAGCGAAAAAACATTAGTTAAATCAAAATGCTTAGAAATTCTAAAGGGGATGACATTCGGACAGGAAAATAACTACAAAGAAACTATTCAAACATTGAACCAAAAACCAGTTTTTTATCTGAAAGCAGACAAAGGAAATACGGTAGTCATTATGGACCGAAATGATTACAACCAGCGAGTCGAACATCTACTACAAAATCCAGAATATACAACCCTAACCAAAAACCCTTTAAGGAAATACATAGAAACCACCAAAAAAGCTATTAAAGAAAATACAGTAGTGCCACATAAGATGAAAAATAGCATAATTGTAAACAACCCTAATTTGCCAAAATTATACTGCCTACCTAAGATTCACAAGACAGACAACAGCATGCGACCCATTATTAACAATATAGATGCCCCGACTTACAAACTGGCAAAATGGTTGTTGGAAGAATTTGACAAGTTTGAAAAGTTTGAATCTCTAAGCATAAACAGTTCATTTGATTTAGTAAAGAAAATTGAAAACACAATTATAAAAACTGAAGAGGTGATGGTGTCCTTTGATATCAGATCTCTATTCACGAGCATACCAGTAGAAAAATTCCAAAATTGATGAAAGGCTGGTTATCCAAAAGCAACGTTGCAGATGATAAAATAGAGGAATACATCAAATTAACCACCCTATGTATTGAACAAAACAGCTTCACGTTCTCCAGCAAGATCTTCCAACAAACAGCAGGCTTGGCCATGGGTAACCCTCTTTCACCATTACTAGCTAATCTGTTCATGAGTAATTTGGAAACACACATTACTAAGCCTTTCCACATATTTTCAAATGTTGGCATAGATATGTCGACGATGTGTTTGCGATAGTCCCTAGAAGACTAACCGAGGATGCTATAAAGTTGCTAAACCTACAAGAAAAATCCATAGTTTTCACCATTGAAGTAGAGCAGGATGAATGGCTACCTTTTCTAGATTTGAAAATCATTAGAACACCAACAGGATTACAATTTGGAATATACCGAAAAGCAACACATGTTGACAATTACATTAAATGCAACCCATTCAACCCAGTACAACATCAATATGCAGTATTCCATAGTTTAGTTCACAGATTAATCAACATTCCGCTAACAAAAACAGAATATGAACAGGAGTACGTTCACATACACCAGGTTGCCGAACTGAACAACTATAACACAAATTTCATCAAAAAACTGATCTATAGACACAAAAGAAACAAATACTTAAAGGACATTACTACGTTAAAAAAACTAGAAAACCCAAACACCAGATATGGAAAATTTACATTTCATCCAAAATACTTCAAAAAATTTGAAAAGATATTTAAGAGCTTCAACATAAAATTAGCCCCTCAAAACAAACACAACATCCGCAACTTACTAAACCACCCTCTAAAAAATAGCACACCGAAAACTCAATTATCAGGCATTTACCAAATGAGTTGCCAGGATTGTGACAAGATATACATTGGTAAGACCAAAAGGAATCTAGGAACAAGAATGAAAGAACACTTCAGAAATATTAAATTCAAACAAATGGACAAGTCGGCCGTATCACATCACTTTTGGTCTGAGAATCACAACATAAAACAAGAAATAGAACTGATCAAACAGGCAAAGAAACCTCTGGAACTACAGATTTGGGAAAACATATTTATTACGAAAAAACAGGACCTCTTGATGAATTTTGAAATTCCCGCGGTAGATGACGTCATCAAACTTACCAGGACGTTAGATGGCAGCACAACACCAAGCCAGATGCAGACACCGGATGCATCATCAGTCTACCACAGAGCTGACGATAGGGGAGAAGTCCCCAGAAACTAGTCTTCATAAAAAACTTGTAAGTGGAGAAAAGTATATACAAGGTTGACTCACTTGCCTAATTTTAGTAACAATGGCACTCCACTTTCTGAAATACTTCTTTTTATTCTATTCTCTATGTTTGGTACTGCTTGTGTGTGGGTCATAACAGCAGTGAGCTTCTGCTGTCTCAGTTTAGTGTATCGCTTATCTCACATCCGCTTTAACATTAGACGTTCATTTGTCTTGACTCTCGAAATAAAACATCAATTTCTCTATGTTTGTTACTGCTTGTGTGTGGGTCATAACAGCAGTGAGCTTCTGTTGTCTCAGTTTAGTGTATCACTTATCTCACATCCGCTTTAACATTAGACGTTCGTTTGTCTTGACTCTCGAATTAAAGCATCAATTTCTCTATGTTTGTTACTGCTTGTGTGTGGGTCATAACAGCAGTGAGCTTCTGCTGTCTCAGTTTAGTGTATCACTTATCTCACATCCGCTTTAACATTAGATGTTCATTTGTCTTGACTCTCGAAATAAATCATCAATTTCTCTATGTTTGTTACTGCTTGTGTGTGGGTCATAACAGCAGTAAGCTTCTGCTGTCTCAGTTTAGTGTATCACTTATCTCACATCCGCTTTAACACTAGATGTTCATTTGTCTTGACTCTCGAATTAAAGCATCAATTTCTCTATGTTTGTTACTGCTTGTGTGTGGGTCATAACAGCAGTGAGCTTCTGCTGTCTCAGTTTAGTGTATTACTTATCTCACATCCGCTTTAACATTAGATGTTCATTTGTCTAGACTCTCGAAATAAATCATCAATTTCTCTATGTTTGTTACTGCTTGTGTGTGGGTCATAACAGCAGTGAGCTTCTGCTGTCTCAGTTTAGTGCATCACTTATCTCACATCCGCTTTAACATTAGACGTTCATTTGTCTTGACCCTTGAAATAAAGCGTCAATTTCTCTATGTTTGTTACTGCTTGTGTGTGGGTCATAACAGCAGTGAGCTTCTGCTGTCTCAGTTTAGTGCATCACTTATCTCACATCCGCTTTAACATTAGAAGTTCATTTGTCTTGACCCTTGAAATAAAGCGTCAATTTCTCTATGTTTGTTACTGCTTGTGTGTGGGTCAAAACCACAGCTGGTTCATCAACTCTGTCTCAATCTGAGTACTCTTCATTTTCATTTTCAGTAACACTGGATGGTGCAATAATGTCTTCCTCTGTAATCACGAACAGCGATCCATATTTTTAAAAATCTCTATAAAATCTACTTCCACACTTAGTTTTTCTTCTTGTTCAATCTTGTTTTCTGTCAAGTCACACACACCAGGCCATGACTTTATCAAAGTTTCTCTTCCAACCTGGTCCCATGTAGATGGGCTGAGTACAATGAATTCGTCCGCTGGTAAGGAAATTTGAGTAATGTACCTACTGAAAATAACAATTTGTCATTTGTAAAACAAGTTTTCGAAACTGGTCCGGGTTAACAAGGCCTTACTGTATCAAATTGTTTAATTCTGTTCTAATATTTGCATATTATTGTACATTAATGAACTGCAGTGGTACAATAAATATCTCATGTCATATGTTTGTTGACAATTCTTTGTTTTCAGGATGTAAATACTGGACTCTCTACGATAGAGATGTATCACCAGAGGGTGACACTTTTGAAGACACCAATCATCATTTGGATGAAGTTTCAGATCTTATCATGGAACTACAGCAGAGAACAGGAATTAAACCATTATGGGTCGCCTCAAACCTTCACTCTCATCCACGGTAAATGGACAAAGCCAGTAACAACTTAAATATTTTGTGTCATTGCAACTATTGTCTCTGTACGCCTTTGTTTTGTGATGGAATCATTGCTGAAAAAATATTCTTGTATTTGAATAAAGTGCACAATGATTGACAGGTTCTCGAAACTTCTAATTTATTTCAAATATTAATTCTGCATGTAAGCAAGCAGTTTTCATTTGCAATGTAAGACTTTAAGGAAGTTTATATGTTTAAGGGAGCCAATCAGTGACAATGGGCCAAAATTATAAATAACAATTCAGATTTTGTATTATACTTGATTCTCAAGGAAAGTTTTTATGTATATACTGTGACTGTGAGGGTTACGTAGAATCAAAAATCTGGTTTGTAGAAGTTTAGAACACTCTTTATTGCAGTAAAAAGACGTTAAATTGACAATCAGCTGTCTTCAAGCTGTCTTCAGCTGTCTTCTCTGTAGGTTATAGGCTTTCTGCATAAATCCTTCTTGTGTTGTTAAGGTCCTTTCTCTGCTTTTGTAGTTCTTCCAGTGAGTATTAAAGGGGAGCCTTTGTAGTTTTTCATTTAGGAGGAGATTCTGTTTTTCCATTTCATATTTAATTGGCAGGTTATTTGTAGCAATTTGCATTGCAGTAACTGATGTTGATTTGACTGCTCCCATTATTAGTCTGAGTGCTTGGTTCTGTAATGTTTCAAGTTGTGCTAGTTTGCTTTGACTTGCTGTAAGTATCACCTCGCTTCCATAGAGGAATGCTGATTTGATGTAACTTTTATAGGTGGTGTTGAGTGTATTGACAGAGGATCCCCATTTGCTGCCAGCTAGTCTTTTGAGTGTTGTTAATCTCTGAGTGGTGTTTTCTATTAGACCATAAGTTATAAGTTATCAAGAGTAGTTTCTTCAATATATGAGACCCCTAATAGCTTAGGCTGGCAGTTTTACTTTTGCCCTCTGAGCAACTCATCAAATGTATTGACTTTCAGTGATTTTATAATATTTATTTTCCATTTATGCCAGTATTGTTATTCATAATTTGATTGAACACAAAGGAAAAAAAGAAAGGAAATTAATCATTCTTCCTGACTGTGTGTAGGCTAAGGTTTGGATAAGTAGAGTCGGGCTGAAAAATACAATGCCATAGCTGGGATTTGAACCACAGATCTCCTGGTCTCTCTCTGGTTGTTCTTAACCACTGAGCCCCGGTAGACCACTAGGAGTTCTCATATACAATGAGATAGACACCTTTTGTGGCAACTTACTATGCTGTAATACTTAAGTCCTAGGTTTCATAGCTAAGTCACTATTAGGTTAATTGATGGCAATTAATTGAAAAGCTATTTTTAGTCATTTTTTTATATTTTGTATAATTGAGTAATAATTGAAGTAAAATTTAATAATAAATAATTACAATGTACTAATTATGAGAATAATAAGGTACAATTGAAGTAAATATTGACTGATGCAGTTTCATGACTAAACAATTTAGCATATATCTGTAAAATTTGCAGAAGTAAGTAACATTCAACTGTATTTATTAAATTATAGATGAGTCATATTTATTTCACATCAGCTTCACTTACGTACATATATTGAGGACATGTTTCGTGAACCATCGTTTGCAGCGTCGGCTCTTATGTGTCTAAAGCTTGATACAGTGATGTGGGTAGTTCTGGAACTGCTGCTGCCATCTGTTGATTTTGTGATGAATTTAAATGTGGGGTTGTCTTCTGGCGGGATTTCAAAGTTCATTAGTTAGTTTTTATGCTTTTCTATGTATATTCTCTCCCATATGACGAGTTCACTATGTTTTTGTACGTATTTTAGTAATTTGGTGTTATCTTCAATTTCATGATTTTCAGACCAGAAATGAGCTTCTATTGCGGACTTATCAATATTTTTGTATCTTAAGTGCCTGAAGTGTTCTTTCTTTCTAGTGCCTATGTTTCTTTTTGTCCTCCCTATGTACATTTTTTCACATTCTTTACACTTTATCCTGTAAATGCCTGATTTTTCTTCTGGTTTTATCTTATCAGTATTATTACTGTGAAGTAGCTTTTTAATGATGTAATTGTTTTTTGGTGCCAATGTTATATTGTATTTCTTGAATATTTTTTGGAACTTTTTTGTGGCCCAGAGGTGGTAAGTAAATTTAGCAAATCTAATTTCTTAGTTTTATTGGTGAAAGAGCTGTCATCTATTTTAATCTTAAAAGAGTCAACAGTCTCACACACAGCTTAGTAAATCCACCCCTCAAACAGCAAGAATATAAAAAAGAATACCATCAAATCTTAAAAACTGCAACTAAAAATGGATATGGAATCTAAATCATTCAAACTTCAAAAAAGATTAAAACAGATCACAGCTCTTTCACCAATGAAACAAGAAACTAGATTTGCTAATGTGTGTTTGGAGGAATTTAGTAACAGTGACGTCAAAATTAATATAAATTATTTGTGGTTGGTTTATTGACACTCGTCACTTACTTTTTCATATATTTATGAGAGACTAGTTTCAAAGGCCCTGGCCTCCATTTTCAATCTCTTCCCAACTGGCAAATGTTGTTATCTGCTCTCTCTGGTGGTGGAACTATGAACTTTTTTGTCAAATTATCTGCTGGCGGGATTTCAAAGTTCATTACGCGATCCTTATTTTTCCAGATGAATATGTTCTCCCATGTTGTCAATCTATTTTGGTTTATCACTGCTTTTAATAATTTTGGATTTGGATCAATGTCATGGTTTTCATTCCAAAAATGAAATGCTACTGCTGACTTGTCTTCTTGTTTCAATCTGATGTTTCTAAAGTGTTCTTTGACTCTGGTTTTTAAATTTCTTTTTGTTTGACCTATGTAGCATTTTTCACAATTCTTGCAATTTATTTGGTATATTCCAGATTTGTTACCTGAAGGAATTTCATCTTTTGTTTTTGAATTTAGTAATTTTAAAATTGAGTATCTATTAGTAGGTGCCAAGATGATATTTTGTTCCTTGAATATCTTTTTAAATTTATTAAATGTTTTTGGATGATATGTGAATGAACTGAATATGCTGTTGCTTTCTTTTTCTTTAATAAATGTGGTTGTTTCCTTAATGGTTTTCTTTAGTTTAGATTTTCTAATTTTCTTCAACACCAAACTTTTGTTGTATCCGTTTTCTTCTGCTATGTGTATTATTGCTTTTTGTTCCTTGAAATATTCTTCTTTTTCCATGGGTATGTTGACTAGTCTGTGTGTAAGGCTGTTTATTATTGCATGTTTATGTGTAATTGGGTTGTGGCTATTATTTTTTATATAATTTTCTGAATGTGTTGGCTTCCTGTAAATTCCAAATTTTATTTTTGTATCATTCCTGATGATATTTAGATCCAAGAAAGGTAGTTGTCCATTGATTTCCTTTTCTATTGTGAATTTGATAGTCCTTTCTTGCAGATTGAGTAATTTTAATGCATCATCTAAATGTTTACTTGGTACAATTGCAAAGATGTCGTCAACATATCTATACCAAACCTTGAAGATCAATGGGAAGGACTTTTTAATTTGTGTTTCAAATGCACTCATAAATAAGTTAGCCAAAAAAGGTGAAAGTGGATTGCCCATTGATAGTCCTGATTTCTGCTTGTAGTGTTTTCCATTAAAGCTAAAGAAGTTTTGTTCAATGCATATTTTTGTTAGAGAAATATATTCTTCTGCTTCTATTGCTTCCATATCAATTGTAGCTAGCCATTTTTTTAACACAGTCTGCAATTTTTCTGTTGGTATGCTTGGAAATAAAGATGTGACATCAAATGAAACCAGTCTGTCATTTTTGTCCAAATTTATATCTTTGATTTTTTCTACTAAATCTAAAGAGTTTCTTAAATTTGCACTTTCAAATTTTGGAAAACTATTAAATTTACTTAGTAACCATTTGGCCAAATTATATGTGGGGGCATTTATGCTACTAGTAATAGGTCTCATGCCTTTCCCTGTTTTATGAATTTTTGGCAGCCCATATACTCTTGGTAATGTTGGATTATCTACTTTAATTTTGTGCAATTCTTTTTTGTTGATTATTTTGCTCTCTTTTAGCGTTTTATTTGTGGTTTCAATGCAGTACTTTAATGGATTAGTTTCTACTTTTTGGTAATTACTGTCTTCTAACAAATCTTCCATCCTCTTTGTGTATTCTTCTTTTTCCAGAATTACTAGTTTATTTCCCTTGTCTGCTTTAGTATAAATAACCGGTTTCTTTTTAAGAGCTTTTATGATTTGGTTACTAAAATTCTTTTTCTTTTCATTTTTAATCTCTTCTACTATTTTGGAGCATTTGTTTTTTACTGTGTTTTTACTTTCTTCATTAAGTGTTTGTGTAGCAATTTGGATGTCAGCAATGTAATCTTCAATTTGGTTGGAATAATCTACACATGTCTTTAAACCTAGATTCAGCATATTCAGTTCTGTTTTTGTAAAATTTTGGTTTGATAGGTTTACCACATTGTTTAGATGATCTTTTAGGTTATGTTTGTCTTTTTGACCTAAAAGATCATCTAAACAATGTGGTAAACCTATCAAACCAAAATTTTACAAAAACAGAACTGAATATGCTGAATCTAGGTTTAAAGACATGTGTAGATTATTCCAACCAAATTGAAGATTACATTGCTGACATCCAAATTGCTACACAAACACTTAATGAAGAAAGTAAAAACACAGTAAAAAACAAATGCTCCAAAATAGTAGAAGAGATTAAAAATGAAAAGAAAAAGAATTTTAGTAACCAAATCATAAAAGCTCTTAAAAAGAAACCGGTTATTTATACTAAAGCAGACAAGGGAAATAAACTAGTAATTCTGGAAAAAGAAGAATACACAAAGAGGATGGAAGATTTGTTAGAAGACAGTAATTACCAAAAAGTAGAAACTAATCCATTAAAGTACTGCATTGAAACCACAAATAAAACGCTAAAAGAGAGCAAAATAATCAACAAAAAAGAATTGCACAAAATTAAAGTAGATAATCCAACATTACCAAGAGTATATGGGCTGCCAAAAATTCATAAAACAGGGAAAGGCATGAGACCTATTACTAGTAGCATAAATGCCCCCACATATAATTTGGCCAAATGGTTACTAAGTAAATTTAATAGTTTTCCAAAATTTGAAAGTGCAAATTTAAGAAACTCTTTAGATTTAGTAGAAAAAATCAAAGATATAAATTTGGACAAAAATGACAGACTGGTTTCATTTGATGTCACATCTTTATTTCCAAGCATACCAACAGAAAAATTGCAGACTGTGTTAAAAAAATGGCTAGCTACAATTGATATGGAAGCAATAGAAGCAGAAGAATATATTTCTCTAACAAAAATATGCATTGAACAAAACTTCTTTAGCTTTAATGGAAAACACTACAAGCAGAAATCAGGACTATCAATGGGCAATCCACTTTCACCTTTTTTGGCTAACTTATTTATGAGTGCATTTGAAACACAAATTAAAAAGTCCTTCCCATTGATCTTCAAGGTTTGGTATAGATATGTTGACGACATCTTTGCAATTGTACCAAGTAAACATTTAGATGATGCATTAAAATTACTCAATCTGCAAGAAAGGACTATCAAATTCACAATAGAAAAGGAAATCAATGGACAACTACCTTTCTTGGATCTAAATATCATCAGGAATGATACAAAAATAAAATTTGGAATTTACAGGAAGCCAACACATTCAGAAAATTATATAAAAAATAATAGCCACAACCCAATTACACATAAACATGCAATAATAAACAGCCTTACACACAGACTAGTCAACATACCCATGGAAAAAGAAGAATATTTCAAGGAACAAAAAGCAATAATACACATAGCAGAAGAAAACGGATACAACAAAAGTTTGGTGTTGAAGAAAATTAGAAAATCTAAACTAAAGAAAACCATTAAGGAAACAACCACATTTATTAAAGAAAAAGAAAGCAACAGCATATTCAGTTCATTCACATATCATCCAAAAACATTTAATAAATTTAAAAAGATATTCAAGGAACAAAATATCATCTTGGCACCTACTAATAGATACTCAATTTTAAAATTACTAAATTCAAAAACAAAAGATGAAATTCCTTCAGGTAACAAATCTGGAATATACCAAATAAATTGCAAGAATTGTGAAAAATGCTACATAGGTCAAACAAAAAGAAATTTAACAACCAGAGTCAAAGAACACTTTAGAAACATCAGATTGAAACAAGAAGACAAGTCAGCAGTAGCATTTCATTTTTGGAATGAAAACCATGACATTGATCCAAATCTAAAATTATTAAAAGCAGTGATAAACCAAAATAGATTGACAACATGGGAGAACATATTCATCTGGAAAAATAAGGATCGCGTAATGAACTTTGAAATCCCGCCAGCAGATAATTTGACAAAAAAGTTCATAGTTCCACCACCAGAGAGAGCAGATAACAACATTTGCCAGTTGGGAAGAGATTGAAAATGGAGGCCAGGGCCTTTGAAACTAGTCTCTCATAAATATATGAAAAAGTAAGTGACGAGTGTCAATAAACCAACCACAAATAATTTATATTAGATTTGCTAAATTTACTTACCACCCCTGGGCCACAAAAAAGTTCCAAAAAATATTCAAGAAATACAATATAACATTGGTACCAAAAAACAATTACATCATTAAAAAGCTACTTCACAGTAATAATACTGATAAGATAAAACCAGAAGAAAAATCAGGCATTTACAGGATAAAGTGTAAAGAATGTGAAAAAATGTACATAGGGAGGACAAAAAGAAACATAGGCACTAGAAAGAAAGAACACTTCAGGCACTTAAGATACAAAAATATTGATAAGTCCGCAATAGCAGCTCATTTCTGGTCTGAAAATCATGAAATTGAAGATAGCACCAAATTACTAAAATACATACAAAAACTTAGTGAACTCGTCATATAGGAGAGAATATACATAGAAAAACATAAAAACCAACTAATGAACTTTGAAATCCCGCCAGAAGACAACCCCACATTTACATTCATCACAAAATCAACAGATGGCAGCAGCAACTCTAGAACTACCCACACCACTGGATTAAGCTTTAGTCGCATAAGAGCTGATGATGCGAACAATAGTTTGCGTAACATGTCCTCAATACAGGTACATAAGTGAAGCTGATGTGTAATAAATACGACTCATCTATAATTTAATAATTATTTCGCTTCACTGTGGTGTACCAATACAGTTAAATTTCCATATATTCAACTGTATGTTGTATACAGATACATACATGGGGCAACTACAAGTCCTGAGGTACAAGTAATAGCACAGGCTGGTGCACAGATGAAGAAGGCCTTAGAATTGGCACACAAACTTGGAGCTGAGTGTTTCCTGTTCCAGAGCACTCAGGAAGGTTACTGCTCTGTCTTGAACACTGACATGTCACGAGAGCTACGTAATTATTCACGTCATCTGAAGATGCTGCAAGGTATGTAACACTCTTTACTACAGTAAGTATAGGAAATATTGTATTACATTTGATACCAAATTTTACCAAAAATATAGGTTTTGAGGATGCTTGAATTTAAAAAGAGACATTTGTAGAAAAAAGTGTCTATATGCATGCATAACTTTTCTCAAACACGAAGTCATTCGTTCTTTTATCTCTTGCCCATACAAAGCCATTACATAAAGTTTACTTTTGCCTTTTTCCCCATTGTACTTACAATGGAGTATGCTAAAACAAATTTTCTGCAAATTTAAGAAACTATTTGGCCCCACAGAACAAATTCAGTGTACAACTTTTGAAATCGTATAGTACAAAGGAGATACCTACAGTCGAAAAATCAGATGTGTTCTGGATAAACTGCAAACTTTTACATTGGAAAAACTAAAAGTAGTTTGAACATTAGGCTTAAAGAGCATTTTAGAAACATTAGGAATAAAGAAATAGACAAATTGGTGGTAATGTACCATTTTTGGAGTGATAATCATGATACAGAACGAGAAATCCACTGATTAAAGAGTGTTTAGGGTCCAACTGCATTAACTACAAGGAAAAAAATATTCATAACGAAATATCTAAGAATACTGTTCAATCTCAACACTACCTTTGAAGAGTAACCAAACTTCAAGTTCATCAAGATACCAACAGAGAGGAACATGGGTTGGTAGCATCAAATCCAGGTTTCAGCTAATTTTTTTATATAATAATGTTATAATAATTTTTTAAACAAATCTAAGAGAAAATGCTGACTTCATAATTGTTCTTATGTTTTAGTAATATGTATTTGCTGCTCAAAAGGTTTAAGAATTACGGTGCATTTAGCACCAGTTTCAGGAAATGATCTGTTAAGAGAGTCTATGTATCTTGTGTGCAGAGTTTAAAGAGAGAATTACATTCCGTGGCCAGTTGCTAATACAGCCTAGTTTTGATAACGATCACAACGAGGGGAACAGCTACAAAACCTACTATAAAAGAGATGAGATACCAAAGTATCATTACAATTGGGATCCAACAAGCACTTTGACATTCCTCAAGCACTACAATCTTGATCGTTACTATAAGTTGAGTGTTTCACCTGGACATCAGCTATTCCTGACATCCACGTAAGTACAGCAATATAGAAATTCTTAACATATATGTAAGCTCTGTGTAATTGGAGGAATTTAGTAATAGTGACATCACAATTAATCAAAAAAACTATTTGTAGTCGGTTTTAAACACTTTGTCACTTACATTTGTATAAGGTGTGTTCAAAAAGAAGCAACCTGGAGACATAATTACAGAAACAAGTACCTGTATGTTAGAAGTATTGGCCCTGGCTGTTGAGACACTTGTCCCACTGTGACACAAGGTAGTGAATGGCTGTCTCATAAAAGTCCTGAGGCTGCGATGTGAGCCAGTTCCGCATGTACAGCTGGACGTCATCTGAGGTGAATCGTTTGCCCCTCTGAGCCTTTGTAAGGGGACCAAAAATGGCGTAATCACAGGGAGAGAGGTCTGAACTGTATAGAGGGTGGCCGAGAACCTCCCATTTGAATTTCTGTAGGAGCATAGCAACTGTGTTGGCCGTATGAGGCTTTGCATTGTTGTGGAGCAGAATGACCCCACGGTGAGATTGCCTGGTCGTTTTGATTTGATCGCTTGGCAAAGTTTGGTCCAGGATTGAGAGTAATGCTGGGCATTCACTGTTGTTCCATGCTGCAGGAAGTATATCAGAAGGGGGCCATCTTGGTCAAAGAACAACATCGACATAACCTTTCCTACACTTGTGTGGATGGCCTTGGCTTTTTTGGTGGTGGTGGCCCTGGATGCTTCCACTTGAGACTTTGTTGTTTTGATTCTGGTTCGAAGTGATGACACCATGACTCATCTCCAGCCACCACTCGTGCCAGGAACTCATTTCCTTCCCTAGCATAGCACTGCAGATGACCAAGACATTGGGCCATTGGACATGCTTCCTGGTGTGGTTGAAGTCTGTGGGGCACCCATTGGCTATACACTTTGAGCAAGAGCAGTCGTTCCTTCATGATGGTGTGAACACTTCTGACGCTCAATCCAACCTCAGTGGCTGTGGCTTTCACTGTCACTTGGCGGTCCTCGGCAAAGAGTGCATCAACCAGCAGGACGATGTCATCAGTAATGCAGTGTCATGCTCCAGACCGTACATCATCAGCTAACGACACCCGTCCTCCCCTGAAGCACTTATGCCATGCCTTGACCCTTGCAAGGAATATGCAGTGTTCACCGTACACTTGTGATATTCTTCGATGAATGACCATTTCCCCTATTCCTGCTGTCAGAAAATGAACAATACCTCTTTGTTCTTCTTTTGACGCCTCCATTTCACTGTTTGCAATGCGACCGGCAGTGTTGGACAATTGATACATGCTGCTACTAGCTTTGTATAGTCACGCGATGTGCATGCGTGCCCTCTAGTGACGGGCTGTGAACTTCCACGCTCCAGTTGGAACAACACTTCGTTATACACACCACGATATTACCATCTTGTCACCGGTTTGTGCATACCAGACTCCGGCTTGTTTCTTTTTGAACGCCCCTTATATATTATTGAGGGACTAGTTTCGGAAGCTGTTGCCTCCATTTTCAAGTGAGTGGGATGAGGTTGGATTGAGTTGGACTCCTCCCTTGACTTCACTAAGCCTTTCAAACCACTATATCTTCTGGAACGATAGAGTCAGACTAAAAATTTCAATACCATAGCCGGGATTTGAACCACAGATCAAAGTAGCTCAAGGGTTAGAGCAGCTGGACGGCAACCAGAAGATCCGTGGTTCAAATCCCGGCTATGGCATTGAATTTTTCAGTCTGACTCTGTCGTTCCATACTTTAGCCTACACACGACCAGTGTGAAAGGACAATTAATTTAAACTATATCTTCATCATTGGTGCTACTTATAGTAAACTTTGTGCTGATTTGCCCTTAGTGCCCTCTTTTTCTGCTGCCGCCAATCCCCTTTGTTCTCCTCCACCACTGAATTTGTTTGCCTCCCATAGTCCATTTTTCAGATCCACTCTTCTTAAGAAACTGTTTGACACCACACTCCTAACCTCAAAGGCCTTTCTAGTCTACATTTTCTACATATCATTTTCCAACATCTTATGTATTCACCATAATGTTTTTATAATGTCACAATTTGCATAACACAAACTATGTGATATTGTAGTATTTCTAGGATAATTAGGGGTTATGATGTAAGCAATTGGTGGAAATTTCAACTGGCATTGTTATAATTTAAGTTAGGTGTTAAAAATCATCACTGGGAGGCAATAAATAAATAATGACCAGTAGCTAGGTTTCCAAAAAATATCATGAGACATTAACTATTTAAAATTTTCACTTTAAGTAAAAAAAGCATTATATAATGATTTTAGTTAATTGATGGAAATTAATCATTTCTTCACACTAGCCGTATATAGGCTAAGATCTTTGATTGAATTTTTCATGTTGACTCTATTATATGGTGATGTTCGTGTTCTTTGGGTGAATGAAACAAAAGCTACATAAAGAAACATCGGGATTTTGCCGGAGAGTTTTTCATATAATGAACTAATCAAAATAATAATAATAATAATAATAATAATAATAATAATAATAATAATAATAATAATAATAATAATAATAGAGCTGGTATTGTTTTCCGGGCTGTTGTGCCGTGGTCTGCTGGAGAATAAAGTTCCAGACGTTTCGTCCATGACTGCGATGGACATCTTCAGTGGTAGCGCGGTCGAAGTCTTCTGGGTGAAGGTATCGCTGCGTTTGATCCGATGACTGTAGTTACTGCGGTATTTATGCTATGATCACTCCTCTCTGATTGGGTCGGTGGGTGCGTGGCTAGTGGTGGACTGGGTGTGGCTAATGTGCTACTCTCTTCTGATTGGCTCACTCTGTTTTTGTAGTTAGATGACTATTTCTGTCCAGGATTACTGGATGCCAGTTGCTGTTGAGTTTAAGTAGCTCTTCTTTCTCGTTGAAGTTGTTGGGATGTTTGAAAATTTCTATAGCTTCCCGCTGAAGGCGGGCATAGTAATGTGTTGTCGTGGAAATGAATAATAATAATAATAATAATAATAATAATAATAATAATAATAATAATAATAATAATAATAATAATAATAATAATAATAATAATAATAATGATGATGATGATAATAAATAATAATAATAATAATAATGATGATGATAATAAATAATAATAATAATAATAATAATAATAATAATAACTATTATAATAATAATAATAATAATAATAATAATAATAATAATAATAATAATAATAATAATAATAATAATAATAATAATAATAATAATAATAATAATAATAATAATAATAATAATAATAATAATAATAATAATAATAATTAATAATATTTGATTTGATTTGATTTATTGATTCATCCATTAAAACATGTACATGTTATAGGACACGTCAAACTAAAAACTAAGAACTAAAAACTAAGTACAATATTTATAATTAAGGTAGCTAACTAAATATTTACAAATTTAAAAATTCATCCACGCTGTAGAAGCTATTGGCTCTAAGGAAGTTTAATAACAATTTCTTAAATTGATGTGATTCAAACTTTTTTATAGATTCAGGTAGCTTATTGTAAAGATGTAAGCCAGCATATGTGAAACTATTTTCATACATCTTTGTTTTGTGTGACTTCACAAATAAATTATTCTTTGTTCTAGTGTTGTGTATATGAATTTCAGAATTTGTTTTGAATAAACTTAGGCTTGCTTTCATATGTACAAGAGTTTCATATATGTATATACTTGGCAGTGGTAAGATACCTAATTTACTGAAGTATGGCTTGAGACATCTGCTATGATTCTAATTATTTTCTTTTGGTATCTGAATACTTTTATACTGTCTTTAGAATTTCCCCAAAAAATTATACCATATGCCAACAAACTGTGTATATATGAAAAGTACACTATTCTCTGAACTTTCAAGCTTGACATGCCTGTAATCGCCCTCATTAAGAAACACATTTTACTAAGCTTTTTCGTCAATGCCTCTATGTGAGTTTCCCAATTTAAATTTTCATCTAGTATTAGTCCCAGAAATTTGATAGTTTGTACGTAATGTATTTGGTCTTGTCCCAGCATTAATTTTGGATACAATTGACTTCCACTCATTTTATTATAGAAATAATAAATAATTAATTAATAAAAAAATAAATAATTAATAATAATTAATAATAATTAATAATAATTAATAATAATAATAATAATAATAATAATAATAATAATAATAATAATAATAATAATAATAATAATAATAATAATAATAATAATAATAATAATAATAATAATAATAATAATAATAATAATAATAATAATAATAATAATAATAATAAGTAATAATTAATAATAATAATAATAATAATAATAAATAATAATAATTAATAATTAATAATAATAAATAGTAATAATTAGTAATAATTAGTAATAATAATAGTAATAATAGTAATAATAATAATTATAATTATAATAATAGATTTGTTTTAAATTTAAAAGCATATTAACTTTCATAAATGGATTTTGTGCTATTTTTGTTCCTCAGATCAATTCAGGACTCATTATATAGCTTTGTTTTCTTCAATGCATCTTAGATGAGATGTATCCCCTCGTAAGCTATCGACAATAAATATAGTTTCCTCAAATTGTTGCAAGATGCCCATAGAGTTAGATAACAGATGACAACAGGAGTAAGGATATATTCAGTGAATGTAATCCTGAAGTAAATGGTATTAATCAAAAATAATTGTGTTATGTTAAAGGTATGGAATGCTTGGGTCAGTAGACATCACATCTTCTACAACAAGACCAAACATTAGAGAAGCAACTCTTCTTATGAAGACCATAATTGAACAAGTAAGTATTTTATATATCCTTTTGAAACATAAGTTAATTCATGTTACACCATGTAGGAGCAAAAAGTTTAAAATAAACAGGTAATATTTTCAAGGAACTTATTCATTAAATTGTAACTACATATCTTACATGATATTTGGAGGAATTTAGTAAGAGTGATGTCAAAATAATTCATAAAATTATTTGTAGTCATATTTTTTACACTATGCCATTCATATTTTCATTTTTAAGGGTCTAATTGTTAAGGGACTACATTTGGGAGCTGTTGCTTCCATTTTCAATCTTGAAGGTTATGCAACAGTAAATTCAGTAGATTTACATACCACCCAAAAACATTTAATAAGTTCAAGACTGAGTAATTAACTTTGAAATCGCACCAGTAGATAATTTAACAAAGAAGACAAGAGAGAATACTACAGATAATAACAAAGTTGGACCTTTGAGATTGAAAATGGAAGCAAAAGTTCCCAAAACTAGTCCCTCAAAAAATAAAATATAAGTGATGTAGCATGAAAAAGCAGCCATAATTAGTTTTATGAACTACATCTCTGCCCTCAACACTTCTGTCGATAACCGTCGTAGAGGATTAACAATTCTATTTTTACTGAGAGTCACAAAAGAAATCCATTTCCTATTTAAGAATAATTATATATCCAGGTAATAAGTTTTATATTTTAAATAAATGTGTGTGCATAACATGGTTTGTATATTACCTTCTTTCTTAAAGCTAGCAGATGTTTTACATTCACCTAAAGTAAATATTATGGATTCCCTAAAACCAGGGAGAAAAAAGAAATGGAAAATGTGTGTGTGTGTGTGTGTGTGTGAGAGAGAGAGAGAGAGAGAGAGAGAGAGAGAGAGAGAGAGAGAGAGAGAGAGAGAGAGAGAGAGAGAGAGAGAGAGAGAGAGAGAGAGAGAACAGCCTAGCTCAAAAACGAAAAGTCAGTTTAAATCTGGTGCCTTACAAACACTAGGCTAGCTTTGGCCATGCTTTGCATCATATTTATAAGCAGAAGAAGCTGCACAAGTAATTAATGTTTAATTTCTGCCACGTACAATTTTGTGACATAATATTACCAATGTTATCTCAAGCAATGACCACATGTTTTTTTTTTTTTTTTTTTTTTTTTTTTTTTTTTTTTTTTTTTTTTTTTTAAACTTGTTCCATTTATACTCTGTCTTTAACTCCAATGGTCATATCGGCAGCTGTTCTCCTTTGGAACATATCGAAGGTGTTTACTGTAAACATTGGGTTGTATCATTAGATCACACACACATTCACACTCTCATTCATATTTCCAGATGCAGAATTATCTTGGTCGGAGAAAAATCTGCACCCCCACTGCCGGGAATCAAACCCAGGACCCCTAGCATGACAGGCAGCTGCTCTACTGACTGAGCTACGGGGCCAGCCAGATAATATTTTGTCTCTCATTGCTCTCAAACACATTTTTGTTTTTATCTGCAGGGGGGTATACAGCCTGGTGGTCTGAATTTTGGACTTCCATTACGACGAGAGTCTGTTGACCTGAAGGACCTGATGGTTGCATATATTTCATACATTGACATTTATGCCAGAGGACTTCGAAATGCAGCTAAAATCATTGCAGACGGAGTGTTTGCTAAAAATCTGCAGGTCAGTTTTGTTAATGTTGTATAATAGAGCAATCCTAGCTGTAAGTCAATGACACACTTGACTAACATATTATATCTTTAACTTTGAAGTCTTTTATTTTCTACCTTTCTTGACTGATATTTTATGGCCATGTGGATCCTTAGGCCATTAATGCCCAACTTTTTCTTTTTTCAAAACTGAAAAAAAAATCTAATGTCAAGAGGCGTTCAGAAAGAAACGAGCCAGAATCTGGTATGCACAAACCAGTGACAGGATGGTAATATCATGGCATGTGTAACGAAGTGTTGTTCCAACCAGAGCGTGGAAGTTCACAGCTCGTCGTTACAGAGTATCGTACACGTCACATGACTATACAAAGTTAGCAGCAGCATGCATCAATAGTCCAACGCTGCCAGTCACATTGCAAACAGTGAAATGGAGGTGTCAAAAGAAGAGCAAAGAGGTGTTGTTCATTTTCTGATAGTGGAAGGAGTAGGGGGAACGGATATTCATTGACGAATGTCACAAGTGTTCGGCGAACACTGCATGTCCCTTGCAAGGGTCAAGGCTTTGCACAAGCGCTTCAGGGCAGGACAGGTGTCGTTAGCTGATGATGCACAGTCTGGAGCACCACACTGCATTATTGATGACGTCTTCCAGCTGGTTGTTGCACTCATTACCCAGGACCGCCATAGCCACCGAGGTCAGATTGTGAACGTCGGAAGTGTTCACACCATCATGAAGGAACGGCTGCTCTTGCGCAAAGTGTGGTGCCCCACAGTCTTCAGTCACACCAGGAAGCATGTCGAATGGCCTACTGTCTTGGTCATCTGCAGCACCATGCTAGGGAAGAGAATGAGTTCCTGGTATGAGTGGTGGCTGGAGATGAGTCATGGTGTCATCACTTCGAACCAGAATCAAAACAACAAACTCTCCAGTGGAAGCATCCAGGGCCACCACCACCAAAAAAAGCCAAGGCCATCCACACAAGTGCAGGAAAAGTTATGCTGACGTTATTCTTTGACCAAGATGGCCCCCTTCTGATACACTTCCTGCAGCAAGAGATAACAGTGAATGCCCAGCATCACTCGCAATCCTTGACCAACCTTCATCAAGTGATCAAATCAAAACGACCAGGCAATCTTACCCATGGGGTCATTCTGCTCTACGACAATGCAAAGCCTCATACGGCAAACACAGTTGCAGCACTTCTGCAGAAATTCAAATGGGAGATTCTTTGGCCACCCTCCATACTGTACAGACCTCTCTCCCTCTGATTAGACTATTTTTGGTTCCCTTAAAAAGGCTCTGAGGGGCAAACGATTCACCTCAGACAACAATATCCAGCTATACATGCAGAACTGGCTCACATCGCAGCCTCGGGACTTTTATGAGACAGCCATTCACCGCCTTGTGTCACAGTGGGACAAGTGTCTCAACAGCCAGAGCCAATATTTCTAACATACAGGTACTGGTTTCTGTAATTATGTCTCTGGCTCATTTCTTTTTGAACAGACCTTATATTTATGCATGATTTGAGGAATTTAATAACAGTGACATCAAAATTAATTGAAAAAACTATTTGTAGTCGCCTTTCAACACTTCGTCACTTACATTTTTATGTTATTGAGGGACTAGTTTTGGAAGCCTTTGTGTCCAGTATCAACCTCAATGATAATCGGACCTTTGAGGTTGATAATGGATGCCGCGGCTTCTGGAATTAGTCCCTGAATAATATAAGTGAATGAAGTGTTAAAAACAGACTACAAATAGCTTTTTCAAAAAAATATTTGTTTTAATATTCCAAATACTTCCTGAGCTACATTTTTTTTTTAAATTGCTCAACATTTTTTGATGACTGTAGTAATCAAATACTACATGCTTTCTGTACACTTTTTTGTAGTGGATTATCTCCTGTATTGCTCTTATATATTTACATTTCAGCAACAATATCTAAGCTACCATACTGGATTTGGGAGCCGTTTCACCAGCGGGGAGGCTAACCTAGAAGACTGCGAGGAGCAAGCGCAGAAACATCAGGGTGAGATAACCCCTTCCTCAGTTCACACAGAGCACTGGGAAGCTGTATTCAGCCGCTACATCTAATACACCTAAACAAACATTCACCCATATGTAGACTTAAATGAAAGTGTAAGTTCAGTAAATCAATGTTATATCCATACTTGTGTACTGTAATTACATGCTGGAGTTTTATAAGGTTTAACACAAAACTTGAAGTATCATAATAACAAGTTAATAGGTACATGACGAAATATGCACGTAGATCTTGTTTGTCTTGACTTTGTACTTTACACAAACTGTAGAGTATATTTTGTCATTCAGCAATTAATGCAACAGAAAGAAGATATAAAAGAAGCTTCTATATTGTAGGAAATTCCATGTTTCAAAAGTGGTCTTCGATCCTGTCTCTCCAGAATGAAGTTATCTGAATGACCAGGAGCATCAATTCAGTTTCTGCTTGGGGGAGGAGGGGCAAGATCGCCTGAAGCAGTTTCTCAAATTTTCAAGTGAATTGGATTCATTTAGTCTAAAAATATCTTCCTCTGTTTCTTAAATGTGAAATAGCTGTTTATAATAGAAGTACAGTTGTCATAGTAACCAATGGCCATAGCTTAAGGCAGCGGCAATGCTGCTGTGAAGAACTAAGCATTTTAAATGAAGTTAATAAGTTTTAAATGTTAAAATGTCCAACCATTTCCTTATATTGAAGAGTGCCTTCAGTATTTTTGTATTCTAAAGTAATAGATGACACTTAGTTCTCATTGCAGTTGTGTGAAATAGTAATCTGATCAATTTTCAATCTGTGGAGTAGAGATTGGCATGCGTGGTTATACACCTTTTGTTTATAATTTGATTGATAAAGTACTAAGAAAACATTACAGTTGGTTTGTCTACTGAAATGTGGTCCTGGTCACTCATTCACTAGACAACTTGCATTGGAAATGTTAACAAGCAAGCAAGAAAAAGTAAATAAAGTAGGAGATTTTCTAATGAAAGTACAAGAAAAATGAGGAGGAAAGTCAAGGGGAAGGAACCAAGTGGGATGGCTCAGGCGATTTCGTCTGCGACCTGCATTTGGGACATCTGGCTTTGACCTACCTGACCCATGGGTTTTTTCGGGGGTTTTCCTGGGTTGCTAGGCGAATGCTGGGTAGGTTAATTACATCCCCAGAATTTCCTGTCCCTTCATTTCATCTCCATTATCATTTCATATCATCTCTCATCTGGTGGTCTCTTTCAGGGTACAAGTGTCAGTGGGTGTCTCACTTCCTCCTTTGGTAGGATGGTCTTCGGCCTCCAAACTCGGTTGGTGGGCCGTGTCTGGGCCACAATGGGTGGGATGCTAGCTGTACTGGCCTATCGGGGAGTTTTCAACTGGTAAAGTGTATGGACCCTACCCTCTGTACTGTCATGGCTGCCCTCTGTCACTCTCAACTCATCCTTCCCCCTGAGGTGCTGTACTTGGGGGCATAGGTACAATAAACCGAGTTTGGACCTCTGTGACAAATCCCCTCTGTAGCCTACTCCAGTCCATTAGAGTCTCTGGCCTTTTAACTTCTACACTGCAGTTTTATTCACCGTTTCCTCCTTGTTTACTTTATAATTTTTATAATTTGTCTATATCCCTAGAACATTTTAACGTAAAATACCAGTGATCTCTTCTCCGTTAAGTCAGTAAACAAGTCTTGACTTTCCAGCTTTAAGACCTTTAACTGCTCAGTATTTTGAAATTTGTACAATAATGTTCTCATTTGATGTTACAGAAGTATTATTTAGAGGTGGCACATGACCTTGCTTGGATGTTTGTCAGTTACATCATGCATATCAGTGGTGGAGATAAGATCTCTGCTTTCACTAGCAGATTGCTGATAAAGCTAGTGGTTAGATGACAGATGACTAACCTGACACCCCTTTTCGTACAAATAAACAAGTGGACTTGACCATAAATTGCTGCACAACATTATGTCATACGCCACGTCTAAAAAAATACCTCTGTACATTGTACCTATAATAAGTGAGGAGCTCATGCAACAAGAAAGCTTCATTCAACTGTTACAAACAATCTGAACTGGGGAAATATATGAGTCAAATGGAGAATTTAATGTCAGGACGGCACGTTGGCCATGGTAGCTCAATGGGTTAGAGCGACTGGATGGAAACCAGGAGATCTGTGGTTCAAATCCCGGCCGTGGCATTGAATTTTTCATGTTGACTCTATCAAAAATCTTAGCCTATATATGGGTAGTGTGAAGAAATTATTAATTTCCATCAATTAACTGAAATCTGAACAAAGTTTGATGTTCCACATTTGCAGATCAGTTTGCTTTTCCACACTGCATACTAATTAGTGTTATTGTTATTATGAATTACTCTCAAGTAGGGCAGAAAGAAATCTTTAGAAGCTGTGAATTACACTATCTAGATAAAAATAGAAACATCAAGCATGAATATACATTACATAGAAAATGAATATACATGTTTTATTTTCATTATTATTTTCACATTTTGTATACTATAGTGGAGCTGCAATGTCTGAGTACATTGATTTCATATTTACTTCATGTGTTTTCATTACATGGGAGAGAGAGAGCATGAGAGAAAGTGGAGGATAACTGTACATTGCCTATATGTCAAACATGTTCAGATGAAAACACTGCTTTGCAACATTCAAATTAATTTAGAATGTGTTAAGTGTATAAGCAGATATTCATGAGAAATTAATAAGAAATAGTTGTGCAGTTCATAATAAAGGAAAACAAATAATATTTGATGCTGTTTAAGAACTGGTTCTTCAGTGGGAACTGTGGCCTCAAGAGGGAGATTGGAGCAACGTCACCAGTAGCTTTGGAGATGAGCTGGACGAAGCTGTGACACATTAAAGTTGAGGTTATGGTTGTCAATAATTCCTTTCAGAAGTAACATAATCTGTCATCTCTATTACTGTCAATTGTTAAAAAATTAGTTCCAAAACTTAGCAGTAAGAAACAAATGATCAATATGTATTGTTGTAGGGAAATGGCACAGCTGTATTGACATAAATGATTTTAAAGAGAAAAGTATGGCATGTCAGAGCTTGCGTTGACAGTAAGTTTCGTTTCCTCCAAGTGTTCTATCCCAGCTTTGCTTTCTCTTATAGTTTCTTTAGAAGTGTAATAACAAATACAAAATAAAACAATGTAAGAGCTTTAATTGTGCAAGAGTTCAGAAATGTACAATAGTTTTATAGTACATGGCAAAGCGTAGAGATATATTGGAAGGAATGTGAATCAACAGAGATATTTACATGAGCTTATTGCACATACACGGTGAGACACTATATACACACTGTTCAGATACATCAGCAGACACGAGAAATCATACCTAGTCTAGCCATAAATACTGTTACAACTTGAAAAGTGAAATACCCAAATACAATGCAAATATTTAAGTTAATTGATGGAAATTAATCATTTCTCCATACTAGCCACATACAGGCTAAGGTATTTTGGAATGAGAGTTGACATGAACATTTCCATCAATTAACTAAAATAATAAGAGTTAAATGATGAAGCCTGGGACTCAAGTACTTACGATAGTAAGTCTCCACAAACGGTGTATCTCGAATGCGAGAGCCCCTAGTGGTTTACCAGGGAAATATACAAGTCAAATGGAGAATTTAATGTCATGACAGCAAGTTGGCCATGGTAGTTCAATGGGTAGCGAGCGACTGGATGAAAACCAGTAGATCCGTGGTTCAGATCCTGGCCATGGCATTGTATTTTTCAGGTTGACTATCAAACCATACAAATATTTTAATTGGCTTTTAGTATGTTGTACCTACAGGCATTCATCACACACAGCACCAATCACTTTTCAAAATGGCCACCTTTTGCATGAATACAGGCTCTGAGTCTTTGTGGCCACTAATCTATGGCAGAACGGAAGACATTCAAGGGGAAATCTGCCACTGCTGACAACAAGAAATGCTTTAAACTTCCAATGGTGGGGTGTCTCCTCTTGCAGGTGATGCCCTCAAACAGTGACCACAGTCGGTAGTCCAATGGACTGCTACAGGGCTAATCTTCAGGCGAAATGAAGTCAGGGACAGACACTGAAGCCATGCTTGTGTTGACCTGGCCTTGTGGGCAGTGACAGAATCCTGCTGGAAAGTCCATAGTTGGTTTTGAAACAATGTGCCACTCAAGTTCTTGACAATAGGCTCCAAAACAGTGCTTTCATACACTCTGGCGTGGTTTTAATGCCCTTTTGGCAAAAATGTAGCTGGGTGGTACCAGAATATCTCACCCCCACCACACCATCACCGAGGAGGGATGATGGGTCCTCTGAACTTTAGAAACCTTATTACTGGCTTCCTGAGATGATGATGTATAAACCCTGTCGTTTTGCACATTGAAAGACTCCTCAATAATGAAAACTTTTTCATCGGTGAAGAGGAAGTTCCGATGACCATTTTGAGCATAACACTGTAGGAGACGTTGACATTTAAGCACTTTTAGCTTCTTTAGGTGTGTGTCAAGATAATGTCCTGTATGTCGGTGATAAGCCCTTAGTCCAAGATCCTCTGACAGAAGGCTGGACATTGTCCTTTTTGAAATGTTCATTTCACAGGACAAGATACCCTGCTTCCGCACAGGATTTCTCAGAACTCAAGCCGCCACTGCTTTTTGTGCTGCTGGAGTCCTGACCCTCCCTTGGCTGATCCTTTACAGTCCGAGTTGCAGTGAATCGCTCAATGGTGCGGTACACAAACATACGGCTGATTTTCAGCTTTTGTAGCATCTTGAAAATGTCACTTGCAGATTTTCCAACTTTATGCAACGCAATGACGGCTACATGATTTTCATAATCACCCCATTCCATGGTGAAACCTGGAGCTAAATACTTCCTCTTTCAAAGACAAGCTAACAATGGTTGAAGGTTAAGGTGTGCACACATGCAGTTTACGCGCCAAACCGGATGTACAGTATATGTCAAAAATTTGAAACAGTATTTATGGCAAGAATAGGTATTTAACATGACTGAATACTGTGACAAGGAGAATCCCTTTATGTCTTTATGTAAAGCAACAAAACAGGTGACTGCAATGCTAATTTGCATTTGCTTATATAATAATTAATTGTCAATATATGTCAATGCTCCGTCATATAGTATCTTCACAACAGTGGGACATTCCATATATCTTGTATTCATATTAAATAGTATAAAGGTATTGTAGTAATCCACTTTATACCCTGAATTGTTATGTTAATTTATTTGTAATACCAACAGTGATATAGTTTATATGTAATTTAACAATGTAATAGGTAGGTATTCAACTACTAAACCCAAAACACAATATTTTCCCTAACTGAATAACATTAGCTCATATGCATGAGCCACTGATTAGTTAGTACTCAAAAAACTTAACTAATTAGATTGAAGAAATTTGGAGTACATGAGTCTCTCATTGCATAATAAAAAAAAAAGAATAAAACACTTGTCTTCTGTTTTAAGCACCTTAAATGAAATAGTAGAAAGGCAGTAAATACATTACAACTGAGTTATAGCTATAATTTGTATTTAAAGTTTTGACAACCATGTTATAATTTTCAAGCTTGCACCTTTGCCAAGTTCTGAAAGATATCTCTACAACAATGTTGCAGTGTTATTTTTGGTGTCCATATTTGCATTTTAATGAGGTGCAATGGAATGATTTCATTTACCTGAATGTTTTGTAAATGAGCATGTTTTTTTTTTTCCTAGTTATAAGTTTATTACTGAGAGTTTTTCACAAGTTCCGGAACAGGATTGCTCTGATATGTAAATTAGACCTGGGGAAGAGTATGTCAAAGGTGTGAATGGAGTAGTTCCTCTGATTCTTGCCTCTAGTAGCTACTAGCACATACACATACATTAGGGGAAACTGGTCACAAAGAGAGAGGATTAGAGGAATGGTTTGACATCTTGTAAGTATTGTTCCCCAGGCTTGGTGTAAATGTTAAAATACAGCAACTTTTTTTTATCTTGTTTATACTTAATATATCTTAAATATGTTTGATCTCTAGTTTTTAATTATCTTTTAGTTTTCTTGGTATTCTAGTTTATTAAATTAGTGATTTTTCTATAAATTGAATAGCATCTCTGATTTATAGTTAAATATATTTTTAATGGATTGTAATGTATACAACCAATATTATCAAAATTAAAAGGAAATTAATAACACAGACCAAACAGCATTTCAGTTATATTAAATATAAGCAAAGTTGAAAAGTTTGCTGCATTTTAACATGTTTGTACCTAGAAGCATCAGGCCAATTCTTCTGAGAGATATCTCAGATAATTAACTTTCAACTCGGAAAAATATTTCATTTAGAAATACTGAGATGAAATTAATTTTGAATTGTTACCAATGCATATCATTGAAGTTAATTGTAACTCTAGCAGATGGCATTACGGCTTTGTTCTGCAGACATTTTTCAGAATTTATTAAACTATGAAAATGAGAGTTTGACTGTCAAAATTGTTCACAAATGATAGAAATGATGAAACAATTCTTACTTAAGTGTTTGCATTCATTATTTCTATTACATTTCTGTGATAAGAACATGCCCATAAATATGTCATATAACCAAATATAACATTTGTAAATTTGATTTGGTTTCTCCTACCTTTTTTTTGTTTTTTTTGCATTGTAATTTATGTCCTTCAACTTTTTAAGTCATGTTGGACGATGAATGGAATGGGTGAAATGATGCTCAAATGGGCCCAGGGTCCATAGAGCTTAGAGTTACCCGACATTCGTCTTTTAGGATAAGAGAAAACCCCAGAAGAAACCTTATCCAGGTAACTCACCCTGACCGAGATTCGAGCTCGGGACCTCTTGAACGTGAGGCAGACATACTACGATCTATGCAACTGAGGCAGGCTCCTACTTTTTTGTTAAAATAAATTACTGCGTTATGCATCTTACATTGCAAATTACCTGATATTCCATAACTATCAATCAACTTAAAAAAGTTAGATTACACGTCCAAACAGCTTTTATGCTAGTTAAAGGACTTTTTAAAGGATACTTGAATAGAAATAGTAAATTAAAAAGCAGAAATATTCTATAAATCTGGGCAAAAAGAGTCAAGTAGGCCAATTAAGCCAATATTCATTTTATAATTACAATATACTTCATTGCTCCCATTTTACACCTTACTTCTGTTGGTTGGAGCACTAATTTGAGTTAGTAGTATCCTTTTGGGTTTTATATCAGCATTAGTGTTTATGATCCCTTGTAGATAACCATGAGAATTGTGATTTTATTAATTTCTCCAAAACTAAAAATACCTTCCTAAGCAAAGAATGACAAAAAGTAAACAAATTTTTTAATAATTTCATGTTTTTCTGTGAAATGTGAAGTTAGTGAGGTTAAGGTACATGCACTTGTATGCATAAATCCTTAATTTGAGATAAATAAAATATAATAAAAAGAACTTTGTAAAGAATAAGAAGAACTTGGGTTTTGTAGTATCACAAAAATATTCCATTTCTGAATCTTTGCACAGTTAAAGCTCCATCCACAATTTGACTTAAGGTATCTGTACATTAAATATATTGTACAATAGTATTTGTTCATAGAATTAAGTTGTGTTCTTGAAGTAAAGAAAATACTAATGCAAACTTTTATTTATTGATGCAAAAAAAAAAAAAAAAAAAAAAAAACAATATTTTCAACATTTTAGGAGGTATATTTTTGTTTCTCTTAAAATTGTATGCATTAATTGGTCATTGTTGTACTCTATAGTGTGATCTCAGAAACACATTACTTTGGTTAAGACTCACCTTAAGATTTTTGTAGAGTGCATAATTATTGTTAACTAAAGTTGTAGCACTGGATCATTTAAATAGAAGTACAATAAATTTATATTATTTTCAGATGCATAATATGTTTATTGGTTTTATTCTAATTGGTTTAGTTCTAATCAAAATAAACTTAAAATCAACAATTTTAAAGCATTCTGCTCAAAAACTAATAACTCATTTTTATAATTTCCTTTTATGGAAGTGTTGAAAACAGTGTTGTTGAAATAAATTAAATTTAAAGGTGATTCAATTAATGACACTAAACAACACTTACTTTTACATTTCCCGGAACATGTTTCTCAGTGGTGCAGCTGGCGATATTTTGTCTTAGGTCAGCAAGTTCCTCAAACTGCCACCAGAGGAGACTAAGCAGATGGGGTAAGTGCAATGAATTCATCCGCTAGCAAGAGAATTCAAGTAATGTACTTACTTACGATAGCAATTTATCGTCTATAAAACAAGTCTTCATTTAATTGAAACACAATTTGTAGTCAGTTTTTGACACTTCATCACTGTTTTTTCAATTAATGTTGACGTCACTGTTACTAAATTCCTCTATAACACTTCATTTACTATGCTAAACAACATTTTTTTTTCTTTTCCAAAGCTGGTCCTGGGTTAAAGAGGTCTGGATTAACGAGCTTTTACTGTATATCAAGGCTACCATGATGTGTCCTCTTTTCAGAGTTTTATGTCTGGGCAGTTTTTAACATTTTTTAAAATGTTCAGATTTTGGCTTGTTTCTTTCTTCACCTTCCTTATAAACTGAAGAGGAATAAAACACCTCATTGTAAATTTTCTGGATAAGATCAGTAAATATTAATGACACAAGAAACAAATGCTATAAGGGAAAGAATTGGAAAAGAAGTATTACAACAGCCAGCCTACTCTATTGCACCATCGGGGACAGCACATTACATTTCAGTAAGTAGAGAAGACAGAAAAATCTCTTCCTAGTTAACACTCATCTTACAAGACAGACATAATGTCTTCTACACAAATAAAAATATTTAGTAAATATTCTCCACTTAACTTAAGAAGCCGATGACAATACTTCTATTATGTTTTTGCGGAATTAATTTCGTGGACATTTGCCCACATCTTCAGTCAAACACAATTTGTTGTCAAACACACTTCGTTGTCAAGGATACCATGTATTTACGTATTACCAACATCTGAAGACGAAACAAACTTAAAAACAGAATCAATTGCCGGTATGTCAAAATTCATTAAGCGATTTTTATTTTTTAGAATAAATATTTTTTCCCAAACCATTAAGTCTATGGGAACATTTAATTGTTTTAATAATTTAACTTCGGGATTTATTTCATGGTTAAATGACCAAAAATGATCTGCCACGGCCGATTTATCAATTTGTTTATATCTAATGTTACGAAAATGTTCTTTCTTTCTGGTTTCCAAACTACGTTTCATCTTTCCAATATAAACCTGATCACAATCTAAACAATTAAATTGATAAATACCAGATTTTTTATTATTAGAAATTTTATCTTTTTTAGAAAATTGTAATAAATTTTTAATACTATATTTATTTTGAGGAACTAAAGTTATACCAAATTCTATAAAAAAAATTTGAAAATGTTTATTAATCCAAGGATGGTAAGTACATTTTTTAAATTTATAATCATCTTTTATTTTTTTAAGAGTAGAAATATCATTAATACTTTTTTGATATTTAAATTTTTCAATCTTCTTTTGTATAAAATCTTTATTAAAACCATTAATTAAAGCAGTATTAATAATATGTTTATATTCTTTATTAAATTCTTCTTTATTCAGGGTTATATTTATTAATCTAAAATCAAACTATTAAAAATGCAAATTTATGTGGAAAAGGGTTAAAACTTATTTTAGTGTAATTATCAATATGAGTAGATTTCCTATAAATACCAAAATCTAATTTATTATTATTTCTTATTATATTAAATCTAGAAAAGGAAGAAATCCATTAATTTCAGTTTCTAATGTGAATTTTATAGCTTCATCTTATAAATTTAGTAATTTTAAAGCAGCATTAATTTGTTTATCAGGAACAATAGCAAAAATATCATCAACATATCTATACCATGTTTTAAAAATTAAAGGAAAAGCTTTAGTGACTTGAATTTCAAAAAAACTCATAAAAAGATCAGCAAGAAAAGGTGAAAGAGGATTACCCATTGCTAAGTCAGAATTTTGTTGAAAAAATTCACCATTAAAAGTGAAAAAATTTTGATCCAAACAAAAATCAGTTTAACAAAATCAACTATTAAGTCCTCATGTAAATTTATTGAATTCAATCACTTTTTTAAATAAATTCAAAGTTTTTCTCTAGGAATACTAGGAAGTAAGGCAGTTACATCAAAAGAAGTTTGTGTATCAGTTTTAGATAATACAACACTATCAATCTTTTTTATTATTTCAAAAGAGTTTAAGAGTTTAATTTAAATTTTATAGATACCAAATCTGAAATTAAGCTATATTTAAAACTTCAAAAGAAAAAAAGATCTATTCTTGCAGACATTCGTTTTCTAAATCTTTGTTTGAAACATAAAGTAGTTCCTATACTTTGGGCCGGCTGATGATAGAGGCAAAGCCTCTGAAACATGTTCCGGAAAAATTTAAAAGTAAGTCGAGATTTAGCTGTATTGGAACACCACAGTGAAGCGAAATAATTATTAATTTTTAGATGAGTCGTATTTATTACACATCTGCTTCACTTTCGTACCTATTTTGAGGACATGTTTCGCAAATCATCGTTTGCATCTTCTGCTCTTATGCGACTAAAGCTTGATTTTAGTTTGGATCAAAATTTTTTCACTTTTAATGAATTTTTTCAACAAACTTCTGGCTTAGCAATGGGTAATCCTCTTTCACCCTTTCTTGCTGATCTTTTTATGAGTTTTTTCGAAATTCAAGTCACTAAAGCTTTTTCTTTAATTTTTAAAACATGGCATAGATATGTTGATGATATTTTTGCTATTGTTCCTTTAAAATTACTAAATTTACAAGATAAAGCTATAAAATTCACATTAGAAACGGAAATTTATGGATTTCTTCCTTTTCTAGATTTGAAAATAATAAGAAATAATAACAAATTAGATTTTGGTATTTATAGGAAATCTACTCATATTGATAATGTCGCGGTAACGGGAATTAAAGTTTCGGCGCAAATAGATAATGGATGGATAGGTTTCACGCAGATAACGAACTGTGTAAACAGATAGCGCTGGCAAGCAAGATAACTGAGGCAAAGACCCCGCCGGCGTAGATTAAGTTACGTTTTTCGAAGGTGATAGAATGTTGAATTATGTAATTAGATGCCTTTTAATTTCTGCAACTCGGCCTTTTAATTCTACGAACCCACAAAGTCACAACTGGTGTCAGGAATCGGGATGACAACATCACCGAACATTACAGCCATGGACGCGGCATTGGAAAAGATTTTGGAGAAGATGATGGAAATGAAAGCAGCAAATGACAACCTCGCTGCGAAAACAGAAGCGGCAAATAACAGCCTGGCCGCGGAACTAACAGCGAAGACGGAGGCGGCAAATAACAACCTGGCCGCAGAGCTGAAACAAATGAAGACGGCTAACGACATCACCGAGAAGATGGAAGAAATGAAGGCCGAATTAACAGCCAAGACGGGGGCGGCAAATACCAACCTGGCCGCAAAGTTGGAGACGACAAATCACAATCTGACTACAAAGATGGCCGAACTGACCACGGAAATGAAGGCTGCGAACGAGGCCCTCACCGAAAAAATTGAAGAGCAATTGACCGGCGTGAAAGATGACGTCACGGAGCTGGGCAAGCGGATGGGTCAAGTGGACGAGCGCATTAACGACCTAGAGGGAAAGGCCGACAATAACATCAAATCCCTTGAAGACCTGGCAAACCGCGTTAACGAGCTGGAGGGAAAGGCCGACAGCAACACAAAGTCCCTGAACGCCATGGTGGAGGACGTCGTCGGCAGGAGGTTGAAGGACTGGAAGGCCGACGCTTCGGGACGCGACACAACATCGGCGCGCGTCAAACCTCCTAAATACGACGGCGCGACAACTTTCGAAGTATTCCGCCACCTGTTCGACGCAGTGGCCAAGCATAACAAATGGTCACCAAAGGAAGCGGCCATACAGCTAATAGTTAGTCTCCAGAGACGGGCCGCGGAAGTCCTGAACGCGGTACAGACAATGGTGGCGCCCAAGGACATCTGGGAGGCCCTGGAGAATCGTTTTGGAAACCACCACTTAGCCGCAGCGTACCGCAGCCAGCTAAAGGCAAAGTCACAGCAGCCAGGGAAGACGCTGCAGGAGTTCGCCCTGGCAGTTGAGCAACTGGCTAGCAAGGCCCTAGTCGACCTCCCACCAGAGTTCGTATCCCGGGAAGCTGCCTACACATTCATTGACGGGGTACGAGACACGGAGATTCGTCAGCGCCTAATGCTCGGCGATTATAAAACCATCCACGATGCGCTAACGGCAGCATTAAGGATGGAGGCGGCCAAGGTAACAGCTATTCGACGTCGAGAACGAGGAGCGTCCGCTACACCGGAGACAGAAGACCAGTCGAGGGACGCCGGCGAAGACCTAGTGGCCTGTGTTGGGGGTGTGGACAGCCCGGACACCTGGAGAGAGAGACTGCCCACACCAGGAAGAACAGCCGGAAAACGAGTAAGGGCCGTCGTGGAGAGGGACACGTTGGCGCCATCACCACCATCCCCTCAATTGACACTGCACGCCGTCAGCCGGCGTATGGATGACAGCCTCATCGCGGAAGGTTGGGTGAGAGGGAAGCCGTGCCGCGTGCTGGTGGAGACCAGGGCAGCCGTGACCATCATCAGACCTGACGTGGCGAAGGGTTTGCCGACAAGGAAGCCGAGCAGACCATACCAATTCTGGCGGGATTTCGAAGTTCAGAAGACAACCCCACATTTAAATTCATCACAAAATCAACAGATGGCAGCAGCAACTCCAGAGCTACCTACACCACTGGATCAAGCTTCAGTCACATTAGAGCTGATGATGCGAACAATGGTTCGTGAAACATGTCCTCAATATAGGTATGTAAGTGAAGCTGATGTGTAATAAATACGACTCATCTATAATTTAATAATTATTTCGCTTCACTGTGGTGTTCCAATACAGTTAAATTTCGATATAAAATGTAAAGTCAGTTGTCCAAAGAAAAGAGACAATGATTGGAGTATTTATCATGTATAATTTCAACATATTTCCTGCGAAGCAGTCAACACATGCTGAAGGAAATGAGAAATATTGACCTATTAGTGGTTCGAACTATAAAGCCCGGCCTTAAAGTACTTGCAGCACAGTAAGTCACCATTAAGCTAGCTATCTCATGTGTTTGAGAACCCCCAGTGGTTTACTGGGAAAATCACAAGTCAGTTGGATATGTCATGCTAGCATGTTGGCCATGGTAGCTCAATGGTTAAGAACAGTCAGATGGAGACTGGAAGATCTATGGTTCAAATCCCCACTATGGCATTGAATCTTTCAGTCTGACTTTACCCTTTCAATAGACAAGTATGCTTTGAATTTGGGAGGATATACAAGACCATCTCTGCTTGTCCAATGTTTAATTAAGGTTTAAAGGTATGCATCTGTGCAAGTATAATATTATATATGGTTCTGGGCAGAATAAAAATAAAACATTGGATTTAACTTTTAATGTAAGCCATTCTATTCTTGTCCTGATATACAGAGTGGTTTACATAGAAGTGACGCATTTCTTTCTTTAATTACTCCATTATAAATTCATTCAGTGACCCAATTTGACCACCAAATTAAGCACATCTTGTCACTAGATGTGCAGATGTTTATGTTTTATTCCTAATTGCTATTGTTGGCAGCTGTTTTCAACGTGAAACTGCAGTACACATTTAATCAACAACTCTTCTTTGTGAAGCAATGCTGGATTACAAATTCAATTACAGCTGCTCAAAGGTCATACCAGAGAGAATTTGGTGTTCACCATCCTCCTAAAAGAAGCACAATACTGGGAAACAAATTGGAAACAATTGGATCTCTGGTGAGTGAAAAAGGCGAGCATTGTTCATCTAAGCTTCCCACGGCTGTTGACATAAGAGCACGACTGGAGCAGTCACCCAACAAATCATAAAGATGTTTGTCGCAGGAGACAGGGTACATCTACTCAATGTGTCAGAGAGCTGCAAAAAGTGCAGGCCTAAAGCCATATAGTTTTTTTTTCTGTAATTTTACATTCTCCAAGATAAAGTCATATCAGCCGGTGAAGCAGATGGGTGAAATGATGCTCAAATGTGTCCGGGTCCATGGAGCTTAGAGCTACCTGGCATTCGTCTTTAAGGACAAGGGAAAACCCCGGAAAAAACTTATGTAGATAGCTCACCCTGACCGAGATTTGAACTCGGGACCTCTTGAATGTGATGCACACGCTACCATCTACGCTACCGAGGCGGGCCTAAAGCCATATAGGGTTGCGATTGTTAATCAGCTACAGGAACAAGATAAGGATAAAAGATTGAATTACTGTCATTGGTTTCAGATGTTCACTGTGCAAAATCCTGCCATATTGTCCATCACATGTTTCACAGATAAAGCATGGTTCCATTTATCCAGTTATATAATCTCACAGAACACACGGCATTGGGCCATCAAAAATCCACATGTCATCTATGAAACACCTATGCACCCGGTTAAAATCGCAGTTTGGTGCACAATATTTGCACAGAGAATAGTGGGGCCAATTATTTTTTTAACCAGACATGAACACTACAGAGTACCGACTGATTTTCATGGAGTGTTGAGCAACTGGACGATGTAGAGCTGAGTCAAGATGGCACTACCTGCCAAACATCAAATGAATCCATGGAACTGCAAGTTTCTTTAATGACCGGATAATTTCCAGGAATCTGTGGCGGATTTGACATTGCCGGACTTCTTTCTATGGGGTTACTTAAAAGACAGGGAAATGAAATGTGTAGTGTTTAACGCCCGCTTTTACTACATACGGCGCCGCAGGCAGTGACACTGATGATAAATGAGATGAAGATGGTGCACGGTGGAATGAGATGGCGGGGGAAACCGGAGGTCCCGGAGAAAACCCTCCCCAGCTCCGTGTTGTCCACCACAAATCTCACTTTGCGGTCGCCTGGGATCGAACCCGGGCCGCCTTGGTGAGAGCCAGGCGGTCTAACCACTGAGCCACGGCTAAAAGACAGGGTTTATGACACACGTCCCCAGACATTGGACAATCTGAAGCTTAACATCACACAGGAGATTCAAGCTGTTGACAACAGAGTCCTCCAATGAGAGGCCAGTAACATGGAATGACGTGTTGAGTTGTGCCTTATGCAGGATGGAGGACATTTTCAACATTTGCTATAGAGATAAATAATCTCCCAAAATTCCTCTACATTTTAGGTATAATAAGTTGTCGCTAGCACAATTAGTTTTGACACAATTAATTAAACAAATGTGTCAGCTCTATATAAATCACTCTGTACAAGTTAAGCTTCTGGATACCAAACTAGATGGCTCTAGGGTAACATGTGAGACTTGTATTTAGAAGGTTTCAGATTTTTTGAGGTTTCCCCTGGTTGATAGGTCAAAGCTGGAGTGGCTTTTCATTTACTACGATTTCCTTTCCAATGTTCTGAAATGAATTTGGTTTCCACTCTTAACCCAAGTTTCAATTCTGATTATGGCCCACCTAAATGAAGTAGGAGTAGGATTACTACGGAGTGGATTTGGCACCGAAGCTGTTGTGATTTATTGTACCTACAGTCAGTTTAAAAAGTGTTCGTACACATATATTGTTTTGTATTAGAATGTGCATCAAACAAAAAGCACGGGTTTTAAGAAATATGTAACATACAAGACATAAATACAAAATACTTATTTGCACAAGTACACTAACAGAACTGCCATGTGATGTGTATAATTGTAAAAATTAAATAAAATGCACAAAAAGTGATCGTACACCTGCGGTAGTGCTTTGAGAACATAAGCTCAAAGTCTTAACAAGCAGCTTACCTGTGGATATCAGTGATAAGAAACAGCGGGTCAGACGTCAGTCAACAGCGAACTAACACACAGGAACATCAAAATGGGGAGCAAGTGCAGGGAAACCAGCAAAGAAACAAGAAAATTGATTATTAAACTCCATAATCAATGCAAATCGGTACGAGAAATATCTCATCTTGTTGACAGACCTCGCTCCACTGTGCAGACAATAATAGATAGGTTTTGAATTTTAAAAACGGTGCAACTGGAAGACCAAAGTTGTTAACAGAGCAAGATAAAAGAGTTATCCTGCATGAAATAATGAAGGATCCAAAAATCAGTGCTGTGAAGTTGGCTGCGATCTGGACGAACTGGTATAAACGTTTCAGCGAGCACCGTTTGCATTATTTATCGAGAAGCTGGATATCATGGTCGAGTGCCCTGGAAAAAAGTTCTGGGTGAGTAAAAAACATCAAATAAAGTGATTGAATTTCCAAAGGAGCACCGAAATAAAGGAACAGACTTCTGGAATCGAGTGATATTTTCTCATGAGAGTAAGTTCAATATTTTTGGGTCTGATGCAAGGCGTATGGTATGGCGCAAGAAAAATACAGAGCTGCATCCCAAACATCTAGTGCCTACAGTAAAACACGGAGGTGGCTCCATGATGGTCTGGGGGCGTATGAGTGCTTCAGGTGTGGGTTGACTGCACTTTATTGATGGAACTATGGACCATAAAGTCTATATGGACATTTTAAAGGAAAATCTCTATGCTAGTGCCCAGAAACTAGGTCTTGAGAACAATTTTATGTTTCAGCAGGACGACCCCAAACAGACAGCTGGAAATACTTGCTTGTGGCTGCTTTATAACACGCCAAAACTACTTCATGCACCTCTCCAGTCTCCAGATATCAACCCTATAGAACATTTGTGGTCTATTTTGAAGAGGAAAATCAGAAATCACTCAATTTCCAATAAAGAAGGATTAAAAGAGGCACTTCAAATAGAATGGGACCTAACTGAACCAAAGAAAACAAGAGTGCTAGTGGAATCAATACCGTGGATTCTGGAGGCAGCTATAAAAGCAAAAGGAAAGCCCACCATATATTGAATGATGGTATACATTATAAAAATGTTATTGATATCGTAGGTGTATGATCACTTTTTGTGCAAAATAATAGCATATTTTTTATTTTAAGAAGTAAGTTATTAATTTATATGTTTTGTTATCTAAAATATTACCAATTATAACATAAATGCTTTACTGGACATGATTAATTTATTTATACATTTGCCAAAATCCCATTCCTGTTTCTCTAAGAATCTTAGTGTAATTTCTTATGTGTACGAACACTTTTTACACTGACTGTATGTCCCGGAAGGAAGCATGAGGCGAGAGAAGACAATGGGTGGCTCAACGAAGGGGTCACGACAGCGCCGAGACATCTGCCGACACTTCTACCCCAAAAGAGACCACCAATGAGAGATGATTTGAAATTTCAGAAAATTCGAGAGATGTAATTAACCTACCCAGCATTCCCCTGATGACTTGGGAAAAAACCCGGAAAAACCATGGATCAGGTACGTCGGCCACGGGAATCGATCCCGAATGCGGGCCATAGACGAAACCACCTGAGTCATCCCACTCGGTTTAAATGAAGCACATACAGGCTAATGTAAGTAAATACACACTTACTTATTCATTCTCATATATGTAACTTGGTTGGGCTACCTGTAAGGTGCCACAACGTCAGGCGGACGTAGATGAATACAAGATGCAAATGAAATTGCTGTGACACAAAAATATGATTATTAAATAGTACAACAAGTAGTATCTAACCGGTGAAATTAAATTTCGAAGCATATGTTTGGGATAAGAAATGGCAACGAATAGCACTAATCTACAGTTAAGCTTTGCGTGGCCTTATCTCGACGTGGGTAGATAAGACATCTTTAGAATACGAGAAGAATAGAAAATATACTACTTGAGGCATACGATGCAGTTTCGTAGCTTTAACCAGAGAATTGTTGTACTGTATACAACCTTTCAATAATTCGCATCCTGACGCTTTTTGCAGATACTCAGGGTATTACGCAACACACAACACTGCCCAAATTTTACTTAATTAGGATATTGTACGATATTTGACATTAAAAGGATGAAGCGCTCATTTAAGGTATAGTTCATTTAAATAAAGTGTTATTAACAATTTAAATACATTTTGGGATTTAATTTTGGAAAAGGATTGCCCGGTTAAGTTATTTTGTGAGTTGGCGCTTTTGGCGTAACCGGTGAAACGGGAACTGTTGCGGTTTGCCAGTTGAGCTAGGGATTAACTTGAGCTGCGAGTTCCTGCCTTGCATTGCAGAATGACAGGTTCTCGTATATGACTTTCAATGTTTGTTTGAAAGCGCGTTTTTAACTTTATAATTGAAAAAATTCGTGTAGACGGACCAGAGTCCGCGAATTTTTTGGGTAATGGTTCATTATTCAGCTACAATGGAGAGTTATGGAATACAAGTTGTAATTATAATTGTGACTCACAGGGCGTTTACCATTCAACTGTATGTTTTCAGGTTGTCAACATGACTGAAAGACACAGTTTTGGAGTTAATCCTATTACCTGTCATGCTTGGAATAAAAACAGAACACGTAAGTGCCCATACATTGTTAGTTAAGACGTTGTACTACGCCTTAGCATAGGATATGAATCAGTAATATATTGTAGGTTATGGTTTATATTCACCTGCCATGCCATGCTCTTTGCATGCTAATTACGTGGAGTATATAGATTTGAGTTACTTAAACTGCTATGTGTGGCGTTTGCCTTCATGTTCAGTAAACTGTTTAAATATTATTTGAAGTAAGGAGAACGACTGATTATAAGGGTTTGTTATGTAAACTCATATTTTTAACCAAATCTTGATATCTCTGCAATATCTCGTATTTTTGGAAACCAAACGATTTAACGTAAATTAAGCAATATTTAATGTCACATAATTTAGTTGTGAATGCAAATATTTTATATAACTTGATATCTTCAAGTATTTTTGTCAGAATATAAGAGTTTTCTGTAAGAAATCGTTTAGAGAAGTTGGAGATGCATTAAAATTGCTCACGAAGATGCATTTTATTTTTTGGACGTTTCCAGATAAATATTACAGAGCCACATTTGAAATGTACATTAGTTGCAAGTCCAAGGAGCTTGGCTATCCTATACCATCTTGCTCTCCTCTCCTGCAGAGCTTTGCACATTCCATGTATCAGACAGCTGGGTTTTTGTATAGGCTTTCCTATGCCATCTTGCTTTCCTCTCCTGCAGAGCTTTGCACACTCCAGATATCAGACAGCTGAGTTTTTGTATAACTATCTAGTTTAAATAAATCATTGTAGACGGAATAACTGCAATTGTAAATAAGAGTGCACTTGTGTTTTGCAAGAAATATATCTCAAAGTTCAATAAATAAAACGTATCACATATGTGTGTAAAATGTCTATTTAAAACAAAGGCAATACAGGTTGCAGAAAATAATTAAGTTAGTTTACTGATAATAACGATGGAATCTAATAACATTAAACAATCTGTTTTCTTAAAAATATTTCTTCAACTATAAACAATCTCTCAAAATCAAATTTCGTTTCCTTGCCTTTGTATCATAGGTGGCAGTGTGTCTGCCTCATGTTTAAGAGGTTGTAAGTTTGAAACTTGGCCAGGGTGGTTCTCTGGATGAGCTATTTTCTGGGGTTTTACCTTATTCTGAAAGATGAATGTCTGGTAACTCTAAGCTCTAAGTGCCCTGTACTCATTTGAACATCATTTCATTCATCATCTAATATGACTTTAATGTTAGAGGTTTTCTCTTATCCTGAAAGATAAATGTCTTAACTTTAAGCTCTAGTTGACATTCACAGCCAATTAAGCATGGCCTCGAGCAGGTCATTCACTGTTACGGTCAAATTTAAGTTACATTAGGATCCTGAAAGGTTCTTCAAAGATTAAGAGAGGGAGAGTTTCTATGGTAATGATCGTGACCACACCTCTTTAAGGCTGCATCACATAACTTCAATTAGTTGAGCCATTCCCCTCTACTCCTTGTCTAAGTTTTTCCAAAAATATTACTGCATTATCATGTTGATGCACGTGACTTGTAAAGCATAGATATCGTTTTCTTCACCATACACAATCTAAGCATACCTAATTGTTTGGTTAAAGTTTATCTTTTAAAAGCTTGTTTCTTCATTAGTTATTTAGTTATTTCATTAGTGTATTAATATTTTGTAGTTTATCAGTGTTTGTGTTATTATTAGCGTAAGGACTTAATGTCCCAAACTACCAGCACCATTCAAAAATGAGGTAGACCAAGAACTCTGTCCCCCAAGAGAAAATATTCAATAAGTATTGCATGAATATTTTAAAAAAATGTTGTTATTGTTTTCCTTGGAGGAAACGAGGAAAAGGGCTACAGAACTCACTTAGAAAGCTACCAGGAAACAGTGACACTGACACCGACTTGAATAGGTGGACAGGCAGTCAACCAAGAACTAAGGGACGGAGCCATCTGAGAACCATGGAGATACAAGCCTGAACAACAATGCGAAGATCAAGAAGCTCATGACAGGATGAGCAAAACGTTGGCAAGTATGACCAAATGATGCAGCCTTCACCGGAAGCTAAGGATACTTATCAAGACACAGGCCGTGGAAGCCTACGCATCCATTAGAGAAAGTAGATGTCTTAAAAACTATCATATTATTTGTGTGCCGGAAATTCGTTCAGTAAATTACTACGTTTAATGCCAAACAGTATATTAGGTTTCTCTTGCTTATTCTTAATCATGGCTTTCTAAGAAACACTCCAAGGCAGAAACATTACGAAAAATAAATTTAAACTCTGCTGAATATTTTCAGTGTTGCTTCAGTTTCATCTGTACAGTGCCTTAACAGAGTATCATTCAAAAGTGTTCCCATGTGTTGGAAATTCAGATTCAGATTTTATTCTGCTATTTGCAACATGTTTTACAAAACATCGTCAGAAGTAACACTACAATTACATTTTTACAGTTCAATAATAAAACAAATAAATCTATTTACAGATTATTAGCAATTCTAGATATACACAATAGATTGATAACAAAATTTAATAAACTAAGTCTCTCTTCCCTTTTTGTATTCCTCAATTGAGTAGAAAGCGTTTTTCACTAGGTAAGTCTTTATTGCATAAATTTTCTTCACTTCTTCATTTATTGCCTTGATAGAGTGAGGTAAATGATTATATAAATTTTTTGCAGTACTTTCAATACATTTGGCAGCTAATGTTCCCCTGAATCTATTTCTAAAGTAGTTCTGTTTTGTTCTTGTATTATATTCATGAATGTTTCTATTTTTTCCTTCTATGTGGTTTCTTATTACATGTTTGAGACATTCAAATATGTATAAAGAGGGTAATGTGAGTATTTTAAGTTTTTTAAAGCTACTTTTACATGATTGTCTCCTAGGTATTTTTTCCATTATTCTTATTGCTCTCTTTTGTTCAAGTTAATTTAAGTATATTTAATGCTCTCTTCTGTCAAATCATTTTGCATGCCGTGGCATTCATAAGCAGCAACATTGCTTTCCCCATCACCACTCACAGCAGCTGTCAGGATCCTAGAATAATTTTAATTCTAACGTTGTGAACATGCCAAGGTTACTTTAAACTGTGTATACATGATTATAAGAAGTATCCCAAATATGTTTTAACTGATGCATGTATTAATTGTTGTTACAGAAGTGGCTTTGTCACCTAACAACCACGAAGTACACATCTATCAGCGTGCTGACAATGACTGGAAACTTGTGGATGTTTTGAATCAACATGATTTACGTGTGACAGGGATAGATTGGGCTCCAAAGACAAATAGAATTGTTACCTGTGCAGTGGTGCGTTCTTTTTATTTTAACAGTAAATATATATTTTTAATGTAATCATTTCTTTGCAGATTACTTGGTGGTACAATGAGTTAAAGCAAATGTTTTAAAACAACCTCTTTAGAAAATAAGGCAGATTCACAATAACCCAAGAATGAGAAGCAAAACAGTATAAAACATTTTGGTTCAAATGAGAATGTGGAAGTCAATTTTTCATTGGAATATATTTGTTTCTTACTGACCAGTGATAGTTTTTCATTTGCTTTATATTCAGCCGACATAATCCAGGTTAGTGAATATCAAAATTCAGTAAACATTTTCTACATTTTGTACAGGTGGATTCAGACTGAAAAATTCAATGCCATACCTCTACACGTTGCTGATGAGAGCAATTTAATTTCCTTTATTAAACATGTTCTAATTGTAGATCTGTTATTTCCAATTGCTCTAGTGGTACCAAGCTTCATTTTTTTAAACAGCGTACCTTTTTGTGAGGCAGTAGCCAGTTTTGTGTTGCATATAAACAAACTACAAATGACATTTTCACTAAGGTAGCTACAAAATAGGAATGAACATAAGGCAGGACTAGGCATGGCTGTTTTGTCACTATTAACCAGTGCAATGCATGCGACGTACATTTAAGCAAACATACTGGCTCGCTTTGCTGAACCATATGGCTAATTTCTTTGCATGCTTTAAAGATACCAATTAAAGAATTATTTTGTTTTTCCCATGTTAGAGTTATTTTTTCTGAGGATTACTGTCCAAACCCAATGTTTGTAGCACATCTGGTGTCGGAGATATGGAAAGGTAAGACACCTGACTAAAAAAGAAAAGAATCATTAACTGTCAGTGAAGAAAAGCGCACACGTGCTATGCTGCAGTTGCATTTTGTACCTTATATTCTGCAAAGTGGTGATCTGTTAAGAGTGCACACGTGCTCTTCAAAGTTAGTAAATATACCGCTTAGCAAGTCTAGTACTGGTGCGCGTAGTAGTAACTGAAACAACTCATATGATTTTACATAAGCAGGCTAGAAATATTCTTGTTAATGTGTATTACTTTTTCAAACAGATGTCAGTTAAAGACATTTTCAAAAGTACAAATTTCACTCAGTGTCGAGATATATGTTACAAGCTTGTCACGTGAATGCTCATTCTGTGACGGACATTGTTAAAGAAGGCAAACAGTTTACCAAATTAGAAGTTTCCATATTTAGATCTGCAGGGAAACATCAAGTAGCTAAAAAGTGTGCTACCAACTTAGACAATTTTCAAAAGTGTGTTTTACGTAGAAGAATTTATGATTTATATGACAAGAGTGAATATCCAACTGCCAAAAGACTGACCAATTTAATGAGGTGGAAATAGAATATATGCATTCTGTGTCTTCTTTGCATAATATTCTGAAATCTCTTGGGTTCAGATATAGGAGAACCAATGATGGTCACAAATTTCTGCTTGAAAGAAGCGATATTGTTGCTGCAAGACTAAACTTTCTGTGCACAATGCACAACATTAGTACAGGAGATTCATGGTGTAAAAATGCTTCATAAATACACATTCATATCTTCCGTATTTATTGAGTATTTTAATAAAACAAAAATTGATTTAAAGTCCATTACAGGCAGTATAAAAATATGACATTAAAATAGAAACTATATCCACAAATCATTGAAATGTCACTATTTTGTTTCACTAGCAAACACTTTCTTTCGTCAAACGCATCTAATTTGAGTCATTTTGTTTTGTGTGCATATGAATGATAGCTACGTAAGTGGACTGTTCTCCAGTTCAAGGTTTTAAGATTCAGATTATACGATAATCATTGTATATGTTGTCGCACATGCTGAAATATTAGCAGATTTCTCTGTCAGCATCTATATGTATATCTCAGATCACTTGCTAAGTGGATTCAGAGAGACAAAGAGAGATATATCTTTTATCTCTGTCACATGCTAGCTGTAAAACTGGCAATGCCAAGACAGTACGATCACTGTATTGTCTCAACCCGTGTTCATTATTTTGTACTACTCTAGAAGCAACACTCAATGGTTTTGCATGTGTCAGGATCAGAGATTAGGATGCACATATGCTAGGATTTCTTACAGTTTAATTTCCCCATCTTGCAAGTAGACAGAAGTATTTCATGTGATTGTTACCTTAAATAATCTCTACAATGAAGAGTTCACTCCTAGGAACAAAAATGAGAAACCTACAGCTTGGTCAAGTCCTCATTCCAGGCCTGAGAAAGCTTTGTACCAACTGTGAATGTTCACATTGTAGTAAAACTAACATCTTATTATTGGGATGGAGAATGGATGGAGTCTAAGATCCAGGGCATTAGCAAACAACAGTATTATAATAGATGTATTTTAACTTTGTCATTCTCGTTCTAATTACTATTCTCGGTTATTGTGATTCAGCCTTTATCATTGTCATAATTTCAAGACAATAATTGTTAGAGTTAAGAAGCTATTTAAACTCTAGATTAACAAGCATTTTGTTTCAAAATGAAATTAACTAAGACATTTGTTAAACTAATGTGAAAAATTAATGTGAATTACACAACTATAACTATTTGTAACAGTAACTTAGAAAATGATATAAATTTTTCTTATTAATTGCTGAGATCGATTTCGTGTTTACATCTTCAGTCACAAACAACTGCTTGTCAATGCCACCATAGTGACCTCCACTATGTTTATTGCTAGTGTTTACCTAGAATGCTTTTTGTTAGGACCTTACTAACATTGTCAGCTAATGTCAACTCAGTATAGTATGTCACAGTAAATACTAGAAATATATTGAGCATTGCGTACTAGTTCAACTCAAAATTATATTAAACATAAAAGTTTTCATGAACTTATGGTTGGGAATTCCTTGTAGTACTGTTACAACTTGAAAAGTGAAAAACGCAAATACCATACAAAATAGATAGTCAACATGAAAAATTCAATGCCATGGCTGGGATTTGAACCACGGATTTCCTGGTTTCTGTCCAGTCGCTCTAACCCATTGAGCTACCATGGCCAACTGACGCCAAATTCTCCATTTGACTCGTATATTTCCCCAGTAGACCCCTAACCATACAAAATATTTTAATTGTCTTTTAGTATGTTGTACCTACAGGCATTCATTACACACAGCACCAATCACTTTTCGAAATGGATGGATACAGCCTCTGAGTCTTTGTGGCCACTCGTCTATTGAAGAACAGATGACATCTAGGGGGAAATCTGCCACTGCTGACAACAAGGAACGCTTTAAACTTCCAATGGTGGGGTGTCTCCTCTTGCAGGTGATGCCCTCAAGTAGTGACTACAGTCAGTAGTCCAATAAATTCAGGTCCGGACTGCTACTGGGCCAATCTTCAGGCAAAATGAAGTCAGGGACGACGCTGAAGCCATGCTTGTGTTGACCTGACCTTGTGGACAGGGGCAGAATTCTGCTGGAAAGTCCATGGTTGGTTTTGAAACAATGTGCCTCTCAAGTTCTTGACAATAGGCTCCAAAACAGTACTTTTGTACATTGCCCTTTTTGCCCTTTTTGCAAAAAATGTAGCTGGGTGGTACCAGAATAACTCACCCCCCTACACCATCACTTAGGAGGGATAATGGGCCCTCTGAACTTTAGGAACCTTATATAGAATAAAAAGAAGTATTTCAGAAAGTGGAGTGCCATTGTTACTAAAATTAGGCAAATGAGTCAACCTTGTATATATTTTTCTCCACTTACAAGTTTTTTGATGAAGACTAGTTTCTGGGAACTTCTTCCCTGTTGTCAGTTCCCCGCCATAGATGACGTCATCAAACTTACCAGGACATTAGATGGCAACACGACACCAAGCCAGATGCAGACACTGGATGCATCATCAGTCAGCCACAGAACTGACGATAGGGAAGAAGTTCCCAGAAACTAGTCTTCATTAAAAAACTTGTAAGTGGAGAAAAGTATATACAAGGTTGACTCATTTGCCTAGAGTTTAGTAATTTAGGAACCTTATTACTGACTTCCCAAGATCATGATGCATAAACCCTGTCGTTTTTTATATTGAAAGACTCCTCAATGGTGAAAACTTTTTCATCGGTGAAGATGTTCCAATGACCATTTTGAGCGTAACACTGTAGGAGACAGCAACATTTAAGCACTCTCAGCTTCTTTAGGCATGTGTTAAGATAATCTCCTTTACGCCGGTGATAAGCCCATAGTCCAAGGTCCTGTGACAGAAGCCTGGACCGTTCATTTCACGGTACAAGATAGCGTGCTTCTGCACAGGATTTCTCTGAACATGAGCTGCCTCTGCTTTATGTGCTGCTGGAGTCCTGACACTGCATGGTCGACCCTCCCTCGGCCAATCCTATCAGTGAATCGCTCAGTGGTGCGGTACATAAACATACGACTGATTTTCAGCTTTTGTAGCATCTTGAAAATGTCACTCGCACATTTTCCAACTTTATGCAACGCAATGACGGCTACACAATTTTCATAATCATCCCATTCCATGGTGAAACCTGGAGCTAAATACTTTCTCTTTCAAAGACAAGCTAACAATGGTTCAAGGTTAAGGTGTGCACACACGCAATTTGTGCCAAATCGTATGTACAGTATGTGTCAAAAGTTTGAAACAGTATTTATGGCAGGACTAGGTAATTTGATAGAGTGAAACATGGCAAGTATGAAACGTGGTTTGCAGTGAATGTGTTGTGTATGAATACAAGGATAACAAAGTTTGTATGCTATTGATGAAACTTGAAGATGTTGGCATTATTGCAATATTTTTGTATCTTCCTTTTGGGTTGGAATGGGAGGTATTAATGTTAGCTTACAAGGTAGTTGTCTATTGAAGTATAGTTGAAGTTTTCTTCATTTAGGATCGTAATGCATATGTGTGGACCCAAGGGGATGATGGTAAATGGAAACCAACACTTGTCCTGTTGCGTATCAACCGTGCTGCAACGTGTGTGAAATGGTCTCCTGTTGGTAAGTATACTGTTTGCTTCACAAACCTATTAGAGCCATATGCATGATTAAATATTAATCAAGGCTATATGGATGATTAGCAAGTCGAGCTTTCAGCCATTCTACACTCCATATGATCTGGATGAAGTGGTTATGATCTCTGATTGGGCCGGCTGGTTAGTGGTACAGTTTTCTAAGGGATCCATGTTCTGTCTGGGATGACTGAAGTTGCTTTGCCCAAGCAGGGCTTATTTCAAGTCCACAGTCCATAGTGTAGTTGTGTGAATGTAGTTTAATTTGAATGGCTTCCTTAAGAAGTCTGTCCCAATATTTGCCACTGTGTTCTAGAACTTTGATGTCTTTGAAGTTAATTTTATGCACATTCTCTATAGAGTGTTTGATCACCTGCAAAGCCTTGATTAATAATGCTTGCCCTGAAAGCTTCAAGTCTTGAATATTGGATTTTATTTCATTTACTTAATGGTTTCTTCATTTTCATATTTTTCCTATGTGCTGTTATGTAGCATATTATAAAGTAAGACTTCTTTCAGTGTACTCTTCAAAAATGAGCAGGTATCAAGTTTTCAGTCCATTTGTGCTTACTATGATGTATCATGAACATTTTTTTTTTTTCATTACAGATTAGTACAATGGGCAATATAAAACATAAAATGGATAAGCAAATAGGCACCATCATTTGTGTATTCATCCTTAAAAACACATTTTGACATGCAGATTAAAATGTATTTCCCTGCCATATAGACTGTGGTTTAGTGGGTTTGAAAATACTCAACATTTCACAAGGGCTGTCTTGGCATCTTCAAAGATGATCCAGAAGCTGGTCAGAGCTTGAATGAGTTTTCGATACTAAATGTACCCTCAACTTTAACATTAAATGGACTAAGACTTTTTAAATAGAAGTATAGTATCACTCATGATCATTCAGTTTTATAAAGATGGCATTTTCTACCATAGTAATTTGTTTGAAATAACAACGCAATATGTGCATCAGTTTCAGCACTTTTTGGACAGCCCTTGTGTATGTATATACAGGTATTAGGGATATGAGTGCGCAGACTTCAATGGCAACTTCCTGATGTTAAGCTGAAATATAAGTTCCTGTACCATTTTCCTTTAAAGTGCATGTTTGCATGAATAAAAAATAAAATTGATTGTGAATATGTCATAACACCTTTATAATTTACTTTTGCAATTAGATGATCAGGAAGAATTGCAGAAAACTATCTGCCACAACACTTGGTCCAGTAGCAGGTTCTGTCAGTGTTTCAGATGCGTCTAATACATTCAGAACTATGGCAGTCTTTACAAATCAATAGTATGCTCAGAAACTATTTGTAGTTGGTTTATTAATACTCGTCACTTGTTATATTTATGAGAGACTAGTTTCAAAGGCATTCGCCTCCATTTTCAATCTCTTTCCAACTGCTATAACAATATAACAATAGTATGCTTCTTGTCTATAGTAAAGCCAATTGGAGCATTCATGAAGTGCAGCACTTGGGATAGGTCTCCTAATAGTCATAGCACATTTTGAGTGTGTACTGTAATTAGACATTTTGTTGTTGACCATTAATAAATTCTTATTTCCTGTTTAGCAAATATATGATTTTAATTTAATTTTACACAATACATCAGAATGAGGTATTGCCATAACTGACAGTTGACTTTGCTATCTTTGGTCATGAGACTATATTTTATGCACATTTTTATGCAGCTTTTAGTTCTCATAAATACGATTTAATAACTTAAGAGTAAACCTCTCTACTGCTCATTACTCACAGTAGCTGATAAACACACAGGCACATGACATTGCTGGTCTCGTTCAGACTTTCACCCGTTGCAGATGTGAATACATGCCTGGCCGCAAAACAAAACAATAACATTAAGCCCTGAAGTCCGACTGTTGCCAGACTGTGTAGATAATATATTCAGTAATATCTCCTTTGTTTTTGCAAGATAGATGAAAATGTTATGGGACTTCATTGTTCATCATGTTTGGATCTCCCAACTCGCAAAATCTGGACACTCATATCCCTAACACCCTGTATATGTATATCAATGTGTACCAAAAGATACATAGATGATCTTGGTTACCAAATTAAGTGTTGTTTCTCTACAGAGAATAAGTTTGCTGTGGGCTCTGGAGCTCGATTGATATCTGTGTGCTACTTTGAGAGTGAGAATGATTGGTGGGTGTCAAAACATATCAAGAAGCCCATTCGCTCAACAATAACTTCCATTGACTGGCACCCTAACAATGTTCTATTGGTGGCTGGTTCTGCTGATTTTAAGGTAGGAATTCTTTGATTTTAACAGAAGTATGAGAATTAAGATGGGAGTAATTTGTTGATGACCTATATAAACTGTCCTTGATGTTTTACAGGTTAGAGTGTTTTCAGCGTATATCAAAGATATAGAAGAAGTGCCTCAGGCATCTCCTTGGGGTTCAAAGATGACTTTAGGGCACTTACTAGCAGAGTTTCCAAACTCTTCTGGAGGAGGTATGTTCTATATGTGTATATGAAAATCTGTCTTACTTACAAACATGGTCATATTATTGTAGTTAAAGCATTATTAAATATGAGATAGTACTATTAATTCTTATTACGTAGAACACATTAATTTAAGAACTTTCAGTTGGTATACAGGGTGTAACAAAAAGTTATATCAGAACTTTGGGAAAACATTTATTGCATATAGACCTAATAATAGGTCTGGAAATTGTTTATATCCATGTTAGAGCTTCTTTTTCTACAACTCTGCTTACACAGTGAGATGTGTAATATGTAGCTGTCCTGTATCCATACCTTACAACAGAACAGTGGTTTGCCCACCGTGGTAGCATAGATGGTAGCATGTCTCCCTCACATTCAAGAGTTCTGTTTTTAGTGGTGTGAGAGTGGTATTTTTTGATATTATCTTCAGTTTTTCTTTTCTCTTCATCATGTTCCTTCTCTTCATCATGTTCCAGCCATCATAAGGAACATGATGAAGAGAAAAGAAAAACTGAAGATAATATCAAAAAATACCACTCTCACACCACTTAAAAACAGAAATTGGCAATATAGATAATTCACCTACAATCCATGGGCTTTTAGAAAATTTGAACGGATCTTCAAAAGACTAAACATAAAACTAGCACCCCAAAACAAATTCAGTCTGAGGAACCTGCTAAATAAACCACTGAAAAATACAATCCCCAACAATTTGAAATCAGGAATTTATCAGATTAATTGTGAAACCTGTGAAAAAAAGCTACATAGGAAAAATTAAGAGAAACTTGTTAACCAGGCAAAAAGAACACCAGAGGAACATTAAGTTGAAACAAACAGAAAAATCTGCAGTTTCACACCACAACAGAAAACCACAACATTGGCCACAACATTAAACTGTTAAAATCTTTAAGTACACCCATAGAATTGGATATTTGGGAAAAAAAATATTCATAAACAAAAACCATGATAAAGTTATAAATTTTGAAAGTAGTGGAAGAAGAGGAAGGTTCATTTAGTCACCAAACAGCTGAGGATGAGATCGAATGATCTTGAAAACGTTTCAGTTATACAACAAGTGAAGTTTGAGTGTAAACATAGTGACTCATAAATCAAACTCAAATATGAAGAATACTTCACTGTTAATAATGCTTCTGCTTTTAATATTTATTCCATCAATTAACTTAAATAATGGAGAATTTAATGTCATGACTTCAAGTTGGCCATGGTAGCTCAATGGGTTAGACCGACTGGATGGAAATGAGGAAATCCGTTGTTCAAATCCCAGCCATGGCATTGAATTTTTCATGTTGAGTCTAACACAGTAAGCAGTTTATCAATGAAGCCTCAGACTGTTATGGTCTTATCAGTGCCATGCTGATTGATTATAATGATCTGATGTGAACTTTTGTTGGGGTTGATACTGCTACTAATATTAATTATGCTATTTCAGGAGGCTGGGTACACAGTGTGGCATTTTCGGGAGATGGAAACAGAGTATGCTGGGTTGGACATGATTCATCTGTTTCAGTAGCAGATGCTACACGTCAGTTGGCAGTTGCTAAGCTGCGCACCGAGTTTCTTCCATTTCTAAGTTGTGTATGGATAGGACCCAACTCTCTAGTGGCAGCAGTAAGTAACCTTACCATTAACGGAGTTCAAATTTTTTTTCCTGCACTATGTCACGTTTTAATTTTTGAGGGACTAGCTTTGATAGCAGTGGCTTCCATTTTTAACCTTGACGATCCAGCTGTCATAGTTGGTTGTAGCAGTCATTTCTCAGTGGTGGACCAGTGAATTTCTTTATTAAATTGACTGACAGGATTTCAGAATTTATTAGTTGATCTTAAATTTCCACATTAAGATGTTTTCCAGTGTTGTGAGTGTTTGTTGTGCTGCTTTTAAGGTGTTCTTCAATTTCTGGCCTAACAAGTGACAAAGATTGAAAAAATGTTTTATCATTAGATGGGTGCCTTCTAGACTGAAATTTAGCCTACTATTTTATTCAAGTTTGAGATGACCTGACAAGAGAGAAAAGACCAAGATTATACAGTAAAAAGTGCCTTCAACAACGGAAACCTGTCTTAAACTGAAATATTTCATTGTCTCACAAATTTAGAGGTGAAAAACGTGCTGAATTCTCTTTATTAAATAGAAACCGAAATCAAGGAAGAATTTTAATGGAAAATTTCCAGTTCCCGAATTCAGAGTTTAGAAAATGAGAAAAATTCTGAGAAACCTGTCACAGTCATGCTTAGCTGCATAATAGTATGCCTCTAAACTTAAAACAAAGGTTATTAAATTATAGATGAGTGATATTTATTACATATCAGCTTCACTTAAGTACCTATATTGAGGACATGTTTCGCATCATCAGCTCTAATGCAACTAAAGCTTGATCCAGTGGTGTGGGTAGTTCTGGAGTTGCTGCTGCCATCTGCTGATTTTGTGATGAATTTAAATGTGGGGTTATCTTCCGGCAGGATTTCAAAGTTCATTAGTTGGTTTTTATGGTTTTCTATGTATATTCTCTCTCAGATGACAAGCTCCCTATGTTTTTGTACGTATTTTAGTAATTTGATGCTATCTTCAATGTCATGATTTTCAGATCAGAAATGAGCTGCTATTGCAGACTTATCTAAATTTTTATATCTTAAGTGTCTAAAATGTTCTTTCTTTCTAGTGCCTATGTTTCTTTTTGTCCTCCCTATGTAAATTTTTTTACAATCTTTACACTTTATCTTGTAAATGCCTGACTTTTCTTCTGGTTTTCTTGAATATTTTTTGGAACTTTTTTGTGGCCCAGGGGTGGTAAGTAAATTTAGCAAATCTAATTTCTTGTTTTATTGGTGAAAGAGCTGTGATCTGTTTTAATTTCCCTGGAAGTTTGAATGATTTTAGTTTATTATCTACAAGGCTTTTTCCACATCCATTTTTAATTGCAGTTTTTAAGATTTGATGGTATTCTTTTTGATATTCTTGCTGGCTGAGGGGTAGATTTACTAATCTGTGTGTGAGACTGTTATGGTGGCATGTTTGTGTGGAATTGGGTTGAAACTATTTGCTTTGATGTAATTATCTATGTGTGTTGCTTTTCTGTGTATACCAAATTCCAGTTTTTCATTGTTTATTGAGATTTTAAGGTGCAAGAAAGGTAGAGTACAGTTCTCTTCAGTTTCTACTGTGAATTGTATGCTAGGTTCTTGAAAGTTGAGTAGTTTCAAAGCATCTTCTATCTACTTGTAGTGAACTATTGCAAATATGTCATCTACGTATCTTGTACCATGTTTTAAAAATATGAGGAAAGGCTTTTGTTATTTGTATTTCGAAAGTTCATGTATAAGTTGGCCAAAAATTGTGATAGCGGGCTTCCCATAGATAGTCCTGAAATTTGTTTGTAATACTTTCCATCGAAGACAAAATAATTTTGATGGATACATATTTCAGTCATTGCCAAATATTCTTCTACTGTATTGGCATCTAGGTTAATAGAAGTTAGCCATTTCTTAAATTGAATCGAAAGTTTGTCTATTGGGATGCTAGGGGGAGCAGACATCAAAGGATACTAAAGTGTCTTGAGGTTTTAGAGAACTACCCACACCACTGGATCAAGCTTTAGTCGCATTAGAGCTGATGATGCGAACAATGGTTTGCGAAACATGTCCTCAATATAGGTACATAAGTGAAGCTGGTGTGTAATAAATACAACTCATCTATAATTTAATAATTGCTTCGCTTCACTGTGGTGTTCCAATACAGTTAAACTTAAACAGAGGTCAAGATTCAACTGTATTGGAACACCACAGTGAAGCGAAAAATTATTAAATTTTAGATGAGTCGCATTTTTTACACATCTGCTTCACTTTCGTACTGTACGAAAGTGAAGCAGATGTGTAAAAAATGCGACTCATCTAAAATTTAATAATTAAACAGAGGTGTTGGTTTATTTCCTTTAGTCATCATGGCTTCGAAAACAAGAACTGTATTGATCTTAACATGTAAGTGATTTATGCTAATGAAAGAGATAAATTGAGCGTAAAGCAGATCATGGTGTTCAACATAGGCAAAACTCAGGTTTACGAGATTCTAACAGAAATACTGAAGCGGTGGAAAAATTGTGCTAATAGGAAAGGAAAGAGAGAACTTCAGAAAACTGAAAACCAGGACATTAATGAAATAGTGAATAGTGCTAGGGCAAAAACTCACCACATATCAAAAATTGTTGAAGGAATGATTGAGTTTTCCTATATCAGTAGAAATGGAAAAACCGCTTCGTTAAACAGATAATCTGTCTTTAACAGAAATTTCTAGAGCCCCGTTTGATTCTGCTGAAGACAGGTTTTACTGTATAAATATTTAACAGGATTTCCGTTTGTGGTGAACTTTGGCATTTTGAGTGATGCTTTGACTGAGTTAACTATCTCTGCAACTTTAAAGAGTGGAGATGCACTTTGTCCTATTTGGAGTCTTTGTGTAGCTTGTGAATGATTATCCAAAAGTTGTAACAATAAACCACACCAGGTAGCTAATAATGCTTAATGTAAGTAGATGTTTACAGGAAAGTGTAACTGCATCAAAATGATACTCGTCTTCTGGAAGATAACCCATTTTCTCTATGCGTGATTTACTTCAATTTGCTGCTTTAGAGAATATGTTGAAAGAAGTAGATCACTCAAGGTGTTTGTTGCAAACTGTCAAAATAATACCCATATCAGTAATGAGCCAGTGTCTTGATGTTCTTTGCCCATGTTGAAGCAAAGTAAATGTAATACTTTCCAGGGCCACAGCTGCTGTCCAATGCTGTATTCTGTTAATGAATCTGGGCAGTTGTACCTAAACTGCAAGCTGGATGTGTCCCAGAAGAAGGAGGCTGGTGGTTTAAGGTGAGATATTCAGCATACTTTGGTCTAACAAAAGAAGTGATAATGCAGACTTGAAATTCTACAAAACCTTTTCCAGACATTACAGAAAATAGTCTGTTTAGTTAACACATGTGCAGTTAGGCTGCCTCCTTTGATGAACCCTTATAATCGTTTTACAACACTGGCCCTCCTTCTCCCAGTCCTTTCTGCAAGGTTGCAACCTTTCTCGATACCTCATGGGTATTGTACGAGGTTTCGTCTAAATAAATTATCTTATGTCCATTACTGCAAAACTTCCTTAGTTTTGATATATATATATATATATATATATATATATATATAGCCAAGCCACAATTCTACTGGATTCCATAATAACCCTTATCTTATTCACAGTGTGAAGATAGATTTATGAAAGTCATTAGTTGGTAGTATGGTGTGTTTCCTTTGTAAAGCAACTGCACTTGCGTTGACTAGAAGAACTTTAACTGAATGGTGACCGTTTCAGATATGTTTTTAAAACTTAGTTGTAATATTCAGTTATGCATTTTTGGAGCAATTTAGTAACAGTGACGTCCAAATTAATTTAGAAAACTTTTTTTAATTAAACTTATACTGTGAGTCTCTCTTTATTTCACATTATCACAAATTTTACAATGAAGTATTGAAGGTAAGCAGCAGGTGCTAGGTAATGTAATGATATGTTGTTACAGTGCCATGAGGAAATTCCAGAGCTTAGACAGACAGGCAAGAATTGAGACAAGTGACACTACACTTGAAACAATTCATCAGAATGCCATCACATGTTTATGTATCTACACAGGAACAAAGGGGGCTGCAACGAGAGTCAGTACCAGTGGCCTAGATGGACAGCTTGTCATATGGGATTTACAGGTATGTTCTAACCTGGAGAGAGATCAAGTAACATTGGGATGTGCTTCATTTCTAAGTGTATTCTATTTAGGATAGAGAGAAAGAAATGTTCTCTTCTAGATTGATCATTAGAGCTCGGCCCCAAAAAGCTTGTTTTAATTAGGCACCAACATTAATGATAAGTGTTGAACTTCGTTTGTTTGTTTACTACTTGAAACTTTTGGCATGACAAAAGACTAGAAATCTGAAATAGCTACACTTAATGAAGTATAAACAGTAAATATTTCTTTAAATTTACACTCTTCTGTGAAAAAAAGTACATAGTAACTGAAGAGTGCAAATTTAAAGAAAGCCATATTAAGTAATTTCTCTCTTGTATAAGTTTTACCTAACCATGCTTATTTAAATAGTTTGTATAAAAGCAATGTTAAAAATGAAGCTAATTTCATATTAAAAAATTTACTGAGTCATACTTAAAACTTCACTCATGTCTCTATTAAGAACAGGAACGTTTTCGGGGCTGTCCCTGTCCATTATTAATACTGCTTTAATGAATGGTTTTAATAAAGACTTTATAAAAAAGTGGAGTGAAAAATTTAAATATCAAAAAACTGCTAACGATATTTCTACCCTTAAAAGAATAAAAGACAATTATAATTTTTAAAAATTTACTTACCATCCTTGGGTTAATAAACATTTTAAATTTTTTTTTAAAGAAGTTGGTATAACTTTAGTTCCTCAAAATAAATATAGTATTAAAAATTTACTGCATTTTTATAAAAAACATAAAATTCCTAATAATAAAAAATCTGGTATTTATCAATTTAATTGTATAGCTTGTGATAAAGTTTATATTGGAAAGATGAAACATAATTTGGAAACCAGAACAAAAGTACATTATCGTAACATTAAGTACAAACAAATTGATAAATCGGCCATAGCGGATCATTTTTGGTCATTTAACCATGAAATAAATCCTGAAGTTAAATTATTAAAACAATTAAATGGGCTGATAGATTTAATAGTTTGGGAAAAGATATTTATTTTAAAAAATAAACATTGTGTAATGAATTTTGAAATACCAGCAGTTGATTCTGTTCTTAGGTTTGTTTCATCTTCAGATTTTGGCAATACTGAAAAAACATAATATCATAGTAATCTGTATCCTTGACGACGAAGTGTGTGGACTGAAGATGCAAACGAATTGTTTGTGAAATTGATCTCCATTAGAAAGAAGTATTAACACAAATTTCTTAAGATAAGTGAAGCCTTTGTAGCAAATATTTATATTTGCGTAGTATTTGTTGCTTCACTGTAGCTAGCTTCATTTTCTATGTAACCACTATTTTATTATTACACAAAACAGTTAAGAAAGGAATGCCAATATTACAGACTTCCTCAGGCATGTTTCAGAAAGTTTGCTAGTGTGCTGGAATTTTATCTTGTTTATATGCCAGGAAATATACTGACTTAGAACATTCTTAAACAAATTCTTGACCTATGAAAAATCATGCATTATGAAATTAGCAGTTATAGGCACTATAAAATTAGTATATTTTACTCTCAAAGTATAAACTTAAAAGAAGCGTAGGGACAGTGAAGCACAAATTAATACAAAATTGAATCGAGAATATATTGACACATTGCTTCACTCACACTGTTTATTCACAGGACATGTTTCAAGAGCTCTTGCTCCTATCCTCAGCTGATACTCGATTAGTGCAAGTTGTAGTGGTTTCTTCTTTCTCCGTATTGTCAATAGATGGCGTGATGTACTTGTCAAAGATGTCCGGTGGTGGAGTTTCAAAATTCATGACTCTATGACGATTTTTGTTAATGAAGATTTTTTCCCATACGGAAAGGTCTATGGGGTGATTAACGTATTTTATTAGAGATGTTTCCAAATTGATGTCATGTCTAGTATTCAAAAAATGAAAAGCCACTGCTGATTTTTCTGTTTCACCATTTTTAATGTTTCTCTTATGAGAATAATGTTTCTCTCAAAAATCAGCAGTGGCTTTTCATTTTTTGAATACTAGACATGACATCAATTTGGAAACATCTCTAATAAAATACGTTAATCACCCCATAGACCTTTCCGTATGGGAAAAAATCTTCATTAACAAAAATCGTCATAGAGTCATGAATTTTGAAACTCCACCACCGGACATCTTTGACAAGTACATCACGCCATCTATTGACAATACGGAGAAAGAAGAAACCACTACAACTTGCACTAATCGAGTATCAGCTGAGGATAGGAGCAAGAGCTCTTGAAACATGTCCTGTGAATAAACAGTGTGAGTGAAGCAATGTGTCAATATACGAGGGCTATCCAGAAAGTAGATTACGTTTTCGTCTGTTTCCGCTAGGGGCGGGGCTAGCGCGGCCATCTTGGGGTCAGAGCGTTGCGCAGCTCAGTCAGCATCTAGCCGTGCTAGTGAGAGGTTCGTGCTGTGCTCCGTTCAGATACTGTGACGGTTTGAAATGTCTGCGTTAATTGAAAATCCCGCGAGCTGCGAGGTGCGTGCAGTAATAAGGTTTCTGACTGCAAAAAACTGTAAACCGATAGAAATCTATCGGCAGCTTTGTGAAGTGTATGGGGACAACATTATCACTGAAGGTGGAGTGCGTCAGTGGGTCATCAGATTTAAAAATGGCCGAACCAATGTTCACGACGAAGATCGAAGTGGGAGACCCAGCATAGTGACTGCCGAACTTGTCGAAAAAGTCGATGCTAAAGTCCGTGAAAATCGAAGGTTCACAATAACGGAACTTTCTCTGAGTTTTCCACAAATTTCGCGAAGTTTGTTGCACGAAATCATCAGCGAAAAGCTTGGTTACCACAAGTTTTGTGCAAGATGGATTCCAAAAATCTTGACAGAGGACCACAAAAATCAGCGAATGGCTGCAGCGTTGAACTTTTTGGACGTTTACCATAAGGATGGTGACTCTTTACTCGATCGCATCGTTACTGGTGACGAAACATGGGTGAAACACGTGAACTGTGAAACGAAATTGCAATCAATGCAGTGGGGGCACACAAGTTCTCCCCAAAAACCCAAGAAATGCATGCAAACAATGTTGGCAAGGAAGATGATGGCGACTGTTTTTTGGGACAGAAAAGGTGTGATTTTGGTGGACTTCCTGGAAAGAGGCACTACAATAAACTCTCAAAGGTATTGCCAAACTCTCCAAAAACTCAGAAGAGCCATTCAAAACAAGCGCAGAGGAATGTTGAGCTCTAAGATCTTGTTGATTCACGACAACGCCCGGCCCCACACGGCAAATGTCACTCGTGAAGTTCTTGAATCTTTTAAGTGGGAGTTGTTTCCTCATCCGCCGTACAGTCCCGACCTGGCACCGAGCGACTTCCACCTATTCCCAGCAATGAAGAAGTGGCTGGCTATGCAGCGTTTTGATGACGACGCACAGCTGCAAGAAGAGGTAACGAAGTGGTTGAAGGCGCAGGCGGCCGAATTTTTCGACGAAGGAATTTCCAAGCTCGTACATCGCTACGATAAATGCCTTAATTTGAATGGTGACTATGTCGAAAAGTAGTATTTGAGTGTGGCTTTGATCTGTATATAATAAAATTTGTTTCCTATACTTTGTTTACTTTTTATTCCAAAACGTAATCTACTTTCTGGATAGCCCTCGTATTCTCGATTCAATTTTGTATTATATTTTACTCTGTCAAACAACGAACATATTAGCATATCCAAAGCCTAGAATTGAAATAGTTAACCCAAAAAGAGATCTGACAATACATAAAATGTTGAGCTTAGAGTGGAATAATACATATTCCTTCCAGGTGTAATTAAGTTATTTTCCAATGTTAGTGTTTTGGCAAATAGTGATCTATCTTAAAAACAGCAGAGGATCTGTAGCAGTATTGAAAACAAATGAATTATTAGTTGGACAAATTCCTGGAATTGTAATTTGTGATGAAGGAGCCCAGTGGACCACAGCCTACAAGCCTGGGAATTTGTTCAACTATTACCAACACTGGCTGTGAAAGCCAGCTTTATGCAAAAGTGATTGGAAGTAAATATCACAGATATGAAAATAAAGCTTTCTTTTCCTTTCATTGTAGTTTGTGGGTTAGATCTCTCTTTTCTGTTCAATTGTAAAAATAGTAGGCATATGCTGAGCTCTACTGATCATCCATTGCCGAGACTAAGCTTTATTAAATATTTCTATTTACTTATATATGGAAGAAGCTAGATGTAGTGATGTGTTAAGATGAGCTGGTATTAGTAACACTAACATCACTTTTTTATTCTCTGTTAACATGTTTTGGAAATACGTGTTCTCATCTTCAGAATGTGTCTGACTGCATTGTTGTTTCTGTAGTGGCTGTTGTCTATAATGGCAGTGAAATGTACTTCCAGAGGATACTTGATGGCGGAAAATTAAAATTCATTAATTGTTAATCGCAAAAACTATTTTAGTTGGTTTATTGATACTCGTCACTTACTTTTTTTATATTATTGAGAGACTGGAATGCAAGGGATAGTGATGTGCATTCCATAACCTCTCCTATCCAAATCCCAACCTGAACCTGCCCGTGGTGCAACCTCCTTTTACCAATGAGGCTCTGGGGACTGAGCAGTAGCAGTATAACTACATCAGAAATAGAGGAAATACTATTTCACTTCTTACGCTGGCCTGTCACGGCATACAAATGTTCCACAATTGGTGCTTGTGAGAAAAGCTGATGGACTTTAAAACTCCTCCCGGCCAGATCCGATGGACCCATTAACCAAAGACAGGTATGGCCCTCTAGACATACTGGCTGTTAAAGTGAGTGGATGATGTAACCACCATTAACAAGCAAAAAATTGGTGTCTACTTAAAACCGGTTACATTTATGCTACTTAAAACATGAAAAGTCCTTCAGATAAATTTTCCGAAGCTAAAATATTCCCCCGCTCGGATCTCCAGGTGGGGACATCTGCAGGACATCAAGTACAGAACACCCTCAAAATTCTCCAATGGAATGCAGGAGGACTTTCACAGAGTAAAAAAAATGGATAAACTTGAAAGAAGCGTAGGGACAGTGAAGCACAAATTAGTACAAAAGTGAATCGAGAATATATTGACACATTGCTTCACTCACACTGTTTATTCACAGGACATGTTTCAAGAGCTCTTGCTCCTATCCTCAGCTGATACTCGACTAGTGCAAGTTGTAGTGGTTTCTTCTTTCTCCGTATTGTCAATAGATGGCGTGGTGTACTTGTCAAAGATGTCCGGTGGTGGAGTTTCAAAATTCATGACTCTATGACGATTTTTGTTAATGAAGATTTTTTCCCATACGGAAAGGTCTATGGGGTGATTAACGTATTTTATTAGAGATGTTTCCAAATTGATGTCATGTCTAGTATTCAAAAAATGAAAAGCCACTGCTGATTTTTCTGTTTCACCATTTTTAATGTTTCTCATATGTTCTTTAGTTCTGATGTTAATATTTCTTTTTGTTTTTCCTATATAAATTTTAGGGCAAGTTTCACATTTGATCTCATAGATTCCTGGTTTTTCTTTGGTAGTGATTGAATTTTTGGGAGGGCCTTTTAACAAATTTCTGATATTAAACCTATTTTGAGGTGCAAGAGTTATGTTGTGTTTTGAGAAGATTTTTTGGAATTTGTTATAGGCTGATGGGTGGAAGGTGAATTTTTTAAAAAGTTTTTTCTCTTTTTCTCCTGTAGGTTCTAGGGTGGTGGTTTCTTTTATTTTCTTAGCTTTGTTGAGTCTGTTAACAGTTTTGTCTACTAAATTTGGGTTGAAACCGTTGGATATAGCTACTTTTTTTATGTGTAGGTATTCTTCTTGATATACGTAACAATATCTACACAGATGGATCTAATTTGGACAACAACTCAATAGCAGGAATTAGGTGTGCACTGTTCTCATTCTATCAACCAGCAGGATACCACACATTTTGATGCAGAAGTAACGGCTATTCATATTTCACTCCAACACCTTCTATACAGAATAGATAAATTCAAAAATGCTGTCATACTTTCTGATTCTAAAGCAGCATTATGTGCAATAAGTTCATATAAAATGAGGTCAATCCAAATTAAAGAATGTCACAAAATGATCCAACAACTTCAAAAACTACAAAAAAGAATTATATTACAATGGATACCTGCACATTGTGGAATTGCTGGAAATGAATCAGCTGATTTTCTTGCGAAAAAAGGTGCAAATTTAATTCAGAATAAAAGTAAAAACTTACCCTTTACATCCATAAAAAGATTAATCAAAAGCAAACAAAACCAATCAATATCTAACAAAGCCAAAGATAAAAAATGGAACATTTTAATTAAAAATCCAGAAATTATTCCAGAAATCTCACGTAAAGCTGCAGTAGCAAATTTTAGATTACTTACGGAACATGATTATTTGGCCAAACACTTACACAGAATGGGAATTTATACAAGTCTAAATTGTCCTCTGTGCAACAAAGAAGAGGAAATGACTGAAGAACATCTTTTAACCTGTGAAGCCCTACCTGCTGGACCTACTACACAGAAATATTGGAGAGCAAGAGAGCTACTGGCTTCATTGCCAAATCCTAACATTTGAAAACAACAATTATTAAGAGACTAGTTTCAAAGGCAATCACCTCCATTTTCAATTTCTTTCTAACTAGCATCTGTTGTTGTCTGCTCTCTCTCTGATGGTGGAACTATGAACTTCTTTGTCAAATTATCTACTGGTGGGATTTCAAAGTTCATTACTCAGTCCTTATTTTTCCATATGAATATTGTGACTTTGTGGGTTCGTAGAATTAAAAGGCTGAGTTGCAGAAATTAAAAATCTCCATTATTTTCATAGAAATACTCTTATATACCTTGTTTCACGTAAGCTTGCCCAGTATCTCTTAACGGTCACGTGACCTAATCACCTCTCATTGGTTGCTGTTGTGGTAATGACTGTCGTGCGGTAAAAATTAGTTCGTTATTTAACATGGTGATATATCATTATATGTTGGAAGAGAATTGTCAAATTTATATTTTCGTAACTGTTTTAATTAAATATATTACGCAACAGAGTTGATTTATCTGAAATGCATGTTAATTCTTAAACAAAGTAAAGAGGAGGTTCCTTTGCTCTCAAGCACATGGCACGATAGCACGTGATTTAGCGGTAGTGGTAACATTTGTTTATATGACTTTTATCACTGACCTAGTTTTGAACTGGATTAGTTATGCATCGCCATTCGAGAGTGCGGGAGCTAAATTATTTTATTGATCATTTATTGCGCATGTACTTATTATATGTATAATGGCAGAGTCTACCGCCAGTTTTTCGCTGAAGTATCGCAAGGATAATTATTTACAAACAGGCGAAAAAAGAATTGTGTTGCATGTGTTTAATGCACTCACAGAGAAGAATCCGTCTTTGTCAGTGAGAGAAGTCGAACAGCTGTGCTCTGAAGTCACAGGTGTGAGTGTTAGATCCGTAGGAACATCGCGACATGAAATTGAGGAAACAGGAAAACTCCAGGCAAAAGCAGGAATAAACAAAAGTGCGTGCTCAGAGAAAATACGTGAAAAGTGTTGTGCGTCGTCATGTGTGTAGTTTTTCTTTAGAAACGAACTCCCTAACATAAGTAACATTTCGTCTGCTTTAAATGAGGATGCAGATTTACCAAATTTCAGCAGATTGCTTATACAGCTGGGATTTGTGAATGAAAAAAGAGGCAAGAAAAATGTGCTAAAAGACAGAGGCGATATTGCTGTGTGGCGAAGACGCTATTTAAGGACAACCACACTGCACCGAGATACAAATCGCTAAATATACACGAAGAACACACGAAAAGTAAAGTATGGTATGACACGACTTTTAAGACTGAAAGACAAGTATTTTTGAAAGGTATGTGTGCTGGTTTAAAAAATCCCAGTGGAAAAGGCCAAAGGCCTTTCATTATAAACTCTCTCAGTTTCATTGCTCAGTCATTCTGTTTCAATTTGCTCAGTTCATTATAAACTTGTATTTTTACATGCCTTCATATCCTTATTTGTATGACTTTTATTTTTCTTCCCGGCAATTATTAAGACATTTACTGCAGGTTTAAATGTGACGGGAAGGCACCGCCTATGGCCTACGATGCGAAAGCATTAGCCAATTAGGGCGAGGGGGAGGGTTGTTGAACGCAGAGTGATACATTTCAGCGGGGCAAGGTTATATGAAACAGAGATTAGATTACAGCAGCATTACGTTACATACACCATCAGTCTACCAAGGTCTATCACAATAACAAACCGTGACAGCAGATTACATCATTAGCTCTTGTTACACAGCTGGCTGTGTCTCATTGCACAACTACTGTTTCACAACTTAACTGCTGCATGTCACAATCCCATGATGTAATCCGAATATTCTATCACCTTCGAGAAACATAACTTAATCTATGCCGGCGAGTCCTTTACCTCAGTTATCGCTGCCTACTGGCGCTTGTTTACAATATCCGCGCTATCATTAACTGCTTAGCAAGGCTCATTATTACCATGAAACTTTATCCGCCGACTGTTTTCTTATTTGTGCCGAAACTTTTATGCCTATTGCTGTGGCAATATGTTCTCCCATGTTGTTAGTTTATTTTGGTTTATCACTCCTTTTAATAATTTTGGATTTGTGTCAATGTCCTGATTTTCATTCCAAAAATGAAATGCTATTGCTGACTTCTTGTTTCAATCTGATGTTTCTAAAGAGCTCTTTGACTCTGGTTTTTAGATTTCTTTTAGTTTGACCTATGTAGTATTTTTCACAATTCTTACAACTTATTTGGTATATTCCGGATCTAAACTAAAAATAGTTTTTGCAATTAATTTTGACGTCACTGTTACTAAATTCCTCCAAACACATATATCATTAATTGTTGTTTGTTTTGTTGGTAGATTGTCTGACTGAAACTAGAGCTGTTCTGTGCAATGCTCAACTAGTTGATTTTAAACAACATGGGAGATAGTCGGACACGTTCTGAAGATGGGAACACATGTTCCCCAAACATGTTAACAGAGATAACAAAAAGTGATGTTAGTGTTACTAATACCAACTCATCTTAAGTGAATATAAGGTGCATTCAAAAGAAACAAGCCGGAGACATAATTAAAAAACCATTACCTGTTAGTCAACATGAAAAATTCAATGCTATGACCGAGATTTGAACCACGGATCTCCTGGTTTCCGTTCAGTCGCTCTTAACCTTTGAGCTACCATGGCCAACGTGCCTCCTGACATTAAATTCTCCAGTTGACTCGTAGCCATGTTAGCTCAAAGGTTAAGAGCAACTGAACGGAAACCAGGAGATCTGTGGTTCAAATCCCGGCCATGCATTGAATTTTTCATGTTGACTATCAAAAACCTTAGTCTATATACGGCTAGTGTGGAGAAATGATTAATTTCCATCAATTAACTAAAAAAAGCAGTACCTGGGTTTGTCCTACTGTGACACAAGGCGGTGAATGGCTGTCTCATAAAAGTCCCAGGTCTGCGATGTGGGTCAGTTCCACACATACATCTGGATATCCTAGTCGTAGGTGAATTGTTTGCCCCTCAGAGCCTTTTTAAAGGAACCAAAAATGGTGTAATCGCATAAATAGAGGTCTGGACTGTATGGAGGGTGACCGAGAACCTGCCATTTGAATTTTTGCAGGAGTGCCACAACTGTGTTGGCCGTATGAGGCTTTGCATTGTCGTGGAGTAGAATGACCCCACAGGTGAGATTGCCTGGTCGTTTTGATTTGATCGCTTGGCAAAGGTTGGTCAAGGATTGTGACTAATGCTGGGCATTCACTGTTGTTCCATGCTGCAGGAAGTGTATCAGAAGTGGGCCATCTTGGTCAAAGAAGAACGTCAGCATAACCTTTCCTGCACTTGTGTGGATGGCCTTGGCTGTTTTTGGTGGTAATGACTTGGATGCTTCCATTGGAGAATTTTTCGTTTTGATTCTGGTTTGAAGTGATGACACAATGACTCATCTCCAGCCACCACTCGTGCCAGTAACTCATTCCGTTCCCTAACAGCGCTGCAGATGACCAAGATAGTGGGCCATTTGACATGCTTCTTGGTGTGGTTGAAGACTGGGGCACCCATTGGGCACACACTTTGTGCAAGTTGTTCCTTCATGATGGTGTGAACACTTCCAACCTTGGCGACTATGACTCACTGTCATTTGGCAGTCCTGGGTAATGAGTGCATCAACCAGCTGGACAATGTCATTGGTAATGCAGCATAGTGCTCCAGACTCCATCATCGGCTAACAACAACCGTCCTCCCCTGAAGCGCTTGTGCTACGCCTTGACCCGTGCAATGGACATGCAGTGTTTGCCGTACACATGTAACATTTGTTGAATGTCCGTTCCCCCTACTCCTTCTGCTGTTAGAAAACAAACAATACCACTTTGCTCTTTTGATGCCTCCGTTTCACTGTTTGCAATGTGACTGGAAACGTTGGATGAATGATGCATGCTGCTACTAGCTTTGTGTAGTCACGTGACGTGCACGCATGCCCTCTAGTGACAGGCTGTGAACTTCCACGCTCCAGTCAGAACAGCACTCGTTATACACGCCATGATATTACCATCCTGTCACCAGTTTGCGCATGCCAGACTCTGGCGCGTTTCTTTTTGAACGCCTCTTATACATTTACTAAATATGTTTATCACACATCTGTATTGTTTAATGCAAAACTTATTAGATATCCAACTAAAGCAAAGCTTTTCTTTTCTTTTTTTAACAGAGCCTGGAAAGTGCAATTCAAGGAATGAAGATTGTTTAACCAATAAGCACACTAAGGTAAAAGAGTTAACAATATAGATGCTCTCATCCTATGTTGAACCATAGATGCTTATAAACAGGTTATTGTTGTAGTAGAAAAGATAAATGTACTGTGCTGTGACCTCCAGTGCAACTGTTTTTGTTTCTGACAGTTTTTATGTGTGTCATTGTTTCATTCTTTTGTATTCTTCATATATAAGCTTTGCAGATACTACATCTTCCACTGCCATTCCTACAGATGGAAATAAAAACATGTTGATAAACTCATGTAAAATATAGCTTTTGGCAAGCCGTCATTTTGGAGAAAATATGCTACACAAAATATCTTTTTTTGAAAGTTACCTCCATATCCCATCATAATAATTCCTTTTGCTCCAAATAGTGTTGTATTTTGTTTTTATTTTAATCAGTCTAGCTCATCTTGTTAAAACAAAACAAAACATCTTATTAAAATATTATAGTAATATTCTGAAATTCATTAATAAATATAGGTTAATTACTTTATCTATAACGCAGGCCCAAATGACCTTGTTGTCGACGGGCCCTAAAACACCACACACTCACTCACTCTATAATGCAAGTCCCCCTAAGCTATCAATTTTAATAATTAAATATTTCCTAAGGAGATATTGCATTTCACTGGAAGTACACATTTAAAAACTAAATCCAGATAAAAGTATTTTTGAAAAGCATGTTATCATTACTAAAAAATGAAAAGTCTGTTTACATGTAGCAAACTTGATACTTAAGTTCAGCTTGTTCCAAAGATGCAACACAAAAGATCTTAACACAAAGACTTTTTTTTTTTCCCCTCAAAAATAGATTAAGTTATTTGCATAAGAAATGAAGTGTATATCCTGAATTTTCTGGGAATAGTCTGCGATATCTCCTTCAATCAGAAGGAATTTTACATAAGTAATAAATCATAAGAAATAGACAAAAAGGCAGATCCCAATAAACCAGACAATTTGTGAAATACAGTCTTCTGCAGCATTAATTGTTTCCGAGGTATAGGTTTCAATTGTCATGTAAAGAACTGGAAGTCATCTTCAAAGCTATGAGTGAAAGTCCAGGAATATACAAAATATGTTAACAGTTTTCAGAATTGTTCTGCAGTACTTGAAGTACAATATTAACAATTTATAACCAGGTTTGCCAAATTAATTTATGTAATAAAGTGTCTCCCACATAAAACCGGTACACCTCACTGCATTCATGCACATGTGGGTTATTCTGCAACTAGTATTGCAATTCTGTAAGTTAACTTAACCAGACAGATGAAACCAGGCTTCATATGTCATAAGGAAGAGTCATTGGGTCCAAGAAACAGTCAACATTCGAAGATAAGAGCCAGTTGCAATTAGTGACTCTTTCTCTTGTTCTTCTAACTTGACACGAAGATCGTTCGTTAGCACATGATGGCTTTGTTGTATGAGATATACAAAGTTGCTAAGACAATTTCCTTATAGATTTATTTGGTCTTGTTATATGTAACAACGTAGGCTTTCACGGCCAGCGTCAATCCAGTAAGATGTAGAGGTTTCCAGGCTTACTGGCCGTGGTCTAGTAGGAAAAAGTGAAGTTCCTGATGTTTTGCTCATACGTGCATCAAGCATCCTCAGAGGATGGCACGAGTGGTTCCGGCATAGCACACCAATATATATATATATATATATATATATATATATATATATATATATATATATATATATATATATATAGGCAAAAGAGAGACTACATGCTTCTCTGCTATTGGCTGCACATCTGCCAGTTACAAGACTACTGCTAGGCATATGTCTCGGTTAATCTGGCTTGTGTGAACGGTTTCATCCTTGTGTTTTGTAACACAGGAAACCAAGTTTTGTACAAACGTGCTGCTTCCTCCTTCCTGTTAAAATTGTTTGTGCTTGAAGATTTCAATAGCCTTCTGAAAAAGTCTGGCATGATGCTGGGCTGTGTTGTGGAGAACCACTGTTTCATGGAACTTGATATCCTGACCCATCAGAAGGGCGTATTCAGCAACAGCAGATTTTTCCGTATGTCCTAACTGGCAGTTGCTTAGGTGTTCCTTAATACAGGTGCATATGCTACGTTTAGTAGTCCAATTTACACCTTACCGCAGCTGCAGGAATACGGTAGATCCCTTCTGTGGTGAAGGGGTCCCTGTCTGTCCTTGATGATAGCCATGACTCCACATTGTCAGATCCAAAGTGGTAGCTCGTGCTTCATGTGCATGAACAAATGGCATCAAGTCCTGACTGTACTGTGCGCGATCAAACTGCTCCCAACAAAACTGTTCTACTGTCACCAGCAGTACTGTCGCACCCCAGGGGTGGAATGATGACTGGGGTGCATAGCTGGGAATCAGATGGTAGGGCAAGGATGGTTCAGGGCTTAAGAAACAATACTGAAGTCCATTTTGGCTGTAAATTATCAAACTTTCATTCCAAATCTTAATGCCCATTTACAAGTGTCGGTATACAGTGACATGATGCCATTACTAATGAAGATATATAGGTGTATGAAACTCCGGAGGAGTCTTATCTTTTGAAGATATGTCAGTATTTGGTGAGGAGATGTCGGAGATTTGGCATGACCCCCTGTAGCAGAACAATATGAACTGTATGAACAATAAACTAGAGCAGGGGGGCTGAATCACAGAACCCGGAGTCTTTTCACATTAGATCAGCACAAATCTTCCTAACGTTTGTAGAACATTCCATCCACCATGTTCGTCCAAAGTCCACAAGACAGGCTGATTGCAAATTCTTTATCATTAGGTTCAATGGCCAGAACTGCTGAGCTCCACATACACGTGCAGCTATTGCCCCAAAAATTGACAAGCTAAGGATTTCTCATTCTTTGCCCTGATATGGGATTCAACATCTTGAAATGGTAATTCAATTTTATAGAGAAACCTCATGCTAAAATCTTTTTAAACCACTTGTCAAACTATAAAAACAAGGACCACGCATCCCAATCATGAGCTGATTATGGGGACGCGTGGTCCTTGAAACATGTCCTAATTTTAAATGTAAGTGGAGCTAAAGTGTTATTATAGTTTGAAAAGTGGTTTAAAAAGATGTTATTGATAAAGCTCCACTGTAATACTTCTATTTTATAATTTTAAACTTCATACTGTTAAAATTCCAATTAAAAATTTAAAATACATTAAGTTTCTTCACCTCACCAAAGCGTATGCAACAGTATGGGGCTAAGCATTGTCATGCAGCAACATAATTCATTTTCTGAGCATTCTCTGTGTTTTGAATAGCGTGCATAGTTTTCTTAAAGTCTCATAATATCATGCTGCATTAATGGTTCCACCTCTGGGAAAAAATTAGTAAGCGAAACCCTTTACCTATCCCAGAACACAGTATACATGACTTTTTGAACTTTTGTTTTTTCGGAGAATGAGTGTGTCTCCAATCCATTGATTGTGGTTTGGATTCTGGTGTGACATGACGAACCCAAGTTTCATCACTGAAGTCCTCTCCCTCTTCACTGAACCATGTGAGAATGTCAAAGCACTGTCAAGTCTCTTGATCTAGTGAACATTCGCTGAGAATTTTTGGGACCCAATGTAAACTTACCTTGTGATAACCTAAGTGATCTTCGTACAAAACAGTTGGTGAAATTTGCAAAAGTTTGTCTGTAAGTATTGTCATTGTGAAATGTCTGTTCTGGAATTTTTCATTGACAGCAGAAGGTCAAGCTTATTGTGAACATTAAACATTCTTACCATGTCTTCATCGTAAATATCTTTAACTTAATACATAAAACATAGAAGCTAACAACAGCAGAGTAAAAAATATTATAATAAAATATAATTGTCACAAACTTCAGTTATCTTTTTAAGTAATTTGATCAAATTTCCACGGAAATCAAGAGACTACTTTCTCAGTAACTTTCCCGCATCTTTAGTTAATTTGTTTTCTCCTCTTTGTCTTCATTACTGCCGCTAAGTGTTGTATAATTACCAAACCCTCAAAATTAAACTTAGACAATAAATTGGTGGCATTTCAAAATTCATAATGCAATATCTGTTTCTGAACCATTAAGTCATTCAGAACATTTAATTGCTTTAATTTTTTAACTTCTAGGTTTATTTCATGGTTTAATAAAAACAAGTAAATGATGTTTCTACCATTAAAAAAAATATGTTTATAATATAAAGAAATTTACTTATCCTTGGTTTAATAAAACTTTCAATTTTTTTAAAGACTTTGGTATAATTTTGGTTTCTCAAAATAAATATATAAAAAAATTTCCTACATTTTTTCCAAAAAAGATAAAATGTCTGATAGTAAAAAATCTGCATTGAACAATTTAATTGTTTGGACTTCAATCAGGTTTACATTGGAAGGACCAAACGTAATTTAGAAACCAGAATGAAGGAACATTTAAAAAATAATAGTTATAAACATATAGATAATTTGGCGGAGGCAGAGATCACTTTTGGTCATTTAACCGTGAAATAAATCCAAAAGATAAATTATAAAAGCAATTAAATGGTCTGATAGATTTAATGGTTTGGGAGAGACTATTTATCTTAAAAAATAGAAATAGCATAATGAATTTTAAAATACCACCAATCAATTCAATCTCTAAGTTTGTTTCATTTTAAGAGTTTGGTAATACCAAAAAAAAAAAAAAAAAAAAAAAAAAAAAAAAAAAAAAAAAAAAAAAAAACTAGCAACTGTAATGATAACAGGAAATAACAAAGTGGCTATATTCAAGATATTCTTGGGATACAAGCCAGGTGAAAAGACGATTAGATACACATTTTTTTTCTCCAGAACTAGTCTTTTGAATTCTGTAGAAAATTCATCAATTTTTTTTTAAAAAAGAAGAAGTTTATGACAAAATTATGTTTTATGGTAATCTTTAAGATGATATATATCATCTGGTTTCACATTCCTTGCATTCAAAAAGCAAATGATGGGATCAATAAACGTGCAGAACAAATCAAAAGTCGTCTGTTGACACCTACTGAACAAGGAGGACTAGTGTAATGCCAACTGCAGTGTTGTAGCAGTCTATGCTTCAACTCCTCTGAGAAGAGCTCAACTGTGCCAAAGCATCTGGAAGTCGGTTGAGACCCACTGAACAAGGAGGACTAGTGCAATGCCAACTGCAGTGTTGTGGCAGTCTATGCTCCAACTCCTCTGAGAGGAGCTCAACTTGGCCAAGGCATCTGGAAGTTGGATGACACCCACTGAACAAGGAGGACTAGTGCAATGCCAACTGCAGTGTTGTGGCAGTCTATGCTTCAACTCCTCTGAGAAGAGCTCAACTTGGCCAAAGCATCTGGAAGTTGGATGACACCTACTGAACAAGGAGGACTAGTGCAATGCCAACTGCAGTGTTGTGGCAGTCTATGCTTCAACTCCTCTGAGAAGAGCTCAACTTGGCCAAAGCATCTGGAAGTTAGATGACACCTACTGAACAAGGAGGACTAGTGCAATGCCAACTGCAGTGTTGTGGGAGTCTATGCTTCAACTCCTCTGAGAAGAGCTCAACTTGGCCAAAGCATCTGGAAGTTAGATGACACCTACTGAACAAGGAGGACTAGTGCAATGCCAACTGCAGTGTTGTGGCAGTCTATGCTTCAACTCCTCTGAGAAGAGCTCAACTGTGCCAAAGCATCTGGAAGTCGGTTGAGAGCCACTGAACAAGGAGGACTAGTGCAATGCCAACTGCAGTGTTGTGGCAGTCTATGCTTCAACTCCTCTGAGAAGAGCTCAACTTGGCCAAAGCATCTGGAAGTTGGATGACACCCACTGAACAAGGAGGACTAGTGCAATGCCAACTGCAGTGTTGTGGCAGTCTATGCTTCAACTCCTCTGAGAAGAGCTCAACTTGGCCAAAGCATCTGGAAGTTGGATGACACCCACTGAACAAGGAGGACTAGTGCAATGCCAACTGCAGTGTTGTGGCAGTCTATGCTTCAACTCCTCTGAGAAGAGCTCAACTTGGCCAAAGCATCTGGAAGTTGGATGACACCCACTGAACAAGGAGGACTAGTGCAATGCCAACTGCAGTGTTGTGGCAGTCTATGCTTCAACTCCTCTGAGAAGAGCTCAACTGTGCCAAAGCATCTGGAAGTCGGTTGAGAGCCACTGAACAAGGAGGACTAGTGCAATACCAACTGCAGTGTTGTGGCAGTCTATGCTTCAACTCCTCTGAGAAGAGCTCAACTGTGCCAAAGCATCTGGAAGTCGGTTGAGAGCCACTGAACAAGGAGGACTAGTGCAATGCCAACTGCAGTGTTGTGGCAGTCTATGCTTCAACTCCTCTGAGAAGAGCTCAACTTGGCCAAAGCATCTGGAAGTTGGATGACACCCACTGAAAAAGGAGGACTAGTGCAATACCAACTGCAGTGTTGTGGCAGTCTATGCTTCAACTCCTCTGAGAAGAGCTCAACTTGGCCAAAGCATCTGGAAGTTGGATGACACCTACTGAACAAGGGGGACTAGTGCAATACCAACTGCAGTGTTGTGCCAGTCTATGCTTCAACTCCTCTGAGAAGAGCTCAACTGTGCCAAAGCATCTGGAAGTCGGTTGAGAGCCACAGAACAAGGAGGACTAGTGCAATGCCAACTGCAGTGTTGTGGCAGTCTATGCTTCAACTCCTCTGAGAAGAGCTCAACTTGGCCAAAGCATCTGGAAGTTGGATGACACCCACTGAACAAGGAGGACTAGTGCAATACCAACTGCAGTGTTGTGGCAGTCTATGCTTCAACTCCTCTGAGAAGAGCTCAACTTGGCCAAAGCATCTGGAAGTTGGATGACACCCACTGAACAAGGAGGACTAGTGCAATACCAACTGCAGTGTTGTGGCAGTCTATGCTTCAACTCCTCTGAGAAGAGCTCAACTGTGCCAAAGCATCTGGAAGTCGGTTGAGAGCCACTGAACAAGGAGGACTAGTGCAATGCCAACTGCAGTGTTGTGGCAGTCTATGCTTCAACTCCTCTGAGAAGAGCTCAACTGTGCCAAAGCATCTGGAAGTCGGTTGAGAGCCACTGAACAAGGAGGACTAGTGCAATGCCAACTGCAGTGTTGTGGCAGTCTATGCTTCAACTCCTCTGAGAAGAGCTCAACTGTGCCAATGCATCTGGAAGTCGGTTGACACCTACTGAACAAGGAGGACTAGTGCAATGCCAACTGCAGTGTTGTGGCAGTCTATGCTTCAACTCTGAGAAGAGCTCAACTGTGCCAAAGCATCTGGAAGTTGGTTGAGACCCACTGAACAAGGAGGACTAGTGCAATGCCAACTGCAGTGTTGTAGCAGTCTATGCTTCAACTCCTCTGAGAAGAGCTCAACTGTGCCAAAGCATCTGGAAGTTGGATGACACCCACTGAACAAGGAGGACTAGTGCAATGCCAACTGCAGTGTTGTGGCAGTCTATGCTTCAACTCTGAGAAGAGCTCAACTGTGCCAAAGCATCTGGAAGTCGTAGTGCAATGCCAACTGCAGTGTTGTGGCAGTCTATGCTTCAACTCCTCTGAGAAGAGCTCAACTTTGCCAAAGCATCTGGACGTTGGATGACACCTACTGAACAAGGAGGACTAGTGCAATGCCAACTGCAGTGTTGTGGCAGTCTATGCTTCAACTCCTCTGAGAAGAGCTCAACTGTGCCAAAGCATCTGGAAGTCGGTTGAGAGCCACTGAACAAGGAGGACTAGTGCAATGCCAACTGCAGTGTTGTGGCAGTCTATGCTTCAACTCCTCTGAGAAGAGCTCAACTTGGCCAAAGCATCTGGAAGTTGGATGACACCCACTGAACAAGGAGGACTAGTGCAATACCAACTGCAGTGTTGTGGCAGTCTATGCTTCAACTCCTCTGAGAAGAGCTCAACTTGGCCAAAGCATCTGGAAGTTGGATGACACCCACTGAACAAGGAGGACTAGTGCAATACCAACTGCAGTGTTATGGCAGTCTATGCTTCAACTCCTCTGAGAAGAGCTCAACTGTGCCAAAGCATCTGGAAGTCGGTTGAGAGCCACTGAACAAGGAGGACTAGTGCAATGCCAACTGCAGTGTTGTGGCAGTCTATGCTTCAACTCCTCTGAGAAGAGCTCAACTGTGCCAAAGCATCTGGAAGTCGGTTGAGAGCCACTGAACAAGGAGGACTAGTGCAATGCCAACTGCAGTGTTGTGGCAGTCTATGCTTCAACTCCTCTGAGAAGAGCTCAACTGTGCCAAAGCATCTGGAAGTTGGATGACACCCACTGAACAAGGAGGACTAGTGCAATACCAACTGCAGTGTTGTGGCAGTCTATGCTTCAACTCCTCTGAGAAGAGCTCAACTGTGCCAAAGCATCTGGAAGTCGGTTGAGAGCCACTGAACAAGGAGGACTAGTGCAATGCCAACTGCAGTGTTGTGGCAGTCTATGCTTCAACTCCTCTGAGAAGAGCTCAACTGTGCCAAAGCATCTGGAAGTCGGTTGAGAGCCACTGAACAAGGAGGACTAGTGCAATGCCAACTGCAGTGTTGTGGCAGTCTATGCTTCAACTCCTCTGAGAAGAGCTCAACTGTGCCAATGCATCTGGAAGTCGGTTGACACCTACTGAACAAGGAGGACTAGTGCAATGCCAACTGCAGTGTTGTGGCAGTCTATGCTTCAACTCTGAGAAGAGCTCAACTGTGCCAAAGCATCTGGAAGTTGGTTGAGACCCACTGAACAAGGAGGACTAGTGCAATGCCAACTGCAGTGTTGTAGCAGTCTATGCTTCAACTCCTCTGAGAAGAGCTCAACTGTGCCAAAGCATCTGGAAGTTGGATGACACCCACTGAACAAGGAGGACTAGTGCAATGCCAACTGCAGTGTTGTGGCAGTCTATGCTTCAACTCTGAGAAGAGCTCAACTGTGCCAAAGCATCTGGAAGTCGTAGTGCAATGCCAACTGCAGTGTTGTGGCAGTCTATGCTTCAACTCCTCTGAGAAGAGCTCAACTTTGCCAAAGCATCTGGACGTTGGATGACACCTACTGAACAAGGAGGACTAGTGCAATGCCAACTGCAGTGTTGTGGCAGTCTATGCTTCAACTCCTCTGAGAAGAGCTCAACTGTGCCAAAGCATCTGGAAGTCGGTTGAGAGCCACTGAACAAGGAGGACTAGTGCAATGCCAACTGCAGTGTTGTGGCAGTCTATGCTTCAACTCCTCTGAGAAGAGCTCAACTTGGCCAAAGCATCTGGAAGTTGGATGACACCCACTGAACAAGGAGGACTAGTGCAATACCAACTGCAGTGTTGTGGCAGTCTATGCTTCAACTCCTCTGAGAAGAGCTCAACTTGGCCAAAGCATCTGGAAGTTGGATGACACCCACTGAACAAGGAGGACTAGTGAAATACCAACTGCAGTGTTGTGGCAGTCTATGCTTCAACTCCTCTGAGAAGAGCTCAACTGTGCCAAAGCATCTGGAAGTCGGTTGAGAGCCACTGAACAAGGAGGACTAGTGCAATGCCAACTGCAGTGTTGTGGCAGTCTATGCTTCAACTCCTCTGAGAAGAGCTCAACTGTGCCAAAGCATCTGGAAGTCGGTTGAGAGCCACTGAACAAGGAGGACTAGTGCAATGCCAACTGCAGTGTTGTGGCAGTCTATGCTTCAACTCCTCTGAGAAGAGCTCAACTGTGCCAATGCATCTGGAAGTCGGTTGAGACCTACTGAACAAGGAGGACTAGTGCAATGCCAACTGCAGTGTTGTGGCAGTCTATGCTTCAACTCCTCTGAGAAGAGCTCAACTGTGCCAAAGCATCTGGAAGTTGGTTGAGACTCACTGAACAAGGAGGACTAGTGCAATGCCAACTGCAGTGTTGTAGCAGTCTATGCTTCAACTCCTCTGAGAAGAGCTCAACTGTGCCAAAGCATCTGGAAGTTGGATGACACCCACTGAACAAGGAGGACTAGTGCAATGCCAACTGCAGTGTTGTGGCAGTCTATGCTTCAACTCTGAGAAGAGCTCAACTGTGCCAAAGCATCTGGAAGTCGTAGTGCAATGCCAACTGCAGTGTTGTGGCAGTCTATGCTTCAACTCCTCTGAGAAGAGCTCAACTTTGCCAAAGCATCTGGACGTTGGATGACACCTACTGAACAAGGAGGACTAGTGCAATGCCAACTGCAGTGTTGTGGCAGTCTATGCTTCAACTCCTCTGAGAAGAGCTCAACTGTGCCAAAGCATCTGGAAGTCGGTTGAGAGCCACTGAACAAGGAGGACTAGTGCAATGCCAACTGCAGTGTTGTGGCAGTCTATGCTTCAACTCCTCTGAGAAGAGCTCAACTGTGCCCAAGCATCTGGAAGTCGGTTGAGACCCACTGAACAAGGAGGACTAGTGCAATGCCAACTGCAGTGTTGTGGCAGTCTATGCTTCAACTCCTCTGAGAAGAGCTCAACTGTGCCAAAGCATCTGGAAGTCGGTTGCGACCCACTGAACAAGGAGGACTAGTGCAATGCCAACTGCAGTGTTGTGGCAGTCTATGCTTCAACTCCTCTGAGAAGAGCTCAACTGTGCCAAAGCATCTGGAAGTCGGTTGAGACCCACTGAACAAGGAGGACTAGTGCAATGCCAATTACAGTGTTGTGGCAGTCTATGCTTCAACTCCTCTGAGAAGAGCTCAACTGTGCCAAAGCATCTCTAAGTCGGTTGAGAGCCACTGAACAAGGAGGACTAGTGCAATGCCAACTGCAGTGTTGTGGCAGTCTATGCTCCAACTCCTCTGAGAAGAGCTCAACTGTGCCAATGCATCTGGAAGTCGGTTGACACCTACTGAACAAGGAGGACTAGTGAAATGCCAACTGCAGTGTTGTGGCAGTCTATGCTTCAACTCCTCTGAGAAGAGCTCAACTGTGCCAAAGCATCTGGAAGTTGGTTGAGACCCACTGAACAAGGAGGACTAGTGCAATGCCAACTGCAGTGTTGTGTCAGTCTATGCTTCAACTCCTCTGAGAAGAGCTCAACTGTGCCAAAGCATCTGGAAGTCGGTTGAGACCCACTGAACAAGGAGGACCAGTGCAATGCCAACTGCAGTGTTGTGGCAGTCTATGCTTCAACTCCTCTGAGAAGAGCTCAACTGTGCCAAAGCATCTGGAAGTCGGTTGAGAGCCACTGAACAAGGAGGACTAGTGCAATGCCAACTACAGTGTTGTGGCAGTCTATGCTTCAACTCCTCTGAGAAGAGCTCAACTGTGCCAAAGCATCTCTAAGTCGGTTGAGACCCACTGAACAAGGAGGACTAGTGCAATGCCAACTGCAGTGTTGTGGCAGTCTATGCTTCAACTCCTCTGAGAAGAGCTCAACTGTGCCAAAGCATCTCTAAGTCGGTTGAGAGCCACTGAACAAGGAGGACTAGTGCAATGGCAACTGCAGTGATGTGGCAGTCTATGCTTCAACTCCTCTGAGAAGAGCTCAACTTGGCCAAAGCATCTGGAAGTTGGATGACACCTACTGAACAAGGAGGACTAGTGCAATGCCAACTGCAGTGTTGTGGCAGTTTATGCTTCAACTCCTCTGAGAAGAGCTCAACTTGGCCAAAGCATCTGGAAGTTGGATGACAGCTACTGAACAAGGAGGACTAGTGCAATGCCAACTGCAGTGTTGTGGCAGTCTATGCTTCAACTCCTCTGAGAAGAGCTCAACTGTGCCAAAGCATCTGGAAGTCGGTTGAGACCCACAGAACAAGGAGGACTAGTGCAATGCCAACTGCAGTGTTGTGGCAGTCTATGCTTCAACTCCTCTGAGAAGAGCTCAACTGTGCCAAAGCATCTCTAAGTCGGTTGAGAGCCACTGAACAAGGAGGACTAGTGCAATGCCAACTGCAGTGTTGTGGCAGTCTATGCTTCAACTCCTCTGAGAAGAGCTCAACTTGGCCAAAGCATCTGGAAGTTGGATGACACCTACTGAACAAGGAGGACTAGTGCAATGCCAACTGCAGTGTTGTGGCAGTTTATGCTTCAACTCCTCTGAGAAGAGCTCAACTTGGCCAAAGCATCTGGAAGTTGGATGACAGCTACTGAACAAGGAGGACTAGTGCAATGCCATTTGCAGTGTTGTGGCAGTCTATGCTTCAACTCCTCTGAGAAGAGCTCAACTGTGCCAAAGCATCTGGAAGTCGATTGACACCTACTGAACAAGGAGGACTAGTGCAATGCCAACTGCAGTGTTGTGGCAGTCTATGCTTCAACTCCTCTGAGAAGAGCTCAACTGTGCCAAAGCATCTCTAAGTCGGTTGAGAGCCACTGAACAAGGAGGACTAGTGTAATTCCAACTGCAGTGTTGTGGCAGTCTATGCTTCAACTTCTCTGAGAAGAGCTCAACTGAGCCAAAGCATCTGGAAGTCGGTTGAGACCCACTGAACAAGTAGGACTAGTGTAATGCCAACTGCAGTGTTGTGGCAGTCTATGCTTCAACTCCTCTGAGAAGAGCTCAACTGTGCCAAAGCTTCTGGAAGTCGGTTGAGACCCACTGAACAAGGAGGACTAGTGTAATGCCAACTGCAGTGTTGTGGCAGTCTATGGTTCAACTCCTCTGAGAAGAGCTCAACTGTGCCAAAGCTTCTGGAAGTCGGTTGAGACCCCCTGAACAAGGAGGACTAGTGCAATGCCAACTGCAGTGTTGTGGCAGTCTATGCTTCAACTCCTCTGAGAAGAGCTCAACTTTGCCAAAGCATCTGGAAGTTGGATGACACCCACTGAACAAGGAGGACTAGTGCAATGCCAACTGCAGTGTTGTGGCAGTCTATGCTTCAACTCCTCTGAGAAGAGCTCAACTGTGCCAAAGCTTCTGGAAGTCGGTTGAGACCCACTGAACAAGGAGGACTAGTGCAATGCCAACTGCAGTGTTGTGGCAGTCTATGCTTCAACTCCTCTGAGAAGAGCTCAACTTTGCCAAAGCATCTGGAAGTTGGATGACACCGACTGAACAAGAAGGACTAGTGCAATGCCAACTGCAGTGTTGTGGCAGTCTATGCTTCAACTCCTCCGAGAAGAGCTCAACTTTGCCAAAGCATCTGGAAGTTGGATGACACCGACTGAACAAGGAGGACTAGTGCAATGCCAACTGCAGTGTTGTGGCAGTCTATGCTTCAACTCTGAAAAGAGCTCAACTGTGCCAAAGCTTCTGGAAGTCGGTTGACGCCCACTGAACAAGGAGGACTAGTGCAATGCCATCTGTAGTGTTGTGGCAGTCTATGCTTCAACTCCTCTGAGAAGAGCTCAACTGTGCCAAAGCTTCTGGAAGTCGGTTGACTCCCACTGAACAAGGAGGACTAGTGCAATGCCAACTGCAGTGTTGTGGCAGTCTATGCTTCAACTCCTCTGAGAAGAGCTCAACTGTGCCAAAGCTTCTGGAAGTCGGTTGAGACCCACTGAACAAGGAGGACTAGTGAAATGCCAACTGCAGTGTTGTGGCAGTCTATGCTTCAACTCCTCTGAGAAGAGCTCAACTTGGCCAAAGCTTCTGGAAGTCGGTTGAGACCCACTGAACAAGGAGGACTAGTGTAATGCCAACTGCAGTGTTGTGGCAGTCTATGCTTCAACTCCTCTGAGAAGAGCTCAACTGTGCCAAAGCTTCTGGAAGTCGGTTGAGAGCCACTGAACAAGGAGGACTAGTGCAATGCCAACTGCAGTGTTGTGGCAGTCTATGCTTCAACTCCTCTGAGAAGAGCTCAAATGTGCCAAAGCTTCTGGAAGTCGGTTGAGAGCCACTGAACAAGGAGGACTAGTTCAATGCCAACTGCAGTGTTGTGGCATTCTATGCTTCAACTCCTCTGAGAAGAGCTCAACTGTGCCAAAGCTTCTGGAAGTTAGATGACACCTACTGAACAAGGAGGACTAGTGCAATGCCAACTGCAGTGTTGTGGCAGTCTATGCTTCAACTCCTCTGAGAAGAGCTCAACTGTGCCAAAGCATCTCTAAGTCGGTTGAGAGCCACTGAACAAGGAGGACTAGTGCAATGCCAACTGCAGTGTTGTGGCAGTCTATGCTTCAACTCCTCTGAGAAGAGCTCAACTGTGCCAAAGCATCTGGAAGTCGGTTGAGAGCCACTGAACAAGGAGGACTAGTGCAATGCCAACTGCAGTGTTGTGGCAGTCTATGCTTCAACTCCTCTGAGAAGAGCTCAACTGTGCCAAAGCATCTGGAAGTCGGTTGAGACCCACTGAACAAGGAGGACTAGTGCAATGCCAACTGCAGTTTTGTGGCAGTCTATGCTTCAACTCCTCTGAGAAGAGCTCAACTGTGCCAAAGCATCTCTAAGTCGGTTGAGAGCCACTGAACAAGGAGGACTAGTGCAATGCCAACTGCAGTGTTGTGGCAGTCTATGCTTCAACTCCTCTGAGAAGAGCTCAACTGTGCCAAAGCATCTGGAAGTCGGTTGAGAGCCACTGAACAAGGAGGACTAGTGCAATGCCAACTGCAGTGTTGTGGCAGTCTATGCTTCAACTCCTCTGAGAAGAGCTCAACTGTGCCAAAGCATCTGGAAGTCGGTTGAGACCCACTGAACAAGGAGGACTAGTGCAATGCCAACTGCAGTTTTGTGGCAGTCTATGCTTCAACTCCTCTGAGAAGAGCTCAACTGTGCCAAAGCTTCTGGAAGTCGGTTGAGACCCACTGAACAAGGAGGACTAGTGCAATGCCAACTGCAGTTTTGTGGCAGTCTATGCTTCAACTCCTCTGAGAAGAGCTCAACTGAGCCAAAGCATCTGGAAGTCGGTTGAGACCCACTGAACAAGGAGGACTAGTGCAATGCCAACTGCAGTTTTGTGGCAGTCTATGCTTCAACTCCTCTGAGAAGAGCTCAACTGTGCCAAAGCATCTGGAAGTCGGTTGAGACCCACAGAACAAGGAGGACTAGTGCAATGCCAACTGCAGTGTTGTGGCAGTCTATGCTTCAACTCCTCTGAGAAGAGCTCAACTGTGCCAAAGCATCTGGAAGTCGGTTGAGAGCCACTGAACAAGGAGGACTAGTGCAATGCCAACTGCAGTGTTGTGGCAGTCTATGCTTCAACTCCTCTGAGAAGAGCTCAACTGTGCCAAAGCATCTGGAAGTCGGTTGAGACCCACTGAACAAGGAGGACTAGTGCAATGCCAACTGCAGTGTTGTGGCAGTCTATGCTTCAACTTCTCTGAGAAGAGCTCAACTGATCCAAAGCATCTGGAAGTTGGTTGAGACCCACTGAACAAGGAGGACTAGTGCAATGCCAACTGTAGTGTTGTGGCAGTCTATGCTTCAACTCCTCTGAGAAGAGCTCAACTGTGCCAAAGCATCTGGAAGTCGGTTGAGACCCACAGAACAAGGAGGACTAGTGCAATGCCAACTGTAGTGTTGTGGCAGTCTATGCTTCAACTCCTCTGAGAAGAGCTCAACTGTGCCAAAGCTTCTGGAAGTTGGTTGAGAGCCACTGAACAAGGAGGACTAGTGCAATGCCAACTGCAGTTTTGTGGCAGTCTATGCTTCAACTCCTCTGAGAAGAGCTCAACTGTGCCAAAGCATCTGGAAGTCGGTTAAGACCCACTGAACAAGGAGGACTAGTGCAATGCCAACTGCAGTGTTGTGGCAGTCTATGCTTCAACTCCTCTGAGAAGAGCTCAACTGTGCCAAAGCTTCTGGAAGTTGGTTGAGAGCCACTGAACAAGGAGGACTAGTGCAATGCCAACTGCAGTGTTGTGGCAGTCTATGCTTCAAGTCCTCTGAGAAGAGCTCAACTGTGCCAAAGCATCTGGAAGTCGGTTGAGACCCACTGAACAAGGAGGACTAGTGCAATGCCAACTGCAGTGTTGTGGCAGTCTATGCTTCAACTCCTCTGAGAAGAGCTCAACTGAGCCAAAGCATCTGGAAGTCGGTTGAGACCCACTGAACAAGGAGGACTAGTGTAATGCCAACTGCAGTGTTGTGGCAGTCTATGCTTCAACTCCTCTGAGAAGAGCTCAACTTGGCCAAAGCATCTGGAACTTCTATCTCCAGCAGAACAGTCCATAAATAACTTCCAGTTATACTGACTCTGGCCATGAAAGCCTATCAATAGAAATCCACATTTTATTTTTGTCAATTCTTTTTCGGTTCCAGCAAAAGATTAAATCCAGTGATTGCTCTGCATGTGCTGTTGACAAATGATCTAGTAGTATTGTGCAAAAAACTGATATTTGTTGCTGAGGTCCTAAAAATCTTAGTTTTGTTGTCACTTTAGCTTTTTTCACCAGTAATGAAAGTTTATTAACAAGAAGTAGGTACATAGTAGAATAAGTTTTTGTAAGAATGAATATTTATTGACTACATTTGGTTACATTTACACATATAATTTTCCATTGATTTTAAGCACTTCAAATGTAATTTAGGGTCCCATACAGTAGTTATATTGTGCATGGTTTCCCCATCTACAGCTTCTCTTATTGTTCAGTTTTTATTGTTTCATTAATACCTAACTTACTTGTCTTTTATCTTTCTTTGATTAATATTTATCACCTGGCATTATATTGTTATTTCTCTTTTACTAATTTCAATTGTTACACATACTCTTACCATTTTATTTCACTTTCCTTCTGTCAACACTTTATCATATTGCATGGTGTACTACCTCGTACTTCTTTGCTCTGTTTTGTTCCTTATATAATCCGACTTGCCTTCCTTCTATTACCCGTTTCCTTTTTCATCACTCCATATCCTATACACCTTACATTGCTCATTTCTTCTCTTCCCATCTAAGAAGTATATCTATTCTCAGTTATGTTAGTTATCCATTCGCTTCCACATCTGTCACCATTTTTTTAATCAGCCTATGTAACCTTCACACCATGTTGAGTCATTCCTTCTCTTTTCCTCTAACGTCTGAATCTGCTGATTCCCTGTTCATTACCAAGTGAGATAGCTCAGGAAGTCCTGGTTCAATTCATGTAGCCAGCCTACCTGACCCATGGTTTTCTCGAGTTGCCAGGCAAACACTAGGTAGGCTAATTACATCCCTCCATTATCATTTCACATCATGTCTCATCTGGTGGTCTCTTTCAGGGTAGAAGTGTCGGCAGGTGTCTCAGCGTTGTATGGCAGGATGATATGCTCCTGGTAAACACTTCCTCCTCTGGTAGGACAGTTTTCGGTCTCCAAACTCAAGTCTGGTGGGCCGTTTCTGGAACATGGTGGTTGTACTAGCCTGCCGGGAAATTTTCAACTGGTAAAGTGTAGGGACCCTGCTTCTGCACAGTCATGGCTTCTTGGGATGGCTGCCCTCTGTCTCATCTCGCCTCATCCTTCCTCCTGGGGCTTTAGGGACAGTAGACCAAGTTTGGACCTCTGTGCTGAATCCCCTCCATAGCATAGTTCAGTCTAGTTCTGTTTGCTGATCCATCAGTTCATGTCATTGTAATATCCCAGGCTTCTGCATTCATCGTCAAGTTTGTTTTCTTGGCACTCTATTAGCCTTTATAATAATTCTCTTTGCTTGTAACTTATGTCAATGTCTTTTTAGCTTCTTCGTCTGCTTTATCGTTTCAAAAACTAGTTCTGCATTTGTGAACTTTGCTAATAATTTCCTTCTTCCATAAAAATGGAAAGCATCACACATCTTTTCACTCTATTTGTAGTCGTGATCTTGTCGCCCTCCCTGCGTTTTCTTCAATTCACTGGTTTGCATCTTTTTATGGTCAGGACATTTCACAGTTTCCTATAATTTGTTGCTTACTTTGTCTTTAAGTTCCTTTAATTGTCCAGTGCCTTCATTTAGTATATAACTCTGCACAGCATATCTGGTAACAGAGCAATTTCACCATAGCTAAGCATGAGCTCCTGTAAAATCCATTCAAGAGATGCTTGGACATCAAAATTAAATGTAACCTGCAGTACACAAGGGCTACTACTACCTCTTTTTGTATGTCATATTAGGGGCAGGTGCACAAAGCTACTAGGTAGAGAAATTAATGATGGTGAGGAACAAGTTCCTTGTGTGGTTGTACATATGATTGATTACTGGATAAAGATGATCCATCAAGAATTTTATTCACTGTTACAAAAGCACACTGCAGATGAATGTATACAGAAAAATGAACACTAAAATTGCTGTTAAAATCAATTATTCTTTATTTCATAAATAAGTTATATATACTTAAGTGACAAATTAATGATACCAACATTTTCATCTAAAAAGATTACAAACCAAATTATAATAGTTGACATTAATGCATCTACATATCTAAAGAATTGTTTGAAATAAGGCATAACAATATAATTTATTACCATAACTTTAAAACTATAAACATAATAGTCCTGACATTTGTACTTTCATTTTCTTTTAAAAAAATAAGCAATTTTTTCAATTACAGTGACAAAGTAATGTAAAAGTGGACCTTGTTTGCACTGCATTCCGCTATCCTACATAAGTAACACATCACTCCAGTTCAATTAAATGTCCAGTTTTGCATTGGGGCTCACATACACTGTACTTTATAAAAATAAATGCTGTGCAATTGTACAGTTTAATCTCATTTAATACAAACAAAAACATGAAGTAGCTAATCAGAGTTTCACATGCATCATCTTTCCCTCCCTCCTTTTTATTGTAATCCAAAAGTAAATCACTGGCTTACCTATTAAACTTATGTAGAGATTCAAATTTCAAATATGCAGTATTCAACAGAACATAAGGGTGATCAGCAACCACAGTTCATTAGAAAACTGCAATTGAGGTTTTAGAATTTGATGAAATTAAAGGCAAAATGTACAGTATAATACTTAATTAAACTTGTAATCAGTAGAATATTTTAAAGGATAATGAAATTAATTAGAAAAAAGTTCAAAGATGAGTATTTGTAAGGTATTCAGAAATTTAATTACCAAACTTTTTGAAAAAAAAAATTTGTTAATATTGTGATGCTAAAGAAATCAGCTAATTGGTCTGTACATAATAAACGCAGACATTGTACAGTCAATTGTTGAGATTCCTTTATGTGAGACATAACGTAAGAACTCATTTGCTGGCAGTGGCTTTAGACCGGACAAGTGTGTTCCACTAAATGAGCTCGAATGTGGTGGTTCTGAAATTTTTTGCATGATGAGTGAAAACGAAATGTTATTACTGGATTGTTATTGGTGGCAGTGTTATCTAAGATAATTGCTGTGCATGTCACAACTGTATGGACAAAACTAAGATGTCCTCTTAACAGTCCAATTTGAGCATCCAGAGTGAGACCTATTGAATACTCGTGAGCTGTGGACATACTGTAGTATTGTTTTCATGGCAGAGTTGGACAAAGGATGCTATTAAGTCACTTTTAGAAATATTGCAACTTTCAGTATCTTGCTGACAACAAAGCTCATTTGATCAGGAAAACTATTTGTAGTCGGTTTATTGACACTTTGTCGTTTACGTTTTTATATTATTGAGGTACTAGTTTCGGAAGCCTTTGCCTCCATTTTCAACCTCTCTCTGGTGGAACTTCTTTGTCAAATTATCTACCAGACAACAGATGCTAGCTGAAGAGAGGTTGAAAATGGAGGCAAAGGCTTCCGAAACTAGTCCCTCTATAATATAAAAACGTAAGTGATGAAGTGTCAATAAACCGACTACAAATAGTTTTTCCGATTAATTTTGACGTCACTGTTACTAAATTCCTCCAATCACGCATAAAGCTCAGTTGGTTAAATGCTAAAATGGTGTATGAATGCACATTTAATATTAAATAAAGAATTGTATAAGTTAGCAATCAACATGGTAACATACTCTTTGGAGGAACACTGATACTATAATAACTTCAAAGGTCAGTATTAGTCCAGTGAAACAAACCGCTCGTTACCTTGTATAGGAGGCATCCCAAGCAGGGACTTATCGCCATAAGAAGGTTAAACAACAGCTTTTGAGTTACACAACACTCCTTATAACTTGCCATTTGGTACTCAAATACTGACCAAACCTTGTCCTACACATGGATAATGTTAAAGAATAATTAATTTCCAGTGATACATATTGACAAAAGTGTTCTCCGTCAGCAAAAGTGCACCATAACTGAACTTGGCGTGATGTGCCATTTGAACGGTTTGTTCAATACACAAAAAAAAAATTCTACTAAAGCACTACTTGAAAGAAGAATTGTTTAAATTGCACATACTTTGATGAATGCAGTATTCTGTATCATAAATTGGATAAACATTGAATATTATAAAAATTAAATAAATGCCCTAATCTACAAGTCATTATTTTTCCAGTTTCATAATTTGACATTTGTTTTGCACTTACAGGCAAGAATTATGTTGCAATAATAATAATAATAATAAATAAGGTTATTCATCGAGATTTAACTGTATTGGAACACCAATTGAAGCGAAATAATTATTAATTTATAGATGGGTCGTATTTATTACACATCTGCTTCACTTGCGTACCTATTTTGAGGACATGTTTCGCAAATCATCGTTTGCATCTTCGGCTCTTATGCGACTAAAGCTTGATCCAGTGGTGTGGGTAATTCTGGAGTTGCTGCTGCCATCTGTTGATTTAGTGATGAATTAAATGTGGGATTATCTTCTGACGGGATTTCAATGTTCATTAGTTGGTTTTTATGTTTTTTCTATGTATATTCTCTCCCATATGACGAGTTCACTATGTTTTTGTACGTATTTTAGTAATTCGGTGTTATCTTCAATGTCATGATTTTCAGACCAGAAATGAGTGAAGTAGATGTGTAATAAATATGACTCATCTATAAATTAATAAGGTTATTCATATTTGCACATACTTTCTGGAAAAGAATGTTGAGTGTTTTAAGTATATGACAGCATATAGGATCTGTGATGTAAATATTCATTCTACAGGAAATGTACTGCAGTCAACTAAAACTTTTAGGTTTGCATAAAATTGGGATGCAAGTAACTTTTAACAGTTGCAGTGATAACACCAAAATTACAAATCTGTACATATAGCAATTATAAAATATTTTTGAGAAAGAGTTGCTTTGTTGACAGAGCTTACCTGTTCTCTATGGAGGGACTCATTTTAAAAAATTGTGAAAATACTGTGTGTTTGTGTGTGTGTGTGTGTGTGTGTGTGTGTGTGTGTGTACATGTACATGCACATAAAATCTTATGAGAACGGTCCCTGGTTATCATGGATTCATTCCTGAATCTTTCTTCATATCCTCTGAAAGTCCTGCCTTGTCGTCCTTCTCATTTTCACCTGTTGCTTGGATTTATTACAACAGCAGAAACAGAGAGAGAGAAAAAAATTACATTATGAAATTAATGGATGATATGCTTAGTTAACAAAACATAATGTCTGTTTGTTCCTAATAAGTAAAGACTGATTCACAATAACCTGAGAACAGGAATGCATATCAATAAGTTATTTGTTCCTAACTGACCAATCCCATTTTTTCATCTGCTTCCAATTCAGCCAATATAATGCAGTATTAGCCAATGTCATACACATTAAAATTGGTTGTTCATTTTCCTAATTTTTGCTAGAAGATCCAGTGCTCAGTGGATCTGGGATTAAAGTGCACATATTCTGTAAGTTAATTCACTCTCATTTTCCCAGCTGTTTAAAATAATTTCTACAGTGAAGAGTATAGGTCATCCACAAGGATGAGAAAGTTAAAATTTGGCCAATTCTAATTTTTTGCAAACCTGGAACTTGACGAAATTGTGAACACATGTAACTTTGTGGTTCTGTTGTCAGTTACTGTGAAGCAGCCACTCATGTCTGACTAAACACCTTTAACCTGCATCAAGCTTCAAGAAGAAAGCAAATATTGTTCCAAATGAACTTTGGTAAATTCAAACTAGTTACACAATGGTACCATGAAGCCAAATAGCTCCACCCCCCCCCCCCCCACCTTTTCTCCAGAGGTCAAATATTTTATAACACCAGTTATTTATCTAAGTTGTAATTCCTATGCTACAGTTAAACTCTTAGGTGTTACAGATGGAATGGTCCTGTATGCAATTACAGCTATGTTAATATTAAGGGAAAAAAAGCATTGTTGTGTGGATAATATCCTTTATTATACACCTAGTGTAATAATTGAAATATGCTGTGAAGGTGTTTTATTCCAGTTACAATCTTTGCAAAAGTTAAAGGCATATGGAGGCAGGCCGTACTGCAGACTCCAGCCAATCCTATGCTTGCCCCGCCTAGCAGCGCTGCCGAATGTGGTACACACCTGAGCTGAGAACATTATATTACTAAATTACGCTCAGATAAATGTTTGAAAAATTAAAATTCGTAAGCTTTCACGGCCGGTGTCAGTATAATATAAAGTATTAACCGGGCTTGTGGGCTGTGGTCTACTGGGCTCCTTCATCTTCGCAGACGTTTCGTCTGCGGCTGCAGCAGACATCTTCAGTGGCAGTGCATTTGGAGTGTCCTGGCGGAAGTCTCGCCAGCAACTGTGCTTTTTGCTCTTTGGGTCGTAGTATGTGTACCGGGAGCTGGTCGAAGAGCCACCTGTGATTGGATCAGGTTGGTGGTGGGCTGGATCTGAGAGTGGGCGGTGCTTCGTCCTGCTGACATCTGATTGGAGCAGGTGGAATCCTTGGTTTTAGCTTTTGTTAACGCTGTTGTCCATATCTTGTTTAGTTTTAGGCCTTCTTCTTTACGATTCATGCTATTTTCATATTTGTATATTTCAATTGCTTCATGGTATAGACAAGAATGATAGTGTGAATTTGAAGCCAATATTTCCATGTTATCAAACTGAATGATGTGCTCTGCTATTACGAACTTCTGTCTGGCCCAAGTGGCAATTTCTTTTATGTTCATTGATACAAGTTTTTATGCTTCTCTGTGTGGTCCCAATGTAAACTTCTGCTGTTAATAGTGGGTCTCTGGAATCCTTGGCTGAGTGAAGTATGTTTCGGATTTGTTTTGTAGGCTTGAAGACAGTAGTGATGTGGCGTAGGAGTAATTTGCCAATGCGGTCAGTGACCGATTTAATATAGGGGAGGAAAATGACAGTGTTTAAAAAATAACATATGCCAATCTTATAATAAGAAAGAATTTTATTTTCTGATCATGACCGTACAAAAATCCTGTCTCTACGATACTTAGAACACGAGCGATGCACGTTTTATCTTCACATAGTTATGGTTACACCCAACATCCATCCGTTCAACACAGATAAGCTTGAAAAACATCATTCTTTCCTCATAACATTTATCTCAAGCATAAATTATAATGCACCTACTATTAAAACAGAAGTCACGCAGGAGTTAATTTTCAGTTCGTTTTCAGAGTAGAGGTGTTTTGTTAAAGTGAATGGCATCGTTAAGATGTGTGTTGAACTCAAGCTGAAATATTGTTAATATTATATTAAATAATTATTATTATACACATATCTGTTTTCCAGTGTTTGTGATCCGGGTGTGTGAACATGTCCCTCGAAGCTGGGACAAGTGATTTTTTGATCAACAAACATGAAGTGGTTCATTCTCAGGGCAGAAAAATTATATTTAATATGAACAAGTTTTTATGAAAGCTCTCCAATCCAGGATATAGGGCAACTATAGATTTTTCAAAATCCCAGGAATTAACTCTGTAACCTTGTGGTGTAGGTAGTGTGCACACAGTATCGTGAATTTGTAGTGAAGCAGCTTCATCCTTAGAAAAAGAGAACATACCTGTATTTCAATATCTGGGAAAGATCCATGAAGTTGGAAAGCGAGTTACTGGATTGAAAACCATGCTTGCTGTTCCACTGCTGTGACGTGTGTCAAGGTAAAATCTTAATGTTTTAGAAATATTTAATGTGTTATTAATTTATAGATGAGTCGTATTTATTACACATCTGCTTCACTTATGTACCTATTTTGAGGACATGTTTTGCAAATCATCGTTTGCATCTTCGACTCTTATGCGACTAAAGCTTGATCCAGTGGTGTGGGTAATTCTGGAGTTGCTGCTGCCATCTGTTGATTTAGTGATGAACTTAAATCCACACCACTGGATCAAGCTTTAGTCACATAAGAGCTGAAGATGCAAACGATGATTTGCAAAACATGTCCTCAAAATAGGTACGTAAGTGAAGCAGATGTGTAATAAATACGACTCATCTATAAATTAATAAGTATTTCGCTTCACTGTGGTGTTCCAATACAGTTAAATCTCGATATATTTAATGTGTTGTTTAATTATGGGAAGAAAAGCTGAAACCTTTGCTGGCAGCTAAAACTGCTCTTATGTATGGTACACATACTTCTGTCGGTACACGTACTACGCTTGGCAACAGTGCTCTGCTTGAGTATTGGTCAGCGTTCACATGCCTTTAACTTTTGCGAGTGCTATAGTATGATATGTAATATAATTTTACAACCAATATGCATATTTTACACTCCTGCTCCTTTTTATCAAAAAATATGTAAATGACAGCCATTACAATCCAGCAGTGATCCTTTGAGCAAGCATTCCTTATCAAATTGTTAGAAGAGTTATCCATCACATTTGGTGTGGTAAGCTAATACACAAAGGTAAATCTCCCAACACTAAATAAGGACAAATGGTTACTCTGTTCTGGTCATTAGATTCTAGCTACTGACTTTGTCTGAAGCAGAAGTGAAGTATATGACAAGTTTCTTCAATTCTTATACCCAAGTTATCTACTTAAATTTTAAAAAAATGATTAAAATTTATTTTGCCAATATTAAACACCACCACATTCGACACTCAGCTTTAGAAGGTCAGTCCTGATTGGTTACAACTTCATTAAATATGTTTTTTCCTCCCATTCAGTTATCTTAAGAAAATTCTGGAATAATTTGCATTTCATATAAGTTAAACTGGTGGCTGTATATAAATCAATATTGGTGATAACAGTGATCAAGCATGCTTTAAATGGCAGACAGTGATGGATTAGAGGACCATTTACAAACTAGTGGATCAAATGGATTACATTTTATGGATAAATGCAGATGAGTTTCTGATCACACTGTTTAAAGGCTGGCTCACAATCTCACAATAATCAAGGATAGAAACTAGAACAAAAGCTAAAATATGGACATTTATTGTAATAAATAAACTACAAACTTGATAACCAACTTAATCTGTTTTAAAATTGTTGGAATCCTCTGGGCCTGATTTTGTGATGTTTCCATCTATTATCTCTCATCTACTAGAAGTAACCAAAAGGTTAATCAGTCTACTGGCTGAGGATGTGAGTAGCAGTGTTGTAGTTTATTTATGAGTCTTTGGATTGCTTCACTTCATTAGCTTCAGAATTACAAAATATGTACATTCAGTTACAAGGTGCCAGGAAAGGTTTAAAAGACTCGGTCAAATTTTAACTTGATGTATATGCTTAGGCTTATCAGTTCCTTGGAGAGATATACGAGGGGCAATCAAATATCAACAGGCCTTTGTTTGCTGCGCATGCATAGAGTGCCGTATGGGTTCGAGGCTTTTACAGCACATGCAGTGAGGTCCCTGGAAGGGGACAGTGGCCTTGGGAAATCTTTTGGCTCTGTCCCTCAGTTACTGCCGAAATGTCTGAGAGAGAGGTGCATCCAGCTGCTGCGCAACGAGTAATAATCAAGTTTGTCAATGAAAATGTCGGTGCAGCTGAAATTCGCCATCAGTTTCTCCCACAGTTTGGGGAAAGAACCCTTTCATGGTCCAGAGTTAAACATTGGTGCCATGAGTTTAATGAAGGACTTGAACGTGTTGAAAACTTGGCCCACTCTCGCTGCCCATGCACCAGCATCAATCCAGAAAACATCCAAGCTGTTCAACACATCATTGAAGGGGATCGGCACATCACAGTGCTTGAGATTTGTCAACAACTTCTCATAAGCTATGGGAGTGTCCAATCAATCATTTGAAGGAAGCTCAAATTGAGAAAAGTGTCAGCTCATTGGGTTCCGCGGTATCTCATTGCACGGAAGCTCAAATTGAGAAAAGTGTCAGCTCATTGGGTTCCGCGGTATCTCATTGCACAGCAGAAAGCAGTGCAAGTTCAAATGTGTTGCATGCTTCTCATGCACTACGAAGAGGAAGGTGATGCTTTTCTGAACAGAATCATCATTTGTGATGAGACATGGGTGCATCATTACACACCCATATCAAAGAGGGCCAGTCTGGAGTGGAGGAGGAGTGGAGAGCAACCGTTGGTGAAAGCCAAGTCATGACTGTCAGCAGGGAAAGTTTTGGCCACAGTGTTCTGGGACTCGAAAGGTGTCCTCATTAATTTCCTCGAAAAACAAGGACAACAACAATGGACCATTAATGCTGCCTACTACTGTGACCTTGTCAGTCAAGTTCGAGTTGCTTTCCGGTCAAAACTTCGCAGTAGCCTGATCAGAAATGAGGTGATAATTCATGGTTTAAATCCTGGCTGTGGCATTGGATTCTACAGAGTCTGTTAGAATATGTAGCCACCTTAACACAAATTCAGTTGCCTCTCAGTGTGCATCTACAGTTGAATTTAAGTTACTTTAGGATCCTGTGAGTTCCTTCAAGGGTTAAGGAAGGTAGAGTTTCTATGGCAACCACAGTGACCACACCTCTTTTAGGCTGCAACACCTAACTTCAATTAGGCGAGCTATTCTCCCTTCACCGCCTTGTCTGAGTTCTGCTAAAAATGTTACTATGTTGTCATGTAAAACATCCAGTAAGACTTAACGGAGGAAATGTAAAAAAAGTTTAATTCACAAAAAAATTGCCTACCGTTATAATTTATTTTAAAATATCTTGGCTATCCGGTTTTTGCCGCGTCAAATTGTTTAAAATAACCAACGTTTCGACCATCTTGTCGTGGTCATCTTCAAAGGCAAACATGCAATTTAAACTTGTTTTTTGACCAGCTGAACAACAGAAAAATGGAGAAAAATGGAGAACTTCCTTATTTAGACGTGCTGGTTACCAGACGCGAAAATGACATTTTAGGACATTCAGTATATAGAAAACAACACATACCAATCTTTATCTACATGCAGAATCCCATCGCCACCCCGCAACTAAAAAGGGAATATTAAAAACCTTGGCCTTATGAGCAAAAAGTTTGTGACACCTCTAGTTTTGTACAGGAAAAAAGAAATCTCTGTGAGGTCCTGCGTGCTAATGGGTATAAAAAGAGGGATATATATCAAGCTTGGAAAACAGCAGAACCTAAACAAGAAGACAAAAAAGAAAAAACAGACAAACAAAAATTTACAGTTCTTCCATATGTAGAAGGAGTGACAGATCATATAGGGAAGTTACTAAAACAAGCAGATATCAAGCTGGCATACAAGGCACCCACAAAATTGCAAGCTTTACTAGTTAATGTAAAAGACAAAGTTCCACCACTTAACAATCCGGGCGTTTATGAAATACCATGTAACTGTGGCAAATCATATATTGGTGAGGCTGGCCAAACTGTGAAAGAACGATTACAGGAGCACATACGTCAGTGTAAACAAAACGATATCGAAAAATCGGCGGTCAGGCTACATGCTCATGAAACAAAACACACAATATTATTTGATCAAACCAAGATAGTAACCAGGGAAAACAGATGGCGACCCAGGAAAATCAAGGAGGCCTTAGAAATTGCCTGTTGTCCAAAGATAATGTTGGCATGCATATCAACAAACTGGTTGACGGCTATAGATAAAACAGAAAGAAAGCACAGGAACATTACGTCATCAGTGATGCAGCAGTGCAGCAGAATTCTAGCCAGTCAGGGTTCACCTTGACCTGCCGCAGTGCAGAGAACTCCCCAGCCAATCAGGGCTCACCTCCACTACCTGCCGGCATATAAGCAGACAAGCTGAAACAAGCAGTGCAGTTTCCCTTTGAAGACGACCACGACAAGATGGTCAAAACGTTGGTTATTTTGAACAATTTGACGCGGCAAAATCTGGATAGCCAAGATATTTTAAATGCTGGCCGTGGAAGCTTGAGAGAATATAATTTGTTTTGCTTATAGATAGTCCACTGATTCCTGGCCTGTCATACTAAGTCAGTCAGTGACATGGTGTGTGAAAATTTAATGCAAGGTGACAGAATGTTATGTAATAGTATTGCTCTATGATTGGCCAGTTTGTTTGATGTGACCTAAACATAAACATGGATCTTGCTATCCTCTATATACATTTACGTGATTTATTACAGTTCCATTACAATATACAGGTTGTCCTAAAATTATACCAACAAACTTTGGGAGCTGATAGTTAACATTAAAATAAACACTTTTTCTAGACAAGTTAATGTCAAAACAAGTATTGGAAAACACAACCATTGCAATTAACACAAATAGTACATCGGCGTGACATACTGTGCCGTACTCTCACATTGACACCAGCCATTTCTCCTTGGATAGACGAGCAGGTCAAGGACAGTCATGTTCTGTATGAACTCCTGAGAATGAGGAAGATGTGCTATGGTGCATTGAGAACAATACTGCAGCTAGTGCTCGCACCATTGCACCTAAGTCGCTGCACTATGGAAAGAATTCTGCAGGAAATGTTGTTGCACCCTTTTCACCTTGAAAAGCTCCATGCAATGACGTCTGAAGACTATCGTCTGTGACAACATTCTTGTCAGCGATATCCGGACAAAATTGAAAACTATGTGCTTTTGCACCCCATGCCATGTTCACACGTAAGCAGTTATTTAACTGTCAGATTTCATGTGTTCGGGCCTTCGAAAATCTCCATGCCATATTTCAGAGGTCACATAAACTGATATTTGGTGTTAATGTGTGGGCTGGTATTGGGGAAAACTACTTAATAGGACCATATATTTTGTTGGCCCAACTCAGTGCTTACAAGTATTTATTTCTGCAACAAGTTTTACCTGATCTAATGCTAACAGTTCCCCTTCATATCAGATAGGGCACATGGTTTCAACATGATGGGCACCAGCTCACTTTGGTGCTGAAGTACATCTTAGAGCTGCTTACAGCAATCTCTGGATAGCAAGAGATGGACCCATTGCCTGGCCGGCATGCTCTCCCGACCTTACTGCACTTGTCTTATTTTTGTAGTGGCACATGAAGACTAGTTTATGTAACACCTGTTGAATCTGAAGAGGACTTAATGGCATGAATAATCTGCGCAGCTGGCAAAATTAGAAAACTCACTGGTGTTTGCCAGAAACAACAGAATATGGCACACTGATGCACTCTGTATTTATCCCAATGTAAATGCATTCTAACATTTGCTTCGACATTAACTCATCTAGCACTTAAAACTAAACACTGCAGCAAAAAACTTTCCTTAAAATTTAAGTGTTTAAACTGTTATCAGCTCTCAAAGTTTGTCAGTTTTATTTTGATACACCCTGTATATCTAGTTTTTAACTATATATTGTTTAATTTTAGCTGCAAACAGGGCATAACATCTCTGAAGATGTAAAACAATATATAAGGTACATTCAAAAAGAAATGAGCCAGAGACATAATTACAGAAACCAGTACCTGTATGTTAGAAGTATTGGCCCTGTCTGTGGAGACACTTGTCCCACTATGACACAAGACGGTGAATGGCTGTCTCATAAAAGTCCCGGGACTGCGATGTGAGCCAGTTCCGAATGTACAGCTAGACGTCGTCTGAGGTGAATAGTTTGCCCCTCAGAGTCTTTTTAAGGGGACCAAAAATGACGTAATCACAGGGAGAGAGGTCTGGACTGTATGGAGGGTGGCCGAGAACCTCCCATTTGAATTTCTCAGGAGTACCGTGACTGTGTTTGTTGTATGAGGCTTTGCATTGTCATGGAGCAGAATGACCCCGCAGGTGAGATTGCCTGGTCATTTTGATTTGATCACTTGGCGAAGTTTGGTCAAGGATTGTGAGTAATGCTGGACATGCACTGTTGTCCCTTGCTACAGGAAGTGTGTTAGAAGGGGGCCATCTTGGAACGTCAGCATAACCTTTCCTGTACTTGTGTGGATGGCCTTGGCTTTTTTTGGTGGTGGTTACCCGATACTTCCACTGCAGACTTTGTCGTTTTAATTCTGTTTAGAAGTGATGACACCATGACATCTCCAGCCACCATTCGTGCCACAAACTCATTCCCTTCCCTAGCATAGTGCTGCAGATGACCAAGACAGACATGCTTCCTGGTGTGGCTGAAGACTGTTGCGCACCCATTGGACACACTTTGTGCAAGAACAGTAGTTCCTTCATGATTGTGTGAACACTTCCGACGCTCAATCTAACCTCGGCTGCTATAGCTTTCACTGTCACTTGGTGGTCCTGGGCAATGAGTACATCAAGCAGCTGGACGATGTCATTGGTAGTGCAGTGTGGTGCTCCAGACCGTGCATCATTGGCTAACGACATCCATCCTCTCCCGAAGCACTTGTGCCACGCCTTGAACCTTGCAAGAGACATGCAGTGCTCGCCGTACACTTGTGACATTCGTCGATGAATGTCCATTCCCCCTACTCCTTCCACTGTTGGAAAACGAACACCTCTTTGCTCTTCTTTTGATGCTTCCATTTCAATATTTGCAATGCAACTGGCAGCATTGGACAATTTATGCATGCTGCTGCTAGCTTTGTATAGTCACATTAAATGTACGCATGCCCTCTAGTGATGGGCTGTGAACTTGCACGCTCTGGTCGGAACAACACTTCATTACACATGCCACAATATTACCATTCTGTCACCGGTTTGCACATACCAGACTCCGGCACATTTCTTTTTTAACGCCCCTTACATTAAGAGCTGTTGCAAAACATCTCAACTCAAAAACTTTGAAACTGAGGAAACTGGAAACCTTACAGCTAACAGTTTAATCAGTATCATAATATTTTAGATTGGCAGCAAAAGAATGTACTTTTAACTACGACTACACTACTCATAAGATGGAGTGGTTCACTACAGTCCACAGCTGGTATATCTGACAATACAAACATGCACATTCTCATTACTCATTAGTCTTACAAATTAGCTTGTCTTTTAAATGCAAGATTCACAAAGCATCATTTCAAACTTGAGAAGTACCGGTGTCAAAAGGTTGCTGATACTGCAAATATACAGAGTGTAACAAAAAAATATGTCAAAAATTTGTGAAAACATTTCTTGCAGATAAAGGGTAAAAAGTATTATTAGAACATACATCCAAAAATTATTTATTTCCTTTTTAGAGCACTTTTTCTACAGCTGAACCCCATACAATTAACACTCAATGATCGAACCATGGTAAAACAGGAAATCACAGCTCATGTTCAGAATGGCCTCCATTAGTTCCAATGTATCTGTCAACCCACCGTCGCATGGACTTCTAATGTACTGAGTTAGGCCTGAAGAATTTGGTATTGTCTGGCAGCCTTCCACAGTACAAGCATGAAGAGTCTCTACATCTGGTACTGGAGTTGCATAAACAAGAGATTTAAAATGTCCCCACAAATAAAAATCTAGTGGCTTTAAGTCAGGCGAGTGTGGAGGCCACAGAATTGGTCCACCTCTTCCTATCCATCTAGCAGGAAACTGCTATTGAGAGAGAAACCCTGAAATGAGTAGGAACTCCATCATGCATGAACTGAGTACCAGTGTCTAACAAGTGCACTGTGTACTGTACTGCAGCACAATAACAAAAAAATATGTAAAAATATTGATAAATATTTATCAATTTAATTGTTAAGATTGTGATAAAGTTTAGATTGCAAAGACAAAACATAATTTGGAAACCAGAACGAAAGAACATTTTTGTAACATTAAGTATAAACAAACTGATAAATCGGCTGTAGCAGATCACTTTTGGTCATTTAACCATGAAATAAATCCAGAAGTTAAATTATTAAAAAAATTAAATGGTCCAATAAATTTAATGGTTTGGGAAAAATCATTTATTTAAAAAAATAAACATTGCATAATGAATTTTGAAATACTAGCAGTCAATTCTGTTTTAAAGTTTTATTTCATTTTCAGATTTTGGTAGTACTGGCAAAAATAATGACATCTGTGATTGCAATGTTGATGAGGATGTTTGAGCTGATGATGTGAATGAGATTTCATAAAATTGCGATCCTCATCAATAAGAAAATTTTAATCATTTTCTTTAAGATAAGTGGAGCTTTATGTTACAAATTATTATATTTGTATAACAAGCTAGAAGCTTAAACACCCACATACACAGAGATTCTTTACATTACAGCGACATGTGGTCCTCTCATCAGGACCTCATTTGCCAGTTAATAGGGTCTGCTATTAAACATACTGTTTTCACACTGTTTAAAAACATCGACTAAAAACATCACATTTCCAACACTTCCTGTCTCTGATAAGACCCGAAAGGATAAATCTTTTGTGGTGCTATATTAAGTCACAATGAAGACATACACCAACAACACACAAAGAGAGATGGCAAATGCCCGCCTCGGTAGCGTAGATGGTAGCATGTCTGCCTCACGTTCAAGAGGTCCTGAGTTCGAATCTCGGTCAGGGTGAGTTACCTGGATAAGGTTTTTTCCGGGGTTTTGCCTTATCCTGATAGACGAATGTCGGATAACTCTAAGCTCCATGGACCCTGGACTCATTTGAGCACCATTTCACCCATTTCATTCATGTTCCGATATGACAATGTTGGGAGGACGTAAATTGAAAAAAAAAAAAAAAAAAAAAAAGAGATAGCAAGAAGAGAAACACTATTACATGTAACTTAACCCTTCCACTCAGCAAATATTTAAATTAATGTCATTGAAAATTGTTACACATTGTATTAGCACTTGGGTAAAATCACAATGGATTTGAGTCTGGAATGGAGAGCAAACATAAAATTGTATGGAACCCGGAAATCAGCAACCAAAACCTGTATAGTGCTGAAAGAAGTTTACACGAATGAAGCAGTGATTAATGCGAGGGTTACATTCATGTTACAGAAATGGCAGAATATTGCTGGATGATGATGAGAGGCCACAAATATGTAACTCTCTTAAAAACATTGAACAAATTTGAGCAATTGTGCATGAAGATTTACACATCACTACCAAACGAACTACTAATATGGTCATGAGGTCATGATGTTATTTGGCGACTTTCAAGTGATCCTCATGTCTAGGCCTCGGACATGACTTTAGGTTGGGCTAGCTTCTATTATATTCCTGCTTATGTTGTTTACAAACCAGCAAAGTGGAGAGAAGGGGTAGTCACATGTGCTACTGAGCTTGAGCTGTGTACAGCAGGGGAGAAGGAGAGGTCACTAAAACTCTGTACGCTCGCAACTGTTTTCCAGTCATACGGCAACCAAATTGCAACCATGTACTAGGCCTACTCATTCAATTCTGAACATGTGTCGCACTGCTGCCAAATTTATGCCAACAAGTCTTTGCAATAGAACAGCCCTCAGTCTCCAAGATTGTGCACCAAGACTGTTGTGACGTTTTGAGTTTTATCAGAGAGGACATTTGTTAGAAACAATCGGAATTGTAGGCAGAGAAAAATGGAATGCTTCAAGATGACAAAGCAGCAGCTGAGATCTTGTTTTATGCTCATAATAACAATGTTGTCCTTTCTCATCCCTTGTATTTACCAGATTTGGTGCTCTGAGACTTTTTTGTTTTATTTTGTGTATGTGAACAAGCTCATTGCCAACTAATCTGTCATGAGTTAATCAAGTATTAACTTCCATTAAATTATGTTTTCTTAAAATGCATGAAATACAAAGTCCTGAATTCCAAGATTTATTTAAATTCTTTGCAAATCAATCCATCAATGATCTTCAATGGGGGGGGGGGGGTGATGCACAAGAGGCAGTGCAATTGTCTATTTAATGCAGCGAGAATGACAGTGTGCTTTCAAATACCAAACAAGCCCACATTATATCAAGCAATATTCACATTTATAACTAATCTTGGATTTTATGCGCTAGTGATTTTAAAAATATGTTCTAAAAACTAACAAATATTTTTTAAAAAAATAGAATAAAACATAAAATATCTAGTGTATAAAACAGTAAACATAGGAACTCACCAATTTGCAGCTAACAATAATGCGCATCTAGTTGCAGTTGAACAATGTCAACCTTGCATTCTTGAAGAGGGCAATATCACTGACAGACACCTATTGTTTGCCTTGCACATTGGCCAAGTATCATTTTAAATGAACATGGCTTATTGAATTCAGAATAACCTCAACTGCAGAAACATCTTTCTCCATTCTATTGTGTAAGGACTATGATACAATGAAGCATTGAGTATTAGTTGGACTCAAAAATCTTTCTCCAGTTCATTCATTACTGATGTAAATGCTTCACAATGATCTCATAATGTGCCACGCTTTATGCCAGGTACTACCAGTGTAGGATGCAATGGAAGATTGGGATTCATATTTTTGAAGTATCAATCTGTGATGGCACTAGATTGTTTGTCTTGTATCATATTAGAGAAACTTACACTTAGACCTTAGGCAGGTTTCTTCGTATATGCTGTGAACTCCATAAGCAGAAGCACTGCATCCTTTTTGTTTAATATACCAGGGCTGTTCAATAAAGAATGATCATAATTGTTTTACGTCATAATTTTTCACACTAAAATTCTATCTTATTTTCTTCTGTTAGCTTAATGTGAAACAAACACACCGTAGTAGTTTCTTCCCGCCTGTGAGAACCAGGCAAGTTCAGACATGTTCAGTATTGCCTACCACAGCAATGGGGGTAACACGTGAGGAACAATAAGCGGCTTTGAAATTCTGCTTTCGTCTCAAATCTTCAGTTGAGGCCTATACAATGTTACAGAAGGCCTATGGAGAGTCTGTTCTTCCTTACAGCACAGCTCGAAGGTGGTTTAAAATGTTGTTGTTTTCAAATGCTAGGCTTTAGCAATGAAGCCATTAGCTCTCTTGCTCTCCAATATTTCTGTGTAGAGCAGAATGGTTTAAAATGTTTAGAGGGGAGACAATCAATTTCAAAAGAAGGCGGACCCGGTGCTCCAGCTACTGCTCTTATGGAAGAAAACATCAACACTGCTGCCGCCATTGTGAGAGAGGATCAACAAATTACCTTAAGATCACTTTCTGAAATACTGAACATTTCATTGGGTGCCACCCACACGTTGGTGACAGAAACATTTCACATGAGACGTGTTTGTGCGCGATGGGTTCCAAGACTGTTGATTCCCAAACAAAAGCACATTCACATGCAGGTCTGCGTGCAGTTAAAGTTGATGTTAGAGGAAGAGCTGGAATTTCTTTCAAACGTAATCAAACTTGCTACATCATTTTGATCTTGAGAGCAAACAGCAAAGCTCAGTGTGGAAATCTCCTTCATAACCAACCCCCAAAAAAAGCAAAAATGGTTGCTTCTGCTGGGAAAGTTATGGTCATCTCATTCTTTGATATTCATGGAATGGTTTATCAGCATGTACCTGCACATACATCAGTAACTGGACAATACTACAGGGATGTCCTGAAAACATTGCAAGTCCATATCAGGCGTAAAAGACCACATTTCCGTGAACCAGGCTGGATGCTGCACAACGATAATGCACAGCCGCATATTGCCAATGTTGCTGAATATTGTGACTTTGTGGGTTCGTGAAATCAAAAGTCCAAGTTACAAACATAAAAAAATTGTACTTTATTTCCGTAGAAATACGCTTCGTACACATACACAATACAACATACAAGCTCAACAAACACAGCCGCTTACCCGCACACGTTCAATTACCGACTGACCTCTCTGGCAGGCCGGCTGCTTTTTTATAGTTTTTCTAACATTCCAGAAATTTCTCAAACAATCGAGACCGGCCAGAACAAAGGCGAACTCTTGTGAAATCCGTCTGCTCCCGCCCACAATTTTGGCAAGCTTTTGTCTCCACACTGCACTGCCATCTCTTTGATTTTGTTACCCGCGCTGCCTCCAATCAACAATGACCTGGCGACACTGCTCCCCCCTCAAGGCTGGTCGTCCCGAACAGCACCATTGTAACGGGCCAGGCGATCCAGGTGTACCACCAACATCTTTCCTCGGGGCACCTTCTGGATGCGGTAGACCACGTCGTTAATCCTCTTCACCACACGGTACGGTCCTTGCCATGGCTGCTGAAGCTTCGGGCAGTGTCCTTGGTCCGGGTAGGGCGGTACAACCAGACCAGGTCACCTTGCTGGAAACCTTGGCTGTTGGCTTGCCTGTCGTATCGGGTTTTCATGCGGTCGCTCGCCTTCTGGATGTTCTGGCAAGCCATCTCATGCATGTCGTGGAGGTGGTCCACCAGGTTCTCCAAATAATTGGATGCTGGCTGTTTCGGCCCCGGAGGGCATCCTAAAGCCAGGTCACAAGGGAGGTGTAACTCTTGGCCGAACATTAAGCCGGCTGGCGTAATCCCCGTGGTGTTGTGTGTTGACGAGCAGTAGGCCAACAAGAACAGTGGCACCTTGACGTCCCAGTCTCGCTGATGGCTGGCCACAACCTTCCTGAAGTGTTCCTCTAAGGTCTGATGTACCTTTCGACCATGCCATCCGACTGGGGATGTAGAGGTGTTGTGCGGGTCTTGTTAACCCCAAGTCTCTCTAGTGCCTCCTTCATCAGGTTGGACTCAAAATTGGTGCCTTGGTCACTGTGCAGCTCTAACAGTACCCCAAATCGACAGAACACTTGCTCCACAAGGCAGTCTGTGATTGTCCTAGCCTCTTGGTTCCGGATGGAATACACCTCCGGCCACTTAGTGTAATAGTCCACGACCACCATCAGGTACTTGTTGCCTCGGTCGGATATTGGGAACGGTCCAGCAATGTCAACGCGATCCGCTCGAATGGCGCTCCGACGTTGTACTGCTACACGCGACCCCAGCTCCTAGTCTGGGGGCTGCGAGCATTGCGCACACGTGACACTGACGGCACCATCTCTCAGCGTCTGTTCGGAGCCTCAGCCAGTAGTAGCGCTGCCTTAGCTTGTCAATCGTTCGGTTCGCTCCCAGGTGTCCTCCTGAAGTACCGGCGTGCACTTCCTCCAAGACTTCCGGGACCTTACTCAGGGGAAGTACCAACTGTTCTCTCTGCGTCTTCCCATCGAGTGATTCCCATACCCGGAACAGCACGCCCTCTCTGATTTTCAACAGGTCCCATTGGGCCCAGTACGACTTGTAGGTGGCGCTCCTTGGTGCGATATCCTCCCAAGTTGGTCTTGTCCCTGCCTCCACTTCCCTCAAGAGTGGCCCCAAACCTGCGTCCGCCACCTCAGACCAGCGCTATCCCAGTCGTCCGCAGGCACTGCCGTGACTACTCGAACTTCTGCGGCACGTTCCTTCTCTTCCACTCTTCTGCACTGGCCGCACTCTTCTGGACAGGGTCTTCGGGACATAGCGTCTGCGTTACCATGGCTCTTCCCTCTGCGACGTTCCGAGGTAAAGTCGTACTCCTGCAGCCTCTGGACCCAACGTGCTGTCTGGCCTTCCAGGTTCCTAAAGCTCAATAGCCAGGTTAGGGCGGAATGGTCAGTCCTCAGGTGGAATGGCTGACCGTACAGGTACTTATGGAAGTGTTCCAAGGTCTTTACTACCGCCAGTAACTCTCTTCGGGTGACGCAGTAGTTCTTCTCTGCCTTGGATAGCGTCTTGCTGTAGTAGACTATCACCTGCTCATGGCCATCCTGGATCTGCGATAGGACACCTCCAATGCAATGGTCGCTGGCGTAGGTGTCCACAATGAAGGCGTCACCAGGTTGTGGGAAACCCAAAATTGGAGCACTGCACAGGGTCTTCTTCAGGTGCTGGAAAGCATCTTTGGTGTCCTCCATCCAAACTTAAGGCCGGTGTTCTTCTGTAAGGTGGGTGAGGGGTTTGGCGATGTTAGAAAACCCCTTTATGAAGTGTCGGTAATAACTGCACAGCCCCAGGAAACTGCGCAATTCTTTCTTATCCTTTGGGCGAGGCCAATCTCTCACAGCCTGCATCTTCTCCGGGTCTGTGGCCACTCCGGTTGCTGAGACTATGTGGACCAAGTAGTTGACTTCCTTGCGGAAGAGCTGGCACTTCTTCGCGTTCAGCTTCAAGTTGGTCGCCTGCAGTATCTGTAGCACCTTACTCAGATTCTCGAGATGGTCTTCAAAAGTATTCCTGACGATGATGATATCGTCCAGGTATAGCAGGCAGGTGTCGTAAGTCAGTCCTCTCATCACTGACTCCATGAGGCGTTGGAAGGATAACTGTGAACTGCCAGAGCCCTTGGCCTGTCGAGAATGCGGTCTTCTCCTTGTCTGTTGGGTCTAGAGCTACTTGCCAGTAGCCCGACTTCAGGTCTAGGGTCGAGAACCACTGTGCACCAGCTAGCGTGTCCAGGGTGTCGTCAATCTGGGGTAAGGGGAAGCAGTCCTTCTGGGTGACAGCGTTCAGCTTCCTGTAGTCCACGCAGAAGCGTAGCTCGCCATTCTTCTTTGTCACCAAGACTACAGGGGAACACCAAGGGCTGTCACTATCAATCACTCCCCTGGATCTCATGTCCTCCAGCATGTCTTGTACTGCCCCTTGCTTCGCCAGCGGAACGCGTCTAGGTGGTTGCCGAATAGGCCGGGCGTCCCCGGTGTCGATGCGGTGAAGCACTTTGTCCGTGCGGCCGTAGTCACTATCACCTTGGCTGAAGACGTGCTGGTATCCTCTCAGCAGTTGTCGAACTTTCTCCAGCTGCTCTGTGGTCAGGTGGTCGGCCGCCCTCTCCAGTAGGCCTTCTAGCCGGGGCCCCAGGTGTTGCGTCGGCACCGGCTCTTGCGTCTTGTCGACTGCTGTTACGCTTACCACGGGCTCGCACGTTCCCAAATCCGTCCCGGCCTGGACGTCGTGATCGGTGTCCGTTGGATTTAGCAGTCTCACTGGCACCTCCTCTCGGCACACGGCCGCGCTGTGGCTCAGTGGTTAGACCGCTTGGCTCTCACCTAGGCGGCCCGGGTTCGATCCCAGGCGACCGCAAAGTGAGATTTGTGGTGGACAACACGGCGCTGGGGCGGGTTTTCTCCGGGATCTCCGGTTTCCCCCGCCATCTCATTCCACCGGTGCTCCATCTTCATCTCATGTATCATCAGTGTCATCACCTGCGGTGCCGTATGTAGTAAAAGCGGGCGTTAAACACTACACATTTCATTTCACATTTCATTTCCTCTCGGCACGGCAGCAATGCTCTGGCTACACACAGTCCTCGTACAGGCGTCTTCTGGTCCAGCATCATGTTCCTGGTTCTCTGGCCTTTCAGTCGCGCCGTCACTATCACCTAGCTGCTCACGGGGAAAACCACGTCTTCGTTCAAAATGACCCTGCAGATTCCAAGGCGCTCTTCGGGTTGACAGAGTATAACCTCTTCTCCGTTGAGCCGCAGGACCTTCCTGCCGACGTCGACCGTCACCTCGTGGCTCCTTAGGGCATCCAGTCCCAGAATCACCTCCTCAGCCACCTTCGCGACGAACACCCACAGACGTGCGGCACTCCTTCCCAAGGTCAACTTTAGCAGGGCCTCCTTCTCCACAGGCGAGGTGTCACCCGATGTCGTGACAAGCTGGTATGGTCGGCTCGGCTTCCTCGTTGGCAAACCCATGGCCACGTCAGGTCTGATGATGGTCACGGCCGCCCCGGTGTCCACCAGCACGCGGCACAGCTTTCCTCTTACCCAGCCATCCGCCAGCTGACGGCGCGCAGTGTCACTCGAGATGGTGTGGACAGCGCCGATGTGCTTCTCGCCACGCCGGGCCCTACTCGTTCTTCCGGCTGCCCTTCCTGGTGTCGGCAGTCTCTCTCTAGGTGTCCCAGCTGTCCACACCCCCAACACAGGCCATTAGGTCCTCGCCGACGTCCCTCGGCTGGTCTTGTGTCTCCGGTGTAGCGGACACTCCTCGTTCTCGACGTCGGGACAGCTGTTACCTTGGCCGCCTCCATCCTTAATGCTGCCGTTAGCGCCTTGTGGATGGTTTTATAATCGCCGAGCATTAGGCACTGACGAATCTCCGTGTCTCATACCCCGTCAACGAATGTGTAGGCAGCTTCCCGGGATACGAACTCTGGTGGGAGGTCGACTAGGGCCTTGCTAGCCAGTTGTTCAACTGCCAGGGCGAACTCCTGCAGCGTCTCCCCTGGCTGCTGTGACCTTGCCTTTAGCTGGCTGCGGTACGCGGTGGTTTCCAAAACGATTATCCAGGGCTTCCCAGATGTCCTTGTGTGCCGCCGTTGTCTGCACCGCGTTCAGGACTTACACGGCCCGTCCCTGGAGGCTGGCTATTAACTGTGTGGCCTCCTCCTCTGGTGACCATTTGTTGTGCTTGGCCACTGCGTCGAATTGGCGGCGGAAGACTTTGAAAGTGTTCGCGCCGTCGTATTTAGGAGGTTTGACGCACACCGATGTTGTGTCGCGTCCCGGCGCGTCGACCTTTAAATCCTTTAACCTCCTGCCGACGACGTCCTCCACCATGGAGTTCAGGGACTTTGTGCTGCTGTCGGCCTTTCCCTCCAGGTTGTTTACGCGGTTAGCAAGGTCTTCGACGTCTTCCATCATGGCGTTCAGGGACTTGACGTTACTGTCGGCCTTTTCCTCTAGGTCATTGAAGCGGTTCGCCAGGTCCTCGACGCGCTCGTCCACTTGGCCCATCCGCTTGCCCAGCTCCGTCACGTCATCCCTTACGCCGGCCAACTGTTCTTCAAATTTGGCGGCGAGAGCCTCGTTCGCCACCTTCATTTCCATTGTCAGTTCGGCCATCCTTGCAGTCATTGTCGTGGCCAAGTTGTTTGCAGCTTCCGTCTTCGCAGGGAGGTTGTCATTCTCCGTCTTTATTTCCTTTAGCTTGGCAGTGAGGTTGTCGCTAGCCATCTTCATTTGTTTCAATTCCGCGGCCAAGTCATTATTTGCCGCCTCTGTCTTCGCTGTTAATTCGTTCATCTTCTCCAAAATCTTTTCCAATGCCGATTCCATGGCCGTAATATCCCGCTCCGTGACACCAGTTGTGACTTTGTGGGTTCGTGAAATCAAAAGTCCAAGTTACAAACACAAAAAAATTGTACCTTATTTCCGTAGAAATGCGCTTCGTACACATACACAATACAACATACAAGCTCAACAAAACACAGCCGCTTACCCGCACGCGTTCAATTACTGACTCACTGTCTTTGGCAGGCCGGCTGCCTTTATAGTTTTTCTAACATTCCAGAAATTTCTCAAACAATCGAAACCGGCTAGAACAAATGCGAACACCTGTGAAATCAATCTGCTCCCACCCACCATTTCGGTAAGCTTTTGTCTCCACACTGCACTGCCGTGTCTTTGATCTTGTTACCCGCGCTGCCTCCAATCAACAATGACCTGGCGACAATATCTTGCAAAAATCAACATGAACTGCATTCCTCACCCTCCCTATAGTCCAGATTTAGCCCCGTGTCACCTTTTTTATTCCCTAACTAGAAGAAACACCTTCGTGGGAGACATCCATCATCAGAAGCAGTGGTGAAGGCTGCAGAGGTGATTTTGAAGGATCTCTCAAAAAATAGTTTCCAGCATGTCTTTGAACAGTGGCAGAAATGCTGGGACAAGTGCATCGCATTTAGGGGAGACTATTTTGAGAAGGACCATCAAAATTATGAGGATGACTAAAGGTACGTTGTCAAAAAAAATTGTGATCATTCTTTATTGAACAGCCCTCATACTTAGTAAAGTCAGACTGAAAAATTCAACCATAGCCAGGATTTGTACCACAGATCACCCAGTCTCTGTCCAGTTACTTTTAACCATTGAACTACCATGGCAGCGTGACACTAAATTCTCCAACTGACTCGTATGTTTCCCAGTAAACCACTAGGAGTTCTCATATACAATGAGACACACACCTTTTTGTGGTGACTTACTATGTTGTAAGTACTTAAGTCCCAGGCTTCATAGTTTTACTTTTACATCCAAAACTTCATTAAATGCTGTTACTACTGTTAATGATTTGCAGCTGGATTTTATTTACAGATTAGCAAGAATTTTGGTTGAGAAACTTTTTCAGTTTTCATTACACTTGCAATTACATTCTTAATTTTTTTACCACTGGCATCTATAATTTTGTAAATGCCAACCCAGATTTTTTTCCGTTCACAAACGGAGCTTGTGTGACAGGTTTTCTCAGAGCAATTTACAAGATCATTTTTCCATACCATCCACTTATTAGGAGAATTTATATTTGTATATTTATTACAGATGGGTCCTCGATTACTTGCATGGTATCAACATCGAACAATACTAAAGAAAATTTACTTGATACTTTTTCAATACTTCGGTGGTGATTCTGCAATTTTTATTTTATTTTAATATCACAAAATATTATTGCTGCAAGTAGAACATTGCAAAGCCCAAGAAATTGCCAGGAATGAGGTACCTGAACAGTAACATTATACAAGAAAATAATCGAGTGTCAGGTTTATTGCCAGTTGCCAGTCTGCAAGAAGAAATCACTGCATTTCTCAACGACGATTTTTCACCTCCTCTTTCTATTGCACTGAATTACTGGAAAACTAATTAAAAATTTCCAGAACTAAAAACAAGGATCCTAAATACTTATGTATTCCACCTGTAACAGTTTTTAGTACAGCAGGCCTCATATGTGACAGAAAAAGAAATAGACTTGACCCCGAATATAAGAACACTGATGGTTTTAAGTTTTGTATCATTAGATATGTGCACCTAGTCAATTTTATTGTTATTAAAAAGTTCTCCCAACGTTCTATTTTGTACTGAAACTAGAAGTAGAAATGATGGTATTCAGAATCAAGAATCGAGAAAAACGGTGTCAACCCATCCCTAATATTTAGTAAAAAACATTCTGAACTCTTGATTGTTCACTTTACAAATGGTAATGTCAGTTAAAATAAATGCTTTGCACAAACATGAATAAGTTTTTGAATGTTTTAGTATGCCAGAAGAAGGGATGGTGTTGATTGCGAAGCACATGTCACAGCTTCCATACAAATATATTACCCAGAAGTACTGATCTGCACTAACAGATTTTGTACAAGGCTGGCAAAGTGCATTTTCCCATCTATGATAAACTGTAGTATGTACTGATGCATATGTTCATTAACATTCAATTTCACTTTTGGCATTTTTAATTCACACTACCATTTAAAAATTGTTTTTGTGTAATCTGATTGTAACAGGGTACTATGTCATTGCTTACCCAGATTTAACAAACATATATCTTGGGGTACAATCTGTAGTTTCCTGCTCGCATTAATACTTTATTTTTGTTCCATTTATACCCCGCCTTTAACTGCAATGGCCATATTGGCGGCCATTCTCCTTTGGAACATATCGAAGGTGTTAACTCGTATTCGTTGGGTTGTATCATTGGATCACGCACACATTCACACTCATTCATACTTCCAGATTCTGGGGAAGATGGGGAATCATCTTGGTTGGAGAAAAATCCCCATCCCCAGCTGGGAATCGAACATGGGACCCCTAGCACGGCAAGCAGGTGCTCTACCAGCCGAGCTACAGGGCCAGCCAATAATACATTCTTATGGCTCTCCTAAGTTGTAACATAAAGTTTTTATGTTGTAAATAAAATGAGAAAATGCTAAAATAGAAGTAGTTGCACAGATATTATTGAAAACGTTTATATAATATCTGAAATTTACTAATATATGTATTTAAAAGAAAAATGTAGAAAGTAATTTATTTACATATTTTTTTATTACAATGTGAAATAAAACTTTGGAAACATTTTTCTTGGACGTAGATCAGGACATTAAACTTTGTTTTACGTATGTACATACAAATCTGGTAGCTACTGATAACATTTAATTGACATGACATGAAGGAACTAAACTACTTAATTCACTTTCACTGCTTCACTTGTTGTCTACATCATCAGCTCCTTGTTGACGCCTGACTCCCGACACTTGAACTGAATATATCAGGGATATAATTGTTGAGGTCAATGGACTATATCTGTGTTATATTCACAGGACTTTTCAAGAAACTATTCTTACAAAAGTTCATTCTTCTACTTCATGTTAATGAAGTAGAAAATTCAAATCAATAACAAGATATATTCCAGAAATATTTAATAACCCAAATAAGTTATTTGACTTAAATTATATCCTTTAACAAGACACATGTGTGATTGGAGGAATTTAATAATAGTGATGTCAAAATTAATTGAAAAAAAATTATTTGTAGTCGTTTTTTAACACTTCATCACTTAGGGAGTATTTCGGAAGCTGTTGCGTCCATTATCAACCTTAAAGTATGTTGTCTGCTGTCTTCTTTCTGGTGTCATATTATTAATTGCTAAGATTTCAAAGTTTATTAGTCAGTTCTTATTTTTATAAGGGGTGATAAACCAAACAAACTGACAGCATGGGAAAAATCCGAGAGTTGAGCTGATGATGCAGACTGTGAAAGATGTTTGATAAAACTATTTGTAGTTAGTTTTCTTACACTGTGTCACATTTTAAATTTTGAGAGCTGTTGCTTCCATTTTCAATCTTTAAAAGTCTAAGGAATGTTTAAGTAAAGCAATAAGTGCAAACTAAGTCATCTTATCTATCTTCTATTAATCTCATTTAATATTGCTAACAAATTAAAAACTACAAAAGCAAAGTCATCAGTAGAAAATGCTGAGTTTCAAATTCATGCAAACAATTTCTAAATAATTCCAGTAGATGAAAAACTACATCTCAATGCTTGGCAACTTTTTTCTACATTTAATGCAGCCATGGCCACCTCAAGTGTTAGATGGGGTGCTCAAATCTTTCCCCGGTTAATTTTCTAAGAAAGAGAGGCATTCACAGACATTGCTTTGAATTGGACAAGGATGTGCAAGAATGGGTAAGATGTCAAGACAGTTGAACCTTGATCTATTCTTTCCGGAACTACTGTTTTCCCATATTCCTTGCTCAAGTTATGTGAAACTGGTTATGTAAATAAAATCAATATTTATCCTTATTGAAATTATTGATTTTCCGCATTATTCATAAACAATTTCAGCCTCAGGGAAATTCTATCCTCAAGTGATTATTTTTAAGCTGGAATAATTAAAGTAGCAATTATAATTTGCAAACAGTTGCTGATACTTTGAACGGCATACACATCTGTACAGCTATGAAGGAATAGATGTGTGACGAGGAAGAGGAGAAACTGGTGCAACAGCGCTTACCTTTGCTGAAGCTCTGAGAGCATATGAACCTGTCTATGCTCATGACACTAACCGAAGCAAGCAACAGGCTATGAAAGTTTGTTATTTTGCATAAGAAAAGCAATTAGAAGCAAATACCAATTAAAAGCTTTGTTAAAATGTACTAATATATAGAATTGCACTAAAATATATTGTTTGTTTGGATATTGTATTTATTTTTGTATATGATTTGTGCAATACCTATATCCATCATTATATCTGAAAGAGAATTTGCTTATTGTACACTTAACATCCAAAGTTATTACATTTTCGTTTGATTTATAAGTAATTTTGTCAGATTACAATAGAGAAGATTTATTTGCATTAACTACAAGATTTATCTTAATTATTAACAGTTAAATTCATGGACACCATTTTATTAGTGATTTGAATAATGTCTATATTTGCTTAAACTAATTTATTCTAGAATGTTCTGGAGAATGACAAAGTTCAGATAGATGAAACATAGTTTCATTGCTTCAGTATGGCCCAACTAACAATAAGAGTTGAGCTTAATAACCTATTATTCAACATAGTGTAATGAAGCTAACATTTTGCACTAAAGTTTCATAGAGTATGGAGGTATGAGTTATTCTCATATTAACAGCATATGCATGAACCTCAAACATTCTTATATTTCTGATAGTCAACATGAAAAATTCAATGCCATGGCCAGGATTTGAACCACTGATCTCCTGGTTTCTGTCCAGTTGTTCTAACCCATTGACCTACCATGGCTAATGTCCCGTCCTGACATTAAATTCTCCATTTGACTCATTTTTCCCTGATAAACCACTAGGGGCTCTCACATCCGAGATACACCGTTTGTGGCAACTTACTATCGTAAGTACTTGAGTCCCAGGCTTCATCATTTAACTTTTATTATTTCAGTTAATTGATGGAAATTAATCATTTCTTCACACTAGCCATATATAGGCTAAGGTTTTTGATAGAGTCAGCATGAAAAATTCAATGCCATGGCCGGGATTTGAACCACAGATCTCCTGGTTTCCGTCCAGTCGCTCTAACCCATTGAACTACCATGCCCAACGTGCCGTCCTGACATTAAATTCTCCATTACTATCGTAAGTACTTGAGTCCCAGGCTTCATCATTTAACTTTTATTATTTCAGTTAATTGATGGAAATTAATCATTTCTTCACACTAGCCATATATAGGCTAAGGTTTTTGATAGAGTCAACATGAAAAATTCAATGCCATGGCCGGGATTTGAACCACAGATCTCCTGGTTTCCGTCCAGTCGCTCTAACCCATTGAACTACCATGCCCAACGTGCCGTCCTGACATTAAATTCTCCATCTAACTCATATATTATTTCCCCGGTAGACCACTAGGGACTCTCACATCCGAGATACACCGTTTGTGGTGACTTACTATTGTAAGTACTTGAGTCCCAGGCTTCATCATTTAACTCTTATTATTTTAGTTAATTGATGGAAATTAATCATTTCTCCACACTAGCCATATATAGGATAAGGTTTAACTAAAATAATAACAGTTAAATGATGAAGCCTGGGACTCAAGTACTTACAATAGTAAGTCGCCACATACGGTGTATCTCAGATGCGAGAGCCCCTAGTGGTTTACCGGGGAAATATATGAGTCAAATGGAGAATTTAATGTCAGGACGGCATGTTGGCCATGGAAGGTCAATGGGTTAGAGTGACTGTGGACGGAAACCAAGAGATCCGTGGTTCAAATCCCAGTCATGGCATTGAATTTTTCATGTTGATTCTATGTATCAAATACCTTAGCCTATATACAGCTAGTGTGGAGAAATGATTCATTACCATCAATTAACTAAAATTCTTATATTTCTTCAGATATATAATGTTAAAATGAGTATGCTGTAATTTTTTCATTTGATGTACAAAATAAGTGAACTATTAAAAGCAACTTGCATGATCCTTTCCTATTTTCCTGCTTCTTTTCTTGTTAGGATCCTGAAATCAGACCTCATTGGCAGCGCAGTAAACTGCAAAAGATGTTATGCGTGATTGGCACCTTCGAGGTTGAAAATGAATGCAACAGCTTCCGAAACTAGTCCCTCAATATAAAAATGTAAGTAACAAAGTGTTAAAAACCGACTGTAAATAGTTTTTTCAATGCAAAGATGTTGCGAAATAAACCAAAGTACTCCCATGATCCATATTCATAATGTTTCATTTTACAGATTCACTCCAAAAATGATAGATCAGGTTCAACTGCAATAATAAAATTTAAAGATTATTTTTCAGATAGCAATTTACAGTAGAATCTATGTTGACTTACAATGATGAACTCCTCATTTAGAATATTGATATATGATACAAAATTTGAAATTCTTTTCTTAATAATTACTGGATCCTTTATTAAAATCTTGTTTTTGTTCTCCAATATGACAAATTTGCCTCACAATTTAACAATACAAATGATGTGCATTTACAAATTATATCAACACTATTACAAGGCATAAAGAGTTGTAATAAATAACTAATTTAACACTTTATTGCTACTTGTACAGTACTTTTGAGCTGTTCCTTATCCAGGATGTTGGTATAAACAATCGAAAGTTCTGCCTAGGTTTTCCCAAATGATGGTTGTATTAGAAATGAAGAAAGCAATGACCAAACTTTTCATGAACTTATATTTTTCCCTTTAGTTACAGTATAAAACACTGAGAAGAAGATGTTCTCTTCTTTTGTGCTATAATTATGACAAAATATTGTTGCCTTTAAAAGACAGATGTGACAAATATATTACAAATGCTCTCTTTACATAATGCAGAGTTGTAACTTTATTTCATCTACACAGTAACTACCACAATCATAAACTAACAGTTTCACTGACACAGATATAACTTTTCTCACAAGAAGAAGTTTTGTACACAAAGATTACAGAAAGTAGCCAAACAACAGAAAATCTGCAGCAACATTGTCAACACCTCTCCATTACTACATTTTACAACACAGCAAATACAAAAACCTTAATGTTACACTAAAAGTAGCAAGCTATGGATACTTGAGAAGGTTTTTGCCCACAACTCATCACTTACATCTCTTCTCCCCCTTCCAAATACTTCAAGAAAATTGTTTTTATGTAAGACTGCCTAAAAATGAAGTCACATATGTTGTTTGTTTCTAATCTTTAATATAAAGAAAGAACACCTCCACAAAGTTGGAAGCTGCAACTATGTTCGTCCCTAATACAGAGAAACAATACTCCATCTCTCCGAAATGCAAACTTTAAAAATGTTATACCACGTCAGGTGGGACTTTGTTTAGATTACTTATTTTTTAATTGCTAGAGAACTTTAGGAATATTAACTACCTTTACTGTCCAGTTTGGCAATGTCTTCCATCTTCACCTTTTCCTCACCATCTTGTTTTTCTGTTTTCGGATCCAGTTTGTCTAAACGTGGACGTTTTCTACCCTTAAAACTCCTGAAAAAGATACAAAATGTCATTAACAAGAACTGGAGTGCATGCAAATGTAGAAGTAGCACAAATAAAACTTGCTTCCAGTTAATAGTACAACAAATTTGGACATGATACATTCATATGAAACTCTCAAACCAAATTAAGTTTATTTTTATGTAAGGTATCCTCTACAATTTTTTATGAAAATTGCAACTGGTAACAATTCTGACGTAACATTTGAAAAAGATCTCATTTTGCAGAAACTCAACACACGAGGAAGTGAATCAAGGTTGCTCAAGCGGTACAGAAAGTGAAGGCAGACTGATACAATTTCCAAATTTTTGCGTATAAACATTTCTATTAGTTGGTAATGTATATTATCCATGTTATTAAATGAATTACAAAAAAGTAATATACAATCAATATATTTACTTACAATCCTTGGGTTAATAAACATTTTCAACAAATTTTTAAAGAGTTTGTTATAACTTTGGTTCCTCAAAATAAATATAGTATTAAAAATTTACTGCATTTCTCTAAAAGAGATAAAATTCCTAATAATAAAAAATATGGTATTTATCAATTGTTTCAATTGTGATAAAGTTTATATTGGAAAGACAAAACGTAATTTGGAAACCAGAACAAAAGAACATTTTCGTAACATTAAGTATAAACAAACTGATAAATTGGCCGTAGCAGATCATTTTTGGTCATTTAACCATAAAATAAATCCAGAAGTTAAATTATTAAAAACAATTAAATGGTCTGATAGATTTAATGTTTTGGGAAAATATATTTATTTTAAAAACCAAACACTGTGTAATGAATTTTGAAATACCGACAGTCAATTCTGCTTTTAAATTTGTTTCATTTTCAGATGTTGATAGTACTAAAATAAACATAGTGACATCTAGCGACGCTGGCGTTAATGAGTTTGTTGATATTTCAAGCTGACGATGTGAATGAGGTATTCACAAAATTGCGATCCTTGCCAATTTATAAGAAAACGGTCATCATTTCTTATAAGTGAAGTTTTTTAGTTACAAATTATTATATTTGTATATATTTATTTGCTTCACTGTTAATAGCTTCATATTTTACATAAATACAAATGAGCTATACAATCAAAACACTTTTAAAAGGATTGTACCAAATTTAAAGTACTACTCAGGAAACATTGTTTATTTGTGGCCAATGCTGCAACTGTCCCTGCAGGAAGCACAGCGTCACCAATCTAGCATTACTGCTAAATAGATATTGAGATCAAACATTTGAAACAGTAAAGGAAGCGTCCAAAAACAGGAGTTTTTTCAATTAATTTTGACACCATTGTTACTAAATTCCTCAGACGCATAACCCAACTCAATCTGAAAATCACATAAAAAGTCATGTCTATAACCTAGTCTTGCATACAGATTAGTTCACATACCCATGGATAGTACAATACTACAAGGAACAAAAAAACATACTTCACACAGCACAATATCCAAGAAGATTAAAAAACTAAGCTTTAAAAGCAAACATATTCACAGGACATTCAAAGGATTTACTTACCAGGAAATTCAAAGATCTAGAACAAAATATCAACTTGACCCTCCATAATTAGATACTTATTAATAATGATAAATTATATGAGTTGATAGGAACACTAGACTTCACTTATTTGTATTTGATTAACGCTAGTTTCGATAACTCCTGCTACCATTCTCAAGTTCTTGGTCTAAGATTAATAAGATTGTTAAAATCTAAAACAAAGATCGAAACTCTACAAATCAATAAATCTGGAATATACAAAATAAATAGTAAGAATTGTGAAAAATTTTACATTACGCAAACCAAAAGAAACTTAAAAATCAGAGCTAAGGAACATTTTAGAAAAGTGAAATTGAAAAAGGAGCCAAGTAAACTGTAGCATTTCATTTTTCAAACAAAACAACAAAAACCTTAACCTTGACCCAAATTCAAAATCATTAGAAAGCATAATAGGCCACAACAAACTCACAACTTGAGAGAACATTAATATAATTTTGAGTTGAACTATTACTTCAAGCTCCATATATTGCTAGTGTTTACCTAGAACATAATAACATGGGACATCAATGACAGTTGACCTTCAAGGTTGAAAATGGAAGCAACTGTTCCTCAAACTAGTCTCTCAAAAATTAAAAAGTGAATAGTGTGAAAAAAAGCTAAAGCAAAGTTTATTACTTAAGTTTGATTTATGAGTCACTATGTTTACACTCAAACTTCACTTACTTGTTGTTGTATAATTGAAACGTTTTCAAGATCATTTGATCTCATCCTCAGCTGTTTGGTGACTAAATGAACCTTCCTCTTCTTCCACTACTACAGAGCTCCGATCACTCTGCCATCTGGTGTTAGGGGCACTAAGTTTTAATACTTCATTTAATGCCGGGATTTCAAAATTTATAACTTTATCACGGTTTTTGTTTATGAATATTTTTTTCCCAAATATCCAATGTGATGGGTGGTATCACATTTAATTTATCTATTTAAGTACACCCATAGAATTGGATATTTGGGAAAAAATATTCATAAACAAAAACCGTGATAAAGTTATAAATTTTGAAATCCCGGCATTAAATGAAGTATTAAAACTTAGTGCCCCTAACACCAGATGGCAGAGTGATCGGAGCTCCGTAGTAGTGGAAGAAGAGGAAGGTTCATTTAGTCACCAAACAGCTGAGGATGAGATCGAATGATCTTGAAAACGTTTCAATTATACAACAACAAGTAAGTGAAGTTTGAGTGTAAACATAGTGACTCATAAATCAAACTCAAATATGAATAATACTTCACTGTTAATAATGCTTCTGCCTTTAATATTTACAAAGTTTATTAATTTATTTGGGCATCACTGTTACTAAATTCTTCCAAATATTATTATTTATTGAATATTCTGTTTTTGGATGATGCTAATTACACACACAAATACAGAACTTTTTCCAAAAAAGTTTTATTTTAAATTCAGGAGCCTCTAATGAAATACAGCACTTTATAGGCAAGCTGCAGACAAAGTAAAACAAAAACAGTACAATATACAAAGAAACCTGTACTTCACCTTTGATCTCTTCGCCCTCCTTCACCTTCTTCTTCTGAATCACTGTATTCGTTATCAGGAGCTATTCGCTTATCTAAGGCAGATTGTGGTAGTCGCTCATCAGGGTTTGCCTTATCTTCATCATCATCCGAGTCATTAACTGCATCCTCAGGAATTGCTGAAAAATATAATTAAATATTTAGCATATCTCTAAATAAAAAAGTGATCCAATGATTGAAATGAAATGTGTAGTGTTTAACGCCCGCTTTTACTACATACGGCACTGCAGGCGTTGACACTGATGATACATGAGATGAAGATGGAGCACCGGTGGAATGAGATGGCGGGGAAAACCGGAGATCCTGGAGAAAACCTGCCCCAGCACCGTGTTGTCCACCACAATCCAATGATTGAGAAAAATATAAAGGTATAGTGAGGGTTTTTGATAGTCAACATGAAAAATTCAATGCCATGGCCAGGATTTGAACCAAGGATCTCCTGGTTTCTGTCCAGTCGCTCTTAACCTTTGAGCTACCATGGCCAACATGCCGTCCTGACATTAAATTCTCCAGTTGACTCCTATATTTCCCCGGTAGGCCACTAGGGGCTCTCGCATCCGAGATACACCATTTATGACGACTTACTATCGTAAGTACTTAAGTCCCAGGCTTCATCATTTAACTCTTATTATTTTAGTTAATTGATGGAAATTAATCATTACTCCACACTAGCCGTATATAGGCTAAGGTTTTTGATAGAGTCAGCATGAAAAATTCAATGCCACGGCCGGGATTTGAACCACGGATCTCCTGGTTTCCGTCCGGTCGCTCTTAACCTTCCTTTCCTCAGTCGCACGTTGGCCATGGTAGCTCAAAGGTTAAGAGCGACTGGACGGAAACCAGGAGATCCGTGGCTCAAATCCCGGCCATGGCATTGTATTTTTCATGTTGACTCTATCAAAAACCTTAGCCTATATACGGCTAGTGTGGAGAAATGATTAATTTCCATCAATTAACTAAAATAGTGAGGGTTGCACAACTTGTGCCATAACTATGAGCTATATGATACTGGCTATATATAAATGAATTGACATTTGTTAGTCTTACAAAAACTCAAGGATGGCTGAACTGATTTGTGTAATTTTAGTTTGGAAATATTTGTATAAGTCCAAGGAAGATTTAAAAGGTGAGAAAAAATAGTAAAAAAGTAGCTATTTTATATTCCCATACAGGCTGTTCATACCTGTCAATCAGGATGCATTTATTTCATTTGTTATCAAAACAGACTGGTTTTATATATATATATATATTTCTGTACCATCAGGATGTGAGGAGATGAAGTCCTGAAGTGATAATGGACCTGGTTATTAACTAGTAACAGGACATGCACAAACTTTTATTTAACACATACACCTTTTATTTTTAACAAACAAAAGCATTTAAAGTACAAAGATATTCCACTCCTTGCCAAAGTCTTCAAAGATATTTCACTTATCCCCGACATCCTCAGAGAAAATTTGCAATCTAGAGATATCGTGCTTCATATAGTCGGAACAATGAATAGAAACGTGTGTCTGAAACGCACAGGAGTTATGATGCCTTACAGTATCCATTAATGTTCTGGCATGGGGAAGATGGATACCATTTCAGTATGAAAATGGTTCATCAAGTAACAGGTAACTAGATTAAATAAGATTAATCAAGTAATATATAAAGAGTCAACATGAAAAATTCAATGCCATGGCAGGATTTGAACCACGTATCTCCTGGTTTCCATCCACTTGCTCTTACTCTTTGAGCTACCATGGCCAACTTGCCGTCCTAACATTAAAAAAAGCTACATAGGAAAAACTAAGAGAAACTTTTATTAAATTTTAGATGAGTCGCATTTTTTACACATCTGCTTCACTTTCGTACCTATTTTGAGGACATGTTTCGCAAATCTTCGTTTGCATCTACGAAGATTTGCGAAACATGTCCTCAAAATAGGTACGAAAGTGAAGCAGATGTGTAAAAAATGCGACTCATCTAAAATTTAATAATTTTTTCGCTTCACTGTGGTGTTCCAATACAGTTGAATCTCGATATAAGAGAAACTTGTTAACCAGGCAAAAAGAACACCAGAGGAACATTAAGTTGAAACAAACAGAAAAATCTGCAGTTTCACACCATTTTTGGACTGAAAACCACAACATTGGCCACAACATTAAACTGTTAAAATCTTTAAGTACACCCATAGAATTGGATATTTGGGAAAAAATATTCATAAACAAAAACCGTGATAAAGTTATAAATTTTGAAATCCTGGCATTAAATGAAGTATTAAAACTTAGTGCCCCTAACACCAGATGGCAGAGTGATCGGAATTCTGTAGTAGTGGAAGAAGAGGGAGGTTCATTTAGTCACCAAACAGCTGATGATGAGATCGAATGATCTTGAAAACGTTTCAATTATACAACAAGTAAGTGAAGACTGAGTGTAAACATAGTGACTCATAAATTCAAACTTAAATATTAAATTCTCCATTTGACTCATATATTTTCCTGGTAGACCACTAGGAGCTCTCATATTCGAGACAAATCATATGTGGTGACTTACTATCATAAGTACTTGAGTCCCAGGCTTCATCATTTAACTCTTATTATTTTAGTTAATTGGTGGAAATTAAGTGTTCCTTCATACTAACCACATATAGACTAAGGTTTTGGATAGTCAACATGAAAAATTCAATGCCATAGCCAGGATTTGAACCAGAGATCTCCTAAGTAATATATATATTTAATTCAATATGTCTTTGTAACCATTTATTATTTATACTTGCAGGTGGTGAAACCAACAAAAATGTTAGTTCTATGAATATACCAAATAAGTTGTAAGAATTGTGAAAAATGCTACATAGGTCAAACTAAAAGAAATCTAAAAACCAGAGTCAAAGAGCATTTTAGAAACTTCAGATTGAAACAAGAAGATAAGTCAGCCATAGCATTTCATTTTTGGAATGAAAATCACAACATTGATCCAAATCCAAAATTATTAAAAGGAGTGATAAAACAAAAGAAATTGACAACATGGGAGAACATATTCATATGGAAAACTAAGGACTGAGTAATGAACTTTGAAATCCCACCAGTAGATAATTTGACAAAAAAGTTCATAGTTCCACCACCAGAGAGAGGAGAGCAGATGACAACAGACGCTAGTTGGAGATAGGTTGAAAATGCAGGCAATGGCTTCTGAAACTAGTCCCTCAATAATATCAAAAAGTAAGTGACGAGTGTCAATAAACCGACTACAAATAGTTTTTGTGATTAGTGCTATGAATTTATGGAGACCTTGATCCCATGTATTCCGATGATTCCACCAGATTTACCTTTTGATTTTAAGTGTCTACAATTTCCCATGTGTTTGCACGGGCAGCCAGAAGTTTGTGGAATCAACTTGGAGTTTCTATGTTTCTCTCACTTTGCGTGTTTGCATGTCGTAAAACCATCGTCTTTATATAGATACACAAAAGACAAAAAAACATTGAAGTTGGAAAGAGATTGAAAACGGAGGCAAATGCCTTTGAAACTAGTCTCTCATTAATATAAACAAGTGACGAGTATTAATAAACCAACTACAAATAGTTTCTGAAATTAATTTTGACGTCACTGTTACTAAATTCCTCCAAACACATATAACAAAAAACATTGTTTATCAGAAAGCTTTAAATTGATTAACTTGATTGTAACTGTGTTGTATTTAAACTTTACCCCCAATTACAGTCACTAGCTTCATTTGACAAAATAATACGTTACTTTTAGCATCAGATGTTACACATAATGAAAGTTTTACATTACCTTGAACCTGCACACCTGGAGCATGTGGCAGCATTCGAAGGTTTTCAAATAATCTTGTTCTGAAAACAAGAAAATAAAAAACCACTGTTATGTACATATTCCATGCTTATGTTTTATTTTCTTTACAATACAAGTAATTTCACTTACTTAATCTTTTCCAGATATTCAGGTGTGTTCTGGTTTGCCATGTTAGAAGGGCTGATATGAAGCTTGAAGTCTGGGCCGAAGTACTCAAAGTAGTCATTGTACGGGAGTTCATTAGCAATTTCTGTGCCTAGGGCAACTGATGTTTCGTAGGTCCAGCAGCGAGACACATTACGAATTGTGTAACCACCACCACCAACCATAAGAAACGGCAGACCATACTTTTTGACAAACTCTACACACTTTCCATGTCCTGAAAAATATGTACAATTAACACATTGCTTTATTTGTTTTTCTACTTCCAGTAAATCAAGGTAAACATTTGCAAAAATGGTAAATGCTGCAAAATATTTGTTTTACAGAGACATATGTGTTTTCTTTTTATTACCAAAGACCCATGGATAACATAACCAAAAACTGAAGGGTCGATCACACCAACAAAAGTTAAAAACAGTGTAACATAGTTTTATGTGTTTCATTAAGCTTTTACAGCAAATTAATAATTAACATTAACTTTAAAGAGAGTCGATTAAAGACACTAAACAACACTTTAATCGACTCTCTTTAAAGTTAATTTATCATAACAACACTGTTTTCAACACTTCCAAGAAAGGAATTGTAATAATTAACATCTTGTAAGACTTGAAACTTTCGCGGCGAGCGTTATGGATTATGGCTTCACGTGTGATCAGCCGCGTCAAATTGATGAAGATCGAGCATTCGGCCATTGTGAATTCTATGGCCTTCATCAGGAACTGAGTGATGGCTACGGCATGTGCCACTATTTATTCAATCGGTAGGCAGAGCTCGCTCTGCCCTGGCCAATGACCGGGTGATCAACATCGATTGGCTCGGCTGGCACTGGGCCAAGATGCCATCTGCTTTGGCGTTTTCCGCGCGGTCCATCCCTTGCGCCATGCAGTTGAGTCTATTAACGAAATGCTTTTGATGGCCGGTGTCCAGGCTGAGCTAAGTTGAAGTCCGGAGTCCCTATTGAAATTGTGTGGATGTGATTTTATCTGGATAGCCTCCTTAATGATCCTGTCGAAGTAATTGTCGGTGCATTCCAGGACTGTTGTATTCTTGAAATCAATTCTATGGACCTGCTCAATGCAATTTTGGGCGACTGCTGATTTTTCCGGTTTTAGGAGCCAGTGCAACATCAGGCTCCTACAACCGGAAAAATCAGCAGTCGCCCAACATTGCATTGAGCAGGTCCATAGAATTGATTTCAAGAATACAACAGTCCTGGAATGCACCGACAATTACTTCGACAGGATCATTAAGGAGGCTATCCAGATTAAAATCACATCCACACAATTTCAATAGGGACTCCGGACTTCAACTTAGCTCAGCCTGGACACCGGCCATCAAAAGCATTTCGTTAATAGACTCCAACTGCATGGCGCAAGGGACGGACCGCGCGGTAAGCGCCAAAGCAGATGGCATTGTAGCCCAGCGCCAGGCGAGCCAATCGATGTTCATCACCCGGTCATTGGCCAGGGCAGAGCGAACTCCGTGTACCGATTGAAGAAAAAATATTGGCACATGCCGTAGCCATCACTCAATTTGACGCGGCTGATAACCCGTGAAGCCATAATCAATTAACATCTTGCTGTAGTGGCTTCTGTGTCAGTAGCAACACATAATTGTCATCTGATCTTCCTAATTGTCTTAAGTTGGAATTCTGATGTGAATTAAAACATTCAGATGCATAGGAACTAATATTTCATCACTGAAAAGCTGTTAACCTTACAACTGATTGAGTACAATAAAGCTGATGGACTTGCATTAAAGGGTAAGCAAGGAATTTATACTGGTCGCCAATCTAGAAAGTGATTGACATTTCGTACGGAGAGAGAGGCGACGTTGCCGCTTATTGCTGCCACGTGGAGAGCGCAATAGCATTACGCGTGCGAAGGTGATTCAGTTGCGACTGTAATGGGTATTTTATTATTATTTATAATACTATACAAAAAGACAATAGAAAAGTCGTGGATCTACGTGTAAACGCTAGAACATGCAAGAACACATCAATGTAAAGATCATCGTAACAAAAGAGGCATACCTGTGACTCTTGATGCTTATTGAAGTGGGAAAATGCTGCTTACATAATTTTTCCCAGGAGTTTCTAATTTATACTCCAATATAAAATTATTTGTGGTTGGTTTATTGACACTCGTCACTTACTTTTTCATATATTTATGAGAGACTAGTTTCAAAGGCCCTGGCCTCCATTTTCAATCTCTTCCCAACTGGCAACTGTTATCTGCTCTCTCTGGTGGTGGAACTATGAACTTTTTTGTCAAATTATCTGCTGGCGGGATTTCAAAGTTCATTACGCGATCCTTATTTTTCCAGATGAATATGTTCTCCCATGTTGTCAATCTATTTTGGTTTATCACTCCTTTTAATAATTTTGGATTTGGATCAATGTCATGGTTTTCATTCCAAAAATGAAATGCTACTGCTGACTTGTCTTCTTGTTTCAATCTGATGTTTCTAAAGTGTTCTTTGACTCTGGTTTTTAAATTTCTTTTTGTTTGACCTATGTAGCATTTTTCACAATTCTTGCAATTTATTTGGTATATTCCAGATTTGTTACCTGAAGGAATTTCATCTTTTGTTTTTGAATTTAGTAATTTTAAAATTGAGTATCTATTAGTAGGTGCCAAGATGATATTTTGTTCCTTGAATATCTTTTTAAATTTATTAAATGTTTTTGGATGATATGTGAATGAACTGAATATGCTGTTGCTTTCTTTTTCTTTAATAAATGTGGTTGCTTCCTTAATGGTTTTCTTTAGTTTAGATTTTCTAATTTTCTTCAACACCAAACTTTTGTTGTATCCGTTTTCTTCTGCTATGTGTATTATTGCTTTTTGTTCCTTGAAATATTCTTCTTTTTCCATGGGTATGTTGACTAGTCTGTGTGTAAGGCTGTTTATTTTTGCATGTTTATGTGTAATTGGGTTGTGGCTATTATTTTTTATATAATTTTCTGAATGTGTTGGCTTCCTGTAAATTCCAAATTTTATTTTTGTATCATTCCTGATGATATTTAGATCCAAGAAAGGTAGTTGTCCATTGATTTCCTTTTCTATTGTGAATTTGATAGTCCTTTCTTGCAGATTGAGTAATTTTAATGCATCATCTAAATGTTTACTTGGTACAATTGCAAAGATGTCGTCAACATATCTATACCAAATCTTGAAGATCAATGGGAAGGACTTTTTAATTTGTGTTTCAAATGCACTCATAAATAAGTTAGCCAAAAAAGGTGAAAGTGGATTGCCCATTGATAGTCCTGATTTCTGCTTGTAGTGTTTTCCATTAAAGCTAAAGAAGTTTTGTTCAATGCATATTTTTGTTAGAGAAATATATTCTTCTGCTTCTATTGCTTCCATATCAATTGTAGCTAGCCATTTTTTTAACACCGTCTGCAATTTTTCTGTTGGTATGCTTGGAAATAAAGATGTGACATCAAATGAAACCAGTCTGTCATTTTTGTCCAAATTTATATCTTTGATTTTTTCTACTAAATCTAAAGAGTTTCTTAAATTTGCACTTTCAAATTTTGGAAAACTATTAAATTTACTTAGTAACCATTTGGCCAAATTATATGTGGGGGCATTTATGCTACTAGTAATAGGTCTCATGCCTTTCCCTGTTTTATGAATTTTTGGCAGCCCATATACTCTTGGTAATGTTGGATTATCTACTTTAATTTTGTGCAATTCTTTTTTGTTGATTATTTTGCTCTCTTTTAGCGTTTTATTTGTGGTTTCAATGCAGTACTTTAATGGATTAGTTTCTACTTTTTGGTAATTACTGTCTTCTAACAAATCTTCCATCCTCTTTGTGTATTCTTCTTTTTCCAGAATTACTAGTTTATTTCCCTTGTCTGCTTTAGTATAAATAACCGGTTTCTTTTTAAGAGCTTTTATGATTTGGTTACTAAAATTCTTTTTCTTTTCATTTTTAATCTCTTCTACTATTTTGGAGCATTTGTTTTTTACTGTGTTTTTACTTTCTTCATTAAGTGTTTGTGTAGCAATTTGGATGTCAGCAATGTAATCTTCAATTTGGTTGGAATAATCTACACATGTCTTTAAACCTAGATTCAGCATATTCAGTTCTGTTTTTGTAAAATTTTGGTACTCCAATGTCTAACTTTCTTCTTTAAAATACTTTTCTTTCCCAATCTTAACCTTAATGCGCTTACTGATACCTACAGCACGTGAAGTCCTATCAAGCTTCTTAGAGAATGGAATACTAGACTCCCCTTTCAATTTCTTCTCATCGAAGTATTCTCTCACAGAGCATATTATTTCCCGTGCCTGTCGTTTAATTGGAATACCTTTACCAAATATAGTTTTTGGTTCCCGAGCACGTCAGGTTTTCACTTGTCACTATATTTAGACATAATTAAACATTCATTAAGCACAATTTCAAATGATCACAACACGCGCTCAGTACACGGACTCAGGCACACATAAACCAAGACAAATTGCCACAAATAAAATGCAAAGTAACTTGCCAGTACAGGATCTCTAACTGTTGCATACGTAAATTCTGTTTATGCAGCATTATCAGCAAGAGAAACAAACACCGAGGTATTACGATTACTGCAGCGTTTGCGTAACTCGCTCACCCGCAGTTCATGCTAAGCACGTGTTAGAATATCGGCAACCAAGGTTTAGCATCTACCCTTGTCATGGAAACGTCTCGACTCTGATTGGCCATTTTAATCGTTACCATGACAACCGTTATGACGTACTCATTCCCTCCCATTTATTTAGACCGTTATTCCATGTGGTTACTAACTGTCAATCACATTCTAGTTTGGCGACCAGTATACTTGCAATGTACACTAAACAACTGCAGCAATTTTATGCTAACATAAAACTTAACACCAAAAATGTCAGGTACCAAGTACTTTAGAATGGTTGAAATGTTCAATCAAAAATGGGCAACATGTTATCACTGGTTAAGATTTAAACAGTACCAACAAAAATATGATTTGCTATAATTTTGAGTTGAACTAGTACTCAATGATCCATATATTGCTAGTGTTTACCTAGAACATGTTTCCTAACATTCTCAGCTAATTTTAACTATTGAATTTTAATTTGTTGAACTCCTTGGAGATGACAGGAGCGTTTCTGTTGATATCTTGATGAACTTGAAGTTTGGGTTGTCTTCAAAGGTAGTGTCAAAATTGAACAGTTTTCTTTCATATTTCTTTATGAATATTTTTTTCCTATGTGGTTAATGCAGTGGACCCTGAAAACTTTTTAATAAATGGATTTCTTATATAGAATAAAAAGAAGTATTTCAGAAAGTGGAGTGCCATTGTTACTGAAATTAGGCAAGTGAGTCAACCTTGTATATACTTTTCTCCACTTACAAGTTTCATAAAAAACTTGTAAGTGGAGAAAAGTATATACAAGGTTGACTCACTTGCCTAATTTCAGTAACAATGGATTTCTTCAATTCCTTTCTTGGAAGTGTTGAAAACAGTGTTGTTATGATAAATTAACTTTAAAGAGAGTCGATTAAAGACACTAGACAACACTTACTTTTAAATTTTTCCAGAACATGTTTCTGAGGCTTTGCCTCTATCATCGGCCGGCTCTCGACTGGTTCTCGTTGGTGTAGCTGACGATATTTTGTCACAGGTCTCCTCTGGTGGCGGTTCAAGGAACTTGCTGAACAGATCTTTCTGGGGGATGTCGAAATTGAATACTTTGTTCCTATTTTTTGAAATGAAGATTTGTTCCCATGTGGATAGTTCTTGTTTTCCTAATGAATGTTTTAGTAGTTTTGGTTTTGGATTTATGTTGTGGTTTTTTTCCCAAAAATGTGTGGCAACTGCTGATTTTTCTAATTGTTTATATTTTATGTTTCAAGAGCAAAGGAACACTTTAGAAACATAAAATATAAACAATTAGAAAAATCAGCAGTTGCCACACATTTTTGGGGAAAAAACCACAACATAAATCCAGAACCAAAACTACTAAAACATACATCAGGAAAACAAGAACTATCCACATGGGAACAAATCTTCATTTCAAAAAATAGGAACAAAGTATTCAATTTCGACATCCCCCAGAAAGATTTGTACAGCAAGTTTCTTGAACCGCCACCAGAGGAGACCTGTGACAAAATATCGTCAGCTACACCAACGAGAACCAGTCGAGAGCCGGCCGATGATAGAGGCAAAGCCTCAGAAACATGTTCCGGAAAAATTTAAAAGTAAGTGTTGTCTAGTGTCTTTAATCGACTCTCTTTAAAGTTAATGGATTTCTTGTTTGTATATGATGATTCTCATTCCAAAAATGGCATGCTACTGCATATAAAACAAGAAATCCATTTATTAAAAAGTGTTCAGGGTCCACCGCATTAACCATATGGGAAAATATATTCATAAAGAAATATTTGTCTATGCAGAAAGCTTAACAGCCTCATTTGTACCGTTAGGCAAGAGCTAGAACAGCATCATCTTAATTCTTACCAAACCTATCTGTCTTCTTTGCTGTTCCCTTTGGTACGAAACCAAAAGAATTCAAGAACCAACTTCAGTACCATCGCTGCATGTTGATAATAAGATACTCATAGACTCCCAATCAAAATGCAATGCTCTTGCCTCTTATTATGAAAATATATTTACTACAAATAACATCGTTGATGATGAAGCTGCTTCTGATATTGAACATGAACTGTATGTACATAAAAACAAACCTAAAGTACCAAATAGAATTTTACACACATCGCCAAAAGAACTATCCCACTTCATCATAAATCTTACTATTAAAAAATCACCAGGACATGACCTCATACCAAACATAGTACTAAAGAAACTTACAATGAAAACACTTGTTTACCTGACAGAAATCTTTAACTCCTCTCTAAGAATTGGCTACTTCCCTCGTTCATGGAAAATAGCAGAAATAATGGTTTTCCACAAACCTCAAAAACCGAAACATCTTCCATCAATTAAATTTAAAGGAAGTCGATTAATGACACTAACAACACTTACTTTTAAATTTTTACGGAACATGTTTCAGAGACTTTGCCTCCATCCTCAACCAGCCATCGACTGGTTCTCATTGGTGTAGTTGACGATATGTCATAGGTCTCCTCTGGTGGCAGTTCAAGGAACTTGCTGAACAGATCTTTCTGGGGATGTCAAAATTGAATACTTTGTTCCCATTTTTTGAAATGAAGATTTGTTCCCATGTGGATAGTTCTTGGTTTCCTGATGTATGTTTTAGTAGTTTTGGTTCTGGATTTATATTGTGTTTTCTTCCCAAAAATGCGTGGCAACTGCTAATTTTTCTAATTGTTTATATTTTATGTTTCTAAAGTGTTCCTTTGCTCTTGTTTCTAAATTTCTTTTGGTTTATCCAATATAAATTTGACTACAGTCACTGCATTCAATTTGATATATACCAGATTTTTTGTTAGATGGAATGGCATCTTTGATGTTTGAGCAAATTAGGTTTTTAAGGAGAAATGGTTGACGGTACTAGTTTAATGTCTTGTTTTTTGAAGACTTTTTTGAATTTATCAAGGCTCATGGATGGTAAGTGAATTTTTTGAAAATCATATTAGTTTCTGTAGCTGAGAGGGTTGTGGTTTCCTTTAGTAGCTTCTTCTTTTTTGCTAAGTTCACTTTTTTGTCTACTAATGATTTGGGAAAGTCATTTTGTTGTATTCTGTTTTTGTATTCTTCTGCTGTGAGAGGGATGTTGACGAGTCTGTGTGCTAAACTATTGAAGATTGCCTGTTTGTGGGATTTTGGGTTGTAGCCATTAGCAGACAACTACATAAAAGCTAATAATAATAATCTGGTATATATCAAACTGAATGCAGTGACTGTAGTCAAATTTATATTGGAAAAACCAAAAGAAATTTAGAAACAAGAGCAAAGGAACACTTTAGAAACATAAAATATAAACAATTAGAAAAATCAGCAGTTGCCACGCATTTTTGGGGAAAAAACCACAACATAAATCTAGAACCAAAACTACTAAAACATACATCAGGAAAACAAGAACTATCCACATGGGAACAAATCTTCATTTCAAAAAATAGGAACTAAGTATTCAATTTCGACATCCCCCAGAAAGATTTGTTCAGCAAGTTCCTTGAACCGCCCGCCACCAGAGGAGACCTATGACAAAATATCGTCAACTACACCAATGAGAAACAGCTGATGGCCGGTTGAGGATGGAGACAAAGTCTCTGAAACATGTTCCGGAAAAATTTAAAAGTGTTGTTTAGTGTCATTAATCGACTTCCTTTAAATTTAATTTACTATGTTGTTTTCAAATGCTAAGCTTTGGCAATGAAGCCATTAGCTCTTTTGCTCTCCAATATTTCTGTGTAGTGGGTCCGGCAGGTAGGGCTTTACAGGTTAAGAGATATTCTTCAGCCATTTCCTCTTCTTTGTAGCACAGAGGACAATTTGGACTCCTATTCTGTGTAAGTGTTTGGCCAAATAATCATGTTCCGTAAGTAATCTAAAATTTGCTACTGTAGCTTTATGTAGGATTTCTGTAATAATTTCTGGATTTTTAATTAAAATGTTCCATTTTTTTATCTTTGGCTTTGTTAGATATTGATTGGTTTTGTTTGTTTTTATATTTGCTTTTGATTAATCTTTTTATGGATGTAAAGCGTAAGTTTTTACTTTTGTTCTGAATTAAATTTGCACCTTTTTTGGCAAGAAAATCAGCTGATTCATTTCCAGCAATTCCACAATGTGCAGGTATCCATTGTAATACAATTCTTTTCTGTAGTTTTTGAAGTTGTTGGATCATTTTGTGACATTCTTTAATTTGGATTGACCTCATTTTATATGAACTTAATGCTGCTTTAGAATCAGAAAGTATGACAACATTTTTGAATTTATCTATTCTGTATAGAGGGTGTTGGACTGAAATATGAATAGCCGTTACTTCTGCATCAAAATTTGTTGTGTGGTATCCTAGTGGTTGATTGAATGAGGATAGTGCACACGTAATTCCTGCTCCTGAGTTGTCCAAGTTAGATCCATCTGAGTAGATATATAACCATTCTTCAGGTGGGTATCTATTGTTCACAGTTTCTAATGTTAGTGCTTTTAGTACAGGTTTGGAAGTTTCAAATTTTGTAACTATTTGTTCTGAATCTAATTGAATATTGATTGGTTCAAAAGTCAGTGCGTTTTCTTTGATTAAAATGTTTTCTTTAGAATTAGGAAGATTCAGATCTGTTTTTAATTCCATAACTTTGTGTATGAAACTTGTTTGTGTTTTCATCTTGATTGGTTGTAGTAATCTTTTCTCCCATTTTGTTGTTTTTAACCGTAACATTTTTTCATGTTGTATTAGTGTCTGCTCCTCTAAAGTTAGATGTATTGTATAGTTACGAGTTAAGGCTTGCATTGCCGTGATTGGAGTTGATTTTGCTGCACCGCTTATTAGTCACAGGGCCTGATTTTGGCATACTTTTAATTTATTATAACAACACTTTTTTCAACACTTCCAAGAAAGGAATCTTCCATCAAATCATCGGCCAATCAGTCTGCTTCCAACTTTATCCAAACTTTTTGAGAAAGTAATTAAAAAATGCTTAACAGAATTTGTCTACAAAAACAACATTACACCATCGTATCAATTTGGCTTTCGTCCTCTGCATTCTACAACTCATCAACTACTAAGAGTTACTGAAAGCATCATAAAAGGATTTGAAAAGAAACAGTATACCCCTGCCATTTTTCTAGATATAGCTCAAGCTTTCGATACTGTATGGCACACTGGTTTACTGGTAAAACTACATAGAATTGGACTTCCAGATTTCTGATCAGAATAATTTAAAGTTTTATCTCACAGCGCTTTTTTTTATTGTGAATAGACACTTACAAATCCGATCTTCGACCAGTAGCAGCAGGAGTTTCACAAGGATCAATTCTGGCACCACTATTATTCAATATATTCATGCACGACCTTCCAAATACAAATCCCATATCCACAGCTATGTATGCCGATGAGACCGTTATTTTCTATTCGCATCCAGACTTAAGTACTGCAATCAACAGGCTACAAATATCATTAAATTTAATTTATCATAACACTGTTTTCAACACTTCCAAGAAAGGAATTAAATATGTTATCTAAGTGGTCCAAAATGTGGCGAGTAGTATTAAATACTAATAAAACAGAAACAAAATATTCTCCTTAAGGTCTTATCAAAATCCACCCCCACTGGATCTGCAGGGAAAACATCTAACATGGAAGCCTCCAGAAACACCAGTCAAATATTTAGGCGTAATGCTTGACACTAAATTAACCTGGAATTCTCATATATCTTACATTGCCACAATTGCCATTTCTAGAATTAAAAAGCTGTATCCATAGCTACAGAAGAAATCACAGCTTGGTCTGGAGCGATCAATATTGATATACAAGTCTCTTATATGCCCCATAATTTCTTACGCTGCTCCTGTATGGGGTGCATTCATAGACTTCAGGTTATACAAAACAAATTTCTCCGCAGTATTACAAAGGCTCCATGGTTCATAAGAAATGATCAACTCCATCAGGAACTTGGTATTCTTCCCATACATCTGTACTTCAAATTGATATCAAAGACATTCTTTGTTAGATTATCCGAAGTACCAGGCGCTGTAACCTATGACATTGGATGACAAAACTTCGAAAGGACCAGATTGAAAAGAAAACTGCCTCAAGACATCCTACTCACTGATTCAGAAGATAGTGACATTTCTCGCTAATTCAAAGTATATCCTCTATTTTTCTCATAAAACCACTGAGCATAATCTAACCTCGCATATCTAACCTCACTTTTCAATCGTTATCCATCTTATTTAATGTTATTGTATGTGTTATCCTGTAATATACTTTGTCTTTTATTATCTTTCATTTAAATATGTTCTTAAGTACTAAAATTAGGCAAATGAGTCAACCTTGTATATACTTTTCTCCACTTACAAATTTTTTAATGAAGACTAGTTTCTGGGAACTTCTTCCCTATCCTCAGTTCTATTCCCTAATCTGAGTCAACCACAGAACTGAGGATAGGGAAGAAATTCCCAGAAACTAGTCTTCATTAAAAAACTTGTAAGTGGAGAAAAGTATATACAAGATTGACTCACTTGCCTAATTTAAGTAACAATGGCACTCCACTTTCTGAAATACTTCTTTTTATTCTATATAGTGTTCTTAATTGTTTTCTGTTTGTTTCTATTAAAATTTATCACCTATTGTATATGTTAGAGGACAGTAATTCCTCAGTTGTTAATTTGTATGCAGTATTTATGTAATTTATCAATGGCTTGTATAGCAATACTGCTGATCAGCCAAATAATACATTCAAAAATTAAAAATATTCATAAAGAAATATGAAGGAAAACTGTTCAATTTCAACACCACCTTTGAAGAGAACCTGAAGATACCAACAGAGATGCCCCTATCACCTCCAAGGAGTTCACCAAATCAAAATTCAATAGTTAACATTAGCTGAGAATGTTAGGAAACATGTTCTAGGTAAACAGTAGCAATATATGGAGCATAAAGAACTAATTTAACTCAAAATTATATTATTATGGGTGCATTATAAGTTGGTGATTGACAGTTGAAGGAGTGGGGAAAGAGAGGGGATAGCACCGTTGCCACTTTACCATCCCTCTCCACGTACTAGGCAATGAAGGTGACGGGAAGAGGGGAGGTGGAGGTTCGGTTGCAGTCCGTTGCAGTAATGCACACGCACATATTCCTAGAAATTTGCATACTACAGTATTAATCGTAAGATTGCCGTAAGACTGTCTACACGTTTAAGTGAGCAGTTACCTAAGTACAGCATACGAAATCTTCGGAAGCTCACCCAGGTTTCATCAATCCATACAATATTCTCAAAATCACAAGAAATAATTTCTCGTAGGAACCTACAGCGCCAGGCACATATGTCCGGTTTCTCCAGTAAGATCTTACGTCCATTTAGGTTTTTATAGCCTAATCCTAAGGTTTTAACTATTTTTCGAAGTGAGGTCTTGCCACCTGTAAAAAATCATCCATTTGTAGAGATGATTGCAGTTTTTAAAGTGTAGGATATTGCTTCCTGGTATAATACGCATAAATATGGCAGCGAATGGCATCTTGTTGAAATGGATCCAGGTAAGTGACCGGGTTATATCGCTTCCTCTTCTTCCCTGGAGTTTGTAACTGCGATGTACACGCATGATTTTCTGCACTAGCGTATTTCTCTTTCTCTACTCTAACTATAGTATTCTTACTTACACCAACAGCAGCTGAGGTTCTGTCCAGTACTTTTAAAACGGGAATTATTGGACCCCAATTGTCTCTTTCATCCTCAAAAGATTTTCTTACGGAACATATAATTTCCCTTGCTTGTCCTTTAATTGGGATTCCGTGCGCAAAAACATTTTTGTGGTCTTCGCAGATAGTTTCTTTCTGTCTGTTTCTGTAGCACAAGTGTTTGCGGTAGCCATGAGTAACGATAATTAGCTAAATATTAAAGTTGCACTGAAACACTAAAGTTGATCACAGAAACACTGAAGTTGATCACTGAAACACACGAAGTATATTGCGAAAATGTAAAGCTGTTTACACTGTGTGAAACATTCACTACCTGAAGCAGTACACTCTTAGTTTGGCAGTGATGACAGGGAAAAATACCCTAAGAAAGGGTTGGTCATTAAACTGTAGAGGTTGGTCATTGACCCAGAAAACGTCATAAGATATTCCTTGAAACTAAATCCACACCTGTTCCCTTCCAACAACGCATTCCGTCTCATACTAAAGGGCAACGAACGACGACGGCATTGTGATACTGCTGATTCATAAGCGAAGCAACAATAGGAGCAGTGTCTGTTTACTGAAAACCTCAACATGCCGATAGAATAGCGTCATGCATAAAGCACGTGATGTAGTGCGATAGAGTTGGCAACATAGGATAAGCGGCTCGGGTTGCTATGGCAACAGTTTACTTTTGATTGGTGGATTGCTGGTTGCTAGGCGACGGCAATGACGTGTCAGTGACGTGTTTATCTCCTCTCCTTGTTTTCGCAGCTGAACAGCACGTGGAGGCAAAACGCCAATCACCAACTTATAATGCACCTATTATAATGTTGTGTTTCATTACATCATAGTCCTTACTTACAGTTCATCTCATATACGTAATGTTTACTATGGTTCTATGCATGTTAACTTGGATTATGGTAAAAAAACTGATGTATTTATTGCAAGCTCCCTTGTCATTTAAAATTACAAGTTTTTTGCAAAAAATCTGTTCAATCTTTATGATTACCAATATCAAACACACATAGCAAACAATTCTTTTTTTAACTATAACTTAGTGCTTCATGAAATGGAATGAATAATACTTAATTTAATATTTCCTATCATTCAAACTATCTTTCTAACATTTCTATTAAATCTGATATTAAAAGTTCAATTGTTATTGTTAATAGGAGTAACGTATATAGAATTGTAACCAACTGTATATATTTATATTATTTTGACGAAGCCCAAAATTCTGTACGCATTCCTCTGGTGAATAAATATGAATATACACTGATATTTAACATTTTAATTATATTTTTATATTGTATAAGCCAGTTCCATTAATTTTTTGTTAATCACCCAATTGAATTTTAAAGTCAGTTATTACACAAACTAAGCAAAGTTTTTTCTTTTGTTGTAATATTTTGGTATATTAACATAAAAATGCAAATATTTAAAAAGAATAAATAAGTCAGCAATTAAATGTTCCTGCCTGGACCAAGACATGATTTCCAGACATTATGTAATCATTCTTACATTTAGAGCTAAAGTGCTTATCATATAAATTCTATCAATAAATAGATTCTATTTCTATTCTATTAGATTGTTCTGTAGATCATATAGCCAAGAACCAAGTATAATATTGGCCCAAATATAAGACAGCCCTCAATTTTTGGAAGTTTTCTAAAATAAAGTTATCTAAATAATGAATGCAACTGGTTTTGTTTTTCCTGCACAAATGGTGTGATGCAAATAAATTATGTAAAGTTTCCCAGTCTTTGGTTCTCTCAATTATTTTGCTGATGTGCCAGCATTCATATTCTCCACTAATGCTGTATATTACACTCAGAAACACCAAACTTCCTCAAAGCTTATATGTTGCTATACTGGTTGCCAATCTAGAAAGTGATTGACATTTCATATGTTGCCGCTTACTGCTGATAGGATTACACGTGCAAAGGTGATTCAGTTGCAACTGCAATGGGTATTATTATGATTATTTATAATACTATACACAAAGATAATAGTAAAGTTGTGGATCTCCATGCAAACGCTAGAACATGCAAGAACACATCAATCTAAAGACCATCGTAACAAAAGAGGCATACCTGTGACATTTTGCCGCTTACAACCTTTATTTACAGGAGTTTCTAATTTAGACTCCAATGCCTAACTTTCTTCTTTAAAATACTTTTCTTTCCCAATCTCAACCACAATAATCTTACTGATACCTACAGCACGTGAAGTCATATCAAGCACGCTTGTCACTATTTTTAGACATTGTCATGGATATGTCTCAACTCTAATCGTTACTATGACAACCGTCATGAAGTACTCATCCCCTCCCGTATAAAGTGTTCTTCCATGTGCTTACTGTCAATCACATTCTAGTATGGCAACCAGCATAGTACATTTTGCCCTGACAAAACTTATAATTATTCATGCATTTGTGTGTGTGTGTGCATGTGTGTGTGCGTGCATGTGCGTGCGTGTGTGTGCGCGTGGTATTTAACACTCACTTTTACTACATGTGGCACTGCAGGCAATGAGACTGATATTACATGAGATGAAGATGGACTACCAGTGGAATGAGATGGTGGGGGAGAGCGGAGATCCCAGAGATATCCCACCCCAAAGCTGTGAAGCAATGTGTCAATATCTTCTCGATTCACTTTTATTTTAACAGTTTAATTGATCCAGAGCTTCTGTTCTTTTCCAATGGGGCATAGTTCCTGTCTCAGTGGTTGTGTCAACATTCATAATAGTCAGTACTGGGCCTCTGAAAATCACATTGCTTAAAAATATCCTCATTATGTCTCACAAACTATTTGTAGTTGGCTTATTGATACTCATCACTTACTTGTTTATATTAATGAGAAACTAGTTTCAAAGACATTCGCCTCCATTTTCAATCTCTTTCCAACTAGCATCTGTTGTTGTCTGCTCTCTCTCTCTCTCTGGTGGTGGAACTATGAACTTTTTTGTCAAATTATCTACTGGTGGGATTTCAAAATTCATTACGCGATCCTTATTTTGCCATATGAATATGTTCTCCATGTTGTCAATTTATTTTGGTTTATCACTCCTTTTAATAATTTTGGATTTGGATCAATGTCATGATTTTCATTCCAAAAATGAAATGCTACTGCTGACTTATCTTCTTGTTTCAATCTGATGTTTCTAAAGTGCTCTTTGACTCTGGTTTTTAGATTTCTTTTAGTTTGACCTATGTAGCATTTTTCACAATTCTTACAACTTATCTGGTATATTCCGGATCTGTTAACTGATGGGATTTGATCTTTTGTCTTTGAATCTAGCAATTTTAAAATTGAGTGTCTATTAGTAGGTGCCAAGATGATATTTTGTTCCTTGAAGATCTTTTTAAATTTATTAAATGTTTTTGGGTGATATGTAAATGAACTGAATATGCTGTTGCTTTCTTTTTCTTTTGTAAATGTGGTTGCTTCCTTAATGATTTTCTTAACACCAGACTTTTGTTGTATCCATTTTCTTCTGCTATGTGTATTATTGCTTTTTGTTCTTTGAAATATTCTTCTTTTTCCATGGGTATGTTGACTAGTCTGTGTGTAAGGCTGTTTATTATTGCATGTTTATGTGTAATTGGGTTGTGGCTATTATTTTTTATGTAATTTTCTGAATGTGTTGGTTTTCTGTAAATTCCAAATTTTAATTTTGTGTCGTTCCTGATGATATTTAGATCCAAGAAAGAGAGTTGTCCATTGATTTCCTTTTCTATTGTGAATTTTATAGTCCTTTCTTGCAGATTGAGTAACTTAAATGCATCTTCTAAATATTTATTCAGTACAATTGCAAAGAAGTCGTCAACATATCTATACCAAACTTTGAAGATCAATGGGAAGGACTTTTCTTATTTATTTTGACGTCACTGTTACTAAATTCCTCCAAACACATATATCCTCATTATGATTGGAAAGTTGGAGTTTGGTGTGCTGTTAGCACTTAGTCAGTCAATATTCTATGAGCAATTTGAATCTAGCAATTTTAAAATTGAGTGTCTATTAGTAGGTGCCAAGGTGATATTTTGTTCCTTGAAGATCTTTTTAAATTTATTAAATGTTTTTGGGTGATGTGTGAATGAACTGAATATGCTGTTGCTTTCTTTTTCTTTTGTAAATGTGGTTGCTTCCTTAATGACTGTAAATGACATTTTGACCTCATTTTATCATGAACTGACAGAAATGGTTTCAACAATATTCGGCTATTGTCCATACAGCGGAGCAGTTCATGAATAAAATTAAAGAAATGTTTGAAGAAAGAGTGATCAGTACTGGTGTATGGCCTTCTCACTCCCCCAATCTAACAGTGTGTGGGTAGCCTGAAAGACAAAGTTTACAAGACAAATCCTCATACACTGGAAGAACTAGAACAAAATATTAGATATGAAATCAGGAGCATTACAGTGGCTCACGATATAATGTTTGTTTAGTCAAGGGTGGAAGACACTTCCAGCTTATCCTATAAAGTAAAAGTGTTATACATGCTTTACACATTGAGTTTATTCAGGAGCAAAGCTGGCGGTGCCACAACCAATCACACACAGGTGAAATGCCATGTAAACATTAGGTTTTTAAATGAAGTACCCTGCAGTCCATGCATACAAATGGCTTTTAAAAAAAACATTTTAAGGTAAACACTGTCTTATATGAGATACAAACCTCTAACAGTTAAGTTAAAGCACCCTAGCCTGTCTCCTGTGAGAGAATCAGCACCACACTGTAACACTACTGCACTTGGTTGAAACGTCTCCATCACTTTTGATATTATAGGAACAAAAATGGATTCATAACTTTCATCGTCCATGCCATCTCTCAAAGGAATGTTAACTGCATAGTACTTTCCTTTACCAGCTCCAATATCCTGCACAAACAAATTTCACATCACATTTTAAATAAATACAAAACTGTGGGAATAAGTACATCAAATTATTGTTTCACTTCATTCACTCCAACACTGAACTTCCAAATTTAGATTTTCAGGACTTGCATTACGATCTCTGTTAAAGCTGAGGTTTGCTAACCCTTGGTTATTTTAGAAAAGCTAGGTAACTGTAGGTTAGTTAACATTTGGTATGACTGCTAACATTTCTGTACACAATTTCACAAAGTGCAATCCTGTAACATTACATCTCTAAAAGAGACTTTCTATTATAAATTTCTTGAGCCTGCCAATTGAGTTATATGTATAATAAAATTTAATGTTAGAATTTAATTAGTTTGTTCAGCTTTTGTAAATAATATAGATTACTTCAGATAGTTATGCATGATAGGAGGAACATAAAACTTTTCTCGGGATACCAGCCAGGTAAATGGCGATGAACTAGCTGCCAAGCTTTCTCAAGAGCCAACATGGCTTCCCTCATCAGGGCGATGTGCAGAAAGGTGCGAGTTGTCTCTTATAAATACTAAAAGTTCAGAGATGGGCAGTGACGATTTCTAGCCAATGTGCGGGCTGGAGCCCAGTGATTGGCACGGTCGGAGCAGCCAATAGCTGGAGGGCATTACTGATTGGTCCGGGCTGGAAATGAACTCATGACAAAACTGCTGTGTTGTTGAAGATCCGGGGCAGTGAGATAGCTGCACTTATGAAGCAAAGAGGTCCACATGCTATACACTTGCATTCCGCTGTCTCTATTTATATTATTTGGCTCAGTTCTTATAGCCACGGACTCTCTAATGACATGATCCCAAAATCGCGAGGCTTTGGCAATTATGCTGGTGTCAGCAATCATTAGTTTGTGGCCCTTATTTATGCAATGCTCCACTAAGCCAGATCTTTCAGGATACTTCAGTCTGAAATAGTTTTCATGTTCTTTGCAGCGAACTTCAATTGTTCTGCCTGTTTGACCTATATATGCTCTCCCAAAACTACATGGGATATGATAAACTCCAGGTGTTTTAAGGCCAAGGTTATCTTTTACAGGTCTTATTAACCCTTTTAACTTAGCGGGAGGCTTGAGAATTGGAGGAATTTAGTAACAGTGACGTCAAAATTAATTGAAAAAAAGTATCTGTAGTTGACTTTTAACAATTCATCACTTACATTTTTATATTATTGAGGGACCAGTTTTAGAAGTCATTGTGTCTATACATATGTCAAACTAAAACAAACTGAAGTGTTAAAAAACCAACTACAAATAGTGTTTTCAACATCTCAACACTTCGCTCTTACAATCATTATATAGGATATAAGGAAAAGCTTTGCTAGATTAAAAAATTTCAGAATATTAAATTACAGAAGTTTTGCTGTTAACATACTCTGTGAAATGTAATACAGTTATTCATAAATACTTGTTTAGGTGAAAATTCCCAAAAACAGAAAACAAAGAGAAATCCTGTTAGGAGTTCAATAAGTAATGCAACACATGTTTTTCTCAGCCAATTTTGGTTGGAAGAACCTGACATTTCTTGTGGAACATTTTCAAACATTTTCGTCTCGTAAAGTTTCAGTGACTTCCAATAGGTGACAGCACTATACAGAGCTTTTAAAATGGCGTCTGAAATGGAGGTGCGTTCCAAATAATGGGCGGTGATTGAGTTTCTTTTGGCGGAAAACCAGGGCATCTCAGATATTCATAGCCGCTTGTAGAATGTCTACAGTGATCTGGCAGTGGACAAAAGCACGGTGAGTCATTGGGCAAAGCATGTGTCATCATCGCTGCAAGGTCAAGCAAAACTGTCTTATCTCCCATGTGCTGGGTGGCTGTGCACAGCTGTCTCTCCTGCAATGTTGGAGCGTGCAAACACTCTCATTTGAGATGATCGCCAGATCTCAGTCAAACACCTCAGTGCTCAACTTGATGTCTCTGTTGGTGGTGCTGTCACTATTGTTCACCAGTTGGGATATTCAAAGATTTGTTCCCGCTAGGTCCCTCGATGTCTAACCGGAGACCATAAAGAGCAAAGGAGAACCATCTGTGCAGAATTGCTTGCTTGTCATGAGGCTGATGGTGACAGTTTTTTGTCAAACATTGTTACCAGCGATGAAACATGGGTTCATCACTTCGAACCCGAAACAAAATGGAAATCAATGAAGTGGTGCCAACCAAGAAAAGGTTTAAAGTCATATCCTCTATAGGTAAAGTCATGGCTACAGTCTTCTGGGATGCTGAAGGGGTTATTGTGTTTGATGTCCTTCAACTCTCAGAGAATTGTGCTAATCTTCAAAAATTAAAGAAACGACTTCAGTGTGTTCATAGGCATAAAAATCTGAACAAACTTCTTCTCCATGACAACACAAGACCTCACTCAAGTCTTTGCACCTGAGAGGAGCTCACAAAACTTCAGTGGACTATTCTTCCATATCCTCCCTACAGCCCCGATGTAGCACCGTCAGATTTGCATATGTTTGGCCCAATGAAGGACCCAATCTGAGGGACGCACTACGCGGATGATGAAGTTATTGTTGCAGTACAACGTTGGCTCTAACATCGACCAGTGAAATGGTACAGTTCAGACATACACGCCCTCATTTCAAGGTGGCGTAAAGCCGTAGCTTTGAACGGAAATTACATTGAAAAATAATGTTGTGTAGCTAAAAGATTCGAGAATAACATGTTGTATTTGAATGCTGAATAATAAAACAACTCCTGTTTCAGGGAAAGAAAAATAAAATGTGTTGCATTACTTATTGAACCACCCTGTAATATAGAAATATATTGGACAATTTTGGAGTACTAACTTTAATATATTGATTTATGCTTTCAAGTTCCTTTAGTTTAGTAGGAACATAAACTTAAATTTTGCAGTTGATATGCTTTGTAAAGTTTATCTTGAAATCAGAATAGAAGCTTTAAAGAATATCTATTGGGTTATTATTAGTTGAATTACAATTAAAAATTACTACTGCTATGAATGTTAAAAAACAAATTAAAACAATGAGCAAATTCTAACAATAATGCTAGAGGTACTGTGTAGCAATAGTATAATAGAATTAGGGCAACCAATGCAATTTTGGACAATCTTGTAACTTAACAAAATTCCTCTTGTTCCAAACCTGATCTAGTTATTTTGGCTTTCCTCCTGTTACATAAATATTTTATCTTGGAAGCATTATGCACTACACGTACATCGGAGTTAGCCGAAGGTGCACCAAGCTAGTTCTGTAAGCGTACCTGAGGAGGTCATTAGTTTACTTCTAACAATAACTCATGGTTACAGAGATCAGTGAAAAGTTTAAAAAACCTATACCTACCCTGAGATCACCTGTGCCAGGAAAGTATTCCCCGTATTTATGAAATGAGACAGTCATAACTCTGTCTGTTGTGTAAAATGCTTCCTCCACACCATCGCCGTGGTGCACGTCAATATCAATGTACAGCACTCGCTGGTGATACTTCAAGAGCTCCAAAATACCAAGAACAATGTCATTGACATAACAAAAACCAGATGCTTCTGATTTTTTGGCATGATGAAGCCCACCTCCCCAGTTTATACAGATTTCTGAAGCTTGTTTGTTCAGTTTAACTGCTGCTGCTACTGATCCTCCAGAAGAAAGTTGGCAGAACTCATAGAGTCCATCAAATACCGGACAGTCTTCACCAACATTAACTGCAAAAAAGGACATTCTCTTACAGTACACTAATTTTGTACAAATAATAAAGGAAATAAATTTTATGGATTGAACACTTTACTAATGTGCACATAAATATGCCCATAAAAAATATTAACACATACTAACATAAAACAAAAATTTAAAGCAATTTTATGTAATGTCTTAGCTCTGCGATGGGTGTTTTGCTCAAAAGTTATTGTGTGCAAAACGGTGCATTTAACAAAGTGAGAATGCAGAAAATCAGGAATAACAATAAAGGAACATTATCGGCATGGTTATGGAAGGCAGTAGTTCTGGCGGTCCTATTGATCATCAGTGGAGTGGAGTTAAACCCCAGGCCAGAGACAGGAGATGTAATGACCATGCTGAAGAAAACTGTGGAGGACATGGCACAAATAAAGCAAATAGAAAATAGATTTGATGCACGACTGGTTGGAAATGAGGAAGAAATAAAAAATGAAATGGGAATCTCGAAAAAAATGTTGGAGGAAAGATAGCAAAAATAAATCAAAGATTGGCTTATCTAGAAAAAAATGGAAGACAATAACAGGAGGAGGAACATAATAATTTTTGGATATGAGGAGGAGAGAGAAAAGGTGTTGGCAACAGGTTGAGGATCTTGTGAAGAATAAACTGAAGATTGAACTAACAGGATGGGAAATAACTGACTCATTTAGAGTGGGAAAAAGAGGAGCAAACCCAAGGCCTATAATTGTGAAACTCGCAACAGTTAACCTTAAATGCAAAATTTTAAATAATGCATCCAAGTTAAAAGGAGCAAAAATTTTTATCGAACATGACTACAATGACTACAGCACAAAAGAAAGAGCTTTAAAAGTTTTAATATGTGAGATGAAGTTAGCGAAAGAACAAGGAAGCAAGGCATTTGTTAGAGGACTTCCTTTGTGTATTGACAGTGTCCAGCAGGATATGCGTCAACAAAATTTGACATGGGAATCACATATGTAGGAAATGAGAGAGACAACGAATGTTAGAACTGGAGAGAGGAGAGACGCAAATGACCGAAACACGCGAAGTGATGTAAGAGAGAAGACTAGTAGGACAAGAACGGATGACGGTGCAAGATATGACGTCAGACGATGGGCAAATGAATGTGGAGATCAGCTGAGGGAATCATCGAATAAACGTGTTACGCCATTCAAACAGATGAGCAATTGAATTGAGGAGGTTGGCTTTGGGTGCAAAGGCCGGACTGGATGTTTGGTGTAAGGGCGACATCAGTGTAGTGTCAACTACGAATGGCAATATAATGCAAGTGGAGGGTGCTGTTGGGGATGAAGAAATCAGAATAACGAGCAGCAGCACTAAGTTGGACAGGTTCTGTTTTGAAAGGAAGGACCTAGTATAGGGCAAATCTTTGGTGCTGTTATTAAATTAAATCAGGCCATAGAGATAATATTTAATAAACATCCTGATATAAAATAGTTTTATTTTAGGGACTTTAATGCCAGCACAGTGTGTGAATAACCTCAAATAAGAACTGAGAAACATCATTGCATAATAGAAGAAATAGACAAGTGACAAAGTAGTGATAAAGTGCAGGTTTCAGTCACGTCTTCACCCAGAAGACTCGGACCATGCCACCATTAATGATGTTCACTGCAGACATGAACGAAATGTGTGGATCTTCCAACTCCAGCAGACCATGGCCCCTGAGCCCGGAAAATTCTTCTACCTTCAAATTAGACTTTGGCTGGGAAAGCTTACGACTATTCTTTAAATATTTCTAAATTTCTGTTGCAGTACTTCTAAAAATTACTACTTGTTTCAATGTTTTGCTTTCTGCATCACTGGATTGCTGAAATCTCCTGACCATTCTTCCACTTCTGGAAACTTACGTAAACTTGAGAATGTGGCCATATTAACTTTTGGGACAAATGTTGCTTTAAACACTGTTTGGACATGGATTTAGCAATGCAAAGTTAGACATTTAATTTACAGTGCATCACTTTTGCAAGCAGCATTTAGTAATATGCACAACAAATAAGAAATAGTATTTGCTAGTAATGATATGATTCAGCATGTACTTACACCTCTGCATCTGTTTGTTGTACTCTGACATGTTGTCAGGCCTGATACTCCTTAGGAAACGGACATAATCATCGCTATGAAATTTAGTCATTTCATCTGCTGTAGCTTTATGCGGCCTCTGCAACAAATCCCATTAAATCTTGTTTAACAACTAAGAGACATTTAGTCAGTGCTCTTTAACATTTATTTTTGAGAGTAAAAGTGGCAATCTACTTGCATACGCTCATATACAGAGAAAGTTATTGTGTGTGTGTGTGGGTCATAACTGGCATATGACTGTACAACACTTTAAGTAAACACATGTACAAAATGTAATAAAACTGGCAACAAGTTCCTCACTACTGTTCACACTTTATTCTCTCAAACATGGAATTTCCAAATTAATGATTTTCTTAACTTTCTATTAGTATGATTGTCCTAGGTGGAAACTTGTAGCATTAGATCTTCAAAATAACTTTATTTTCTTGAACCTACCATTTGAGTTCTGTGTATAATAAAATCTAAATTTTGAATTTAATTAGTGTGGTGAACTTTTGTGATCAATATAGTCTATTTCAAATATGGTATGGAGGTATTATCCATCCCAACTGCCAGACCTGCCCTTTTTTTTTGCTATGCAAACACTATACATATATTAACTTTAAAGAGAGTCGATTAAAGACACTAGACAACACTTACTTTTAAATTTTTCCGGAACATGTTTCTGAGGCTTTGCCTCTATCATTGGCCGGCTCTCGACTGGTTCTCGTTGGTGTAGCTGACGATATTTTGTCACAGGTCTCCTCTGGTGGCGGTTCAAGGAACTTGCTGAACAAATCTTTCTGGGGGATGTCGAAATTGAATACTTTGTTCCCATTTTTTGAAATGAAGATTTGTTCCCATGTGGATAGTTCTTGTTTTCCTGATGTATGTTTTAGTAGTTTTGGTTCTGGATTTATGTTGTGGTTTTTTTCCCAAAAATGTGTGGCAACTGCTGATTTTTCTAATTGTTTATATTTTATGTTTCTAAAGTGTTCCTTTGCTCTTGTTTCTAAATTTCTTTTTGTTTTTCCAATATAAATTTGACTACAGTCATTGCATTCAATTTGATATATACCAGATTTTTTGTTAGATGGAATGGCATCTTTGATGTTTGAGCAAATTAGGTTTTTTAAGGAGAAATAGTTGACTGGTGCTAGTTGAATATTTTGCTTTTTGAAGACTTTTTTGAATTTATCATAGGCCCATGGATGGTAAGTGAATTTTTTGAAAATCATATTAGTTTCTGTAGCAGAGAGGGTTGTGGTTTCCTTTAGTAGCTTCTTCTTTTTTGCTAAGCTCACTTTTTTGTCCACTAATGATTTGGGAAAGTTATTTTTTTGTGCTATTTCAATTATTTTGATGTATTCTGTTTTGTATTCTTCTGCTGTGAGAGGGATGTTTACCAGTCTGTGTGCTAAACTATTGAAGATTGCCTGTTTGTGGGATCTTGGGTTGTAGCCATTAGCTTTTATGTAGTTGTCTGTCTGTGTTGGTTTTCTGTAAATGCCAAAGTTTAGTCTGTTTTTATTTCTGATTATTTTTAGATCCAAAAATGGTAAATGCTCATCTTTTTCTATTTCTACAGTGAATTTGATGCTTTTTTCTTGGATATTTAAAAGTTTTAGTGCATCACTGATGTGTTTTTTTGGTACTACAACTAGAACTATCCACATGGGAACAAATCTTCATTTCAAAAAATAGGAACAAAGTATTCAATTTCGACATCCCCCAGAAAGATTTGTTCAGCAAGTTCCTTGAACCGCCACCAGAGGAGACCTGTGACAAAATATCGTCAGCTACACCAACGAGAACCAGTCGAGAGCCGGCGAATGATAGAGGCAAAGCCTCAGAAACATGTTCCGGAAAAATTTAAAAGTAAGTGTTGTCTAGTGTCTTTAATCGACTCTCTTTAAGGTTAATTTATCATAACAACACTGTTTTCAACACTTCCAAGAAAGGAATTACTATACATATATTTTCTTTTTTTTGTTCAGATCCCTCTGGAATAACATAAAATTTCATGTATCTTGTCATTATTGTCCAAAGTATTCTTTGCGGAATACATCCAACAATGATCACCATAACATAATGCTATTATCAATGAAGGTGATTTCTTTTGTCCATTCTCATGGTGGAAACCAAATCAAGTATACAAGTACAGCAGATCTTCGGAGCAATAGGCATTTTGATTTTCCATTGAAAGCAGAGAATACTAAACAGTAGACGTGTCAAGGGCAACACTTTTTGTCAATGTAAGTCAATCCTGTGATTGCTAAATGTAACTTGTTCCATTTGATAAGTTGTGTTAAACATTAATCAGTGGAGACCTGGTTTTACACAGAATATAGCCATTCATTCCAGAGGTTGTGGGTTCAAAGTCAGTACAAGAGAGTGGATCACAGTTTAAAGTTGGTTCATGTATAAGTTATGCAATGCTTCTACAACACTGACCTTCACCCACAGAATAGTCAGCAAGCCCAGATCTAACCTTTCTACTTCCAACTCCTATACTAAGCGAAGTGACAGTCATATGCATATTAAATGTTCATAAAGAAATGAAATCTAAAATTATATATATATGGCCAAACTGAAAAATTCAATGCCATGGCCAAGAGATTCGTGGTTCAAATCCCGGTCATGGCATTGAATTTTTCTGTTTGACTCTATCTAAAACCTTAGCCTATACACGGCTAGTGTGAAGATAAATTTCCATCAATTAACTGAAAATTATGTTAAATAGTTACACACAACGTTTACCCATTAAATTGCTGCTAGTAATGCCTCTTACTATAATACACAAGTGGATAAACCTCCAACATCAAGTTCTTTAACAAGATATATGCTTTCTTGGATACTAAATGACAATATCACATTTGATGAAAATAGTACCAAAACAAAATTGTATGATATAATTCTAAACAATAAGCTGACTCAGAAGAACTTTTTGACTGGCCAAATATTGTCAGAATATAAATATATAACCTTAAAGCCTCCTCCGTAACATCTGGATCTGAATCCTATAGAATATGGACAGATGCCAAACAATGCCTGCAGAAATGTAACCCTTAAAATGAAAGACAAAATGTGCAGCCAATGATTTGAGCAAATTGGACAAATGGAATGGGAAAAGGTATGACATCATGTGGATGAAATAAAACACAAGTATTAAGAAAAAGATGCACTAACAAAAGAAAGAATTATAACAGAAGACAATGGGATGGAAACAGTGATGACTGAAAAGATGAAGATATGTCAGGCGTAGAGGAATTAAAATACAATTAATTGCAAAATTGTTTAACTCAATGTTAAGTTAATGTAAGTGAAAAACCTTTCTGGAACTAATAGTTTTTAACTCACTAGAGACTGTACGATTTCTCTGAATAGGGATGCATGAAACAATTCAGTGATACTTGAGAGGGTGAAGACATCCAATGAGATATTGCTGTCACTGAAGGTCAGGGAAAACAGGTAAGCTTTCCTTTAAATATTTCACTGCTCAAGAACCGTTGTGCAGTCTGTACCAAGAACAGTAATCAAAACAATAACAAAGATAAAACACATGCATTACAATGTGAGCATTCAAAATTAATGGAAAGGTCTCCAGGGTTCCAGAAAATAAGAGTTAGCCAGGTTTAAACTTTGTTTTCCATTTCAGAAACTAGCAAATTAGATTTATATTGTACATATTAGACTCTTCATTGTAGAAATTATTCAACGCAGATACTAAAGAACAAAAACTGGGAAAAATTGAGAAAGAACAAATTGCTTGTTATTAATAAAGCAACCACAGCTTGGTTCAACTAGAGGAATTTAAATAATGGAGATGCACTAAAACAATGTTTACTCTATGAAATTTTCACTTTGGCCTATATATCTTTTTTAATTCATGTCCATCAATGTAAATCATATTGACCAATGAATGAAATGTGAAACGATGCTCAAATGAGCCTAGAATTCATAGAACATACAGCTACCCAACAGTCATTCTTTAGGATGGAGGAAAACCTCCAACATTAAATCATATCAGATGAATGAAATGATGTTCAAATGAACCCAGGATACATAGAACTTGCAGTTACCTGACAGTCATCACTCAGAATAAGGGAAAAACCTCCAACGTTGTCATATCAGACAATAAATGAAATGATGTTCAAAGGAACCCAGGATACATAGAACTTAGTTACCCAACAGTCATCTTTTAGGACAGAGAAAACCTCCAACGTTAAGTCATTTCAGATGAATGAAATGATGTTCAAATGAACCCAGGATACATAGAGCTTGTAGTTAACTGACAGTCATCACTCAGGATAAGGTAAAAACTTCCAACGTTGTCATATCAGACAATAAATGAAATGATGTTCAAAGGAACCCAGGATACATAGAACTTAGTTACCCAACAGTCATCTTTTAGGACAGAGAAAACCTCCAACGTTAAGTCATTTCAGATGATGAATGAAATGATGTTCAAATGAACCCAGGATACATAGAGCTTGTAGTTAACTGACAGTCATCACTCAGGATAAGGTAAAAACTTCCAACGTTGTCATATCAGACAATAAATGAAATGATGTTCAAAGGAACCCAGGATACATAGAACTTAGTTACCCAACAGTCATCTTTTAGGACAGAGAAAACCTCCAACGTTAAGTCATTTCAGATGATGAATGAAATGATGTTCAAATGAACCCAGGATACATAGAGCTTGTAGTTAACTGACAGTCATCACTCAGGATAAGGTCAAAGCTCGGAAAAATCCTTATCTAGGTAAGTCACCCTGACCAAGATTCAAACTTGGTACTCAACCTGCCATGCTTTTATTGTTATGGTCATTGTTATATATTTTCACTACTGGACAGACCTTTTCTTCAGAAGGGAAATAGTGACATTAATTCTGTGGAATATTTATTTTGAGTAAATGAATGGCATGTTCTGATAGAAAATATCCCTGAGTAAAATCCATCTACTATACCAAAAGTGCTTATTTTCTCCTAATATTTTGTTGGCAGCACTGACTGGAGGTTTCAGAGGCAATACTTACATATATTTCCATTTTCCTGTATAGTCCATAGTTCAGTAACAGATTATGTGTCATCCTAATGCGATGGGGCTTCATTGGATGACCCTGTCCATAGTAGTAGTTTCCAATATCACCTGCAAATTAGAATTTACATGTACCAGAACTTCCTTACCAAGTGAAAAATGTGCTGCCAGCTCAAGGCAAATCAGTCACATTCCCATTTCAACCTTACTTTCTCAAATATATTCCGTTTGTAAAGTGCCAGTGAACCTTGAGATAGCACTCCTATACATTTTGAAAACAGCAAATATAGCATATGAAGGGACATGTTTCCACTTGTATGGATAGTTTTGTATTCCAGAGGCTGAGTTTGATTCCCGTGGCTGACGTACCTAACCCATGGTTTTTTCAGGGGGGTTTCCCGGGTCGCCAGGCGAATGCTGGGTAGGTTAATTATGAGGGGCAATCAAATATTAACAGGCCTTTGATTACTGAGCACGCATAGAGTGCCGTATGGGTTCGAGGCTTTTACAGCACATGTAGTGAGTTCCCTGGAAGGGGACAGTAGCTTTGGGAACTCGTTTGGCTCTGTCCCTCAGTTACTGCCGAGATGTCTGAGAGAGAGGTGCATCCAGCTGTTGCACAACGAGTAATAATCAAGTTTCTTGTCAATGAAAATGTCGGTGCAGCTGAAATTTGCCCCCAGTTACTCCCACAGTTAGGGGGAAGAACCCTTTCATGGTCCAGAGTTAAACACTGGTGCCATGAGTTTAATGTGTTGAAAACTTGGCCCACCCTCGCCGCCCATGCACCAGCATCAATCCAGAAAACATCCAAGCTGTTCAACACATCATTGAAGGGGATCGGCACATCACAGTGCTTGAGATTTGTCAACAACTTCTCATAAGCTATGGGAGTGTCCAATCAGTCATTCGAAGGGAGCTCAAATTGAGAAAAGTGTCAGCTCATTGGGTTCCGCGGTATCTAACTGCACAGCAGAAAGCAGTGCAAGTTCAAATGTGTTGCATGCTTCTCATGCACTACGAAGAGGAAGGTGATGCTTTTCTGGACAGAATCATCACTTGTGATGAGACATGGGTGCATCATTACACACCCTATCAAAGAGGGCCAGTATGGAGTGGAGAGCAACCGTCAGTGAAAGCCAAGTCATGACTGTCAGCAGGGAAAGTTTTGGCCACAGTGTTCTGGGACTCGAAAGGTGTCCTCATTGATTTCCTCGAAAAACAAGGACAACAACAAAGGACCATTAATGCTGCTTACTACTGTGACCTTCTTAGTCAAGTTCGAGTTGCTTTCCGGTCAAAACTTCGCAGTAGCCTGATCAGAAATGAGTTCATTCTACAGGATCAATGCCAGTCCATACACCACAGCAGCAACACAGCAAAAATTGGCCGAAATACACTGGACTGCCCTTCCACATACACCCTACAGGCCAGACCTCTCACCATGAGACTTCTTCATGTTTGGTCCACTCAAAGAAACTCTTGGAGGACATCGTTTCACAACCAATGAGGAGGTGAAAGACTTTGTGCGCAACTGGCTCTGCACCTGTACTCGGACTTTCTTTGAAACTGGCATTAAAAACTGCCTATGCATTGGAAAAAATGTATAGAAAAGATGGGTGACTATGTAGAAAAGTAAGAAAAATGTTAATTTCAATTATTCTTCATGAATAAATTTTCTGGAACGAAGGGCCTGTTTATATTTGATTGCCCCTCGCACATTCCCCGGATTTCCTGTTCCTCCTTTCATCTCCATTATCATTTCATATCTCTCATCGGGTGGTCTCTTTCAGGGTAGAAGTGTTGGCGGGTGTCTCGGCGTTGTATGCACGATGATATGCTGAGTGAACCACTTCCTCCTACAATAGGTTGGTTGCCGATCTCCGAACCGGCTGGTGGGACTGCTTCCGATCCAACGGGGGAAGGGGGGGGGGGAATGTCCATTATGAGGTTTCCTTCTAAGTAAAATGTATGGACCCTGCCCTCTTTACTGTCGTGACTACTTGGGGCGGCTGCCCTCTGTCTCCTCTCGCCTCATCCTTCCTGCCAGGGAAGCCCCATTTGGGGGCATAAGGTACAATAGACCAAGACTGGTCGCAGTGCCAAATGCCTTCTGTAGTAAGAAAACAAAAATGTCGTTGACTATAGTGAAATAGTGCTGGGTTTGATATCTTCGTGTTTATTTTCATATTTAACATGAAAGGAGGCAAGAAACAATGTAATTTTAATGTCTGAATAATTCGAAGATAACAATTAGGCTTAGTATTGTCGTGAGCCACTGTTTTGATAAGTGCGGCCGAGGCGCACAAATAAATAGTGTAGCGCGGGACAGATAATGCAGTGCAGAGATAAAGGCTTGCCAAAACAGATAAAGTTAGATAATTAGAAGGTTCTAGAGCTGTCTTGTTTGTTACCGAAAATTGCGGTAATTTCTTGAACAGTGAGTGGAGCTATATAAGCAGCTGCGAGTCGTAACGAGAGTCATAAACAGAGTGTAATCAGAACTGAATTGTGTGTGCTGTATTCTGAAAGTGAACACTTCTGTTTGTGGATGGCGACCTTCGAAGATTGTAATTGTGTATGTGACATAATTCTGCTACTGTAAGGGTTGACCAAAGTGTATTTCTACGAAAATAAAGAACAATTTGAATTTCTGCAAATTGGACTTTTAATTCTAAGAACCCACAAAGTCACAATATTATAAAATAAACATATTGCTCAGAAATTTGTACACAATGCAACTGCAAGCTTAGACGTCTCCTACTTTCTGAAGGTTACTGTAGTTATATTCAGAACTATTTAATTAAAGGTAGGGATTAATTAACAACAAAGTTGTACAAACAAAGCACTAATAAATATTCCGTTACACAGATATAAGAAACAATCGATTATTGGTCACCTAGTAAAGCAGTCTATAAGTTTTAAAACATATAGTGTAGTTTGGTCTCAAGTAGCTAGAAATGTTTTTATTGGTCTAAAAACTCTACATCTTGGTGCAAATGATGTTATCCCACTCATGGAAGAGAATGCTCGTAGAATAAGTGTACCGAGTGAAATGGGAATGACTAATGGGTACAATACCAGAAGTAATCTAAAAGATCTTGATCCCACAAGAGTACATATGGCAGAACAAATATCCCATTATCTCAAAAACTAATTGATACTAAGATCTGAAATTTTTACCACATATTTGCATCCTAAACAGCTTTATTTTAATAAAAAAGTTTCTATGTACATGGATTATTTTTTTAAATTAAAAACTATTATTTTTCTATGAAATTGTAAGTGATTTATTTAAAAAACCATAACATTCCTTCTAACGAAGAGAAGTATTTTATTTCTTGTCAATAAACTGTAAAAGTATTTTTTTTGATAGAGTCAACATGAAAAACTCAATGCCATTGCTATATACTATATACAGTTAGTGTAAAGAAATGATTAATTTCCATTAATTAACTTAACTAATAAGATTTATGTAAAAAACTGAAGCTGCTGACAGTGAAGTAAACTAGGTTATTAATAATAACTAAACACTAGTAACACAACCTCACTTGTGTTACTAGTGTTTAGTTATTAATGTGACTTTGTGGGTTCGTGAAATGAAAAGTCCAATTGCACCACTCAAAAATGTTCTTTATTTCCACCGAATTACAATCGGAACACTTGCCGATTACACACAATTACGTAATGCACACAATTACAATCCACCAGTTTGTGTGTCACAGGTCCACTGCACGCAGTTACGTACACTCCTCCATTCCCTCACTGGGCGCTCTTCACGCTGCTCGATAAGAACTGAAATCGCATTGTCCCTCTATTTATAGGTGGCTAAATGTTTCTGGAGAATTCTTTACCATGGAGGGGAAAAATATTCTGGAGGTTTCGCGTTCTTTCAGGCGGCAAGAGGAGAGGGAAACGAAGATTCAGCCACCCCTGTGGTTTCCCCTCCCTCCACTGTCACGCCTCCGCAGGCGTTACCGATGCCACACGCCCCCCTCTACCGGCCTTCCCAGTTTGCCGATTGGGTAACACTATTAATAACGTAATTTAATAATAAGAGTTAAATGATGAAGCCTGTGGCTCTTCAGTTGTTAATTGAGTTGTTAGTGGTGTAGTAATTGTGTGTGGACATTTGTAGTGTACCGCAGTGATTTCTTTTGTTTGTTTATGTATGGCAGTGGAACAAAGTGCTTATGATAGTCACCACAAACGGTGTATCTCGGATGCGAGAGCCCCTAGTGGTTTACTGGGGAAATATATGAGTCAAATGGAGAATTTAATGTCATGACGGCATGTTGGCCATGGTAGCTCAATGAGTAAGAGCGACTGGACGGAAACCAAGAGATCCGTGGTTGAAATCCTGGCCGTGGCATTGAATTTTTCATGTTGACTCTATCAAAAACCTTAGCCTATATATGGCTAGTGTGAAGAAATTATTAATTTCCATCAATTAACTAAAATAATAAGAGTTAAATGATGAAGCCTGGGACTCAAGTACTTACAACAGTAAGTCACCACAAACAGTGTATCTCGAATGCAAGAGCCCTTAGTGGTCTACCGGGGAAATATACGAGTCAACTGGAGAATTTAATGTCAGGACGGCACGTTGGCTATGGTAGCTCAATGGGTTAGAGCGACTGGACGGAAACCAGGAGATCTGTGGTTCAAATCCCGGCCGTGGCATTGAATTTTTCATGTTGACTCTATCACTATCTATAGTTGAAATTAAATTTTTTTTTAGATAGTATGTGGACAGACGAAGCAAGAGCATTGGTAAGAAAGTTAAGAAGAGTGTAGCAAAAGTCTCTCATCTTCACAGAAAGACAATTTGAATAAATATATGGAAGCAAAGTAGTAGTCCTAGTCACTCAACAGGGAAGCATAGAGCCTTGATAAAGCATGTCGTCGAACTCTGTTGCTTGCCAATGTTTTAATCATATGCCAACATTTTCTGATTTGCTTCATCTCTTACGTGTTATACCATGTTGCCCTAGGTCTTGCTCTATGTCTACTCAATCAAATGTCACTTTCTCTCCTCAATACATGCCTGATCCACTTCCACTTTCTAAATTTAATTTCTTACAAGATTTCATGCTGATCTGCACTTTCCCATAGTTCTTGGTTGGTTATAGTCTCTGGCCAAATTTCACAACCATATAACATTTGAATTAAATAATCTTAATTTAAGTCTTATGGAAATTTGCTTTCACCACCAGATAGATTTCATATGGATGAAGGCATATCTAGCTTTCTTTATTCCAGCTCTTAACATCTTTATCTGAGCTGCCATTCACAGAGATTATACTGCCCAGGTATGTAAATTCATTTGTGCCTCCTATTTCTTCTTCTACCTTAAGAGTAGAATCAACTCTTATGGAAGCAAAGAAACAGTTTAAAGTGCTTCTAGAAGAAACAAAGCAAACACAATGGAACACCCTTCTAGAGGATAAAATAATTATAAATGGAAATATCATATACATTAGTAATGGACAAAATTAAATGATCAGACCCTATTAATTCTTTGGAAAAAGGATGTGCATTAAATTTAAAGGGAGTCAATTAATGACACTATACAACACTTTTAAATTTTCCCTGAACATGTTTCAGAGACTATTTGCTTCCATTGTCAACTGGACATCGCCATTGGTTGACAATGGAGGCAAATAGTCTCTGAAACATGTTCCGGGAAAATTCAAAAGTAAGTCAAAGTATAAAATTGAAAGAAGTGTAGAGACTTTGAAGCACAACTTAGCACAAAAGTGAATAGAGAAGATATTGACACACTTTTTTTTTTTTTTTTGCAATTTACGTCCTCCAACGTTAAGTCATATCGGACGGTGAATGAAATTGGTGAAATGATGCTCAAATGAGTCCGGTGTCCATGGAGCTTAGAGTTACCCGACATTCGTCTTTCAGGATAAGGGAAAAACCCGGAAAAAATCTTATCCAGGTAACTTACCCTGAGCGAGATTTGAACTCGGGACCTCTTGAAAGTGGGGCAGACATGCTACCACCAACGCTACCGAGGCGGGCTATTGACACACTGCTTCACTTACACTGTTTTTTCACAGGACATGTTTCAAGAGCTTTTGCTCTTATCATCAGCTGGAACTCGACTGTCAGGGTTGCAGTAAATGCATAATGCAAAAAGATTAACTGCTGCACCATTCCACAGCTTTTGTTGTTTGCTGTCTTCAGAAGCATTCAAGGATAGCCACTGGCGCCAAGAGGAAGTTTGTTTTTTGTAATTTATGTCCTCCAATGTTAAATCATATAGGACGATGAATGGAATGGGTGAAATGATGTTCAAATGAGCCCAGGGTCCATAGAGCTTAGAGTTATCTGACAATCATCTTTCAGGACAAGGGAAAACCCTGGAGAAAACCTTATCCAAGTAACTCATCCATGAGGCAGCAGTAGTCCCTTTGTTGTACCATGTTGATGTGTTTACGACCGCTTAATTCTAGGTTTAGAAGATGCAACTTTAACAATGTCCTAATTCGATTCGAGAGATGTTGATTTCTCATTCTTCTGACTGGAAGGCTATTAACAGGGAGTGCAAATGCCCACCTCGGTAGCATAGATGGTAGTGTGTCTGCCTCATGTTCCAGAGGTCCCGAGTTCGAGTCTCGGACAGGGTGAGTTACCTGAATAAGGTTTTCTCTGGGGTTTTCCCTTATCCTGAAAGACGAATGTTGGGTAGCTCTAAGCTCCATGGACCCCGGGCTCATTTGAGCACCATTTCACCCTTCAATTCATCATCCGATCTAACTTAACGTTGGAGGACATAAATTACCAAATGGGAGTGCAAAAGCCTGTGTGAGTCAGTTCAGTTATAAGTTGATCAGCGAATATGAGAGTTGTTAACCAGTTGGCATTAAAAGTGAGTACTGGTCTGCAAGCACTGAATGTTGAGAAATACAAGTGCAAGTTGGTGCTTACAACAGCGACAAAGAAACAAGGGACCGACGTGCTAAATCTGCCTACTGGTAAATGTAAAAGTGACTGTCAATTAGCACACTTGGTACTGTCAATTTTTTGAAAACAAAGACAAAACTTGCAAGTGTATTAAATTGTAGCTCAATAAAGGTGTGCTTTGACATAATAACCAACATTCGTCATTCAGGATAAGGGAAAACCCTGGAAAAAAACCTTATCCAGGTAACTCACCCTGACCGAGATTTGAACTCGGTACCTCTTGAAAGTGAGGCAGACACGCTACCTAGGCAGGCTCTTAGGAATTGCATGGGGAGGAGATCTAAAATCCACCATAATCTGCCCAATTTAGGTTTTTGTTTATGACATAAGGACATCATGCCATGAAGAGGATATTGTGCACACAAGGAACGTAGTGCCAAAATCCCTAGTTTAGCATTATTTTAAATTTTCTTACCGTTCTAGAAATGCTAACAGAAATGTATAGTGTATTGAAGCGGCACAGTAACAAAGAAAATTGCATGTAATACTATATATACAGCACAGAAGTGATATTGGCAATAAATAAGAGCAGACAACTGTAATATACTTAAATCTGTTATTTCTTATTTAATTTTGCCTTTTATTCCCCCACTATTCTTTACCATTGAAGTTTAGTTACAGTGATGCTTTGTGATCACTTTGCAGAATCTGCTTCTCTTCTCTTCTTATAAAAAAATCCTTTTGTTATGATTTGCAGATTAGAGCCCTCAAATCTTTGGCTACACTTTGCATTAGACTTCTGAATAATTTGTTACTTGCGTGGGGATGGCTGTGTTATTTATGGTCATGTAGGCAACAGTGGTATCTGTTATGTGAGCAAGTAGCATAAACAAAGGAGATACTAAGCAGTTAAGGAAAAATTGCCCATCCCTTTTTATTAGTGTTACAATTACCTCATTTCAATTTTACAATTTGACTGACTGGAAGTTGCAGGCCGTTGTTCAACAAAATGGACACTCACAAGTCAATGCATGTGTTCACTTATGTGTTTTGCAACTGATAACAAAAACATTTTTAAATTTAATTCTCTGGTACACGGCCACAATACTAGACATGGTAACGACTTGCACAGGCCATAAGTTTATCAAAAATGTCCCTACCATACAAATATATATATCAGTCCTCCCATTACCCCTGAAATTTTGTAAACCTATTTAAAAACACAAAGGAATACCTGCTCATATTTCATAATATCCCTTCATTTCCCAAACATTAATCTTCCTTTATTGTAATATATTGTGCTTATGTGTTGGTGAAAAAAACTCAGAAATCACAAATATTACATGGTTGTACGGCGTGTTCTATATCCTTAAGCTTGGCTGCTCTAGATTGAAGGAACAAGAAGTAATACACCATAGCAACAGCACAATAAAACTTGCATACATCAAGGTCACAAGTTTTAACTATATTTCTTAACTTTAATGATTAAATTTATGAACAGCAATACTCCACTTTGGGACTAGTGCTAAGTATCAAGTTAATTTGAGATTACTTTTCACAATACTTCAATGGGGAATTATTAATCCTAAAAATAGCATGAAATGATTATCTTGCATTTCTTAAAATATTTTATTTTATGTCTATATCATAATCATAGTAATCTACTGCCCTAAAGCATATCGCATAAAATAACATATAGGCTATGGATTATCTCCAAATTAAGTTTCCGTGTTGTTTTCATACTCGGACTTTCAACTCTTGACAAATATTTTAATTTCGTGAGACCGTAGTATTTTGGTTTCCTGTCGTTTATCACGTAAACATTTGTGTTAAATTTTACCTTAAAAAAGAACTAAAGTAAAAAATTTAATCCTTGTAAAAATTTTATTTGATAATGAAAAATTTAAAATAGCCCAATTGTTAATGTATAAGGCACTAACTCATTTTTAATATTTCAAAAGCTGTATCGTGATGCACACCGCCATAAATTCTACGGTGCTACGAACGCGGTTGCATTGTGGTTTTCCTCATTGCCATTCCGAAAACCATTCAAAATACAACAAAACTTAGCGATAGGTCATTATGTATATTTTATATTTCAATTAATGGAAGAAATAAATGATATTACAAAAAATGCACTTAATGGTAAATAGAAATAATAAATCACAGCTCTTATTAGATAAGCGGGCTGTATTAACAGCTTATATTTCCACAACAAATATAAGAAGAATAGATGTACTAATCGTACTTACTATCATAGTAATAACAAACGCGCTTTTTACTGTGAGGCTGTGTCGCCATTGTACATTTATTTTAATTTTTCTATATACTTTCTCTATATATACTTGCACACCACTTTTGAGTTTGTACGGCCATACACACGAACTTCACTGCCTTCTGTACTCTAACCCACAAAACACCAACCAAACTAAACGAGCTGTAGTGAAATGTTGTTGCCCAACACGAACAACATCGACGTAGCTGAATGGGCAAGAGCTATTGAATCCATCATGCACAAATCCGTGGGGAGGAAGAAGTGACATTACTTGTTTTCGTGCCAAAAGTATGAGGGTGATATTGGATGGATAATGATAGGATATTACGGATCCAGTGTTGTTATATTATTAAAGCAATTAAGGTAAATTATATATTTCTGGAGCCCAAAAATGAGAAAACAGTGTTAACAGCGAGTCGGTCATCTGTCAGCACCAAGTAAGTATTAAAATGTTACAAGTTTTTTTGAGAACTCGTAATGTAGTAGTATTTAACTTAAGAGCACGTTGCTTGGCTGCATGAATATGCGTCAGTACCTCTTTAATTTAAAATCTACGAATTGTGTTGTGTTCAGCTGTAGGTGAAAAGTAACGCAATGGAAGCTGTAAGGTGGGTTATTAAATGCCCAGCACAATGCACAATTATGGTATATACTACAGGCAATTACCTCAAATTGTGGAACAATTTCTCTTTAATTAAACATATATATGTTGTTTTTTAATAACTCAAGCGGTAATGGTTCACTGTAGCGCAGAGTTACGCTCGTAATGCCGAGAAGTTCACAAAAACAAATGCGATCTGTATCTTAGAAAAATGCATAAAAATGACTGTGTTGGTTGAATGTAGCGGAGCATAGACATTTATGGTTTTAAAACCGCCTACAATGTTTATCATATGTTTTTCGTGATATACATTACCATGGATGTGTTTTGATGAATTGAATTCATCACAAATATGGGAAGAAAAGAAGACAGCTGATTATATGAACATTTGTGAAATTTGAACATCAATAATTACCGTATTTAGGTCGTCATTTATCTTATCAAGAATATATTTTTCGTATTCTTCAGTGAAGAGTACAAAATCTAACATGTTTACATCTGAAAGTAAATGCCACAGGCATAAGCTTAAATTGGCTTTATACCAGTTTTTTAAAAGAAAAGTTTCTCCTTACCTGTTAAATTTAGTCAACTGTAGTAATTTATAACTTTAATATGAATGTATAGTCATTTTTGTAACTGGCAGGAAGGAGACTGATTATCAATATATAACAAGCACTCAGCATTGTTTCATCACAAAAAGAAAGAACCTTTTGCTATAGTTATTTTGAAATAAAGAAAAGAAAATTAAGGCAGTGTTGTAGTTACATGCTTTGTTTGATTTTGTTAAGAGCAACTCTAGGGGATCTGCTTTTCTCCCTTGCATTAAATAACTTGGCTGAAATTGAGAGAAAATTGTACCACCATTTCTACCTGTTGGACATATTTCTATATGAATATGATGTTACATTAAAATACACCTTAGATTCTATTGGGAGCATATAAGAATTGTTCTAATTCTCTTTTGAAAATGTTTTACCTCTTATGATTGTCTAATAGCTTTAAAAAGCATAGGAGTTGATTATAAACTTTTACTGTAGAATAAATAATTTTTAATAATAATTACCTTTTGGAATTTTTGGTTAATTGATGGAAATTAGTCATTTCTTCACACTAGCCGTACATAGGCTAAGGTATTTGATGGATAGAGTCAACATGAAAAATTCAATGCCATGGCCGGGATTTGAACCACAGAACTCCTGGTTTCCGTCCAGTTGCTCTAACCCATTAACTAAAAATAATAAGAGTTAAATGATGAAGCCTGGGCCTCAAGTACTTAAGATAGTAAGTCACCACAAATGGTGTATCTCGAATGCGAGAGCCCCTAGTGGTCTACCGGGAAAATATAAGAGTAAAATGGAGAATTTAATGTCAGGACGGCACGTTGACCATGGTAGCTCAATGGGTTAGAGCGACTGGATGGAAACCAGGAGATCCGTGGTTCAAATCCTGGCCATGGCATTGAATTTTTCATGTTGACTCTATCCATCAAATACCTTTTGGAATGTTTTTAAGTTACTCATTGATTGACCTGCGTAGATCTGTATGTCTACTACTGTGATCATACATAGCAAAGTTTGTAGTACAGCCGTCATAATTATTTGCAGGATAACTCAGGAGTAAATGCAGTTTTACTCTCAGTTAAGGGTGATGATTTTAAAGTTTTTAAATAATGTTCTGTGGAAATGACAAGTCACACCTAGGCTTATGCACTTAGGAGCCAAATGAGAGTTCTTCTGACTGCAAATAGAAGTGGGGATTGTGAAGGCATTTCATGATAAAAAAAATCCTGTTAAAAATTACTTGTCAACCTAGTAATTAAGGTTATTCCTTGTTATTGCTCCAGTTACATTTGAGAAAATTATTTTGAAAAATCAAATATTGATTCACGTGTTCCCTTTGCAACAACATATGTACTGTCCACCCAACACAAGAAGGCAAAGCTGAAGAATGTGTAATGTAATCTCATTTGCTGTCTGTATGGTGTTTATGCTCTCCGTCTGGTTATGATAAGGATACTATGTTTATGTAAAATACACATTTTTGTCATAACTCACCCCACAATATCTCACTGAAGTTACTGAAACGAGCATTAGATCTGGCAGTATGGGTGACTCATATGTACTCTCATACACTCATTTCATAGTAAACAGATCCACTAACAGAGCAGATAAACAGTTCAAGCTCCTCTCTCTCTTCAGGCCCCGCTTTTCTTCTTGTGGTGGGTAGACAGTACATAATACCTATCACTGCAGTTACTGAAACGAGCATTAGATCTGACAGTATGGGTGACTTATATGTACTCTCATACACTCATTTCGTAGTAAACAGATCCACTAACAGAGCAGATAAACAGTTCAAGCTCCTCTCTCTCTTCAGGCCCCGCTTTTCTTCTTGTGGTGGGTAGACAGTACATAATACCTATCACTGCAGTCACTGAAACAAGCATTAGATCTGACAGCATGGGTGACTTATATGTACTCTCATACACTCATTTCATAGTAAACAGATCCACTAACAGAGCAGATAAACAGTTCAAGCTCCTCTCCCTCTTCATACCCCACTTGTCTTCTTGTGGTGGGTAGACAGTACATAATACCTATCACTGCAGTTACTGAAACGAGCATTAGATCTGACAGCATGAGTGTCTCATATGTACTCTCATACACTCATTTCGTAGTAAACAGATCCACTAACAGAGCAGATAAACAGTTCAAGCTCCTCTCCCTCTTCATACCCCACTTGTCTTCTTGTGGTGGGTAGACAGTACATAATACCTATCACTGCAGTTACTGAAACGAGCATTAGATCTGACAGCATGAGTGTCTCATATGTACTCTCATACACTCATTTCGTAGTAAACAGATCCACTAACAGAGCAGATAAACAGTTCAAATCCCTCTTGTCTTCTTGTAGTGGGTAGAAAGTACTCTCTTGGCAGTCAGCTAAGCGACTTGTCTGACCACAAAGTGCATGTTTTGTGCTGCTGGCTCTAGCTTTATAATTATTACTCCATGCTCAGAACTTTACGATCAGTCCGGAGGCATGAAGCCAGTAGATGTATGCAGGGTAATTCACACCTTTTTGTCATCTTCTACTGATAAATAAAGAGGAAAAGCTAAAATAATTGAAGAATCATTTTGTGACAACTTACAGACTGAAACTATTACTAACGTGTAACGGTTTGCAGTCTGCTGTTAATTGGACATAGTTCTTGGATATGTAAAATATGAAGCTATTAACAGTGAAGCACACAAATATATACAAATATAACAATTTTTAACTTAAAATTTCACTTATCTTATAAGAAAAGTGTCATTATTTCTTATAAGATAAGTGAAGTTTTAAGTTACAAATTGTTATATTTGTATATATAGTTCTTGGACTCGGTTTTCCTTGCTGAAACTGAAAGTCATAGTCATTTTTAAAACTAATCAGAAACTAACTTACAGCTTCTGTGACTTAATAATGATACCCCATATACTGGCATGTAAAAGACTTCCTGAGAAACAAAAGTGATGTGATCCCGGTGATTGATGGTATTGTTAATTTAGGTTCTGTGACTGAGGTACCTGGAAGTGAATTGGCTTCTATTTACGTAGGGTGCAATGAATTACTGTCGATAATCATTGATTCTTTGCTATATACAGTAAAAAAAAGAACATCTGTCGTCTTTGCTATCACCCTATCATTGGAGGTAATAGACACCGCCTTCTGGGTGCCTCTACCTGAGAAATGGGTCCGGTCATCACATGGTGGGGAGAGGTCACCCTGAAGGCCGTAGTTGCCATATGGGGAGTGTTTAGGTTTTGTTTTGTTTAATAATTTATTTTCCTGATTTTCTTGTTATCAAAAACACTTAAACTTTAAGATTTGTTAAGTTTTTGTTTTCTATAAAGCCCACTAGTGACATTAAATACCATAAGAAAAATGACAAGGTGACAACTCAGATGCTAGCTTAGAATCACTCTCTCTCTCTCTCTCTCTCTCTCTCTCTCTCTCTCTCTCTCTCTCTCTCTCTCTCTCTCTCTCTCTGTTATACAAGAGTAAGCATGTCTGTTTACATAGCACTGTCTTTTTTATATTTCTTTGCATGTTCCAACTTGTGCTGCTCAAATTGTTCAATGTACACATAATGTTTCCCTTTTACTGCTCTGCTTGCAGACTTAGGCCTAACTGCTCTAATATTCACTGGTCAAGTGCTCCTGTGCACTGCAGAGTCATCGTTGCTGACAAGGGAACTATCAGTGTACTCACACTGCTACACATTTGAAAATCTAATGGTATAATGTCTGCTGTATATAAACCATCTGCTGCTGAGTAGAACCACAACACCCCAAACTGAAACCTGGAAAGTGCTACATGCAACCACTTGCAAATCCCTTGTCAGCTCTGTGGGACAGCGATCCTTGTAGACTGTTGCCCGTCAGGGGAATACAATATATCCTGTACAATATTGTGTTATGTCTATATGTTCCTATGTTTTGAGTACTTCCAGCTATATCTGCACACAGGTCCCACATAGAGCAGAAATGATGTCATACAGGTGTGAGCGTAGTGATAGTTCCCTTGTGAGATTGGCCGTACTGCAGTCCTTGCAGATTGACTCATGATTGTTCTGCTCTCAGACTGACTGAACTACTAAGCGTCACACTGCCTTCTATAGCCTGACAGTTTCAGCGAGTTTCTAGAAGTTAAGTGGTCTAGAGTTCCAGAAATTGAACATGGCTATCCTTGTATGTTGCATTCTTTTCAATGAAATGGTTTGACTCCCACTTAACCTAAGCCACTTTGTGTCTAAGCAGTTAGACCACTCAACTGTCACCAAGGCAGCCCTGGTTGAATCCCAGGTAACTGCAAAGTGAGATTTGTGGAGGACAACACAGCACTGGGACAGGTTTTCTCCGGGATCTCCAGTTTCCCCTGCCATCTCATTTCACCGGTGCCCCATCTTCATCTTATGTATCTTCAGTGTCGCTGCCTGCAGAGCTGTATGTAGTAAAAGCAGCGTTTTCCACATAATCTCTCCATGACAGACACCCGCCATCGCTATGACAATACTGTTTAGCTAATTATGGTTAAATTGAGTTAGATATTTGTTAGCACTTTCATCACTTACACTTAACTGGTTTCAAGAATTCTTGCTCTCCTCTTCAGAAATGGCTGACTGGCTCTTAGCGGCATCCTTTTGCTTTGGTTGTTTTGTAGTCACATCTCGTTGTGGGGTGATGATTTTCCATGATGGATTTGGCAGCAGCAATTTAAAATTTATTAAATTATGTTGGTTTTATGATTTGAATTTCTCCCAAATATCTGTTTTGTGTTTCTTTGATTTTATGAGTTATGTTAGTAGTGATATGGTGATTAGCTGTCCAAAAAATAGTGTAACACTTGTATTTTTCTATTTCTCCTTGTTTGCATTTAATGCACTTTTCGTACTTAGGTCAGTTACAAGATAACATTGTTGCGATTGGCGGCCGACACACACAAAGGGGCGGATAGTGTAGCGCGGAGATAAAAGGCTTGCCGAAACAGATAAATTTAGATGATTGAAAGGTTCATGTTTCGTCTGGTAATTTCTGGAACAGTGAATAGTGAACATTCTACAAATGTCTAGAAATATGAGTTGAGGGATATAAAGGAGGCCGTGAATCACCAGTCTAGAGAGAGTCATAATGAGAGAGTCGAAATGGAACTTGATAACTGGCTGCATACAGCTGTGTTTTGAAAGTGAACTCTTTGTTTGTGGATGTGGCAGACGACCTTGCAGATTGTATTTGTGTATGTTACGTAATTCTGCCACTGTAAGGGTTGACCAAAGTGTGTTTCTACAGAAATAAAGAGCATTTTGAATTTCTGCAACTTGGACTTTTAATTCTACGAACCCACAAAGTCACAATGTTAACTTAGGTGTTGCATCCTAAGCTAATTTTGAAACCATGGAATCTTGTCATCTCATTCATATACATACACTCACTTTGGCAGTGGAACCTAATCTCAGGCTATCCGCAGCATTCTTACATTTTACTGTACATTTTTCATTTTAATATTGGCAGTTCTTCAGTTCTGTCATACTGCAATAATAAGAGATACAAAATCCATATACTAGCAGAAACCAAAGGCAACAGGTGAAGGAGTTTGTCATAATGCTGTAATAGTTCTACATTAATAATTGATTTACTTGTTTACGTAGAGTTCTAAAGTGAATAAAGTTTGTACAGTTAAATATCACTTGATTTGCCTCAAACCTAACTACTGAGTTGCTCAAATTGCTATGTGATTTTCTGGTTAGCATCTGCAAAAAGCACTGTTTTTGTCTACTGTTTAAATAACCGTGCAAAACATTCATAAATATTAGAAATAACAGAGGTCAGTAAATGTAAGAAAAATGACCTTATACTGCTATCTGTATTACAGTAAAGAGGTCTGATTTCACGTAGTTTTAAGTACAGAATCCTGCCTTGTTTGTGCATAAAACGTGGGAGAAGTATAGATATGCTTTTAACCACATAGAAAGTTGAGGACATTGAAAAACCTAGAGAGCTTTTTTTAAACAAATTTGCAAATAAGTTATTTGGAGAAAACAAATAACATTCGGCAGCAAATCTGCCTGCAGATAGATGAGAAAAAACTGAGGAGTGAAGTTACAGCTGCTCTGTATAAAAGGCATTCATACATATCAGGCAATTGAGTTTGCTTAGTAAAACATTTGAATAACTCATTACTCGGTTTGAATTAGTAAATGATGGGATTCGGAGCTCAAATGGAGAAAACAAAGGACATACATGTTATTTGTGTTATGCTTCTTCATTCTTGTAGGGTCTTATTTAAAATCCAAAATATTCTTAATCTTGGAAATGAGTCATTCTTTCACACTAGTTGTGTGTAGTACAAGGTTTGGATAGGTTGAGTCAGACTGAAAAATTCAATGCCATAGCTGGGATTTGAACCTTGGATCTCCCAGTCTTGTATCATTGAGTACAATGGCAACATGTAGCATAAGTAGTGGTCTGAACTATGAAGCCAGGGACTCAAAATGCTTATACGTTGTAAGTTACCATTAAAGTAGTTGTCAAGTGTTTATGAGAACTCCTAGTGGTTTACTGGGAAAAACATGAGTCAGTTGGAGAATTTAATGTCATGTTGCCATGGTAGTTGAATGGTTAAAAGCAAAGAGGTAAATGTTGCTCATCTTTTATTGGAAGTTTTGCTCTAGAAATTAGTGTTACGGTTAAGTATGACAGATTCTGTGTTCAAGCCATTTTTTTAATAAATCTTAAGAAACTTTTAAATGAAAAATATTTTATTCTAGACAACTTTTAAAAAGATAATTGCCAAAATATGTATCACAGCAGAATCTCGTTTTCATGGATCAACTGGGACCAGGGCTGATCTGAGTTAACGGAAATCCAGGTTATCCAGAGGATGATGGGAAAACAAAAAAAAGTACATCTCCAAAATATGTTTAATGGAGTTTATAAATTACTATCGCCACACTTTCACCTAAAAATGCACACAATGTATGTAGTGTAATAGCCTATGTATTTATACTGTACTACAAACTAGTCGGTAGTAAAAAAGGCAGCGAGCTTCTGCTGTCTCACTTTAGTGTATCACTTATTTCACATCCACTTTAACACTAGGTGCTCTACCGACTGAGCTAAGGGGCCAGCCAATAAATTAAATTGTAGGATAACAAAATTCACCTGTAAGGCTGTTGTGAATCTATTTTGATGTTAATAAGATGTATTAATGATTTTTTTAATTTAGTGGCAAATTTTAATTTTGAACAAACTCAGGATAATTGAGTGGATGATCATATTACCTTTAAACTTGAAAATAAAATGTAGATCAGTGAACTTTATAAGGTATTAGTGAACTTTATCTTCCTCAAGATTACTTATAGTGAAAAGTTATAGATGCAGTAATGTAATTACTCCGAGAGGAAGTGAAAGAGAAATTGTTCTAGTTTCATTTAATGGACTCGCGCTAATTTTTCTACTCCTGTACAAGCTATTCTCACAAACACTTGATGTTACTGAAATAAACACTTTGTTATTAATTTTCATGTAAAACGTGGGAATAGAGTAGACTTGAAGTTCGGTATTCTATTTTCTTTGCATTACCAAGAGACGATAAAAAGCATAAGAATTTTCATGGGAAACAATACAAAAGATTAAACAAAAACATTTTCACAAGCAAATTATTATGGCAGATATCTTACTTCCTCTCAAAAACTTAGTTGGAAGGATCTCCAAAATAAACTTAAAACAATTGCAGATCTATCTAGAAAGTCATCTGTTGCAATGTTCAGATTAATGACAGGCTGTGATTGAGTGGCCATTTGTTCAAGTTTGGATTAATGGCTTTCCCACAGTGTTTTAATGAACATTGGTCACCTAACTATATGTAAAACTCTCAAAAATCAATATGATATAGTCTCTAAATATGTGAAGCAAGAACTGAGCATTACACACACACACACACACACACACACACACACACACACACACACACACACACACACACACACACACACACAATTGAACGCTTTTTCAAAACTCAATAGATGCAAAATTTTACGAAATTGAGTTATATATAGTATCAGCATAATTTTCACCTTCTGCATCGTTCTGTGAAATCAGATTTTGCAAAATTTGATTCATGTCCTGTGTAGAAGATAGGGAATATTAGCAGTTTTTTTCAAAACTCGATAGATGCACTTGGCTCAGTTATAGCAAAATTCCATAGATGCAATTTTATGATCCAGCATGTAGCAACCTCAATTCTATGAAACGTATGTTGGCATGGACTGCCATCTCACTATTGCAATTCTTGGAATTCTCATTCATTTTTGCAAGCTTTGTACACTGATGCACTGTTGGTAATAGCTGCGAACTCACGTTGTGTGCTTGTATTTCATGTTCACTTCTGAAAGCTTTGTTATACTTACACAGCATTTTTATTCTTAGTTGAGACGTTGCACAGTACTAGGCACAATGGACAGGAGCTCATTGTGAAACTGTACCAGCCATAGAATGTGCGGGAAGTAGAAATAAAAACAAAAAAAAAAAAAAAAAAGGAAAGGAAATCAAAATGCAAATCAAGGAAAGCTCATACTCAAGCAATTTCATGTTCACATGGCCTAGAGTCCACTCCACGAAATCCTAAAAGTAAAAGGCATAAGCTCTGTGATGTAGCTGATTTGACTTCTTTCCATGCTAAATAATATAGATCAAGATAAATTCCTTATGAAAAGTATGCATATTACATTTCCTAATCGCAGAGTGATGAAGAAAGAAGCTCCATATATGAAGCAGACTGTTGGCATTAAATACAGTGTGAGAATTAATGTTGGCCGAGTATTGTCAGTATGCACTGCAAGCTTCCAAGGAATCACAGGGGTGTCAAAAGATAGATATCTCTCTTGGCTAGAAAGTTTCACTTAACCGGGAATGCACCAAAGGAAACCAGAGGAAGTGACAGAACAGGAATATTACAGAAGGGCATTTCTGCTGCTATAAAGCAAGACATTGAGAAGTACATATGCAGAGCAAGCCGTTATGGAAGGGCAAAATCACGGAGAGGATATTACTTCCATAACTTAATATCTGAAAAATGTGGAACAACTTTTGCAAAGAAAGATTAAGCAATCTACCAGTCTGCTTACTGTCAAAATATAAATACATATTTTAAAACTTCTTCAATTTTTCATTCCGTACACCACACACTGACACATTCTCCAAATGCAAAATGGGACTGATGAAGATTTAAGACAGAGGCAGACGTGGAAAAGAAAAATGAACTAAGAACCATGTACAGACTGCACAAGTTGCATTCAAAAAGATTTTATGTGATATTGAAAGAGGAAAAAGCTGAGGCAATCACTATTTGCTCTGATATGCAGCAGAAACAACCACTGCCTAAACTTTCTGTTAGCGAGGTATTCTATGCAAGGCAGGTATGGCTGTATAATCTATGCATAATGATTCCATCTAAAATGCAGAACAAAGACAACATGGTTGGAAACTGAATCTGCCAAAGGCGCAGGTTGCCTCAGCTTTGCACCACTTCTTGTTGGAACTGGAAGAAAGGATGTCCAGCAACACTCCTACCGTCCTAGCGTTTATTTGCTCTAGTCAGAACAAGAATAGTGTGATGATGTTCATGCTTATTGCTTTCTTGGAGAAGAGTAAAACATCTTCCCGCATTTCACATATCTACCCAATATGTATGCCTCCTGATAGAGTGAGCAAAGAAAAGAAAAAGGATGTTCAAAATCTAGTTAAATCTTTTGAAATTCCAGAAGCTGCAAAAGAATTTTATGAAGATTTACTAGAAGATACCAGTAACGATTAATGCTTACTTATAATCATATTGTTTGAAATTTCTTTGTATTCAATAATCAAATAATCCTTATAAACATTAACACATTGGTTGTATAATACATTATGTATTATGAAAAGGTGAAAATAAATAAAACATAATAAATACATAAATAAAAGTAACAAAAGCAATAAATGACAAAAATAACTGAACTTCAAGAGTTAATTTCTTGCGCATGCAGAAAAGTTAATCAGTATCTATCGGTTTTTTGAAAAAACTCTGCATTTTCAAACCTCAAATTTGCACTAGTTAAATTACGGTATTTGTTTCTTTTCACATGCAGTCAGACAGTTTCAGGAAGGAGAATTGAGGATTATAGTTGCTGTGCTAACCAATTAGTATTACCAATAAATAGAAAAAACTTTATACGGAATAAAAAGAAGTATTTCAGAAAGTGGAGTGCCATTGTTACTAAAAAAAACTTTTTCTCAGAAACATTTTGTGCATCTATTGAGTTTTGAAAAACCACTGCTCAGTTCGTTGTGTATATTAAGATTTTGTCTCTGTGTTACAGTTACACAAAAGACATTCAGAACAAAGGACTTCTGAGAACATTTTCAGAAAATTCAAGATATAGATTTCATTTGTCATGAAATTATCCTAAATGTGTAGTGTTTTAATTAATATCATTATATTCTTTTTTGAGAAAATGTGAATTTTTTAAAAATGTTCCACATAAAGTGGTGTAAGATGGGGAATTTATTTATTTATTTATTTAAATCTTAGTGTCATATCCTTTAATGATCCTAAATTTAAATATCAAGTTCACTATTTAACTGAATTGGTTTCCGAGTTATGCTGTTCTCAAACACAGGACCTGGATTGAAGGGGCCTCAAATGCTGATATGGTATTTTGGGTGGAATGCATTATGTTGTATGTGTGCATACTTAACTGGTGATTAGTTTGGTGTTATGGTTAGGGATTGATTTAGCACTCATATGCACTTGAGATAGAGCGAAGTACTTTTGGAGAGGATGTCATGCAAAAGATTAGCTTATCTATCATACATGCTTCCTGCTTCGTAGCAGACGGTACACATCTCTTTAACAGCTCAAGCATGTGAAGGATATTCAGTGTAAAGGAAATGTAAGTAAGTGATATTTGACATATGTCACATTCACTTTTTTCCTTAAACTATTACTTTGTTTCTTGTTAACATAAGTAAACTGCAGAAGTCATCATATTACACATTTTGTTGGGAATACAGAGTGGTTTTGTGTGATACATTGAAATGACCATAAGAAAAAGCAAATCGTAACTTGAAGAATATACAAATATCTGAAAATTCAAACTATTAATAAAGAATATTTCACAAACGGTTAATAATGAAACGTTTTTACATAAATTGTATCTTTAACAATTTTTTGGTGTGCGTGTGGTGTAAGAATTTGTGTATCCCTTACAGTTCAGAGGTTCTGCAAGTTATTCAGAAGGTTTCATGAGCTATTCCCAAAGAATTAAAGATACATATTTTATTTGTTGTTTAAACATTTTGGAGCCAGTTACGTGAAAATAAAAAAACAATTTTTAAACTTTTATGTAAATATAAAGGGTAATTTGACAGCAGATACTTTGTGTCTCATGCTTCTCCAAATTAAATGTTTAGTTACTCTATACTCAGATATACAAAATGTTTTTATAAAAATGCATTCCTAGCAATTGAGTAACCTGAAAATGAGTATCCAATGAATACCACCTAGTAAGCTTAGTATGACAAATTATTAATGTAATGACTACAATAATAGTATTAATAACAACCAATGTTCTTGAAGCTGTCAAGACTAGAGTGGGTAAGCAGTGATCCACTGCCACACATTTTCCTTATGTATTACAGTATTGCTAGTTTGCTTACGTGTTATTGGTATTTTCTGTGAAAGCATTCTCAATGGTTAAGAACAACCAGGCAGTAACCAGGAGATCCAGGGTTTAAATGCCAACTATGACTCTGAATTTTTTAGTCTGACTTGACCTGTCCAGACTTGATTCTGTTTTGCTTTGCTGTGATCTTAAGATGTTGCATGGAATGATATAAGTATTTGCATTTTCTGTTGAGTAACAACTATTTTCTACTCCAGGTAATTCTGTTAAGTTTTAGGAGGATTGATTAGATTAGACTGAATTGCATTCAGTGGGCTGTTTCACTTGTAGCCACAAAAGACTGTAAACATTGAACATGTCCAGAAGTATGCAATTTATTAGCATATTTACCTGGAAATTTAACATAAGAGACACATTATCTGCAGACAATATGGAAAGCAGAAGATCCGTGCTTCAGATCCCGGCTGTGGCATTGAATTTTTCAGTGTTACTCTACCTTTCCAATAGTTCATTACGTGATAGAATTTAAGGAGTTAACAAATTGTAGGGGAAAAATATGGGATAAGAAATGGGACAGAGTGAGCAAAGACGTAGTGGTATTACGCATGTTAACAGGGATGAATGAAAAGAAAAATAGATGTATAAGAGAATTCTTATATAAGTTAAGAGAAAAGTGGATTGGGAGAAATAAAGCAAAGGTCAAGAAATGACACCAAGATGCTCAGGAAAACCAAAGGCTTACGGCCAGAGGGCCTGAGTCAGTGAGTAAGTCTTAGGGTCACCAATTTTATATATTTGTACAAGATATAATAATAGTGCTTGTTAGCTGTTAAAGTCATTGTAGTGAAAATGTAATGGAAACTGTACAAATAAATATAAATAAATAAATACCTTTGCAATAGGAAAAGCAATTTCATTTGGCTTTTGCCAGTACATCTTAACATTTTTGCAATGGATACCATTTTATCATTTGTTCAATAGATATACATTGAGATAGTTTTTGAACAGGAGTCAAAGGTTTATTGGCAGAGATTTGTCATTTGTACAGTTAGATTCTACTTAGAGAGCTATATAAGCGTTATCAGGATAATTTGTCATTGAGATAATCTTGTACTGGATAAAAGTACCAAAATTATCAATTTTTCCTTTAAGATCATTAGAAGAGCACCAAATATTTTGATGGTTTCATAGTGTACACCTCTCCAGAAGCAAGAAAGTTTAGCACTAGGACAATAGATATTATACTTTTGTCTAGTGTTTATTATATGAATTACATTATTTGTTATAAACAAGACCTGATTGCATGCAATAGAGAAATTAAAATTATATTATAGAAAACTTCTCAGGTATATATTCTCTACCCATTACGTAGAAAATGAAGCTAGCTACAGTGAAGCAATAAATATTACACAAATATAAATATTTGCCACTGAGGCTCCACTTATCTTAAGAAATTGGTGTTAATACTTCTTTCTAATGGAGATCGATTTCACAAACAAATCGCTTGTGTCTTCAGTCCAGAAAAATAAATGCCATTGTCAAGGAATCTCGGTTACCATGTTTTTCTTATGTTTTTTTTTTTTTTTGTAGTATTACCAACTTCTAAAAACGAAACAAACCTAAAAACAGAATCAACTCATAATGAATTTTTAAATACCAGCAGTTGATTCTGTTTTTAGGTTTGTTTCATTTTCAGATGTTGGTAATACTACAAAAAACATAAGAAAAATATGGTAACCGAGATTCCTTGACAGTGGAGTTTGTTTTTCTGGACTGAAGACACAAGCGATTTGTTTGTGAAATCGATCTTCATTAGAAAGAAGTATTAACACCAATTTCTTAAGTGGCAAATATTTATATTTGTGTAAAATTCTCTACCCTTTTGTCACCATAAGCTGAAAGTAAATAACTTGAGCTTCTTGGAGTATATAACATTGTGTTAAAGTTGCTGAATTCTCCTGTACAGGAAGCAGTGTCAACACAACACTAATGGGCATTTTCCATTTTATTTTATCTTGATTTTTATGACTATAATTAACTCCCCCCCCCCCCCCCCCCCAAGAAAAACGATTTAAAAGATTTTGCTCTCTCCTTGTTTTCTGTACTTGTTGATATATCTTAAGATATGTTACTATTTAGGTAGGGCATACATGTTTTAGGTATTCTAAACTCTCTCTGAAAGTATTTTTAGCAAAAGGCCCATGTTCGTGAGCACCATAACGCAAACTTGGTATTTAAATTTACCATTTACCAAAGGTGTAACGGCCGCGAGTCTGCTTCACGTTCAGGAGGTCCCGAGTCCAAATCTCGGTCAGGGTGAGTTATCTGGATAAGGGTTTTTCCAGGGTTTTCCCTTATCCTGAAAGACGAATGTCGAGTAACTCTAAGCTCTATATACCCTGTGCTCATTTGAATATCATTTCACCCATTCATCATCCGATATGGCTTAGCGTTGGAGGACGTAAATTAAAAAAAAAAAAAAAGTGTAACACAGTAATTGTCAAGAAAACCGTACACCCAAATTGTTTTTTTGCATGGACGTTTTCTGTTATCCCTTTAACGTCTTTTTTTATTTATTTTTTAATTGAAGAAAGGATGTGTAATGTATAGGTTCAGAACAGCTCTGTAAAGAAATCGCTTGACTTTCAGCTTATATTCTAACATTAGAATTGCTCACATCTGCTGATTCTTTGCACGAGTTTCCTTGAAGAGGCGCGCCCCATTGCGTATTACTGGGAGTCCCCTCTGGGGAGCCACATGGCCGCACAAGATGACGCAGTTTAAGCGCTTTAATTTATACGCGTTTTAGAAAGCTCATTTATAACCAGCAATGTCAACGAAGAAAATTGATTTTTTTTCTCTGATACGCAAACCAAAATAAATTATAAAAACAGAATTACGAGCTTAAGAAAAGTTATAAATACTTACCATAAAATAAAACACAGCATCCGAACCAACATCAAGTGACGAAACGTTGACTTAAGATCATTAATATAGATGATAAAAAGTACAGGTCGTAGTAAATAAATAGAGAACATAATCGAATGTTAAATTGAAGTAATAAGATTGGCTGTATGACTCATGGGACCTCCCTCGACGGACTTCCCCGCTATCGACTGAAGCTTTATATAGTTAGCCCGCCATAGGAACCAAGTGTTACCGCAAAGTGGCTTTATTGGGGAATAAAGTAGTAAACGTGTCTCGCTTTTGCTATTTTGTAGTTTCACAGTTCAAACCTGTAATAATGAATATCTCGGAAACATCTAACGCCATAAATAATTGAACATCAACATTTGTCTATCTCTTACAGTTTACCAGTTATTCAAAAGTCATTCAGAACTAAGAGCACTGCTAAGAAAATTCCTATCAAGTTCAAGGTATATATTAAATTTGTCAATGAGGTTTTAATTTAAACTATGTGGTCCATTTTTATGGAAATAAAAAGAATGGAAAAGTTCCCTTGTCAGGGTACTTAGGAGTGGGGGACATCTTTCTGGAGAATTTTGGACTGGTATTTGAGCAGTTTTCAATTTTGGGGGTTATATGTTCTCAGACAATAATGTGTTATCTTCTAAAAATGGTTTAATTCACATAACCTTTAACCAAGAAATGCATTTCGTAAATTGGTTTATTTAATGATGTGTTTATCTTTTGTGTAGTTCGTTTATATCTGCTTTTACACGATATAAAAATCATTATATTGAATTGGACTTCACAGACTACTTCAAAAAAATTCAAAACGTCCATTTTATTTATGTAAATACCGTAAATCCAGGTATCTTAATATAACAGCCATTGTAACATAATTGAAAAGGAAAAAAAAAAAAAACATGTTGCATATAAAGGGTAGTTTGGAATTGGAGATTTTCTTGAAAATATTTGTGTAAGGTGGCGAAAATTGTAATGAAGCGCTGTTCCCCCAAAAAGTCAGCAGAAAAAGAATAACTAGAAAATTCATTCCAAGCTATATCCTATTTGCTCTGGATACAGCGTCAACATCCGCGGTGCTGCGGACAATATAACAGTTGCTCATTCTACTGCATTTACGCATTCGTAACCTTCAATACCGTGCTTCGTAGGTTTTCGGAAGCAATCGCGACTCTTCGATAAGTAGGAAGCACTGACACATTTTGTCACGTGAAGTCTATATAGCGTGTGAATAAAAGTTCATCTTTTGTTTTATGTGTCGCTTTTAAATACAACTGTAAGTATATTTCAATAGCATTAGCAATAGTATTTTACGTAGATTGGTATTTAGTGGAAACAAATTAGGAAATACATGTGAAGTTTAAAGTTATTAGCAGAAGTGTGTGAATTGCATACTTTCTCCATATTAGACTAACAGTTCACGCGGTGTGGGCCAGCGAACGTCTGAGTGGAGAGGGGAAGCTTGTAGTGTGAGCAGGACCTACATGACTGTATAATAGAAACAGTATTAAAGAGTTGCCTTAGTTCTTTGAGTTTATTCTCTTATTTTAATGACAATTATTATTTGGAGCTTCTCTCACTTTGAAAATCACGCCTCGCTACTGGACCTACGTGTGACTGTACAATAGAAAGAGTACTAAAGAGTAGCCTTAGTTCTTTGAGTCATTATTCTCTCTTATTTTAATGACAATTATTATTTGGAGCTCCTCTCACTTTGAAAGTCACGCCTCGCTACTGGACCTACGTGTGACTGTACAATAGAAAGAGTACTAAAGAGTAGCCTTAGTTCTTTGAGTCATTATTCTCTCTTTTTTTAATGACAATTATTATTTGGAGCTCCCCTCACTTTGAAAGTCACGCCTCGCTACTGGACCTACGTGTGGCTGTACAATAGAAAGAGTACTAAAGAGTAGCCTTAGTTCTTTGAGTCATTATTCTCTCTTATTTTAATGACAATTATTATTTGGAGCTCCCCTCACTTTGAAAGTCACGCCTCGCTACTGGACCTACGTGTGACTGTACAATAGAAAGAGTACTAAAGAGTAGCCTTAGTTCTTTGAGTCATTATTCTCTCTTAGTTTAATGACAATTATTATTTGGAGCTCCCCTCACTTTGAAAGTCACGCCTCGCTACTGGACCTACGTGTGACTGTACAATAGAAAGAGTACTAAAGAGTAGCCTTAGTTCTTTGAGTCATTATTCTCTCTTATTTTAATGACAATTATTATTTGAAGCTTCCCTCACTTTGAAAGTCACGCAGGTTAATCAGATTGGACACTAAAGCAGCAGTAGTGACGTTATCAGACATAGAGGCTTGTGTTTCCTTCGCGAACCGCAGTATATCCTGGTGAGATAATTGCTTACTTCATTCACCATCAGTCAAAGGATTAGCTACCATTCCCAACACCCAACTGCATTGACATGGAAAATCTTTAGACAATTTTGTTCTTTATAAAGTGTCGTTAAAAGGATTTTAATTAAAAAACGATATGTTTAATTTAGTTTCATAATGATAAAATGTATATCTTGAATTTTCTGTTAATGTTCTCGTAAGTCTTGTTTATTCTGTATGACGTCTGTATAACTTGCAAACAGTAACAGGTACATAAAATGTACATTTTTGTGCACTGTTTGTGCAAACACTAATACTGCCTCTACTACTTGTAGTAACTGTAGGGAATGTTGCATTCCATTTGGAGATTTCACTGTAAATACGGTGAGAAAAAAATGTTTGGTCTACAATATTTGTAATCAGATAAATCTAGAACAGTGAATTTCTAATTACAATGACAATTGATTTTATTTATTATGTAATTTACGTCCAACGTTGTCATATCGGACGATGATTGGAATGGGTGAAATGATGCTCAAATGAGCCCAGGGTCCATGGAGCTTAGAGTTACCCAACATTCGTCTTTTAGGATAAGGTAAAACCTCGGAAAAAAACCTTATCCAGGTAACTCACCCTGACCGAGATTCGAACTCTCGACCTCTTGAACGTGAGGCAGACATGCCGCTACCGAGACGCTAATAATAATAATAATAATAATAATAATAATAATAATAATAATAATAATAATAATAATAATAATAATAATAATAATAATAATAATAATAATAATAATAAATGTTTTTCTCGCACATAAAGAAAACAAAATATTTCATGGCCTACCTAAAGTTGCTCACAAAGTCGGCAGATAACATGGTAGATAATATAAACAATTCATGCCTAGCTTTACATTTCGGTTCATTCGCAACTTGCTTTCAAATATTGTACTTCAGTTAATTATCTTTGTGGTACTTATGCCTTTTGTCATAAAGATAACGATGATTTCGAAATAAAATAATCAATTTCTCGTTAAATGACTCCATATCTCTTGTTTTTTTTGTTCTTGTGCAGTGCGATAGTGTTTTTTCTCTCTAATCGTCAAACACGAACATGAAAGCTTGGAGTTGGTTAAGTCTGGCGTTCATGCTCCAGTTGTTTTCGGGAAGCAAGCCTGGTGAAAAGACGAGCATATTCGTCGCCAGGAAAGTTTCAGGTCTTATTTTAATAATGTTCCTGTTAACGAAAATCATTGTGAATGGACTTCTTAACTTGGCAACAAGCTTTAGTGTTAGCCTTGCGTTTGCGATAACTTTTCTATATAAATGGAATTTGACTGGTTAACCATAAAATAAGTATTACGTCAGTGTATACACGACCGCGTGGAGTCAAGGTACCCAAGCCCAAAAACTACCATGTACTCAAATATATTTGATATTGATTTGAACTTTCAAATAATAAAAACTTGAGATCTATAATGAAATCTATATCTTGAATTTTCTATGAATGTCCTCAGAAGTTCTCTTTATTCTTAATGACATATCTTGTTAAAATTCTGACAGTCGTGTTTTTTGTGAACCATTTGCGAGAAACTGTTTTTTATTGGTTTGAATTTTCTGGTACTTCATACTTTTCTCAACTGCAAATTCTTGCCCCCCCCCCCTCCCCCGCGGTCATTCAAAAGATAAGACTTACAAATCGTCACGCCAACTATGAATATAAAACAACGAAATGAACAATGAAGGTTTGTGCTTTAACAAGAAGTGGGTAGTGCCCACCTCTGTAACGTGGTGGTAGCGTGTTTGCCTCATGTTCAAAGGAGAGTTAACTTGGGTTTTCTCTTATCCTAAAGATGACTCTCGGCTGGCTAACTCTAGCCCTAGGCTCATTAAAAACATTTCACCTATTATGTGACTTACGTTGGAGGATGGTTATTAAAAAGGAGAGAAAATAAGCTTTTATGTATAGGACCAGTTTGTTGAATGGGTAGAGAAAGTCATGTAAATGTAACGCATCGGATTTCAGCGCTTTATTAACAATAGACACTTGTATGATGTTCCCAACGTAACAACAAAATGACAAGTGCCGTTTTTCATGTGTTTGCTTTTGCATTTGTCAGAAGGCGAGCGATTGAAAACAATGGAAGCTCATGATTCGCGTCAGTAACTTTTGTAGGTTCTCGTGAATACAAAGCACAAAGCCGGTTACTATGGCTTCAAGAGCTTCTAAGTGGCCATCGAGGGTAAGCACATGAAAAACATTTCTGGAAGCAAGTGGTCACCCCTTCTCTTAACCCCAAAGATCCCTAACATAGTTTTTCGCAAGCTGGGATCAATATTGTCGGCAATCTCCCCTCCCTACTCAATACAGTTTAACAAGCAAAGAAAAAGAATAGCTTCCCGTTCATCTATTGTTTGTGAGATTCGCCCAGTCGTTAAAACATGCATACAAATTCAGCCTCGAGGGAAGTGTGTGCGTGGCTTACAAAGATATAGCATAAAGAAACGCTTGGAAAAAAGAAAACAAAAGAAAAAATATCTGGTGTGTTACATTCACAGGACTTTTCCCTACCCTATGTCGTTTATTAGTGGACAATTTATTTTGTCTCTGCTGTAATTTAATCGAAACATTTATATTACACATTTCAGAAAGAGAATAACGATAGTCAAATGTTTGAGAACTGAACGGTTTATGATGCTATACCTTTTCCATGCAATCACAAGAAAAGCTGAATATCGAAGGACTGTAAAAGAATGACAGAATACTGACTAATTTGAATCATTTAATGAAATTTTATAGGTAATGTTATATGGCACGGAAAGTGTCAAGTGTTTTTGTCCATCGTTTAACGTATGCCAGTTACACAAGATTGTACAGAATCCCTTTCCGAATGAAGGCTGTTCTCAGAAAATGCAAATGTACGTTTCATTTGTCACGAAAACTACCTTAAACAGAATAGTTAGGGCCACTTTTCGAAACATTTAGCTTTAAGTAATTTAATGTGTAGGTTTTCGTGTCGCGTCCTCGGACGAAGTTTGCTATTTAAACGACTTTTCATGTTTATAACTGTAACACGACCCTTTTATTATTTTTTTTTTATTTCGGAGAGTTTAAAACGCATATTTTTACTGAATTTCCGAAATCAAATTATTTGGGGGAATGCACTCTGCTGTCAGCTGCTCCAATGGACGGGATGTGCGTGCGTGAGGGTAGATTAAGTTACCTGATAAACTTAATGGAGACTAATAATAATAAACTACTTGGAGTAATCGACTTTTGAGGTTGAACAATTAAACTATTTCTGAATCTTAACACGGGAAAGTGTCACTGACTTCTGACGTATCAATATTTTACCATTTCTGTAATCATAGTGAGAAACGTAACTTGTTGCGAGTCGCGGAAATGTTAAATGGAAAGTTTTTTATAGTGACATTCACAGATATAAGGATTATCCACTGGTAGTTCCGTTGGATTAGAAAAATAGCTAATTAATAAACTATAATTACAATTTAGTATTTAAAACATATACATAATATAAAATATCCATGTTGCAATTGTTATTTCAACAACTGCATTATTATAAAAGTTTGGAAAATTCGGTTTGGGTTCCCTTGCGTTGAGTGCCATCGTCTAGGATAATGTGCGAGAGAGGGAGATATGAAACGAGTGGCAACGCTGAACGCACTAACGCATCTGATTGTCGGCGTTACATAGCTGCGTTACCCAAGATGCAGCAGCGTTACTTTTTAAACTCAACTCCTGTATCCGTTAAATTATTTTTCAATGAGTTCGAAGATTATTGTTAATCTTCCTCTTTGTTCCTTATTGTAATTTTGTACTACCCTGGCTATGTGTCTGAAGACCATACATGATATGTGGTTTGATAATCCCTACAAATACAACAAAAAGTACTCTGAATCTCATCTCTCTCTCACAAATACCTTATCTTGTAGTACATGTGTGTGGCCAAGCTTGTTATCCTCTCTTTGTTGAAAGCCAAAATACCTCCTGTCAATAATGTTGTACAGAAAACCATTTTACCGTTTTTGTTGTACCCCAGTCCTGGCTGTGCCAATCTCTTATTGGTTTATATCAAAGTCCAATAACACAAGTAATGACTTATGAACAAGGCATGTAGCTGAGTTGCGTAGTGCTAGGGGAGGAGTAAGGAGGAATGTAACCTTAGTGGAACGATTGGCAACATCACCTCCTTGCTGTGTCCGTCGCTCATTGATTTGATGTCATAACTCGGGAACCGGGAAGGACAAGGGGTGGGTTATATGAAACATATAATGTGTTCAATTGGAACTAAATTTCTACAACAATAAAGTCAACACATATAATAGTACCTCATTTTACAGGTAGTGGAGGGCATTGGGTATCCACGTGATGAAAACATGCTCTTGAATGCTCGGTGTATTTTGTGTAGCTAGAGCTTACGTTGCAGCTTTAAATTATTTTGTAATGAAATAAGATGATTTGAAATATGTGCAATGTGGAGTTCAAGTTGATACACATAATAAAACAGATAAATCTATCCGAACCCTCATTCCCAAGAAAACTGCACAAACCTGAGAAAGTTCATTACTTGAAAACAATGGATAATCTGCTCCTGTCCCCAGTAACTACAGAAAAAATAATGAAAGTCTGATGAGATGCTGTGTGAATTATATGTTTCAGTGTAGCTTAAATTGTCTGGGCTTCTGGTTCAACTCTGCCATTGCGAAACGAAGGGCAGGTGCATGCCTTCCTATCACTGAAGGGTTTTGAACTTACCAACCTAAACAGCTACTCCACATATCAGAAAGTTTCCGTGTACCGGACTGTACAGATGCTATCAAAATGTATATGCCTGGTCTTGTTACCTACACCTTTCACCCTCCCAACCTAAGTCAATCTATTCCTCCTACACAATATGGTTTTATTAAATTCTGCAACTCTAATGATGCTCTTAGTCATTCAGATTCTATTTCCTGCCTGTCTATATCACATGCTCATCTTTTGACTTCTTCCAGCACAGTGTTTTCATTATCCCTTTGACAAATTCCCTTTGAAGCTCATTGCCTACCATTTTGGATGCTCTACTGTTAATGGCATATTGCTCTGTTTGGTTTAACCTCATTGCCCTAGATATGTGCAACTTTTTTTCCCCATGGAGGGGAAAGACCTGATTACAGGTGAAGGCCTATGTACAGTGGCCAAGAGTGTGGGATATACACACTAAAAATCCCCTCCATGTGTTAATGCATGCATTTTGTATGTGTTAGTTGGATGTCACATAGCAGCCCAGTTAGTATGTGGAAGCTACTAAGCTGGCATGTCAGTGTTCCTTCTTGAGCACAACCAAATGTGTAATTACCTTATAATCGAATAGTAGGCAGGATTACCATGTTAGTCATGGATTAAATGCTAGTGTTACATTGTTGTAGTGCACTTGTTCCCTAGGTTTGTCAGTTACTTGGATAATTATTGGCTTAGTGCCAACAAAATTATAAGCTTGTCCTCTTCTCTAGTAGAGCTATGTCATTTTTGTGTTCCTTTGTGGCTGTTGAGTTGTTGCAGTGTACCTGCCAGACCTGCACTTGTAGGACACTGGCGGGAGGCCCTTATATGTGCAGCTGACATTGTCATAAGATATATGTGTATATTCCTAACTAAAAAAAAAAATGAAAAATCCTGTTGTTTGTATACAAAAGGATGTTTAGATCCATCCTAAGTGTTTTCCAGGTTTTCCACAATCCTCAGGAGTGTCCTAAATAAAAAATGGGCTGGACAAGTTTCCCTTTCAAATTTCCTTTCCCAAATATTATTTATTTTGATGTAGCCTCAGTGTCCTCCACCTCTAGTACCATATGTAATAAGAACATCCAATGTCATGAAAAGAGTGAAATTTCAAGGCCAACATTAGTGTGTAGCACTTCATCTATCCTCTTGCATGTGCAACAAGATTTGTAATGAAATTATTTTTGCAAATGCTTAGTCTCAGTTAATATAAAGCAGATGTGGAAATAGTTTGTAGAAATTATTAAAAGGAAACAGTGGGTAGAGGGAAATGTAGCATGAAAAATGGTAGTTATCAAGTAGAAAGAGGAAAAACAAATTGTTTGTTGTTTCAGGTATTGTGTGGTGCAATAACAGCATTATGAAAGAACATAGAGGACATCCAAGAGTATAGAACATCTTTGTCTCCATCATCACAGTCCCTGAGATAAAATGGGGGCTTGTTGCTGTAAGTCCAACGCAGGAAGACATGCACGTAAGTAAACAATTTGTCTCATAGCTGATTTGATGTGCTGTGTTACTTTGAATTGCTGCAAGAGCAGGATGATAGAGCAAGTATCCCTCTTTTTCCTATGTTGTTGGTGCTGGTAGTTTATGGAATTATAAGCTTTCTGAAACAATGTGTTTTAGTTAATTGATGGAAATTATTTCTTCACACTAGCTGTATATAGGCTTAGGTTTTTGATAGAGTCAACATGAGACTCAAGTGCTTATGATAGTAAGTTGCCACAAACTGTGTATCTTGGATATGAGAGCCCCTAGTGGTCTACCAAGGAAACATATGAGTCAAATGGAGAATTTGGTGTCATGATGGCGGGTTGACCATGGTGTCTCGGTGGGTTTGAGCGACCGGACGGAAGCTGGGAGATCCGTGGTTTGGATCCCGGCTGTGACATTGAAATTTTCATGTTGACTCTATCAAAAACCTTAGCCTATATACGGCTAGTGTGAAGAAATGATTAATTTCCATCAGTTAACTAAAATAATAAGAGTTAAATGATGAAGCCTGGGATTCAAACATCGCCACAAGCAAATGCGAGAGCGCCTTTATAGTGTTAAATTTTATGTTAGGTTAAACATTGTAACAGTTGCATATCGGACCTGTGAGAAATGAATGTTCTGCGTTAGTTTATATCACATGGTATTTCCTCTACACTTGTTAAAAATTCTATAATTAACTGCTCTTTGATGATGAAAAGTTAGTTTGATTGCACATTGATTTTTCAGCTGACATTCCAGTGCTATTTTAAGAACAGTCAGAGAGAAATTACAAGGCAATGAACTTAACTAAATTTACTGTTGCACATTTGGTCCAGCAATTGTCTTTGATGTTAATAAGATGAGTAGCTCACAATTCCTTATAAAAGCTTGATGATATACAAAAGTTTTAACTACCAAACAAATATTATTAAAGTTGATTGGTGAAACCAGCCTTCATTCAGTTTAATTGCAAACATCACAATTAATCAAGAGTAGCTTCTTAGAGGAATTAGTTAAAATAATTCAAAAATGTTTACTTAAAAAATAATATAATTACCCTACAAAGTGTGTAAGATGATTTGTGCTACATAAGCAATGAAAAGTGTCAAGGTTTTGCATTATTATCTCACACAGTTCCTAAAGAGTTCTTCATAGACCTTAGCTGCATTTTGTGTTGAGTTAATAAATGAATATTCTTTTAGACTCTTGTCTAAATGATAACATACAACACAACAGGGGAGAAATAGAGGTACAACATTAACTGAGTTGTAAATGAAGCTGATACCTTCGACCATTACTCATTCAAAACCTGTGAATCCAGCAAACAAAACAGAACCAGAGCACATAAGAATGTTTGTTTCCTTCCATGTTTGTGTTTTGCAAGTCAAACTCAGGTCAAAGTTGTACCTTACAGGACATTTTTAATTCATTGGATTGGATATAAGAATTATTAAAGTTAATAATGTTACAACCCATTGTTGTGATGATGTGCGGCCAGCATGCACAAAGAGACAGATATTGCAACGCGGAGATAAAAAAGGCATGCCGAAACAGTTGAAATTAGATGACTGGAAAGTTTGTGTTTCATCTAGTGCCATCTTAGAGAACATTCCACAAATGTCTAGAAATATGAGTAGAAGTATATAAGGAAGCCAGACTCACCAGTAAAGAGAGTCGTAAATGAACTTGATAATCGTGTGTATACAGCTGTGTTTTGAAAGTGAACTCTTTTGTTTGTGATTGGCAACATTGCAGAGTGTTACACAAATATAAAAATAAACATCTGAGGACGAATGCGATTTGCCTTCGAAATCGATCTTCATTAGAAAGAAGAAAGAAATATTAACATCAATTCCTTAAGTTAAGTGGAGATTTAGTAACAAATATTTATATTTGTGTAATATTTATTGTTTCATTGTAGCTAGTCTCATTTTCTACGTAATTGCAGATTGTATGTTACGTAATTCTGCTACTGTAAGGGTTGAGCAAAATGAATTTCTACGGAAATAAGATCATTTTGGAATTTCTGCAATTGTCAAGACTTTTAATTTTATGAACCAACAGTTACAATAAGTTAATTGAATCTTTTAAATTGTTTACCATACGGCTAATTTCCATAAATGTTTTGTTTTGCCCTGTACAGTAGTGATATTGAATAAAATGAGTGAAACTGTTTTGAAGCAAATAACAAGAGCAGTTTGTAAAATGTGCAGAGTGATAAGCATGTGAGTATCACGTATCAGTGTTTAAAACTCAGTATCAGCAAGAATTCATTTCAAGAACAGAATTGTGAATTTTAATTAGTTTTCAAAATGTTGTTGTTTTCAAATGCTAGGCTTTGGCAATGAAGCCATTAGCTCTCTAGCTCTCCAATATTTCTGTTTTCAAAATGTTGATTTATTATATCAAAATTTTACTGTATTGGAACACCACAGTGAAGCGAAACATTAGGGAGCTCATCAACTGGGAGAAAATATACATAGAAAAGCATAAAAACTAACTAATGAACTTCGAAATCCCACCAGAAGACAACCCCACATTTAAGTTCATCAGAAAATCTACAGATGGCAGCAGCAACTCCAGAACTACCCACACCACTGGATCAAGCTTTATTACTTGACAGAGCATTGAGGCACATTGACTTCAGGTGACCAGCACTGTAATTGTCCCTTATCAGGTCTTATCTGGTTGATCAGAAGAGTGAAATTTTAGGAAGTTGAGCTACAGTAAGTTACGAAACACAAATAGAGCGATTGGAAGCTGCGTGTGTCTATATGATATGTTTTCTTGCACCTGCCGATATGACACATTACTGTCCAGAAGACATGATTATATCTGAACAGACTATACATACACTGGACTCATTGTGTATCTGCGATAAGCTGAGCTAAACATCTCTGTGTTGCGAATTTTTGTCAATACACTTTCTCGCTTTGCTATGTAGTAGTTGCAATAGAGCTGATGATGCAAATAATAGTTCGCAAAACAAGTGCTCAATATAGGTACATAAGTGAAGCCGATGCGTAATAAATACGACTCATCATAATTTAGTTGTCTTATTAGTTTCCAGTGTCACTTAATGCAGGTCAGTTTTCTGTGAGACTCTGTTTCTTTACTACTGCTGTCACTTCACTTTGCAGGATACAGCCTAGAACAGTTCACGCTCTGGGGAGTCAAACACATCTCCAGCATTTTTGTTGATCTGGGATGAGTCATTGCTGATTGCTGTTTATTGTTTTGTTGTAGTGTACTGCCCTGACAAGGAGCATGATGATTCTGGGGGTACCCACCACAGTAATGGAGGGGACCCTCGTTACACACCAGATCCAAACAGACCCTCTGGCAGACACATGAGAACATTCGGAGACATCATTCGCACACCTGGGGCCACATGTAAGTCACAAATAATGATTGTTTTGTTTTCTACAATGCTACATGGGAAACAGTTTAATTCAAATACTTCATTTCATCATTATCTGTTAGTTTGGCTGTTTCTGGTAGAATATTATTTATGGAATAGCTTAGTATGACCTAATTGGTTTATATTTTAAAAGCTAGACTTAAAACATTTAAAAATGTATCTTGTTGAACCACTGTTTTTATAGCTAAAACTAAACTTTATGGATGTATTTTATTACATAGAGCGATGTTATGGCCTTGCATGTAACTGCACTCATGTGTTCTTTACTATATTAAGAGAGTTTTCTGTTCTAAAACTCTCATATTGTTTATCCAACATGCAGTATAATGTTGTTACAATTGGTGTCCATCTGAATTGAGGCGCTCCACCTCATCACGAGATTATAATTCATAAATAACAGTCACTCCATAGGATTACAGTTTTTTAAGTTTTAACAGCCACATGAACAGAGATACAGTAATAACAATACAGATTTGTTAATAAACTTTCACTTTTGAGATGCACAATGAGCAAACTTTAGTCTGTACAGCAAGAACAGAAAGTACTAACAACAGTTGACATTCACAGCTGATAAAGCATAGCCTTAGGTTCGTCATTCATTAAAATTCATTCATTAAAATTCATTCATTCAAAATTCATTAAAAACTTTTATTAATAATGAACCTATATTATTTGGTCAATTATTTACAATTAATGCTTCACATAGACTTTCTCTCAACTAGTTTAATTGCCAATTGCTTAGAGTTACATTACATTCATCTTTCAGCATAAGATGAACCCCAGAAAAAACCTTATCCAGGTAATTCAGACTGACCTCTTTAATATGAGGAATCATACTACCCCCACACCATAGAGGTGGGCATATGTGTACATTCATTTGGATGTGTTGGTATGGTGTGCTTGATGCTTGCACATGCCTGTTTTATGTTCGCGTAGATGAGTGCGAGTGAGGAATACAGAATACATATACGTAAAACAGAAAAATAGAGCTTTTTGCAACATTTTTATTTGATATCTTGCCTTAAGCAAACTGCAGTAGTTTTATTCTTTTGCTTGTAAAGTTTTGAATCAATTTTTTTTTTTAAATCTAGATCATATCAGGTTTTATTGCCAATTGTTTGCTTGACAGGCCCAAATATGTTTGCAGTTCCTCCCAGTCCACAGAAGGGACGAATTGTGGTGGCAATGCACAATTATGAAGCAAGGGAAGCTACAGATCTTTCATTTGTCAAGGGTGATCGAATGGAGGTGCTAGATGACAGGTAAATTTGTCTTCAACATAAATAGTAGCAATCATAAATCATTAAAACTGTATCTGTGCAAAGCGGAGTTGATAAACTAACCACCAAAACAGGAGCAAAACATTTCAAATAAGCTTCCACAGTATAACTATTGATCTAATAATACACTTATTTAAAATCTCTGGAACTGTCTTCTTCTACAAATGGATTAAGAGACAATAGGATGTGCATATATCTATAACTATTTAAAGTTTATGTTGTATGTAGCCCTACTCGCATTATTGCATTAACTGATTAGGACGTTTTATGCTCCATCTTTGACTGCACATCTCTCTCTCCATTCTTTAGCTCTCTTGATTTTTTCCAGTCCACATGTGACATGTGAGGTCAGCAATAAAAGTAATTTTTGTGTTGGTTAATAAAACTTAAGTACAAGTAAAACATTTAACAACTCGCATGTTTTTTGCTTGGAATGAGCTACATCTTATATACTTTCTCATTGTAAATAGTTTATCTAGATAAAGAAAAGCTGTATAATTACTTAAATATTCTTTTTATAGAAATTTTGTACTTGCATAAAAAAGCTTTCTAGAAGTATTTTGTTTATAAAGTTTATGTAACAAAAAAAACTAAATAATAATGAGGATATTACAATATTTTGATTTTGTGTCCCATTGGAAGTCCCATTAATGTCAAGTAATAATCTTGCTAAGTGGGACCATGTTTCATTACATGAAGAGAGAATCATATAAGTTAGTGCCCTAGTTGTATCTTTGTGCAAGTAGCTGGACTAGGTACTCCTCTATGGCTTAATTTGACTTTCAACTATGTGTTTGTTTCAGTAAATGTGAATGGTGGAGAGTTCGACATCTGCAAAACAAAAAGGAAGGATTGATTCCATGGAATTTTGTAGCTGAGGAAAAGTCCGTGGAAAGTGAAGAGTAAGAACTTCTATCTTGTTTCTTATACATGCATTCAGAGCACACAATGTTTGTAAACATATTAACCTTCAGCGGTAGAACTTAATATACATTGTCAAACTTTAAAACGTTATAGTAGATTGCCAATGGACTCATTGTGATGGAGGGAGTAGAATTGGCAATAGTAATCCATCATCTTACATCATATAAACAGTAATTATGCAAGATACTTGCGAAATACAGAGCTCTCTATCTCTCTCTAATTCTGTAGTGCCCTGTAACTGCCATGGTGATATCACATGTTTTTACTTTTTGAACTCAATCCACAGTGTACAGGAGACCACTGGAAGACTTTATTCTTACTTAAATTTTGTATCTGTTTAACCAAACATTGAATTTCTCTTATTTTTTCTGTTTTTGGAGTCTGACTAAAAGCTATTGCTTGGATGGTCTTTCTAGAATCTGATAAAGTAACAATGCTTTGACATTTACAATTCAGGCAGTGCAGTTCAGGCGTGTAGTTTATGAGTGGCTCTGGGCGAATTTATTAGGTGACTCAGAAAATTGGCTAACCTAAATTTGCAAAAAAAGCATCACAAAAATGGATTTTATACTGGAATAGTGGTTTCTAATTTAGATGGGGTTTCCCTCTATATGAATCCGAAAGTTCCTTAAAATTACCTCTATTTAAAGAGTCCTCGCTTTCATTATATCCACGAAATGTCATTTCTTGTCAACTCCCCTAATGGGATATTGCATGAAAAGTCTGTTAAGCTTAACGTTCTCAATGTATTTTACAATATATAGACTTGAGCTTTCCCGAAGGGCGTCTGCAATTTTGTCCCCAGCTCCTTCAATCTGACACAATTATGTTCCCCATACCAATGAGTCTTAAATGTCTGGATGTATTTTGAAGATGCTCTGCTGCAAAGGTTTTGTAAACGTAGCACTGGTGTTGGCCCACCGACATTTATCATGTCCCATTTCTCATCATTTTTGTACAAAGAAAAGGGTGTTTGGAGAATGGCACACGCCAAGTGGTATGTTGGATTCATTGTAAATCCCTTAAATATGAAAAATTAAACATTTCACATATCAGACAGTAATCACTGATCACATAAAAAATTACTTTTTACACAGGATGTAAACTGATAATAAATGTAGCACATGACATGCGGGGATCACTTCAAGCGGGCTACAATTTATTTTCAAATAAATGAAAAAGTAGGAAGAAAGTCCTGTATTGTGTTGGCAAGATGAGTTGGCACGGATTATATGGCTTCTGTGAATCAGATCTGTAGCCATGGTAAGCAGCAATGTATTTTGTCCCTGCAACCTCTCCTCACCTGCCACAAGTGTTAGTCACCTTGGCTCTTTAATGACAAATCACTAGTTGGGAAGTTAGCTAGCTGCATTATCAACACGCTAGCGCCAAGAGAGCAGCTCCATTACAAAATATAACTTGGAGAACTTTTATAAAGGAAAATTAAATGCTAGAACATAAAATGTAACAATGTAAATTATTCAAAAACAAGTAGGTGACTCGGTGATTAAAACGCATCAAGGGAGAACCGCACCTAGTGTAGACTGCATCAATTTCTCCATCAAAAATTGTGCTTTTTTTCCCACATTTTTGTAAAACAAGAAAAACTGACATGTGCCACCTTCAGCATTGCTTATAAATGAGCCATCTGTGTGTGTGTACGTGCATGTGTGTGTGTGTGTATATATATATATATATATTATATATTTTTTTTTTTTTTTTTTTTTTTTTTTTTTTTTTTTCCCTTCAGAGCATTTGGTTTGTAATATGTCTAAGTTTTGCAATATTTTGGCTTGTTGTTTGTTTCTTGAAGATTTCATAGAGGTCTAAATTATATTCTATTTAAAGCTTTCTGTTGGATTAATATGATGTAATAGATTTTCTATTGCAATAGATATGTATAGTTTTTCTTTTAACCTTTTTACTTCTTGCACAAATTTTTTTTTTTTTTTGATTTTTAGTGTATACTTCATCGTGGTTTTTGTCTACTTTATTAAAATTTGAAATTCTTATCAAATTCCTAGCAAAACAGGGAACCAAAATTCAACATAAGATATAATCAGAAGTACCACTGCAATCAGATTAATGTATCATCAAGAAAAAAATGAATAATGATTATAAAACTAAATTAACCACAAATATATTAAATTCCAAAGAAGAAAAATTCATAAAAAGACTTAGAATTAATTTGTGAACTAGCTCAAAAAAACAACTGTTGCCAAGTTCATACTTAGCACTAGACAAACACTTCCATAAAATTGGATTGTTATCATCTCCAAATTGTCTTATGCAACAAGGAAAAGGAAATGAACATCTATCTGTAAGCAACTTAAAAGCTATTCAGATTTGACCTCAAAAGGAAAAAGTGGGAATGACTTTTTTGCTAAATACCTCAGCATTAACTTCAGATACATAATTACTTTTAAAATTTTGCTTTAGGTTCTGTTACTGCAGGTCTTTTTTCTACCCTACTTCTCTACTTCTCCTTCTCTTGTACAAATGAACAGCAAATAAAGGAAGTATTGTAATATACTAAAGTAAATAAATGCAGAGATGACATTAGAAATAAACATTTTAAGACCCCCCTAAATCCAAAACATGCATTTTTGTAAAAGCGTTTAGCAATTTTCTTGAAAATGTTTGGAAGATGCTATACTTAAATACCAAATTTGGTATTTATCTGACTTTTTGTTCTTGAGGTAAGCTTTTCACAGACTGATGTACAAACATGACCACATTTTTACTAAAATTAGGCAAGTGAGTCAACCTTGTATATACTTTTCTCCACTTACAAGTTTTTTAATGAAGACTAGTTTCTGGGGACTTCTCCCCTATCGTCAGCTCTGTGGTAGACTGATGATGCATCCGGTGTCTGCATCTGGCTTGGTGTTGTGCTGCCATCTAATGTCCTGGTAAGTTTGATGACGTCATCTACCGCGGGAATTTCAAAATTCATCAAGAGGTCCTGTTTTTTCGTAATAAATATGTTTTCCCAAATCTGTAGTTCCAGAGGTATCTTTGCCTGTTTGATCAGTTCTATTTCTTGTTTTATGTGAGGTTATGGTGACGTCAGCTTTTTGGAAAATGGTAGCGAAAAAACATTAGTTAAATCAAAATGCTTAGAAATTCTAAAGGGGATGACATTCGGACAAGAAAATAACTACAAAGAAACTATTCAAACATTGAACCAAAAACCAGTTTTTTATCTGAAAGCAGACAAAGAAATACGGTAGTCATTATGGACCGAAATGATTACAACCAGCGAGTCGAACATATACTACAAAATCCAGAATATACAACCCTAACCAAAAACCCTTTAAGGAAATACATAGAAACCACCAAAAAAGCAATTAAAGAAAATACAGTAGTGCCACATAAGGTGAAAAATAGCATAATTGTAAACAACCCTAATTTGCCAAAATTATACTGCCTACCTAAGATTCACAAGACAGACAACAGCATGCGACCCATTATTAACAATATAGATGCCCCGACTTACAAACTGGCAAAATGGTTGTTGGAAGAATTTGACAAGTTTGAAAAGTTTGAATCTCTAAGCATAAACAATTCATTTGATTTAGTAAAGAAAATTGAAAACACAATTATAAAAACTGAAGAGGTGATGGTGTCCTTTGATATCAGATCTCTATTCACGAGCATACCAGTAGAAAAAATTCCAAAATTGATGAAAGGCTGGTTATCCAAAAGCAACGTTGCAGATGATAAAATAGAGGAATACATCAAATTAACCACCCTATGTATTGAACAAAACAGCTTCACGTTCTCCAGCAAGATCTTCCAACAAACAGCAGGCTTGGCCATGGGTAACCCTCTTTCACCATTACTAGCTAATCTGTTCATGAGTAATTTGGAAACACACATTACTAAAGCCTTTCCACATATTTTCAAATGTTGGCATAGATATGTCGACGATGTGTTTGCGATAGTCCCTAGAAGACTAACCGAGGATGCTATAAAGTTGCTAAACCTACAAGAAAAATCCATAGTTTTCACCATTGAAGTAGAGCAGGATGAATGGCTACCTTTTCTAGATTTGAAAATCATTAGAACACCAACAGGATTACAATTTGGAATATACCGAAAAGCAACACATGTTGACAATTACATTAAATGCAACCCATTCAACCCAGTACAACATCAATATGCAGTATTCCATAGTTTAGTTCACAGATTAATCAACATTCCGCTAACAAAAACAGAATATGAACAGGAGTACACTCACATACACCAGGTTGCCGAACTGAACAACTATAACACAAATTTCATCAAAAAACTGATCTATAGACACAAAAGAAACAAATACTTAAAGGACATTACTACGTTAAAAAAACTAGAAAACCCAAACACCAGATATGGAAAATTTACATTTCATCCAAAATACTTCAAAAAATTTGAAAAGATATTTAAGAGCTTCAACATAAAATTAGCTCCTCAAAACAAACACAACATCCGCAACTTACTAAACCACCCTCTAAAAAATAGCACACCGAAAACTCAATTATCAGGCATTTACCAAATGAGTTGCCAGGATTGTGACAAGATATACATTGGTAAGACCAAAAGGAATCTAGGAACAAGAATGAAAGAACACTTCAGAAATATTAAATTCAAACAAATGGACAAGTCGGCCGTATCACATCACTTTTGGTCTGAGAATCACAACATAAAGCAAGAAATAGAACTGATCAAACAGGCAAAGAAACCTCTGGAACTACAGATTTGGGAAAACATATTTATTATGAAAAAACAGGACCTCTTGATGAATTTTGAAATTCCCGCGGTAGATGACGTCATCAAACTTACCAGGACATTAGATGGCAGCACAACACCAAGCCAGATGCAGACACCGGATGCATCATCAGTCTACCACAGAGGTGACGATAGGGGAGAAGTCCCCAGAAACTAGTCTTCATAAAAAACTTGTAAGTGGAGAAAAGTATATACAAGGTTGACTCACTTGCCTAATTTTAGTAACAATGGCACTCCACTTTCTGAAATACTTCTTTTTATTCTATATAATGAGCACATTTTTCTAAAAGTGCACTTTTTCTCTTATTCAGGGATCTCAAAACCAATACGAGGGCTGTTCAATAAAGAATGATCTTTTTTTTTTTTTTTTTTTTTTTTTTTTTTTTTTTTTTTTTTTTTTTTTTTTGACAACGTACCTTTACTCATCCTCATAATTTTGATGATCCTTCTCAAAATAGTCTCCCCTGAATACGATGCACTTGTCCCAGCGTTTCTGCCAGTCTTCAAAGACATGCTGGCAACCATTTTTTGAGAGATCCTTCAAAATTGTCTCCGCAGCCTTCACCACTGTTTCTGATGATGGATGCCTTCCACAAAGGCGTTTCTTCAAGTTAAGGAATAGAAAAAAGTCACATGGAGCTAAATCCGGACTATAGGGAGGGTGAGGTATGCACTTCACGTTGATTTTTGTAAGATATTCAGCAACAACATTGGCAATATGCGGCCGCACATTATCGTGGTGCAGCATCCAGCCTGCTTCATGGAAATGTGGTCTTTTGTGTCTGATATGGACTTGCAATGTTTTCAGGACATCCCTGTAGTATTGTCCAGTTACTGATGTGTGTGCAAGTACAACATGCTGATAAACCATTCCATGAATATCAAAGAATGAGATGACCATAACTTTCCCAGCAGAAGCAACCACTTTTGTTTTTTTGGGGGTTGGTGATGAAGGAGATTTCCACACTGAGCTTTGCTGTTTGCTCTCAGGATCAAAATGATGTAGCCAAGTTTCATCAGCAGTGATTATGTTTGAAAGAAACTCCGGATCTTCCTCTAACATCAACTTTAACTTCATGTTACCTCCATTACAGCGGTAGGCGATACTGAACATGTCTGAACTTGCCTGGTTCTCACAGGCAGGAACCAGGAGTACCAATAATGAAACTACTATGACGTGTTTGCTTCACATTAAGCTAACAGAATATATTAAGGTTGAATTTTAGTGTGAAAGATTATGACCGTAAAAAATTATGATCATTCTTTATTGAACAGCCCTCGTATTTATGATGAAATCAATATCAGCATTTGTGTGAAGTGCAATTACTTCTGTACGTCTGCGTGTCCTAAAGAAAGAAAAAATTGTGATACAACAAAATAAAAAAGGTTACTGTTAAATAACTGTAGCATCATCCTCTTATTAAATTAGTTTTCTGTGCACTTATAGTTTTCTGTGTTAAATGTGCATTTGTTATGGTCACAGCTGGTTCTTCAACAAGGTGTCGCGCAAGGAGGCAGAGAAGTTGCTACTTTCAGAGGAAAATCCTCGAGGGACCTTTCTAGTTCGTCTGAGCGAACACAACTCGCAAGGTTACTCTCTTAGCGTGAAGGACTGGGAGGAGAACCGAGGATATCACGTGAAGCATTACAAGATAAAGCCTTTGGACAATGGAGGATTTTATATTGCAACAAACCAGACTTTTGCCACACTACAGGCACTTGTCATGGCATATACCAGTAAGTTTGGTTTTATTTAATAATTGACATTGAAATGTGCATTATTTCTGGTTCTCATTCCCCTAATGAAAACTGATTGGTGTCTACAGGATGTCACTTCTTCATCAAAGGATAAATTGATTTTAAAATAATTTTAAGTGTTTTGGATGTAAAAGTGGCAATTTGCATGTAACTATGTGCAGGATTTTCTGTTGATTCTAAGATGCATTTGTCTTCTAATCTGTGGAGTTGAAAGCAACTGTCCATCTCAACTTTTAACATCTGTTTGCATTATTTCCTGAAATATTTGAATACTTAGAATATTTTACACACTCTCTATAAGTTAACAAGAGATTAAAAATCCATTAATGTTAAATCCACTGTATGAAGATACAAGGGCAATATTTTTACAGGGTGTAGATGCATATCACTCTTCTACTTTTACATAATAGGTTTGTTTATTAAGGAAAATACATATTTTGACCTTAATTATACCTACCATCTTATGGTTAACATTCATCAGCCATTATATTCTAAAGAAGTACCTAACCTTCTTATATACACCCAAATAGATCCACAACGTCTCTTAAAGGATACTTTTATCATCCAAAAGTGTAATTAACTATCTTCAGTTGTGTCTATGATAATCACAAAGCACTTGACTTGCGCATACAGAAGCTGCCAGACTTCCCCTGAAGTTTACCTGTCTACACCAAAGATGTAGGAATTATGTTTACTTCCTCTACTGCTGACAGTGGAAGTATTGTCCTCTTGGTACAGCCTCTGGTTCAAAGCTGGATGAGGGCAATGAGCGGTGGTCCTGTGTTGCATATTTATAGCACATAAAGGAATATCTATTCTGATACAAGGGGCACTATTTATATTTTGAGCCTAATAATTAAAACAAAGTAATTTCTGACTGAAAACTACTGTATTATTTTTTAAAATATTCTCCTTTATGATCAATACATTTTTTCATCCATTTGAATCATTTGTCAAAGTATTTATTCCATCCTTCTTGAGACACCTCCAAAACGGTTTCTGAAGGCATCAATGGCTTCTTCTGCCGACAAAAATTGTTGTCCACACAATTTATTCCTGATGTTCGGGAACAAAAAGAAGTCATTGGGTGCCAAATCAGGACTCTATGGCAGATAACCGATCAATTTGATTTTTTGAGCCTTCAGATACTCTATTGTTAGACGAGATGTGTGTGCGCTCGCAGCGTCTTGATGAACGATCCTGTGGTACTCATTGGTTTTCCTTACTTCACTGAAGACTTCCGGCAAACAAATGGCTGTGTACTATTCGGTATTGATTGTTTTGTGTTCCTCTAAAGGCACTGATGCCACATGGCCAGTTTCATTTACATTCTGGCTCATACACATAGATCCATGATTATTCACCTGTTACAATCTTATATACCTACATCTTTTGAGGCACTGCCATTGTATTTTTTGAGCATTTTTGTACACCAATCGACACAAGCATCTTTATGAGATTGCATCAAATTATGTGGGGTCCAACGAGAACAAACCTTTTTCACGGCTAAATAATCATGGAATATTTCATATATGCTGGTGGCACTAATGCTAAGGGTTGCCTCAATCTCACAATATGTTCCATTATTAGTTTTTGCACAGCATCAATGTTTTCTGGCACAACTGATTTTGGATGACTTTCACAAACTTCATAATTGAGGAACAGCAGCCATGATTAAATTTGTTGTACCAGTGTGTCACAGTTTCTAAATTATACAAACACTTATTAATAAAAATAATTTTTAAGTGTTATTCTGTTATCGTTTCAGTTTTGTTGTAAGTGAAACTGTGTTTTGTTTTCCAGAAAATGCTTTAGGCTTATGTCATGTTTTGGCTAAACCATGTCCAAAACCAAAACCACAAATGTGGGATCTGTCGCCAGACATGAGGGACCACTACGAGATCAAACGTTCAGAAGTGCAACTTATAAAGAAACTGGGCCATGGAAACTTTGGTGAAGTTTGGTATGGTAAGTTATATTCACTTTGGATACATAAGGATATAAGAGAAAAATGTATTAATTGTAAATGTTATAATTTTTTGACTGTGCATTGAAACAGAAACAGGCAGGAAATGACACAAAAATAAAGATTTTAAATGTGTCCTTAGCATTGATACATTTTGTGCTGCAAACAGAACTGTAGCATTTAAGTTAATTGACAGAAATTAATCATTCCTTCACACAAGCCATATAGGAAACCAGGAGATCTGTGGTTCAAATCCCGGCCGTGCCATTAAATATTTTACCTTGACTATCTATCCAGAACTATAGCAGTTTGAAAATATGTGATTATGAATGCAAATAATTTTAAAATTTGCAAGATATTTTAAGAGGCTCTGTATGTCAACAAATCTCAGGTTAGTGTTAGTTTCATGCTGCTAATGAACAAATCAATGCTTATAGTAGCAAAAGCATAGAAGAGCAATAGTCACTTGTTATTAATTATTACTTTTTATTTTCTAAAAAATTGCTCTAACAATTTTAATTTATGTTTTAAGATATTTTTATGACAAATAAAATGTATATCTTGAATTTTCTATGAATGTTCTCAGAAGTGCTCTTCATTCTGAATGACTTTGTATAAAGCCTGCAAAATTAAAAGATTCCTATATGTATTGAATAAAGGGTCTTTCAACAAGAGTGTTTGAACTTAAATAAAACACATTCTATAAATGATAGAGGTTTTTTTTTTTTTAACATAATGTCCTTACGTGTGAAAGAGAGAACATCAGTTAAGTGACCGCTGCGACTTCGTTGGGTTATGCATGTACAGTTGACCCAATTTTCAATGACAGAAGAACGTAACTTAGGTCCGACTTCATGAATAACACACGTGTTGTTATTCATAAGATCATTTACTGTTTCTGGCTTGTTGGCATAAACTCGAGATTTAACAAGAAGTAATCCAACGGTGTTAAATCACATTGTCTCGGGGGCCAGTTAATCTCTTTCAAAAGTTAGATTGTTTCGAGAACAGAATGAGATGTCACACCATCTTGCTGGAACCAGATGTTTCTGAGATCCATAGCATCCAATTGAGGCCCTTATAAGAGCCCGGTATCTTTCTCCATCTTAGTCTTGGAAAAAATATGGACCAATGATTCCACTATAGCAAAATCCACACCACACAGTAACCTTTTGGGGATGAAGTGGTCGTTCTTGAATCTGCATTGGATTGTGATTACTCCAATAGCAGCAATTTTGTTTGTTTAACAAAACCATCCATCCAAAAGTGGGCTTTGTCGCTGAAGATGATTTTTCGACAAAATCTGGGTCATCTTCCAATTGCTAGTCAGTGAATACACAACGCAACCTATGGTCGTTGGGCTTTAGTTCTTGAGTTAACACTATTATGTAAGTGTGCAACTTCAAGTCCAGATGCAGAATTCACCAAGTAGTGGTCGGTGAAAGCCCCATCTTGCACTTGATGAGCAATTGATTTGTTTCCATTTTTGCGTACCTGCTCACGAGTGGCACCTATATTTTCATTGGAGTGCTTACTTCGATTACATACAGGTGTTCCTTGATTGCTGACAGAATCACTTTCAAATTTATAGATCAAATGCCGAATTGATATTTTATTATCACACATTAAAGATAGGATACTCTTGTTGAAAGACCCTTTTGTAATGAACATGCTATCAAATACTATTTCACTCTTTATAATTGAGCAAACTCATTGAGTATTTACAGGGTGTTTAAATTCATATCCCTTATACATCAGCTGCTTTATTTAGTGCATTTGCACTCATTTTCATCCTTCAATTACACTATCATTTGTGTTCACCTCCATTGTAAAGGCAGTGGAATATCACAGTCTAGATCTTGGTATAGAATGTAACCTAATGTTCACTATTTAGGCAAATGGAGGAACCACATAGAGGTTGCAGTAAAAACTCTGCGGCCAGGAACAATGTCAACACAAGCATTCCTGCAAGAAGCTGCAATCATGAAGAAGTTCCGTCATGATCGACTGGTGACCTTGTATGCTGTGTGTTCAGCAGAAGAACCTATTTACATAGTCCAGGAATATATGTGCAATGGAAGTTTACTTGAATACCTGAGAAATGGTAACGGGAGAAATCTTCAACTTGGTGATCTCATTTATATTGCTTCCCAGGTTGGTACATCCATGTAGTTTACTTAGTTTTGATAGTAAATTGGTGCAACTGGAGACAGGAGTAACTGCTTGTGTTATATGGCTGTTGAAGTAACAGCTTTTGGATTTGTTACGGAGAGAAAGGAAAAAAGCTCTCTATCCTGTAAACAGAGCAGATTTAAATTTACATCTAGATTAGTTATGAATAAATGTATTTGGCTGGAGCATAAGTTTGTAACATTTTTTTGTGAATTGTTTCTCCTGTTACATTGGATTTATTTATGGATCGTCACTTTTTATATGAAGTTAGGCAGTTGGTTTACATATCACAGTTTGTCATTTGATGATATTGAGTGTAGCTGTGGATGCTAGAAAATGGATGGTCAAATAGACATAGTGGAAAATTTCCAATACATTCTTCTCTTTGAATTCAATAGAGGAGAGAAAGCAATGCTGTTATGGGCACAATGCCATCGGCGGGAGCACACCAAGAAAATGGTTTTCTCATTTTATGGAGGGTCATTTTGACATGAGTGACTCTCCTCGTTCAGGAGAGGTTTGATAAAGATCTTCTAAGCACGCTAATCCATGATAATCCCTGTCAATGTACTCGAGAACTGGCAAATGTGATGAACTGTCACCATTTCACCATTGTATGATATTTGCATTTAATAAGCAAGGTCCAAAAAGCAGGTGTGTGGGTACCACATGCTGTAACCCAAAACAAAATAAATCAACAGGTGAACTGGCTGACCCGGCAAACTTTGTACCGCCAATAAAGTTGTCTGAATTTATAAATAAAACAAATTTGGATTAGTTAATCAAAAAAAACTATTTGTAGTCGGTTTATTCACACTTCATTTCTTATATTACCGAGGAACTATTTTCAGAAACCATTGCTTTCATCCTCAACCTCTCTCCAACCTCTCAGATTAGTCAGTTATTTATTCTGCAATTGGGGGTGAAGTTTAAATCCAGCTCAGTTACAATTAAGTTAATTAATTTAATATTTAATATTTTGTTGTCTTTTCTTGTGAGGCATAAATGTATAAAGATGATAGTTTTCCAACACACGAACATGCGATGCATAATTGTCCATGAGAGAAACCTGGAAACTCCAAGTTGATTCCGCAAACTTCTGACGACTGTCCTTGTGATTTATTTATGGTCATTGCAAAGGCCAAGTGCACAGGAAATTGTAGATGCTTAAAATCAAAAGGTAGATCTGTTGGAATCATCAGAATAAGCAGGATCAAGATATCCTCTCCTTTGTACTTTCTCGTGATTGTTGCCTTGATGACATTATTCATTAGCTTTTTCACAGTTAGTCTCATTCCATTGCACAGTTGTGGTTGGAATGTTACACAGTGTGATTGTAACTGATCCTACTTCTAATTTTAAATTGTGAGGTGGGAGTTCAGGCAATTCGAATGAATTTAAAAACTCTGTGGGATAGCTGACTGCATCATTCTGGTTTATAACTGTGTCAAGTGATTTGTACAAAAACAACTCCCCTGGAAGACATACATACCAACACAACAATTCTACGATCTAAGTCAGATCGTGTTCTCCTTGGCATAATAACTTCACAAAGTCACAAAGAAATTCAATTAATTTTGTGTCAATTCAATTCACATTCACGAATTCACAAACCTAAAGTATAAGGAAGGTATCCAAGGTTCACCAATATGTGACAATTGTATATGGTCAAATATTTGTAGTGGTATAGTGAGTTGAGAAATTACTTTTTTGTCTAATGTTCGAAAGGTATATCATTGTGCTACATTAAATGTTTCACTCTTGATAACAAACGATAAACGTTATTTAATAAACTATCATAAGTGAAATATCTTTGAAGACTTTGGCAAGAAGTGGAATATCTTTCTACTTTGTAATGCTTTTGTTTGTCAAAAATAAAAGGTGTATGTGTTCCGCAGAAGTTTATGTGTGTACTTTTATATTTAGTTAATAATCTGGTCCATTATCACTTTTTAAACCTTCCTTGTACTTATACAAATATTTCAAAATCAAAATTAGGCAAATTGGTTCAGCCGCTCTTCAATTTTTGTGAGACTAACAAATGTCAATTCATTTATATATATATATATATATATATATATATATATATATATATATATATATATATATATATTGTTGCTTAACTGTTTTTTATATGTTTAATGAAGTTTGTTGGTTAAAAGTTAAGAAAACTGCTACCCACTTATACACTAACCTGATAGAAGAATAGAATTTTTATTTTTTCTGTACCACATACATAATAGTACTTATAAGAAAGTAAATCATTCCATCCAAAAATTTGATGCTGAAATTTCACTAGAAGTGCATGTTTATGTGTGTGCAATTTACTATACTTTTAAAATATTTGAAATGTATATCTGAATTTTCTAGCAATAACTTGTTAAGTTCTCTTCATTCTAATGACTTTTGTATAACGGTAAACCATAAGACGGACAAAATCTTACTAGACAAAAAAAAAAAAAAATAGAATCTCATTAAAGCAAACAATTTGTTAAATACTTTTTGCGGAGATAACTATTTTTGAGATATTCTTTGTTTTGAATTTTTGGAAAATTTATCTCGATTAACATAAACCAGAGCAGAAGCAGCATTTTTGGGAATATGTACAAAACGAGTACAGAAAGTCGTGTATGAGTGTGCTGTGTGCCTTACAGGGTAATATGAGGTTAAGATCCATGGCATGACTATACTGGTCGCCAATTTAGAAAGTGATTGATGTTTACTAATCACATGACAAAGACTGGTGGTGATGCCAGAACTGACAAAAAGTGTGTAATCTGAGGAGGCTGGTCCAGAATGAGACAAAGGCATTGCTCATTACTATACAATTTGTGCTACTTGAAATCTGTTATGTAAGTTTGGATAGGAGATGTTAAACTGTCCACCTTACAGTCCTGACCTCATGTTGTGAGGTGCTTTGTTCAGTGATGACATTCAGTACAGACTTCTTGGCTCCACGCTCCCATTACTTGGTGCACCTGTGTGATAAATGCCTCAGTAAAGTGAGAAGTAGCCAATGAATGAATCTCTAAATATTGCAACATGTACGAGGTAGCATTTAACACCTATTTTTTTCTCACAAAGTAATCACAAGAAAAATGTAAAACTAGTGTCACTTGTCAATTTAATCTCTCTCTAGCCGTACACATTTTTCACAACGTCGATGCCATGATTCCGCTGCGAATGCTTCTTTAGGAGTGTGTTTTGACTACTGAAAAATCGCTGAGGTAATAGCGGCACAACTAGTGTCTTTCATCGCGGGAAACAGCCAAAAGTCACTAGGAGCCAGGTCAGGTGAGTAGGGAGCATGAGCAATCACTTCAAAGTTGTTGTCACAAGAAACTCCTGTGTAGCATTTGTCCGATGCACTGGTGCATTGTCTTGAAAGAGCATATGTCCAACCTTTTCCGCCCGTTTTTCACGCAATGCTGGGAGGAGTTTATTCTTCAAAACATTTTGGTAGGATGCAGCTGTCACCATAGTGTCCTTTGGAATGCAAGAAGTAAGGATTAGACCACTGCTGTCATAGAACACGGCCACCATCATTTTGTCAGCACTGCCGCTCAACCAAAATTTTTTTGGTGGTGGTGAGTCTGTGTGCTTCCATTGAGCAAACTGGCGCTTCGTTTCACAGTTGAAAAAGGGTATCCATGTCTCATCCATTGTCACAATTGATTGAAAGAAAGTTCCATTCATGCTGTCATCACGCATCAACATCACCTGACAATTTGCCACCTGCGCAGCCTTGTGATCATCTGTCAGTGTTCATGGCACCCACCTGGAAGACACTTTTTGCACTTTCAGATCTTCATGCAGGATTGTGTGCACAGATCCCATGGAAATGCCAGTTTTGGAGGCTATGTCTGCAATGCTCAATCAGTGATCATCCAAAACAATGTTCTCCACTCGTTGGATCATATCATCAGACCGGCTGGTGTGAAGCCATGACTGTCTTGGTTTGTTGTCACACGAAGTTCTACCTTCATTGAACTGTCACACCCAGGAACGCACATTAGATACATCCATGGTACTTCACCACATGCCTCACTCAACTGGCGATGAATTACAGTAGGCGTTATGCGACAATAATGGAGAAAACTAATGATTACTCGCTGTTCTTGCAATGAAAACGTCACCATTTTAAGAATCAGAAACAGTCCTAACTCTCGTTGCTGCCATCTCTGTCATGCATTCACAAAGAGTTCATGTGTATTTAAAAAAGAAGAAGAAGAAGTTCCTATGTGGTCCCAGTCCTGAAAAAATATAGGGGTGTTATAACTTGAACACATCTCGTATTTCTTACTTTTGTATTCTTTATTGGTTATCTCTGGTCAAACCTGGAGTGTTATCTATACGCCTTAGATGATGATTTTATATAATCAAAGCTATTTATTAAAACCACTGCATAATAAATTTAGCTGGTAAAAATGAGATATTTGAATCATTCATTGATTATGCTTCACTGTTACTGTATTATCTCTTCATAAAATAAATACTTTGTATGATTTGACAGGTTGCCAGTGGAATGGAGTACCTGGAAGGCAAGCAATTGATACATAGAGACCTCGCAGCAAGAAATGTTCTTATAGGGGAGAACAATATTGCAAAGATCTGTGATTTTGGTCTAGCTCGTGTCATAGAGGATGACGAGTACTGTCCACGTCAAGGTGAGAGAGTACAAGAACATACACACCGAAAACATATCAGCACTGTTGCAAATACTTAACCATGTATAACAAAATGTTAATGTATCCATTCTATTCTGAACTTGTGGATTTGATTTCTCCAACTAGAAGTACTTAATATAATTTTGAGTCAAACTGGTACTGTATGCTTCATACATTGCATTTTGTTAGAAACTTCCTAACTTCCTCAGTTTGTCAACTGTTGAATTTTGATTTTTGTGTTTCATTGTATAATAGTCCTATTTTACTTATTTTAATAAACAAAAATGTTTGAGGAACCATTTGCTGTCATACTTCCTTGCAAGTCAGTTGCTGGTGTTGACCAAAAGTAGTGTGATACCAGCAAATAACTTGGAAATGAGGGTGGAAGTAATTAGCTCCAAAAACATTTTGGTTCATAAAAAATAAATGATATGTTAAACTCAAAGCTATTGAAATATTATTTCCTGTAACTATTACAAAAATTCCACAATACTGCATTCCCTTGAAGCACACTGAACATTTTGCTGTGGTCTCATAATTCATAAAGAGAAATAACATCCTAAATAGAAAACAATTTGCTAATATTAAATTAATTTAATTTATACAACAACACTGTTTTCAACACTTCCATGAAAGGATTTATTTAATTTGCTAATAGTTACTAAAATTAGGCAATGCTAATAGTTGTTGCCTATTTAAGCAGGATTGTATCCTTGAAACACCACTAACACTATTAAATTTTAGATGAGTCGTACTTTTTACACATCTGCTTCACTTTCGTACCTATTTTGAGGACATGTTTCGCAAATCATCGTTTGCATCTACGGCTCTTATGCGACTGAAGCTTGATCCAGTGGTGTGGCTAATTCGACCACTAACACTGTTAATATTTCACCCTTTGTATTAGAAGCTTGCAACAACATTATATCTTAGAAGTGACTGATATTTGTTAATGTGTTACTTTCAGGCTCACGATTTCCTGTCAAGTGGACTGCTCCAGAAGCTATAGTCTATGGCAGATTTTCCGTGAAATCTGATGTTTGGTCATACGGTATACTTCTAATGGAGCTTTTTACTTACGGACAAGTGCCATATCCTGGTATGTATATGCTTGATTCACTTGTACAAAAGACATAATGTATAGGTTTGAAAATAAGTTGTATCTTTAAAATTGAAGACGGAGAAAGGGAATGAAGTTTTTGTATTTAAACCTGAATTATCAAGGTCATACTGAAAGTCCTGAGCAATCATTGTCAAAATCCAAATTCCAACCATGTGACAAAAACAATTGCAGGACGAAATGTAGTCATCAATGTTTTGTTTTAAAATTCCTTGTTAAAGAGACAAAAATTTACTCATACAAATTCACCTCAGACATCAGCATGAAACGTCTGTAGTGTTAGGAGATGGGAGCACAAGTATCCAAGATGAGCCTCATAGCAGTCGCCATGGAATGGGTTCATTAGAGAGGATGGGTGCAGTACAAGGTTATCAAAAAGTTTATGCCTATTGCGTTCCATTACCTAAAATCTTAAGAAATTTCAAAATTAAGGTGATTTTTTAATGAGATCGATTCTGTTAAGGAATTGACTATGAGACCGTGGAGGATACTCAGAAAGCAGAGTGTCAATGTCTTTGGGCAGCTGTTGGAGAGTTCTTTTGTAAGGATGTTTCCAGACTTGCAAAATGGCGGAGAAAAAGTATGTGAAGAAATGTAGATCAAATTGCAAAACAACAGAAAAGTCTGTAGATTAAATGATGTACTTGTTCTGTACTTCACATACCAGAAATTTTCTTTCAACACATTTCACGTGATGTGATGGTTATTCTGGAAGTACATTTCACCGACATAATACACGACCACCACAACAGAAACACCAACATGGGTCAGTCAAGATACATTCTGAAGGTGGGACCACATTCCGAAACGTATTAACAGAGTTTGATTTATGAGTCACTATGTTTACACTCAACTTCACTTACTATGTTGATGTATAATAGAAACGTTTTCAAGATTATTCGATCTCATCCTCAGCTGTTTGGTGACTAAATGAACATTCTTCTTCCTCCACTACTACGGTGCTCCAATCCCTCTGCCATCTGGTGTTAGGGGCACTAAGTTTTAATACTTCATTTAATGCTGGGATTTCAAAATTTATAACTTTATCCCGGTTTTTTGGTTATGAATATTTTTTCCCAAATATCCAATTCTATGGGTGCACTTAAAGATTTTAACAGTTTTATGTTATGGCCAATGTTGTGGTTTTCTGTCCAAAAATGGTGTGGCACTGCAGATTTTTCTGTTAGTTTCAACTTTATGTTCGTCTGGTGTTCTTTTTGCCTGGTTAACAAGTTTCTCTTAGTTTTTCCTATGTACTAGTCGGCAAGATATGAATGCACTTGAAGGAGGGTGCCACAATTATGTTTACTACATGAAGCTTAGGGAACTGTGTGGAGCGAGGGGAAAGGCAATACTGGGAATGTACAGTCGCACAATTAAAATAGTACTCACCTGCTGATGTCTTATCGTTAGTTCTCGGAAGCAGCAAATCCGAGAATGTTTGTTTCAGGTCCTTCATCTGCTATATCCGTGTTACTGTTCCCTTTATCAGCTGTATCAGTGGCACTGCGTCCTTTTGCTTCAATATTCATATTCTCGAAATAAATTCATCAGGATTGCAATCTTTATCGGCATCATCGTTGCTCTCTAGACCCAAGTTTATAATTACATCTTCAATTGTTTCCTCCATTAACCCATCTCAGCGCTTAAAATCTTGCTCAATTCTTTTCACTTGTCTGCATGCTGCTATCAAATCAGTTTGTGTAATTTGAGCTGTGCAGCTTGTTGTCATAGCTTTCAAATTACTCAAAGTAATCGATGATACATCTCTTATTCAATTAAATTCCAGATAGCTCTATAAGATTAAGGTCACAGGGTTACGGAGGAAAGCATAAGACTGTAAAGCCCCTTTGTTCCATTATTCTACGAAGCCAATTAACTGGCTTTTTTAAAATTAATTTTCACTATATCTAGAAGCTCATTTTTTATCATTTGTGAATCATGTTTAATTTTCTTTAGAGTTAGACAATGAACCTGTGCTTTTTGAGATGAAGTGTAAGGGGCTTTATCTTCCTGTACGGTATGCACAACAATGCTTTCAGTTGGAATATTTTATATTAATTTCTCTTCTGCCTAGTTTTTATAGTTTTGACTGTTCATTGCATCATGGTAATTCAGTGATTTGGATTTTGAATCGGAAATTAATTCTGCTCCGTCAATAAATCCCATGGACCCCCCGGCATTTACAACAATTGCTCTTTGACCAGGGCTAGTATTAGTCAAAACCCTGGTGTTTCGTCATATTGCCAGCACTTCTTGACGGCATAGTGAGTATGGACCTAAGTGTCCTTTATATAAACTACTTTTTTATGTGTGCCTTTTCATTTTCACTAATAGCCCTTAAGTACTCTGCAATTTTTGCAACAATTTGTGGTTTCTCCATAAGCACAGATAGTTTGTTTTGCATTTCTTACAGTGAAATCCCATTTTTCTTAATATTTTGCTAAATGTTTCTTTGCCACCCTGAATATTTATTCTTTAGCAAAGTTCAGGAGTTTCCTCGAAGTAGGAATTTCCTTTTTCTGTTCATAGTACTCCAAAAATGTTCTATGCACAACGCTTTTATCAAACTCATCAAGAGATATGATTTTGCATGATTTTTCAATGTTTCCTGGAAGTAATAACCTTAACCACAGTTGCTGAAGCATTTTCTATTCATGATGGCTTTCCCAGACATTCCCACTATTTTTGCTGCCCTAACTGTTGCTTTCTCAAGGAGTACGAGTAACCTTTTCTCCTTCATTTCTTGTCTACAGAACTGTATATATATGCTTTTCATCAGAATGGGATACGTTTCTTGTTTGTAACTTTGTAGGTACCTCCGTAATTAAACTCTTCAAAGTACACGCCAATTTTGTCAGAACGAGCATTGCCACTAACACTATACTATTAGAATTTTAACTGCAGAAGAAAACGTTTAAAGAAGCACCTTGTTGAACTACACTACATCTGCGCGTCACATTGGAAGCATCTCGGTATTGTTGATGTTTGCATTATCCGACTGTACCTGCGGTACTCCGCCTACTTGTGACGTAACTGTTTAGTAACTCTTCTCATCGAGTGCATTCATATCATGGCCGACTAGTAGCTTTTATCACAGGTTTCACAGTCTGATAACTTCCCGATTTCAAAGTGTTGAGGATTGTATTTTTCAGTGGTTTATTTAGCAGGTTCTTCAGACTGAATTTGTTTTGGGGTGCTAGTTTTAAGTTTAGTCTTTTGAAGATTCGTTCAAATTTTCTAAAAGCCCATGAATGGTAGGTGAATTTTCTATATTGCCAGTTTGTGTTTTTATGTGGTGTGAGAGTGGTCTGTTTTGATTTTATCTTGAGTTTTTCCTTTCTTTTCATCATGTTCCTTATGATGGCTGGGTTGAATCCATTTAATACCGCTATCTCTTTTATGTGTTGTTATTCTTTCATAAACTCCTCCTTACTCAGTGGGATGTTGTATAGCCGGTGAATTAGACTTCTAAAGGCAGCTAGTTGATGTGAAACTGGGTTGTATTCATTTTTCTTTATATAATTATCTATGTGTGTGGGCTTCCTGTATATTCCAAAATCTACACCATGACGATTTCTAGTTATCTTGAGGTCCAAAAAGGGTAGGGTGTTGTCTCTTTCTACTTCCATTGTAAACTGGATATGATTATCTTGTAGGTTTAGTAATTGTAGAGAATCTTCTTTAAGTTTTTCCATAATGATAGCAAAAACATCATCAATATATCTCCGCCAAAATTTGTATGTATGTTTCAAAATAGCTCATGTATAGGTCTGCTAAGATAGGCAAAAGTGGGCTTCCCATAGCTAATCCTTTTGATTGTCTGTAGAATTTTTGGTTAAACATGAAGAAATTATTCCTTATGCATAAATCTGTAAGATCGATATTATCTATTTAATATTTATGTTAACAGAGAATAAAATAAGTGATATCAGTGTTAGTAGTACCAACTCATCTTAAGTATATCACTGTTTCTAGCTTCTTCTATTTATAAGTGATATACTTGGTTTGTCTAAAAAGATGAAGATTAAAATATTTTAAAATTGTTGCTGGTAACTTTGATTGTAACCCTGGTATTGGTGATATAGATGATGCTCTCTCTGCCACTGTAAATACTAAAATCAGAAGCACTATTAACAGTGGAGTGTTCTTCATTTTCTGAATACACTTATTTACACTCGCCTTCACTTTTAACACTAGGACACAAGGGCATCCGCCCTCATCTCCAGTTTTTGACTGACTGTAGCTCTCCTTCCTGCGGCACTGATCATGCTGCTATCTGGTGTTAGGAGCACAAAGTTTTAGCAGTTCATTTAATGGCAGGATTTCAACATTTATTACACTTAACTTTAAAGAGAGTCGATTAATGATTAGTGTCATTAATCGACTCTCTTTAATGTTAATTTATCATAACAACACTGTTTTCAACACTTCCAAGAAAGGAATTTATTACACTGTTACTGTTTTTAACAATATATTATTTTTTTCCCATATGTTTAATTCTATTGGTTAGGTAAGTGAAGGTGAGGATAAATAAGTATGACCATTTCAATGCTCCAACAAATGAGTACTGTAAAATATAACACTATGCATATGCTTAATGAAAATGATATTGAAGTGGAAGTTTATGTTGATATTTATTTTGTGACTAGGTATGCATGGAAGAGAGGTAATTGAGCAAGTGGAACGAGGCTATAGGATGCCAAAACCACCATCTCACCATATACCAGACGCAATCTATATGTACATGCTGCAGTGTTGGGATGCAGACCCTGAGAAGCGCCCCACATTCGAGTTCCTTCATCACTATTTTGAAAACTTCACCATTACTTCAGAAGTACCTTACAGAGAAGTGTTTGACTGAAACATGATCCACATTGCCGGGAAATGAATTGGGTGGCAACATGTATATTGCTTGGAACTGTATCCATCTATTTGTACTTAATTTGGAGCAGTGCAATGTGCCATGCATGTGTGGGTGGATGAGTATGTGTGTATGTGCGCCCATAAATATAAAATGCTGTTATTTTGTATCTTGGAGGTTCGTGAATGCTAAAGGGTCGTCACTATAGTCTATTGCTTCCTGTGGGCCTTTGATGGTTGGTATTGACTCTTTAATTTATTGCATTTAGTCACTGTAGCCTTCTTTTTGCAATGGTAAGTTGTATATATGAATTTGCATTTCATTCAATGTGATTGTGAACCATTTAGGAATTTTCCTGTCAGATGGTTAATGGTTTTACAAAACTAAAACAGTAAGAAAAGCACATTGAGCACTAAGGCAATGGATCTGCTAGCGTTGAGGAATGCAGGGCACGTAAGTGGATTTAGAGCATTTGGTTTTAATGTTATGCCCTTCCTGCCTCTAATTTACCTTAATCTGGAAGCAGTTTTGTTATATCCTAGGTTGCCCACATTGCATGAATTGCTGGAGAATTGAACATCAAAAAGGGAATATTTCATGGTACTAGTAAAAGATTGTCCATCCACTGTTTGCATTAAGTACTGTAATCGAAATATTAGTGCCAGGTTTGACATAAATAAAGGATTTTGGATCCCCCTATGTCCGCTTCATGTTACAGTGACATCACTATCAGGAAGAGGTGTAAAATTTGGGCCTCTGTCATATCAGTAAATAGCATTATCTCCCTTCATAAACACAAATACAATTTTGGTGGTCATTTGTGAAAGTTGGATCACTTAAAAGAAGGCAATGTAGGATCATATGTGACAGAATTTAAGATTGTCTAAAATTGGCAGTTCATTATTAAAGAAAGTTTGTGCACTTTTCTATTAATAGCACAGTTAGTAAAGTCTGGTATTTTAAATGATCTAACGAGGAGAATAGCCCAGGCAAGGAGATCTTTCTGGTCCCACCAGTTTATGTTTGGATACAAAACTCTAACTGGAAGTATTGGAAAGTTGTGTTTATCAGACTATTATATGGAAATCAGACATGGTCCGCCACAAGTAGGTAGATGAAAACATCACAGAAACGTCAGAGGAAAATGGAACACAAGATACTGGGAATAAAATGGACAGATAGAATCTCCAATGCTGCACTGTCACAAATGATATTAAAAACAGATTGTAGCGCTAAGAGTTAAGAAACTGAAGTGGAAATGGGGAGGTGACATCACGAGGTTAAAGGGCAACAGATGGTGCTACAAGATCACAGTTTGGGACCGACACAGAGGAAAACACCCGCCAAAGAGGAAGACCACAACAGAGATGGGTGAACTTCTACAGAGTACAAGTGGGACCACAGCTCAAGACAGATGAAAGAGGAGATCCAAGGATGAAAAAATACAAATGCGAGTGCGAGTACAAATGTGAATAGGAACAAGAGAAAATGAAAAAAGCCAACACAAACTCAATCTACATGTCGGAATCAACACAACTACCCTACATATAGGAGACTATTGCCCTTCATGGGATGTAATACGCTATCTCTAATCTCTAATTTATTTACTGTGCTGTTGGTTTCTCTTGCATTAGTTTGTTAAAACATATTAGAGAATTCATGTCTTTCAGCATTTAATTCTTGCCTTTAGAATGTTTTGCTATTTACCCTTTGTCACTAGCCATACAAACAGAACTAAATGGAAGCTGCAACCTTCTTTGGATTCACTATTCATATTATTTACTACTTCATATTAAAAAAGTTGTAAACTTTCTAAATACCCACAGATAATAGCACATATTTAAGGTAATTTATGTTATGGCTTGCTTTGGTGTCCAGTGTATTATGGGTAGTTAATGATGTTTGCTGTGGCAGCTAGGCACAAGAATAAACAGATCTCCTATAGGGCATTACCATAAAGCATGCAAAAAATGAAAACACATATTTGTTTATTAAAACTTAAAATTTTACTTATGTCAACTGTCCCAATCCACCTCAGCTGATTGGCGACTCAATAAGTATTTTAATATGAAATTAGCATCACTTTTAACAACAATTTTAATGATAAATATTTCAAATATTTGTTTGGTTAACTGTTGTGGGGAAAAAGATTAGGATTGCTGAGCAGTTGGATACTTCTACCAAGGAGATGAAGCTAGATGCAGAGCTGAAGTGTGTTAGCACTCTCATAGTTTTCTGCGTCTCCCTCCAAGATATCATTTGGAAGGATACCTCATCACCTCTACACAACATCCAGTTGGCGCTATACATTCTTCAAATAAAAATTGGCATTTTATTGCAGTAACTGCAACCAAATTTATAGGGGAGAAAAAAAGAATATTTAGAAAAATCAGGAGTTGCTGCTTATTTTTGGATGAAAAATAAATTTAGAGCAAAAAGTACTAAAAGGCACAACTAGAAAACAAGAGTTGGCAACATGGGAACAGATTTGCATCTGCTGAAAGAGGAATCAAGTCTTTGGCTCCAATATTTCCCAGAGTAAACCATTGTAGTTCTTAGAACTGCCACCTAAGATCGTCATTGCCAGGTTGGCAATGCAGCAAACTACCGTATAAACATGTTCCAGGAAATATAAAGTACTAATCCTTGTTTCACGTATGCTTGCCCCGTATCTCTGAACGGTCACATGACCTTATCACATCTCATTGACTGCTGTTGTGGTGCACACTGTTGTTCAGTAAAAATTAGTTCGTTATTTAACATGGTGATATGTCTTTATATGTTGGAAGAGAATTGTCAAATTTATATTTTCCTAACTCATTGAAATGTATTATGCATCAGAGTTCATTTATCTGAAATGCATAAACGAAGTAAAGAGGAGGTTCCTTTGCTCTGAAGCATATGGCATGATAGCACGTGATTTAGCGGTAGTGGTGACATATTTGTTTATATGACTTTTATCACTGAGCTTTTTTTGAACTGGATTAGTCATATATCGCCATTCGACAGTGTGCTATGCCGAATGCGAGAGCTAAATTATTTTATTGATCGTTTATTGCGCGTGTACTTATTATATGTATAATGGCAGTCTACCGCCAGTTTTTTGCTGAAGCATCGCAAGAGAAAACCCTTAGAAAGCGGCGAAAAAAGAATTGTGTTGCATGTGTTTAATGCACTCACAGAGAAGAATCCGTCTTTGTTAGTGAGAGAAGTCGAACAGCTGTGCCCTGAACTTACAAGTGTGTTAGATGCGTAGGAACATCGCGACATGAAACTGAGACACCAGGCAAACTTACCACTCCAGGGGCGATATTGCTGTGTGGCGAAGACGTTATTTAAGGACAATCAAATTGTCCAAATTGCAAAATATACTACCTTGACGAGACTTGGGTGAATGAAGGACACACGACAAGTATGCCGTGACACGACTTTTAAGACTGAAAGACAAGCATGTTTGCAAGATATGTGTGCTGGTTTAAAAAAATCCCAGTGGAAAAGGCTGAAGGCCTTTCATTATAAACTTGTTCCAGTTTCATTGCTCATTCATTCAGTTTCAACTTGCTCAGTTTCATTATAAACTTCATTATTTTTGCATGCCTTTATATTCTTATTTCTATCTTCCTGGCAATTATTATGACGTTTACTGCAGTTTTAAATGTGACGGGAAGGCACCGCCTATGGCCTATGACGCGAAAGCATTAGCCAATTAGGGTGAGGGGGAAGTTAGTTGCATGCAGAGTGATACATGTCAGCGGGGAAAGGTTATATGAAACAGAGATTAGTGTTGTTTTATGTTATTACTAGACTCAGTGTTAAAGAGCTGTAAGCATTTGAAGTGACATTTCCTGAACTGTAGTGCTTTTAAAACATTAGCTTATTGACCCACCAAATATGTAAACCAACTCGTTTGTAATTTGGAAGATACATGAATAGATTTCATGTAAGCTTTAGACGAGGTCAGTCACACAAATTTCACTAAATTAATTACTTCAGAGCTAGTTTCTAGGAACATCTTTATTATTGCAATGAACTGATGATGAGAAAGTACTTCTGAGGTCTGAACAAAGCTAAACCAGAAGGTCTGTTATGTGGGCAATCTGAAACCTGTGATGATAGGGTAGTTCCCCTTCAAGTTAGGGTTATGTTAACAAACTGGCACATTTTCAATATCTGTCCATTGTACTGTAAACCTCTACTTAACATTATGAATTTTTACAATATGTATAGCAATTGATAAAAAGTGTAATTTTTTTCTTTCCTTTCTGTGATTGGTTAAAGTGGTTCTTAGAATGTTGTAAAATACAGGATGCCGCACAAGATGTCATACCACTTGTCTTCATTCGTATTAAAAGTCGAGAAATATTTCAGAACTAGGGTCCATTATGCACAAAAATAAGAACTTTCTTTCTAAACAGTTTTCATATTCACGTAAATTCTTATTTTAATGGCCCCTTTATAAAAGTTTGGTGCCTTGCCATATAACCTTTGTGTATGTACTGTTTCTAACATGTAGGTATATTTTGTATTCCAGTGTCATGGCAGAGCATTATTAGGTATTGTTTGGTTTCAAGGGAGTTCCAGACATCTGATCTTTATTACTTAAGAAAACAATATTTACCAAAGGGGGTGGTTCAGTTTAAAAGACTATTTGAGTCCATTTTCTTTCATGGAAGTGTTGAAAACAGTATTGTTGTAATAATTAAATTTAAAGATGAGTCGATTAATGACACTAAACAACACTTTTAAATTTCCCGGAACATGTTTCAGAGGCTGCCTTCCATTGTCAACTGGACAATTTAAAGTAAGTGTTGTTTAGTGTCATTGACTCATCTTTACATTTAATTGAGTCATGTTTTATTAAAAAGAGGAACGTTTTTAGGACCCATCGCAGTGCCATTCTCAACAGTCCTGAAAATTTCCTGTTTTTATAGTTGACATTAGTGAAGTTTTAATAAAGCATGACTTATTTAGTCTTTTAATGGAAATTATCTTTACTTTTAACAACACTTCTGACCATAATTGTGTCACAAAGGGTTTTTGGTCTGTATTATATCTTCTGGCCCTGCTTGGAAAAGCTTTTCCCTTAAGGTACCCCATAAAAGGAAATGTTGAGTTTATAAGGTGGCCCTCATGCCTATGGGGAAAGTGTTCCAATATGACGTGATCAAGTATCTCATATAGGAAATAATGAACAATGAATAGAAAGTCCTACTGCCAAGAATTAAGGGATAAAATTGTTTTCAAACTTGGCTTTGTTCTTGATTTCATTGAAGAAAATGGATCAATCAATCCACAGTTTGAAATTGCTGGTCTGACCATATTTTGTCATCAAGATGAAAGCAGACTTTATCTATGAACCACATGTTCTTTCACTGCTCATAGAGCATGCTGTCTCCGTAATTTATGGATTATAGTCAAATTTATGCAAGTAACATGGTATGTTGCAGTTGCATTGTTTACCTGGTGGAAAGACTCGTAACTATCCTTTTTCCCACAATTCATGAGCACATACTCCACGAGTCCTACAATTATTACAGTCTGTTGTGCCACATTAAATGCTGTCATCTTAATTATATGTGCCCTATAAAATATTGTTGTTTTAATATGCAATTAAATGGTATGACATTCAGTGCACTATCATGTATTTGTTTGATTGTAATATTTAAATCACCTCAAATAAACATGAGCTCATTTAATGATAGCAGTACTTTCCTATAGCATTATGAAAGGTATATCTGTCGTAAGAATAATAAAACATTCATTGTTGGTTTGTAAGCTGTCAGGTTCCCATATTTGTCATTTGTGAGGAATTTCATATTTTGTAGCATTACTCAAATTCTGGTTATTTTTGGGAAGATGGCATTTAAGTGTGAAAGTTATGTATTCTTAAATTGATACAGGTAAACATGCATGACAACTTCATGCACCAGTTTTCAGAAAATTATTTGGAAGCAGTGTTTGTTATTTCTGTACACATTTTAGTGCAATGTGCCTTGGGAATTGTGGCAACCTATTGAATTGGGTGTTATATATCCTTCTCCCTGCTTCTCAATGACCGAGTAAATTATTGGGAAATGTGTGGAATAAATACCACCAATTGTAGAGGCAATATCAAAAGTATGAACTGCATTGAAGTAACAATCAGCTTTCTTTTTTCAAATGTATCAGAATCTTCAATTTAGAAACAGTTATAATATCGTATATTATGCAATGAGACTATAATGGTTAGTAATTAAAATGCAAGTATTATTAACTGAGTGAAGCAAAGTGAGGTTAATAATTATATGAGCATTTTAATTACCATTACAGTCAAGTTTCATACGATTGTGCTCGATCATGTTTCAAATTAAAGGTTTCACTTCAAAGTATTCATTTCTGGTTTGAGTGATATGTTACAATCGTTATTGGTTTGTTTACTGCGAGACGTAATATGTAGAATGCAGGCACACAAATATTGATTACTTCCCTATAAACAGCTGCTAATGTGTGACACAGTTTAACCTAAAAACATGAAAACATAACATTAGTAACATTAAAAAAAGAAACTTGCTTTTATCATGGGTTATTTCACATCAGGTGTAAATGGTCCCCCCCCCCCTCTATATCATGATATGTGTTTTAGTAAGCTGTTCAGTTTTGAGTAATTAGATAAGTCAGTTTGGTGGCTAATATTGAGTGTTGATTTCAAAATAGAATAGTGAGTCCACAAGGTCAATGATTTCATATTTTGAGACAATTCTTCGAAATACACTAGGAATACATTTTCTGAGAATGAATTTATGCCTTTTGATATTCCCCAATCTATGAATTATGAATAGAATTTTTCGTACATCTTTCTTGACTTTTGTGGCAACAAGTTATTGGTGACACAGTGCTTTTGCCATATTTCTGGAGGTGTAAGTTCAATGTTAATGTTACTAGTGTCGATATTTGCACTTTCACAATGTTATGTGGCCACTTCTGATTGGTCGAATACCAATACGTTAATGAACAGGTGTATTTTAATGAGGCCCATTAAAGTACTGCTACCAGTTGTATAAATATACATAGAAAAGCATAAAAACAAACTAATGAACTTCGAAATCCCAACAACCTCATTTAAATTCATCACAAAATTAACAGATGGCAGCAGCAACTCCAGAACTACCCACACCACGTGATCAAGCTTTAGTCATATTAGAGCTGATGATGCGAACAATGGTTCACGAAACATGTCCTCAACATAGGTACATAAGTGAAGCTGATATGTAAAAAACACATCTAAAATTTAATACATCTGATATTTTGCCTCTCCAGCTTTTAATTTTTATGGGGCTCTGCCCTTGCTGCTTCCATTTTCGTATCATTTAGTATTTACCTTGTACTTCATGGCAATGGTTTAGTGGTTTTAGACTTTTATGTTGTATTAGTTGTTTTACTTGTTTTCACCTCTCAACATTTTAATCTAGGGTACTGATAACTTCAGCAGTTGTGTGTCCTTCGATCCTACTACCTACCACTCCTTCCTGCAATTCAGCGCTTTCCCACCCATCTCTTTAAGCACGATGCTAACGAAGACATGCTTGATGAGTTTTTGAATCCTCATGTCACCATAGGCTACAGTAGCATTTTTGTTTAAGAGAACACAACTTCTGCGTAATACTGCTAACAAAAATCAGTCATAACACTTGACTAATGGAAACGTTCAGTAGTTACTCTGTGTATGGACAATGCCAATCTTCAGATGTAGTCACAATGAAATCTGCCAGAATGCTCAGGTAGTAAAACACATTGAAAACTGGTGCATGCCTTTTGGAGTGGAAATAAAGTATAAAGTTGACAATACCATAAAAAGGTGCCATGACAAATATGTGATAGGCTGTGGGAACTTTTTAACATCTGTTGGACTGCAGTTATTCTCATAAGTATCTGGTTTGTCAAATCATGATCTTTCTCAAACTCTTTTACTCCCTTGTGCACACCAAATCACATTTTTCAATGGCTTGTGATATTTGTTCATTTTCATATATATTTAATATAGTTATATATTTGTGAGATTTTCTTCTTTTTATATAATTGTGTGTTTTGAGAAACATTTTATTTCAGGCTTCAGTATTGTATTTGTAAAAGTGTTTTGAATCACTGCAGCAGAGCCTTATTGAAATCTTATATTTGTATTTAAATATGTGTTAGTGGCACTTTACAAGGAGAGATTGCTGGAACAAAGTTCAGTTGCAGCTGTAAAGCAGATATTCCAAGAATATTAAAAATTCAGTACTTCAAACAAATGTCTGAAAAAAGAATTATTGGAAGTTATTACAAAATGTATCCAATAACAATGTCCTGCGCCGTGGCGTAGCAGGCTAAGACAGCATGCCTTCATCCCTAGCCACGGAAAGCTGACCAGGTTCGACCCCACCCATGAGGTGCATATTTTAAGTCCCGGTTATAGGACTGGTGCCCACTCAGCATCATGAGGAAAGTGCTTATGAGAGAGAGCTTATGCTAGGTAAGCGGCCCTGGTCACGAAAACCAACGTTCCGGCTGGGGGATGCTGAGATGCTGACAACATCTCCTTCTTGTATTGGTTGGATGATTGCCCACCTCTACCGTGCGTAAGTGGGTGTGAGGTCGGCAATTGGGTTGGTAGGCCTTGGCCCTCTTAGGGCTGTCATGCCAAGGTTTATTATTATTCAACAACAATTATTTGCACAAAATACACCTGCTACAATATAGGAACATGGGCTTGCTAATATTTTGCCTATAAACCATATGGGTGAAGAGCTATTTACAACTTTACACCTAAGGAGGGGTTGTTTTTTAATTTTACGTCCAACGTTAAGTCATATCGGACGATGAATGGAATGGGTGAAATGATGCTCAAATGAGCTCGGAGCCCATAGAGCTGACATTCGTCCTTCAGGATAAGGGAAAACCCTGGAAAAAGCATTATCCAGGTAACTCACCCTGACCGAGATTCGAACTCAGGACCTCTCGAACGTGAGGCAGACACACTACCATCTATGCTACTGAGGTGGGCAAGGATGGGTTGTGGATAAATTCAAAGATTACAGATTTTCTCTACAAAGCATTAAATTGCATTGCATTGTATTGTAGGTTAAGATTTACAGACCGAACTGAGCTGGATGCCGAGTACACCACAGTGACCTGCAGTAAATAGATTCAAACATGCATTAATGGATAACAGGAACTATAAAACCAACCGCCAATAGGAAGTGGTGTTAATGTTTATTGTGTACTATTGGGTCCTCAAGGGTTCTTAAAAACTGGAAATACCACATACAGTAGATCTTCCTTTACCCAGATAAACTGGAACCAGGGCTGATCTAAGTTAACAAAAATCGGGGTTTATTCAGCGAATGGCACAAAAGCAAAACAAAAATATAAACATCAATGAAATATTTGTAATGTAGTTTATAAATTACTACCGACACACTTTCATCTAAAAACACATACACTGTATGTACTGTAATAGTCTATGTATTTGTACTGTACTAAAAACTAGTCGGTAGTAAAAAAGACAGCGAGCTTCTGTTGTCTCAGTTTAGTGTATCACTTATCTCACATCCACTTTAACATTAGACGTTCATTTGCCTTGACTCTTGAAATAAAACATCAATTTCTCTATGTTTGTTACTGCTTGTGTGTGGGTCATAACAGCAGCAAGCTTCTGTTGTCTCAGTTTACTGTATTGCTTATCTCACATCCGCTTTAACATTAGACGTTCATTTGTCTTGACTCTCGAAATAAAACATCAATTTCTCTATGTTTGTTACTGCTTGTGTGTGGGTCATAACAGCAGCGAGCTTCTGTTGTCTCAGTTTAGTGTATTGCTTATCTCACACCCGCTTTAACATTAGACGTTCATTTGTCTTGACTCTCAAAATAAAATATCAATTTCTCTATGTTTGTTACTGCTTGTGTGTGGGTCATAACAGCAGCGAGCTTCTGCTGTCTCAGTTTAGTGTATCACTTATCTCACATCCGCTATAACATTAGACGTTCATTTGTCTTGACTCTTGAAATAAAACATCAATTTCTCTATGTTTGTTACTGCTTGTGTGTGGGTCATAACAGCAGCGAGCTTCTGTTGTCTCAGTTAAGTGTATCGCTTATCTCACACCCGCTTTAACATTAGACGTTCATTTGTCTTGACTCTCAAAATAAAACATCAATTTCTCTGTTTGTTACTGCTTGTGTGTGGGTCATAACAGCAGCAAGCTTCTGCTGTCTCAGGTTAGTGTATTGCTTACCTCACATCCGCTTTAACATTAGACGTTCATTTGTCTTGACTCTCGAAATAAAACATCAATTTCTCTATGTTTGTTACTGCTTGTGTGTGGGTCATAACAGCAGCGAGCTTCTGCTGTCTCAGTTTATTGTATCGCTTATCTCACATCCGCTTTAACATTAGACGTTCATTTGTCTTGACTCTTGAAATAAAACATCAATTTCTCTATGTTTGTTACTGCTTGTGTGTGGGTCATAATAGCAGTGAGCTTCTGCTGTCTCAGTTTAGTGTATCGCTTATCTCACATCCGCTTTAACATTAGACCTTCATTTGTATTGACTCTCGATATAAAACATCAATTTCTCTATGTTTGTTACTGCTTGTGTGTGAGTCATAACAGCAGCGAGCTTCTGCTGTCTCAGTTTAGTGTATCGCTTATCTCACATCTGCTTTAACATTAGATATTCATTTGTCTTGACTCATGAAATAAAACATCAATTTCTCTATGTTTGTTACTGCTTATGTGTGGGTCATAACAGCAGCGAGCTTCTGCTGTCTCAGGTTAGTGTATCGCTTATCTCACAGCCACTTTAACATTAGACGTTCATTTGTCTTGACTCGTGAAATAAAACATCAATTTCTCTATGTTTGTTACTGCTTGTGTGTGGGTCATAACAGCAGTGAGCTTCTGCTGTCTCAGTTTAGTGTATCGCATATCTCACATCTGCTTTAACATTAGACGTTCATTTGTCTTGACTCGTGAAATAAAACATCAATTTCTCTATGTTTGTCACTGCTTGTGTGTGGGTCATAACAGCAGCGAGCTTCTGCTGTCTCAGGTTAGTGTATCGCTTATCTCACAGCCGCTTTAACATTAGACGTTCATTTGTCTTGACTCTCGAAATAAAACATCAATTTCTCTATGTTTGTTACTGCTTGTGTGTGGGTCATAACAGCAGTGAGCTTCTGCTGTCTCAGTTTAGTGTATCGCTTATCTCACATCCGCTTTAACATTAGACATTCATTTGTCTTGACTCTTGAAATAAAACATCAATTTCTGTATGTTGTTACTGCTTGTGTGTGGGTCATAACAGCAGTGAGCTTCTGCTGTCTCAGTTTAGTGTATCGCATATCTCACATCCACTTTAACATTAGACGTTCATTTGTCTTGACTCTCGAAATAAAACATCAATTTCTCTATGTTTGTTACTGCTTGTGTGTGGGTCATAACAGCAGCGAGCTTCTGTTGTCTCAGTTTAGTGTATCGCTTATCTCACATCCGTTTTAACATTAGACATTCATTTGTCTTGACTCTTGAAATAAAACATCAATTTCTCTATGTTCGTTACTGCTTGTGTGTGGGTCATAACAGCAGTGAGCTTCTGTTGTCTCAGTTTAGTGTATCGCTTATCTCACATCCGCTTTAACATTAGACGTTCATTTGTCTTGACTCTTGAAATAAAACATCAATTTCTGTATGTTGTTACTGCTTGTGTGTGAGTCATTACAACAGTTGGTTCATCAACACTGTCTGAATCTGAATACTCTTCATTTTCATTTTCATGAACACTACATTATGCAATAATGTCTTCCTCTGTAATTGGTTTATAACCTCCGTCATTGTCAATGTCTTTATCATTGGAACAGCCATAGATATTTTTAAAAATGTCCATAAAATCTTCTACCACACTTATTTTTTCTTTTTCTTTAATCTTATTTTTTAGTTAGTCATACAGACCAGGGTACAAGTTTATCAAAGTTTCTTCCAACTTGGTCGCAAGCAGATGAGGTGAGTGCAGTGAATTCATCTGTTGATAAGAGAATTTGAGTAATGTAGCTACTGACAATAGCGATTTATTGTCTGTAAAACAAGTCTTCATGTACTACACTTAACATTTTTTTTTATGTATATAACTGTTCTGTGTTTTCCAGAACTGGTTTAACGAGGTTTTACAGTACTTTATATTTAATGTTTGTACATTCACTTTACTGATTATTGTTTTATGAATTCCAAGTTTCATGTTATTGGAAATTATTACCTTTGCGAGAGAAGATAGGAAGTTGTCAAGTATGGACACAAAGTGTTAAGCACATCTACGTAATGCAATATTTACATTTACAGTCCTTGGCGGGCAAATGGAGAATGATGGAAGTGAGAGATCCTGAAACATATTGTACTTAACAATAAGCAAGTAAGTGACAGTAATTCTGAATTTAGTGCACATTCCTCTCACAAAGTCCAGCAATTCTCACAGCAGCAGATTTGTATCATAAAGATTAAGAAAGCTTCAAGACTTCTCATATAAATATTCATAAAACTGTCATTTTTGCCTGCATAAGATACCAGGACATTCTGAATGAAAAAGTAATTTTGATAAATGCTGCAATGTTTAATGGAATAAGGCTCTGCTGCTCTCTGTAGGGCTAAGTGTTAAACTGCGTACTTTGTTGTGATTTCTCAGCATTTCAAAGATTATGAAGGGAATAAGGTATATCATTAGAGTAAATAGCTTTAATCATCAACATTACAGGTACAAACTTTGAAAAAGTAGTAAACATTTGATAAAATTTGTGCCTTTACTCTGTCAAAAACTGCCCTCTTAATATGAGAAAGCAAGAATATTTGATAAAAATTGGTAGAAAAATAAAAGCTTATGTGATTTTTGACAAATAAAGCAAATTATGATCTATATCTTGGAACTTTCATATTTCTACAAAATGCAAGTTAATTGTAATTTGTATACGAATTTCTGTAAGTTTGTTTTTCAGTATCTAAGAAATGCTGGGATAGTTTAGGCATTTCTTAAGAGAAAAGAAAAAAGTGCTTGTGAAAATATGTGGACCAATTGATACCGAATATAGTTTTAATGGCAAAGCCCTTCACATGATGTAGCCATATTTTTGTTCAACAAAATGACTGTGCTTTATAATATTTACTGTTTGTATCCCTAACTTAGAGCTGAAGACACCTAGCAGCCATTTTTAAAAGATGACACTGACTTTGAAACAACAGAAGAAGAATTGTTCAGTATTGTGTGAAAATTAATAGCTGAATGCTTTATTTCATGTAGCAAGTTTTTGTAAGTACTCTAGTAAACTTATCAGTATTATTATTATTACTGTTGTGTCTCATTTGTTGACCTTTCTTCGTCACTCATTACTGTCCTTTGTTCGAGATCTTCTCGGGAAACAAGCCAGGTGAAAAGATGATTAGACATTGACTTAAGAAGCCCAGATCTATACAGCTTGATCATCAAGTTAAGTTGTTACCACGCCATCTCCTGACGTGATATTTAATTGACTAAAAACAGTCTTTTGTTCAGCGATTCAAGTGTTGATAGTGGTTTGCCTTTGTTTATATTTGTGTTATATTCAATGATACATTTGTGGTTATAACATTTATTAAAATATCCTGAGGGTGGGAGAGATGCACACTCCCAAAATGGCAATTTCTAATCATCTTTTTACCTGACTTGTTTCCCAAGAAGATCTCGAACATATTAGTCGCCAGGAAAGCTTCACCGTCCTATTGAAATACTCGGACAATTCCACTCACTTTATCTGACACTAATACTTTTAGCACAGCACTAACTTACACTTATTTCACTTTTGTTACTGCTGAGACTGTGACATTAATGTTTCTTATTCTTGTTGCTTCTTGATACTTAGAGTGATTTGCTTGCAGAGACACTAATCGTCTGGCAGTGCAAGGGGGATGACTCAGGCTGTTTCTTCTGTGCCCTGCATTCAGGAGGTCCAGTTCGATTCTCATGGCAGACCTATCTGATGTATGGTTTATTTGGGGTCTTCCTAGGTTGCGAGGCAAATCCTGGGTAGGGTAATTACATCCCCGAATTTCCTGTCCCTCCATGTCATCTCCATTATCATTTCACATCATCTCTCATCTGGTGGTCTCTTTCAGGGTAGAAGTGTCGGCAGGTGTCTCGGTGTTGCTCCTGGTAAACACTTCCTTCTGCAGTAGGATCATGTCCTGGCTTGTCTGGTGGGCCATTTCAGGACCACGGTGGGTGGGATGCTGAGGAGTTTCCAACTATTAAAGTGTAGGAACCCTGCCCTTTGCTCTGTCATGACTCGTTGGGACAGTTGGTCTGTCACCTCTCAGCCCATCCTTCCTCCCAGGGATTCCCCACTTGGAGCTTAGGTACAATAGATCAAGACTGGTAGTAATGCCAAAACCCCTCCATAGCATAATCCAATCCAATCTAAAAGAAAATTCTCTAGCAAGCTTTAGCGCTCCGTTATGTGATCCACAGGTCATGGTAAGATGGTTCTGCAAACCAAAATCTTTGGAATTGCCTGAATGTAACATCTTAAAGTTGATTCTTCTAGATTTGGTAAACTCAAAGTCTTGAAGCTTCAGTGAAGTGGAACAAAGAAGTTGCATAGTTCTCGACATCAGACAGAGTTCTGGCTTTGGGTTCCTTATTGCTGATCCCAGCTTTGTTGTCAGCATGACAATACCCTCATGCCTTCCTCAAAAACCTGATTTAATTCCCTATACAGAGTGGAACTGTATTGCAAAAATAAAAGTTCATGTACAGGAACTCCATTTCTCCGTTCACTGATAGAAGACTTTGACCTATTGTGTAGTTGTGCTGCTCGAACTGTTACCATGATTTATCTTTGGAAAAAGATACTTCTCAGATAATGCATTATTTTTGTAAGAGTGAGAGGGGAACTGCCGCTACTTCCTGGCCCTGTGCTAAACACCAATGGAATTTGCAGAAATCACAAATGACATATGTTCACTCTATGTGGAGTATCAGTTCATTATCTGAGAGGTATCTATTACCAAAGATAAATCCATGGTAATGGTTCGAGCAGCACGACAATACTACATACGGTAGATGGCGAAGTGTTGCCATGGATATTTGTTTACGTTTGTCATTTGTTATCAGTATATCTTCAACGTTTCAATTATGTACATGTAGTGAGTTAACTGCACGTGTTTCGTTCCACCATGGCTAGATATTCATTTTGTGAACAGGAAGATATGATTTTTATGTATGATCATAATGGTAATAAATATAAACTCTAGGGTATCTACCAGGGCAGATCCTCACAGAGTGAAGACTGACCCCCCCCCCCCCCAGCCTCTAACGACCAGGGAGTTTCCGAGCTGTCTCGAAAGGGCGCCCGGCGCCTCCGTGGGGCTTTCCATAGGGCAAGATCTAGAGACTAGCAAGCCCCCCATCTGGTCCTGTGGACTCAAGACGGGATGGAAGTGGATACGCCACTTACGCGCGCCAAGTCCAAGGTCATAATGGTAATGGATGCGAGGCTGCACGGGAGTCATCCAACTTTTGTTGCTGTTTATCGGCGCCTTGCTGAGACAGGAACCGTTGCAACACGAACTATTGATCGAACACCAAGAGCTGCCATCCCGGATGCAGAAACGCTTCATGGACGTGTCGTGGAAGCCTGCGAAACCATTCGTCACCATCGCGGAGATTTGAAAGGGTGCGACATTCCATGATTCAACGAGTACAGGCTTGCATAGAAGCAAGAGAAGGACATTTCGAGCATTTATTATGAGTTTTGTGTTATAAGTGAACACCTAACGAGAAAACTGATGATGGGGCATATGTTCATATGAACTTTTTTCCTTCTTTTGGTGTGAGGAACCCATACCCGAAGTTTGTAAAAGTATTTCTGAAATGTCCTGTATAATCAATCTGTATTATTTCTGGAAATTAATTGTTCTTTCACACTAGCCATGTGTAGACAAAGTATGGGAAGGTAGAGTCAGACTGAAAAATTCAATGCTATAGCCAAGATTTGAACCACGGATCTTCCAGGATCCAGCTGTTTTTAACCATTGAGCTACCATGGCCAATGTGCCAGACCATAGTGGTCTGAACTATGAAGCCCGATCCTTAAAGTACTTAAAGCATAGTAAGTCGCCATTAAGATAGTTGTCTCATGTGTTTTTGAGAACTCCTAGTGGTTTAAAGGGAAACATAGAGTCGGTTAACATTTAATGTACACTTAAAGACTCGATGTGTGCAGGTTTCAGACCAACCTTTACATGGCTACTGCCTAAGAAGTCCGGCCAACTAAGTCGATTGTCCATTCGTTAAGTTAATTACTAAAGCTCCGTTTATATGCACTATAACGTATGAATATATTGTCACCGTGTGACGTGCTGCTGCCACGGTCTGGAACCGGGCGCGAGAGAGAGGCTGCGGAACTTTCTGCCCATTGGTTAGGGCCACAAAAGTTCTCGAAAGGTCTGCGACTTTCTAGAAACAATGGCTGGGGAGGTATAAATAACGGCAAAGTGTTAGAGCGGCAGTTGTTTGTTGGTTATTGCGACAGTTGACGATTGAAGTGTACCGCAGTGATTTCACTCATTTGTTTTCGTGCAGCAAAGCACCGAATCAGCCTTGAAGACAGCTGATTCTCAATTTCACGTCTTTTTACTGCAGCAAAATTATTAGATTTCTGCGAACCAGATTTCCGAATCTACGTAAACCATGCAGTCACAATACGCATGCATCTATGCACTAAAACCTGCTAAATGTGCTCTAAAACTTATAACAGACATTTGAAATAAAGTACATTATTTCACCTTTCTCGCGTTAAGTCATATCGGACGATGAATGAAATGATGTTCAAATGAGTACAGGGTACATAGAGCTTAGAGTTACCAGACATTCATCTTACAGGATAAGAGAAAACCTCCAACGTTAAGTCATATCGGACGATGAATGAAATGATGTACAAATGAGTACAGGGTACATAGAGCTTAGAGTTACCAGACATTCATCTTACAGGATAAGAGAAGACCTCCAACGTTAAGTCATATCGGACGATGAATGAAATGATGTTCAAATGAGTACAGAGTACATAGAGCTTAGAGTTACTAGACATTCATCTTACAGGATAAGAGAAAACCTCCAACGTTAAGTCATATCGGACGATGAATGAAATGATGTTCAAATAAGTACAGGGTACATAGAGCTTAGAGTTACCAGACATTCATCTTACAGGATAAGAGAAAACCTCCAACGTTAAGTCATATCGGACGATGAATGAAATGATGTTCAAATGAGTACAGGGTACATAGAGCTTAGAGTTACCAGACATTCATCTTACAGGATAAGAGAAAACCTCCAACGTTAAGTCATATCGGACGATGAATGAAATGATGTTCAAATGAGTACAGAGTACATAGAGCTTAGAGTTACTAGACATTCATCTTACAGGATAAGAGAAAACCTCCAACGTTAAGTCATATCGGACGATGAATGAAATGATGTTCAAATAAGTACAGGGTACATAGAGCTTAGAGTTACCAGACATTCATCTTACAGGATAAGAGAAAACCTCCAACGTTAAGTCATATCGGACGATGAATGAAATGATGTTCAAATGAGTACAGGGTGCATAGAGCTTAGAGTTACCAGACATTCATCTTACAGGATAAGAGAAGACCTCCAACGTTAAGTCATATCGGACGATGAATGAAATGATGTTCAAATGAGTACAGGGTACATAGAGCTTAGAGTTACCAGACATTCATCTTACAGGATAAGAGAAAACCTCCAACGTTAAGTCATATCGGACGATGAATGAAATGATGTTCAAATGAGTACAGGGTGCATAGAGCTTAGAGTTACCAGACATCCATCTTACAGGATAAGAGAAAACCTCCAACGTTAAGTCATATCGGACGATGAATGAAATGATGTTCAAATGAGTACAGGGTACATAGAGCTTAGAGTTACCAGACATTCATTTTACAGGATAAGAGAAAACCTCCAACGTTAAGTCATATCGGACGATGAATGAAATGATGTTCAAATGAGTACAGGGTACATAGAGCTTAGAGTTACCAGACATTTATCTTTCAGGATAAGAGAAAACCTCCAACGTTAAGTCATATCGGACGATAAATGAAATGATGTTCAAATAAGTACAGGGTACATAGAGCTTAGAGTTACCGGACATTCATCTTTCAGGATAAGAGAAAACCTCCAACGTTAAGTCATATCGGACGATGAATGAAATGATGTTGATATGAGTACAGGGTACATAGAGCTTAGAGATACCAGACATTTATCTTTCAGGATAAGAGAAAACCTCCAACGTTAAGTCATATCGGACGATAAATGAAATGATGTTCAAATAAGTACAGGGTACATAGAGCTTAGAGTTACCGGACATTCATCTTTCAGGATAAGAGAAAACCAACGTTAAGTCATATCGGACGATGAATGAAATGATGTTGATATGAGTACAGGGTACATAGAGCTTAGAGATACCAGACATTCATCTTTCAGGATATGAGAAAACTTCCAACGTTAAGTCATATCGGACGATAAATGAAATGATGTTCAGATGAGTACAGGGTACATAGAGCTTAGAGCTACCGGACATTCGTCTTTCAGGATAAGAGAAAACCTCCAACGTTAAGTCATATCGGACGATGAATGAAATGATGTTCAAATGAGTACAGGGTACATAGAGCTTAGAGCTACCGGACATTCGTCTTTCAGGATAAGAGAAAACCTCCAACGTTAAGTCATATCGGACGATGAATGAAATGATGTTGATATGAGTACAGGGTACATAGAGCTTAGAGCTACCGGACATTCGTCTTTCAGGATAAGAGAAAACCTCCAACGTTAAGTCATATCGGACGATGAATGAAATGATGTTCAAATGAGTACAGGGTACATAGAGCTTAGAGCTACCGGACATTCGTCTTTCAGGATATGAGAAAACCTCCAACGTTAAGTCATATCGGACGATGAATGAAATGATGTTGATATGAGTACAGGGTACATAGAGCTTAGAGATACCAGACATTCATCTTTCAGGATATGAGAAAACCTCCAACGTTAAGTCATATCGGACGATGAATGAAATGATGTTCAAATGAGTACAGGGTACATAGAGCTTAGAGCTACCGGACATTCGTCTTTCAGGATAAGAGAAAACCTCCAACGTTAAGTCATATCAGACGATGAATGAAATGATGTTGATATGAGTACAGGGTACATAGAGCTTAGAGTTACCAGACATTTATCTTTCAGGATAAGGGAAGACCAACGTTATGTCATATCGGACGATGAATGAAATGATGTTGATATGAGTACAGGGTACATAGAGCTTAGAGTTACCAGACATTCATCTTTCAGGATATGAGAAAACCTCCAACGTTAAGTCATATCGGACGATGAATGAAATGATGTTCAAATGAGTACAGGGTACATAGAGCTTAGAGCTACCGGACATTCGTCTTTCAGGATATGAGAAAACCTCCAACGTTAAGTCATATCGGACGATGAATGAAATGATGTTGATATGAGTACAGGGTACATAGAGCTTAGAGTTACCAGACATTTATCTTTCAGGATAAGGGAAGACCTCCAACGTTATGTCATATCGGACAATTGAATGAAATGGTATTCAAATGAGTACAGGGTACATAGAGCTTAAAGGTATTCGTATTTCATGATAAGGAATACGTTGCAGAAAAAGTTCTCTAAATAACTCAGGCTGACCACGTGAGGCAGTTAGGGGTATTGCTTCCTTTCTGGTGGTTACAAACAAAATTTGGGTTGATCATGCTCGCAGTTGACAACAGCGATATAAATGGTTCAAGATTTTGGGACCCCCCCCCCCCCCCAATTACACTGATATCTGTCTGCGTCTATGCATAGCGTCGTGATACGATAGTGGGAATACCACAAGGAACATCCTGTGACAAACGGAACTATAATTTCCGATCTAGAAGGATGCACTGTTAGTTCAGTTTTGTTAAGACGAGAGAGGGAGCAAAACGTACAAACAACGATGTGCTTGATGCAGGTATGGAACATGGTGCCACCCACACTTACTTAGATATGGTGTAATGTCTCTGCCTCTAACACTTACAGTAAGAATATTAGTTTTATTTTAAGGGGAAAAAAAGTGTATGAACAGCGTAAAGTTTGTTAAATACCAAACTTGGTACAAAGGCATTTATAAAAGTGCTCATTTTCTGGAGAATAGCTCTAATAATTTTGATTAAGATGGCGTACATTCAGGATACTTTCGTGGCCAATTAAATGCACGCGTATTTATAATTTTCTCGAAATGTACTCAGAAGTGTCACTGGTTTCTATTTTCCAATATTTATACTTTTCACAAATATCAAGTCGTTATTCAATTTTTATCTCTCGTACAAAGACATCACAAAACATTTGACTATCACTTAGTCTACTGTATTCGCATACTCCTTTGTATCTATAAGCATATGTAATTTATAAAGCATTTCTGTTGAAATTGGAGAAAAAGGAAAAGTTGCACTTTTCTGAAATAGGAAGTCACTGTTCGCTTTTTTTTTATGGTCAGAGACACTGGAACTCATCACATAGCGAGTAGATCTTAAACATTGACTACCAGTATGTATAACGAAACTACAGGGTGGGCCGTTTGAGATGTCAGAAAAGGAAACTATTCAACTTTTTTGGATGGTGATGTGTAGTACATTTGTGTAGTAAAGTCAGGCATGACACGCAGTTCACACCTCGCACGTGGTTTGTAGCATTTCTTCAAATTGAAATTCAAATATTATTAATTGTAGACTCTTACAGAATTTGGATTTCGTCAGTACAGATTAAATTTATATAGCTAAATTAAATGCTCTAATCCTATACATGAATAATTATTTTCTATTGGTTAAGGTTATACACATACATATATCTATTCGGATATAAGGAATGTTTCCATTTGACGTTTAAATATTGTGCCATTTAACACCTTAATGCCTGATTTCACCAACAGATGTTAAGACTTAACACGAGTTTAGCGATAGTTAAAACAAAAATTGCCTTCCGCCAACAAGTGTTAGCTTAACACTCGTGTTAAATCTCTTGTTAAACTAACAAGCCAAATTCCTGTTGTTATGCGCTTAACATTGTAAATAGTCAAGATGGCGGGCGTGAAATCACCTGTTGATGTCGATTTGCTATATGTTCAAGTAACTCGTCACTTGTCCTTCTTCGTATCACCTTTTAAATTTATGTAATATTGTCAAAGTTGTTTCGTGCTTCTAGTAGTGACACTTGCATTTCAATTAAATTCATTTCCAATATTTTCTCACGTGACATCCTTCTCTTTTACCTTCACCGCATCTGTCCTATTTTGCACGATATCCTTATACTTCGTCACCAATTCGATTAACAATTCTTTCTCCATCGATGAGAAATGTATCCTACAGCTTTTGTTTACGATTTTGTTTACCCGCCATTTTTTCAGCTGTGTGCAGACGAAAATGAAAACCAAAGCGCATCGCAGTGCGTTCAGAAAATAATACGACTCATGCAGAGCCTTCTATAGCTGTGATATTTCAAAACTCTTGGTGTTAACACGTGTTTGTTGACATTCTCAGGAAACAAGCTTTGTTAGCGGTTTGACAATTGTTACGTTACATTTGTTAACGTCAATTTTAACATCTGTTGGTGAAATTGGTTATGAATATGAACGAAGTGATAACTCATAGTGATGAAAGTGTGATTCTTTGGATGGCGAGGCAAAATGAATCATCTCTCCCATCTTGCCGCAATACGCGCATCTGTGCGGCAGATAGTAAAATATACTGATTATTTGAAACAAGGTAAATTAGATTGGTGTAATGTATGTACAGTCACAGGCTGGAGTACCTCTTAGAGCATAAATGATGAGTAATTTTAAAAGTATTGTAATACATTTACCTAATATGCGAGACTTTAATACTATTCTGTAATTAAGTACTTAAGTAAGTCGCCACAAGTAGTTGTCTCAAATATGAGAACCTTAAGTGGTCCACCGGGAAATATAATGAGTCAATTGGAGAATGTAATGTCAGGAAGGCACGTTGACCATGGTAGCTCAAGGGTTAGAGCGACTGGACCGAAACCAGTAGATCCGTGGTTCAAATCCCGGCCATGGCATTGAATTTTTCAGTTGGCTCTAATTAATCAAAATTCACCCATATACTGGAGTAATGTATTTAAAAGGATTAATTCTTTAAGGATTAATTCCTCAATATAAATTTACTTAAAAAATTATTATTATATGCTTACTTTACTCGTCCAACTGTCCCTTCTTGTGTTACATCGTCATATACCGGTAAAGTTATAACGCGGAGATAAAAGATGTCCCCAACAACCGCGTTATTTCGGGCTTCTGACAGTTCTGGAAGGCCTTTGATCAGCTGGGTCGTTTGGTCATTTTGCATATACCGTTGCCCTGATGCAGACCCAACACATACACAAATCTGAGCTATTAGGAGACCTGGGATGAGTCCTTGGTATTTTCAGACATGTTGTACAATTCAGCAATCTCTCGATGTGATGGGACATACTGACAGTTGAAAGCTAGCGAGTTGTCCGCTTTGTTTTGTTCATGACATTGGAAACATCAGTCATTTGTTAACTCCCAACCTTTCCCCTTACATTACAGAATATTGCTCGAGATTTGTACATTAACTTCATAAATATAACGTTTTATTTTTCTGACATCAGAAAGGATCAATCTGTATATTTGCAGTTGTTTATCTCGTTTAACATTAAAATTCGAAGTTCTATTAATCCTGATAAACTTTTATCTCACGTTCACACGTAGGTTAAGCAGTAGATAAGCGATGCTCAGATTTGCAAAAGACGTGATCGCTATGCGATGGCTTTGAAATGCCGTGCGCATTTCCCAAGGACGCGACACAAAGTTACACGGCTATTACGTACCACCAAAAGTACTTATAGGTTAGAATCTTCATGTTTCACATTATTTGGCATGAATATCAGAAAACTGTCAACTGTTATGTAGAATAGTCGGATTGTGAAATTACAGCTCTAAGGGCAGCAATTACCACAATTTACAAACTTTGGCTAAGGGTTCCTTCCCATAATCCTTTGTTTTCTCGTTATTCATGTGTACGTTCAACGAACGGCCTTCGGGGTCCAACTTAAAGCAAGTACGAGGTACGTTCAGAAATTAAGTTCTGTTTGATAATAAAATTAAATTGTGTACAGATGACAGAAAAAATATTTATTGCACAAAATTCTACAACTCTTAAACTACTTTTCCACATAACTGCCGAAATTTTGCAGGCATTTGTCATAGCGAGGCCCAAGTTTTTGTATACCTTCTTCATAGAAGTTTGCTGTCTGTGTCTTCAACCAGTTGGAAACATTTTCTTTCAGCTCTTCGTCATTGTTGAAGTGTTGACCGCCAAGGAAAGCTTTGAGATGCAAAAACAGATGAAAGTCGCTAGGAGCTAGCTCAGGGCTGTACGAGGGGTGATCAAACACGTCCCAGCCAAATCCCTGTAGGATGTTTTCCGTCGCATTTGCAGTGTGTGGTCGTGCATTCCTCGGCGCTCATTCTGCATTGCGCGGCGCAATTTCCTAAGTGTCTCGCAGTAGACAGCTTTCATTGTTTGACCACGCGGTAAGAAGTCAATGAGTAAGATGCCTTTCCTGTCCCAGAACACTGTGCACATCATTTTTCGAGGTGTCAAGATTTGTTTCGGCTAAACCTTTGCTGGGGATGAGGTGTGCCTCAATTCCATTGATTGACGTTTACTTTCAGGGATGTCGTAAGAAACCCACGTTTCATCTCCTGTGACTATCTGTGTCAGAAATACTTCGCCGTCTTCATCGTAACGGTCAAAAACAGAAGTGCACTACCCATCCGTTTTGTTTTGAGTTGCTCAGTAAGAAACTTTAGCACCCAACGTGAGCAAAGTTTACGAAATGTTCGGTTTTTCGGTGACAATTTCATGAACTAGTGATCGTGAGATTTGGGGAAATTTCATAGCGAGAGCACTAATTGTAAATTTGCGGTTTTCCTGGATCTTGTCATCAACCGCGTGAACCAGTTCTTCTGTAACCAAAGATCGCAAATTTGCCGATAAATTTCAATTGGTTTTACTTTCCTAGCATTCAGAAAACGAATCACAGATCTGATTTCACAAGGTACGGGATTTTCAATCAACACCGACATTGTAAACAAGCACAACAAAGCGTACGTGGCTGACAGCGATCTCACAATGGCGCATTTTCTTCTGCTTGATACAGAGCGTCTACCGCGCATGTGCGGAACTGCGATCGCAGCGAAACAAGCACAACAAAGTGTACGTGGCTGACAGCGATCTCACAATGGCGCATGTTTCTTCTCCTTGATACAGAGCGTCTACCGCGCATGTGCAGAACTGCGATCGCAGCGAAACAAGCACAACAAAGTGTACGTGGCTGACAGCGATCTCACAATGGCGCATGTTTCTTCTCCTTGATACAGAGCGTCTACCGCGCATGTGCGGAACTGCGATCGCAGCGAAACAAGCACAACAAAGTGTACGTGGCTGACAGCGATCTCACAATGGCGCACGTTTCTTCTCCTTGATACAGAGCGTCTACCGCGCATGTGCGGAACTGCGATCGCAGCGAAACAAGCACAACAAAGCGTACATGGCTTACAGCGATCTCACAATGGCGCACGTTTCTTCTCCTTGATACAGAGCGTCTACCGCGCATGTGCAGAACTGCGATCGCAGCGAAACAAGCACAACAAAGTGTACGTGGCTGACAGCGATCTCACAATGGCGCACGTTTCTTCTCCTTGATACAGAGCGTCTACCGCGCATGTGCAGAACTGCGATCGCAGCGAAACAAGCACAACAAAGCGTACGTGGCTGACAGCGATCTCACAATGGCGCATGTTTCTTCTCCTTGATACAGAGCGTCTACCGCGCATGTGCGGAACTGCGATCGCAGCGAAACAAGCACAACAAAGCGTACATGGCTGACAGCGATCTCACAATGGCGCACGTTTCTTCTCCTTGATACAGAGCGTCTACCGCGCATGTGCGGAACTGCGATCGCAGCGAAACAAGCACAACAAAGCGTACGTGGCTGACAGCGATCTCACAATGACGCATGTTTCTTCTCCTTGATACAGAGCGTCTACCGCGCATGTGCGGAACTGCGATCGCAGCGAAACAAGCACAACAAAGCGTGCGTGGCTGCAAGCGATCTCACAATGGCGCATGTTTCTTCTCCTTGATACAGAGCGTCTACCGCGCATGTGCGGAACTGCGATCGCAGCGAAACAAGCACAACAAAGCGTACGTGGCTGACAGCGATCTCACAATGGCGCATTTTCTTCTGCTTGATACAGAGCGTCTACCGCGCATGTGCGGAACTGCGATCGCAGCGAAACAAGCACAACAAAGTGTACGTGGCTGACAGCGATCTCACAATGGCGCATTTTCTTCTCCTTGATACAGAGCGTCTACCGCGCATGTGCAGAACTGCGATCGCAGCGAAACAAGCACAACAAAGTGTACGTGGCTGACAGCGATCTCACAATGGCGCATGTTTCTTCTCCTTGATACAGAGCGTCTACCGCGCATGTGCGGAACTGCGATCGCAGCGAAACAAGCACAACAAAGTGTACGTGGCTGACAGCGATCTCACAATGGCGCACGTTTCTTCTCCTTGATACAGAGCGTCTACCGCGCATGTGCAGAACTGCGATCGCAGCGAAACAAGCACAACAAAGCGTACGTGGCTGACAGCGATCTCACAATGGCGCACGTTTCTTCTCCTTGATACAGAGCGTCTACCGCGCATGTGCGGAACTGCGATCGCAGCGAAACAAGCATAACAAAGCGTGCGTGGCTGCAAGCGATCTCACAATGGCGCATGTTTCTTCTCCTTGATACAGAGCGTCTACCGCGCATGTGCGGAACTGCGATCGCAGCGAAACAAGCACAACAAAGCGTACGTGGCTGACAGCGATCTCACAATGGCGCATTTTCTTCTGCTTGATACAGAGCGTCTACCGCGCATGTGCGGAACTGCGATCGCAGCGAAACAAGCACAACAAAGTGTACGTGGCTGACAGCGATCTCACAATGGCGCATTTTCTTCTGCTTGATACAGAGCGTCTACCGCGCATGTGTGGAACTGCGATCGCAGCGAAACAAGCATAACAAAGCGTGCGTGGCTGCAAGCGATCTCACAATGGCGCATGTTTCTTCTCCTTGATACAGAGCGTCTACCGCGCATGTGCGGAACTGCGATCGCAGCGAAACAAGCACAACAAAGCGTACGTGGCTGACAGCGATCTCACAATGGCGCATTTTCTTCTGCTTGATACAGAGCGTCTACCGCGCATGTGCGGAACTGCGATCGCAGCGAAACAAGCACAACAAAGTGTACGTGGCTGACAGCGATCTCACAATGGCGCATTTTCTTCTGCTTGATACAGAGCGTCTACCGCGCATGTGCGGAACTGCGATCGCAGCGAAACAAGCACAACAAAGTGTACGTGGCTGACAGCGATCTCACAATGGCGCACGTTTCTTCTCCTTGATACAGAGCGTCTACCGCGCATGTGCGGAACTGCGATCGCAGCGAAACAAGCACAACAAAGCGTACGTGCCTGACAGCGATCTCACAATGGCGCGTTTTCTTCTGCTTGATACAGAGCGTCTACCGCGCATGTACAGAACTGCGATCTCAGCGAAACAAGCACAACAAAGCGTACGTGGCTGACAGCGATCTCACAATGGCGCATTTTCTTCTGCTTGATACAGAGCGTCTACCGCGCATGTGCGGAACTGCGATCGCAGCGAAACAAGCACAACAAAGTGTACGTGGCTGACAGCGATCTCACAATGGCGCATGTTTCTTCTCCTTGATACAGAGCGTCTACCGCGCATGTGCGGAACTGCGATCGCAGCGAAACAAGCACAACAAAGCGTACGTGGCTGACAGCGATCTCACAATGGCGCATTTTCTTCTGCTTGATACAGAACGTCTACCGCGCATGTGCGGAACTGCGATCGCAGCGAAACAAGCACAACAAAGCGTACGTGGCTGACAGCGATCTCACAATGGCGCATGTTTCTTCTCCTTGATACAGAGCGTCTACCGCGCATGTGCGGAACTGCGATCGCAGCGAAACAAGCACAACAAAGCGTACATGGCTGACAGCGATCTCACAATGGCGCACGTTTCTTCTCCTTGATACAGAGCGTCTACCGCGCACGTGCAGAACTGCGATCGCAGCGAAACAAGCACAACAAAGCGTACATGGCTGACAGCGATCTCACAATGGCGCACGTTTCTTCTCCTTGATACAGAGCGTCTACCGCGCATGTGCAGAACTGCGATCGCAGCGAAACAAGCACAACAAAGCGTACATGGCTGACAGCGATCTCACAATGGCGCACGTTTCTTCTCCTTGATACAGAGCGTCTACCGCGCATGTGCGGAACTGCGATCGCAGCGAAACAAGCACAACAAAGCGTACGTGGCTGACAGCGATCTCACAATGGCGCATTTTCTTCTGCTTGATACAGAGCGTCTACCGCGCATGTGCGGAACTGCGATCGCAGCGCTGCACCGGAGATAAATTGAAACAGAGCTTACTTTCTAGACGCCCCTTGTAAAATTAGAACACCGGGGTGTTTAAGATTTTGCATCCATTCCTATAACCCGAGGTACATAAAATTTATGTAACCTTGAAACAAATTCTTCCTAAAACGTTCTGACGGCTTCTACTTTTGTGAGTGAATCTTCTCGGTTTTAGTGTACAGAGTGAATAGGGCGCATGTTTTCTTAATGGTTTTACTCCTTGTGTAGCATGCGTTCCTGACACACATTCACTATCCTTATCCCACTGTGTAAGGCCGAGCCGTGGCTCAGTTGTTAGACAGCTTGGCTCTCATCAAGGCGGCCCGGGTTCGATCCCAGGCGAACGCAAAGTGAGATTTGTGGTGGACAACACGGCGTTGGGGCGGGTTTTCGCCGGGACCTCCGGTTTCCCCCGCCATCTCATTCCACCGGTGCTCCATCTTCATCTCATGTATCATCAGTGCCGTATGTAGTAAAAGCGGGCGTTAAACACTATACATTTCATTTTTCCCACTGTGTAAGGGGGCGCATTCCTTTCAGAGACTTAATCTGTGTTGGTGGACAGTTGTACAATGAGTCAACGCCTTCTACGAGTGCATAGAGAAATGAAGTTGTCCGGTTGGACCCCGATGGTTGTTGAACGCACACATAAATAACAAAAAAACAAAGGATCGTGGGACATGTGCTCCTTCTTGTGGTGTAAGGAACCCAAACCCGAAGTTTTCTGATACACTCTCAACAATGAGGGAAGCAAATGAAACTGATTCATTCACTGGACTTCAATATGTAACAATGGGCAGGTTTAAAGTTTGAAGTGACTACTACATTGATTAGGCAGGAAATATGTCAGTACAAGAAGAACAACGGTTTCTGTAAATAGATAGTTCCGTTGGTAAGCAAAATGAGCTTCAACTCACGTCATGTTTGTAATTAGTATGAGCTTCTCAGTTTTACACTCGACCAAATCGCTATACTTTCAAAAATAATTTATTTACGCTGATATTTATTTAAACTTAGGCAATATATTCATTAACTTGCAGTAATATATGCGACTGTAGAATCGTAAAGTTAAATTGCTTAACAGGGAAAAATGTATAAATCAGATCAAATACCTAATAACAATATAAACGATTATGACATCGAACAGGAAAACAAGAACCATTTATTTCAGGACTGTTAGATATTGTTTCACAGGAAAATCTGTTCCAATTCGCTCTAATCTGGGTACCAACCGGAATTTTCTCTTTAATTTGATATTTGTAAGCAAAGCAGGTTTGTTGTATTGTGGATGCTGCAGGTTTTATCCTTTATTAGTGGCTGGCTATACAAATGTTTATTTTTCTGTCTAATCCAGTTTAGCTTAGATAAATGTTTCGTTATATTTAGCACTCTCACATTTGGGAATAAGCGTTACCAAAGTTATTTATCGTCAAGTTTTAAAGTGTGAGTGCTTTATCTAGAAAGAACACAATAAGATCATCTTCTATCCAGGTTTATGTTTCCTCACTGTACAGTAGTACAAGTGTGATAAATAACAGAATGTTTCCTTTCTTAAGTAATCTTTACTTCAGGACCCGTACATCCACGATGCGTTTGGATCGCCGAATCGCCTACTTGTTTTTTAATAACTTACATAGTTATGTTTTATGTTCTAGCATTTCATTTTCCTTTATAAAAGTTCTCCAAATTATATTTAATAATTGAGTCGCTCTCTTGGTGCCCGCGTGTTGATAATGCAGCTTGCTTACTTCCCGACTAGTGGTTCGTTATTTAAAGTCCGAGGTGACCATAACACTTGCAGTGAGTGAGGAGAAATGTATCAAAGATGAATATCTGGTAACTCTAAGCTCTATGTACCCTGTACTCATCTGAACATCATTTCATTCATCGTCCGATATGACTTAACGTTGGAGGTTTTCTCTTATCCTGAAAAATGAATGTCTGGTAACTCTAAGCTCTATGTACCCTGTACTTATTTGAACATCATTTCATTCATCGTCCGATATGACTTAACGTTGGAGGTTTTCTCTTATCCTGAAAGATGAATGTCTGGTAACTCTAAGCTCTATGTACCCTGTACTTATTTGAACATCATTTCATTCATCGTCTGATAAGACTTAACGTTGGAGGTTTTCTCTTATCCTGAAAGATGAATGTCTGGTAACTCTAAGCTCTATGTATCCTGTACTCATTTGAACATTATTTCATTCGTCGTCTGATATGACTTAACGTTGGAGGTTTTCTCTTATCCTGAAAGATGAATGTCTGGTAACTCTAAGCTCTATGTACCCTGTACTCATTTGAACATCATTTCATTCATCGTCCGATATAACTTAACGTTGGAGGTTTTCTCTTATCCTAAAAATGAATGTCTGGTAACTCTAAGCTCTATGTACTCTGTACTCATTTGAACATCATTTCATTCATCGTCCGATATAACTTAACGTTGGAGGTTTTTCTCTTATCCTGAAAGACGAATGTCTGGTAACTCTAAGCTCTATGTACTCTGTACTCATTTGAACATAATTTCATTCATCGTCCGATATAACTTAACGTTGGAGGTTTTTCTCTTATCCTAAAAATGAATGTCTGGTAACTCTAAGCTCTATGTACTCTGTACTCATTTGTACATCATTTCATTCATCGTCCGATATGACTTAACGTTGGAGGTTTTTCTCTTATCCTAAAAATGAATGTCTGGTAACTCTAAGCTCTATGTACCCTGTACTCATTTGAACATCATTTCATTCATCGTCCGATATGATTTAACGTTGGAGGTTTTTCTCTTATCCTGAAAGACGAATGTCTGGTAACTCTAAGCTCTATGTACTCTGTACTCATTTGAACATCATTTCATTCATCGCCCGATATGACTTAACGTTGGAGGTTTTCTCTTATCCTGAAAGACGAATGTCTGGTAACTCTAAGCTCTATGTACTCTGTACTCATTTGAACATCATTTCATTCATCGTCTGATATGACTTAACGTTGGAGGTATTCTCTTATCCTGAAAGATGAATGTCTGGTAACTCTAAGCTCTATGTACTCTGTACTCATTTGAACATCATTTCATTCATCGTCTGATATGACTTAACGTTGGAGGTTTTTCTCTTATCCTAAAAATGAATGTCTGGTAACTCTAAGCTCTATGTACCCTGTACTCATTTGAACATCATTTCATTCATCGTCCGATATGATTTAACGTTGGAGGTTTTTCTCTTATCCTGAAAGACGAATGTCTGGTAACTCTAAGCTCTATGTACTCTGTACTCATTTGAACATCATTTCATTCATCGTCTGATATGACTTAACGTTGGAGGTTTTCTCTTATCCTGAAAGATGAATGTCTGGTAACTCTAAGCTCTATGTACTCTGTACTCATTTGAACATCATTTCATTCATCGTCTGATATGACTTAACGTTGGAGGTTTTTCTCTTATCCTAAAAATGAATGTCTGGTAACTCTAAGCTCTATGTACTCTGTACTCATTTGTACATCATTTCATTCATCGTCCGATATGACTTAACGTTGGAGGTTTTTCTCTTATCCTAAAAATGAATGTCTGGTAACTCTAAGCTCTATGTACCCTGTACTCCTTTCAACATCATTTCATTCATCGTCCGATATGACTTAACGTTGGAGGTTTTTCTCTTATCCTGAAAGATGAATGTCTGGTAACTCTAAGCTCTATGTACTCTGTACTCATTTGAACATAATTTGATTCATCGTCCGATATGACTTAACGTTGGAGGTTTTTCTCTTATCCTAAAAATGAATGTCTGGTAACTCTAAGCTCTATGTACCCTGTACTCATTTGAACATAATTTCATTCATCGTCCGATATGCCTTAACGTTGGAGGTTTTCTCTTATCCTGAAAGATGAATGTCTGGTAGCTCTAAGCTCTATGTACCCTGTACTCATTTGAACATAATTTCATTCATCGTCCGATATGCCTTAACGTTGGAGGTTTTCTCTTATCCTGAAAGATGAATGTTTGGTAGCTCTAAGCTCTATGTACCCTGTACTCATTTGAACATAATTTCATTCATCGTCCGATATGACTTAACGTTGGAGGTTTTTCTCTTATCCTGAAAGATGAATGTTTGGTAGCTCTAAGCTCTATGTACCCTGTACTCATTTGAACATCATTTCATTCATCGTCCGATATGACAACGTTGGAGGTTTTCTCTTATCCTAAAAATGAATGTCTGGTAACTCTAAGCTCTATGTACTCTGTACTCATTTGAACATAATTTCATTCATCGTCCGATATGACTTAACGTTAGAGGTTTTTCTCTTATCCTAAAAATGAATGTCTGGTAACTCTAAGCTCTATGTACCCTGTACTTATTTGAACATCATTTCATTCATCGCCCGATATGACTTAACGTTGGAGGTTTTCTCTTATCCTGAAAGATGAATGTCTGGTAACTCTAAGCTCTATGTACCCTGTACTCATTTGAACATAATTTCATTCATCGCCCGATATGACTTAACGTTGGAGGTTTTCTCTTATCCTGAAAAATGAATGTCTGGTAACTCTAAGCTCTATGTACCCTGTACTCATTTGAACATAATTTCATTCATCGTCCGATATGCCTTAACGTTGGAGGTTTTCTCTTATCCTGAAAGATGAATGTCTGGTAGCTCTAAGCTCTATGTACCTTGTACTCATTTGAACATAATTTCATTCATCGTCCGATATGCCTTAACGTTGGAGGTTTTCTCTTATCCTGAAAGATGAATGTTTGGTAGCTCTAAGCTCTATGTACCCTGTACTCATTTGAACATCATTTCATTCATCGTCCGTTATGACTTAACGTTGGAGGTTTTCTCTTATCCTGAAAGATGAATGTCTGGTAACTCTAAGCTCTATGTACCCTGTACTCATTTGACCATCATTTCATTCATCGTCCGATATGACTTGACGTTGGAGGTTTTCTCTTATCCTGAAAGATGAATGTCTGGTAACTCTAAGCTCTATGTACCCTGTACTCATTTGAACATAATTTCATTCATCGTCTGATATGACTTAACGTTGGAGGTTTTCTCTTATCCTGAAAGATGAATGTCTGGTAACTCTAAGCTCTATGTACCCTGTACTCATTTGAACATAATTTCATTCATCGTCCGATATGACTTAACGTTGGAGGTTTTCTCTTATCCTGAAAGATGAATGTCTGGTAACTCTAAGCTCTATGTACCCTGTACTCATTTGAACATCATTTCATTCATCGTCCGATATGACTTAACGTTGGAGGTTTTCTCTTATCCTGAAATATGAATGTCTGGTAACTCTAAGCTCTATGTACCCTGTACTCATATCAACATCATTTCATTTATCGTCCGATATGACTTAACGTTGGAGGTTTCCTGTTATCCTGAAAGATGAATGTCTGGTAACTATAAGGTCTAAGGATCCTGGACACTTTTGAGCATGGTTTCATTCATCGTCCGATATGACTTAACGTTGGAGGTTTCCTGTTATCCTGAAAGATGAATGTCTGGTAACTATAAGGTCTAAGGATCCTGGACACTTTTGAGCATGGTTTCATTCATCGTCCGATATGACTTAACGTTGGAGGTTTTTCTCTTATCCTAAAAATGAATGTCTGGTAACTCTAAGCTCTATGTACCCTGTACTCATATCAACATCATTTCATTTATCGTCCGATATGACTTAACGTTGGAGGTTTCCTGTTATCCTGAAAGATGAATGTCTGGTAACTATAAGGTCTAAGGATCCTGGACACTTTTGAGCATGGTTTCATTCATCGTCCGATATGACTTAACGTTGGAGGTTTTTCTCTTATCCTAAAAATGAATGTCTGGTAACTCTAAGCTCTATGTACCCTGTACTCATATCAACATCATTTCATTTATCGTCCGATATGACTTAACGTTGGAGGTTTCCTGTTATCCTGAAAGATGAATGTCTGGTAACTATAAGGTCTAAGGATCCTGGACACTTTTGAGCATGGTTTCATTCATCGTCCGATGTGATGTAATCGGTTAAAAGAGTTGCTATGTTTTATGTAACGGCGGTGCCCAATGTTAAGTCGTGGAATGTCTTAAAATTTGCAAGTATTTTGTGCCTTAATAATGGTTCCCTAAACGTTGGAATATCAAGAATTATATAGCTGTATTAAAGCCGAAAATATTTTTAGAATTTACGCTGTCAGAATTTTTTTAGTGCATGTCCTCCACCGTTAAGTCATATTGGACGAACGCTGTCAGTAACACTTCAGTTCCTATTACCTGCGAGAGTCAAATGAAAACCTTACAAGTTTATTTAAAGATGTACATTTCGCGCCACTGCTGCTGTTTGAATGGTGTAAGGAATATCTAACAGGTGGCAGAATGCTAGTTCCAATTTACTGCCCTACTAGTGACGTGCAACAAAGGAGAACATTTACCTAGCTGCAAAGGTGCAGTATGGTAATACATTGCAGCCGGACATCCATGACGTGCTCAAGTGTCACCCACAAGCACTTTCATACTCACTAGACCTCGATCACTCAAAGGCTGGTCCAGGTGGCTGTTCGCACGACCAGAGGAACCCGTGCAGTTGGTACGCGCTGTTGAACACTTTAAAGTTTTCATTTGACTCGCACAGGTGTGATGCCAAAATAGGGACTGCAAGTCTGCAAACAAGTGACTGGTGAAGGCTACCAAAATTGATGTATGATGATGTTTTGTTTGCAGGTAGGATATTTTGTGACTGTGGTGATGACTCTGCTGGTTGGGTCACACTGTGTAGAGGAGCATGATGACTGCCCTCAAGTCTGCAACGTGGACATCACAGATCTTCCTGAACTTGATTCAGACAATCCTTGTGTCGTAGACACATTCAACGAAAAAAGCTGTTACAACAGTATTGTGAATATATGGAGGGACGCTCAAATCGATGTGAAAGAGTTCCTGAATAACGGGACAGCCAATGTGAGCTTAGGGGAAAAGGCTCTAAACACAACGAGATATTATCTTACTCTGCTAGACGCTGCTGATAAAGTACCTGAGCCTGGAGAGAAGCTAAAGGGTACACATAAACTATATTGCGAAACAAAGCGTCGAATAATGAAACTTACTTTACTGGTGAGATTGCTGAAGCAGAAGTCAGAACTCCCTCCTGAAGCCTGGGGCAATAAATCGGAGAGTGGTAAGCCACGCAATAGCGCAAGATATCTCTCTGTATTGAGGAGCGTCAAAACAGACGCTGAAAACTCAATACTGTGTAATTACTCTACAATAGATTGTTTAACTTGGGTTAGGAAGTTGCATAATATAACAGCCTATAACGTCCTAATCTGGAGAGAAGAAAAGCTGTTAGAAAAACAACATGTCATTAATGTGTTGAGGAGAATTGTGCAGCCAGTGTTGTCAGGAGGGATGTTCATATTAGGCGCTTTCCTCAATATCTTGATGTTGTCCATATTCGTGCGCTGTCCTCAGTCAAGATCCCCTAGGAACATGATTCTTCTTCAACTCGCCGTGAGCGATACACTATCTCTGACAGTCAATCTACCAGTCTACCATACACTTGTTCTTCTCGACTTATTCCCCGGAATGCCCCTGGGCGAAATCTTCGAGTTTGTGAGGTACATGTGCTTCAGTATAGGTGTATTCTCGGTGGTGGCGCTTTGCTTCCAGCGTTATTGTGCCACGTTAAAGCTCACGAACCGAGGTATGATCCTGAGACAGTCTACAAAGTATAGCTCCATCCTAGTCATCGGGACAGTGTGGCTGTGTGCTATTGCCATATCGATGTACCACGCTTTCCTCTGCCTCCAGCGTGATTGCTACAAACTCTTAGGTAAGAATCGGCTCATTCACAATTTGAGCTACATATTGGATTTCTTATTCCTGGCCCTCGGCCCATTTTTGTTGATCTGGATTCTGTCACGTCTGACGGTGAGGCATTTCCAGAACAGACTTGCACAGCTCAAGATATCACTTCCACCAGATGCCTGGGAAGAGCTGCGGCAGGCTTTGGCTAGAAGCACTACCGTTCTTCGACTGACTCCTCTTGTGTTTGGTGTCAGCTTCATACCCTTCTACCTGCTAGATGTAACAGTTGTTATTGGAGTCAGCATCAACAGCGTCTGGTACAACTGCTGTCATGTTCTTTCGTACGTGCTGGTCTTCCTTCAAACCTGCTTCAACCCCATCTCTACCTACGTGACCAGCAGCACTTTCAGAGGGTATCTTCACTCACACATATTCCGCGAGCGCTACGATCAGAGCTATACTTTCGATCTTCAACCTCAGACCATACAGAAACACAGTTCGATACCTGAAGAAGGTGAACTTCAAGCATTTAGGTCACAAATTGCGCAAGAGTAAGAAATTGACAACTTCCCGTTATACCGGAATGATAGCCAATTTCTTAAGTAAGGTAAGCTCAGCTGAGATCAAGTTGCTGTCCTAGATAGTAGGAATGTGTGTCTTGTTGACATGCTAGCCATCCAAACACAAGACTTATTATGTGGCACTGAAGTGTTGCTTAAACGGGGATGAGGTCTTGAAATGTTGATCATTTCACTTTGCATTTGGCCTGAGGTAACCCAATGCGACGTTTTATCCCATTTGATATTGCTACCCGCTGTCAGTTGTTACTTTCTGTTCAAGCTCCAATGAGTGTAATTTGTTTATGGTGAGCCTCAAAACTGAAACGTTGTTCAAACATGTGGAGCACTTTAAAGTACTTTTATTATTTTTTTGTCATAAGTCCACTAAAGTGTCTACCAAACATTTGAACAAAGAATTAAGCAAAAGCAGAATCATGTACATAATTTTGGAAAACGTCTCATTTCTGTTAGATGTCTGGTTAATACATTTAGAATAATGAAATCGTTAAATTTAAGAAGAAAACATGTCATAACTGTGGAAACAAAGGATGTTTCATTTGAACACTCTGCAAGACTTACAGCAAGTGAGGTTCAAAAAAGTCCGTTGATACAGCATCTGACTTTTGAAATTGAAACCGCATAGAGCATTTATTGTTGATAAAGTACATCACGATCACGAGGAACGGAGAACACTTATGGTGAGTCATTATGTGGGTACTACCACGTCAGTGTGTCTCCGCTACAATAACAAATGAGGCACATATTGCGTTTGTTATTAACATGGATCTTTATGAAAGACATAACAAGAAAGCTATGGATAAATGCAAATATTATCTAGTCTCAATTTTAGTTCGAGTATAGATTCGCCTTCAACAATGTCCTAAGGATGTCGGAGGAAAATTTTAATGTCTTGCTGATTGAAACTTCAGAACCATTAGACAAATTTCACAGTAGTTGAACTCAGGTTAGGTTTAACCACTGGATATTTGTACACAAACCTATTAGTAACATTGTAACTGAGGAAAGTTTCAAAACAACAAATGAAGGGTCCAGGGAAAGAACCAGGTAAGTCACTTTTTGTAAGGGAAAAAATGAATATTTAATTTTAAAACACAATGGGTTATTCTCAAACAAAACACTTCTTTCAAAAATAATGAAATATTGATGCGTCAGATGTAGTGAGTCAAGTAAAGTGGTACTTCCTGTCCATAAAGTCAATAACATTGCACCAAGCAAAACATTTCATTCCAATATCATTTTTTTTTCAGGGAAAATATCAGGTAAGTCATCTGAAACAGAAAGAATACTAGCAAGGTCAGTCAACAGAGATTTTGTTTGTAATTACAATAATTGCATTACTATCATTTTTGTAATATTATTAGTTCACTGCTAGTTCACCACAAAATTTCACGAGGCTGATTATATCCTGGTACTTCGCTTTTGAGATTTGTAGAGGGCCTGAGAAAAATGCAGAAATGTGTTACGTACATTGCATAATATACGCTGTGTTATCAAAAAAGTTTAAGGGTATAGTAATATTTCTACTAAATTACCTGAATAAGCCAAAGAAGGCAGCTCAAATACTTCTGTTCTCTGTGTTGAAGCACCTTTCTCAGACTGTCTTATAATGCTGGATACCATGTCTCGTTAAAGGTAACTCTCCAGATCGGATGAGGAGCAAATTTCCTTGACGGGCTGGGTCTTAAATGGACATTTCGTCACACAGTTCTGATCTAAAAATATTTCCAGCCATACACCATTTACTTCAATATTATCCAATTAACGGTGAAAGTTTGATTGTTGAATTTGTAACTATGCTTATGAACTCCTCTTGGGGTTTCCATTCTTTGTTTAAAATTCCAAAGACAAACATTATTATCACATTCCATGTAGGAATGGCTGACTCTGAAGCACAACGAATAGTTAATGGTGGGATACGTCGCTATCGCACTGTCTCTGTTGGCAGAAAGATGACTTACCTGGTACTTTTCCTGTATGCCAAAATTTAAACGTCAAAAATCCCAGTTCCATGCCTTTAAAAGATGGTAATTCCCATGGAGTATCCAATGAAAAGTCAAACTCATTTTGAGACAAAAAGTGACTTATCTGGTTTTTCCCTGGACCCTTCAAAAGTAAAAACAGTCACCATCCTAGGTTCAGCAATGTACTGTTAAACTGGATATATGCCGCTCATACACACCCAAATATACATTATCTGTCAAAAGTTTAATGACACCATGAAAAAATTGCAATATTCTGATTTTCTAGGAAGTCATTTATTGACAAATTGCACAAACATTCGGCAATAGTCCTGTGGCCCTTTGGCCTTCACACGGCCTGGCATGGAGTCAATTAGGTATCTGCTGCACTCCAGCCAGTTGTTCCAGAGGTTCTGTATTGGATTAAGATCAGATGAACATGCTGGTCCTGCACCTATAGGATATATCGTCTTGTTAGGAAAAGATGTTCTTCCATTAACGTTGTGACAGAGAGAAGTATGTCTTCCTCCTGGATTTCCACACATCTCTAGCTATTAACAGAACCACCAATGACATTCACATCACTGCATGTCCACCCGCTTGAACGGCAGGGGCAACACAAGTCTTCAATCTTCCTATAACTCAACATGCGACAATTTGGCATTTTATATCCACATCCGCTTTATTTCTCAGTTTTATCGACGATAGCAACCGAAGAACCACATACTCGCAAGTCTCCCTGCATGACGAAGTTCATGTTGCAAGTGCAACCATTCAAGAGCAAAATAAGACGAATATGTGTCCCTCCTCTGGAAACAAGCCACGTTTGTAACGCTCCCAGTAACTGCTCCATTTTGCCAAGATGGTCGTCTCCCGAAAGCTGGCTCTATGGTCTGTCAGCCCAGACTTCTCAGGTTACATTAAACGAATGCTCCATTCATGTTAGTTTATTCTGATAGCGATGGTCCTTGATCATCATTTAAGGAGGCTTTGGCCATTTCCTCCGAGAAGAGCACGCTTAATCGTGATTATGGATTTCAGTTCATCTCCTCTTGGAAACCAGCCTTAAAATGGAAATCCGTCGAATTAAGAATTACAGATCTATACAGTTTGATAATCAAGTTAAGTAGTTATGTTTCTTTGACCTAATTAATTTACTACACTCACGCTATCTCCTGATCAGGCCTTTAATTTACTGAAAACAGTCTTTTGTTCAGTGATGCGAGTATTGATAGTGTTTTGTCTTTGTTGATATTTGTGTTATATCTAATTATGCATTTGTGGTGACAACATTTATTAAAATATCCTGATGATGGGAGAGATGCACACTCCCGAAATGTCGATTTCTAATCGTCTTTTCACCTGACTTGCTTCCCGAGAAGGTCTCAAGTACACACAAGAGCAAATTAACTTTCTCCATAAAAAGCTGCATACTTTTAACCATTTTTCATAAATGATAAATCAACATAATATCCACAATTTTAAAGATAGCGAGTTATGGTTCGCAGTAGAAAACTTCATTTTTGACATAAGTTTGATCTTGAGATTTGACAAACGTTTAAGGACAGGAATGACAAATCTGATATTTGGGTGTGTTCCTAAACTTTTACAGACTCATGTTAAGAAGTGCATACGTAACATTACGTTTTGGGTAAGCTCATTTACAAACGAAGAAATAATTCCACAAAACTCATTAGCCTATTGTTGTGAAAGCTCAGACTGAGTGATCTCATTACGTAAACTTAAGTACATGTAAGTGGGTGTGTGTATTTATATATTTATTTAATATTTTATAACTGTATTAAACTAATAATTGTGTTTTAAGCCATGGTTAAGAAACATAGAAAAGACTTCAGTAAAAAGATCTGAATTCTATAGTTTAAATATTTATTTATTTTATAGAAAATGTAGTGATTATTTTGTTCAATAATATGGCTGTAACAAATGTACAAATTAAGTTAAAATAAATATTATTGCTTCTAAAACAATGAATTACCAATATTTATTATCTTGAAGTACTCTGTGTACACAAATGACAATAAGAGGTCATGACCAATGTGTGTTGTGACTGTGATACACAATGGAGACTGCACACAACCTTTTATGTAATTCTAGGATAAAATATGTAACAATAACCTATAAATAGGCAAAACGTAATGTTCTAATGCATTAGAGATAAGTTTCTTCCCTAATGTCCTCCAAAGTTAAGTCATAACGATGAATGAAAGACGCTCAGTTTCGCGATAAGGGATAACCTTACCACCCTCACCGACATTGGAACCAGGGACCTCTTGAACGCGAGGCGGTAAATACTAGGATTTCTTAAGCGTATGCTTCCGAGTAAACAATATAATTTTTAAAAATAACTTTAACAAAATTTATTAATGGAAATTAATTGTTGTTTCACACTAGCCGTGTGTAGGACGCACTATGAAAGGCTAGAGCCAGACTGAAAAATTCAATGCCATAGCCGGGATTTGAACCACGGATCTCCTGGTTTCCACCCAGTCGCTCTAACCCTTTGAGCTACCATGGCCAACTTGCCGTCCTCACATTAAATTCTCCATTTGACTCGTATATTTCCCCGGTAAACCACTAGAGGCTCTCACATTCGAGATACACCGTTTGTGGCGACTTACTATCGTAAGTACTTGAGTCCCAGAATTCATCACTTAACTCTTATTATTTTAGTTAATTGATGGAAATTAATCATTTTTTCACACTAGCCGTATATAGGCTAAGGTCTCTGATAGAGTCAACATGAAAAATTCATGAACCACGGATCTGGTTTCCTTCCAGTCGCTCTAACCCATTGAGCTACCATGGCCAACGTGCCGTCCTGACATTAAATTCTCCATTTGACTCATATAATTCCCCGGTAAACCACTAGGAGCTCTCGCATCCGAGATATACCCTTTGTGGCGACTTACTATCGTAAGTACTTGAGACCCAGGCTTCATCATTTAACTCTTATTTAATGAGAATTAAATTAACTAAAATTACTAACTTTTCTTTAGATCAATTTTTTTTTACTTTAATGGTGAATTTTTTCAACAAATTTCTGGCTTAGCAATGGGTAATCCTCTTTCACCTTTCTTGCTGATCTTTTTATGAGCTTTTTTCGAAATGCAAGTCATTAAAGCATTTCCTTTGGTTTTTAAAACCTGGTATAGATATGTTGATGATATTTCTGCTATTGTTCCTGATAAACAAATAAATTATGTAAAATATTACATATATACAACAAATAAATTATTAAATGTACAAGATAAAGCTATTAAATTCACATTAGAAACTGAAATTAATGGATTTCTTCATTTTCTAGATCTAAACATAATAAGAAATAATAATACCTAAAAAACTTTGGTATTTATAGGAAATCTACTCATATCGAAATTACATAAAAAATAAAAGTTTTAACACTTTTTAACAAAAATTTGCTGTTTTCAATAGTGAATGAACACACTAATGAATAACTTAATTTAATAAAGAATATAAACATATTATTAATATTGCTTTAATTAATGGTTTTAATAAAGGCTTTATACACAAAAAATTTAAATATAAAAAAGCTATTAATGATATTTCTAACCTTAAAAAATAAAACACGATTATAATTTAAAGAAAAAATTATTTACCATCCTTGGGTTAATAAATATTTTCAAAAAAAATTAAAGCGTTTGGTATAACTTTAGTTCCTCAAAATAAATACAGTATTAAAAATTTACTGCATTTCTCTAAAAATGATAAAATTCCTAATAATAAAAAATCTGTTATTTATCAGTTTAATTGTTTAGATTGTGATAAAGTTTATATTGGAAAGACAAAACGTAATTTGTTGTGTATAGCTATTTGAAACTTTCTGACAAGAACAAATGACTCGCGAATCATGGACCGTCTTAGATCTCGCATACAAGTAAATCGTATCGTTTTGTGGAGTTATCTGTAACTGGTTTGAAATTGCAATACTCCTGTCGTTAAATATTGTTTTCTCTTTGGCTATGGAAATAGAGCAACCATTTACCACTAGAGAACTAGCTCAACACTGGCAGATATAACAACAGTTTTTTGACGCCATATAAAGTTAACACATCTTACGTTTGTTAATAGACTTTCCCGGGAACAGTCAAATTTCACAACAATAAGCTAAATCACGTTATGAAACGTGAGATGAAGCAACAAACAAAGAAGAAATGAAAATACATAAAAACAGAAGCTAACAGCAAATATTATATAAAACAGTTGACACAAACTTCACTTATCTTTTAAGAAAACTGATGAACTTTCCACAGAATTCAGGAGAATAGTTTTACAAATAACTCATTTGCATCTTCAGTCTTTGCTTTTTTCCTCTTGTCATTGTCACAGCCGCTAGGTGTCGTATTATCTTTGTATTTATCATCAAAGTCTGAAAATGAAACAAACTTAAAGAAAGTATCGATTGACGGTATTTCAAAATTCATTACGCAATTTCAATTTTTTAGGCTTAACATCATTAAAATTTAAAGTTAACGAATAAGTATTTATATTAATAGCAAAATTAGCCACAGTAACCGAAATGCGACGTAACTAAAAGGGAATGCTTCAAACTAAATACTAATAAATACGCTAGACATTTAGAAACAAAACAGTCCACTTTTATAAGTTTTTGTTAAAAAAAATACTAGCATTTTCACTGTTTCGGTGTCAAGTCTACTTCTTTTTCTGTCACATATGAGTCCTGCTGTACTAAATAGTCTGACAGAGAAAACAGTTGCAAGTGAATACACAAATATTTAGCGGTTCATTTGTTTTCCAGTAATGCAGTATACTCGGTGACAGGAGATATGTAGTGAACTGTTAACTGACAGTGATGCTGACACTCGATTATTTGATGGAAATAATCATTTCTTCTACACTAGCCTAAGATTTGGATGAGTAGAGCCAGACTAAAACATTCAATGCCACGAGAGAAGAGCAGGAGATCCGTGGTTCAAACCCCGGCTATGGTATTGAATGTTTTAGTCTGGCTCTACTCATCCAAACACGATTATTTTCTTGTGCAATGTTACGGTACAGGTACCACATTCCTGACAATTTCTCGGGCTTTGTAATGTTCTACTTGCGAACAATAATGTTTTGAGATTTTAAAATAAAATAAAAATTGCAGAATCACCACCGAAATATCGAGCGAATTTTCTGAAATATCGTTCGGTGAGATACCATGCAAGTATCGAGGACCCATCCCTACTTTTTTATTATTATTTTTCCCTTTTGTCTTTTATTGAAATTGAATGTCCTTTGACTGTAAAGGTGATGCCTTTGAGCTGTTTTTCACGTCCAGTATACACAGAGTGCTCTGTTGCAAGCAATAATTATCACGTTGGACATGCAACACTTGGCAACAATATGAACATAGAAATCTGAAGCGGAAAGCGGAAATATGAAGGAAGATGTTCTCCACCTGGAAGTGAAACGCGCCCGTCCGCCGCATTTCTAAATGACTTGCGTGTGTGAGGAACGACTCATCTCTTCAATAATGATTGTTTGCTCTCCACTGCCATGGTAAAATAAGAAACTTTCTCAATTGTTGTGTGTTGTGGTGGGGAAGTTAATTGTGCACATATAAAGCAGAGCGAATGTCCATATCACTCACTGTCTGCAATTCTTCAGCAACTGCAGCATGAGGTTTCATGTAAGTAACACAATACTTAACTATTAAGTGCATACAAATTCCTAGAGAATTTAATTTAATTTTACCTTTTTGTTAACAGAAAAATGGTGCCAGGGTTTCTCATAGCACAGTTTACAGTAACAAATGAGTTTTTGTTTTAGTTAATTGATGGAAATTTCTTTACACTAGCCGTATATAGGCTAAGGTTTTTGATAGATAGAGTCAATGCCATGGCCGGGATTTGAACCGCGGATATCCTGATTTCCGTCCAGTACCGAGGAGATTGTAGGTTTGGTAACATTACGAGAACAGTTTGGCTCAGTGTAAGATGACTAAGTACAGTAATCAGCAACAGTTGGTTGTTAGGCAAATTCGCTGAAGTGGTTTGGTAGGTTTTATTAGTGAGGGGTATAAGTATCCAAAGTTTCCAGATTAGGTATGGCAGGCCAGCTTGGAATTCTTAGAACATGCTAGTATTTCCTAGAAATTTATAGAGAGCCTTTAAGATGGAAAACAGAGATGTAGAAATGAAGTAGTACCATTGGATTAGAAGCTAGTATTGGTTAGCAAAAGAGGCAGGTTATTAGGAGCTGAGTGTCACTTTTAGTCAGATCACCAGTGAAACAAGACGTAGCTGGATTAGGCATCATTCTTACCTCAAGGGTAGAACAGTGAGTTATCTGATACAGCAAATCAGCACAAAGGTGTTTTTATTTATTTACGTATATGATGAATTAAGGGAATGATATAATTGGACTTGCAGCAAAGCCAGGTGAAAGTGGAGTTACATCTTCCTAGTTGAAGTATCAGGTCTACCAAGTATTGGCAAACTATGAAAACAAGTAATTACGTAAAAAAGTGAAGCTAGTTAACAGTGAAGCAACAAATATTACACAGATATAACTATTTGCAACAAAAACTTCACTTATCTTAAGAAAATAATGTAAATGTTTCTTATTAATTGATGAGATCGATTTGGTAAACATTTGCTTATGTCTTCAGTCATCAAACAACCATACTATCACTTGTTACTATGTCTTTGCCAGTACTACCAAAATCTGAAAATGAAATAAACTTTAAAACAGAATCAACTGCTGGTATGTTAAAATTCACTACGCGATGTTTGTTTTTTAAAATAATGTTTCCCAAACCATTAAATCTATCGGACCATTTAATTGTTTTAATAATTTCTGCTACGGGGCCGATTTATCAGTTTGTTTATACTTAATGTTACGAAAATGTTCTTTCGTTCTGGTTTCCGAACTACGTTTCGTATTTACTATATAAACTTTATCACAATCTAAACAATTAAATTAATAAATACCAGTTTTTTTATTATTAGGAATTTTATCCTTTTTAGAGAAATGTAGTAAATTTTCAATGCCATATTTTGAGGAACTAAAGTTATACCAAAATTTTTAAAACTTTTTTGAAAATGTTTAATAACCCAAGGATGGTAAGTAAATTTTCTAAAATTATAATCGTCTTTTGTTTTTTAAGGGTAGAAATATCATTAACAGTTTTTTTTATATTTACATTTTTCATTTTTATGTATAAAGTCTTTATTAAAAAATATTAACTAACGCAATATTAATAATATCGTGACTTTGTGGATTCGTAGAATTAAAAGTTCAATTTGCAGAAATTCAAAATGTTCCTTATTTTCGTAGAGATACATTTTGTTCAATCCTTACGTAACAGAATTACGTCACATACACAATCTACCAAGGTTGATGATCACAACAACAGCGTTCTGATTAGAACATCTGTACAGCTGTTTACGACTGACTCTTGGAGTCGACGCTCCTTTAAATAACTCATTCATAATTCGAGACTGCTCTTTAACAATCAATAAATCGAATGTTCTATCACCTTCTAGAAGCGTAACAAGTCCTTTATCTCCGGCGCTATGTTTATCTGCTTATGCAACTCTTTATCTCCGTGATACACTATCCGTCTGTTATCTTTTGCGACGAAACTTTCATGTCCGTCGCCGCGACGGGCAAGTTCTTTATTAAATTTCTCTTTATTCAGGGGTATATTTATTAATCTATAAATCAAACTGTTGAAAACAGCAAATTTATGTGAAAAAAGTGTTAAAACTTTTATTTTTTGGTAATTATCAATATGAGTAGACTTCCTATAAATACCAAAGTTTAATTTATTATTATCTTTAGATCTAGAGAAGGAAGAAATGCATTAATTTCAGTTTTATAGCTTTATATTGTAAATTTAGTAATTTTAAAACACCATTTATGTGTTTACCAGAAACAATAGCAAAAATATCATCAACATATCTATACCAGGCTTTAAAAATTAAAGGGAAAAATGTACATCATTTTTTAAGATAAGTGAAGCTTCTGTTGTAAATAGTTACATTTGTGTAATATGGAAACAAAGTTCTTTGTATAATATAAACATACTCTAAACGTATTGTATTTACTTATTAGCACAAACATATGGAAGTCGAGAACTTTTGTACTTTGTATTGATTGTACCAAGAATATGTTTAAGAAAACAATAGCCATGACGTGTGTTACATTTGTAGTAATTCACATCATTAACACGCGCCTACCTTATGTATGGCTCGTACTTCACAGGAGGTATGTAGCCTTGTAGTTTAAGTGCAAACAAAACCAATTTGTCTTGCAAGAAAGAAAACGCAGTTACATTTCTGCTAGTAGGTAAGTAATAAACAAAATGCTGCCAACCCACTAGTTGTTACATGCATTGCCTACTAGGTACATACAAAGGGCCAACTCGATTTGTTACAGAAGGCTACATATACTGAACGTGAAAATCCGCTTGAGTTCGCTCTTTACCACACTTCGGTAATTTTATGTGATGTAAATCCTTCGTCCTACTCCAGTGTATCCACAACAGATTAATTAGTCAAAAGTACGTTTAAACCGATCTCTAAAATCTATTAAAGATAACTCCATGAAAGTTATAACACGGTTATAGTTGTGGAACAATTGCATCTGACGATAACTTTGAAAACATTTGAATAAAACAGGCAAAATATACTAATTTCATTTAAGGATACCCTTAAGACAGAATCAGAATTCGAATAGAACAGCAGATTTGCCCACCTCGGTAGCGCAGATGGTAGCATGATTGCCTCATGTTCAAGAGCTCCCGTGTTCGAGGCTCGGTCAGGGTGAGTTACCTGGATACGGGGTTTTCCGGGGGTTTCCTTTGTCCTAAAAGACGAATGTCGGGTAACTCTAATCTCTATGGACCCTAGGATCACTTGAACATAATTTCACCCCTTCCATTCATCGCCCGATATGACTTAACGTTAAAGGACGTGAATTACAAAAACAGCAGATGTATTACGTCATATAAAGACAAGCATCATTTTAAAATAAAACAATCAATTTTATGACAAATGACTCCATTTTTTTGTTCCTGTGCAGCGCGATAGTGTTCTTTCTTTCTCTCTCTTTCTTTTGTTTGTTTAAGATGTTTTCATGACAAATGAAATGTATATCTTGAATTTTCTGGGAATAATAATCTTTGTATAAGGGATAGACAAAGAATTACTACATAAAAATGTGAAATACATTTTTGTAGAGCGAACCATCACGAATGCGAGATACATTAGTTTGCAGTTAAAGAGGTAGACGACTTGGAGAAATGGTAGTTATGATATATCTTTTGCACGACTGTGAATTTATTTCATTGGGTCATGACTGGACTAATCTCTCTTTCATATAGCCTTGCCCCGCTGACATGTATCACTCCGTGTGCAAATACCTTCCCCCTCACCCTAATTGGCTAATGCTTTCGCGCCATAGGCGGTGGCTTCCCGTCACATTTAAACCTGAAGTAAACGTCATAATAATTGCATGGAAGATAGAAATAAGAATATAAAGGCATGCAAAAATAAAAGTTTATAATGAAACTGAACAAGTTAAAACTGAATGAATGAGCAATGAAACTGAAACAAGTTTATAATGAAAATGAACAAGTTGAAACTGAATGAATGAACAATGAAACTGAAACAAGTTTATAATGAAAGGCCTTCGGCCTTTTCCACTGGGATTTTTTAAACCATCACACATACCTTGCAAAAATGCTTGTCTTTCAGTCTTAAAAGTCGTGTCACACCATATTTGTCGTGTGTCCTTCATTCACCCAAGTCTCGTCAAGGTAGTATATTTTGCGACTTGTATCCTGGTACAGTCTGATTGTCCATAAATAACATCTTCGCCACACAGCAATATCGCCCCTGGAGTGGTAAGTTTTCCTGTTGTCTCAATTTCACGCCGCGATGTTCCTACGGATCTAACACTCACACCTGTAAATTCAGAGCACAGCTGTTCGACTTCTCTCACTGACAAAGACGGATTCTTCTTTGTGAGTGCATTAAACACATGCACCACAATTCTTTTTTCGCCGCTTTGTAAAGGTTTTCCCTTGCGATGCTTCAGCGAAAAACTGACGGTAGACATTGCCATTATACATATAATAAGTACACGCGCTATAAACGATCAATAAAATAATTTAGCTCTCGCACTCGGCACAACACACCTTCGAATGGTGATATATGAGTAATCCAGTTCAAAACAAGGTCAGTGATAAAAGTCATATAAACAAATATGTCATCACTATCGCTAAATCACGTGCTATCGTGCCATGTGCTTCAGAGCAAAAGAACCTCCTCTTTACTTCGTTTAAGAATTAACATGCATTTCAGATAAATCAACTTTGTTGCGTAATATATTTAATTCAAACAGTTACGAAAATATAAATTTGACAATTCTCTTCCAACATATAAAGATATATCACCATGTTAAATAACGAACTAATTTTTACCGCACAACAGTCTATACCACAATAGCAGCCAATGATAGGTGATAAGGTCACGTGACCATTAAGAGATACGGGCAAGCTTATGTTAAACAAGGATTAGAATCTTTGATATCAGTTCTCACCTCTTACGTGACGTCACAGATTGTACGGTTGTTAAGTGTTTGGTTAATGTTATAGTTTCAGTAGCAATCACATTCAGGTGTCAGTCTTTTGTTGCAATGCCCACAAAATGGAGGTTTTAATTTTCAGTCATTATAGTTGGTTAACTAAAGAAGTTTCCATGCATGCAATTACATTTGTAGGTAAGTTAATTTAAGAGTACAAGTTAATAACATTTATGGAATGAAGTTATACAGATGAACCGAAACACGCGTGTTGTTAGGTTATGTTAATTTGTTACAATTAGTGCAAGACAATCCAGTTAGTGCGGAACTACGCGCACGCACGTAAAGTGAAAAGGACGGATAAATCGTGTGTAGAAGACAGAGAGAGAGAGAGAGAGAGAGAGAGAGAGAGAGAGAGAGAGAGAGAGAGAGAGAGAGAGAGAGAGAGAGAGAGAGAGAGAGAGAGAGAGAGAGAGAGAGAGAGTGTGTGTGTGTGTGTGTGTAAGTGGAGAAATCTCGTCACACTGGATGGCGCCGCATGTCTCATGTAATGAAACAGCTGACGGACTCCCACTGTTGCGTAATGCAGGAAGTGAAAACAAGTCTTGCAGAGGAAGAGGAACACGGCATAGCATTGGACAGAGAGATTTTATTGGAACACACGTTTTGAAGTCCCCTGTGTGTGGTATTCAATAACGATGGCTCCTCGATAATTGCGATACCTCGATACATAGTATCGACATCGAACGATACTTCAGAAAATTCGCTCGATACTTTTTCGATACTTCGGCGGTTCTGCAATTTTTATTTTATTTTAAAATAACAAAATGGTATTGTCGTAAGGAGAACATTACAAAGTCCGAGAATTTGTCAGGAATGTACTACCTGTACAGTAACAAGAAAATAAATCACTGCATATCTCAACTCCTCTTTCTAGTACACTAAATTACTGGAAAATAAAATAAAAATGTCCAAAACTAAACAAAAAACTGTATTCTACCTGCAACAGTTTTCTCTGAAAGACTATTTAGTACAGCAGGAATCATATGTGACAGACAAAGAAGTAGACTTGACCCTGAGAGTGTGAAAATGCCTGTATTTTGAACAAAAACTTATAAAAGTGGACTGTTTTGTTTTTAAATGTCGAATGTAGCTTAAAAATAAGAACACTGATGGTTTTAAATTTTGTCTCATTAAATATGTGCACCTAATTAATTTTATTGGCATTTCACAGTTCTAACAACAATTTCCGAGATATTTGTACAGGTTCAATTATTTAAAGTCCTGTCGATACTCAATTGTTTGTCACGATTGTATGTACAGGAATATAACCTCCAGTTATAAAACATTTGACTATCGCCTTTTATTTGTAACAAATGGTGTAATATAATTATTACGCAATTAAAATGAAGTAGATAGCAAAACAACCTTCATAAGAATAAATAATAAACGACAATAATAATTGTAATAAACAATTGACGGTGGTATATCCACAATATGAACAGATATTAGGGACGCGTTGACACCATGGCAAACATATCAGTTGCTAAGAAATTTCTCTAATGAACTCATTTTACACTCCCACGCTGTTTTATAATTAGCCATCTGCTTATTATACACGCCTCAGTGCCATTGTGGTAGCATGTGGGCCTCTCATTCAAAACGTTCCCGCGTTCTAATCTCGGTCGGGATGGATGCTTCTTTTTCCGGGGTTCTCCCTTATTCTGGTAACAGTCCGATATGACTTAGCGTAGGAAGACGTAAATTAAAAGAAAAAAGAGTATCTAAGTAGGTATTATTGTTAAACAGATTATCGTTGCACTTATAATGAACTAAGTTTAGTGTTTTTAGATATGTTTTCGCTCTCGAAGGATGTAAACTGACCAGTTTTTGTAGTCGTACCCTTATTTACCTGGCGCAGAGAATATCTTCTGCGCGTGCTGTTAATCATGTGTCAGTCATGCACTCTCAAGCGTACTCTAAGTAAACTGAATAAGGAGCGAAGATTTCTCCAGCGTAGCATCAGAAATTACCCAACCGTTTATTTGTAATTAACAGTTGAGAATTTGTTTTATTGAGATTGCGTGTAGTTTCCAATGGACAATCTTCACATTTAGAAATTTCAAAGTATTTCGTTGCATATTGATGTCAGGATGTTTTGTATTATATTTTCCGTGGTCATAGCAGGGAGTTTGACCGAGACATTTAAACTTTAAGGTTAGGTTACTGTAGATTTTCAACGCCCGGGAATCGAACTTGGGAACTCCGCTACAGAATGCAGCTCGCTGGTCACTCGATCACGGAGGAAGCCGGTGTCGAAATTAAGAACATCAGAAGTAGAGTTTGTGCCCTTATTTCTGATCTATATAAATGACCTGCCACTTTATATAAAGGACATTGCAAGTACAGTTCTTTTCGCTGATGACACAAGTGTCCTGGTGACCAGTACAAATTTAAACGAGCGTATAATTAAAATGAATTATGTTTTGAACTGTATGTCATGCTGATTTAAAGCGAACAAATTATCTGTGAATCTAGACAAAACAAAAGTGGTCAAATTTATAACCTGTCGTACGTCACATACTGAAATAGAAATCGGGATTAATGATATGTTATTAGAAGAAATTGACAGCATAAAATTTCTGGGCCTTCAAGTGGACATATGTTTAGATTGGAAAGCTCACATAAATTATATCTTACCTAAACTCAGCTCTGCCTGTTATGCTATCCGAGAGCTGGTTAATACGAGTTCTATTGACACACTTAAATTAGTATATTATGCATACTTTAACTCTATTATGGAATATGGAATATTATTTTGGGGCAACTCAGTAGATAGTAAAAAAATATTTCTTATGCAAAAGAAGGTTATAAGAATCATTACTAACACCCACAACAGATAGATGCTCCTGTAAAGATCTTTTTACAAGATTGAAGATATTAACGCGTCCTTGCATGTATATATTCCCGATCCTAAAATTCTTTGTATGCAATCGTGCCTTATTTGCAACAAATAATGTAATTCACAAAATAAACACTAGACAAAAGTATAATATCCCGGCGCTAAACTTTCTTGCTTCCAGAAAGGTGTGCATTATGAAACTATCAAAATATTTGGCGCACTTCCTAATGTTCTTAAAGAAAAAAAAAAAAATGATAATTTCGGTGCTTTTAAAAAAGCTGCTAGAGAGTACCTTTGTTCAAAATCTTTTTATTCTGTACAAGATTATCTGAATGACAAATTATCCTGATAATGCTTCTGTAGCTCTATAAGTAGTATCTAACTGTTCCAATGACAAATCATTATCAATAAATCTTTGATGCATGTTGAAAGTTTATTTTTAATGTATATGTATTTAAGAAATAACAAGAATGGTATCCATTGCAAAAAGGTTGAGACGTATTGGCATAAGCCAAGTGAAAGCTGAATAAAAAAGTGTTTGATTTTGTATCATATATAATTATCCCTGCTTTGTTTTCCATATTGTTGTTCATATTGCCTGTATACTATAATATGTGTCTTATGTTAACTTTTGTACATATATATGCTATTAAACTTTATACCTCTGGACATGTTCAATGTTCACAGCCTTTTCTGGCTACAAGTGAACCTACTGAACGCAAATCAATCTAATCTAATTTAATCTAATCTAGCCATTTACTTGATTATTTGGTGTAAACTTCAGAACCTAAAATTTACAGCTATCCGATGTAAAGGAAAGGGTTTAGTATAAGTAATTTCACAAAGAAGCATGGAAGATAAACGAAATTGATGAAATAGTAGTTCGAGGCCAACTAGTTAACTTATAAAACAAAAGAACACAAAGCTTTATTAAACAATCTGAAGTGATATGCATACACATGGACGTTTATTAGTTGATATACAAACTGCTCTTACGGAAGTTATCTTTCTACTTCCCTGTAGTAAACCTTTATAGAAATAGTTACATTACACATTTGTTATAAAACAGTGATAGTCAAATGTTTAACCTTAATGCTGCTCTTAAAATTACTTACTCTTTGCATGTAATCATCAGAAACAGTTGAATATCAACAGTCACAAAACGTGAACAATTGACAACAGATATCTTCGATATGATTTATCTAACGAAACAAAAGTTATTTAAGGAAGTTCGGAATGGCCAAAGATCGTATTTTATACTTTTGTCTCACATTAATCTGCATTTTTGTACGATTAAAATTATATATGATACAAATAGTATAATGATTTAGAAACCACTTTAATTACGCCTGCTCTATTGTGTTGCTTCTGTCAAAAGTTGAGAAAAAGTGTAACTTTTGGATAGCTGTAACATATTTTCTGCACGAACTATCGAAATGGGATTTTTTGTGGTGCACATTTTATTTTCAATCTATGCTGTTGGCTAATCTGTTTTCATTTATCTTTGATATTTATTTTTTACATGCTTCTCTTATTTTTTTAGTGAATTATACTATTGAATATTGTTTTGTAGGCTATATATTACCTTTCTGGTAAAATCAGCCATTTTGACAAGATCAAAAGGAAGAATGTTGGGAAGTCTTAAACTGTAATAAGAAACAATGCATGCCAATCACCAACAGGTACTAGTCTAAAACATGATGTTCCAATTAGTTCTTCGAGAAAGAAAATACAGTCCTGCTTTGAACTTTAAAATGCATGATTTTCTAAACATAATGGTGAATGTTTCTTGCTGAAAAAATTTATCAGTGAATTTGTTGTACGTATAAAATGCTGTGGCCGTGTTTGAAGAAGAGGAAGACCCATATAACCCATCATGTGACCCAGGGATGACTAGGGCATTATAAAATCTGCTACCGACCTTAAATGCAATTTCTGGAAAATCACAGTTCTTATCTCAGCTTTTGTATCAGATACCAAGCTAAAATTTTTACCACATGTTCTGTATATGTATACCCAACTTTAGACTGAGTAAAATTTATTTACAATAATTATTTTCTGAAAAATATATTTTTTTAATTCTAATATTTTGAGTCACATTAAAAGAATTATAATATATTCATTTTTTCACGTCAGTCCAAATTCCTCCTGTCTAAATTACAAGGAAATAATACATAATTTGTGGTAAAAGTTTCATCCCTCTATGTTGATTGGTTGTTTTAAATATGACATTGTCGAGATAGGGGATTCCAAACCTCCTTAAAATAAAAAAGTGTTTTAAGGATATCTATATTTTTGTAGTGCATTTACGTTTATTATTTAATATTTAGCAGTTATGTAGATAAGCTTATACACAAATAAAAAGAGCAGTTTCATGTTCACCTAGTACATTCTTTCTCTTGGGGATTTTCTTGAAAGTGCTCGTGTTGCATCATTAAAAAATTCTGAATTTAAAGATAAAAGTTACTCTAAATGTTTTCAAAAGCTTATGAAAAAAATCAGTCATAAGTTTGCAATAAACTGATTTATTTGCGCAGAACTACGTTATCAAAAATTAAGAAAACGGACAAGCACAAACTATTGCTGGTTAACGGATATACGCGAATTGAACAGGAAGCTAGGAAGGAAAAAGGAAACTTTATCTTCCGGTGTTTGGTAGATTGAGTTATTTGTAATAAGCAGGATAACATGACCAACAAAGGAAAAATAAAAATGGAATAACGTCAAGGAAGATATTTATAATTTACTTTGAAACATTGATAAACGCCATTATAATAGCACAACAAAACTCCAGTAGTAAAATAACAACTGTTGTATAATTTCTGTAATCTGTAATGTATATAAAATACATTGAGTATTCATATATCAATCAGACGTGCATTAAATATTTCAGTTTGATTGGGAATATTTTGCAGAGATTCTGTTACCTTTTAGGTTATGGAGTTGTTGCCCATATTCTTGGCAGTTACCGTAAACGTTAGTGTCACGTGAGCGATGTTCTGCACATGCGCACGTTTACTGTAAACAGATAACCGATAACGGGACACGTTATAGTTGGCCATTTAACGTGAGACTTCACGGTTAGCGTTTCTCTTACAAAATGACCAAAGAAAGATTACGCTTTACCATTAATGATGATCTAATATTGATGCCAACCAACCTATATGAAGATCCAACTGTATGGAATGAAATAGTTGCAAATATGGTAACTGCAACTGGAAACAATTTTTCCTTCCGTACAAAAAAAGTATCACATGGATCACCTTCTCAAGCTGTACCATCAGCTCAACAATTTCTTATTTCTTATTTCTTAGTGATACAGCATGTGCGTAGTACTGCAATTTATTTCTGTCAAGTCATGTTAGGTTAGCCAGATTTGTTAATAAGTGACCTTTATTTCTATAATATTCATCGTTGCATTGGCTATTGCTGATAAATATGAAGAAGATACGCCAAAAACTGCTTCCAAATCTGACAGCCTGTTGGGATATGCACAAACCTTCCACTCCTGCAACAGTAAATGTACTGTTAGTACAACATAACCTTATATATATATATATATATATATATATATATACACGAACGATGTAAGTTGTTTATTCAAACAGCAGAACATCATTCTTGTTACAATTCTAGGCGGTATATCCGTCGCAGAATACCGTATCCAATGACTCGTGCAAAAGCTGACGCAGCAACATACGCTACAATATATATCGTATTCAAAACACGTGACAGTAGCCAATACCGTATCAGAAAACACGCTGTGACAAAAACTCTCTATTGTGTTCATTGTAGTTACCGTAATGATTTTGCTTTGTTAAAGTTTTCCTCCAGGGGTTAACAACACAATATTGAGAAGTCTGTAAATTATTGAGGAAAAGTCTAAGGGAAATATGGATGAAAATTATCAATTTATCTGAAAAAATTTAACTTTTTCGGTTTTGTTGTTGTCCAAAACAAGTATGTTAACCATATTTTATATGCTTCTGAAATTTCAAAGCTCTCAGATACGTGGAACGTTAAGAAATGTGACACTATTCCAGTTACTTTTACGGCAGATCTGGTATTAAGCAGTTTGTTCCGTTCAAAATCTATCTCCTACAAATAGTTCATTATTTTATTGTTTACCTACTGCTTTTATTGTTCCTTCTTTGTCTCAGAAGTGAAATATTAAAGACATGAGCACAAAAGGAGCGGTCCTAATGAGGTCTAAATGCGTATTTAAATGAGAATTTATGTTTGAAACAAGCAAGATATTAATCATTCAAAATATAATAGGAAAAGACGAAGCTTCAGTAATGTTATTAGTATAATATGGAAAATGTGAAGTACTACTGTCCTCTTAGAAAAAGCGAATATAGTATTTTGATTTGCATTTCAATGTGCTCTACAAACATATTGATATCGCCTCGAAAGTACGCTGAGGCTTCGGTCACAATCGTTTATTGTTAGAAAGCCAGCATCATGAACCAGAGATCTGTGACTTTAGTCTCAGGGCGGAAATGAATTGTTCGACTCTGATATCGCGTCATATTCCTGAACCTACTCATGGCCAATGTGATAGCACGACCTTGTCACAGCAGCGCGGCGTGCGGGATTCTGTGTGACTAAAATATGACGTGGCAATGGACATTGTTAAACATTTTCATTTCAAAAGGCACATCAGATATAGACAAAAGAGCTATGATTAGCTAAGAAAGCTTTCCTTTGATGTTCTGTCTTACTTAATCAACAATCACAAAATGCAAAGGAATATATAAAGAAGATAAATAAAATGAATCGAATTTATTATTCTGTATGCTGCAACCTGCCCGTCAGACTACTTCATCTTCCATACGTGGAGGATGAAATTAGGCGCCGGCAGTAAAATAGTAGATCATCAAAGCGCAATGGCTAGATCTCTAGGGGATTATGGTCCCAGGCAGGCGACATCGGAGCAAGGCTTACGGGTATGTGAGATATCGGAGCAAATCCAAACAGCAGCAAAAGTTCACCATCGTGTAATCCCCACTTAGCAGTGGCGAGACGTGACTTTCAAAGTGAGGGAAGCTCCAAATAATAATTGTCATTAAAATAAGAGAGAATTACTCAAAGAACTAAAGCTAATCTTTAGTACCCTTTCTGTTGTACAGTTACACGTAGGTCCAGTAGCGAGCCGCGACTTTCAAAGCGGGGGAAGCTCCAAACAATAATATTCATTAAAATAAGAGAGAATAATGACTCAAAGAACCAAGGCTACTCTTTACTATTTTTTTTTTTTTTTTTTTTTTTTTGTACAGTCACACGTAGGTCCAGTAGCGAGACGTGACTTTCAAAGTCAGGGAAGCTCCAAATAATTTTCATTAACATAAGAGAGTATAATGACTCAAAGAACTAAGGCTACTCTTTAGTACTCTTTCTATTGTACAGTCACACGTAGGTCCAGTAGCGAGGCGTGACTTTCAAAGTGAGGGAAGCTCCAAATAATTTTCATTAACATAAGAGAGTATAATGACTCAAAGAACTAAGGCTACTCTTTAGTACTCTTTCTATTGTACAGTCACACGTAGGTCCAGTAGCGAGACGTGACTTTCAAAGTCAGGGAAGCTCCAAATAATTTTCATTAACATAAGAGAGTATAATGACTCAAAGAACTAAGGCTACTCTTTAGTACTCTTTCTATTGTACAGTCACACGTAGGTCCAGTAGCGAGGCGTGACTTTCAAAGTGAGGGAAGCTCCAAATAATAATTGTCATTAAAATAAGAGAGAATAATTGCTCAAAGAACCAAGACTACTCTTTAGTACTCTTTCTATTGTACAGTCACACGTAGGTCCAGTAGCGAGGCATGACTTTCAAAGCGAGGGAAGCTCCAAATAATAATTTTCATTAAAATAAGAGAGAATAATGCCTCAAAGAACTAAGGCTACTCTTTAGTACTCTTTCTATTGTACAGTAACACGTAGGTCCAGTAGCGAGACGTGACTTTCAAAGCGAGGGAAGCTCCGAAAAATAATTTTCATTAAAATAAGAGAGAATAATGCCTCAAAGAACTAAGGCTACTCTTTAGTACTCTTTCTATTGTACAGTCACACGTAGGTCCAGTAGCGAGACGTGACTTTCAAATCATGGAAGCTCCAAATAATAATTTTCATTAACATAAGAGGATAATGACTCAAAGAACTAAAGCTAATCTTTAGTACTCTTTCTATTGTACAGTCACACGTAGGTCCAGTAGCGAGACGTGACTTTCAAAGTGAGAGAAGCTCCAAATAATAATTGTCATTAAAATAAGAGAGAATAATAACTCAAAGAACTAAAGCTAATCTTTAGTACTCTTTCTGTTGTACAGTTACACGTAGGTCCAGTAGCGAGCCGCGACTTTCAAAGCGGGGGAAGCTCCAAATAATAATATTCATTAAAATAAGAGAGAATAATGACTCAAAGAACTAAGGCTACTCTTTACTACTCTTTTTTTTTTTTTTTTTTTTTTTGTAGTCACACGTAGGTCCAGTAGCGAGACGTGACTTTCAAAGTGAGGGAAGCTCCAAATAATAATTGTCATTAAAATAAAAGAGAATAATGACTCAAAGAACTAAGGTTACTCTTTAGTACTCTTTCTATTGTACAGTCACACGTAGGTCCAGTAGCGAGGCATGACTTTCAAAGTGAGGGAAGCTCCAAATAATAATTGTCATTAAAATAAAAGAGAATAATGACTCAAAGAACTAAGGCTACTCTTTAGTACTCTTTCTATTGTACAGTCACACGTAGGTCCAGTAGCGAGGCGTGACTTTCAAAGTGAGGGAAGCTCCAAATAATAATTGTCATTAAAATAAAAGAGAATAATGACTCAAAGAACTAAGGCTACTCTTTAGTACTCTTTCTATTGTACAGTCACATGTAGGTCCAGTAGCGAGACATGACTTTCAAAGTGAGGGGAGCTCCAAATAATAATTGTCATTAAAATAAAAGAGAATAATGACTCAAAGAACTAAAGCTACTCTTTAGTATTCTTTCTATTGTACAGTCACATGTAGGTCCAGTAGCGAGACGTGACTTTCAAAGTCAGGGAAGCTCCAAATAATAATTTTCAATAACATAAGAGAGAATAATGACTCAAAGAACTAAGCTAATCTTTAGTACTCTTTCTATTGTACAGTTACAGGTAGGTCTTGCCCACAGTACAAGCTTCCCCTCTCCAATCACACGTTCCCTGACCCACAAGTCGTAAACTGTTAGCCTTAAATGGAGAAAGTATACAATTCACACACTTTTGTTAATAACTTAAAAATGTACAACAATTTCCTATTTGTCACTACTAAATACCAATCTACGTAAAATACAATTGCTAATGCTATTGAAATATATTTACAGATGTGCGACATAAAACAAAAAACTTTTCTTCATATGCTAGAGACACTTGACGTGACAAAATCTGTCAGTGCTTCTTAACTATCGAAAAGTCTCGATTACTTCCGGAAACCTACAAAGTATGGTATTCAAGGTTACGAATGTGTATATACAGTATTGAATGAGCTCACGGAACTTGTCATTTGAATCTAAGCAGTTGTCAAATTGTCCGCAGTACTGCGGATGTTCGCAAATACATTCAGCAAATAAAATATTGTTTGGCATGAATTTTTTGTTTTTCTCTCGAATTTCTTGGGGAAGCTCTTCATTTCACTCTTGGTCACTGATTTATATATTCTAATTAAACAGCTACGCTTTAATATCCAATGTAATGCTTATGTGCCACAAGAAATCCGACTTCATGTATTGTTTTAAAAGTTAGGTTATGTAATAAGACTATTATAGAATTTGAAACATAAGCAGTCCGATTTATATTGAAACTAATGGTTGAAGTGGTTTATATGTTACTTTATTGCACAATCCTGCCATGGTTCTTTTTCAGGTGGGACTATTTCTGTTGGCGGCGGTGTGCATTGCTGCCGCCGAGGAGAAGGAGGAGGAGGTGACAGAGCAGAAAGAAGAAGTGACAGCAGACCAGAAGCAGGAAGCGACAGACCAGGGGGAGAAAAAGCAAGACAAGCGAGGCCTGTATGGTGACTTCGGCTATGGACACGGGCATGTCAAGACCATAACGCTAACAGAGAAGGTCCCTGTGCCTGTACCTGTACCAGTAGAGAAGCACGTGCCGTATCCGGTCGAGAAGATCCTGCCGTATCCGGTGAAGGTGCCAGTGGACCGCCCTTACCCTGTCCCTGTCACGGTACACAAGCCAGTAGCCTACACCGTACACAAGCCCGTACCTTACCCTGTCAAGGTGATCGTCGACAAACCCTACCCCGTTCACGTGACAGTCGAGAAGAAAGTGCCTTATCCCGTGGAGGTAAAGGTTCCTGTCCCTCAGCCTTACACAGTCCACGTGCCCAAGCCTTACCCTGTCGTCGTAGAGAAGAAGGTTCCTGCTCCGTACCCTGTAGAAGTGAAGGTACCTGTACCCCAGCCGTACCCCGTCCACGTCAAAGTTCCAGTAGCCGTGCATGTGGACCGCCCTAGACCTGTCCACGTCAAGGTCCCTGTAGATAGACCTGTACCAGTTCCTGTAGAGAAGCCTTACCCCGTCCCTGTGGAGAAGAAGGTCCCTGTACCTGTTGTGAAGGAAGTACCTTACCCTGTCAAGGTTCCCTTTGACCGTCCTGTACCCTACCCAGTAGAGAAACCATACCCGGTGCACATCGAGAAGAAGGTACCAGTTCCTGTCGAGAAGTTGGTGCCATACCCCGTGGAGAAGAAGGTGTACTACACAGTGAAGGTGCCCGTAGACCGTCCCGTACCCTACCCTGTCGAGAAGCCATACCCTGTCCCTGTGGAGAAACACGTCCCTGTACCTGTAGAGAAGGAAGTACCGTACCCAGTCAAGGTACATGTGGAGAAGCCTGTGCCAGTTCCCGTTGAGAAGGAAGTTCCTTATCCTGTCAAGGTTCCAGTGCCGGTAGCAGTCCATCACGACAGTCATCATTATCATCATCAGGACTACTGACAACTTGTATATTACTTCCATCAATAAATGTGATATCACCCTAGCTATTTATTTATTACCTTACTGTATCATTCATTTGGACACATGTCCAGAATAATAGACATTTTCTTGGCACCAACAAGAAGCTCAAAAACATAATCCAATATGCAATTGCAGAAATAAACTTTACTTAAATTATTGACGGTTGCAATTCTGAGCCAAATCTGCAAATTTTTTATTTCTGTACAATTTTCTAAGATATTTCTTGAACTTCATTTAAACTGTTTTACTGTGAGGCATACAAACAGCAGGAAATTTGTTTTACTTCTCGTCACTTAGAAAGTAAGTGCAATAGGTATTTTCTATGATTTCTCAAAAGCATTTGATTAAGTTAATCAAATTCTTCTACAAAAATTATTCCATTAGGGTATTAATCCAATAGGATATCATTGCATTAAGTCATACTTAAGAAATAGAAGACAAAAGGTGATAAGTTCTTCAGATAATAGCAAGCTTTACTCTGAATGACTGAAATAAAGCAGTGTCCCACAAAGTTCCATTCTGGGTCCCTTATTTATCTTTTATATATAAATGATCTCCCCTAAATGATAAGCAATCCTGCTAACACAGTTCTCTTTGCTAATGATTGAAATATTATGATTAATCACAAAAGATCTCTAAGATTTATCAAATAAAACGTTTGATGCACTAAAAATAGGTTTGAAAGCAGTAAAATTAACATAGATTTTGAAAAAACTAATTTTTATACTAAATTATACCAACCAACTAATAATCTGCAATCATTCCAAAAGGTGGTGTACTGCAATCATAATTCACTTCCAACTTCAATGTGAGTAAAAACCAGTTTAGGGCAGCTCTAAAACGGTCCTCATACCTTCTATACAGAGCAGGATTTCATTCAGGCAAAGAATAATGATAATAGCTAAGATATTAACTTAATTGACAGAAATTAACCGTTCCTCCCTACTAGCCGTGTATAGGCTAAGGTTTTGGATAGAGTCAAACTGAAAAATTCAATGTATTAAATTCTCCAAATGACTCATGTTTTCCCAGTAAACTGATAGGGGTCCTCATATTTGAGATACACATTCTTTGCAGCCATGAGCGATTGGACGGAAAAAGGGAGATCTGTGGTTCAAATCCTGGCCTGGGCATTGAATTTTTCAGTTTGACACTACCTATTTAGCTAAGATTACAAATATGACATGTGCAGTAAAAATATAGAAGTAGACACATCATCACAGTAGTGTGTTAGTTTGACATAGCACAGTCCATCATTTTGTAAATATGTAACTCTGACAAGATCTATATTCACGAAGCAGACTACCTTGGTCTATTCTTGATATCAGTACCAAGGCGTGACTTTCAAAGCGAGGGAAACTCCAAATAATAATTGTCATTAAAACAAGAGAGAATAATTGCTCAAAGAACTAAGCCTACTGTTTAGTACTCTTTCTATTGTACAGTCACATGTAGTCCAGTAGCGAGACGTGACTTTCAAAGCGAGGGAAGCTCCAAATAATAATATTGATTAAAATAAGAGAGAATAATGACTCAAAAGAACTAAGCCTACTGTTTAGTACTCTTTCTGTTGTACAGTCACATGTAGTCCAGTAGCGAGATGTGACTGTCAAAGCGAGGGAAGCTCCAAATAATAATATTCATTAAAACAAGAGAGAATAATGACTCAAAGAACTAAGGCTACTCTTCAGTACTCTTTCTATTGTACAGTCACACGTAGGCCCTTCTCACACTACAACCTTCACTTCTCTACTAAGATGTTCCCTGGCCCACACCGCGCAAACTGTTAGCCTAAAGTGGAGGAAGTATTGGTTTGTATACTTTTACTAATAACTTAAAACTTCACAACAATTTCCTATTTGTCTTCACTAAATATCAATCTACGTAAAATACTATTGCTAATGCTATTGAAATATACTTACAGTTGTATTTAAAAGCGCCACATAAAACAAAAAATAAACTTTTCTTCACACGCTACAGGGACTTCACATGACAAAATCTGTCAGTGCTTCCTAACTATCGAAGAGTCACGATTGCTTCCGGAAACTTACGATGGATGGTATTAAAGATTACAAATGCGTAAATTCAGTATTGAATGAGCTCGCAGATCTTTTTTTTTGTAATTTTACGTCCTCCAACGGTAAGTCATATCAGATGATGAATGGAATGGGTGAAATGATGCTCAAATGAGCCCAGGGTCCATAGAGCTTAGAGTTACCCAACATTTGTCTTTCAGGATACGGGAAAACTTCGGAAAAATCCTTATCCAGGTAACTCACCCTGATCGAGATTCGAACTCGGGACCTCTTGAACATGAGGCAGACTTGCTACCACCATGCTACCGAGGCGGGCTCTCGCGGAACTGGTTACTTGAGACTAAGGAGCTGTCAAATTTTCTGTAACACAGCAGATATTTGTAAATAAACTTTGAAGATATATCCGAAGCAAATAAAATATTGTTTGGCATGAAGTAGCTTGATCTCTTTCTTTTTCTTCCGAATTCTTCAGAAATGATTCTAGAAAACCCTTTATATACGAGGGCTATCCAGAAAGTAGATTACGTTTTGGAATAAAAAGTAAACAAAGTATAGGAAACAAATTTTATTATATACAGATGAAAGCCACACTCAAATACTACTTTTCGACATAGTCACCATTCAAATTAAGGCATTTATCGTAGCGATGTACGAGCTTGGAAATTCCTTCGTCGAAAAATTCGGCCGCCTGCGCCTTCAACCACTTCGTTACCTCTTCTTGCAGCTGTGCGTCGTCATCAAAACGCTGCATAGCCAGCCACTTCTTCATTGCTGGGAATAGGTGGAAGTCGCTCGGTGCCAGGTCGGGACTGTACGGCGGATGAGGAAACAACTCCCACTTTAAAGATTCAAAAACTTCACGAGTGACATTTGCCGTGTGGGGCCGGGCGTTGTCGTGAATCAACAAGATCTTAGAGCTCAACATTCCTCTGCGCTTGTTTTGAATGGCTCTTCTGAGTTTTTGGAGAGCTTGGCAATACCTTTGAGAGTTTATTGTAGTGCCTCTTTCCAGGAAGTCCACCAAAATCACACCTTTTCTGTCCCAAAAAACAGTCGCCATCATCTTCCTTGCCGACATTGTTTGCATGCATTTCTTGGGTTTTTGGGGAGAACTTGTGTGCCCCCACTGCATTGATTGCAATTTCGTTTCACAGTTTACGTGTTTCACCCATGTTTCGTCACCAGTAACGATGCGATCGAGTAAAGAGTCACCATCCTTATGGTAAACGTCCAAAAAGTTCAACGCTGCAGCCATTCGCTGATTTTTGTGGTCCTCTGTCAAAATTTTTGGAATCCATCTTGCACAAAACTTGTGGTAACCAAGCTTTTCGCTGATGATTTCGTGCAACAAACTTCGCGAAATTTGTGGAAAACTCAAAGAAAGTTCCGTTATTGTGAACCTTCGATTTTCACAGACTTTAGCATCGACTTTTTCGACAAGTTCGGCAGTCACTATGCTGGGTCTCCCACTTCGATCTTCGTCGTGAACATTGGTTCGGCCATTTTTAAATCTGATGACCCACTGACGCACTCCACCTTCAGTGATAATGTTGTCCCCATACACTTCACAAAGCTGCCGATAGATTTCTATCGGTTTACAGTTTTTTGCAGTCAGAAACCTTATTACTGCACGCAGCTCGCAGGATTTTCAATTAACGCAGACATTTCAAACCGTCACAGTATCTGAACGGAGCACAGCACGAACCTCTCACTAGCACGGCTAAATGCCGACTGAGCTGCGCAACGCTCTGACTCCAAGATGGCCGCGCTAGACCTGCCCCTAGCGGAAACAGACGAAAACGTAATCTACTTTCTGGATAGCCCTCGTACATTCTATTTGTCAGGTAAGTATCTTAAATTTTGATTTTGATAAAGAGGAATATTCCTGAAGCTTCTTTGAGTCACGCTGGTTCGGCAATTTTATTTGCTCATATTATGATGCCGATTTTAAGGCGGATTTGTTGGTACTTTTTTATTTTTTATACTCTTTTCCCAGCCTAGCTGTAGTCTATGAGCATTTACAATTAGATTCCAAATTGCAGTGTCCGATCGATGTTTTATCTCACAGTTATGCCTGAAATAATACTTCCTGGATTTGTAAATCATTACACATTATTCTAGAACATAATTAATAATATAGAATAAAAAGAAGTATTTCAGAAAGTGGAGTGCCATTGTTACTAAAATTAGGCAAGTGAGTCAACCTTGTATATACTTTTCTCCACTTACAAGTTTTTTATGAAGACTAGTTTCTGGGGACTTCTCCCCTATCGTCAGTTCTGTGGTTGACTGATGATGCATCCGGTGTCTGCATCTGGCTTGGTGTTGTGCTGCCATCTAACATCCTGGTAAGTTTGATGACGTCATCTACCGCGGGAATTTCAAAATTCATCAAGAGGTCCTGTTTTTTCGTAATAAATATGTTTTTAACAAATCTGTAATTCCAGAGGTTTCTTTGCCTGTTTGATCAGTTCTATTTCTTGTTTTATGTTGTGATTCTCAGACCAAAAGTGATGTGCTACGGCCGACTTGTCCATTTGTTTGAATTTAATATTTCTGAAGTGTTCTTTCATTCTTGTTCCTAGATTCCTTTTGGTCTTACCAATATATATCTTGTCACAATCCTGGTAACTCATTTGGTAAATGCCTGATAATTGAGTTTTCGGTGTGCTATTTTGTAGAGGGTGGTTTAGTAAGTTGCGGATGTTGTGTTTGTTTTGAGGGGCTAATTTTATGTTGAAGCTCTTAAATATCTTTTCAAATTTTTTGAAGTATTTTGGATGAAATGTAAATTTTCCATATCTGGTGTTTGGGTTTTCTAGTTTTTTTAACGTAGTAATGTCACTTAAGTTTTTGTTTCTTTTGTGTCTGTAGATCAGTTTTTTGATGAAATTTGTGTTATAGTTGTTCAGTTCGGCAACCTGGTGTATGTGAGCGTACTCCTGTTCATATTCTGTTTTTGTTAGCGGAATGTTGATTAATCTGTGAACTAAACTATGGAATACTGCATATTGATGTTGTACTGGGTTGAATGGGTTGCATTTAATGTAATTGTCAACATGTGTTGCTTTTCGGTATATTCCAAATTGTAATCCTGTTGGTGTTCTAATGATTTTCAAATCTAGAAAGAACACTTCAGAAATATTAAATTCAAACAAATGGACAAGTCGGCCGTAGCACATCACTTTTGGTCTGAGAATCACAACATAAAACAAGAAATAGAACTGATCAAACAGGCAAAGAAACCTCTGGAACTACAGATTTGGGAAAACATATTTATTACGAAAAAACAGGACCTCTTGATGAATTTTGAAATTCCTGCGGTAGATGACGTCATCAAACTTACCAGGACGTTAGATGGCAGCACAACACCAAGCCAGATGCAGACACCGGATGCATCATCAGTCAACCACAGAACTGACGATAGGAGAGAAGTCCCCAGAAACTAGTCTTCATAAAAAACTTGTAAGTGAAGAAAAGTATATACAAGGTTGACTCACTTGCCTAATTTTAGTAACATAATTAATAAGTTTAAAATACAGTTATATACACATTATTTGCAGGAATACTTCATCGGCATTGAAGATGTTCTTTCAGTGCTACAGAGGTTCCTTTTCCATTTCTATGGTTACCAAATTTCTCACGTTCTCTTTTACACAGAAGTTTTATAATCCCTTTGATGTCTTTGACTGCGTGTATCTTTTGTTTCTTGTCAGTTATTACATTTATATATTATTAGATAACTATTCTACCATTTGTTAAGTTAATCAACATGAAAAATGCAATGCCATGGCTGGGATTTGCCTTCTTTGGAGCAGATTCTCCAGAAGCAGCCCATTGTTTTGATTGTTGCTTGGTTTCTGTATTATAATGATGAATCCAGGTCTTATTGACAGTAACAACTCGACACAAAAAGTCCTTCGGATTTTGCTTAAACAGCTTCAAAGTTGAAAGCTTGTACAGAGTGAGCAAACACCGTATACATTGGGCTGACAGCTTTCTTATCTCCAACTTATTGTGCAAAATATGAATTGCCATTCCAGTCGATACACCTATAGCCTCTGCCATTTTTGAACTTTTGGTTGACAGCAAAAATCATATTATGAACTTTTTTAATGACTTCCTTAAAAACTACATCTGCAGGGCATTTTTTTTGTTTTGTTTGTATTTACGTCCTCCGACATTTAGTCATATCGGACGATGAATGAAAAGGGTGTAATGATGCTCAATGTGTCCGGGATCCATGGAGCTTAGAGTTACCTGACATTTGTCTTTTAGGATAAGGGAAAACCCCAGAAAACACCTTATCCAGGTAACTCACCCTATCTGAGATTCGAACTCAGGACCTCTTGAACGTGATGCAGGGCATTCTGAGCGCTCCTCGTCAAAAACTGATGTTTGATCATGTTTAAATTCATTATACCAGTATCTATTACATACAAGATGAAAGGTGTCCATAAACCGCATCCAATTTGGTTTTTATATCCTTACAAGTTTTCCCACCTAAAAGTAAAAATTGAATCACTGAACAATACTGCACTTTTCCTATTTTATCAAAAACACATTGAACAGCTTATTGAAATAGGTGTAAAATCAGCACAAAAGTTGTTTCGATGTGTAACAAATGACAGTACACAAACTTCCCTTAGCAAAATGGATACTTACTGAACCACCCTCGTATTTTTGTAAAAGAGAGGCTGATTGCATGTTATTTTAGTGATAGATAAAGAAGTTTTAAGGTGAACTGTGTCATAATATTTATATACTTTTATTTACAGATATTTACAACATATGTTAGTGTTTTTTCTTTTTGTGTTTTGTCTTTGATTTATGCTTCTTATGTTTTGATGACTTTTTGTGCTTTTTATGGTGTTTGTTTTTATGAGTTTCATCAATTTTCTCAACCCACACTGCATTAGGTATAGCAACGACACTCGTTATTGACTTATTGATAGAAGGTTTTTGAACAGAGGGTGTTGTGGTCCCGGTAGGTAAACTTGGACCATACATATTATCACTTTGGGGGATTGTTTCTTTGGCAGGAGCTGATGTGCTACTATCAGAACAAGTGCTATCTCTGCTTGCTGATGGTTGCTCAACTGTTCTATCTCTTCTTCGTGATATTATTGCATCCAAATCTAGGTTAGCAAATACTCCTCTCGGAGGTGATAAGTTGATATTTGTTTTTGGTGCTGGTGCTGCTGTGGGCTGTGAGGTGGTGGAGGTGTTTGGCTGTGGGTTGTTGGTATCGGAAGATGATGGTAGACCGGCTTTGTCTTCATCACTTTCAGAGTCTTCACTGCCGCTACTACTGCTAAGAAAGACAGCCTTATACAGATCTATTTTAGCAGGAGGATCAGGAAAGTCAAGGGAACTGTCCTTGCTTGTTTTTACTTCCTCAGTAACTTGCTCCTCCTCTGCTTTAACTTCAGATATAGCTAATTTGCATACTTCAACATCATTCTTTTCTACCTCTTTATCTTTGTTCTCAGTTTTTTCTTCATTTTCAGGAACTGCCTGTGTCTTAGGTTTTACAGAATCTTCCAGAAAGTCAAAAACTGAGAATGTAGGCTTCTTTTTAGAAGATGCTGAAATGTCTCCTTGCCTGTAATAAAACATCAGTCTATTATTAGCTAAAACTGCTTCATGACAGTGACAGCTGCAAAAAAACAAATGATTAACAAGTAAAATCATAGCTCTTCTACTGTTTAAAGGTCTGAAAAGGATGAAATTATCAGGCTTGGCCTGACCCAGCCCAATCTAAACCAGGTCCAAGAATAAGTTATACTGTCCTATCTGGCTCAGACTCAATTTTGTGGTATCAGATTGAATTATGGTACAGAGACGATTTGGAACTGTAACCAGACAAGATCTCCTATACCTATGCCTACAAGTGGGGCATCCTGGGAAGGAAGGAAGAGACGAAAGGAGACAAAGGGCAGCAGTGCACAGTGCAGGGTTAGGACTAGCGTACCAAAGGAGGAAGTGTTTATCAGGAGCATATCATCCTGCCATGCAACGCCGAGACACCTGCTGACACTTCTACTCTGAAAGAGACCACCAGATGAGAGATGATATGAAATGATAATGGAGATGAAATAGAGGGACAGGAAATTTGGGGATATAATTCACCTAGCAATTTTGGAAAGCCCCTAAAGAAACCATGGATTCGGTGAGTTGGCAATGGTAATCAAACTTGTATCCAAGTTTCATCTACAGTAATTAATCGGCACCAAAACTTGGATTTATTGAGCCAACAGAGTGCTGGAAATGTTCATTCGAACATGCTTTTGGTCTAACGTGAGCAAACGTGGCACCCAATGCACGGACAGCTTTCTCATGTCTAAATGTTGATTTAATATGTGAGAAATATGTTCTTTTGACATGCTCATAGCCTCTGCTATCTCTCTCACTTTAATTTGGCGGTCGTCTAGCATCATTTGATGAACTTTGACGATGTTTTCGTCGGTAGTTGCAGTTTATGGGCGTCCCGAATGTTCATCGTCTCCCAAGCTCTTACGGCCACGTTTAAATCCAGCTGCCCAAAATTTCACTGTGGTAAATGAGGGTGCAGAGTCCACATACACAGAATCCAACTCATCTTTGATTTGCATAGCCGTATTGCCTTTCAAAAACAAATGACAGCTCGATACTTGATTTTGTTCATTTTCATAAAAACACTCACATCAACTCACTCAAACGACTGTTACATAACAACTGAGCGTCCAAAATGGCTGAAACTTTGGCGAGTAACTGTCAACAACGATATTCACTAGCTTTTATTTGTGAGTACTGCCTTCTTCATGTTGAGGTCGGAAACTTTACAGACCACCCTCGTAATTACTATATTTTCTGGTAAACTATGGAATAAAATTAAGTAGAAAAGGGGATTGGGAGTAGCAGAAAAAGTGGGCGTTAGCTAACGGCAGATTAGCACTAGGTTTACTAAGAAAATGCTTATACATAACACCAATGAAGATATTGTGGTTTGAAGGGCTATACTCAGCTTTGATGGAGTCAAGGGAGGGTATGGATTAGAAATATGGGGGATTAAAAATAGATTGATGAATTTGGATCTTATATTAAGAGCATATTGTTAACTTATGTTGGGGGTACCCCAGAATTCAACTAATGTAAGGTGTACTTTTAGAAATGGGAAAAAGTAGAATGAAAGAAACCATGATAATACTGGTACAGGATACTGCAGTTACCATTGGATAATGTTGCCTCAATTTTCAAGAAAGGCATCTGAGTCAGAATATCTGGTTGACAACAGTTGGAGAAGGGTGGGTTAGGTGATATATGGATGTATGGACATAGCATAGCACAGCGAGTATGGAAGGAAGCTAATGTAAATGTCAAATGTCAAGCAAATGTAATTATGTGAAAGCTTGGCACTACATAAATGTAACCAAAATAAAATTGAGTAAAACCTAGCATGTAGGGCATGCTTAATGCAAAAAGATTGTCTTTCACCATTCAAACTTTGCAAGTCATGAAACACCAGTGCTCCTCTCTGTAAATTTCTACTGTTTTTTTTCTTGGCAGATTAATAAGGCAATAGCAGTTTTAAGTTGCACATAAATAAACTATAGATAATTCTTTCACCAGAAAAATCAAAATTTAATAAATCTGAAGGAGTCAAGATGTACATTTGCTGAAATTTCTTTTCATTTTATTTTCCCTGCTTGTGACTCTGAAAATTATTTTGTTAGCTAACAATGCTATTAATTACTAGGATCATTGGCAGGAACTGCTGAAGTTCCGGAATTTTGTCCCCCAGGAGTTCTGGAGTTCATTTATGAGGGCCATGCCGAAAGTTTTTAGCAGCGCTAAGACGGAAAATCTGACAACAATGACATTATTGTAGTTTGAAAAAGCGATGTTTCTTGACCTTGGAGCATGTGTGTGGCAGTCCCCCCACCACAGGGCTATGCTTGGACAGTGAGTGAAGATGCAGTTAGTGGTGAGTCAAGACACAGTGCAAGATGGATCTGTCACGCCGTGATTTCCGAGTAATGATTTATTATGACTACAAAAAGAAATTAAATGCAGAAGAATGCCACTCTTTACTAGTGCATGGTTTTGGTGAGTGTGCCCCATCTAGGGTCACTGTTGGAAATTGATTCCGTGAATTTTCAAGGGGCAGGGAGTCTCTTGAAGATTAACCTCGTTCTGGTTGCCCCACATCTCAAGAAAATGCTGATGCTGTGAGGAAAATGATCCAAGAGGATCCTCATCTCACATTTTGTGATATTGAAGGGACCCTAAATATTGGGTCAACTGCAGCACAGACCATTGTTCATTATTATTTAGGCCTAACCAAGAGATGTGCACGTTAGGTGCCACATTCTCTGACAGAAGCCCAAAAGAATGCAAGAGTGGATTGATGTAAATTTATGCTTGAAAAATTTGACCAAGGACGGTCCAAAGACACTTACAATATCGTCACAGGTGATGAAACATGGGTGTACCATTATGACCCTAAAACCAAGAGGCAGTCATCAGTATGGTGCTTTCCAGGTCACGAACCACCCACAAAAACTTGGAGAACTAGGAGCTCTGGAAAGAATATGATGGCCAATAACTTCACCAAGATGGGTCATCTCACCTCTGTGACCTTGGACACATGCCATACAGTCACTGCAGAGTGGGATGTGACTGAATGTGTGCCGAAAGTCTTTGCAATATGGAGGTTAAAGCATCCTAAGATGAAGAGTGGGTATCTTCTGCAATACGACAATGCCTCAGCACACACGACTGCCAGAACCATGGACTTCCTGGAGAAGAAGAAAGTGTGAGTCTTACCTCACCCACCCTATCACCCTATTCACCAGACCTGGCCCCATGTGACCTTTTCCTGTTTCCAAAGACAAAGGAAAAACTAGGTGGGCACTTTCTTTCATCCAATAAGGAGGCTATTGCAGCGTACAATAGTGCTCTAAGTGACATCTGTACAGAAGCTTGGACTGAGACATTTTCTAAGTGCTTTCAAAGGATGGGAAAGTGTATCAGTTCTCATGGAAAGTATTTTGAAAAGTTATAAAGTTAGTTTGTGAATAAAATCTATTTCTGAATCTCTGCTAAAAACTTTCGGCATAACCCTCGTACATACCAGTAAGTCTAGTAACATGGGACTGACACTTTTTAGTAAACTTAAAAACCTCGGTCTCGGTTGCAACCTAACCAACTGAAGCACTCTAGTGACTGTTTCATGTCACGGGACTGTTAAAATCTGATTCCTTTTCTTGAGACTAGCAAAAGCTTCCCATCAACTTTACTTTGAATACTTACATTATAATATAATGTTATATAACGTACCCTGGGTACAGTTCCGGAATGTTGAATCTCTTGCACAGTAAACTGCATGGCCGCCAGTCTGCTTCTTCTCTTGTAAGTTTGCCAAACATTTTTACTTTGGCTGCAGCCTTCTGGTCACTCTCTTTTTCAGTAGGTTTTTCAGGAAGTGGCTGATCATCAGAATGTGTGGCTGATACAAACCGATCACTCATCTGGCCAGACAAAGGTCGATACAGTTTAGCTGCCTGCTCAAACTCAACTCTCTCACGTTCCTTCTCCCATTCTGTCATTGTGAGCGGCTGAAAGTATGACAACTGTTCTGCAAATAAACAAATATCATTGTTCCATTGTGTAAGGACTATGATACAACGAAGCACAAAATTAATATAATTTTGAGTCGAACTAATACTCAATGCTCCACTTATTGAGTCGACAACAGCTGATGATGTTAGGAAGGTCCTAACGAAACACATTCTAGGTAAATACTAGCAATAAGTGGAGCATTAAGTATTAGTTCGACTCAAAATTATATTAAATGTCATTGTTTTTACTTTTCTTGTTTATTATGCTTTTAAATTCCTTATTCCAGATGATATTCTTGTTTGTTCAGGGGAGTGTACACCAGTCTGTATGTTAAGTTCTTTAGTACTACATGTTTACTATACGTCTACTGTGTTTGCTCGTCTTCTGGGAGAAAATATGCATAGAAAAGCATAAAAACCAACTAATGAACTTACAACCCCATATATGTGTTTGGAGGAATTTAGTAACAGTGACGTTAAAATTAATCTCAGAAACTATTTGTAGTTGGTTTATTAATACTCGTTTATTAATGCAAGTAAGTGACGAGTATTAATAAACCAACTACAAATACTTTCTGAGATTACAACCCCATATTTAAATTCATCACAAAATCAACAGATGGCAGCAGAAACTTCAGAACTACCCACACCACTGGATCAAGCTCTAGTCGCAATTAGAGCTGATGATGCAAACAATAGTTCACGAAACTTGTCCTCAATATAGATACGTAAGTGAAGCTGATGTGTAAAAAAATATGACTTATTTATATTTTAATCATTTCATTTATCATCCGATATGACTTAACGTTGCAGGTTTTCCCTTATCCTAAAAAATAATGGTCAATATATCTGCTAATATGATACCCATGAAAACAAATACGAGGAAGGTTCAATAAGTACCTATGTTTCAAAATATATGTTGTTCCTAAGGGAGGTTTGTGTTATCATGTACTGTCATTCGTTGCACATTATTAAAAAAAATTTGGTATTGATAGGTTAGTTTGGATTTTACAGACATTTCAATAAGTTGTTCAACATGTTCTTGCTAAAATGGAAAAAGTGCAATATAACTCAGTGATTTGCCTTTTACTTCTGGATGAGAAAACTTGTGAGAAGATAAAAGCAAAATTGGCTGCTGTTTATAGAGAGCTTTCGCCTTCTATGACATTAGTTAGATATTGGTATAACAAATTTAAACATAGTCAAACATCTGTTTCTGACACAGATTGCCCAGCACACTCTGCAGATGTGATTAACGAGGAAAAAGTCCACGATATGATTCTCACTGACTGCCAAACAAAGAGGGCAGAGGCAATAGGCATTTCAACAGGAACGGCAATTCAGCCCGCCTCGGTAGCATAGATGGTAGCATGTCTGCCTCACGTTCAAGAGGTCCCGAGTTCGAATGTCGGTCAGGGTGAGTTACCTGGATAAGGTTTTTTCTGAGGTTTTCCCTTGTCCTTCAAGAAGAATGTCGAGTAACTCTAAGCTCCATGAACCCTGGACTCATTTGAGCATCATTTCACCCAATTCATTCACCGTCCTATATGACTTAACGTTGGAAGACAAATTACAAAAGGCGATTCATATTTTGAGCGATAAGTTGGAGATGACAAAGCTGTTGGCCCAATGGGTGTTGCGTTTACTCAAAGTGGACAACAAGTGGATGTGGCTTTCAACTTCGAAGATGTGTAAGCAAAATCCGAGAGACTTTTTGCATCGAGTTGTCAGTGTTATTGACACCTGGATTCATTATATTCCAAAAACCAAGCAACAATCAAAACAATGGGTTACTTTTGGAGAATCTGCTCCAAAGAAGGCAAAGATACTCTCATCGGCCGGAAAATTGGTGGCAACAATTTTTTGGGATGCGAAGGGTGACATACTCATTGACTTGTTGAAAAAACAAAAACTGATTATTGCAGCATACCACATGAGTTATTGTCCCAATTTGACAAGAAGTTGAAGGAAACGCGGCCGATATGGCAAAAAAGAAAGTTGTGTTTCACTATGATAATACCCCAGCACATTCATTCAGATTTGCTGTCACCAAACTGCATGAATTGCTGTCACAATTCCCATACCCTCCTGTTCTCAAACATGAAGAAATGACTCACAGGAACAAAATTTAGATGAAAGAGGTCATCATGCAGAGCTTGACAACTCTTATATTGAAATTTAACTGTATTAGAACACCACAGTGAAGCAAAACAATTACTAAATTGTAGATGAGTTGTATTTATTACACATCAGCTTCACTTACGTACCTATATTAAGGACATGTTTCGCGAACTATCGTTCGCATCATTGGCTCTAATGCAACTCTAATCTAACTTTTCGCGTGTCCCTCTTGACTTGACGGTCACTTCAATATATCGAAATTTAACTGTATTAGAACACCACAGTGAAGCAAAACAATTATTAAATTGTAGATGAGTCGTATTTATTACACATCAGCTTCACTTACATACCTATATTGAGGACATGTTTCGCGAACTATCGTTCGCATCATTGGCTCTAATGCGATTCTAATCTAACTTTTCGCGTGTTCCTCTTGACTTGACGGTCACTCCAATATATCAAAATTTAACTGTATTGGAACACCACAGTGAAGCGAAACAATTATTAAATTGTAGATGAGTCGTATTTATTACACATCAGCTTCACTTACATACTGTCACAGAAAGCACAACCAACGACAGCTGAGTAAGGGGCCAGAGGCAGCCAAGCCACACCCACCCATTAGTCTCTGTCACTAACTGAGGGGATGATTAGGGAAATGTCACTTGTCGTTGGCCGCCTCTTCCCCCCTTCCACTGCCATCTGGAACCTTCGCGGTGATTCACGGAAATTAGAGGCTTCGAGAAAACGGCGATATTCCTATGAAAAGGGCTGCAGTGAGTCAGTCAGTCAGTGCTTGACAAGCTAGTGAATGGATGAGAAGACTGTGTACGTGCATCGGAACGGTAACGGACGAACTGGTGAATTGTAATTGTGTGCATTACGTAATTCTGTGTAATTGGCAAATGTTCAACTGTAATAAAGAACATTGTTGAGTTTGTGTAATTAGACTTTTCATTTCACGAACCCACAAAGTCACAATACCTATATTGAGGACATGTTTCGCGAACTATCGTTGGCATCATTGGCTCTAGTGTTCCTCTTGACTTGACGGTCACTTCAATATATCAAAATTTAACTGTATTGGAACACCACAGTGAAGCGAAACAATTATTATTTTTTGGAAGAGTTAAAAAAAAAATGGCATGGGCATTGGAAGAAATGTATATCCCTAAACGGGAAGCTTGTTGAGAAATAAGTAACTTGTATTTGAACAAACTGGCAATTTCATTCTTAACATGGCTACTTATTGAACTGCCCTCGTAATTAAAATGTTACTGGTAACGTTTAATGCACAGTGACTCATATTTCTAGTTCTGTGTGTTACCTATCTATTCACAATTTCATGTCAGTTAAACATAGCATTACACTTACCTTTTTGTCCCAGTTTACTCAATGCAAGAAACTTTTCATAGCGCTCTTGTTTTTCTGGATGGCCAGCAAATGGTCGAAAGGTATATGAACCACCAAGTGTACTTGAGGTGCTTGCGCTCTCTGTAATTTTGAATGCTTCTGCTTTCAACATCTTCTTTTCTTCTTCTAGAGCAACAGTCATTTTAGCGGCTGAATTTTGCTGTGGCTCACTCAAGATCTGCAGCCGTTCCGTAGCAGTGAGTTTATGTGTTTGTGGACCTTTGTTCTTTGTCTGGTCCACAGGCTCAAATCTTGAAATGCGTATAGTATGCAATGGTTGGTAACCTGGTGGAAGCAAGGGTGGCGGGTAAAATTTTTTCTTACAGAGATGCTTTGTACTTAGAACAAAACCTTCCAGAACATCCTCGACAAAGTTTGCCAAAGGTTGTGGCTCAGAAAACCTGCTTTGTTTTGAGATTTTTGAAGTGGTACTCTCCAGAGTAAAGTCATACTGGGACATGTCCTCTTGTGCATATATATCTTCATCCTCTTCCTCCAGTGCTCCAACCCCAAACGCCTGTGGGGCAGGCAGTAAATGCAAGTTAAATTTATATTAATGCAATGCATCTGTGGAAACAAGAAAAAAAAGCCTATATTTTTTCAGATTGCTTGATGTGTAGTGTTTAACGCCTGCTTTTACTACATATGGCATCGCAGGTGGTGACAGTGATGGTACATGAGATGAAGATGGAGCACCGGTGGAATGAAATGGCAGGGGAAACCGGAGGTCCCGGAGAAAACCCACCCCAGTGCCGTGTTGTCCACCACAAGTCTCACTTTGCAGTCACCTGGGATCGAACCTGGGCCACCTTGGTGAGAGCCAAGCAGTCTAACCACTGAGCCACGACACAGCCTTTTCTGACTGCTTTGATTCTTATACTATATATTCAAAACATAAAATAATAATGCACAATCTATGTTACATCAAACTAAAAATATTTTTTTTTTTAAGTTAATCGATGGAAATTAATTGTTCGTTCACACTAGCCATGTATAGCCTAAGCTCTTGGATAGATAGAGTCAAACTGACTCATAGTACATTGGCCATGGTAGCTCAATGAGTAAGAGCAACTGGACGAAAACCAGGAGATCCGTGATTCAAATCCTGGCTATGGCAATGACTATCCAAAACCTTAGCCTATATATGGCTAGTGTGAAGGAACAATTAATTTCCATCAATTAACTTAAATGATAGAAGCCTGGGATTCAAGTATTTACAATACTAAGTTGCCACAAACAGTGAATGTCGAAAATGAGAGCCCCTAGTGGTTTACCAGGGAAATATATGAGTCAATTGGAGAATTTAATGTCATGACAGCACATTGGCCGTAGCTCAATGGATAAGAGTGACTGGACAGAAACCAGGAGATCCGTGGTTCAAATCCCAACTATATCATTGAATTTTTTAGACTGACTCTACCTATTCAAACATTAGCCTACACACGGCTAGTGTGGAAGAACAATTAATTTCCAATGTTCCATGATTACTGCCTAAAATCACTGTTTATATTTACACGTGTTTCTGAGATCTGTCAATGTTCTTTAATTAACTTACCTGTCCTGAAATGGAAACCTTTTTGTTTTTCTCCTTCATTTTAAATGTTGATGGGGCAAACAAATTAATATGACTAGACAATATGGGTCTTCGGTCCAAACCAGTGTAACCCAATCCAAATAAATTGGTTTTAGGCTTGAACAACAATGCTGGCACATCTTCAGGAGCAAACGTCAATGACGCTTCAACATCATCCTCCTCCTCCTCCTCCTCCTCCTCCTCCTCCTCCTCCTCCTCCTCCTCCTCCTCGTCTTCTGATGAACTTCCCTTCTCCTGCTGCTGCTGCTGCTGGACTTCTGGCAAAGAGCAACCATATACTTTGACAGCAGCTTTCCTATACTCTTCCTTCATTTGCTTCTTCTCTTTTTTTGTGACACGGGGGCCTACACCTTGCCCTGGTTTCCAACCCATTCTCTTGAGCAGTTTTATACCAATTGTTTCTCTGCAAATATAACAATGCATAAAAAATGTAGTGACAAACTATGGTAGCAGTTTCCTGGATTACCAATTTAATATCTGTATAGTGAGTGAGTGTGTGGAGTTTAAGGGCCCGTCGACAACAAGGTCATTTGGGCCCTAAGTCAACACTAAAATTTAAAAGATACACAAATTAAGCCAAAAGGTAAAATAAAATCACTCAACTACTAAAAGTACATAAAAAATCCACTACTAAGACTAAGAATTAAAATTTCTAAAATCAACAAATTAAAAACAACACAGAGCTATTAAAAGTACATAAAAACCCCTTCCGATTCTAATAATTTAAAATCGCTAAAATTAACAAATATAAAATCCAAGTTAGACTTGTTTATTAAAACCAATTTCGGTAACAAACCGCAGTGCCTTCATCACGGCCACTGGGTCGTCCCCTAAAATTCTTGGCAAGTTAGCTCCCAAGCCTATTGACTGGCGAACGCGGGCGTACTGCGGGCAATCAAGCAGTACGTGCCGCACCGTGAGGCGTACTGAACACGAGGCACACACAGGGGCCGGTTCCCCTCTTAGCAGATGCCCATGAGTTGCTCGTGTGTGCCCGATTCTCAGCCGGGTGAGTATCACCTCGGCTCGCCGGTTATCCCTGCAGGATGTTTGCCAGGGTTGTACGCTCTCCTTTATACCCCGTAGTTGTGTGCCTTCTATAGCTGTCCAGGATTGCTGCCAAGCAGATAGGAGATGGCGACGGAATAAACGCTGCACATCCTGGTATGGCACCGTAGATGTTAAACTCCGGGGCAAACGGCAAGCGGACTTAGCAGCCGCGTCCGCCTCCTCGTTCCCGGTAATCCCCACATGGCCTGGGGTCCAAGTAAAAACAAAATTGTACCCGCGCCCGAGCATTTGCGAGATCCGGGCCTGTATTTTTAAAACGAGGGTCTGAGCGGCAGTGTGCTGTTGCAAAGCCTGAAGCGCACTCAGAGAATCAGTGCAGACAATAAAAGAGCCGGGAGCTAACTTGCAAATAAAAAGGAGCAAATAAAAGATGGCATACAGCTCTGCTGAGAAGACCGAAGTGGAGTCCAGAAGTCTAAATGTATGAGCCTCACCGTTAATAAAGAATGCGCAACCCGTAGCGTTACCTAACTGGGAACCGTCTGTGAAGACCGGAACATAGTTAGGGTAACGGCCCAGTAATTCGGCAAAAAGTTGTTGGAACACCGAATGTGGGGTAGCGAGTTTAGTGTTGCTTGAAAGTGTTAGATCGAACTGCGCACGATTGAGCTGCCATGCAGGATAAGGGCAGATAGACGACCTCTCCACGCGAGGCATTCGAAGGTCATGTGAATGCAGTAGATCCCGAAATCTTATTCCCACGGGGCGTGTGTGAGAACCAGGGCGCATATAACGGTGGGCTAAATCTGGACGCAGAGCTGGTTTAAAACAAGGATGATTGGGATGACTTGCCAGCTGCGAGACGTATGAGCAGAGTAACATCGAGCGACGAATATGCAGTGGAGGTTCGCCTGAGTCTGCATACAGGCAGTCGACTCGACTGGTGCGGAATGCTCCTGTGGCAAGGCGGATTCCAGTGTGATGCACGGTGTCTAAAAGGCGAAGTTTAGAGGCGGTCGCTGCGCCATAAATAAAACTGCCATAGTCCAGCTTGGACCGAACCAGAGAGCGGTACAGCCTCAACATTACAGTGCGATCGCCCCCCCAAGATGCTCCAGATAATACCTTCAGCACCCGAAGAGAACGATCGCAAGAGGCTCGAAGGTGACGAATGTGGTGTTCCCAATTTAACTGTCGGTCCAAGTAGAGGCCCAAGAACTTCAGGTGTGAGACAAATGGCAGGGGTGTGCCGTTCAAATGAAGATCAGGAGGCGGGTGAATACCTCGTAGGCGGTGAAAGTGGATACACTGCGTCTTCGCAGCTGAAAAACGGAAGCCGTTTTGAAGAGCCCAAGCTGCTAGCTGGGTAATGGTCAGCTGCAGTTGGCGCTCAATGTGATCTATGTTGGCAGACCTATAATAGACTGCGAAGTCGTCAACATAGAGGGATGATGGAATTCCACTTCGAACGGCACTAGTGATGCCGTTAATCGCTACGGCAAAAAGGGTGACGCTCAAAATCGACCCTTGAGGTACACCGTTCTCCTGTATCCGTTCCTGGGATATCGTTTTACCTATGCGCACACGAAAACGGCGAAGTTTTAAAAAATTACATAAAAACTCGGGTAGATGACCACGCATGCCGTAACCATGTAGGTTACGGAGTATGCCGTACCGCCAAGTGGTGTCATAGGCCTTCTCCAGGTCGAGGAACACGCCCACGGTATGTTGCTTCAGTAGAAAGGAATCGGAAATATACCCCTCAAGGCGTGTTAGATTATCGACACTTGAGCGATGGCGACGAAAACCGCATTGCAAGTTGGACAGATGGTTATGTTTTTCTAGCCACCAATTTAACCGAGCGTTTATCATCCGCTCGAAGGTCTTACAGATGACACTCGTCAAGCAAATGGGGCGGTAGCTAGATGGTAGCGTGCGGTCCTTTCCGGGTCGAGGGATGGGCAGACAATACCCTCTCGCCAGGAGGAAGGGAAAACCCGCTCATGCCAAATGCGGTTATAGATGTTTAAAAGGAAAGATAGCGCCTCAGATGGAAGATGTAGCAGCATCTGTCGGTGTACGTCATCGGGACCTGGAGAAGAATCCTTTGCTAACGCCAGAGAATGGGCGAGCTCGGCTGCGGTAAAAGGTTGGTTGTACGGCTCGGTGCAGTCACTATTAAAATTAAGTGGTACCCGCTCCGCCCTTTCCTTAATAGGCAGGAAGAGAGCGTCATAGCGGGCAGTTTGGCTCGTGGCAGCAAATGTGGTAGCTAGGGTTTCAGCTATTTCCTGTTCGGTGGTGCACATGGAACCGTTGATGGCAAGGCCGGGAATTACCGTCCGGCGATACTTGCCATACATCCGCCGCACAGCTGACCATACTTGTTGGGTAGAGCTGCGCCGGGAAAGCGAAGACACATAGGCTTCCCAGGATTTACGCTTTGCGTTGCGCAGTATAAAGCGTGCCCTAGCGCGAGAACGTTTGAAGGCGACGAAGTTTCCTTCCGTCGGGTGCCGCTGAAAAATGCGCAAAGCACGTTTGCGTGCTTTGACAGCCAAACTGCATTCCTCGGACCACCACGGTACAGGGATATGACGTGGTGTAGGGGAACCTCGAGGAATGCTGGATTCTGCTGCGAGCAGGATCAAGCAAGTAAAATATTCGACCATTTCGTCGATGGTGTCGAAACCGTCATCGATAAGGTTTATCAGGGAATGGAATCTTCCCCAATTAGCTTTGGAAATAATCCAGCGAGGATGTCGAGAAGGTACACATTGTCGGCCAGAAAAATGAATGTTAATGGGGTAATGATCACTCCCAAAGAGGTCGGAAAGTACTGACCACTCAAGTAGTGGTACTAATGACGGACTGCAGAAAGAAAGGTCTAGTACGGAATGTGTACCATAAGCGGATGATAGGAATGTCGGGTCACCAGTATTTAGCAGAAGCAGGTCAGACTTATCGAAGACGTCTACGAGGAGGCATCCACGGGCGTCATCGGTGTCTGATCCCCAGAGCGTGTGCTTGGCATTCAAATCTCCCACAAGGAGTAGTGGTGAGGGGAGCTGAGCCAATAGAGCTTGAAGATCACGCTCTGGAACTATACTGAGGGGCGGCAGGTACATGTTGCATATGGTAAAACTGATGCTCTCCAGCTGTAGCCGAACGGCCACAGCTTGCAATGGTGTGGTGAGAGGAACGTGGGCGGCTGAGATGTTAGGCGCCACTAAGGTAGCAACGCCACCGCTTGCACGCATACCTGCTAGAGAGTCGCTTCTAAATGCAGAGAAAGACTGAAGGTGTAACGAGTGATTGGGATGTAAGTGGGTTTCCTGGAGACAAATAATTGATGGTGACCGTTGAGAAACTAAATGTTGTAGGTCTTGAGCACGAGCTCGAAAACCATTGACATTCCACTGGATTATTTCCATGAAGAGTTTTTAATGGGTCGTTTTAACCTTTTTCTTGACCTTGGCTGACCTGGGCCCTACGATTCGAAAATCGTTAGCCTCCTGTGACTCCGCTGATGATCGGGAGTCAGAACTCCTACGGCTCGTAGAACGAGACCGGGATCTAACAGAAGGCGAGCGACTTCGCGATCTATGTTGTGGTCGAGATCGGTTTTTCGCATTTCCTACGGGATGGTTGTTACCCGCTGATGGCTTGGTGGCTGGAGTTTGTACGGTTGAAGCGGAGGTAGTGCTGGTGGATACACAAACAGTCGGAGACGAAGGTTTAACGGCTAGAAAATCAGTCTGCGTGGATGCGTGGGCGACAGGGACGTGTTGAACAGCAACAGTGGTATTAGGAGTACGACGAGCTGCTAGTGCATATCCAGTAGTAGTGGTAGCAGGCTTCAGTTGTTCGAAGCGCCGTCGTGCCTCTGGAAAAGTCAGGCGTTCCTTTACACGTAGCTCCTGAATGCTCTTTTCGTCCATGAATTTTGGGCACTGTCGCGAACTGGAAGGGTGACTGCCGCCACAGTTCACGCAACAGGGTGTTCGACTGCAGTTTGGATCCTCGTGCTTCGGTAGGCCACATTGCTCACAAAGAGCAGGATTGGTACATGTGACCTTAGTATGTCCGAACCGCTGACATTGGAAGCAGCGCATGGGGTTCGGGACATACTGGCGGACGCTAGCACGTTCATAGCCGCAATATATGTATTCGGGTAACTTCGTCCCAGCAAACGTTAGAAATACCGTACGTAGTGGGTACTCCTTGCCATCTTGTTTCCGTGTTAAGCGGTACGCCTGACAAACAAGCTGGTCAGAGAGGCAACTTACTATCTCCTCATTCGCAAGACCATCTAAACTGGAGGTGGTGACTACTCCTCTACAGGTGTTCAGCGTTTTGTGTGGGACTACCCGGATAGGGTAGGAGCCCAACAAAGACGCTTTTTGCAGTTTTTTAGATTGGTCTGCAGTTGAGGTCTCTAACAGTAAGCTACCGTCTCGGAGACGCGTAGCGTTTTTTACAGGGCCACTGATTTTATCTAATTCACGTTTTATGTAAAATGGACTGACATCCTTAAACGTTTTGCCATCACAAGCCAAGGTCATCAATAAGTAAGGGTCAATGAAGGAGGTTTTGCGCGGAGACATGATGATATAGACCCCCTTCCGGAACCGTCGGCGTCAGCCTGCCATCCGGGGGTTAAAGAAAAAAGACACCGAATCTTCACGGTCTGTGCCGTCATGGGGACCTCACCCATGACCGATCTCATTTGTACGTCAGAAAAGCTACCCTTCAAAATCCACTGCTTGTCCGTATGGGTAAACCGTTCACCACGCACACCCCGGCTTTATTCCCCTACCACAGGAATAACCGCCTGTGGCTCCCCGCTTTAGGCCGCGCATGCGTGTAATAGGCACACGCGGATTCAGGGGACTTGTGGTTGATTACACAGGGGTTCCGTCAGCGGTAACACGTCCGGTCCGTGATACTAACCCAACGGCAAAACGCGGCCGTCGGGAGATTACCACAGACCGGGCCCTCAAGGAGCTACGTGGGTGTACTTGACGGTGTGGACGGGCTCCGCACCTAAGGCTACACATAGGGGCAGTGCGAAGGGTCCGCTCAACCTTCACTTTTGAGACCTCCGGAGAGCACACATGTCGGAAGCCGCGCTGAAGACCGTGGGACAGAACCACGGAGATAGGAGAGATCCCTGCTGGTGAGACAGGAGTTATAAACCTAAGACCTTAAGTACTAATAATCATAATAAATAACTAGAAGGGGAAGAAGGTGATGCATACTGATCAGCAGTAGCACAGCGTGGCACAGTTGATGGAGGTGAGGGGGATGAAATGAGGGTGAGTGGCTAGGGACCCCGGGTTCGCCAATCCCGTACCTACCGTAGTAGGTCCCTGGGGGAAAATACCAGAGCCTCTTCTGCCAGTTTTCGGGGTTACTGATGGGCCTTCTCGGCAGCCGTAGCGGTCGTGGGTACACTAAGTCCCCACCGTACATCACCCCATCAGTCAGTCCCCTACTTCCTGTTGCCCACCCCTCGGGACGAGGACCGCAGAGGTTGGATTTTAATATCTGTATATCTTACCTAGCTGGCTCCAAGAGTTGCAGTAACACTGGCTCTCCAGGTATTGGACCATCAGGTGTGTGATAAGTCCTTTTTCTTTTCTGGCTCGAACTGTAATCACTGGTTACTCTCAACACTTTTGGAGCAATTCCGAACTCTCCCATATCCTGAAAAAGAAGTTGTATATTATAGCAGAAAGCATTAAAAGTACACGGTTTGACAAAGTATCACAACTGTCTGCTCTGACAACAACTATGAATGCTAACATGATTTGTTTTCTAACACTGAGGAATTTAGTTTTTTCATGGTCAATTGGTCAAATAGCAAAATTCTAAATTAAGACTTGAAACTTTCCTGGTAATGAATATATTCACAATATTCTTGGGCTTCAAACCACAAGAGATGACGAATAGTCACCGGCTTTTCAGGAGCATACATCTCTCCCATCATCAGGACATTTTCAAGATGCTGAAAATCAGTCGTATGTTTGTGTACCACACCATTGAGCGATTCACTGTAACTGGGACTGCAAAGGAGCAGCTGAGGGAGAGCCGACCACGCACTGTCAGGACTCCAGCAGCACAAAAAGCAGAGGCGGCTCGTGTTCGGAGAAATCCTGTGCGGAAGCAGGCTATCTTGTCCCGTGAAATAAACATTTCAAAAAGGACAATGTCCAGGCTTCTGTCAGAGGACCTTGGACTAAGGGCTTATCGCCGATGTAAAGGATATTATCTTGACACAGGCCTCAAGAAGCTAACAGTCCTTAAATGTTGACATCTTCTACAGCATTAAGCTCAAAATGGTCATTGAACATTCTCTTCACCAATGAAAAAGTGTTCATTATTGAGGATCTTTCAATATGCAAAATGACAGGGTTTATGCATCATCATCTCAGGAAGCCAGTAATAAGGTTCCTAAAGTTCAGAGGGTCCATCATCCCTCCTCAGTGATGGTGTGGTGGGAGGTGAGTTATTCTGGTACCACCCAGCTACATTTTTGCAAAAAGGGCATTAAAACCACTGCCAGAGTATATGAAAGCACTGTTTTGGAGCCTATTGTCAAGAACTTGAGTGACACATCATTTCGAAATCAACCATGGACTTTCCAGCAGGATTCTGCCCCTACCCACAAGGCCAGGTCAATGCAAGCATGGCTTCAGTGTCATATCCCTGACTTCATTTTGCCTGAAGATTGGCCCAGTAGCAGTCCGGACCTCAATCCATTGCACTACCAACTGTGGTCACTGCTTGAGGGCATCGCCTGCAAGAGGAGACGCCCAACCATTGGAAGTTTAAAGCATTCCTCGTCAGCAGTGGCGGATTTCCCCCTGGATGTCATCCGTTCCGCCATAGACAAGTGGCCACAGAGACTCAGAGCCTGTATCCATGCAAAAGGTGGCCATTTCGAAAAGTGATTGGTGCAGTGTGTAATGAATGCCTGTAGGTACAAGATACTAAAAGCCAATTAAAATATTTTGAATGGTATTCGTGTTTTTTCACCTTTCAAGTTGTAACAGTATTTATGGCTAGACTAGGTAAATATCAACAAGTTAATATAAAAATTATTTGTGGTTGGTTTATTGACACTCGTCCCTTACTTTTTCATATATTTATGAGAGACTAGTTTCAAAGGCCCTGGCCTCCATTTTCAATCTCTTTCCAACTGGCATCTGTTGTTGTCTGCTCTCTCTGGTGGTGGAACTATGAACTTTTTTGTCAAATTATCTACTGGCGGGATTTCATCTTGGCACCTACTAATAGATACTCAATTTTAAAATTACTAAATTCAAAAACAAAAGATGAAATTCCTTCAGGTAACAAATCTGGAATATACCAAATAAATTGTAAGAATTGTGAAAAATGCTACATAGTTCAAACAAAAAGAAATTTAAAAACCAGAGTCAAAGAACACTTTAGAAACATCAGATTGAAACAAGAAGACAAGTCAGCAGTAGCATTTCATTTTTGGAATGAAAACCATGACATTGATCCAAATCCAAAATTATTCAAAGGAGTGATAAACCAAAATAGATTGACAACATGGGAGAACATATTCATCTGGAAAAATAAGGATCGCGTAATGAACTTTGAAACATGTCCTCAAAAAATAGGTACGTAAATGAAGCAGATGTGTAATAAATACGACTCATCTGTAAATTAATAACTTGGATCATTCTTCTTTATTATCTGAATGCTTAAGACTTCATAAAAATAAATAGTCAAGACATAAAAATACCTCATCGTCCATAAAATCTTCAGGTTTCTGAGACTTGAACTCGGCCTTTTCTGATCTTGATGATTTGAAATTGGAAGGTTTCCAGCCCTCCAGAGATCCGACACTGTTGAAAAATCCTGCTGAAAATCCTCCAGTAAATGCTCCATGAAATCTTCTGCGGCCATGTTGATCAGTAGCAATTTGGTTTCCCACGGAAAATGGCTTTTTACGTGGAACTGATTCTGGGAACAATCAAAATATTATTTTTTACTAAACTAAATAATACAAGAGTATGGCGTAGCACTCAGTCCAGGATCTTAGTTTGCCATTTTCAGACACAAGATTTACTTAATATCTAAACTTTTTATTTTGATAATGTTCAATTTAAGTTTGATTTGCTTCTCCTTTTATCACCCAATTCCATCTACTTAGGTACTTTCCTATTTTCTTCTATATTTAGTGAACAATTGAATTAAAGCTAAGACATTTATCATTTATTATGTGTTTCAAATGGGAAGAGTTCACGCTTGTAGCGAATGAGATGTGTTAGCGCATTCGGCATTACCACCTCAATACTCCCACTTTTCTTATATATCCTTCTCTCTCGCACATTTGTGAGTATTCTTGGCGCTAGATGTATGGGAAAGCAAACTGAATTTTCCAAAGTTATAAAATAATGCAGTTGTTCAAATCACAATTGCAACATGGATATTCGTATACTACGCACATCTTTAAAATATATAGTTTAAAAATAATTATAGTTTATAAATTATTTATTTTTATAATCCAACAAAAATGCCAGCAGTGCATCCATGTAGCTGTAAATGTTACTTACGTGCCCGCCTCGGTAGCGTGGTGGTAGCATGTCTGCCTCACATTCAAGAGGTCCCGAGTTCAAATCTCGGTCAGGGTGAGTTACCTGGTTAAGGTTTTTCCGGGGTTTTCCCTTATCCTGAAAGACGAATGACCGGTAATTCTTAGCTCTATGGACCCTGGACTCATTTGAGCATCATTTCACCCATTCCATTCATCGTCTGATATGACTTAACATTGGAGAGGACATAAATTAAAACAAAAAATGTTGTGTTGAGATAATTTGTCATTATCTTCATCGTCTAAGTACTGCAAATTTATGATGATAGGGTCTAAATAGTTTATGTGATGTCTCATGTAGTTTTTCCAGTCTTGTGTTCCTTGTCAATTTCTTCACAAATAAGTCATTCAACATTAGTCAGTTTAAAAATATTATTTCTGAAAGGATAGAGCCAGACTGAAAAATACAATGCCATAGCCGGGATTTGAACCACGGATATTCTATCTCCATCCAGCCGCTCTAAACTATTGAGCTAAGGCCAATGTGCCAACATGACATTAAATTCTCCAACTGACTCGTGTTTTTTACCGGTAAACCACTAGGAGTTCTCATAAACACATCAGACAACTACCTTAATGACGACTTACTATGCTGTAAGAATTTTAAGGCCCGGGCTTTATAGTTAACCACTATTAAGTCAATTAATGGGAATTAAATGTTCTTTCACACTATGAGAACTCCTAGTGGTTTACTGGGAAAAACATGCGTCAGTTGGAGAACTTAATGTCATGTTGGCACGTTGGCCTTAGTAGCTCAATGGTTTAGAGCGGCTGGACAGAGACCAGAAGATCCTTGGTTGAAATCCCGGCTATGGTATTGAATTTTTCAATCTGGCTCTACCCTTTCATAGTGCATTTTACACACAGCTAGTGTGGAAGAACAATTAATTTCTAATATTATTTCTGTTTGCAACATAATTTGAGTCCACACTAACTCAATTGGATTGTTCTGGCATTGGTAGATAAGGGGGAAGGTGGATCGTGTCTCATTTCAATTGCAAGTTGATCCAGTTGATACTCTATCATGGTTTTTAAACAGAAGAACAACTCAGTAATGCTGCTTTGAACTCTCTAGAGTAAATAGAGAGTATAATGAGACAAATCACGTACTGCCGATGCACCATTTTACCAGTCAGAAGGAAGTTTATTGTTTCCTCTTGCTTGAATTTAACAAACACCTTGGCTTATTCAAAGTAATTCTTTTATTACGTTATGTCAAATGTTTACGTTTCAGTTCTGAGTAATTTCAAATATACATTCACGCATACATGCCAACCAATAATGATATTCATTACAATACTTAAGTCACCATGCATTGTTATAATACGAGGGGCAATCAAATATAAACAGGCCTTTCGTTCCAGAAAATTTATTCATGAAGAATAATTGAAATTAACATTTTTATTACTTTTCTACATATTCACCCATCTCTTCTATACATTTGTTCCAACAGACAGGCAGTTTTTTAATGCCAGTTTCAAAGAAAGTATGATGACATGTGCTGAGCCAGTTGCGCACAGTCTCACCTCCTCATTGGTTGTGAAATGACGTCCTCCAAGTGCTTTTTTGAGTGGACCAAACATGAAGAAGTCACATGGTGAGAGGTCTGGCCTGTAGGGTGGATGTGGAAGGGCAGTCCAGTGCATTTCGGCCAATTTTTGCTGTGTTGCCGCTGTGGTATGTGGACTGGCATTATCATGTAGAATCAACACATTTCTGATCAAGCTACTCTGACATTTTGACTGGAAAGCAACTCAAACTGAGAAGGTCACAGTAGTAGGCAGCATTAATAGTCCGTTGTCATCCTTGTTGTTAGAGGAAATCAATGAGGACTCCTTTCGAGTCCCATAACACTGTAGTCAAAACTGTCCCTGCTGACAGTCATGACTTGGCTTTCACTGGCGGTTGCTCTCCACTCCTCCTCCACTCCATACTGGCCCTCTTTGATATGGGTGTGTAATGATGCACCCATGTCTCATCACAAGTGATGATTCTGTCCAGAAAAGTATCACCTTCCTCTTCGTAGTGCATGAGAAGCATGCAACACATTTCAACTTGCACTGCTTTCTGCTGTGCAGTTAGATACAGTGGAACCCAACTAGCTGACACTTTTCTCAATTTGAGCTTCCTTCAAATGATTGATTGGACACTCCCATAGCTTATGAGAAGTTGTCGACAAATCTCAAGTACTGTGATGTGCCGATCCCCTTCAATGATGTGTTGAACAGCTTGGATGTTTTCTGGATTGATGCTGGTGCATGGACAGCGAGGGTGGGCCAAGTTTTCAACACGTTCACGTCGTTCATTAAACTCATGGCACCAATGTTTAACTCTGGACCATGAAAGGGTTCTTTCCCCTAACTGTGGGAGTAACTGGGGGCAAATTTCAGCTGCACCAACATTTTCATTGAAAAGAAACTTGATTACTCGTTGCGCAACAGCTGGATGCACCTCTCTCTCAGACATCTCGGCAGTAACTGAGGGACAGAGCCAAACGAGTTCCCAAGGCCACTGTTCCCTTCCAGGGACCTCACTACATGTGCTATAAAAGCCTTGAACCCATACGGCACTATGCGTGAGCAGTAAACAAAGGCCTGTTAATATTTGATTGCCCCTCGTATAATAGTACTTTATTTGTATTAGGAAAACTATTTGAGCTAAAAATATGGGATTTTGCGGATAAGTTAGATACATTACTCTCTACTTTCCTCATGGATCAGAGTTGCAAAATCTGAATTTTTGTCTTAGCGTGAATAGTATTTATTAGAGATTGATTAGGTTGGCAGTCGTCACTCGCCACTTAGGGGGAATGCCATACGACAATACTGCAGGGCTCAGGTTGGTTGCTGACCTAGCAGCGTTCAAGGATAAACATCATCCCATTTGAAACAGATAATAGACACAATTTTCTAGAGCCCTGTTCCTTTACATTCAAATACTGAACTGGACTGAAGTATACTACGGAGGGGATTTGGTACGGAGGTCCAAACTTGGTCTATTGTACCTATGTCCCCAAGTGGGGCACCCCGGGAGGAAGGATGACAGAGGGCATGGTCCCTACACTTTACCATTTGGAAATTCCTCTGGTAGGCCAGTGCAACCGGCATTTCACCATACCATGGTCTAGAAATTGCCCCACCAGAAAGGGTTTGGGGACTAGAGACCGTCCTACCGGAGGAGGAAGTGTTTACCAGGAGCATATCATCCTGCAATACAACGCCGAGACTCATGTGACACTTCTACCCTGAAAGAGACTACCAGATGAGAGATGATGTGAAATGATAATGGAGATGAAATGGAGGGACAGAAAATTCGGGAGATGTAATTAACCTAACCAGCATTCGCCTGGCAACCCGGGAAAACCCCCGAAAAAACCCATGGGTCAGGTAAGTCGGCTACAGGAATTGAAATAGAACCTCGAATGCGGACCACAGACGAAACCATCTGGCGATCCCGCTGATACATCTGATATTTCTATACTGTTTTGTGTAAAATTTCTGTATTTATCGTCTACAAATAGAACCGCATTGTCCCTGCAGATTGCATTTCGTTCCATGTGTACTGACGATGGTGGCAACCTCAGAAAATAAAAACATGAACTTTTAGCGAAGTACAGAATTACAGAAGTGTGTAATTAGGTTACAAGTGGGAAATGAAGAGCAAACAGCACGATTAAAAAACTCAAATTAATATAAAAAAAAAAACTAGACCTAATCTAACCTAACTTCCATGAATCATAAGTGTAAGGTTATTTAAACCAGATCAAATTAATTCTAACCTTACCTAACTAAAACTAATCTTTGGATACTTTGGATCAACAAGAACATACGTGTATTACTTTTAAAACTAATGAGAATATTAAAAAATAATGAATACAGTTACTAGCGTGTTCGACGAAGGTTTTATATGCGAACTTCGTAAGTTTAAAGTCATTCTTACACACGTACTTCCCATATAATATGAATAAATTATCTAATATCCCATTCAACAGCTAATTTTCAATGTATATAGCAGATTGCATGCACTAGTGATTTGACATTATTGCTAACCTATTGCAATGCACGATTTGAGGTTAATGCTTGAAATGCTGATGTTTCACAATGCTTTGCTCACGGTGGGAATGTAATGAACGAAAAAAAAAACCTTTTCATCAACTGTAACGCAATTACATTGTAATTTTGATCATTTATCATAATACAGATCATTATAGAAATGTTGAGCAATAACCCGATTTAATGGCATAAATTGCTTAATACACACTGACTGGGCTGTAACTGAGTTGTATTAAATATTAGAACTTAAAATCATCGCCTTAACAACTAACCACGTATATCTCACCTTCATCAAATAGTTCAAGCCCAGTTCCATATTCGGCGTAATCCTCCTCCGAGTCAGATGACATGCTCGAATACTGTACCCTAGATATTTTAAGTATTGCCGCTTTAATTATTCCAGCTCCACACAACAGAAAGGCTTGGAAGAAGGAGCCTGAGTTGCTGAATTATGAATTTTTCTGAAAGAAAACTGAAAATTCACCCTGCTCGAGAGGTATTTGTCATGGATAACACAATTCCATATTCATAGCAATAACAAATAAATAGATGCGCTGTCGCAAGTTTGATGCACAAGTGCATTCTATAAAATTCTCTAGACACCACTTAGTAAAAAAAAAAAAATATATAGATTAAATGTTCATAACTTTATTATTGTTCTCGAAAACGTTCTTACTACAGCTGTACTGCAGTAAACAAAACATTGCATACTGCTGCAAATGGCGTACGGTGTTTAAATCTCAACAAAACACAGTCGTAATTCGTAAGAGATAAGCACAAGAGACAGCAGCACTGCGGGGATTTGCTGGCTCTTGACGTGATGATAATGGTTGGTTGTTGATATTGAAGTTCATGAAATGATAGTGCTTGCTCTTACTGAAGTTTAATGTTTCACGAGTTCATCTTAGTATAATGGCTTTTAGCATAAGAAATGCCGACGAGTCCAAACGAATGCGTAAGATGAGTCTGAGTTATATAAAAGATTCAATAGTGAGAAGAAGTGGGAGGCAGAATGGACCCAGATCTCATGTATGTTGCTGTGAGATTTTAGAGGATGCAAATGGCGAAAAGGCGATACGTGGAAATAATTGTTCAAAGGATATTTCGGCGAGCGTAGAGACTGAAAAGTGTAAATGTGATGGAAGACCTTTGGCAGATAAACATAAACTTGGTATTTTCAAAACCCTGAAGAAGAGATTTCAGTTGTCCTCAAGTGTTCCTTCTGACTCGGTTAAGTATAAAGCACAACAAACATTTAGAGCTGCAGAATCGTCTAGTGACTCTTATTCTGCATTTAAGGAGGATTCTTCTGAACAGAAAATAGTTGGAAGGGGTACCAGGAAATCCAAAGGTTTCAGGTCCATTTGCCCAATGTCACCCCCATTACATTTACTTAGAAATACGGGGAATGGAAGCAAGAGCAGCCCACTAAGTCTGAAAGCAAGATTTTCTAGGAAGGAAAATGTTCCTCCTGGTGTGAAAGGAACAGATGTCAGCAACTACAACAGCCTTACTTTACCATCAAAGAGTGCTCAAGGCGACCTGCATAAGGATTCTGCTGCTGAGGTTAGTAAAGATCTCCTTGCCAGAAGACTTAGTCGGTCACTAAATGATTGTGATGCTGAAGGTGATTACAGTGAAGCACACAATTTTGTTCTAAATTTGGAGGGGAATGAAGTGCAATATGAACCTTGTGCTGTTGTAAGACACTCTAACGAAGATGCAATGCCTAGCCCTTCAAAAAGCCTTACGTGTGAGCTGTTTAACCTTGCTAAACAAGGTTGGTACTGGGGACCAATTTCACGAGAAGAGGCAGAAGAAAAACTGTTTGATCTTCCTGATGGGGCATTCCTTGTTCGTGATTCTTCAGCAGACCGGTATCTTCTCAGTGTAAGCTTCCGAAGCTCAGGGAGAACTTTCCACACTCGCATAGAATATAGCTATGGTTTGTTTAGTTTATATTCAACGCCGGGAAGAGGAGGCGTTGGAGAAGGAGAAGGTTTCTCCAGTATAGTAGAACTGATCAACCACTCTATGACGTATTCTGAATCTGCAGTGTTCTGTTATTCCAGACCACGAGAATTGGGCTACCCTGGATTTCCTGTGCGACTTGTGAGGCCAGTGTCGCGCTTCACACAAGTTCGGTCGCTGCAGTATCTGTGTAGATTTGTCATTCGCCAGTACACAAGAGTGGATAACATCCAGAAGCTGCCATTGCCCAATAGACTGAAAGGTTACATTCAAGAAGGTCATTATTAGATCAGGTTATTTCTGCTCATGACAAGTTTAGTGAGATTTTTGTTTTTGAAGAGATATATTTCAACAGAGGTTTCTCTTTGGCTTAAGTTCTTTACTTAATGGGAAATAAAATGTTTGCCTACCAAGCAGTAAGTCATTAGGACTAAATGCAAACAGTTGCTATGCAGTAGTTTTATGGTTACCGGTTTTGAGGAATTTCTCTTTTTATAAAAAAGTCAAGAATCTATTTTATTTTTACTGTACAATCACTTCATTGTCAATGTTAGCATAACGTTATATGTGAGAATAGCTTGCTTTACAAATGATATTTGCAGTAGAACATCAATTAATCATTATAATACAGGCTTGACAACCAATAATCTGTCTTATGTAGGTTGAGTAAGTGGTTAAACTGCAGAAGGAATGACCTAATAGAAACAAGCTGTTACCAACTGCAAAATTATGAATTATGCGAAGATAGCAAAATGTTGCCAACACATATTCTTTTTGTTCTTATTCTTGTTCCAATATTATTGTTGTGCACACAGATATTACTGACCACATTGCATATAATCTGTTCGCTCTATGAAGTAAATGTCAAAGAAGCACGTGGCAGAAATGAAACGCGATGGCTGGTGACTTTTAATACTCCGTATTCTTCCACAATATAGTTCTATGGTTTATATGTTGTTCTAAAGTGTACTGAGCCATTAGTAATGGACAAATTATCACCAAGAGACAGCACAATGTCACTCCCAACATGCACACAGACCTCTTTACTACAGCCATGTCAGTCAAGTTGGTTCTGTGGTGAGGGAGAAAGCTATTCTCTGGTGGCAGACATGCCACTCGTCACCCAGTCCAAGGCCACTGCAAAATGGTCCAGTGGCTTTGGGAACTCATGGTATATATACACATATGTGCCTAGTCTAGCCATAAATACTGTTACAACTTGGAAAGTGACAAACGCAAATACCATGTAAATATTTTAATTGTCTTTTATTTTTTTATTTTTTTTTTTGTGTTTTTGTAATTACGTCCTCCAATGTTAAGTCATATGGGATGATGAATGAATTAGGTGAAATGATGCTCAAATGAATCCAGGGTCCATGGAGCTTAGAGTTACCCAACATTCATCCTTCAGGATAAGGGAAAACCCCGAAAAAACCTCATCCAGGTAACTCACCCTTACTGAGATTTGAACTCGGGACCTCTTGAACACGCGGCAGACATGCTACCATCTACGCTACCGAGGCGGGTATTTTGTACCTACAGCATTCATTACACACAGCACCAATTACTTTTCGAAATGGCCACGTTTTGCACGGATACAGACTGAGTCTTTGTGGCCACTTGTCTATGGTGGAACAGACGACATCCAGGGGGAGATACACCACTGCTGACAATAAGGAACACTAAACTTCCAATGGTGGAGTGTCTCCTCTTGCAGGTGATGCCCTCAAGCAGTGACCACTGTCAGTAGTCCAATGGATTCAGGTCCGGACTGCTATGGGCCAATCTTCAAGCGAAATGAAGTCAGGGACATGACACTGAAGCCATGCTTGCGTTGACCTGGCCTTGTGGGCAGGGGCAGAATCCTGCTGGAAAGTCCATGGTTGATTTTGAAACAATGTGCCACTCAAGTTCTTGACAATAGGCTCCAAAACAGTGCTTTCATACACTTTGGCGCTGGTTTTAATACCCATTTTGCAAAAATGTAGCTGGGTGGTACCAGAATAACTCACTCCCCACCACACCATCACTGAGGAGGGATGATCGGCCCTCTGAACTTTAAGAACCTTATTACTGGCTTCCCGAGATGATGATGCATAAACCCTGTCATTTTGCACATTGAAAGACCCTCAATAGTGAAAACTTTTTCATTGGTGAAGAGGATGTTCCGATGAACATTTTGAGCGTAACACTGTAGGAGACTATTTGAGTTTGATTTATGAGTCACTATGTTTACACTCAAACTTCACTTATGTTGTATAATTGAAACATTTTCAAGATCATTCGATCTCATCCTCAGCTGTTTGGTGACTAAATGAACATTCCTCTTCTTCCACTACTACGGAGCTCCGATCACTCTGCCATCTGGTGTTAGGGGCACTAAGTTTTAATACGTCATTTAATTCCGGGATTTCAAAATTTATAACTTTATCACGGTTTTTGTTTATGAATATTTTTTCCCAAATATCCAATTCTTCAAGTACACCCATAGAATTGGATATTTGGGGAAAAATATTCATAAACAAAAACCGTGATAAAGTTATAAATTTTGAAATCCCAGCATTAAATGAAGTATTAAAACTTAGTGCCCCTAACACCAGATGGCAGAGTGATCGGAGCTCCGTAGTAGTGGAAGAAGAGGAAGGTTCATTTAGTCACCAAACAGCTGAGGATGAGATCAAATGATCTTGAAAACATTTCAGTTATACAACAACAAGTAAGTGCAGTTTGAGTGTAAACATAGTGACTCATAAATCAAACTCAAATATGAAGAATACTTCACTGTTAATAATGCTTCTGCTTTTAATATTTATGACTGTAGGAGACGTTGATATTTAAGAACTCTTAGCTTCTTTAGGTGTGTATCAAGATAATGTCCTTTACATTGGCGATAAGCCCTTAGTCCAAGGTTCTCTGACAGAAGCCTGGACATTATCCTTTTTGAAATGTTCATTTCACGGGACAAGATAGCCTGCTTCTGCACAGGATTTCTTCAAACACGAGCCGCCACTGCTTTTTGTGCTGCTGGAGTCCTAACACTGCGTGGTCGACCCTCCCTCGGCCGATCCTTTACAGTCCCAGTTGCAGTGAATAGCTCAGTGGTGCAGTACACAAACATACGGCTGATTTTCAACTTTTGTAGCATCTTGAAAATGTTACTTCCAACTTCATGCAACGTAATGATGGCTACATGATTTTCATAATCACCCCATTCCATTGTAAAACCTGGAGCTAAATACTTTCTCTTTCAAAGACAAGTTAACAATGGCTCAAGGTTAAGGTATGCACACACACAGTTGTCTACGTGCCAAACCGGCTGTACAGTATGTGTCAAAAATTTGTAATAGTATTTATGGTTGAGACTAGGTGGAGCTCAGTGTAGAATTTGGAGTAATACTTTACTTTATTCTAACAGTGAATAGACTATAGAATTATCCATTTATCATGGCAGGGAATGCTTCTGTTAAACAAGGTTGTCAAATAAGACATGCTGGCACATCCAGAATTATTTAAAGAGGAAGGTATCCTGACACACACATCCATAAAGTAAAATGCTGGAATGTGTATGATCCGTGAATGTGGCATGTTAAGTTTTAATACTATAGAGAACTCACAATAACAAATATATGTCAATATCAGTAGCCTTATATCCAAGATATCATTAAATAATTTTAATTAGTTTGAGTGGATCTGCTTTGTAGTACTTTGGTTACATGGTATTGGTGTTTTTCAGTGATACATGTTTTCGCTGTTTGCAACACTGCAGCTACTGATGTCATGCCCTTTGTTCTGCAGTTTAACCAAGTAAGCAGTTACATAAAAACTCATTAAACACAGGAGTCGTGGCAGTACAGCGTGGTAAGAGACTTTCTGTAAAACTAATACAGATGCTGCACTTCCATTGGTATTTTGTTAATATTGTAGAGCTGCCGACATTGCTGTCCTGTTCCCTGGCTTATTGGATTAGAGGGTTGTGCTTTGGTTTCCTACCACAGAATGCACCCAGGGTTGATCCTACCCCTAGGGGGTGCAGAGCTTAAGTCTCAGGTATGGGACCGGTGCCCACTCAGCATCTTGAGGGAGATGAGGAGCTACTCTAAGGTAGTGAATCCGGCCAGCTGGGGTTGCTGTTTTGCTGACCACATCTCCCTGCATCAGTTGGATGATCGCCCACTTCTGCCTTGCATATGTCAGGCCACCAGTCAAGTTGGCAGGCTCTGGCCCACTTGCAGGCTGTTATGCCATGCTTTGTTAGATAACAACAAAACACTATTAGCATGGACAACTATGTGATTCCAAACTGAAGTAATACACAGCTGGAGTATTTGCAGATTGTCTATTCAATTTGTAATCTATGTTTAAGATGAACTTGAAAATGTTCAGAATACTGAAGCCATCTGTTAAATGCGCCAGGACACATCATAGATGTTTGTTTTGTAACTTAACTTCCACAAAATAGACAGAAATATACATTAAGTTAATTAGGAGTCGATTAATCGACTCCTAATTAACTTAATTTATACAACAACACTGTTTTCAACACTTCCATAAAAGGATTTAGAAATATACATGCTTAGGCTTTCACGGCCGGCATTAATCCAATAAAATGTGTTATCCGGGCTTTTTGGCCGTGGTTGACTGGCTGAAATAGCACTTGACGTTTCATCTTCAGGACATGCTATGTTGGCAGGACACAACATCAAATTTAATGAAACTGAGGTTGTGGATAACATAGCCCAATACTATCCAGGATTTACCGTGAGGCCATTGAGATATACAAACACAAAAACAATTTCAACAAAACGAGGAAGCAGCATGGATAAATAAGATTTGGTTTTCCATGTTGGAGAAAACATTAGCATGAAGCCTCAAAAAACGACTAGATCAATCATAGGAGAGCAGCCCTAGCCACAATGTGATTGGTGGATCTAAGTGGGCGGTCCCTCGCCCAGCTATATATATGAGGGCATTCGGTGCAAGCACCACTCCAGCAACCCTGCCTAAGCTGACTACTTCTGAAGATGCCCGGCAGAGACGGCAAAACATCAAGTTGCAATATGTTTGCACATATGATTACAAATTACTAATGGTTTACTTTAAAGAATCTTATGAACTTTGGCTTTACTTAGCAATAGCGGTTAATGAGATAAACGATTAACTGAATGATAATTGAGGTTTTACTGTACTTCACATTCTAGTGCAAGCAATATTGTGTATAAGTGAAAAATAACTGTCCATAATTTGTTTTATCACATAATGACATATTAAATTAAAATATTGTATTAAATTTCTCACCTGTTGGCATATGTACTGCATAGGAGCTCTGTAAATAACTTCCAAAATTGGTAACAACTGATCTTTCCCATTAAGTAAGGAACATTGCTGATTTTTTCATTTTAAAGGTTTGCTGTGCTCTTTGAAAACAGAGTTTATTTCTCTTTTTCCTGTTATTTGTTAAAATTACCATTTTTATTAGAGTGATCAATTACATTAAGGTCTAGAGACTAGCTTTTTTTTTTGTAGACATTTTTCTTAGCGTTAAAATACCTTTAGACTGATCTCCTAAGCACATGTGTGGTGTAAGTCTATTATAGTGTTTCCCACTAGAGACTTACATCTTTGTTAACATTTGACAAACTTTGGCTTTAGTAAAAGGTAAATGAAAGCTTAACATCCTTAAGGATGAAAATATAGATTCTGTCTTATAAGTAATGTCATATTTTAAGAAAAACAATTATTTGAAATGTGTTCTGATGAATTAACTAGAACAAATTAAAAAATTAATTAAATAGAACATTAGATTCTCTGGTTTTTGATGCGAAGAATTTGATGACCCCACTTGCACTTCTTCAATGCTGACAAAATTTCTTCCATCTAGAAATTATATCTTTATCTAAAAAGATTGATAATCTGATGGTACAAGATCAGGGCTGTATGCTGGGTGTGGTAGCAGTTTGATTCCTGGTTGTTCGTGCAGTATGGGATGTTGCATTATCCTGTTCCAATAGAACTCTATTTCAGTTAACTAATACTGAGTATCGCCATCTCAAAATTTCATGAGCTGGTTGCAGTTGTTGAGAACAAAGAGTACTCAATTGCCCAACCATTAGGAAGAAACTCCCAGTGAATCACAGCTTCAAAATTCCACCAGACATACAACTGGTTCTTTTAACAATGATTTTGACAGGTTGACGGGGATCAAGACACTCTTTTGAGGCATCAGAGTTTCGGTAATATAGTCATTTTTCATCACAAGTGACAATTCTCCTGACAAATCCATCATCCATAGGATAAGCTAACGACAGCCTGTTGGGGTCTCAGTTCATGAGTTACAGATCTACAGCTTCTGTATAATTTTCCACGTGTCTTAATGTGGCGATGTATGGTATCTTTTGATGCACCAAGTTCTTCTGAAAGCATTGGGGTATTTTTTTGCAGTTTTTCTCGCAAAACTTGGCATGTAGCTTGAATATTACATACTTTAAGTATTCCTGAACGTGGTAAATATTTTGTTTTCATCTCCGTTGTTGAAACAGAACAATTGTTGTGCCACATTCTCACTAACTACACCGTCTCCTTCCATTTCACATATTCTTTGAGCTGCGACAGCAACTTTATAATCTTGTTTCCAGTAGTGTTTTAGGAGTACTATAAGTTCAAACTTTATCTCCATTTTGTGATTGTTTATTAACAAGTGAAGACTGATACAAAGCTCGCAATGTACGCAACAGTAGCCATGGCATCCTGTAAATAGCATTGCCAAACCAAAGAAACCCAATAAAGTACTCAGTTTTGTTAATGGTGTGCATTATGCAAAGAAAATGCCAAAAAGTAAGAGGTAGCATGTGTGTTTGGAGGAATTTAGTAACAGTGACATCAAAATTAATCATAAAAACTATTTGTAGTCGGTAGTCTGTTTATTGACACTCATCACTTACTTTTTTATATTATTGAGGGACTATTTCAAAGGCCAATGGCCAAGGAAATGGCCTTCGAAACTATTACCTCAGTAATATAAAAAAGTAAGTGATGAGTGTCAATAAACTGACACAAATAGTTTCTATGAGGTAGTAGCATATTGCACTTCTAAAAACACTCATTACCAATTCATCTTTAAGTACATGATTAAGTTTTCGTCATATTCACTGCATTACAAGACTTCCAACAATGGTCGCACTCGTGCTGTCAGAAAACAAACAACACCTCTTTGCCTCCGTTTCACGTGACTGACAGCTTGGACGATTGACACATGCTGCTGCTAGCTTTATATAGTCATGTGACGTACACGCATGCCCTCTAGCAACAGGCTGTGAACTTACACACTATGGTCGGAACAACACTTCGTTACACATGCCACAATATTACCCTCCTGTCATCAGTTTGCGTATACCAGACTCCGGCTCATTACTTTTTGAACGTCCCTTATAAATCGATCTTCCTGTGACTCCCCAAGCATACTTTGAACCCAGTAGAGGGGACTTGTCTGCCATTTCTGTAAGAATGTATTTCTCTAGTGGGAAACTTAAGATATTTTCTATTTGCACTTTGGTTTGATAAATTACCAAAATTAAGATCATTTATCATCCATCATACCAAGGCAAATTAAAATTTGTTTCTATAGCATGTTGTTTAAATGTTATAACTTTGTATAATATAAGTAAGAAATAAGTGAAGCACATTATACAGAATGATGCTAAGACTATTTAATTTTAAGCTTTAAATGCCCTGTGCTAGGTGCTTGAATGTTCATCGTCTAATTATTGTATGTTTGTAGTTGACTTTTCAGTACAGGGGGTGACAGTATTGTCAGACGTGTAAATGTTAATGGTGCCTCAGGTATAACTCAGAACAATAACTATGACAATAATTATACACTTCAGTACAAAATGAATGATACAGAACAAATGCACAATATAGGGGCTTATCAAGTATGAGATCATATCTTCTATGCTTTTTAGATCTTGTTTACAAAGGCTTCCATGGCTGGTGTCCATTATTTGTATTAGTCTTCTGGCATAGGTTCTGTCATATAATTATTGGCTGCAGATGTTTCCAGGCTATGTATAAAGAAACAAGCTGTGCATATTAATTTATTCTCTTCGCTCCACCCTCCATTTCTGTTGGTGGTGTGGACAAGAAGGACAAAAGGTGGAGCTGATGAAAAGAGCAAAAGCTCTTGAAACATGTCCTGTGAATAAACAGTGTGAGTGAAGCAATCTGTCAATATCTTCTTGATTCACTTTGTGTTCATTTGCATATCTTTGTTCGAGATTTATATTATGCAGCATTGAAAATCCAGTATTTTTGTGTTGAATAATGGACAATCCATTTTTTGCTCGTTTGGTAAGTGGTACATTCTCTATATTGTTAATTTTTACAGATACCTCCTCGACTGCTTTTAGACAGCTTGAAAGTACATTCTTCAAGCTGTTTAATGGCTGTTGATAATACCCAAAACTTTTGATTTATAAAATATAGATTGTCCAATAATTGTTGTGAAAGTAATGCTATTAAGGCAACGTGTCAAACACCTTGCACTCTCTAAAAGGCAGATCTCCCTGCATGGTGAGCAGTAGTTGTAATGAAACTAAAGCTACGCATTGCAAGCCGGACTATCCCTGCATGTTGTCCCCGGGACTGACGTCAGAAGTTATATACTGCGAGACTTGTAAACTTGATATCCCTTTAAAGGTGTATGGGCTCCAATGTCTGTATATGAGGTATAACTGATAAAATTGCAAAAACTCTATGGAACCAAACTATTGTCTCCAGATACAGTAAAAAAAGTTATGTAAAAGTGGTACAAGGTTTCCTGCCAAATGTAAATCCTACATTGAACAAACAGGAAGGTCTGCAGCCAGTAGAAGAAAAGAACATTGAAAAAACTCTTTGTAGTTGGTTTTCTTGACACTTTGTCACATTTTAATATCATGCTGGAATGTTGGTTATGGTAGTTCAGTGGTTAAGAGCAACTGGACAGACCAGGAGACTGCGGTTCAAATCCCAGTTATAGCATGGTATTGTATTTTTCACTCTAACTCCACTGTCCAAACCTTGCACTATACATGGATAGTATGAAAGAATAATTAATTTCCATGAAGATCTATCTCTGAAGCTGAGAGAGTCAAAATATCCACAGTTCTCTTCCGGCTGTTTTTACTATGTTATAAACTATTGGTAAGATATTAACTATAGATAGGAGTCAAACTGAATAATTTAATGCCATGGCCAGGATTTGATCCACCTTTTTTGGTGTAATTTACAACCTCCAATGTTAAGTCATATCGGACAAGGAATGAAAGATGCTCAAATGAGCCCAGGGTCCATAGAGCTTAGAGTTACCCGACATTTGTCTTTAAGGATAAGGGAAAACCTCCAACATTAAGTCATATCGGACGATGAATGAAATGATGCTCAAATGAGTACATGCTACATAGATCTTAGAGTTACCAGACATTCATCTTTCAGGATAAGAGAAAACCTCCAACGTTAAGTCATATCGGACGATGAATGAAATGATGCTCAAATGAGCCCAGGGTCCATAGAGCTTAGAGTTACCCAACATTCATCTTTAAGGATAAGGGAAAACCCTGGAAGAAACCTTATCCAGATAACTTACCCGACGGAGATTCGAACTCGGGACCTCTTGAACATGAGGCAGACATGCTATCATCTATGCCACCGAGGTGGACATTTGATTCACTGATGTCCCAGTTTCCATCCGGTCTCACTTACCCATTGAGCTACCATGGCCAACGTCATTAAATTCTCCAATTGACTCAAAGTGGTTCAAATCCCAGCCGTGGCATTGAATTTTTTGTTTGACTCTATCCAAAACCTTAGCCTATACACGGCTAGTGTGAAGAAACAATTAATTTCCACCAATTAACTTAAAATAAAACTGTTTATTTAGAATTAATCAGTTTTTGACATGGTAATTTGAAATCCTTTTTGAACTCTGCAGTTTATCAATCCACCTTCAAATTTTTAATTTGAGCGTACTACAAAAATGTCCTGTGCTGTGGTATAGCAGGAAAAGGCAGCATGCCTTGGTCCCTGGCCATGGAAAGCAGCGCAGGTTTGGTCCCACCAATGCGGTGCAGATTTTAAGTCCCGGGTATAGGACGGGTGTCCATTCAGCTTCGTGAGGAAAGTGAGAAGCTTACACTAGGTAAGTGGCCTTTGCCACAAAAACCAACGTTCTTGTTGGAGGATGTCAAGATGCTGATCACATCTCCTCCCTGTATCAGTTAAATGATTGCCCACCTCAGTCATGCCTTAGTGGGCATGAGGTCGGCAGTTGGGTTGGTAGGCCTTAGCCCTCATACGGCTATCATGCCACAACTTGTAGAAATTAATTGTGAAAACATTTCTTGAGTTTAATTAGTTTAAGAGAATTCAGTTTTTTGTATACACATTATTGAATTTTTCAATTTTTTCACTGTCATTTGTGTAAAATGATGAACTACAAATGAAGTAATTTACTACTTTTCAATGCACAACAACTGTGATTCATAAAGTGATCCTGAAAAATTCAAACTCATAAGCCATAAACTGTGGTCCAACGAGAATTTTGAATAATGAAAGATGCTGTGCTTTACCTAAATAGGAAAGGACTAATCAAATAGCCGTTTGTGGCTATAAAATTAATATTGTGTCTGGTTTGCGGAAATTCAGAACACTCTTTATTGCAGTAAAAAGATATGAAATTGACAGTCAGCTGTCTTCAAGGATAATTTGGTGTTCTGCTGCATGTAAACAAATGACAGAAATCAGTGCTGTACACTTCAAATGTCCACTGTCGCAATAACCATCACACAACTGCTGCTTCTAGCACTTTGCTGGTAATTATACCTCCCAGTCATTGTTTCTAGAATGCTGTAGACCTGTCGAGAAATTTCTCGGCAACAACAATAGACTGAGCGCTCTGGAGCTTCTCTCTGTTTCTTTCTCTCCTGCCCACGCATCCAGTTCCGGCTTGTCGCGGCAGCTTAACAATGTCATACAGTGACTATATTGAAAACTGAGTGGTATAGTATGAAAGTACAAGTATTAAAAACACCAAAAAGAATTATTTTTCTTTTAAAGCCAATTTTATACATGTATTCCTTAAGTGACAGCTATATCCCTTAGACCAACTCATGCTTAACATATTCGTCATGGCCCAATATTCAGTGCAACATCCCTCCAGAAAAAAGCACGTAATTTGCATTTACTATGGCAATACTCTGTAATCCCAATAACCTATGAAAATGTCAACACAACTTTAGTTAGATGATAGTTGTGATGTAAATTAATCCAGAATCATTTTTCATACAATTTTAGCCATTTCAGGGCAAGTGAAAAATTGTGTAAATAGCACTTCGCTTCAGATCCAAAGAAAGTTGTTAATGGACTGGAGAACATGGTATATGGTTATCATTTTGTGTTTTTTATATCAAATGGATGTTGTAACAGTGAATGCATCTCTTAACAATATGCAAGGTGTTGCTTCTCGTTAATGTTTTATTGTTGTCTGTTTTGTTGTTTAGTACAGCTGTAGAACATTAAGAGAAGCAACACACGTGGTGCAATAAACTTTCTACATATTAGACTTGTCTGCTTTTATTTCTTTTTATTGTTAAGGGCTGCGTTTGCATTAGAGATTTATCTTGACCTTTTTTGTTTATTTGCAAAGAAAGTTACAGCTGTGAAATTTTAATTTTCATTAAAGACAACCATTTTGGCTGTGAAATTCTATAATAATTTTTATGAGAGAAAGGACCTATTCTAGAAGTTGTTATAATGTTTCAAAAAAGTATTAGCAAAATAAAAGCTAATATACACATTCAAATTCTGTGTGTGGGGAGAAGAATGATGTTGTAATGTAATCTTTAATAATGGTAAAGTGAAATGGGCAAGCACCGAGATTAGGAACTTGCTAACTACTAAATCTTATTGCGATGGTGATTTAGTCAATTGGATATCATGGCAGCATATCAGTAAAGAGTTTTGGGTATCTGCTCAGCATTTGCCAGGTATTAAGACTGGCAAAAATGTGGAAAAAGCAAGTCAGAGAGGATAGTCCAGAAAAGACTAAGAGTAGTTTGCCTTAATGACCCAGTTTTGCTGTATATGGCTTAATCTTGTGCTTTAATTTAACAATTCCAGGATAGCTCTCTGTAGTACATAACGGTGAAGCAAACTTATGCAGATGACGACTGAAATGTTTTTGTTGTTTTCAAATGCTAGGCTTTGGCAATGAAGCCATTAGCTCTCTTGCTCTCCAATATTTCAGTGCTACGACTGAAATGTTATATCTTTTGAAACTGTTGTACAGGATGTAACAAAAAATATGTCAAAAATTAGAGAAAACATTTCTTGCGGATAGACGACAAAAAAGTTATATGAACAATAGGCGACAAAAAATGTTATATGAACATAGGTCCGGAAATTGTTTATTTCCTTTTTAGAGCACTTTTTCTACAGTTGAACCCCATTCAACAACACTCAGACCCAACGAATACGAGTTAACACCTTCGATATGTTCCAAAGGAGAAAGGCCGCCAATATGACCATTGGAGTTAAAGGAGGGGTATAAATGGAACAAATAAAAAAAAAGAACACTCAGTGACCGAACGGTGGGAAAACAGGAAATCACAGCACATGTTCAAAATGGCTGCCATTAGCTCCAAAGCATCCTTCAACCCGCTGTCATGTAGACACCCTAGTGTGCTGAGTTAGGCCTGGAGAATTTCATATTGTCTGGCAGGGTACCACAATACGATCATGAAGAGTCTCAACATCTGGAACTGGAGTTGCATAAACAAGAGGTTTCAAATAAAAGTCTAGTGGGTTTAAGTTAGGTGAGTGTGGAGGCCACAGAGTTAGTCCACCTCTTCCTATCCATTTACCAGGAAACCTACTACTCAGAAATTGACAGAAAACCTGAAGTGAGGGGGAACTCCATCATGCATGAACTGAGTACCGGTGCCTAACAAGTGGACTAGTACTGTACTGTAGCACAGTGACAACGATGAGAGTATTCACCAAAGTTTTGAATACCTTTTTGTTACATTCTGTATAACATTCATGAAGATTTTAGCATTTGAGTATACTCCAAAACACTTCTTCCCTCCAGAGAAACCACATGGTCAACCTTTACCCATGCTTGTCTGCTTCCATGTTGTTTCACTGATGTCCACAAGATGGTACAGTTGCTGCTCTAGTGCACCATCTATGGTAAGCAGCAACATCATCTGGTGGCAGTGCACAGTAGTATTGCCTATCTTCAACCATACATATACACATATGTTAAACTGCAACTTTGCATGAGTTATAGGGAGAGTGCCAATCATTATTGAACAAAGTAAATATATTCTTGAAACCAGTGATGCCCAGTGCTGAGAGTTCTGAATTAGTAGATGACTGTATGACTGATTTGCATTTGAATAATTAGTGCCTGATCTTTCCTCACAAGGGCTTTTGAAACATGGCCGCAGTGTTAGCCTGCCTCGGTAGTGTGGTGTCAGCGTGTCTGCCTCACGTTCAAGAGGTCCCGAGGTCAGGGTGAGTTACCTTGATAAGGTTTTTTCAGGGGTTTTCCCTTAACCTAAAAGACGAATGTTGGCTGACTCTAAGCTCTATGGATCCTGGGCTCATGTGAGCATCATTTCACCCATGCCATTCATCGTCCAATATGACTTAACGTTGGAGGATGTCAATTACACCCAAAAAAAAAAGTTGCAGTGTTATCCAATAAATTGAGACTTTATTCACAACTTTCATTTAATGACGAACATAGCACAACAATTCTCTGCATGCCCATTTCACGGTGGTAAACAAATAATCATTAAATAACATTAAAAGCAATTTATAAATAGTTATTGCATGTCTTAATATTACTAGGTTAAAAGCTATTTAGTATGAAATGTGTAAAGTAATGATATTGTGATTACTTGCTGCCTTCATTTCAAGTACAATAACATAAAACTAAAGCTGTATGTACAATATTATCAACTGTAATAGCAATTATGTATAATGAGAGCACAGAAAGTTGCTGCTTTTCTGAATGATTACCAGATTGTGTTTAGTAGTGCACGTTGATAGAGCAAATTGTAATTGCAACTCACAGCATAGCAAATAGACTCGTGGGATCTTGGACTCATTGTCAAGAATTACTGTGGCAGTATTGACATGGTTATAGTCCCAAAATTGCAAGACAATGCTTTTAGTCTCAGACTAAAAACTAGATACAGTATAATCTAGGCTTGTGGGCCATGTTCTACTGGGCTTTTCTTCTTCTTTTTCTTTTTCTTAGATTTTCATCTGCGACTGCTACAGTCATCCTCAGCGACAGCGAGGTTGAAGTACATTTTCACCAGGGGCGGCTGGTGAGGCATTGTATTGACAGTGCCATAAATAAATTAATGAATAATAAGGGTTGTTAAAATATAAATATGTGTACCAATTTTGAATGATTTAGGTAATCTTATATATAATGCATCCTATTTTATAATATACTGTACCAAACAGAACGTACAGGGAAACGGAAATAGATATTTATTACATCCGTACTCTTGTTAGTACAGGTGTAACGAATACAGTAAAAGTTTGATAATACAATTCATGCAGAATGTGATACGAAGCGTTCGTGTAAGATTTTGCAACAGAGAGACAGTTACATAGAAAATGAAGTTAGTTACAGTGAAGTAATAAATATTACACAAATATTTATATTTGTGTAATAAGAGAGACAGTTATCTTAAGTCCCGTGCTTTACCTCACTCTAATGGATAAAGCGTAAGTTATGCATCAGAGAAATCTCGGCACCACCTTCTCCCATAAGAAGCTGTGTATAAGCAGACATTCTAGCCCTTAACACAGGCGCTTATGAGCGTACTACCTTCTCCCATAAGAAGCCGTGTATAAGCAGACATCCTAACCCTTATCACAGATGCTTATGAGCGTACCACCTTCTTACATAAGAAGCCGTGTGTAAGCAGACAACCTAGCCCTTAACACAGGCGCTTATGAGCGTACTACCTTCTCCCATAAGAAGCCGTGTAGAAGCAAACATCCTAACCCTTATCACAGATGCTTATGAGCGTACTACCTTCTCCCATAACAAGCCGTGTATAAGCAGACATTCTAGCCCTTAACACAGGCGCTTATGAGCGTACTACCTTCTCCCATAAGAAGCCGTGTATAAGCAGACATCCTAGCCCTTAACACAGGCGCTTATGAGCGTACTACCTTCTCCCATAAGAAGCCATGTATAAGCAGACATCCTAGCCCTTAACACAGGCGCTTATGAGCATACTACCTTCTCCCATAAGAAGCCATGTATAAGCAGACATCCTAGCCCTTAACACAGGCGCTTATGAGCGTACTACCTTCTCCCATAAGAAGCCGTGTATAAGCAGACATCCTAGCCCTTAACACAGGCGCTTATGAGCATACTACCTTCTCCCATAAGAAGCCATGTATAAGCAGACATCCTAGCCCTTAACACAGGCGCTTATGAGCATACTACCTTCTCCCATAAGAAGCCATGTATAAGCAGACATCCTAGCCCTTAACAGAGGCGCTTATGAGCATACTACCTTCTCCCATAAGAAGCCATGTATAAGCAGACGTCCTAGCCCTTAACACAGGCGCTTATGAGCATACTACCTTCTCCCATAAGAAGCCATGTATAAGCAGACATCCTAACCCTTAACACAGGCGCTTATGAGCGTACTACCTTCTCCCATAAGAAGCCGTGTATAAGCAGACATCCTAGCCCTTAACACAGACGCTTATGAGCGTACTACCTTCTCCCATAAGAAGCCATGTATAAGCAGACATCCTAACCCTTAACACAGGCGCTTATGAGCGTACTACCTTCTCCCATAAGAAGCCGTGTATAAGCACACATCCTAGCCCTTAACACAGACACTTATGAGCGTATTACCTTCTCCCATAAGAAGCCGTGTATAAGAAGACATCCTAGCCCTTAACACAGGCGCTTATGAGCGTACTACCTTCTCCCATAAGAAGCCGTGTATAAGCAGACATCCTAACCCTTAACACAGGCGCTTATGAGCATACTACCTTCTCCCATAAGAAGCCATGTATAAGCAGACATCCTAGCCCTTAACACAGGCGCTTATGAGCGTACTACCTTCTCCCATAAGAAGCCATGTATAAGCAGACATCCTAGCCCTTAACACAGGCGCTTATGAGCGTACTACCTTCTCCCATAAGAAGCCATGTATAAGCAGACATCCTAGCCCTTAACACAGGCGCTTATGAGCATACTACCTTCTCCCATAAGAAGCCATGTATAAGCAGACATCCTAGCCCTTAACACAGGCGCTTATGAGCATACTACCTTCTCCCATAAGAAGCCGTGTATAAGCAGACATCCTAGCCCTTAACACAGGCGCTTATGAGCGTAGATGGTGCCAAGGATAGAGCGCTTGCATTTAACGCGCCTATTCACACGAAGGAGCAGATATTCAGAAACAATCTTTTTTGTGCAATTCCTATACACTTCTCTTTCTTTCGTTTTCATACAGATGGTGCCATGGCACAGCGGCACTACCTCAGAAACTGCCCTTCTCTTTACTGTCACTGAGGATGTCTGTAGCAGTTGCAGACAAAATGTCTGGGAGGAAGGAGTTCAGTAGACGATGGCCCACAAGCCTGCATTATACTGTATCTAGTACTGGCTGTGAAAACCTTAAAACTTTTATAAACTAAAAACTGTTGCTAGAAACAGTGAAATGAAGTAACAGCTTAATAAAACCGTCACAACTTTATGAATTCATCCAAGAAAATATTAAAATGCTTAATTCAGAATGTTATTCCATCCTGTTTATGCTTTGCCTGCAGCCTTTATATTATCAAAATGAAATACTCCATATATAGTAATGAAACTGCATTACTGTCAGAATGGAGAATTATTCATTAATTATATCTAACTTTACAGAAAAATATGTCAAGGAATGTAAAAATGAATAAAATATTAATTGCCAGAAATAACAAGCAGTCATAATGATACTGAAAAAACTGTAATTAAAAGATCCTTTTGTGTACACATCTTTAGAACGTGATAATCATTTCATACTTGCCAATTTTTATGTTTACCCATAAAATATACAGAAATACTTTTCTCTATTTTATGGAAAAGGAGGCATTTTTAAGGCTTTATAAGCAGATTCAAAGCATTAAATTGAAAGGCTGAGTGCAACAGTGGTCTATCCCACGTTTTAAAAAAGTTGAGATATTGTAGTGCAAAGTTAACAGCAGCCAAGCTTCTAAAGTTTGAGAGCAAGAAATCAAGTTACTGCCAATGCACAAAAAGTAACTTTCTTTCAGTATATATCGATTGTAATAGGTAGTTCAAGGTTAATGACAACAGATGGCAGGATCAACTCAAACTCGACATTGGAGAGGATTAGACCACTGATGCACTCTTTCGTTCAGTTGTAAGTTAGGATTACAGACTTAATGGTATACAAGGCCTATGAAGATCTTGAGCTTATCCATCATCATGATCATGATCTTCCTTTGCACTACAACAAAATGCATAGTATGTGGATTTAGAATTGATTACACCACTAATTTCTACTAATCAGTAATGGATGACAGTTGTAAAATGAACTCTCTGATGTAATGTTTGCCTTATTCTATGGTTGCAGGTTACAAGTTTCCCAATTTTGTGACAATGTTTGTTTGATAAAATATTGGCTGGAAAGCCTAGGAAGTGGTGTTCTTTGTGGTATCAGGGACAAACAGACTTCTTAGTCTTTAAAGGAACTTATAAAATAGAATGCACCTTTATTTTACATGCAATATTTATACATTTTCTGCATCAACATTTTATGCATTCAAAATTCATATCATTGCAATATTATCACACTTTGCTCCGAGTAGGAAAGTTTTCAAGTTTTCTTGCAAGTATGAATTTTTAGACTTCAATTTTATAGCATTGCCTTTATCGACATTAAATTCGTTGCACAACGCAGTGTAGGTTTCCTATATTGTAGTATAAGACATTTTGGAGCAGGATTTCACAGCTCTACTTGAATTTGTATTGTAAGAGTGCCTTATATCAGTTCTTAGCAATAGAAACTGCTTGTGCAAAACTGCAGACAAATCAGGTTCTAGTTCTCAGTCGTAATATATCATGTATGTGAGCCATATTTTAAGTTTGTTATGTTGACACAAGTTGTATGTTATTACACTGTAAATACGTGTATTTTGAGTTTTATAGATATAAAATTTATTAAAAGATAGAGGTAAAAGTTACTCAGCAATATAATATGACAATCTTAATTTTTATTATTCTGTGATGTGAGTTACTTAAGAACTTTTGGTATAAATAGATTGTTTTTGTGAATTGCAGTGTATGTTTTTTCATTTCAATTAATGTCTTTCAAAGTACAGCACATCTATATATTGTCTCTTTACAGCTGAAGTAGGATCCAGCTTATGCTTCCTGTCTACCAGCGCAAAGTAGAGAGTGACTGCCTAATAAGTTCTAACACACTTTATTCACTAAAGGAAATGCTAGAATTGCTTGCTTTTCTTTTCTAGCATATTCTTATAAAATTAACAGTTTCTTTTCTTAGTTCTATTTGAGAAATTTAATTGATCTCTGGACTAATGTTATCCTTAAGTTAAAAGTGGTCATTATTGTTATACCCTTTATCTTTTAATTATGCACAGAGTTATACCACTCGCAAAAGTTAAAGGCATATCAACGCTGGTCAATGCTCAAGCAGAGCACTGTTGCCAAGCAAGTACGTGCACCTGCAGAGGTTTGGTAAATAGTACGTTTTACACACCAGCAAAGGTTTTGGCCATTTTTCCTATAATCAAACAGCACATTAAATATTCTTAAAACATTAAAATCTTACCTTGACACACGTCACAGCAGTGGAACAGGAAGCACGGTTTCCAATCCAGCAACTCTCTTTCCAACTTCATGGATCTTTCTCAGAGATTGAAATACAGGTACGTTCCCTTTTTCTAAGGATGAAGCTGCTTCACTACAAATTTGTGACACTGTATGTGCACTACCTGCATCAAAAGCTTCCACAGTTAATTGCTGGGTTTTGAAAATTCTACACTTGCCCTATATTCTGGATTGGAGAGCTTTTTTAAAAACTTGTTCATATTAAATATAATTTTTCCTGAGAATGAATCACTTCACGTTTGTTGATCAAAAAATCACTTGTCCCAGCTTCGACGGACATGTTCACGCATTCTGATCACAAACGCTGGAGAAAATATATGTGTATAATAATAATTTAATGTAATATTAGCAATATGCCAGTTCGAATTCGACTTCTGACTTAACGATGCCTTTAACTTTAACAAAATAACAAACCCTACTCTGAAAATGAACTGAACATCAACTCGGTCTGTTTCAAACTACGTGCAGTAGGTGAACTGCTTATTTATACTTGAGATAAGTGTTGCAGGGAAGGAATGTTGTTGTTTTTCAGGCTTATCTGTGTTGAATGAATGGATGTTGGGTAACCATAACTATATGAAAGAAAAACATGCATTGCTCACATTCTAAGTATTGTAGAGATTAGATTTTTGCACGGTCATGATCAGAAAATAAAATTTGTTCTTATTATGAGATCGGCATCTGTAATTTTCAAATATTAATATCTGAGTGTAATGAGGTAATGTTCTCAGTTCAGTCACGTGAGATGTGTGTACCACACTCGGCAGTGCTGGTAGGAGGAGCAAGCTTAGAATTAGCTTGAGTCTGCAGTAGGGTCCGCCCAATGTTCTCAGTTCAGTCACGTGAGATGTGTGTACCACACTCGGCAGTGCTAGTAGGGGGAGCAAGCTTAGAATTAGCTTGAGTCTGCAGTAGGGTCCGCCCAATGTTCTCAGTTCAGTCACGTGAGATGTGTGTACCACACTCGGCAGTGCTGGTAGGAGGAGCAAGCTTAGAATTAGCTTGAGTCTGCAGTAGGGTCCGCCCAATGTTCTCAGTTCAGTCACGTGAGATGTGTGTACCACACTCGGCAGTGCTAGTAGGAGCAGCAAGCTTAGAATTAGCTTGAGTCTGCAGTAGGGTCCGCCCAATGTCCTCAGTTCAGTCACGTGAGATGTGTGTACCACACTCGGCAGTGCTGGTAGGAGGAGCAAGCTTAGAATTAGCTTGAGTCTGCAGTAGGGTCCGCCTAATGTTCTTAGTTCAGTCACGTGAGATGTGTGTACCACACTCGGCAGTGCTGGTAGGAGGAGCAAGCTTAGAATTAGCTTGAGTCTGCAGTAGGGTCCGCCTAATGTTCTTAGTTCAGTCACGTGAGATGTGTGTACCACACTCGGCAGTGCTGGTAGGGGGAGCAAGCTTAGAATTAGCTTGAGTCTGCAGTAGGGTCCGCCTAATGTTCTTAGTTCAGTCATGTGAGATGTGTGTACCACACTCGGCAGTGTTGGTAGGGGGAGCAAGCTTAGAATTAGCTTGAGTCTGCAGTAGGGTCTGCCTAATGTTCTCAGTTCAGTCACGTGAGATGTGTGTACCACACTCGGCAGTGCTGGTAGGGGGAGCAAGCTTAGAATTAGCTTGAGTCTGCAGTAGGGTCCGCCTAATGTTCTCAGTTCAGTCACGTGAGATGTGTGTACCACACTCGGCAGTGCTAGTAGGAGGAGCAAGCTTAGAATTAGCTTGAGTCTGCAGTAGGGTCCGCCTAATGTTCTCAGTTCAGTCACGTGAGATGTGTGTACCACACTCGGCAGTGCTGGTAGGAGGAGCAAGCTTAGAATTAGCTTGAGTCTGCAGTAGGGTCCGCCTAATGTTCTTAGTTCAGTCACGTGAGATGTGTGTACCACACTCGGCAGTGCTAGTAGGAGGAGCAAGCTTAGAATTAGCTTGAGTCTGCAGTAGGGTCCGCCTAATGTTCTCAGTTCAGTCACGTGAGGTGTGTGTACCACACTCGGCAGTGCTGGTAGGAGGAGCAAGCTTAGAATTAGCTTGAGTCTGCAGTAGGGTCCGCCTAATGTTCTTAGTTCAGTCACGTGAGATGTGTGTACCACACTCGGCAGTGCTGGTAGGAGGAGCAAGCTTAGAATTAGCTTGAGTCTGCAGTAGGGTCCGCCCAATGTTCTCAGTTCAGTCACGTGAGATGTGTGTACCACACTCGGCAGTGCTAGTAGGAGGAGCAAGCTTAGAATTAGCTTGAGTGTGCAGTAGGGTCCGCCTAATGTTCTCAGTTCAGTCACGTGAGATGTGTGTACCACACTCGGCAGTGCTGGTAGGGGGAGCAAGCTTAGAATTAGCTTGAGTCTGCAGTAGGGTCCACCTAATGTTCTTAGTTCAGTCACGTGAGATGTGTGTACCACACTCGGCAGTGCTGATAGGAGGAGCAAGCTTAGAATTAGCTTGAGTCTGCAGTAGGGTCCGCCTAATGTTCTTAGTTCAGTCACGTGAGATGTGTGTACCACACTCGGCAGTGCTAGTAGGAGGAGCAAGCTTAGAATTAGCTTGAGTCTGCAGTAGGGTCCACCTAATGTTCTCAGTTCAGTCACGTGAGATGTGTGTACCACACTCGGCAGTGCTGGTAGGGGGAGCAAGCTTAGAATTAGCTTGAGTCTGCAGTAGGGTCCGCCTAATGTTCTCAGTTCAGTCACGTGAGATGTGTGTACCACACTCGGCAGTGCTGCTAGGGGGAGCAAGCTTAGAATTAGCTTGAGTCTGCAGTAGGGTCCGCCTAATGTTCTCAGTTCAGTCACGTGAGATGTGTGTACCACACTCAGCAGGGCTAGTAGGAGGAGCAAGCTTAGAATTAGCTTGAGTCTGCAGTAGGGTCCACCTAATGTTCTCAGTTCAGTCACTTGAGATGTGTGTACCACACTCAGCAGTGCTAGTAGGAGGAGCAAGCTTAGAATTAGCTTGAGTCTGCAGTAGGGTCCGCCTAATGTTCTCAGTTCAGTCACGTGAGATGTGTGTACCACACTCGGCAGTGCTAGTAGGAGGAGCAAGCTTAGAATTAGCTTGAGTCTGCAGTAGGGTCCGCCCAATGTTCTCAGTTCAGTCACGTGAGATGTGTGTACCACACTCAGCAGTGCTAGTAGGAGGAGCAAGCTTAGAATTAGCTTGAGTCTGCAGTAGGGTCCGCCTAATGTTCTCAGTTCAGTCACATGAGATGTGTGTACCACACTCGGCAGTGCTAGTAGGAGGAGCAAGCTTAGAATTAGCTTGAGTCTGCAGTAGGGTCCGCCTAATGTTCTCAGTTCAGTCACGTGAGATGTGTGTACCACACTCGGCAGTGCTAGTAGGAGGAGCAAGCTTAGAATTAGCTTGAGTCTGCAGTAGGGTCCGCCTAATGTTCTCAGTTCAGTCACGTGAGATGTGTGTACCACACTCGGCAGTGCTAGTAGGAGGAGCAAGCTTAGAATTAGCTTGAGTCTGCAGTAGGGTCCACCTAATGTTCTCAGTTCAGTCACGTGAGATGTGTGTACCACACTCGGCAGTGCTAGTAGGAGGAGCAAGCTTAGAATTAGCTTGAGTCTGCAGTAGGGTCCGCCTAATGTTCTCAGTTCAGTCACGTGAGATGTGTGTACCACACTCGGCAGTGCTAGTAGGACGAGCAAGCTTAGAATTAGCTTGAGTCTGCAGTAGGGTCCGCCCAATGTTCTCAGTTCAGTCACGTGAGATGTGTGTACCACACTCGGCAGTGCTAGTAGGAGGAGCAAGCTTAGAATTAGCTTGAGTCTGCAGTAGGGTCCGCCTAATGTTCTCAGTTCAGTCACGTGAGATGTGTGTACCACACTCGGCAGTGCTGGTAGGAGGAGCAAGCTTAGAATTAGCTTGAGTCTGCAGTAGGGTCCGCCTAATGTTCTCAGTTCAGTCACGTGAGATGTGTGTACCACACTCGGCAGTGCTGGTAGGAGGAGCAAGCTTAGAATTAGCTTGAGTCTGCAGTAGGGTCCGCCTAATGTTCTCAGTTCAGTCACGTGAGATGTGTGTACCACACTCGGCAGTGCTGGTAGGAGGAGCAAGCTTAGAATTAGCTTGAGTCTGCAGTAGGGTCCGCCTAATGTTCTCAGTTCAGTCACGTGAGATGTGTGTACCACACTCGGCAGTGCTGGTAGGGGGGGCAAGCTTAGAATTAGCTTGAGTCTGCAGTAGGGTCCGCCTAATGTTTTCAGTTCAGTCACGTGAGATGTGTGTACCACACTCGGCAGTGCTGGTAGGAGGAGCAAGCTTAGAATTAGCTTGAGTCTGCAGTAGGGTCCACCTAATGTTCTCAGTTCAGTCACGTGAGATGTGTGTACCACACTCGGCAGTGCTGGTAGGAGGAGCAAGCTTAGAATTAGCTTGAGTCTGCAGTAGGGTCCACCTAATGTTCTCAGTTCTGTCACGTGAGATGTGTGTACCACACTCGGCAGTGCTGGTAGGAGGAGCAAGCTTAGAATTAGCTTGAGTCTGCAGTAGGGTCCGCCTAATGTTCTCAGTTCAGTCACGTGAGATGTGTGTACCACACTCGGCAGTGCTGGTAGGAGGAGCAAGCTTAGAATTAGCTTGAGTCTGCAGTAGGGTCTGCCTAATGTTCTCAGTTCAGTCACGTGAGATGTGTGTACCACACTCGGCAGTGCTAGTAGGAGGAGCAAGCTTAGAATTAGCTTGAGTCTGCTGTAGGGTCCGCCTAATGTTCTCAGTTCAGTCACGTGAGATGTGTGTACCACACTCGGCAGTGCTGGTAGGAGGAGCAAGCTTAGAATTAGCTTGAGTCTGCTGTAGGGTCCGCCTAATGTTCTCAGTTCAGTCACGTGAGATGTGTGTACCACACTCGGCAGTGCTGGTAGGAGGAGCAAGCTTAGAATTAGCTTGAGTCTGCAGTAGGGTCCGCCTAATTTTCTCAGTTCAGTCACGTGAGATGTGTGTACCACACTCGGCAGTGCTGGTAGGGGGAGCAAGCTTAGAATTAGCTTGAGTCTGCAGTAGGGTCCACCCAATGTTCTCAGTTCAGTCACGTGAGATGTGTGTACCACACTCGGCAGTGCTGGTAGGGGGAGCAAGCTTAGAATTAGCTTGAGTCTGCAGTAGGGTCCGCCTAATGTTTTCAGTTCAGGCACGTGAGATGTGTGTACCACACTCGGCAGTGCTAGTAGGAGGAGCAAGCTTAGAATTAGCTTGAGGCTGCAGTAGGGTCCGCCCAATGTTCTCAGTTCAGTCACGTGAGATGTGTGTACCACACTCGGCAGTGCTGGTAGGGGGAGCAAGCTTAGAATTAGCTTGAGTCTGCAGTAGGGTCCGCCTAATGTTTTCAGTTCAGTCACGTGAGATGTGTGTACCACACTCGGCAGTGCTAGTAGGAGGAGCAAGCTTAGAATTAGCTTGAGTCTGCAGTAGGGTCCGCCCAATGTTCTCAGTTCAGTCACGTGAGATGTGTGTACCACACTCAGCAGTGCTAGTAGGAGGAGCAAGCTTAGAATTAGCTTGAGTCTGCAGTAGGGTCCGCCTAATGTTCTCAGTTCAGTCACATGAGATGTGTGTACCACACTCGGCAGTGCTAGTAGGAGGAGCAAGCTTAGAATTAGCTTGAGTCTGCAGTAGGGTCCGCCTAATGTTCTCAGTTCAGTCACGTGAGATGTGTGTACCACACTCGGCAGTGCTGGTAGGGGGAGCAAGCTTAGAATTAGCTTGAGTCTGCAGTAGGGTCCGCCTAATGTTCTCAGTTCAGTCACATGAGATGTGTGTACCACACTCAGCAGTGCTAGTAGGAGGAGCAAGCTTAGAATTAGCTTGAGTCTGCAGTAGGGTCCGCCTAATGTTCTCAGTTCAGTCACGTGAGATGTGTGTACCACACTCGGCAGTGCTAGTAGGAGGAGCAAGCTTAGAATTAGCTTGAGTCTGCAGTAGGGTCCGCCTAATGTTCTCAGTTCAGTCACGTGAGATGTGTGTACCACACTCGGCAGTGCTAGTAGGAGGAGCAAGCTTAGAATTAGCTTGAGTCTGCAGTAGGGTCCACCTAATGTTCTCAGTTCAGTCACGTGAGATGTGTGTACCACACTCGGCAGTGCTAGTAGGAGGAGCAAGCTTAGAATTAGCTTGAGTCTGCAGTAGGGTCCGCCTAATGTTCTCAGTTCAGTCACGTGAGATGTGTGTACCACACTCGGCAGTGCTAGTAGGACGAGCAAGCTTAGAATTAGCTTGAGTCTGCAGTAGGGTCCGCCCAATGTTCTCAGTTCAGTCACGTGAGATGTGTGTACCACACTCGGCAGTGCTAGTAGGAGGAGCAAGCTTAGAATTAGCTTGAGTCTGCAGTAGGGTCCGCCTAATGTTCTCAGTTCAGTCACGTGAGATGTGTGTACCACACTCGGCAGTGCTGGTAGGAGGAGCAAGCTTAGAATTAGCTTGAGTCTGCAGTAGGGTCCGCCTAATGTTCTCAGTTCAGTCACGTGAGATGTGTGTACCACACTCGGCAGTGCTGGTAGGAGGAGCAAGCTTAGAATTAGCTTGAGTCTGCAGTAGGGTCCGCCTAATGTTCTCAGTTCAGTCACGTGAGATGTGTGTACCACACTCGGCAGTGCTGGTAGGAGGAGCAAGCTTAGAATTAGCTTGAGTCTGCAGTAGGGTCCGCCTAATGTTCTCAGTTCAGTCACGTGAGATGTGTGTACCACACTCGGCAGTGCTGGTAGGGGGGGCAAGCTTAGAATTAGCTTGAGTCTGCAGTAGGGTCCGCCTAATGTTTTCAGTTCAGTCACGTGAGATGTGTGTACCACACTCGGCAGTGCTGGTAGGAGGAGCAAGCGTAGAATTAGCTTGAGTCTGCAGTAGGGTCCACCTAATGTTCTCAGTTCAGTCACGTGAGATGTGTGTACCACACTCGGCAGTGCTGGTAGGAGGAGCAAGCTTAGAATTAGCTTGAGTCTGCAGTAGGGTCCACCTAATGTTCTCAGTTCTGTCACGTGAGATGTGTGTACCACACTCGGCAGTGCTGGTAGGAGGAGCAAGCTTAGAATTAGCTTGAGTCTGCAGTAGGGTCCGCCTAATGTTCTCAGTTCAGTCACGTGAGATGTGTGTACCACACTCGGCAGTGCTGGTAGGAGGAGCAAGCTTAGAATTAGCTTGAGTCTGCAGTAGGGTCCGCCTAATGTTCTCAGTTCAGTCACGTGAGATGTGTGTACCACACTCGGCAGTGCTAGTAGGAGGAGCAAGCTTAGAATTAGCTTGAGTCTGCTGTAGGGTCCGCCTAATGTTCTCAGTTCAGTCACGTGAGATGTGTGTACCACACTCGGCAGTGCTGGTAGGAGGAGCAAGCTTAGAATTAGCTTGAGTCTGCTGTAGGGTCCGCCTAATGTTCTCAGTTCAGTCACGTGAGATGTGTGTACCACACTCGGCAGTGCTGGTAGGAGGAGCAAGCTTAGAATTAGCTTGAGTCTGCAGTAGGGTCCGCCTAATTTTCTCAGTTCAGTCACGTGAGATGTGTGTACCACACTCGGCAGTGCTGGTAGGGGGAGCAAGCTTAGAATTAGCTTGAGTCTGCAGTAGGGTCCGCCCAATGTTCTCAGTTCAGTCACGTGAGATGTGTGTACCACACTCGGCAGTGCTGGTAGGGGGAGCAAGCTTAGAATTAGCTTGAGTCTGCAGTAGGGTCCGCCTAATGTTTTCAGTTCAGGCACGTGAGATGTGTGTACCACACTCGGCAGTGCTAGTAGGAGGAGCAAGCTTAGAATTAGCTTGAGGCTGCAGTAGGGTCCGCCCAATGTTCTCAGTTCAGTCACGTGAGATGTGTGTACCACACTCGGCAGTGCTGGTAGGGGGAGCAAGCTTAGAATTAGCTTGAGTCTGCAGTAGGGTCCGCCTAATGTTTTCAGTTCAGTCACGTGAGATGTGTGTACCACACTCGGCAGTGCTAGTAGGAGGAGCAAGCTTAGAATTAGCTTGAGTCTGCAGTAGGGTCCGCCCAATGTTCTCAGTTCAGTCACGTGAGATGTGTGTACCACACTCGGCAGTGCTGGTAGGGGGAGGAAGCTTAGAATTAGCTTGAGTCTGCAGTAGGGTCCGCCTAATGTTCTCAGTTCAGTCACGTGAGATGTGTGTACCACACTCGGCAGTGCTGGTAGGAGGAGCAAGCTTAGAATTAGCTTGAGTCTGCAGTAGGGTCCGCCTAATGTTCTCAGTTCAGTCATGTGAGATGTGTGTACCACACTCGGCAGTGCTAGTAGGAGGAGCAAGCTTAGAATTAGCTTGAGTCTGCAGTAGGTTCCGCCTAATGTTCTCAGTTCAGTCACGTGAGATGTGTGTACCACACTCGGCAGTGCTGGTAGGGGGAGCAAGCTTAGAATTAGCTTGAGTCTGCAGTAGGGTCCGCCTAACGTTCTCAGTTCAGTCACGTGAGATGTGTGTACCACACTCGGCAGTGCTGGTAGGAGGAGCAAGCTTAGAATTAGCTTGAGTCTGCAGTAGGTTCCGCCTAATGTTCTCAGTTCAGTCACGTGAGATGTGTGTACCACACTCGGCAGTGCTGGTAGGGGGAGCAAGCTTAGAATTAGCTTGAGTCTGCAGTAGGGTCCGCCTAATGTTCTCAGTTCAGTCACGTGAGATGTGTGTACCACACTCGGCAGTGCTAGTAGGGGGAGCAAGCTTAGAATTAGCTTGAGTCTGCATTAGGGTCCGCCCAATATTCTCAGTTCAGTCACGTGAGATGTGTTTACCACACTCGGCAGTGCTGGTAGGAGGAGCAAGCTTAGAATTAGCTTGAGTCTGCAGTAGGGTCCGCCCAATGTTCTCAGTTCAGTCACGTGAGATGTGTGTACCACACTCGGCAGTGCTAGTAGGAGGAGCAAGCTTAGAATTAGCTTGAGTCTGCAGTAGGGTCCGCCCAATGTTCTCAGTTCAGTCACGTGAGATGTGTGTACCACACTCGGCAGTGCTGGTAGGAGGAGCAACCTTAGAATTAGCTTGAGTCTGCAGTAGGGTCCGCCTAATGTACTCAGTTGTCACGTGAGATGTGTGTACCACACTCGGCAGTGCTAGTAGGGGGAGCAAGCTTAGAATTAGCTTGAGTCTGCAGTAGGGTCCGCCTAATGTTGTTAGTTCAGTCACGTGAGATGTGTGTACCACACTCGGCAGTGCTGGTAGGAGGAGCAAGCTTAGAATTAGCTTGAGTCTGCAGTAGGGTCCGCCTAATGTTCTCAGTTCAGTCACGTGAGATGTGTGTACCACACTCGGCAGTGCTGGTAGGAGGAGCAAGCTTAGAATTAGTTGCGTCTGCAGTAGGGTCCGCCTAATGTTCTTAGTTCAGTCATGTGAGATGTGTGTACCACACTCGGCAGTGCTGGTAGGGGGAGCAAGCTTAGAATTAGCTTGAGTCTGCAGTAGGGTCCGCCTAATGTTCTTAGTTCAGTCATGTGAGATGTGTGTACCACACTCGGCAGTGCTGGTAGGGGGAGCAAGCTTAGAATTAGCTTGAGTCTGCAGTAGGGTCCGCCTAATGTTCTCAGTTCAGTCACGTGAGATGTGTGTACCACACTCGGCAGTGCTGGTAGGAGGAGCAAGCTTAGAATTAGTTGAGTCTGCAGTAGGGTCCGCCTAATGTTCTTAGTTCAGTCACGTGAGATGTGTGTACCACACTCGGCAGTGCTAGTAGGAGCAGCAAGCTTAGAATTAGCTTGAGTCTGCAGTAGGGTCCGCCTAATGTTCTCAGTTCAGTCACGTGAGATGTGTGTACCACACTCGGCAGTGCTGGTAGGAGGAGCAAGATTAGAATTAGCTTGAGTCTGCAGTAGGGTCCGCCTAATGTTCTCAGTTCAGTCACATGAGATGTGTGTACCACACTCGGCAGTGCTGGTAGGGGGAGCAAGCTTAGAATTAGTTGAGTCTGTAGTAGGGTCCGCCTAATGTTCTCAGTTCAGTCACATGAGATGTGTGTACCACACTCGGCAGTGCTCGTAGGGGGAGCAAGCTTAGAATTAGTTGAGTCTGCAGTAGGGTCCGCCTAATGTTCTCAGTTCAGTCACATGAGATGTGTGTACCACACTCGGCAGTGCTGGTAGGAGGAGCAAGCTTAGAATTAGCTTGAGTCTGCAGTAGGGCCCGCCTAATGTTCTCAGTTCAGTCATGTGAGATGTGTGTACCACACTCGGCAGTGCTGGTAGGAGGAGCAAGCTTAGAATTAGCTTGAGTCTGCAGTAGGGTCCGCCTAATGTTCTCAGTTCAGTCACGTGAGATGTGTGTACCACACTCGGCAGTGCTCGTAGGGGGAGCAAGCTTAGAATTAGCTTGAGTCTGCAGTAGGGTCCGCCTAATGTTCTCAGTTCAGTCACATGAGATGTGTGTACCACACTCGGCAGTGCTGGTAGGGGGAGCAAGCTTAGAATTAGTTGAGTCTGTAGTAGGGTCCGCCTAATGTTCTCAGTTCAGTCACATGAGATGTGTGTACCACACTCGGCAGTGCTCGTAGGGGGAGCAAGCTTAGAATTAGTTGAGTCTGCAGTAGGGTCCGCCTAATGTTCTCAGTTCAGTCACATGAGATGTGTGTACCACACTCGGCAGTGCTGGTAGGAGGAGCAAGCTTAGAATTAGCTTGAGTCTGCAGTAGGGTCCGCCTAATGTTCTCAGTTCAGTCATGTGAGATGTGTGTACCACACTCGGCAGTGCTGGTAGGAGGAGCAAGCTTAGAATTAGCTTGAGTCTGCAGTAGGGTCCGCCTAATGTTCTCAGTTCAGTCACGTGAGATGTGTGTACCACACTCGGCAGTGCTCGTAGGGGGAGCAAGCTTAGAATTAGCTTGAGTCTGCAGTAGGGTCCGCCTAATGTTCTCAGTTCAGTCATGTGAGATGTCGGCAGTGCTGGTAGGGGGAGCAAGCTTAGAAGTAGCTTGAGTCTGCAGTAGGGTCCGCCTAATGTTCTCAGTTCAGTCACGTGAGGTGTGTGTACCACACTCGGCAGTGCTGGTAGGAGGAGCAAGCTTAGAATTAGCTTGAGTCTGCAGTAGGGTCCGCCTAATGTTCTTAGTTCAGTCACGTGAGATGTGTGTACCACACTCGGCAGTGCTGGTAGGAGGAGCAAGCTTAGAATTAGCTTGAGTCTGCAGTAGGGTCCACCTAATGTTCTCAGTTCAGTCACGTGAGATGTGTGTACCACACTCGGCAGTGCTGGTAGGAGGAGCAAGCTTAGAATTAGCTTGAGTCTGCAGTAGGGTCCGCCTAATGTTCTCAGTTCAGTCATGTGAGATGTGTGTACCACACTCGGCAGTGCTAGTAGGAGGAGCAAGCTTAGAATTAGCTTGAGTCTGCAGTAGGTTCCGCCTAATGTTCTCAGTTCAGTCACGTGAGATGTGTGTACCACACTCGGCAGTGCTGGTAGGGGGAGCAAGCTTAGAATTAGCTTGAGTCTGCAGTAGGGTCCGCCTAATGTTCTCAGTTCAGTCACGTGAGATGTGTGTACCACACTCGGCAGTGCTGGTAGGAGGAGCAAGCTTAGAATTAGCTTGAGTCTGCAGTAGGTTCCGCCTAATGTTCTCAGTTCAGTCACGTGAGATGTGTGTACCACACTCGGCAGTGCTGGTAGGGGGAGCAAGCTTAGAATTAGCTTGAGTCTGCAGTAGGGTCCGCCTAATGTTCTCAGTTCAGTCACGTGAGATGTGTGTACCACACTCGGCAGTGCTAGTAGGGGGAGCAAGCTTAGAATTAGCTTGAGTCTGCATTAGGGTCCGCCCAATATTCTCAGTTCAGTCACGTGAGATGTGTTTACCACACTCGGCAGTGCTGGTAGGAGGAGCAAGCTTAGAATTAGCTTGAGTCTGCAGTAGGGTCCGCCCAATGTTCTCAGTTCAGTCACGTGAGATGTGTGTACCACACTCGGCAGTGCTAGTAGGAGGAGCAAGCTTAGAATTAGCTTGAGTCTGCAGTAGGGTCCGCCCAATGTTCTCAGTTCAGTCACGTGAGATGTGTGTACCACACTCGGCAGTGCTGGTAGGAGGAGCAACCTTAGAATTAGCTTGAGTCTGCAGTAGGGTCCGCCTAATGTACTCAGTTGTCACGTGAGATGTGTGTACCACACTCGGCAGTGCTAGTAGGGGGAGCAAGCTTAGAATTAGCTTGAGTCTGCAGTAGGGTCCGCCTAATGTTGTTAGTTCAGTCACGTGAGATGTGTGTACCACACTCGGCAGTGCTGGTAGGAGGAGCAAGCTTAGAATTAGCTTGAGTCTGCAGTAGGGTCCGCCTAATGTTCTCAGTTCAGTCACGTGAGATGTGTGTACCACACTCGGCAGTGCTGGTAGGAGGAGCAAGCTTAGAATTAGTTGCGTCTGCAGTAGGGTCCGCCTAATGTTCTTAGTTCAGTCATGTGAGATGTGTGTACCACACTCGGCAGTGCTGGTAGGGGGAGCAAGCTTAGAATTAGCTTGAGTCTGCAGTAGGGTCCGCCTAATGTTCTTAGTTCAGTCATGTGAGATGTGTGTACCACACTCGGCAGTGCTGGTAGGGGGAGCAAGCTTAGAATTAGCTTGAGTCTGCAGTAGGGTCCGCCTAATGTTCTCAGTTCAGTCACGTGAGATGTGTGTACCACACTCGGCAGTGCTGGTAGGAGGAGCAAGCTTAGAATTAGTTGAGTCTGCAGTAGGGTCCGCCTAATGTTCTTAGTTCAGTCACGTGAGATGTGTGTACCACACTCGGCAGTGCTAGTAGGAGCAGCAAGCTTAGAATTAGCTTGAGTCTGCAGTAGGGTCCGCCTAATGTTCTCAGTTCAGTCACGTGAGATGTGTGTACCACACTCGGCAGTGCTGGTAGGAGGAGCAAGATTAGAATTAGCTTGAGTCTGCAGTAGGGTCCGCCTAATGTTCTCAGTTCAGTCACATGAGATGTGTGTACCACACTCGGCAGTGCTGGTAGGGGGAGCAAGCTTAGAATTAGTTGAGTCTGCAGTAGGGTCCGCCTAATGTTCTCAGTTCAGTCACATGAGATGTGTGTACCACACTCGGCAGTGCTCGTAGGGGGAGCAAGCTTAGAATTAGTTGAGTCTGCAGTAGGGTCCGCCTAATGTTCTCAGTTCAGTCACATGAGATGTGTGTACCACACTCGGCAGTGCTGGTAGGAGGAGCAAGCTTAGAATTAGCTTGAGTCTGCAGTAGGGTCCGCCTAATGTTCTCAGTTCAGTCATGTGAGATGTGTGTACCACACTCGGCAGTGCTGGTAGGAGGAGCAAGCTTAGAATTAGCTTGAGTCTGCAGTAGGGTCCGCCTAATGTTCTCAGTTCAGTCACGTGAGATGTGTGTACCACACTCGGCAGTGCTCGTAGGGGGAGCAAGCTTAGAATTAGCTTGAGTCTGCAGTAGGGTCCGCCTAATGTTCTCAGTTCAGTCATGTGAGATGTGTGTACCACACTCGGCAGTGCTGGTAGGGGGAGCAAGCTTAGAATTAGCTTGAGTCTGCAGTAGGGTCCGCCTAATGTTCTCAGTTCAGTCACGTGAGGTGTGTGTACCACACTCGGCAGTGCTGGTAGGAGGAGCAAGCTTAGAATTAGCTTGAGTCTGCAGTAGGGTCCGCCTAATGTTCTTAGTTCAGTCACGTGAGATGTGTGTACCACACTCGGCAGTGCTGGTAGGAGGAGCAAGCTTAGAATTAGCTTGAGTCTGCAGTAGGGTCCACCTAATGTTCTCAGTTCAGTCACGTGAGATGTGTGTACCACACTCGGCAGTGCTGGTAGGAGGAGCAAGCTTAGAATTAGCTTGAGTCTGCAGTAGGGTCCGCCTAATGTTCTCAGTTCAGTCACGTGAGATGTGTGTACCACACTCGGCAGTGCTGCTAGGGGGAGCAAGCTTAGAATTAGCTTGAGTCTGCAGTAGGGTCCGCCTAATGTTCTCAGTTCAGTCACGTGAGATGTGTGTACCACACTCAGCAGTGCTAGTAGGAGGAGCAAGCTTAGAATTAGCTTGAGTCTGCAGTAGGGTCCACCTAATGTTCTCAGTTCAGTCACTTGAGATGTGTGTACCACACTCAGCAGTGCTAGTAGGAGGAGCAAGCTTAGAATTAGCTTGAGTCTGCAGTAGGGTCCGCCTAATGTTCTCAGTTCAGTCACGTGAGATGTGTGTACCACACTCGGCAGTGCTAGTAGGAGGAGCAAGCTTAGAATTAGCTTGAGTCTGCAGTAGGGTCCGCCCAATGTTCTCAGTTCAGTCACGTGAGATGTGTGTACCACACTCAGCAGTGCTAGTAGGAGGAGCAAGCTTGGAATTAGCTTGAGTCTGCAGTAGGGTCCGCCTAATGTTCTCAGTTCAGTCACATGAGATGTGTGTACCACACTCGGCAGTGCTAGTAGGAGGAGCAAGCTTAGAATTAGCTTGAGTCTGCAGTAGGGTCCGCCTAATGTTCTCAGTTCAGTCACGTGAGATGTGTGTACCACACTCGGCAGTGCTGGTAGGGGGAGCAAGCTTAGAATTAGCTTGAGTCTGCAGTAGGGTCCGCCTAATGTTCTCAGTTCAGTCACATGAGATGTGTGTACCACACTCAGCAGTGCTAGTAGGAGGAGCAAGCTTAGAATTAGCTTGAGTCTGCAGTAGGGTCCGCCTAATGTTCTCAGTTCAGTCACGTGAGATGTGTGTACCACACTCGGCAGTGCTAGTAGGAGGAGCAAGCTTAGAATTAGCTTGAGTCTGCAGTAGGGTCCGCCTAATGTTCTCAGTTCAGTCACGTGAGATGTGTGTACCACACTCGGCAGTGCTAGTAGGAGGAGCAAGCTTAGAATTAGCTTGAGTCTGCAGTAGGGTCCACCTAATGTTCTCAGTTCAGTCACGTGAGATGTGTGTACCACACTCGGCAGTGCTAGTAGGAGGAGCAAGCTTAGAATTAGCTTGAGTCTGCAGTAGGGTCCGCCTAATGTTCTCAGTTCAGTCACGTGAGATGTGTGTACCACACTCGGCAGTGCTAGTAGGACGAGCAAGCTTAGAGTTAGCTTGAGTCTGCAGTAGGGTCCGCCCAATGTTCTCAGTTCAGTCACGTGAGATGTGTGTACCACACTCGGCAGTGCTAGTAGGAGGAGCAAGCTTAGAATTAGCTTGAGTCTGCAGTAGGGTCCGCCTAATGTTCTCAGTTCAGTCACGTGAGATGTGTGTACCACACTCGGCAGTGCTAGTAGGAGGAGCAAGCTTAGAATTAGCTTGAGTCTGCAGTAGGGTCCACCTAATGTTCTCAGTTCAGTCACGTGAGATGTGTGTACCACACTCGGCAGTGCTAGTAGGAGGAGCAAGCTTAGAATTAGCTTGAGTCTGCAGTAGGGTCCGCCTAATGTTCTCAGTTCAGTCACGTGAGATGTGTGTACCACACTCGGCAGTGCTAGTAGGACGAGCAAGCTTAGAGTTAGCTTGAGTCTGCAGTAGGGTCCGCCCAATGTTCTCAGTTCAGTCACGTGAGATGTGTGTACCACACTCGGCAGTGCTAGTAGGAGGAGCAAGCTTAGAATTAGCTTGAGTCTGCAGTAGAGTCCGCCTAATGTTCTCAGTTCAGTCACGTGAGATGTGTGTACCACACTCGGCAGTGCTGGTAGGAGGAGCAAGCTTAGAATTAGCTTGAGTCTGCAGTAGGCTCCGCCTAATGTTCTCAGTTCAGTCACGTGAGATGTGTGTACCACACTCGGCAGTGCTGGTAGGAGGAGCAAGCTTAGAATTAGCTTGAGTCTGCAGTAGGGTCCGCCTAATGTTCTCAGTTCAGTCACGTGAGATGTGTGTACCACACTCGGCAGTGCTGGTAGGAGGAGCAAGCTTAGAATTAGCTTGAGTCTGCAGTAGGGTCCGCCTAATGTTCTCAGTTCAGTCACGTGAGATGTGTGTACCACACTCGGCAGTGCTGGTAGGGGGGGCAAGCTTAGAATTAGCTTGAGTCTGCAGTAGGGTCCGCCTAATGTTTTCAGTTCAGTCACGTGAGATGTGTGTACCACACTCGGCAGTGCTGGTAGGAGGAGCAAGCTTAGAATTAGCTTGAGTCTGCAGTAGGGTCCACCTAATGTTCTCAGTTCAGTCACGTGAGATGTGTGTACCACACTCGGCAGTGCTGGTAGGAGGAGCAAGCTTAGAATTAGCTTGAGTCTGCAGTAGGGTCCACCTAATGTTCTCAGTTCTGTCACGTGAGATGTGTGTACCACACTCGGCAGTGCTGGTAGGAGGAGCAAGCTTAGAATTAGCTTGAGTCTGCAGTAGGGTCCGCCTAATGTTCTCAGTTCAGTCACGTGAGATGTGTGTATCACACTCGGCAGTGCTGGTAGGAGGAGCAAGCTTAGAATTAGCTTGAGTCTGCAGTAGGGTCCGCCTAATGTTCTCAGTTCAGTCACGTGAGATGTGTGTACCACACTCGGCAGTGCTAGTAGGAGGAGCAAGCTTAGAATTAGCTTGAGTCTGCTGTAGGGTCCGCCTAATGTTCTCAGTTCAGTCACGTGAGATGTGTGTACCACACTCGGCAGTGCTGGTAGGAGGAGCAAGCTTAGAATTAGCTTGAGTCTGCTGTACGGTCCGCCTAATGTTCTCAGTTCAGTCACGTGAGATGTGTGTACCACACTCGGCAGTGCTGGTAGGAGGAGCAAGCTTAGAATTAGCTTGAGTCTGCAGTAGGGTCCGCCTAATTTTCTCAGTTCAGTCACGTGAGATGTGTGTACCACACTCGGCAGTGCTGGTAGGGGGGGCAAGCTTAGAATTAGCTTGAGTCTGCAGTAGGGTCCGCCCAATGTTCTCAGTTCAGTCACGTGAGATGTGTGTACCACACTCGGCAGTGCTGGTAGGGGGAGCAAGCTTAGAATTAGCTTGAGTCTGCAGTAGGGTCCGCCTAATGTTTTCAGTTCAGGCACGTGAGATGTGTGTACCACACTCGGCAGTGCTAGTAGGAGGAGCAAGCTTAGAATTAGCTTGAGTCTGCAGTAGGGTCCGCCCAATGTTCTCAGTTCAGTCACGTGAGATGTGTGTACCACACTCGGCAGTGCTGGTAGGGGGAGCAAGCTTAGAATTAGCTTGAGTCTGCAGTAGGGTCCGCCTAATGTTTTCAGTTCAGTCACGTGAGATGTGTGTACCACACTCGGCAGTGCTAGTAGGAGGAGCAAGCTTAGAATTAGCTTGAGTCTGCAGTAGGGTCCGCCCAATGTTCTCAGTTCAGTCACGTGAGATGTGTGTACCACACTCGGCAGTGCTGGTAGGGGGAGCTAGCTTAGAATTAGCTTGAGTCTGCAGTAGGGTCCGCCTAATGTTCTCAGTTCAGTCACGTGAGATGTGTGTACCACACTCGGCAGTGCTGGTAGGAGGAGCAAGCTTAGAATTAGCTTGAGTCTGCAGTAGGGTCCGCCTAATGTTCTCAGTTCAGTCATGTGAGATGTGTGTACCACACTCGGCAGTGCTAGTAGGAGGAGCAAGCTTAGAATTAGCTTGAGTCTGCAGTAGGTTCCGCCTAATGTTCTCAGTTCAGTCACGTGAGATGTGTGTACCACACTCGGCAGTGCTGGTAGGGGGAGCAAGCTTAGAATTAGCTTGAGTCTGCAGTAGGGTCCGCCTAATGTTCTCAGTTCAGTCACGTGAGATGTGTGTACCACACTCGGCAGTGCTGGTAGGAGGAGCAAGCTTAGAATTAGCTTGAGTCTGCAGTAGGTTCCGCCTAATGTTCTCAGTTCAGTCACGTGAGATGTGTGTACCACACTCGGCAGTGCTGGTAGGGGGAGCAAGCTTAGAATTAGCTTGAGTCTGCAGTAGGGTCCGCCTAATGTTCTCAGTTCAGTCACGTGAGATGTGTGTACCACACTCGGCAGTGCTAGTAGGGGGAGTAAGCTTAGAATTAGCTTGAGTCTGCATTAGGGTCCGCCCAATATTCTCAGTTCAGTCACGTGAGAAGTGTGTACCACACTCGGCAGTGCTGGTAGGAGGAGCAAGCTTAGAATTAGCTTGAGTCTGCAGTAGGGTCCGCCCAATGTTCTCAGTTCAGTCACGTGAGATGTGTGTACCACACTCGGCAGTGCTAGTAGGAGGAGCAAGCTTAGAATTAGCTTGAGTCTGCAGTAGGGTCCGCCCAATGTTCTCAGTTCAGTCACGTGAGATGTGTGTACCACACTCGGCAGTGCTGGTAGGAGGAGCAACCTTAGAATTAGCTTGAGTCTGCAGTAGGGTCCGCCTAATGTTCTCAGTTCAGTCACGTGAGATGTGTGTACCACACTCGGCAGTGCTAGTAGGAGGAGCAAGCTTAGAATTAGCTTGAGTCTGCAGTAGGGTCCGCCTAATGTTGTTAGTTCAGTCACGTGAGATGTGTGTACCACACTCGGCAGTGCTGGTAGGAGGAGCAAGCTTAGAATTAGCTTGAGTCTGCAGTAGGGTCCGCCTAATGTTCTCAGTTCAGTCACGTGAGATGTGTGTACCACACTCGGCAGTGCTGGTAGGAGGAGCAAGCTTAGAATTAGTTGAGTCTGCAGTAGGGTCCGCCTAATGTTCTTAGTTCAGTCGTGTTAGATGTGTGTACCACACTCGGCAGTGCTGGTAGGGGGAGCAAGCTTAGAATTAGCTTGAGTCTGCAGTAGGGTCCGCCTAATGTTCTTAGTTCAGTCATGTGAGATGTGTGTACCACACTCGGCAGTGCTGGTAGGGGGAGCAAGCTTAGAATTAGCTTGAGTCTGCAGTAGGGTCCGCCTAATGTTCTCAGTTCAGTCACGTGAGATGTGTGTACCACACTCGGCAGTGCTGGTAGGAGGAGCAAGCTTAGAATTAGTTGAGTCTGCAGTAGGGTCCGCCTAATGTTCTTAGTTCAGTCATGTGAGATGTGTGTACCACACTCGGCAGTGCTGGTAGGGGGAGCAAGCTTAGAATTAGCTTGAGTCTGCAGTAGGGTCCGCCTAATGTTCTCAGTTCAGTCACGTGAGATGTGTGTACCACACTCGGCAGTGCTCGTAGGGGGAGCAAGCTTAGAATTAGTTGAGTCTGCAGTAGGGTCCGCCTAATGTTCTCAGTTCAGTCACGTGAGATGTGTGTACCACACTCGGCAGTGCTGGTAGGAGGAGCAAGCTTAGAATTAGCTTGAGTCTGCAGTAGGGTCCGCCTAATGTTCTCAGTTCAGTCATGTGAGATGTGTGTACCACACTCGGCAGTGCTGGTAGGAGGAGCAAGCTTAGAATTAGCTTGAGTCTGCAGTAGGGTCCGCCTAATGTTCTCAGTTCAGTCACGTGAGATGTGTGTACCACACTCGGCAGTGCTCGTAGGGGGAGCAAGCTTAGAATTAGCTTGAGTCTGCAGTAGGGTCCGCCTAATGTTCTCAGTTCAGTCATGTGAGATGTGTGTACCACACTCGGCAGTGCTGGTAGGAGGAGCAAGCTTAGAATTAGCTTGAGTCTGCAGTAGGGTCCGCCTAATGTTCTCAGTTCAGTCACGTGAGATGTGTGTACCACACTCGGCAGTGCTGGTAGGGGGAGCAAGCTTAGAATTAGTTGAGTCTGCAGTAGGGTCCGCCTAATGTTCTCAGTTCAGTCACATGAGATGTGTGTACCACACTCGGCAGTGCTGGTAGGGGGAGCAAGCTTAGAATTAGCTTGAGTCTGCAGTAGGGTCCGCCTAATGTTCTCAGTTCAGTCACATGAGATGTGTGTACCACACTCGGCAGTGCTGGTAGGAGGAGCAAGCTTAGAATTAGCTTGAGTCTGCAGTAGGGTCCGCCTAATGTTCTCAGTTCAGTCACGTGAGATGTGTGTACCACACTCGGCAGTGCTGGTAGAAGGAGCAAGCTTAGAATTAGCTTGAGTCTGCAGTAGGGTCCGCCTAATGTTCTCAGTTCAGTCACGTGAGATGTGTGTACCACACTCGGCAGTGCTGGTAGGGGGAGCAAGCTTAGAATTAGCTTGAGTCTGCAGTAGGGTCCGCCTAATGTTCTCAGTTCAGTCACATGAGATGTGTGTACCACACTCGGCAGTGCTGGTAGGAGGAGCAAGCTTAGAATTAGCTTGAGTCTGCAGTAGGGTCCGCCTAATGTTCTCAGTTCAGTCACGTGAGATGTGTGTACCACACTCGGCAGTGCTGGTAGGAGGAGCAAGCTTAGAATTAGCTTGAGTCTGCAGTAGGGTCCGCCTAATGTTCTCAGTTCAGTCACGTGAGATGTGTGTACCACACTCGGCAGTGCTGGTAGGAGGAGCAAGCTTAGAATTAGCTTGAGTCTGCAGTAGGGTCCGCCTAATGTTCTCAGTTCAGTCACGTGAGATGTGTGTACCACACTCGGCAGTGCTGGTAGGAGGAGCAAGCTTAGAATTAGCTTGAGTCTGCAGTAGGGTCCGCCTAATGTTCTCAGTTCAGTCACGTGAGATGTGTGTACCACACTCGGCAGTGCTGGTAGGAGGAGCAAGCTTAGAATTAGCTTGAGTCTGCAGTAGGGTCCGCCTAATGTTCTCAGTTCAGTCACGTGAGATGTGTGTACCACACTCGGCAGTGCTAGTAGGAGGAGCAAGCTTAGAATTAGCTTGAGTCTGCTGTAGGGTCCGCCTAATGTTCTCAGTTCAGTCACGTGAGATGTGTGTACCACACTCGGCAGTGCTGGTAGGAGGAGCAAGCTTAGAATTAGCTTGAGTCTGCAGTAGGGTCCGCCTAATTTTCTCAGTTCAGTCACGTGAGATGTGTGTACCACACTCGGCAGTGCTGGTAGGGGGAGCAAGCTTAGAATTAGCTTGAGTCTGCAGTAGGGTCCGCCCAATGTTCTCAGTTCAGTCACGTGAGATGTGTGTACAACACTCGGCAGTGCTGGTAGGGGGAGCAAGCTTAGAATTAGCTTGAGTCTGCAGTAGGGTCCGCCTAATGTTTTCAGTTCAGTCACGTGAGATGTGTGTACCACACTCGGCAGTGCTAGTAGGAGGAGCAAGCTTAGAATTAGCTTGAGTCTGCAGTAGGGTCCGCCCAATGTTCTCAGTTCAGTCACGTGAGATGTGTGTACCACACTCGGCAGTGCTGGTAGGGGGAGCAAGCTTAGAATTAGCTTGAGTCTGCAGTAGGGTCCGCCTAATGTTTTCAGTTCAGTCACGTGAGATGTGTGTACCACACTCGGCAGTGCTAGTAGGAGGAGCAAGCTTAGAATTAGCTTGAGTCTGCAGTAGGGTCCGCCCAATGTTCTCAGTTCAGTCACGTGAGATGTGTGTACCACACTCGGCAGTGCTGGTAGGGGGAGCAAGCTTAGAATTAGCTTGAGTCTGCAGTAGGGTCCACCTAATGTTCTCAGTTCAGTCACGTGAGATGTGTGTACCACACTCGGCAGTGCTGGTAGGAGGAGCAAGCTTAGAATTAGCTTGAGTCTGCAGTAGGGTCCGCCTAATGTTCTCAGTTCAGTCATGTGAGATGTGTGTACCACACTCGGCAGTGCTAGTAGGAGGAGCAAGCTTAGAATTAGCTTGAGTCTGCAGTAGGTTCCGCCTAATGTTCTCAGTTCAGTCACGTGAGATGTGTGTACCACACTCGGCAGTGCTGGTAGGGGGAGCAAGCTTAGAATTAGCTTGAGTCTGCAGTAGGGTCCACCTAATGTTCTCAGTTCAGTCACGTGAGATGTGTGTACCACACTCGGCAGTGCTGGTAGGAGGAGCAAGCTTAGAATTAGCTTGAGTCTGCAGTAGGGTCCGCCTAATGTTTTCAGTTCAGTCACGTGAGATGTGTGTACCACACTCGGCAGTGCTGGTAGGAGGAGCAAGCTTAGAATTAGCTTGAGTCTGCAGTAGGGTCCACCTAATGTTCTCAGTTCAGTCACGTGAGATGTGTGTACCACACTCGGCAGTGCTGGTAGGAGGAGCAAGCTTAGAATTAGCTTGAGTCTGCAGTAGGGTCCACCTAATGTTCTCAGTTCTGTCACGTGAGATGTGTGTACCACACTCGGCAGTGCTGGTAGGAGGAGCAAGCTTAGAATTAGCTTGAGTCTGCAGTAGGGTCCGCCTAATGTTCTCAGTTCAGTCACGTGAGATGTGTGTACCACACTCGGCAGTGCTGGTAGGAGGAGCAAGCTTAGAATTAGCTTGAGTCTGCAGTAGGGTCCGCCTAATGTTCTCAGTTCAGTCACGTGAGATGTGTGTACCACACTCGGCAGTGCTGGTAGGAGGAGCAAGCTTAGAATTAGCTTGAGTCTGCTGTACGGTCCGCCTAATGTTCTCAGTTCAGTCACGTGAGATGGTGTACCACACTCGGCAGTGCTGGTAGGAGGAGCAAGCTTAGAATTAGCTTGAGTCTGCAGTAGGGTCCGCCTAATTTTCTCAGTTCAGTCACGTGAGATGTGTGTACCACACTCGGCAGTGCTGGTAGGGGGAGCAAGCTTAGAATTAGCTTGAGTCTGCAGTAGGGTCCGCCCAATGTTCTCAGTTCAGTCACGTGAGATGTGTGTACCACACTCGGCAGTGCTGGTAGGGGGAGCAAGCTTAGAATTAGCTTGAGTCTGCAGTAGGGTCCGCCTAATGTTTTCAGTTCAGTCACGTGAGATGTGAGTACCACACTCGGCAGTGCTAGTAGGAGGAGCAAGCTTAGAATTAGCTTGAGTCTGCAGTAGGGTCCGCCCAATGTTCTCAGTTCAGTCACGTGAGATGTGTGTACCACACTCGGCAGTGCTGGTAGGGGGAGCAAGCTTAGAATTAGCTTGAGTCTGCAGTAGGGTCCGCCTAATGTTTTCAGTTCAGTCACGTGAGATGTGTGTACCACACTCGGCAGTGCTAGTAGGAGGAGCAAGCTTAGAATTAGCTTGAGTCTGCAGTAGGGTCCGCCCAATGTTCTCAGTTCAGTCACGTGAGATGTGTGTACCACACTCGGCAGTGCTGGTAGGGGGAGCAAGCTTAGAATTAGCTTGAGTCTGCAGTAGGGTCCACCTAATGTTCTCAGTTCAGTCACGTGAGATGTGTGTACCACACTCGGCAGTGCTGGTAGGAGGAGCAAGCTTAGAATTAGCTTGAGTCTGCAGTAGGGTCCGCCTAATGTTCTCAGTTCAGTCATGTGAGATGTGTGTACCACACTCGGCAGTGCTAGTAGGAGGAGCAAGCTTAGAATTAGCTTGAGTCTGCAGTAGGTTCCGCCTAATGTTCTCAGTTCAGTCACGTGAGATGTGTGTACCACACTCGGCAGTGCTGGTAGGGGGAGCAAGCTTAGAATTAGCTTGAGTCTGCAGTAGGGTCCGCCTAATCTTCTCAGTTCAGTCACGTGAGATGTGTGTACCACACTCGGCAGTGCTGGTAGGAGGAGCAAGCTTAGAATTAGCTTGAGTCTGCAGTAGGTTCCGCCTAATGTTCTCAGTTCAGTCACGTGAGATGTGTGTACCACACTCGGCAGTGCTGGTAGGGGGAGCAAGCTTAGAATTAGCTTGAGTCTGCAGTAGGGTCCGCCTAATGTTCTCAGTTCAGTCACGTGAGATGTGTGTACCACACTCGGCAGTGCTCGTAGGGGGAGCAAGCTTAGAATTAGCTTGAGTCTGCAGTAGGGTCCGCCTAATGTTCTCAGTTCAGTCATGTGAGATGTGTGTACCACACGGGGCAGTGCTGGTAGGAGGAGCAAGCTTAGAATTAGCTTGAGTCTGCAGTAGGGTCCGCCCAATGTTCTCAGTTCAGTCACGTGAGATGTGTGTACCACACTCGGCAGTTCTAGTAGGAGGAGCAAGCTTAGAATTAGCTTGAGTCTGCAGTAGGGTCCGCCCAATGTTCTCAGTTCAGTCACGTGAGATGTGTGTACCACACTCGGCAGTGCTGGTAGGAGGAGCAACCTTAGAATTAGCTTGAGTCTGCAGTAGGGTCCGCCTAATGTTCTCAGTTCAGTCACGTGAGATGTGTGTACCACACTCGGCAGTGCTAGTAGGAGGAGCAAGCTTAGAATTAGCTTGAGTCTGCAGTAGGGTCCGCCTAATGTTGTTAGTTCAGTCACGTGAGATGTGTGTACCACACTCGGCAGTGCTGGTAGGAGGAGCAAGCTTAGAATTAGCTTGAGTCTGCAGTAGGGTCCGCCTAATGTTCTCAGTTCAGTCACGTGAGATGTGTGTACCACACTCGGCAGTGCTGGTAGGAGGAGCAAGCTTAGAATTAGTTGAGTCTGCAGTAGGGTCCGCCTAATGTTTTTAGTTCAGTCATGTGAGATGTGTGTACCACACTCGGCAGTGCTGGTAGGGGGAGCAAGCTTAGAATTAGCTTGAGTCTGCAGTAGGGTCCGCCTAATGTTCTTAGTTCAGTCATGTGAGATGTGTGTACCACACTCGGCAGTGCTGGTAGGGGGAGCAAGCTTAGAATTAGCTTGAGTCTGCAGTAGGGTCCGCCTAATGTTCTCAGTTCAGTCACGTGAGATGTGTGTACCACACTCGGCAGTGCTGGTAGGAGGAGCAAGCTTAGAATTAGTTGAGTCTGCAGTAGGGTCCGCCTAATGTTCTTAGTTCAGTCATGTGAGATGTGTGTACCACACTCGGCAGTGCTGGTAGGGGGAGCAAGCTTAGAATTAGCTTGAGTCTGCAGTAAGGTCCGCCTAATGTTCTCAGTTCAGTCACGTGAGATGTGTGTACCACACTCGGCAGTGCTGGTAGGAGGAGCAAGATTAGAATTAGCTTGAGTCTGCAGTAGGGTCCGCCTAATGTTCTCAGTTCAGTCACATGAGATGTGTGTACCACACTCGGCAGTGCTGGTAGGGGGAGCAAGCTTAGAATTAGTTGAGTCTGCAGTAGGGTCCGCCTAATGTTCTCAGTTCAGTCACATGAGATGTGTGTACCACACTCGGCAGTGCTCGTAGGGGGAGCAAGCTTAGAATTAGTTGAGTCTGCAGTAGGGTCCGCCTAATGTTCTCAGTTCAGTCACATGAGATGTGTGTACCACACTCGGCAGTGCTGGTAGGAGGAGCAAGCTTAGAATTAGCTTGAGTCTGCAGTAGGGTCCGCCTAATGTTCTCAGTTCAGTCATGTGAGATGTGTGTACCACACTCGGCAGTGCTGGTAGGAGGAGCAAGCTTAGAATTAGCTTGAGTCTGCAGTAGGGTCCGCCTAATGTTCTCAGTTCAGTCACGTGAGATGTGTGTACCACACTCGGCAGTGCTCGTAGGGGGAGCAAGCTTAGAATTAGCTTGAGTCTGCAGTAGGGTCCGCCTAATGTTCTCAGTTCAGTCATGTGAGATGTGTGTACCACACTCGGCAGTGCTGGTAGGAGGAGCAAGCTTAGAATTAGCTTGAGTCTGCAGTAGGGTCCGCCTAATGTTCTCAGTTCAGTCACGTGAGATGTGTGTACCACACTCGGCAGTGCTGGTAGGGGGAGCAAGCTTAGAATTAGCTTGAGTCTGCAGTAGGGTCCGCCTAATGTTCTCAGTTCAGTCACATGAGATGTGTGTACCACACTCGGCAGTGCTGGTAGGAGGAGCAAGCTTAGAATTAGCTTGAGTCTGCAGTAGGGTCCGCCTAATGTTCTCAGTTCAGTCACGTGAGATGTGTGTACCACACTCGGCAGTGCTGGTAGGAGGAGCAAGCTTAGAATTAGCTTGAGTCTGCAGTAGGGTCCGCCTAATGTTCTCAGTTCAGTCACGTGAGATGTGTGTACCACACTCGGCAGTGCTGGTAGGAGGAGCAAGCTTAGAATTAGCTTGAGTCTGCAGTAGGGTCCGCCTAATGTTCTCAGTTCAGTCACGTGAGATGTGTGTACCACACTCGGCAGTGCTGGTAGGGGGGGCAAGCTTAGAATTAGCTTGAGTCTGCAGTAGGGTCCGCCTAATGTTTTCAGTTCAGTCACGTGAGATGTGTGTACCACACTCGGCAGTGCTGGTAGGAGGAGCAAGCTTAGAATTAGCTTGAGTCTGCAGTAGGGTCCACCTAATGTTCTCAGTTCAGTCACGTGAGATGTGTGTACCACACTCGGCAGTGCTGGTAGGAGGAGCAAGCTTAGAATTAGCTTGAGTCTGCAGTAGGGTCCACCTAATGTTCTCAGTTCTGTCACGTGAGATGTGTGTACCACACTCGGCAGTGCTGGTAGGAGGAGCAAGCTTAGAATTAGCTTGAGTCTGCAGTAGGGTCCGCCTAATGTTCTCAGTTCAGTCACGTGAGATGTGTGTACCACACTCGGCAGTGCTGGTAGGAGGAGCAAGCTTAGAATTAGCTTGAGTCTGCAGTAGGGTCCGCCTAATGTTCTCAGTTCAGTCACGTGAGATGTGTGTACCACACTCGGCAGTGCTAGTAGGAGGAGCAAGCTTAGAATTAGCTTGAGTCTGCAGTAGGGTCCGCCTAATGTTCTCAGTTCAGTCACGTGAGATGTGTGTACCACACTCGGCAGTGCTAGTAGGAGGAGCAAGCTTAGAATTAGCTTGAGTCTGCAGTAGGGTCCGCCTAATGTTCTCAGTTCAGTCATGTGAGATGTGTGTACCACACTCGGCAGTGCTAGTAGGAGGAGCAAGCTTAGAATTAGCTTGAGTCTGCAGTAGGTTCCGCCTAATGTTCTCAGTTCAGTCACGTGAGATGTGTGTACCACACTCGGCAGTGCTGGTAGGGGGAGCAAGCTTAGAATTAGCTTGAGTCTGCAGTAGGGTCCACCTAATGTTCTCAGTTCAGTCACGTGAGATGTGTGTACCACACTCGGCAGTGCTGGTAGGAGGAGCAAGCTTAGAATTAGCTTGAGTCTGCAGTAGGGTCCGCCTAATGTTTTCAGTTCAGTCACGTGAGATGTGTGTACCACACTCGGCAGTGCTGGTAGGAGGAGCAAGCTTAGAATTAGCTTGAGTCTGCAGTAGGGTCCACCTAATGTTCTCAGTTCAGTCACGTGAGATGTGTGTACCACACTCGGCAGTGCTGGTAGGAGGAGCAAGCTTAGAATTAGCTTGAGTCTGCAGTAGGGTCCACCTAATGTTCTCAGTTCTGTCACGTGAGATGTGTGTACCACACTCGGCAGTGCTGGTAGGAGGAGCAAGCTTAGAATTAGCTTGAGTCTGCAGTAGGGTCCGCCTAATGTTCTCAGTTCAGTCACGTGAGATGTGTGTACCACACTCGGCAGTGCTGGTAGGAGGAGCAAGCTTAGAATTAGCTTGAGTCTGCAGTAGGGTCCGCCTAATGTTCTCAGTTCAGTCACGTGAGATGTGTGTACCACACTCGGCAGTGCTGGTAGGAGGAGCAAGCTTAGAATTAGCTTGAGTCTGCTGTACGGTCCGCCTAATGTTCTCAGTTCAGTCACGTGAGATGGTGTACCACACTCGGCAGTGCTGGTAGGAGGAGCAAGCTTAGAATTAGCTTGAGTCTGCAGTAGGGTCCGCCTAATTTTCTCAGTTCAGTCACGTGAGATGTGTGTACCACACTCGGCAGTGCTGGTAGGGGGAGCAAGCTTAGAATTAGCTTGAGTCTGCAGTAGGGTCCGCCCAATGTTCTCAGTTCAGTCACGTGAGATGTGTGTACCACACTCGGCAGTGCTGGTAGGGGGAGCAAGCTTAGAATTAGCTTGAGTCTGCAGTAGGGTCCGCCTAATGTTCTCAGTTCAGTCACGTGAGATGTGAGTACCACACTCGGCAGTGCTAGTAGGAGGAGCAAGCTTAGAATTAGCTTGAGTCTGCAGTAGGGTCCGCCCAATGTTCTCAGTTCAGTCACGTGAGATGTGTGTACCACACTCGGCAGTGCTGGTAGGGGGAGCAAGCTTAGAATTAGCTTGAGTCTGCAGTAGGGTCCGCCTAATGTTTTCAGTTCAGTCACGTGAGATGTGTGTACCACACTCGGCAGTGCTAGTAGGAGGAGCAAGCTTAGAATTAGCTTGAGTCTGCAGTAGGGTCCGCCCAATGTTCTCAGTTCAGTCACGTGAGATGTGTGTACCACACTCGGCAGTGCTGGTAGGGGGAGCAAGCTTAGAATTAGCTTGAGTCTGCAGTAGGGTCCACCTAATGTTCTCAGTTCAGTCACGTGAGATGTGTGTACCACACTCGGCAGTGCTGGTAGGAGGAGCAAGCTTAGAATTAGCTTGAGTCTGCAGTAGGGTCCGCCTAATGTTCTCAGTTCAGTCATGTGAGATGTGTGTACCACACTCGGCAGTGCTAGTAGGAGGAGCAAGCTTAGAATTAGCTTGAGTCTGCAGTAGGTTCCGCCTAATGTTCTCAGTTCAGTCACGTGAGATGTGTGTACCACACTCGGCAGTGCTGGTAGGAGGAGCAAGCTTAGAATTAGCTTGAGTCTGCAGTAGGGTCCGCCTAATGTTCTCAGTTCAGTCACGTGAGATGTGTGTACCACACTCGGCAGTGCTGGTAGGAGGAGCAAGCTTAGAATTAGCTTGAGTCTGCAGTAGGGTCCGCCTAATGTTCTCAGTTCAGTCACGTGAGATGTGTGTACCACACTCGGCAGTGCTGGTAGGAGGAGCAAGATTAGAATTAGCTTGAGTCTGCAGTAGGGTCCGCCCAATGTTCTCAGTTCAGTCACGTGAGATGTGTGTACCACACTCGGCAGTGCTGGTAGGGGGAACAAGCTTAGAATTAGCTTGAGTCTGCAGTAGGGTCCGCCTAATGTTCTCAGTTCAGTCACGTGAGATGTGTGTACCAGACTCGGCAGTGCTAGTAGGAGGAGCAAGCTTAGAATTAGCTTGAGTCTGCAGTAGGGTCCGCCTAATGTTCTCAGTTCAGTCACGTGAGATGTGTGTACCACACTCGGCAGTGCTGGTAGGAGGAGCAAACTTAGAATTAGCTTAAGTCTGCAGTAGGGTCCGCCTAATGTTCTCAGTTCAGTCACGTGAGATGTGTGTACCACACTCGGCAGTGCTGGTAGGAGGAGCAAGCTTAGAATTAGCTTGAGTCTGCAGTAGGGTCCGCCTAATGTTCTTAGTTCAGTCACGTGAGATGTGTGTACCACACTTGGCAGTGCTAGTAGGGGGAGCAAGCTTAGAATTAGCTTGAGTCTGCAGTAGGGTCCGCCTAATGTTCTCAGTTCAGTCACGTGAGATGTGTGTACCACACTCGGCAGTGCTGGTAGGGGGAGCAAGCTTAGAATTAGCTTGAGTCTGCAGTAGGGTCCGCCTAATGTTCTCAGTTCAGTCACGTGAGATGTGTGTACCACACTCGGCAGTGCTGGTAGGAGGAGCAAGCTTAGAATTAGCTTGAGTCTGCAGTAGGGTCCGCCTAATGTTCTCAGTTCAGTCACGTGAGATGTGTGTACCACACTCGGCAGTGCTGGTAGGAGGAGCAAGCTTAGAATTAGCTTGAGTCTGCAGTAGGGTCCGCCTAATGTTCTCAGTTCAGTCACGTGAGATGTGTGTACCACACTCGGCAGTGTTGGTAGGGGGAGCAAGCTTAGAATTAGCTTGAGTCTGCAGTAGGGTCCGCCCAATGTTCTCAGTTCAGTCACGTGAGATGTGTGTACCACACTCGGCAGTGCTAGTAGGAGGAGCAAGCTTAGAATTAGCTTGAGTCTGCAGTAGGGTCCGCCTAATGTTCTCAGTTCAGTCATGTGAGATGTGTGTACCACACTCGGCAGTGCTGGTAGTAGGAGCAAGCTTAGAATTAGCTTGAGTCTGCAGTAGGGTCCGCCTCCATATGCCTTTAACTTTTGCAAAGATGAATTCGTAGTCTTCAATAATAATGTGAGAACATGAACAGATTCTATATGCACATCGTATAAGTCATAAATTTGCACTGGATGTACAATAAAAACTATTATTTGTTATCACTGTCAGTTCAGTGCTGCTCCAGATGATATATGACTCAAACTGTGTTGCAAGACCATGAATAAACGTGTTATCGCTGCAGTCCATTCCCCTCCCCAACACAAATTACCAAACAGAACACCATCAACTGTAAAGACACAACATATAGATGACCCTAGTAGAAGCAGCAAGCAGTCCATCAGCAAAATCTAAATCAGTAGAATTGTTTACTGACTTACTTTCAGGAAGTGCCAAGCTCTAAACTGATTTGGAGTAGGTACAATATGATTTCCAAAAAAAGATATATGACGTGGAAGATAAGAGGGGAAGGTCGTAACTAATGTAAACCAATGTTGCCACATTGGTTAATCAGCTATTGTTCAAGTCAGTTATGCTAGTTGTGTGTAGAATACAGAGTTTGGTTGAGTGTTCATTTGCCATGAGTGTAGTTAGCCTACTTCGTTAAAACACTTACTATACATTGTTATGGAAGCAAGATTTAATAACAGTAGGATTAGAGGTAGACCAAGGATTCATGGCCCAAGATAAAGATCAGTTAATAGTTGGGGTATTGCACAACCAAGCTAAAGAATTTGTCTGTTCTCTTAGGGAATTCTTTGGATAGGAAAAGAATTTGCATAACAATGAACCACTTATTTCTTTCAACCAAGTGAGAAAAAATCTTTAAAATAACCTGGCTACAGCCAGGTCCATCATGAATTGTAACTCCTGGGTAACAAAGACCAAGAGCATCTCCATAGTTTTCAGTTAGATGCCGTAAGAAGGTACATCTATGACTATTACACCCAAAAGGAGTATCCTACCACACATAAGCTTCTTTCTTCTCTTAGAGAAGCAGCACTATTTGAAGAAAGTCTTAGCTCTTTGAGCAAAGTCCTCTATGATCTGGGATTTGAGTTCTAAAAATAAATAACAGAAAACTAATACTCTAAAGATCATATATTGGAGCGCTAAGCGTTTTGATTTTAAGAGAAATGCTGAATAAGAACTTGTATGAAATAGTGTGCTTGGATGAAACCTGGGTAAATGCTGCCCATACTGTTTCAAAGGCTGGACTGGCGGCACATTTGAAAGTACTACAAAAGGATCTATAGGAAAAGGTGGTAGCTTTATTATTGGTCCTTCCGTTACATCGCATGGTTTTGTTGATGCCTCCTGCTCTTCAGATTGAAAGAAACAGCATAACTCAGAAACAAAATGTTGTTTAAATACCAAACTTGATGTTTAAGCTGAGCATCTTCTAGGGATGTAACACTCTAAATTGTGCTTTACAAGGAACAATTTTTTTGAAAATTTTGATTTTCTCAATGTTATCTCTTAATGATTTTTATTAAAATACCTTATGTACTTTGAACTGCTTCTCTGTCACTTCACACTGCACGCTCACTCCTCACCATGAAGTTTGGTTCACTCTTCTTTGAACTGCTTCTATGTCGTTCACACTGCATGTTGACTCACCATGGAGCCTGGACTCACTGTACTCTGAATTGTTTCACTCCATTGCTCTGTTGATTCACACAACTCAACTGGCTCATGAACTGTTTCACTGTGTCAACCCTCGTCAACTGACACAAACACTACTAGCGTCACATCAGTTCTTATGTAGTCCTGCTGGGCATGGGAGATGGTACCTATAGTAGAATGGTAATTTGCATCTGGCTTCCTGATGTCAGTTAGTGGCTGCCCCATGGAAGGTGACTGCCTGCAGTGCCAAGTATAGTAAAAATGGGCATTTGACACTACACATTTATTCATGGAAGGTGTCTCCTACAACAGCAATAGCCAAACTCAGCTCCTTCTCTCCACAGTAGCTTTGTGTTTACCAATGTGACAATATCTCATTTATGTGCATATGAAAGGTTTGATTGCTATTGGAATGGTTTAATTGTTGGCTTCTATAACAACTTTCTCCACAATTTAAGTGAATACTGCTGAAATTCTAAATATTTAATAATGTGTCCAAAAAGTTGCCCATAATCATGTCAGAGCCACTAATGAGTGTGGAATTTTGTCTCACAATAATTCTTTTACATCGACAAAGGACAGAAAATTGACTCAGTGACACCAATCAAGCACATTCTAAAATCCACTAAACTGAATATTTGGGAAACATTATTTTTATGGAAACAGCGACCATACATTACCAAACTTTGAGATGCTAATGGAACCAAGTCTTATCACAAAATTATTAGAACCACCAACAAGGACAATTAGTAAGCTGTGATCATCAGAACGAAGCCTTCCAATCACATTCAGCTGACAATGAGGAGTGAGTGAGTGTGTGGTGTTTTAGGGCCCGTCGACAACTATGACATTCCTCAAATTCAGTTCTAACGTAAGTATTTATTGAGTAAACTTTGTAAATCTAAAACTTTCAATGTTTATGGATTGCAAATGATTTGATTTGACAAAGATAATCAATTGCTAGATATATGAGCAAGGTAGAAAACAGAAATTGAATTCTTATTTATGGATGCTCTAATTGCTGTGGTTCTCTGAGTCCCATTCTACAATTGGAGTGAAAGACCAGTCCATTTTGCTCAGAGGTCTCTTTATCAAGCTTGAGGTTTTTTACGTGCAGTAAATCTACCATGGACTGGAATATGCTATGGAGGGGATTTGGCACGGAGATTCAAACTTGGTCTATTATAGCTATGTCCCCATGTGGGGCACAGAGGGCAGGATCCGTACAATTAAGTTGGAATCTCCCTGGCAGGTCAGTACAATTGGCATTCCACCCAAAGGAAAGGAAAGGCAGTTCTTGGCTGGAAGAAAGGCAGTTCTTGGCGAGCAGTGTAGGAGCGCCATGCTAATGTATGGATGAGAAGACTGTGTACGTGTACCAGAGGAGTTGTACGTAATTGCGAGCATGCAGTGGACCTGTGACAGACGAACTGACGAATTGTAATTGTGTGCATCCCGAATTTCTGTGTAATCGGCAAGTGTTCCAACTGTAATTCGGTGGAAATAAAGAACATTTTGGGTTTGTACAATTGGACTTTTTAATTTCATGAACCCAAAAAGTCACAATATTGCGCAAATAGCTCTCTTTTATATTGTAGGTATAATTTAAGCAGTTTTATGTTTGCCATAGTATAGCACCGTAAGACAGGATAAAAGGAAAGTATGCACAGGACAAACACAGTTTGCTAAGCTGCTTTTGTTAAGCACTATGTTACAGCCATCAGTTTGGATTCATGCACATAGTGAAATAAAATAGCCATTGTAGTTTTTATATTTTTATTATCAATCTGCTTCAGAACACTTGATTATTTGGTTTACTGTTTCATATTATCAGTCGACTTACAAATTTTTTGCATTACATGGTAACATATGAAGGGGTTAAGAGTGGCTAACAGTTTTTACAAATGCTTCTCCACTAAATGTATTTTTGATTAACATAAAAAGCTTAGTCACTTTTTTCAAAACTTACTTCAGTCATCATTCAATATTAAAATAAGTGTGTTTTCAGGGATATTCGCTCCAATTTTCAGCTATCTTCTTCCTTTGGTTAGGGTAACTCTGCTGACATCTATTGGTAGATTTACAAATGTGTATGCATTCATTGACAGACAGGATCTCAAATTTTAAAACTGACTTTTCCCTGATGACCAGTTCAACTGTTATTAAAAGGTCTCGGCTGGAAAGTAAATCTTCTATATGTCAGTCCATCTCTTCTGCTTTCTCTAAAGATGTCACTTCTTTACTTTCCTTTGTTAACACCACTTTCAGACAGTTTATTAAGGAAGTAGATTTAAAACTATTAGACTTTGCTACTTCAAGAATGTAATAATATTCATACAAATAGAGTTATCTTTTCAATGGACGCTATTAGATCTGTGAACCAACCTTTTAAAAACAGCACACTGTGAGACATCAGGGTCAGTTGTCTACATGAGTGGCTTTTCTGCATACTCCAAATTTTATTCTATGATTGTTTCTCACAATCCTTAAATCTAAAATGGGTAAAAGCCCTTGTTCTCTATTTCACATGTAAATTTTACATATTTATCTTACAAGTGAACGAGTTCTACAACTTCAGCAGAGTAGTTCTTAAATGATGGACCTTCAGTCACCAGGATAGCTGAAGATGATGGCGAACATTCCCTAAATTTTTCCTATATAAATATTGGACAATATTAAGAGAAGTGAAGTTTTTAAAATGTTGACTAATTACATTTTTAATATGAAAGTCCTTCACTGTTACTATTGCTTCCAATGTTATTATTTTTAATATTCGATGTGGCAGCATATGATAACCTTTAAGAGTTTTGATCACAGAACTTTCAGAATGAAATGTAAATGGAGTATATTAAAACATGAATTAATTTGAATGCTATTGTTAGTTCCATTCAGCATAGTCTTCCATGCTGTACATTATGCGAGGATTTTCCAAGATTTCAGGTGGCGGTGGGTAGCAAACCTCACATTCCTTATCTGGTGGTACTTCCATAGCAGCTAATTCTTTATTGATGTTCTTCCAAGTTTCGCTCTGGGTTTTCATTTCAGTGAGTGTATCATCGAGCCTCTTCACTCCATTTCGGACATCTTGTAGCTGTCCCTCTATTTTCTTTACTGCAAACACAGTAAAAGTTACGCTAAAACAATATTAAAGAGGACAACACTAAAATAATTTAAGTGCCATTTGAAAGTGAACCAGATAAACAACAAAAGGCACAGTTGTGTTTGTAAGGAGTCAATAAAGGGTTGAATCACAATGAATGAATGCATGCATGCATGTACAGATTTTGTGAATATTTTATTTCAGAGTGTTTGACAAGCATGGGAGACAACAATGATAATATATAAGGGGTGTTCAAAAAGAAACAAACCAGAGTCTGGTATGCAGAAACAAGTGACAGGATGGTAATATCGTAGTGTGCGTAACCAAGTGTTCTTTCGACTGGAGCATGGAAGCTCACAGCTGTCACTAGCGGGTATGCATGCATGTCACATGACTAAACAAAGCTAGCAGCAGCATGCATCAATCGTCCAGTGCTGCCATTCGCATTACAAACAGTGAAATGGAGGTGTCAAAAGAAGAGCAAAGAGGTGTTGTTCGTTTTCTGACAGCGGAAGGAGTAGGGGAAACGGACATTCATCGACAAATGTCACAAGTGTACAGCAAACACTGCATGACCCTTGCAAGGGTCAAGGTGTGGCACAAGCACTTCCTGGGAGGACGGGTGTCGTTAGCCGATGATGCTCGGTCTGGAGCACCACACTGCATTACCAATGACATCGTTCAGCTGGTTGATGCACTCATTACCCAGGAGCGCTGAATGACAGTGAAAGCTATAGCCACCGAGGTCGAATTGAGCATCAGAAGTGTTCACACCATCATGAAGGAACGACTGCTCTTACACAAAGTGTGTGTCCAATGGATGCCCCACAGTCTTCAACCACACCAGGAAGCATGTCGAATGGCCCACTGTCTTGGTCATCTGCAGGGCTATGCTAGGGATGGGAATGAGTTCCTGGCACGAGTGGTGGCTGGAGATGAGTCATGGTGTCATCACTTCGAATTTCACCAGAGTCAAAACAACAAAGTCTCCAGTGGAAGCAGTCCAGGGTCACCACCACCAGAAAAAGCCAAGGCCATCCACACAAGTGTAGGAGAGATTATGCTGACGTTCTTTGACCAAGATTGCTCCCTTCTGATACACTTCCTGCAGCATGGGACAACAGTGAATGCCCAGTGTTACTGGCAATCCTTGACCAACCTTCGCCAAGCGATCAAATCAAAATGACCAGGCAATCTCACCCATGGGATTATTCTGTTCCACGACAATTCAAATCCTCATACGGCCAACACAGTCGTGGCACTCCTGCAGAAATTCAAATGGGAGGTTCTCGGCCATCCTCCATGTGGTTACACCAATTTTGGTCCACTTATAAAGGCTCTGAATGGCAAACGATTCACCTAGGATGACAATATCCAGCTGTACATGTGGAACTGACTCACATCACAGCCCCGGGACTTTTATGAGACAGCCATTCACTGCCTTGTGTCACAGTGGGACAAATGTCTCAACAGTCAGGGACAATACTTCTAACATACAGTACTGGTCTCTGTAATTATGTATCTGGCTCGTTTCTTTTTGAACACGACTTATACAATGAAAAAATCTCTTTGTCTTATTCATATAAAAACCAAATAATACTAATATGAAAGTGATGCATATAAGTGTGATTTAGTTTACAAAACTCAACTAATATGTATCTTATCACGTAAAGGCCTAAACAAATGCTAGTAAGAAGTAAAATATGAGCTGATGCAATGATCAAAAATCAGAAAATGACTTTGTTAGACCATAGATTTAAGCAAGCAACCAGGTTAAGAGAACATACAGTGTTAAAAATAAAATTTGCTTGTTATTGAAAATTTATTTCACATTAAATTGTATATAATATAAAATAAATAAATTATGAGAGATAAGAAATAAATATGTAAGATGAAGCTTTCATGGTGAGCATTATTAATTAAGGTTTTGCGGGTGATCACCCATGCCAGGTTTATTAATGTTGAGTTATACATTTATAGGGTTATTCTTCTAGTCAGACAAAAATCAAATATAAAGACTAATAGCAATGTACACATACGATACTAGAACCAAAAGTAATATGTATACAGGATGTTTCGAAACGACACCAAACGAATATATATTAGTACAGTTTGGCCGCTCTTTTTCTGGCTCTGACATTTCTCAAGAGGAGGAAGCACGCTGTTGCAGTTCTTTAGCGGGAATTTCAAGCAGAGGAACCTTGCATATTTTAAATATTTCACGTATTTGTGTATTTCACGAACCAGTAGCCATATTATTATAATAGTGATAATAATAGGACCTATGAACACTAAAAATTGGAATTCACGCACGCAAAATATAGCAAAGAAATTTCACCAGTGCAAACAGCTAAAGCCACGTGGCTCAAACAAATTTAAGCTGGCAGTTTTAAGCTGACAGCTGACAGCTAAAAATTGGAATTCACGCATGCAAACTATAGCAAAGAAATTTCACCAGTGCAAACAGCTAAAGCCACGTGGCTCAAACAAATTTAAGCTGACAGTTTTAACTTCCTGACCACAACACCGGATGTAGAGACTCCCAGTACTACCAACAGAAGCAGTTAGTGTGCATGAAAGGTGTGAACGAAATATTCGAATAGAGTCGTGTTGTAATAAATATCTTGTATGATAATGAAATTGCAAGTTGGATTTCAGTGTTTAAAGCTAATATATAGTCCTATATTTTCATTCTAAAGATAATTTGTGGATATTTTTCCAATTGCTCATTACTATATGTTGGTACTATTAACCTTCCCCTTACACCTCTAGCAGTCGCAAAATGTCTGAGTCGGAGATACAATGGCCGTATTGTAGTTACTCAGCTTCTATGTGACACATATAGGTAGCTTTTACCGTCAAAAGAGCCACATAAGAGAAACGCTCCAGAATGAGTGTGGATTAGGCAGTGACAGGAACAACGCTGCGTGCCTTATGCTGTCGCAGTTCACAGGTAGGTGACATACCTTGTCTCCTGTTGTAGCTGTTTGTTAACATACCGACATACTCCCTGGTAGCTTGCTACTATTATTACTATATTTAGCTTATGAAACTTCGATAAAGAAGTGTGTAAAAAATGCGACTCATCTAAAATTTAATAAGCTATTCTTTATTTATTTGTTTATGGGTGTTTAACGTGTTCAAACATTCCCTTATAACAGTCGTTGATGGCAAATAAGCTGGTGGACATATGCAACTTAAACCTTTTAGAGGGAAGTTGATGTTAGTGAGGTTGGGGATGGAAGCATTAAATTTCATTGACATGTTCTTGTTTATGGAGCTTTTGCTCACTTTGTAAATGTTTGTGATAAGTTATTATTATTAAATGATAAAAAGAACAGAGAAGAATATCAAAGAATTGTAGATAAAGTTAACCAAAACCAAATGTCTTATGCAATGAGACAAGTATTTTATTTCACTGTGTTTAATAGTACTAAATCAAGCATTTGAAAATGAAAAGGAAGGAAAATCATGACATAGAACGAGAAATTCACTTACTAAAAAGTTTCCAAGGTCCAGCTGCATTAACCACGTGGGAAAAAATCTTTATAAAGAAATATGAAAGTAAATTGTTTAATTTCGATACTACCCTTAAAGAAAATCCAAATTTCAAGTTCATCAAGATACCGACAGAGACACACCTATCACCTCCGAGGAGTTCACTGAACCGGCATCCATTAGTTGACAACAGCTGATGATGTTAGGAAGATCCTAACGAAACGCGTTCTAGGTAAATACTAGCAATAAGTGGAGCATTGAGTATTAGTTCGACTCAAAATTGTATTAAGCTGTTGATATTTACTGTAATTGGTTGAAAGTACTGTACAACTAAGATCATAGCAAAATGAGCAATTTGGAACTGTCCGAGTCATTATCAACTTTTTCACAAGTAACTGCCCTTTGCCCCATTACCTGAAAGCAAGGCTAGGATCACTGATAAAGACCAAGGATGAATGCTTTTGTTTTCGTGGCCAGTGCATCTGGATAACATTTGAGGTTTGCACACCAATGATTCCTGTGCTGCCTAATCACAAAATAATGTAATATTTAATGCTGCATAGAATTATACCTAAGAGAATTTTGAAGCTGCAACACCGAAATTCGGACTAGTTAAGTTATAAACTACGAAATGACTATATTCGTTTGGTGTTGTTTTGAACAACCTGTAGGGAAGGAAAAGAAAAAAAGATCTTTTGAAAGAATCCATTTGTGATTGGAGAAGAATTACACAGTAAATTACCACTCAGTATTAAACAAACATCAGGCCCAGAGTTTACTAAACAGTTAAAGAATTATTTTATCAATGGTGCTTTTTATGACATAGATGAATATGTGTGATACAGGCTAATCTAATTAAAAATTTAAACAATTTTTCTCTTTTGCTCATGTAGTTTCTAGGGTAAAAAATTTACCTTCCATCCATCAGCCATAAATCCATAAATTCCAAAAAATCTTCTCAAAACAACATAATTCTTGCACCTCAAAATAGGTTTAATATCAGAAATTTGTTAAAAGGCCCCCCAAAAATTCAATTACTACCAAAGAAAAACCAGGAATCTATGAGATCAAATGTGAAACTTGCCGTAAAATTTATATAGGATAAACAAAAAGAAATATTGACATCAGAACTAAAGAACATATAAGAAACATTAAAAATGGTGAAACAGAAAAATCAGCTGTGGCTTTTCATTTTTTAAATACTAGACATGACATCAACTTGGAAACATCTTTAATAAAATACGTTAATCACCCCATAGACCTTTCCGTATGGGAAAAAATCTTCATTAACAAAAAGTGCATTGGGTCATGAATTTTGAAACTCCACTACCGGACATCTTTGACAAGTACATCACGCCATCTATTGATGATACGGAGAAAGAGGAAACCACTACAATTTGCACTAGTCGAGTTCCAGCTGATGATAAGAGCAAAAGCTCATGAAACATGTCCTGTGAGAGAAAACAGTGTGAGTGAAGCATGTGTCAGTAGGCTTTCACGGCCGGCGTCTTGTTGTTCATATTGCCTGTATACTGTAATATGTTAACTTTTGTACATATATATGCTATTAAACTTTATACCTCAGGACATGTTCAATGTTCACAGTCTTTTCTGGCTACAAGTAAACCTACTGAACACAAATCAATCTAATCTACTCTAATCTTGTTCAGTAGAAGATTCCGGGCTGTAAGGCCCTGGTCCACTGGGTTTCTTCATATCTCTCCCAGACATTTCGCTTACAACTGCAGTAAGCTTCATCAGTGGCGTAGAAAAGTCCTCCTTGTACTCTTCCTAGCTACTGATGATGCTTACCGCAGTTGTAAGCGAAATGTCTGGGAGAGATATGATTCACCTTTGTGCAAAGTTGTGCTTCACTGTCTCTACACTTCTTTCAGTTTTATACTTTGATATCAAACTCTTTTTGTATACTATTATACAACATAACTTTCTGTATTTAGATAAAATATTAGTTAGTAAAACAAATGTTAATTTAACTTATTTGTTAAAAGTTTTAAATACCACTGATCAGAAGGCTGGATAGCAAACAAAAAGCTCTTTCTTGTGGTAGATAAGACTTTGTATAAGACAGAATGCTGATAATACCTCTTTCAGCAAGAATGGCTGACAATTTGAGACAGGAAGTTGTAGGTTTTGCTGAAGTTGCCATTGCTGAGGTTTTATGGTGCAGCCACACTTTTGCTAGATGTCCACTGCTTGGAAGTTAAAACCAGAAAGGTATTTCTGTGGTATTTCCCCACTAAATTTTATATAGTAATGATGCAAAATCCTGTAAAATGTATGAGAGTGCCAATAATCTGTAACCTAGCAACCTTGTTTACTTACTTAAACTATAGATAAACTTCTAATGTTTAACTAATCACAGAGAAGGAGATAGAGTAGGCTATGGATATTGTACATAGAAAAGTAATTTTGATATGTTACTAATTACTAAGTTTTACAAAGGAAAATTAAAATATTATGTCCAAATACTTCTATAAGTATTTTATTACATTGGTGAATATTTTATTATATAAGTGTTGCATTAAACACAGTCATTTCATTAAATGTGAGTGCTTGAGAGAACTATCTCAGACATGTACACAAAAAATTCACACATAAATAATGCCTGCAACAATCATCAACTGATTCCATCATCATCAGCTAAACTGATTAAGGGAACTGTAAGTAATACAGATTTTCATGTAAATTTTTAGGTTATAAGCAGTTTAATTAAAGGAAACTAATGAAATCAACCAACCAAGCATTCTTAACTTTAACTTAACCAAGAAATTCTGAATCCATCACTTTGTGGATCAAATATGGTGCGAATAATGCAAAACAAACCTCATTGCTCAAATTCAGTTGTTTACTTACAACAGATTTCTAATTCTAACCCACTCAATATGCTATTGATGGCTCAGATGCAGCTAAAAGCCTAAGATTAAATTGCCAATTACCTTTTTGTAGAATATGTTGAACCTCATCTATACACATATAAAGGGAAAGAAGAAAGATGACTTATAACTCACAATTGCGTACAAATGAGGTTTTGATACTGCATCATATTTTAAAAAGCAATACAGTGGGCCTGAATGTATAAAACTTAACAAACAATAAATATGTATACAAAGCAAACATTATTAAAAATTGCTCTCCCTTTTAAGTACTAAACTGATTTGGCTTGGTACAAAAGTGAATCGAGAATATATTGACACATTGCTTCACTCACAGTTTATTCACAGGACATGTTTCAAGAGCTCTTGCTCCTATCCTCAGCTGATACTCGATTAGTGTAAGTTGTAGTGGTTTCTTCTTTCTCCGTATTGTCAATAGATGGCGTGATGTACTTGTCAAAGATGTCCGGTGGTGGAGTTTCAAAATTCATGACTCTATGACGATTTTTGTTAATGAAGATTTTTTCCCATACGGAAAGGTCTATGGGGTGATTAACGTATTTTATTAGAGATGTTTCCAAATTGATGTCATGTCTAGTATTCAAAAAATGAAAAGCCACTGCTGATTTTTCTGTTTCACCATTTTTAATGTTTCTTATATGTTCTTTAGTTCTGATGTTAATATTTCTTTTTGTTTTTCCTATATAAATTTTAGGGCAAGTTTCACATTTGATCTCATAGATTCCTGGTTTTTCTTTGGTAGTGATTGAATTTTTGGGAGGGCCTTTTAACAAATTTCTGATATTAAACCTATTTTGAGGTGCAAGAGTTATGTTGTGTTTTGAGAAGATTTTTTGGAATTTGTTATAGGCTGATGGGTGGAAGGTGAATTTTTTAAAAAGTTTTTTCTCTTTTTCTCCTGTAGGTTCTAGGGTGGTGGTTTCTTTTATTTTCTTAGCTTTGTTGAGTCTGTTAACTGTTTTGTCTACTAAATTTGGGTTGAAACCGTTGGATATAGCTACTTTTTTTATGTGTAGGTATTCTTCTTGATAATCTTCTCTGTTTAGTGGAAAGTTGATCATCCGAAAGATTAAACTGTTGAAAATGGCATGTTGGTGTTGTTTTGGGTTGAAACTGTTGTTCTTAATGTAATTATCTGTGTGTGTCGGTTTCCTGTAAATACCAAAAGTGAGTTTGTTGTTCATTTTTTTGATCTTGATGTCCAAAAAGGGGAGCACACCATCCTCTTCTGTTTCCAATGTAAATTTTATAGCTGAATTTTGTATATTCAAAAGTCTAAGACCATCTTGTATGAGTTTTTTAGGTACTATTGCAAAAATGTCGTCAACATAGCGATACCACACTTTAAAATAATTTGGAAAAGCTTTTGTGATATGTGTTTTAAAAGCACTCATGAATAAATCTGCCAAGAAGGGAGACAATGGGTTGCCCATAGCTAGGCCCGTTTTTTGTTTATAGATCTGTCCATTAAAGCTGAAAAAATTTTGATTGATACAAATTTCTGTAAGTTGTGAAAGTTCTTCTATTTCTTCAGGTGTTATTTGTATTGATTCCAGCCATTTTTTGAGAAGTGGAATAAGCTCATTGGTAGGTATACTTGGATATAAAGAAATGACGTCATTTCCTTTGACTTCCTTTGTAAGTCGACTGATAATATGAAACAGTAAACCAAATAATCAAGTGTTCTGAAGCAGATTGATAGTAAAAATATCAAAACTACAATGGCTATTTCATTTCACTATGTGCATGAAACCAAACTGATGGCTGTAACATAGTGCTTAACAAAAGCAGCTTAGCAAACTGTGTTTGTCCTGTGCATACTTTCCTTTTATCCTGTCTTACGGTGCTATACTATGGCAAACATAAAACTGCTTAAATTATACCTACAATATAAAAGAGAGCTATTTGCTCAATATTGTGACTTTTTGGGTTCATGAAATTAAAAAGTCCAATTGTACAAACCCAAAATGTTCTTTATTTCCACCGAATTACAGTTGGAACACTTGCCGATTACACAGAAATTCGGGATGCACACAATTACAATTCGTCAGTTCGTCTGTCACAGGTCCACTGCATGCTCGCAATTACGTACAACTCCTCTGGTACACGTACACAGTCTTCTCATCCATACATTAGCATGGCGCTCCTACACTGCTCGCCAAGAACTGCCTTTCCTCCAGCCCGACGCGTTGCTTATATAGGACCAACTGGCCAATCTAGAAGGTTCCGGATTAGATGAAATATCCTGTATGTTCGAGAACTCAAGGGGAGGGGAAAGAGACGGCACAGTGATGTTTTTCCAGCCACCCCTCGTTACCACTATAAGACAAATGGGTGGGCGTTGGCGAACGCCTACCGTCTGGCCCCACCGCCGGCCGGCTCCACAGGAAGTGCCGACGTTCGGGTGACAATATTAAAGGTCTATAAATAATAACTAGTTGCAGAACACCTTTCTTACAGCAACAAATGTATTGCCTAAGATATACACAAACTCAACTAACATCCTAGTATTGGGATGTCAGACGAGAATGAATAGTCTAAGTTCCAGAGCAACATACGAGGACCGGATAGGAACTTCTGGTTTCTTTTTAAATACACGTGGACTCTTTGTGAATATGATAGATAGCAGCACTGTACAGTGCATGGAACTCTTGTGGCAGCGCGAGAATTAGGACTGTTTTTGATACTTAATAATAATAATAATAATAATAATAATAATAATAATAATAATAATAATAATAATAATAATAATAATAATAATAATAATAATAATAATAATAATAATAATAATAATAATAATAATAATAATAATAATAAATAATATTTATAATATTTATAATAATGATGATGATAATAATAATAAAAATAATAATAATAAAAATAATAATAATAAAAATAATAATAATAAATAAATAATAATAAATAATAATTAATTAATAAATAATAAATTAATAATAATAATAATAATAATAATAATAATAATAATAATAATAATAATAATAATAATAATAATAATAATAATAATAATAATAATAATAATAATAATAAAACAACAAAAACAACAATAAATAATAATAAATAATAATAATTAATAATTAAATAATTAAATAATAATAATAATAATAATAATAATAATAATAATAATAATAATAATAATAATAATAATAATAATAATAATAATAATAATAACAATAACAATAACAATAACAATAACAATAATAATAATAATAATAATAATAATAATAATAATAATAATAATAATAATAATAATAATAATAATAATAATAATAATAATAATAATAATAATAATAATAATAATAATAATAATAATAATAATAATAATAATAATAATAATAATAATAATAAAACAACAAAAACAATAAATAATAATAAATAATAATAATTAATAATTAAATAATTAAATAATAATAATAATAATAACAACAACAACAACAACAACAACAACAATAATAATAATAATAATAATAATAATAATAATAATAATAATAATAATAATAATAATAATAATAATAATAATAATAATAATAATAATAATAATAATAATAATAATAATAATAATAATAATAATAATAATAATAATAATAATAATAATAATAATAATAATAATAATAATAATAATAATAATAATAATAATAATAATAATAATAAAATATAATAAAAATAAAAAACAATGAGTCCTTCACAAAGTTTAAAACCACATCAAAGAAGTATTTGTTACAAAAGTGTTACTACTCAGTAGAAGATTATTTAAATTACAAAGGGTAGGAATAAAAGGAATGTAAATTTTAATTATTTATTTGGTTATTATGCTTAACAACTTATTGTAATTCTTGTTTTTGTTACTATTTTTTGTGTAGTTAGTAATTTGACAATTCCACATCATGAATGCATGATTTACGGATGCAATAAAGGAATATGAATAATAAGAGTGATAATGAATTAGAGTGAATAATGGTGAGAGGTATGTGCAAAACATTTTGTGTGTCATTATAACGAATCAACTGAGACAATGTGCTTTTGCAACCTGTCAGCAGGACTCTGCGACAACACATACAGCCCAAACTTCATGATATGTTTCAAGATAGAGCTATCACTACAAATATATGGCTCTTTCATTCCCCCGATTTAATCTTCTGCAATTTTTATCTTTGGGGGAAGTATTAAAAGAAAAAGTGTATAAAACCAACCCACACACTTTTGATGAATCAGAGGAAACTGCAGAGTGTGAGCATGTTTCTAAAGAGGTGTCAGACATGCTCCATCTCTTTACTTAATATATGTGAGGAATTTACTTTTGTTTTCAAGTGTTTATGTGTGTACCAGGACGCTGAGGTAGCACAGTGGTTTCGTTTGTGGCTCCCATGCTAAGGGTCGTGAGTTCAATTCTCAGCTCTGGTGTGTTGATTATAAGTTGGCCCTATCCACGCCTTCACCTCTGTCTAGCACATGTGAAGTGTCCCCTATGTCCGAAGTGGTTCAGAGTCCACGGTATAAGCTGTAGGTCCTCTCGCCTCACCATCATCTTCACTGTTACCCTACCATTGGAGGTAATGGTGGGGAGAGGTTACCACGAAGGCCAAGGTTGCCATATGGGGCATGTTGGTACCAACCAATGCTATGTGTAACAGCAATAAACCATGCTATTCTTACCCACACTGCATCCACATACCACAAAACTGGCTGCTTCAAGGATAAATTAGCATCTCTGCAAACACAGGATGATCCAAAAGTCTTGTTCCATTTCCATTAAATTAACATTTTCTTTGCAGTGTTTCAGGTGCATCAGAGCAACAGTGCAACACTGGAGGGACAGATTGCAGTCCTGTGTTAGTGTGATGATGACTAATTGGAAATAGTCAAGCTGCATTTACAAAATCTTTACTCTTAACAAATTTTGATGCTGCTTGCTAACCTGCATTATGTTAGCTGAATTAGAGGTAATGAAAAAATACCGTGCTATTACGCACATGACTTTTTCTAATTACTGTCTATCCATTCTTCAACAAACTATTTTTAGAAAATCTTATTCTTTTGTTAATGAAGATAAACATATGCAGAAATAGTTTTATTACATATTTTCTTGTAGATATATTAGAAATATTGTAGGCTTGAGTGATATGTAAATATTTTTAAGATTTGCTTTTCAATTGAGGAAAGTACTGCATAATTCAAACCAATAACAAGGAGTATCTCAAAATGGTTAGCTTCCAGTCAGCTGAGGATGGGACTGGGTCGGTTCTGAAAATGCTCCTGTTTTTAATAGTGACAATAAAATCAAATATATTTTGTACATTCGTTAGATGTTAAAGGGGTGTTAGGTTTGGAAGTTAATTATGAGTACGGTTGAGCTTGAGGTAAGAGGACATTAAGTAAGGTAATTAGCGACTGCTAGACTGAGGCAGATTCAGAGTGGTTCGGTAGGATACATTATGAGATGCGTTCTCCTCCTATTTTTTCTCTGACAAAGTAATCACAAGAAAAATGTGAAACTAGTGTCACTTCTCAACATATTCTCCCTCTAGCCATACACATTTTTCACAACGTTGATGATATGATTCTATGGTCGCTGTGAATGCTTCTTTAGCAGTGTGTTTTGACTACTGGAGAATAGCTGAGGCAATAGCAGCACAACAAATCTGTGTTTCATATAACCTTGCCCTGCTGACATGTATCACTCCGCATGCAACAACCTTCCCTAATGCTTTCGCGCCATAGGCCATAGGCGGTCCGTCCCGTCACATTTATAACCTGCACTAAATGTCATAATAATTGCCAGGAAGATAGATAAAATCATACAAATAAGAATATAAAGGCATGCAAAATTACAAGTTTATAATGAAACTGAGCCAGTTGGAACTGAATGAATGTGCAATGAAACTGAAACAAGTTTATAATGAAAGGCCTTCGGCCTTTTCCACTGGGATTTTTTAAAACCAGCACACATACCTTGCAAAAATGCTTGTCTTTCAGTCTTAAAAGTTGTGTCATGTCATACTTTACTATTCGTGTGTCCTTCTTTCACCCAAGTCTCATCAAGGTAGTATATTTTGCGACTTGTATCTTGGTACAGTTTGATTGTCCTTAAATAACGTCTTCGCCACACAGCAATATCGCCCCTGGAGTGGTAAGTTTTCCTGTTGTCTCATTTTCATGTCACGATGTCCCTACGGATCTAATACTCACACCTGCAACTTCAGAGCAAAGCTGTTCAACTTCTCTCACTGACAAAGACGGATTCTTCTCTGTGAGTGCATTAAACACATGCATCACAATTCTTTTCTCGCCACTTTGTAAAGGTTTTCCCTTGCGATGCTTCAGCGAAAAACTGGCGGTAGACTCTACCATTATACATATAATAAGTACACGCTCAATAAACGATCAATAAAATAATTTAGCTCTCGCATTCGGCACAACACAGCTTCAAATGGTGATATATGACTAATCCAGTTCAAAACAAGGTCGTGATAGGTCATATAAACAAATATGTCATCACTACCGCTGAAGCACGTGCTATCGTGCCATGTGAAAGGCGGGCTTAGAGCAAAGGAACCTCATCTTTACTTTGTTTAAGAATTAACATGCATTTCAGATAAGTCAGCTCTGTTGCGTAATATATTTAATTCAAACAGTCATGAAAATATAAATTTGACAATTCTCTTCCTACATATAAAGATATATCACCATGTTATATAACAAACTAATTTTTACAACAGTCTATACACAACAGCAGCCAATGAGAGGTGATAAGGTCACGTGACCGTTAAGAGATATGGGGCAAGCTTATGTGAAACAAGGATTAGTGAATCTGTGACCACGGAGAGTGTCTTTCACCATGGTAAACAGCCAAAAGTCGCTAGGAGCTAGTTCAGGTAAGTAGGGAGCATGAAAAATCACTTCAAAGTTGTTGTCACGAAGAAACACCTGCATCGTATTCGCCCGATGTGCTGGTGCGTTGTCTTGATGAAAGAGCACATGTCCAACCTTTTCTGCCCGTTTTTCATGCAATGCTGGGAGGAGTTTAGGATGCAGCTGTCACCGTAGTGCCCTTTGGAATGCAATGAGTAAGAATTACACCACTGTTGTCCCAGAAGATGGCCACCATCATTTTGTCAGCACTGGCTCTCAGTGGTGAACGGTGAGTCTGTGTGCTTCCATTGACCTGATTGGCGCTTCATTTCAGGGTTCAAAAAGGGCATCCATGTCTCATCCATTGTCATAATCGATTGAAAGTAAGTCCCATTCATGCCATCACCAAGTGTCAACATTGCCTGACAATTTGCCACGCGTGCAGCTTTGTGATCATCTGTCAGCATTCGTGGCACCCACTTGGAAAAAACACTTTTTGCATTTTCAGATCTTCATGTAGGATTGTGTGCACAGATCCCATGGAAATGCCAAATTTGGAAGCAATGTCTGCAACGCTCAATTGGCGATCCTCCATAACAATGTTCTCCACTCGCTGGATCATGTTGTCAAACCAGCTGGTGCGAGGCCGTGACTGTCTTGGTTTGTTGTCACACAATGTTCTGTCTTCATTGAACTGTCGCACCCAGAACTGCACATTAGGTACATCCATGATACCATCAACACATGCGTCACTTAACTGTCTTGGTATAAACGGAATAACTTGTGCTAAGTGTGGCTACGTAAGTGGAGATAGATATACCTATGCAAGGGTAGCTGAGCAATCGGCAAATATGGTAAATAGGCTAGCGTCTCACGAGAAGGAAAGAATAGCGTCTCTACAAAAGATAATAGAAACCTTGCACCTAGAATTAAAGAAGCTGCAGAACGAGAACGATTGACTAAAAGAAGAGAATAAAACGTGGAACTGTCAGCCCTCCACATTGCCGGAAGAAAATTGGAGAATACCACGGAAACCAGCCAAAAAATGCCGGGAAATACGGCACATGCGCTGCCCACAAAGAACAGGTATGACCCGATAAAGGATCAAGAACAAGCTGCAACCTCTTCCCCAGGACTTAGCATGACACAACAAATATTGGAAAAAGGAAATACAAACAAACAAGTTGGAAGAAAACTTAAAATCGCAATCCATGGAGATAGTCATGCACGTAACATCGCAGTGGAAGTATGCGAGAGAGTGAAAAACGTAAGTGTCAAAGGCTATGTGCGACCAAGTGCAAAATTTGCTGAAGCATCGAAGGATGTGCTAAAAGACTCTGGGGTCCAAATGGATATTATAGTTGCGGGAGCAAATGATGTTTACAGAAACGAAGCCCAGGAGATGTTAAACAGATTGGAGTGCTTATTGGTGAAGTATCCTAAGGACAAGGAAATTGTTATCACCAACATACACATAGATATGACCTTCTGCTGAACTCTTGTGTAAATAAAGAAATTAGGAAAACTAACCTAAAATTAAAACTATTGTGCTCTAAGTAAACTAATGCTAGGTTGTTAGATATTGGTAAATTAGATAAAAGCCTTTACTTCAAGCGCGGTTTTCACTTAAACACTCATGAGAAAAGATATTGTGACTTTGTGGGTTCGTGAAATGATAAAACGAGGTTACGAAACACAAAAAAACTACACTTTATTCTCCTCGAAATACACTGTTCAACATTACAAAATTTCTAGAACCTCAAACTGTTTATTTTACCAACTCTACATTCAACTGTCTCTCACTTCCGGTAACGATCGGCCATCATTTTTCATCGGCTTCGCGAGCCTACCACCAGGGTGACACTGCTCCCTCCTCAAGGCTGGTCGTCCCGAACAGCGCCTTCGTAGCGGGCCAGGCGATCCAGGTGTACCACCAACATCTTTCCTCGGGGCACCTTCTGGATTCGGTAGACCACGTCGTTAATCCTCTTCACCACACGGTACGGTCCTTGCCATGACTGCTGAAGCTTCGGACAGCGTCCCTTGGTCCGGGTCGGGCGGTACAACCAGACCAGGTCACCTTGCTGGAACCCTTGGCTGTTGGCTTGCCTGTTGTATCGGGTTTTCATGCGGTCGCTCGCCTTCTGGATGTTCTGGCGAGCCACCTCGTGCATGTCGTGCAGGTGGTCCACTAAGTTCTCCACATCCCTCAAGAGTGGCCCCAAGTCTGCGTCCGCCAGCTGCTCCCTCCTCAGGCCTGTGCTATCCCAGCCATCCGCAGGCACTGCCGTGACTACTCGAACTGCTGCGGCACGCTCCTTCCCCTCCACTCTTGTGCATTGGCCGCACTCTTCTGGACAGGGTCTTCGGGACATAGCGTCCGCGTTACCGTGACTCTTCCCTCTGCGATGTTCCGAGGTGAAGTCGTACTCCTGCTGCCTCTGAATCAAACCTGCTGTCCGGCCTTCCGGTCGCGCCGTCACCATCACCTCGCTCCTCGCGGGGACAACCACGTCTTCGTTCAAGATAACCCTACCGATTCCAAGGCGCTCTTCAATTTAACGGAGTATAACCTCTTTTCCGTTGAGCCGTAGGACCTTCCTGCCGACGTCGACCGTCGCCTCGTGGCTCCTGAGGGCATCCAGTCCCAGATTCACCTCCTCAGCCACCTTCGCGACGAACACCCACAGACGCACGGCACTCCGTCCCAAGTTCAGCTCCAGCAGGGCCTCCTTCTCCACAGGCAAGGTGTCGCCCGATGCCAACACAAGCTGGTATGGTCGGCTCGGCTTCCTCGTCGGCAAACCCTTCGCCACCTCAGGTCTGATGATGGTCACGGCCGCCCCAGTGTCCACTAGCAAGCGGCACGGCTTTCCTCCTACCCAGCCGTCCGCGATGAGGCTGTCATCCATACGCCAGCTGACGGCGCGCAACGTCACTCGAGGGGATGGTGGTAATGGCGCCGACGTGTCCCTCTCCACGCCGGGCCTTACTCGTTCTTCCGGCCGCTCTTCCTGATGTGGGCAGTCTCTCTGCAGGTGTCCGCGCTGTCCACACCCCCAACACAGGCCACTAGGTGTTCGCCGGCGTCCCTCAGCTGGTCTTCTGTCTCCGGCGTAGCGGACACTCCTCGTTCTCGACGTCGGGATAGATGCTACCTTGGCCGCCTCCATCCTTAATGCCGCTGTCAGCGCCTCGTGGATGGTTTTATAATCGCCGAGCATTAGGCGCTGACGAATCTCCGTGTCCCGTACCCCATCGACAAAGTTGTAGGCGGCTTCCCGGGATACGAACTCCAGTGGCAGGTCAACCAAGGCCTTGCTAGCCAGCTGCTCGATCGCTATGGCGAACTCCTGCAGCGTCTCCCCCGGCTGCTGCGACCTTGCCTTTAGCTGGCTGCGGTATGCTGCGGCTAAGCGGTGGTTCCCGAAGCGATTCTCCAGGGCCTCCCAGATGTCCTTGGGCGCCGCCGTCGTCGTCTGCACCGCGTTTAGGATTTCCGCGGCCCATCCCTGGAGGCTGGCTATTAACTGTGTGGCCTCCTCCTCCGGTGACCATCTGTTGTGCTTGGCCACTGTGTCGAACTGGCGGCGGAAGACCTCGAATGTTGACGCGCCGTCATATTTCGGAGGTTTGACGCGCGCCGATGTTGTGTCGCGTCCCGGTGCGTCAGCCTTCAAATCCTTCAGTCTCCTGCCGACGACGTCCTCCACCATGGCGTTCAGGGACTTGACGCTGCTGTCGGCCTTTCCCTCCAGGTTGTTTACGCGGTTCGCGAGGTCTTCGACGTCTTCAACCATGGCGTTCAGGGACTTGGCGTTATTGTCGGCCTTTTCCTCTAGGTCATTGAAGCGGTTCGCCAGGTCCTCGACGCGCTCGTCCACTTGGCCCATCCGCTTGCCCAGCTCCGTCACGTCATCCCTCACGCTGGCCAACTGTTCCTCAAATTTGGCGGCGAGGACCTCGTTCGCCTCCTTCATTTCCGTGGCCAGACTGTCGTTCGCTGCCTTCATTTCTGTGGTCAATTCGGTCTTTATTTCTTTCAACTCTGCGGCCAGGCAGAGTGAGGAGCGCGCAGTGTACGTGGACAGTCGAACTGGTGAAATTATAATTGTGTACATTACGAAATTCTATGTAATGGGCAAGTGTGACATTGCAATAAGGTGGAAATAAAGAACATTTTTGAGTGGTGTAACTAAACTTTTTATTTCACGAACCCACAAAGTCACAGTATTTTTCTTTTGGAACTGAAACTTATTGTGACTATACTTGTAATTTACTATTCTTGTAATTATTCTTAACTGGATGATGCCTGAAACATACTTTTACCATGTCTATAGGCTAAATAAATATTATTATTATTTATTATTATTATTATTATTATTATTATTATTTGTTGTCACATGTTCTGTCTTCATTTAACTGTCACACCCAGAACTGAACATTAGGCACATCCAGGATACCATCACCACATGTCTCACTCAACTGGCGATGAATTTAGATGTCACAGCATGAAAACAGAGAAAACAAATGATTACACGCTGTTCTTGCAATGAAAAGGTCACCATTTTGAGTATCAAAAATGCTCCTAACTCTTATAGCTGCCACCAGGATTCTATACACTGTACGGTGCTGCCATCTCTGTCATGCATTCACAAAGAGTCCACGTGTATTTTAAAAAAAACAGAAGTTCCTATCTGGTCCCAGTCCTGAAAAAATAGCAGGTGTTATAACTTGAACGCACCTTGTAAAGAGGGCAAAGTTGCCACATTAGGTATGGCAGGTCAGCTTGGAAATCTTGGAATATGTAAGAGGATTTTTTAGAAATTTATAGAGAGACTTTAGGATGAAAAGCAGAAAATTTCGGTAATGTAGAAATGAAGTGGCAACTTTGTATTAGAAGCTAGTAGTGGAGGTCGTAGAGTCACAAGCACAAGGGGAGGATCTTAGGAGAATTTTGGTAACTGAGTAACACTTTCTATTAGTTTCCATTGGTCGGCAGCTTCTCATTAAAATGTTTCAGAATCATATTCCAATGTCATCCTTACTTTGATTACACACCCACGCATACGGCTACAAATTGAAGCAGCAATGTGGGGCAGCATCATCACAGGACAACCAAGCTGCTACATCTTTTAACATAAATTGTGCGCTTTAATGAGATCTTCTTTTGTGTAGTAAGATTATGTGTATCTCTTACAGTTTACCGCTTATAAACAAGTCATTTGGAATGAAGGGGACTTAGTACATTCCCAACAAATTTAAGATATATTTTCATTTGTATCAAAATATCTTAAACATATGATACTTTAATAGAGTCAACATGGAAAATTCAATGCCATGGCCAGGATTTGAACCATGGATCTCCTAGTTTCCATCCAGTCGCTCTCTCTCTTTGAACTACCATGGCCAATGTGCCGTCATGACATTAAATTCTCCACTTGACTTGTGTATTTCCCCGGTAGACCACTAGAGGCTCTCATATCTGAGATACACCGTTTGTGGTGACTTATTATCGTAAGTACTTGAGTCCCAGGCTTGAACATTGAATTTTTCAAGTTGCCTCTAACAAAAACCTTGGCCTATATATGGCTAGTGTGAAGAAATGATTAATTTCCATCAATTAACTAATATGATACTTTAATCAAAATTGTTAGAGCCCTTTTTGAGAAAATAAAAATTTTGAAAAAGTTTACCATATAAAAGTTTGTTTGGGATGTAAGGAAGATGGTGACTTTTTATTTTGAGTCTGTGGACTAATATGCACATTTTCCTGAAAATGCTTTCTTGTGGGGGGGGGGGGGAGGTGTCAGGGGGGCTCAAAACATATATTTTTAGTGAAATCTTTGGATAGAAGCAATACAAAAGACAAGTTGAGGAAAGTATCACAGGAAAATCACTTTATTATTTGTTTGTGTACAATACTGGCACAGGTACAGAGTCCTTATAAATTACTACATCAAACAACATTCACTGCTATCTGTTTCCAAGGTTTAAACCCAATATGTTTCGGGCCTGAAAAAGAGCAAACAGAGCAGAATTAGAAACTTACACCTGCATTTAAAAAGAGAAGTTATTTACAACATTACATGTCAGAGTTCATGTACAGACAGTTCTGGAACTATTGTTTTCCTGAATTAATTTATGCAGTCTGTGCTAGTTTACATCACAACTCATGAAAAATAAAAAGTATAATATTTTTGTGATGACATGAAATTTAGAATGTGTAAACTATTCACTGCTGTAAACATACTAAAACTGTCATAAATATTAAAAGCAGAAGCATTATTAACAGTGAAGTATTCTTCATTTTTGAGTTTGATTTATGAGTCACTATATTTACACTCACACTTCACTTACTTGTTGTATAATAGAAACGTTTTCAAGATCATTCGATCTCATCCTCAGCTGTTTGATGACTAAATGAACATTCCTCTTCTTAAACTACTAAGGTGCTCCGATCCCTCTGCCATCTGGTGTTAGGGATACTAAGTTTTAATACTTCATTTAATGCTGGGATTTCAAAATTTATAACTGTATCCTGGTTTTTGGTTATGAATATTTTTTTCCCAAATATCCAATTCTATGGGTGTACTTAAAGATTTTAACAGTTTTATGTTATGGCCAATGTTGTGGTTTTCTGTCCAAAAATGGTGTGACACTGCAGATTTTTCTGTTTGTTTCAACTTTATGTTCCTCTGGTGTTCTTTTTGCCTGGTTAACAAGTTTCTCTTAGTTTTTCCTATGTAGCTTTTATCACAGGTTTCACAGTTTATCTGATAAATTCCCGATTTCAAGGCATTGGGGATTGAATTTTTTAGTGGTTTATTTAGCAGGTTCTTCAGACTGAATTTGTTTTGGGGTGCTAGTTTTAAGTTCATTCCGGAAAAACTTAAAGAAGATTCTCTAAAATTACTAAACCTGCAAGATAATCATATCCAGTTTACAATGAAAGTAGAAAGAGACAACACCCTACCCTTTTTGGACCTCAAGATAACTAGAAATCGTCATGGTGTAGATTTTGGAATATACAGGAAGACCACACACAGAGATAATTACATAAAGAAAAATGAATACAACCCAGTTTCACACCAACTAGCTGCCTTTAGAAGTCTAATTCACCGGCTATACAACATCCCACTGAGTAAGGAGGAGTTTATGAAAGAATAACAACACATAAAAGAGATAGCGGTATTAAATGGATTCAACCCAGCCATCATAAGGAACATGATGAAGAGAAAGGAAAAACTCAAGATAATATAAAAAAATACCACTTAAAAACACAAATTGGCAATATAGAAAACTCACCTACCATCCATGGGCTTTTAGAAAATTTGAACGAAACTTCAAAAGACTAAACTTAAAACTAGCACCCCAAAACAAATTCAGTCTGAAGAACCTGCTAAATAAACCACTAAAAAATACAATCCCCAACAATTTGAAATATTTATCAGATAAATTGTGAAACCTGTGAAAAAAGCTACATAGGAAAAACTAAGAGAAACTTGTTAACCAGGCAAAAAGAACACCAGAGGAACATTAAGTTGAAACAAACAGAAAAATCTGCAGTTTCACACCATTTTTGGACAGAAAACCACAACATTGGCCATAACATAAAACTGTTAAAATCTTTAAGTACACCCATAGAATTGGATATTTCGGAAAAAATATACATAACCAAAAACCGGGATAAAGTTATAAATTTTGAAATCCCAGCATTAAATTAAGTATTAAAACTTAGTGCCCCTAACACCAGATGGCAGAGGGATCGGAGCACTGAAGTAGTGGAGGAGGAAGATTGTTCCTTTAGTCACCAAACAGCTGAGGATGAGATTGAATGATCTTGAAAACGTTTCAATTATACAACAACAAGTAAGTGAAGTTGAGTGTAAACATAGTGACTCAAAAATACTAAAACTGCATTAACCCTTTCACCGATATGGATGTCATATGACGTCCAAGTTAAAATGCCCCAAACCGATATGGACGTGTATAGACGTCCTGCGCATACATGCATTTAATGCTCATTTAACGCCAATTATTTTAATCTTGCTATTTTACAATAAATTTAAATTAGTTCTATAAGGAATGTAAACATACCCTTAAAGGTTTCTTTTTGAATTGTACACCTCCAAAACTGGATAAACACCCAAGGGCACATCTGCAGATTCACACCAAATAATATTGGTTTCCTTGCGAACTTCTTTTTCACAACACACTACACATTTTCGAAATGGTTGCGACTTTTTTGGTTGTGGGTGGTATGCTTTTAGGAAAGTGTTTTCTCTCAAGTATGAGGGGTGATGTCGTGGTGAATATCCTACCCCCTAGTATAAAGAGGCCTCTGAGTATTATAATACTCAATTAGGTTACGAACTCTTTATACGCGCAAGTACAGGTAGATGAATGTCTTGCATGAATTTACAGTTCTGAAAATTACTAAATAACTGTGCATAGTTACATCCAGTGGTATAAAAATACTTTTTTTTTTTTTGAACCATTTAACTGTTTTCCATAAAGAGGGATAGCTAGTAATAGCTGATCCTCATTTCACATATTTGACCCGCCATTTCCCCAAACAATGGAGTAGCTAACATGCCATCTGTAGACCAGCACACGTCACTGCTACGTAAGTACTAAATGTCTCCTTCATAATCGTACAACAAATCTTACAGATTTTCTACAGTAATATCGGAAGCCTGTACACATCATACCCAAGCTAATTTATTTGCTACATTACGGGGATAAGCCATGGTTAACATTGAAGTTTAACAATTTCAAATGTGCTGTTCATTTAGCTCTTGATAGCTATAAGAAATCACTCTGAACACAAAGAGATTATATATAACTAAAATACAGAGCGAAAACAGCTGCATAAGGTTACTAGAAACCTTGGTTGAGAAACACTGTAATAACAGATGCTGACAGAGAGTTTTCTTTCCAGTGTGTGAGTGTGTAACGCAATATATTCTCGTATGATTATCGCTTGGTATAGCATAAATAAACTAAACTTGAACCGGAGAAGTTGCTTGCGTAGCTATACATACATACATTGGCTCGTATACACACAAAACAAAATGATTAAAATATTAGGCGCGTTCGGCACAAAGAATGGCTTTTGCTACAGTGAAACAATGTAGTGAAATTTCAACAATTTATTAATGTAGTCTCTACTTTGTTACTCTAGATTTATACTGCCTTTAATGAGTTTTAAACCAGTTTTTGTTTTGTTTAAATAACTTAATAAATACGGAAGATACGGAATTGTATTTATGATGCATTTTTACAGCATTTAACAATTTAAATGTCCTGTTCTGTTTATTGGGTATCCGTTTCCGGCCCCTGAAGGGTTTAAATGGCCATTGGCGAAGCGGTTAAAAAAATGTGAACTCTGTTTTCTAAGAACCCTTGAAGACATGATACTACAACAAGGCTGTAAACATGTTTTTTGAAGTGACATGATCTTGATGAAGCATATTATGTCATTCAATCTGTAATTGTAACTTACAGTAATGCAGGGTTATTCCTGAGTCCATGACACATTTTGAAAATTCATAACTACTAAACTACCCAACAGATAACGAAAATTTTTATACGAAAATAAAGAGGAACTCTCCAGGTTTTGTTATATAATTTACAAGTGCTCAATGTGTCCAGCCTTGCTGATATGGCAGATATCACTGCAGTAATCCATCTCTCCCCATACACACTCCAGCATGTCATGACTGACCATAGCCATGGCAGCTGTAATCCGGTGGCGAAGTTCCTGAAGGTTAGCAGGGAATGGAAGCACAAACATTGTACTTCACAAAGCCCTATAAGAAAAAGTTACTGCAGTTAAATCCAGTGATTGTGGTGGCCATTTCATGAATGCATTATCTTCCTATCCAGTTCGTCTGATCCATCTGTGCAGTAAATGTTGGTAGGCAGGTAGGCTTGTACGTCTTTGTGATAGTGACAGGGGCATCCATCTTGCCAGGTTTTCAGCGTGTCTAAGTAAACCATCCCACTGATTTAAGTTAATTGATGGAATTACGATGGTTTCTCAGGATTGCAGCCAAGTGATGTTTTCTTCTTCTTCCCAAGTGGTTTACCGGGATAAACACGAGTCAGTTGGAGAATTTAATGTCATATTGGCCATAGTAGCTCAAGGGTTAGAGTGGCTGGAGTGAGTGTGTGGTGTTTTAGGGCCCGTCGACGAGACATTGAGTGGCTGGATGGCAACCAGAAGATCCATGGTTCAAATCCTGGCTATGGCATTGAATTTTTCAGTCTGACTCTATCTTTCCATAACTATGATGATCTATTGCTTACTTATTTTTTTTTTTAAACTTTAAAATGTTTCACGGACTTATGAATAACGCTGTATAATTTAATGCTTTGTGATGAAAATCTGCCCACTAAGCTATAAAAACATGTTCCATACATTTTGAAATATATTGTACTAAACTGATAACACTTACTGTAATGAATGCAGCTGTTACAGCCTCTTTGGCAACTTGGGTCACTTCCCCTGACTGCTGCATGTAGTTATGCAATTGTGAAATGTCTTCAATTCGATGTTCTAGGAACCTCCATGTTTGTTTGAAGTCTTCTGATTTGTCCTGGATAAGATATAATTCAGTAGTTTTGTACAGCCCTGCCAGTGCCAATCGGCGAGTGTACCAATTAAACTGTAATACAAAATATTACCAATTATTTTATGGTTATCAATAGGGTACAGATATTAGGCATTTATATCAATCAAAATGGGGAATTAGAGCCATTCTGTGATGTTTTGTTAAAGGTTAACAACTAATGAGTTGTTATGCCTTGTTAAGCATTGTAGAACTTCCTAAAAAACAAACTTTTGTTAAGAATAAAGATTTGGTTGTTAAATGTAACAATATCCCAAGATACTGCTAGTACTTGTTACACAGCAGGTTCACATAGACATTTTAATGTTGCTGCAACAGGAAAAACATGAAATGCTTATTTATTTATTGTAGTTTACAAAACAAATGCTACAAATTATATATGGGTTCCATTTGATAGCACTGATAAATGATCCTCCCAAAATAACTTATAAAGATGAATCTGAATAGCAAAATATTGCTTGTGTAAGGTTGTATTGTAACAAAAAGTAACACTTATTAATTTAAAACTTTGGTTCTAAATAGAGATTAATGCTGCACTAATCTGCATGAACATATTTGCTTCATTAGGAACTCAGCAATTCTGAGAACTGTATGATATTGTAATAATATGTTTTTCTTCCCAGAATTGTTTTAACTAAATTTCCAATCTGCTAACAGAAGTGGCAGGCAAAAATCCATTTACTAGCTTCTCATAATATTACTGATGTTGCTGGTTCGATTGTAAAGTGATAATTTGTGCATGAAAAATAGTCCAAAATAAATGCTATCAGCAGCAACATTCTGCGGATAATAGAACTGACATTAACACTTCTTCCACTTAATGAATGTGTAAAATAATACTGATATTATCAGATACCAATTGTAATTTTTGTTCAGGGGTTACAAGAACGTTACTACAGAACTGAACTAAAGCTAAACATTGCCAAATATAAGGGGTGCTCAAAAAGAAATGAGCTGGAGTCTGGTATGCACAAACCTGTAACAGGATGGTAATATCGTGACGTATGTAACGAACTGCTGCTCCGACCAGAGCATAGAAGTTCACAGACCGTTGCTAGAGGGCATGCGTGTACATCACATGACTGTACAAATCTAGCAGCAGCATGCATCAATCGTCCAATGCTGCCAGTCGCATTGCAAACAGTGAAATGGAGATGTCAAAAGAAGAGCAAAGAGGTGTTTTCCTTTTTCTAACAGCAGAAGGAGTAGGGGGAATATCACAAGTGTACGGCAAACACTGCAAGTCTCTTGCACAGGTCAAGGCGTGGCACAAGCGCTTCATGGGAAGATGGGTGTCGTTAGCTGATGATGCAGTCTGAAGCACCACACTGCATTACCGAAGACATCGTCCAGCTGGTTTACGGACTCATTACCCAGGAGTGCCAAATGACCGTGAAAGCCATGGCTGCTGAGGTCGGATTGAGCGTCGGAAGTGTTCACACCATCATGAAGGAACGACTGCTCTTGCGTAAAGTGTGTACCCAATGGGTGCTCCTCAGTCTTCAACCACACCAGGAAACATGTCAAATGGCCCACTGTGTTGGTCATCTGCAGCGCTATGCTAGGGAAGGGAATGAGTTCCTGGCACAAGTGGTAGCTGGAGATGAGTCATGGTGTCATCACTTCGAACCAGAATCAAAACGACAAAGTCTCCAGTGGAAGCATCCAAGGTCAACACCATAAAAAAGCCAAGGTCATCCACACAAGTGTAGGAAAGGTTATGCTGAAGTTCTTCTTTGACCAAGATGGCCTCCTTCTGATACACTTCCTGCAGCACGGGACAACAGTGAATGCCCAGCGTTACTCGCAATCCTTGACCAACCTTCACAAAGAGATCAAATCAAGGCAATCTCACCTGTGGAGTCATTCTACTCCACGACAATGCAAAGTCTCATATGGCCAACACAGTCGCGGCACTCCTGCAGAAATTCAAATGGGAGGTTTTTTACCACTCTCCATACAGTCCAGACCTCTCTCCCTGTGATTATGCCAGTTTTTGTCCCCTTAAAAAGACTCTGAGGGGCAAACGATTCACCTCAGACAACGTCCAGCTGTACGTGCAGAACTGACTCACATCACAGCCCCAGGACTTTAATGAGACAGCCATTCAGCGCCTTGTGTCACAGTGGAACAAGTGTCTCAACAGTAAGGGCCAATACTTTTAACATACAGGTACTGATACAATTTTGAGTCGAACTAATACTCAATGCTCCATTTATTGCTAGTATTTACCTAGAACGCGTTTCGTTAGGATCTTCCTAACATCATCAGCTGTTGTCGACTAATGGATGCCGGTTCAGTGAACTCCTCGGAGGTGATAGGTGCGTCTCTGTCGGCATCTTGATCAACTTGAAATCTGGGTTGTCTTCAAAGGTAGTATCGAAATTAAACAATTTACTTTCATATTTCTTTATAAAGATTTTTTTCCCACGTGGTTAATGCAGCTGGACCTTGGACACTTTTTAGTAAGTGAATTTCTCGTTCTATGTCATGATTTTCCTTCCAAAAATGGTACGCTACCGCCGATTTACCTATTTCTTTATTCTTGATGTTCCTAAAGTGCTCTTTAAGCCTAATGTTCACGTTCCTTTTTGTTTTTCCAATGTAGAATTTGTCACAGTCCTTGCAATTTATCCGGTACACTCCTGATTTTTTGCCTGTGGGTATCTCCTTTGTATTATGTGATTTCAAAAGGTGTTGTACACTAAATTTGTTCTGTGGGGCCAAAGTAATATTGTGTTCTTTGAAGACTTTTTGGAAAAGGTGTGTAGCTCTGGGATGATACGTAAATTTTCTGTATGAGGTTTCATTGCTAATTGGGGAGAGAGTAGTTACTTGTTTGCATCTTAGTTGTCTTTTGAAACCTCATACAGATATCTTTCATTTTCTGTGGCTATTGCTATTGCTTTCATTTCATCTGGTAAATTGTTTTGCTTATGTATTGTATATAACAGGTCATTCTTATAATACAAAAGTGAATCGAGAATATATTGACACATTGCTTCACTCACACTGTTTATTCACAGGACATGTTTCAAGAGCTCTTGCTCCTATCCTCAGCTGATACTCGATTAGTGTAAGTTGTAGTGGTTTCTTCTTTCTCCGTATTGTCAATAGATGGCGTGATGTACTTGTCAAAGATGCCGGTGGTGGAGTTTCAAAATTCATGACTCTATGACGATTTTTGTTAATGAAGATTTTTTCCCATACGGAAAGGTCTATGGGGTGATTAACGTATTTTATTAGAGATGTTTCCAAATTGATGTCATGTCTAGTATTCAAAAAATGAAAAGCCACTGCTGATTTTTCTGTTTCATCATTTTTAATGTTTCTTATATGTTCTTTAGTTCTGATGTTAATATTTCTTTTTGTTTTTCCTATATAAATTTTAGGGCAAGTTTCACATTTGATCTCATAGATTCCTGGTTTTTCTTTGGTAGTGATTGAATTTTTGGGAGGGCCTTTTAACAAATTTCTGATGTTAAACCTATTTTGAGGTGCAAGAGTTATGTTGTGTTTTGAGAAGATTTTTTGGAATTTGTTATTGGCTGATGGTTGGAAGGTGAATTTTTTAAAAAGTTTTTTCTCTTTTTCTCCTGTAGGTTCTAGGGTGGTGGTTTCTTTTATTTTCTTAGCTTTGTTGAGTCTGTTAACTGTTTTGTCTACTAAATTTGGGTTGAAACCGTTGCATATAGCTACTTTTTTATGTGTAGGTATTCTTCTTGATAATCTTCTCTGTTTAGTGGAAAGTTGATCATCTGAAAGATTAAACTGTTGAAAATGGCATGTTGGTGTTGTTTTGGGTTGAAACTGTTGTTCTTAATGTAATTATCTGTGTGTGTCGGTTTCCTGTAGATACCAAAAGTGAGTTTGTTGTTCATTTTTTTGATCTTGATGTCCAAAAAGGGGAGCACACCATCCTCTTCTGTTTCCAATGTAAATTTTATAGCTGGATTTTGTATATTCAAAAGTCTAAGACCATCTTGTATGAGTTTTTTAGGTACTATTGCAAAAATGTCGTCAACATAGCGATACCACACTTTGAAATAATTTGGAAAAGTTTTTGTGATATGTGTTTCAAAAGCACTCATAAATAAATCTGCCAAGAAGGGAGACAATGGGTTGCCCATAGCTAGGCCCGTTTTTTGTTTATAGATCTGTCCATTAAAGCTGAAAAAATTTTGATTGATACAAATTTCTGTAAGTTGTGAAAGTTCTTCTATTTCTTCTGGTGTTATTCTTATAATGTATGTCAATATATTCTGTTAGACTTGTTTCCTCTATTGTTATTATGTTCTTGTGTTTTGAGTTATTGATGTATGTTCTGAAGCTTGTTTGGCTTTTTATATTGCTTATATTATCTGCTGTGTGATATCACTTGTGTCTATTTCTGTTAACTTGCAGTTTTTGTGCTAGGGTAATTGCCTTTAGTTCATGTTCCAGTTCTATGGCCATATTTTTTGTGAAACTCTGTAGTATGACAATTGGTGTTGTTTTCACAGCTCCTGTTATTATTCTTAGTGAATTATTTTGTGAGGTTTCTATTTTCCTTTTGAGTTTCTTGCTTACTGTTGCCAGCAGTTCTCCAAATAGTAAGTTGGGTTTTACGTATGTTTTATACGTGTTATTAAGGAGGTCCATATTTCTGCCCCATTTTTTTCCTGTTAGGCATTTTAAGATGTTGTTCTTTTTGCTGATCTTATTTGTTACATTGTTTACATGTTCTTTCATTGATAGTTTCCGGTCTAGTTCTATTCCTAGATATGTTGTTGTGGATGCTTCTTGTAAATTTTTGTTATTGATTTGCAGACATATATTTTCTGTTTTGTGTTGCATTGTGAACAATTGATACTGTTTTTTTTTTCTGTTTATCTCCATATTGTTATGGTTAGTCCATTGTTCCAGTATCATAATTGGGGAACAACATAGTCCGCCTCCACGTGGTGTTCCCTGGATACCGCTAAATGGACTACAATGCAGGCATGCTTTCCAATACAAGAAGATAAGTTAGCAGTAGCATTTCATTTTTGGAATGAAAATCATGACATTGATCCAAATCCAAAATTATTAAAAGGAGTGATAAACCAAAATAAATTAACATGGGAGAACATATTCATATGGAAAAACAAGGATTGCATAATGAACTTTGAAATTCCACCAGTAGATAATTTGACAGAGAAGTTCATAGTTCCACCACCAGAGAGAGAGAGCAGACAACAACAGATGCCAGTTGGAAAGAGACAATTAATTTGAAAGAAGTATCAACTTGGTTTCAAAATAACAAATTAGTTATAAATAAGGATAAGAGTCAGGCATTGGGTTTTCATAATAAAATCAATAAGGCAGTTAATTTACCTGAAATTATAATGGATGAAAATGAAATTAAATATACAGGAAAGACAAAATTTTTAGGAGTTTGGATGGACGACAGTCTAAATTGGAATATTCATATTGAAAGTCTAATGAAGAAATTAAGTAGCATTTGTTTCCAAATATCAATTTTGAAGCACAGTGTAAATTTGAATACATTAAGAATATCCTATTTTGCAAATTTTCAATCGTTAATTTCTTATGTATAACAGTATGGGGAAATAGTAGTAGCATTATCAAAGTATTTAGAATCCAAAAATGGGTAATTAGAATTATCATGAATTTAAAGAGAACAGATAGTTGTAAGCGATGGTTAAAAAAATTAGGCATATTGTCGTTACCAAGCATTTACCTTTTAGAAATAATAGTACAGGTTAAAACGAACTTAGATAAATTTCAAAAAAGCAATGATATTCATGACCATAACACGAGAAATAGTTCAAACTTACATGTCACCTATCATAAAAAGAAAATGTATGAGCACAGTTTTAAATTCAACGGAATTCATATCTACAATAAACTGCCAACTGAAATAAAAAACATTGAGTCCTTCACAAAGTTTAAAAACACATCAAAGAAGTATTTGTTACAAAGGTGTTACTACTCAGTAGAAGAGTATTTAAATGACAAAGGGTAGGAATAAAAGGAATGTAAATTTTAATTATTAATTTGGTTATTATGCTTAACAACTTATTGTAATTCTTGTTTTTTGTTACTATTTTTGGTGTAGTTAGTAATTTGACAATTCCACATCATAAGTTGTATGATTTACGGATGCAATAAATGAATATGAATAAGAGATTGAAGATGGAGACAATGGCCTTTGAAACTAGTCTCTCATTAATATGAAAAAGTGATGAGTATCAATAAACCAACTACAAATAGTTTTTGCAATTAATTTTGACTTCACTGTTATTAAATTCCTCCAAACACATATAATCAATTCTGTCTTTAAATTTATTTCATTTTTAGAGTTTGGTAGTACTGGCAGGAATGTGATGACTGTTATGTTTGACAACAACAAGATTGAATGCGACTGAAGATGTAAACAAGTGTTTATGATATGTGTGTTTGGAGGAATTTAGTAATAGTGATGTCAAAATTAATCGTAGAAACTATTTGTAGTCGGTTTACTGACCTTCCTGACTTAATTTAAGTGACAAATGTCAATAAACCAACTACAAATAGTTTTTACGATTAAGTGTTTACGAAATTGCAATCTCACAATTTCTTTAAAGATAAATGAAGTTTTTGTTACAAATAATTTTATTTGTGTAGTATTGTCAAACAATATTTGTACTTGTGCTTTAAGCTACATGTTAAATCTGCATGAGAACTGCTCTCTTTATAAAATACAAATGGAAGCCAAAAACCTTACAGAAAATTAAGCAACTAAGAATTGAGATAAGTTAGTAAAATTTGCATTAACATAGAATTCCAACTTTGTGCTGATATATCATTTATCTGTCTTTCCTAACCTAAGACAGAAACTCATTTTAGACAGACACATACGTTAAAATAGGGCAATTCAATTGGGACACCCGTATTTCTATGAAAGTGCTACTTACATCAACTGATCTGTCACCAGCGTAGTAGGAGATATCATCCACTAGGGTGAGCAAGTTTGCTAGTGCTGCAGGAACATTTTGTGGCAGTGACATAATGGCAAGAGCTTGTGGCCACTTGTTCACATATGGTGTAATCATACGTAAACGCTGCTCAACAGCATTTTGGATAAATACCATTGGTTTCTTGTGCCTGAAAATAAGCAAACACCAGTCACTGTAAATCAAACAGACCGAGACACAGCACTACAATATTTAACAGATATTTAAATATGATAGTTGAGTCAATTATAAAATTATAATTGTAAGAGTCAATTGGAGAATTTAGTGTCAGGACGGCACGTTGGCCATGGTAGCTCAATGGGTAAGAGTGACTGGATGGAAACTAGGAGATTTGTGGTTCAAATTCTGGCCATGGCATTGAGTTTTTCAGGTTGACTCTATGATAGTTGAAGCTTTTTAAAAAGTCCCCCATTCCACATTTGACCTGTACATACAGTACTCTTAGCAAAAACAACCGTCATCCAGTATTTTCATGCCTTTATCTATTGCATTGTTAACAAATATAAACAAACAAGAAACAGTAAAATACATTCTATGCAGTACAATAATATATAATGTTACAAATTTCATTTATCTTATCAAGAAAATTATTCAGAACTGGTTTCACAAATTGATTATTTGCATTGTCAGTAAACAGGTTGTATAGTTAGTTAGTTTTTATTCATCCTTTTGATCATATTACATGATATAGGACACGTCAAGTACTTAAACTAAAAATTATACAATATACATATATACAACACAAGTTTGGAATGAAAATTCAACTGTATGTACAGTATAATGATAATGATGATAATGATGATGATGATGATGATGATGATGATGATGATGATGATGATGATGATGATGATGATGATGATGATGATGATAATAATAATAATAATAATAATAATAATAATAATAATAATAATAATAATAATAATAATAATAATAATAATAATAATAATAACAGTTCACTTGTAGTTAACATATTCAAACAATTCACCTATACTATAAAACATTAACATCATTAACATTAACAAAATCAATTGTCAAAGTAATCATAATATTCTTTTATGCTATAAAAACAATGGAGTGAAAGAAGTTTTTTGAGACATTCTAAATCGATGCAGTGCAGGTATTTGCTTCAGATAATTGGGTAATTTATTATAAAGCTGGAGGCCAGTATATACAAAACTTTTTTCAAAAGAACTAGAGCTATGTGTGATTACATGAAGGTTATCTTTTCTTCTGGTATCATGAGAATGTATCTGTGAGTTTGTTGTGTACATACTGAGATTATTTTTTATGTAGCATAATGTTTCATATATGTAAATACAGGGGAGGGGCAATATATTTAATTCCTTAAATAGTGGCCTACAACTGGTTCTTTTATTAACATGTAGTATTATCCTAATTGCCCGTTTTTGCATTTTAAAAATAGATTTTGCTCCTGTTGAATTACCCCAAAATAATATTCCAAAGTTATGTTATATTACACAAATATAAATATTTGTTATTAAGGCTTCACTTATCTTAAGAAATTGGTGTTAAAACTTCTTTCTAATGGAGATCGATTTCACAAATAAATTGCTTGCATCCTCAGTCCACAAAAACAACCAAACTCCGAGTTGTTTGTGAAATCGATCTCCATTAGAAAGAAGTATTAACACCAATTTCTTAAGATAAGTGAAGCCTTAGTAGCAAATATTTATATTTGTGTAATATTTATTGCTTCACTGTAGCTAGCTTCATTTTCTACGTAATCAAGGTTGTATATTATCGAGATTCAACTGTATTGGAACACCACAGTGAAGCGAAAAATTATTAAATTTTAGATGAGTCGCGTTTTTTACACATCTGCTTCACTTTCGTACCTATTTTGAGGACATGTTTCGCAAATCTTCGCTTGCATCTACGGCTCTTGTGCCGTAATTAACCTCTCTAAGCAAAATTTTAACAAGGAAGAAATAGATGTACTTAACCAAGGCCTAAAAACATGTATAACATACTCCAGCAACCCGGATGAATTCATTGCAGACATAGAATTAGCAGTAGAAGGCTTGGAAACCATGGACAAAAATATAATTAGGAAAAAATCAGCTCCTATATTGGAAAACTTAATAAATAAAAAGCCAATAAAACATTTGAAACAAATTCAGATAATTAAATCTTTAAGGAAAAAGGATGTAATCTTCTCAAGGGCTGATAAAGGAAACAAAATAGTAATCTTAGATACAGCTACATACAAAGAAAAAATGTTAGAGTTACTACAAAAAAAAGAATTCCAGGAAATAGATTCTAATCCACTCAACCGATGCATAAAAGATGTACAAAAAACCATCATTAATAGTAAAATTTTAACAACTACAGAACAAAAAACTATCAAACCAGACAACCCTACCCTTGCAAGAATATATGGTTTGCCTAAAATACACAAACCCAACATACCCATGAGACCCATTGTAAATAATATAAACACTCCTACTTACCTTCTGGCAAAATGGCTAACCAAAAAATTTCAGTCCTTTCCACAATTCCATACTCAAAGTATAAAAAACTCTTTAGACCTGGTAGAAAAAATTCAAAATCTTAAACTTAAACCTCATGACACTTTAGTATCCTTTGATGTCCGCTCCCTCTTCCCTAGCATTCCATTAGACAAACTTTTGATTCAACTGAAAAAATGGCTAAATTCTATAAACCTGGATGCCAATGCAATAGAAGAATATGTGGCAATGACTGAATTATGTATACATCAAAATTATTTTGTCTTCGATGGAAAATATTATAAACAAATTTCAGGACTAGCTATGGGAAGCCCATTATCACCATTTTTGGCCAATCTATACATGAGCTTTTTCGAAACACATATTACTAAAGCCTTCCCTCATATGTTTAAAACATGGTACAGATACGTAGACGACATCTTTGCAATAGTGCCCTACAAACTAATAGATGATGCTTTGAAACTACTCAACCTGCAAGAACCCAGCATACAATTCACAGTAGAAACTGAAGAGGACTGTACTCTACCTTTTTTAGACCTTAAAATCAAAAAAGGCAATGAAAAACTAGAATTTGGCATTCATAGAAAAGCAACACACACAGATAATTACATCAAAGCAAATAGTTTCAACCCAATTCCACACAAACATGCAACCATCAACAGTCTAACACACAGATTAGTAAATCTACCTCTCAGCCAACAAGAATATCAAAACGAATACCATCAAATCTTAAAAACTGCAATCAAAAATGGATATGGAAAAAACCTTGTAGATAAAAAACTAAAATTATTCAAACTTCAAAAGAAATTAAAACATATCACAGCTCTCACACCAATAAAACAAGAAACTAGATTTGCTAAATTTACTTACCACCCCTGGGCCACAAAAAAGTTCCAAAAAATATTCAAGAAATACAATATAACATTGGCACCAAAAAACAATTACAACATTAAAAACCTACTTCACAGTAATAATACTGATAAGATAAAACCAGAGGAAAAGTCAGGCATTTACAAAATTAAGTGTAAAGACTGTGAAAAAATTTACATAGGAAGGACAAAAAGGAACATAGGCACCAGAAAGAAAGAACACTTCAGGCACTTAAGATACAAAAATATTGATAAGTCCGCAATAGCAGCTCATTTCTGGTCTGAAAATCATGAAATTGAAGATAGCACAAAATTACTAAAATACGTACAAAAACATAGTGAACTCGTCATATGGGAGAGGATATACATAGAAAAACATAAAAACCAACTAATGAACTTTGAAATCCCGCTAGAAGAGAATCCCACATTTCAGTTCATCACTAAATCAACAGATGGCAGCAACAACCCCAGAATTACCCACACCGCTGGATCTAGCGTCAGTCGCACAAGAGCCGTAGATGCAAGCGAAGATTTGCGAAACATGTCCTCAAAATAGGTACGAAAGTGAAGCAGATGTGTAAAAAAACGCGACTCATCTAAAATTTAATAAGGTTGTATATGTTGTCATTGTTATTGCCATTAGATGACAGATTACTTTTATATCTGTTACCAACCTCTGAAAGTAAAACAAATTTATTGACAGAATTGATTGGCATTATTTCAGAATTCATCACACGATTTCTATTTTTTAAAATAAAGATTTTCTCCCAAATAATTCATTCATTCATTCATTCTTTATTCATTCTTTTAAAACATATACATGTTTTTGGACACGTCATGGTTACAAAGTATATGTACAAAACAAAGAGATAAAATGGTACAAGTATTAAATCTATTGGACCATTTAATTGTTTTAATAATTTAACTTCTGGATTTATTTCATGGTTAAATGACACAGCTGATTTATCAGTCTGTTTATACCTAATGTTTCTATAATGTTCCTTCATTCTGGTTCCTAAATTATGTTTGGTCCTTCCCATGTAAACCTGCTCACAATCTAAACAATTAAACTGTTAAATGCCAGATTTTTTATTTCTGGAAATTTTATCTTTTTTTTTAGAACAAATACCTAAGGGCAGTAATGATGACATAAGAAGAGTCACTTTTCATGAGAATACAAGTTGTGAGGAGGTGACTATGATATATTACAGATCTTTGAACTATAGCAACACTTAAATTTATATTAGCAAATATTACAAAATTTAAGTAAGCGTATAGTCTTCCAGTGGATTCCTGCATCCTGTGGATTGAGTGACAAGGAGAAGGCAGACATCGTAGGAACCAAAATTCAAAACAAGATACAAAGTACCACTGGAATCAGTTAAACATATCATCAAAAAGAAAATGAATAATGATTATAAAACTACATTAACCACAAATATATCAAATTCCAAAGGAGAAAAATTCTTAAAACACTTAAAACTAGCTCGAAATAAAATGTATCAAAATATTTCGTAAGATATGGTGTGCAATGAACCTGAAGAAGAAAGATCATTTCTTATGGAAAAATTCTTGAATTGTGAACTGCCATACTAGGAATTATTACATTTTCATTCATGTCACTAACCAATTCTAATTCAGTCTGATTTGTTTGATACTGTCGCAAACCCATTGTTGCGACAATGTGCGGCCAGCACGCACAAAGAGACAGATAGTGTAGCCCAGAGATAAAAGCTTGCCGAAACAGATAGAGATAGATAACTGGAAGGTTTGTCCTTCTAATGCCGTCTTGATTGATAGAGAACATTCCACAAACGTCTGGAACTATGAAAGGATGTGTAAAAATGAAGCCGTGGTTAGTTGAGTAGTCAGTCGTAATTAGAGTCGTAATCCGAACTGATATCATGTGCCTGCAGCTGTGTTTCGAAAGTGAACTCTTATTTACATGTGCAGAAGTGACAAGAGACTGAGTTGGTTTATGTTACGTCATTTTGCTGCCAAAGGTGTACAAAGTGTATTTCTACGGAAATAAAGAACATTTTGAATTTCTGCAAACTAGACTTTTAATTCTACGAACCCACAAAGTCACAGTACATTATGCCATGTCTTTGCTTCAATCTATCAAGTCAACTATTGGAAACAAAAATGCATATGTTCAAGTTGCCTGCAATTTCTTGTGTTTTTACTATGTAGTACAATTGGGCCCTTAATCATATTGAAGCATCACAAGATTGTTAAATCCTTTCAATAAATCTTTCTTCAATGTTATCATGTTTAACGGTTTTTACTTTCTTCCATTTACAACCAAAATTTGCTGTATCCCTATTTTTGTTCTATGTGGTGGACTGTGGTTTGGCAAAATCCTTTTGATTTAGCATAGAATTTGCATCATACTTCTCCAGAACTTTTAATTTCTCAGTTACAGAGAAACATTTACCCTTTGTCACTTTGTGGCTGCACTGCAACTCGCTATATAATACACTACATTCAAAGAACGCGCACACATGCACACGCACGCACGCACGCCTCTCCCTCCCACCCACCCACCCACCCAACACCCACACACACACACACACACACACACACACACACACACAAATAGCAAGGCTTTTGAAAACCTTTTATTGAAATGCTATTGTTAAATGCCCAATGGTACAGACCAGAATGACTGCTCAGTAGTCACAAATATTTTCTCATGATACATTACACATTTCTCAAAATATGTATACACCTATATGCAATATGTATTTTTACTAATTTTTTTATCCAAAAACCAACACTAATGGAACATCTAGAGACTTTACAGATACAGCGTAACAAATGGAATAGCATTACAATCAGGAACATAATCACAAGGTTAAGTCTTATGACTATTACATCTAGTAGAGAATCAATCAATGAGGAAGTGCTACTACTGGCATGTCAGTAATTACAGCTTGACTCATGTCTGCTCAAGACTAAGATACAATTACAGGACGACCTTGATTCAATTAACATTTCCTGCTCCTAGATGGGTCTGCCTGCACATACGTCATGGGAGGGCAAGGCTGAGAGATACTCACATCTGATTTTAATAAGCTTCACTGGAGGGGAGATACATATATGATAATTAAATGGTCAACATGAGCAAAGTTGCTGTTAAACCATAGAACAGAATGAAAGTGAGAGAATAATATTAGAGGGAAAAATCCATAAAAATATCAGCTCAAGAAAATCTCTTCAAAAGTGTGTCATGGTTTAAAACCATTTGTCTCATATTTTACAATAAAGAATTTTGAAATTCAAATTTTACTTCCCTCAAAATCTAAATTCTACAAGGTAATTATGATCATATAAATTTAGAGAAATGGTTTAATATTATAGGCACAAGAGTAAAACAAGTCAAGCAACAGCAACTTAAACAAATGAGTAGTAGAGAAAGTTCTTAACAAATGTAAATATAAATATTAAAAGCAGAAGCAGTGAAGTATTCTTCATTTTTGAGTGAAGTTTGAGTGCAAATTCAAAAATGTAAATAATTTTAACTTTTAAAATTTGTATTACACGCTTATATTTTCATGCTAGAGAACTATTATTTTTTAATATAACATATTTGTAACAGTTCCTTTTTACTTTTTACCACATATTTACAGAAATGAAAGGAAGTGTTGCATTCCACCCCAAAAATTTGATGCCCAGATGTACTTTTTGAGGTTCCCTGAATAACAACAATAATAAGTAATAATAATAATAATAATAATAATAATAATAATAATAATAATAATAATAATAATAATAATAATAATAATAATAATAGTAATAATAGTAATAATAGTAATAATAGTAATAATAGTAATAATAGTAATAATAGTAATAATAGTAATAATAATAATAATAATAATAATAATAATAATAATAATAATAATAATAATAATAATAATAATAATAATAATAATAATAATAATAATAATAATAATAATAATAATAATAATAATAATAATAATAATAATAATAATAATAATAATAATAATAATAATAATAATAATAATAATAATAATAATAATAATAATAATAATAATAATAATAATAATAATAATAATAATAATAATAATAATAATAATAATAATAATAATAATAATAATAATAATAATAATAATAATAATAATAATAATAATAATAATAATAATAATAATAATAATAATGTATATTTGTAAAGGCAGATTATTTACATTCATTAACTAGAAAGTCCTGAACTGAGTAAAAGCAGATGTGTCTTTAATGAACGTTTGAATGCATTTTCCTGTTTTATTTCCTTTAAACATTTTGGAAGAGACTTGTATATCTTTATACCAAAGTGCAATATACTATTACACAAATAAAAATATTTGCCACTTAGGTTCAGATTCAGATTCAGATTTATTCTGCCATTTGCAACATGTTTTACAAAGCATCGTCAAAAGTAGCACTACAATTACATTTTTACAGTTCAATAATAATAATAAAACAAATAAATCTATTTACAGATTATTAGCAATTCTAGATATACACAATAGATTGATAACAAAATTTAATAAACTAAGTCTAAGTCTCTCTTCCCTTTTTGTATTCCTCAATTGAGTAGAAAGCGTGTTTCACTAGGTAAGTCTTTATTGCGTAAATTTTCTTCACTTCTTCATTTATTGCCTTGATAGAGTGAGGTAAATGATTATATAAATTTTTTGCAGTACTTTCAATACATTTGGCAGCTAATGTTCCCCTGAACCCATTTCTAAAGTAGTTCTGTTTTGTTCTTGTATTATATTCATGAATGTTTCTATTTTTTCCTTCTATGTGGTTTCTTATTACATGTTTGAGACATTCAAATATGTATAAAGAGGGTAATGTGAGTATTTTAAGTTTTTTAAAGCTACTTTTACATGATTGTCTCCTAGGGATTTTTTCCATTATTCTTATTGCTCTCTTTTGTTGCCTAAATGTTTTTAACATATTTTTCTTACCTGCTGCCCCCCATAAAATGACCCCATAACTTAGGTGTGCATGTATAAATGCATAATAAACCTTCAGTGCACTGACTTCATCCATAATTTGTGTTGTCTGTTTTAATACATATATGCCCTTGTTTATTTTCTTGTTGATCTTTTCTATATGTTTGTGCCATTTTAAACTACTGTCTATAACTAATCCTAAAAAGTTTGTCTGTGCTACTTGGCTAATTTGCTTATTTTTTACTGTTAATGTGATGTCTGATTTTTTTCTATTACTAAGCTGAATTTGCATCCATTCGGTTTTGTTTGTGTTTAGTACCATTCCCAGTGTTTCTAAATAAGTGCTAATTGATTCTAATAAGGAGTTTGCTTTTCCCTGAACTTCTGCCTCTGTCTTACCTGTTACCACTACAGTTGTATCATCTGCATATCCAATTGCTAATCCTCCAGCATCCTGTATTATTTTAAATAGAAAATTTATATATAGGATAAACAGATATGGACCTAATTTTGACCCCTGAGGCACTCCATGTGTTACACGTTTGAATGCTGATTTAACTTTTTTTAAATTTCCTCCTGAATTGTGTATTATTTCGACACACTGCACCCTATTTTGCAGGTACGAGCTTAACCATTTTAATGGTATGCCTCTTATCCCATAGTTTTCTAATTTTGCCAAAAGATGTTTAATATTAACACAGTCGAAAGCTTTTGATAGGTCAAGCTTCACTTATCTTAACAAATTGGTGCTGATACTTCTTTTCAAATGGAAATTGATTTTGCAAACAAATTGTTTGCGTCCTCAGTCCACAGATAAATGCTGTTGTCAAGGATAATGGTTACCATGCCTTTTTTATGTATTACTATTAGTATTACTAACATCTGAAAACGAAACAAAATATGTTGGACCATTTAATTGTTTTAATAATATAACTTTGGGATTTATTTCATGGTTAAATGACCAAAAATGATCTGCTACGGCTGATTTATCTGTTTGTTTATATTTAATGTTACGAAAATGTTCTTTCTTTCTGGTTTCCAAACTACGTTTTGTCTTTCCAATATAAACCTGATCACAATCTAAACAATTAAATTGATAAATACCAGATTTTTTATTACTGGAAATTTTATCCTTTTTTAGAAAAATGTAGTCAAGTTTTAATACTATATTTATTTTGAGGAACTAAAGTTATACCAACTTCTTTAAAAAAAGTTGAAAATGTTTATTAGGATGGTAAGTAAATTTTTTAAAATTATAATCATCTTTTAGTTTTTAAGAGTAGAAATATCATTTACAGTTTTTAGATATTTAAATTTTTCAATCTTATTTTGTATAAAGACTTTATTAAAACCATTAATTAAAGCAGTATTAATAATATGTTTATATTCTTTGTTAAATTCTTCTTTATTCAGGGGTATATTTATTAATCTATAAATCAAACTATTAAAAACAGCAAATTTATGTGAAAAAGGGTTAAAACTTTTATTTTTTATGTAATTATCAATATGAGTAGATTTCCTATAAATACCAAAGTTTAATTTATTATTATTTCTTATTATCTTTAGATCTAGAAAAGGAAGAAATCCATTAATTTCAGTTTATAATGTGAATTTTATAGCTTTATCTTGTAAATTTAGTAATTTTAAAGCATCGTTAATTTGTTTTTCAGGAACAATGCAAAAATATCAACATATCTATACCATATATATCGAGATTTAACTGTATTGGAACACCACAGTGAAGCGAAATAATTATTAATTTTTAGATGAGTCGTATTTATTACCCACACCACTGGATCAAGCTTTAGTCGCATAAGAGCCGAAGATGCAAATGATGATTTGCGAAACATGTCCTCAAAATAGGTACGAAAGTGAAGCAGATGTGTAATAAATATGAATCATCTAAAAATTAATAATATCTATACCATGTTTTAAAAATTAAAGGAAAAGCTTTAGTGACTTGAATTTCGAAAAAACTCATAAAAAGATCAGCAAGAAAAGGTGAAAGAGGATTACCCATTGCTAAACCAGAAGTTTGTTGAAAAAATTCACCATTAAAAGTGAAAAAAATTTTATCCAAACAAAAATCAGTAATTTAATAAATTTATTATAACAACACTGTGTTCAACACTTCCAAGAAAGGAACTGAAAAATCAGTAAGTTTAACAAAATCATCTATTAAGTCCTCATGTAAATTTATTGAATTCAACCATTTTTTAAAATAAATTGAAAGTTTTTCTCTAGGAATACTAGGAAATAAGGCAGTTACATCAAAAGAAATAAGTTTATCAATTTTAGATAATACAACACTGTCAATCTTTTTTATTAGTTCAAAAGAATTTTTAATACTTAAACTCTCAAATTTATCGAAATTACTAAATTTTTTATGTAACCATTTAGCTAAATTGTAAGTTGTAATTTCCTTAATTGTGAATTTTTTCAACACACTTCTGACTTAGCAATGGCAATGGGTAATCCTCTTTCACCTTTTCTTGCTGATCTTTTTATGAGTTTTTTCGAAATTCAAGTCACTAAAGCTTTTCCTTTAATTTTTAAAACATGGCATAGATATGTTGATGATATTTTTGCTATTGTTCCTGAAAAACAAATTAATGATGCTTTAAAATTACTAAATTTACAAGATAATGCTATAAAATTCACATTAGAAACTGAAATTAATGGATTTCTTCCTTTTCTAGATTAGAAGATAATAAGAAATAATAACAAATTAGATTTTGGTATTTATAGGAAATCTACTCATATTGATAATTACATAAAAAATAAAAGTTTTAACCATTTTTGACATAAATTTGCTGTTTTTAATGTTTTGATTTATAGATTAATAAATATAACCCTGAATAAAGAAGAATTTAATAAAGAATATAAACATATTATTAATACTGCTTTATTTAATGGTTATAATAAAGATTTTATACAAAAGAAGATTGAAAAATTTAAATATCAAAAAACTGTTAATGATATTTCTTACACTTAAAAAAATAGAAGACGATTACAAGTTTAAAAAATTTACTTACCATCCTTGGGTTAATAAACATTTTCAAAAAATGTTTAAAGAAGTTGGTATAACTTTAATTCCTCAAAATAAATATAGTATTAAAAATTTACTACATTTTTGTAAAAGGATAAAATTCCTAATAATGAAAATCTGGTATTTATCAATTTAATTGGATTGTGATCAGGTTTATATTGGAAAGACAAAACGTAATTTTGAAACCAGAAAGAAAGAAAATTTTCGCAACATTAAGTATAAACAAACAGATAAATCGGCCGTAGCAGATCATTTTTGCTCATTTAACCATGAAATAAACCCTGAAGTTAAATTATTAAAACAATTAAATGGTCTGATAGATTTAACAGTGTGGGAAAAAATATTTATTTTAAAAAATAAATATTGTGTAATGAATTTCGAAATACCAACAGTTGATTCGATTTTTAGGTTTGTTTCGTTTTCAGATGTTAGTAATACTAAAAAACATTACAAAGGCATGGTAACCATTATCCTTGACAACAGCATTTATCTGTGGACTGAGGATGCAAACCATTTGCGCAAGTGACACTCCCCAGAACATTATGCCATATCTTAGCCACAAAGTAAGCCACTATGTACAACAGGCTAGTACCTGCTGGCAAGTGACTCTCACCAGAACATTATGTCATATCTTAGCCACAAAGTAAGCCATTCTGTACAACAGGCTAGTACCTGCTGGCAAGTGACTCTCACCAGAACATTATGACATATCTTAGCCACAAAGTAAGCCACTCTGTACAACAGGCTAGTACCTGCTGGCAAGTGACTCTCACCAGAACATTATGTCATATCTTAGCCACAAAGTAAGCCATTCTGTAAAACCTGCTAGTACCCGCTGGCAAGTGACTCTCCCCAGAACATTATGTCATATCTTAGCCACAAAGTAAGCCATTCTGTACAACCTGCTAGTACCCGCTGGCAAGTGACTCTCCCCAGAACATTATGCCATATCTTAGCCACAAAGTAAGCCATTCTGTACAACCTGCTAGTACCCGCTGGCAAATGACTCTCCCCAGAACCTTATGTCATATCTTAGCCACATAGTAAGCCATTCTGTACAACCTGCTAGTACCCACTGGCAAGTGACTCTCTCCAGAATATTATGTCATATCTTTGCCACAAAGTAAGTCATTCTGTACAACCTGCTAGTACCCGCTGGCAAGTGACTCTCCCCAGAATATTATGTCATATCTTTGCCACAAAGTAAGTCATTCTGTACAACCTGCTAGTACCCACTGGCAAGTGACTCTCCCCAGAATATTATGTCATATCTTTGCCACAAAGTAAGTCATTCTGTACAACCTGCTAGTACCCACTGGGAAGTGACTCTCCCCAGAATATTATGTCATACCTTAGCCACAAAGGAAACCATTCTGTACAACCTGCTAGTACCCGCTGGCAAGTGACTCTCACCAGAACATTATGTCATATCTTTGCCACAAAGTAAGTCATTCTGTACAACCTGCTAGTACCCACTGGCAAGTCACTCTCCCCAAAATATTATGTCATATCTTAGCCACAAAGTAAGCCATTCTGTACAACCTGCTAGTACCCGCTGGCAAGTGACTCTCACCAGAACATTATGTCATATCTTTGCCACAAAGTAAGTCATTCTGTACAACCTGCTAGTACCCGCTGGCAAATGACTCTCCCCAGAATATTATGTCATATCTTTGCCACAAAGTAAGTCATTCTGTACAACCTGCTAGTACCCGCTGGCAAATGACTCTCCCCAGAACATTATGCCATATCTTAGCCACAAAGTAAGCCATTCTGTACAACCTGCTAGTACCTGCTGGCAGGTGACTCTCCCCAGAACATTATGCCATATCTTAGCCACAAAGTAAGCCATTCTGTACAACCTGCTAGTACCTGCTGGCAGGTGACTCTCCCCAGAATATTATGTCATATCTTAGTCACAAAGTAAGCCATTCTGTACAACCTGCTAGTACCCGCTGGAAAGTGACTCTCCCCAGAACATTATGTCATATCTTAGCCACAAAGTAAGCCATTCTGTAGAACCTGCTAGTACCTGCTGGCAGGTGACTCTCCCCAGAACATTATGTCATATCTTAGCCACAAAGTAAGCCATTCTGTACAACCTGCTAGTACCTGCTGGCAAGTGACTCTCACCAGAACATTATGTCATATCTTAGCCACAAAGTAAGCCATTCTGTACAACCTGCTGGTACCTGCTGGCAAGTGACTCTCACCAGAACATTATGACATATCTTAGCCACAAAGTAAGCCATTCTGTACAACCTGCTAGTACCCGCTGGCAAGTGACTCTCCCCAGGACATTATGTCATATCTTAGACACAAAGTAAGCCACTCTGTACAACAGGCTAGTACCTGCTGGCAAGTGACTCTCCCCAGGACATTATGTCATATCTTAGATACAAAGTAAGCCACGCTGTACAACAGGCTAGTACCTGCTGGCAAGTGACTCTCACCAGAACATTATGTCATATCTTAGCCACAAAGTAAGCCACTCTGTACAACAGGCTAGTACCTGCTGGCAAGTGACTCTCACCAGAACATTATGTCATATCTTAGCCACAAAGTAAGCCATTCTGTACAACCTGCTAGTACCCGCTGGCAAGTGACTCTCCCCAGAACATTATGTCATATCTCAGCCACATAGGAAGTCATTCTGTACAACCTGCTAGTACCTGCTGGCAAGTGACACTCCCCAGAACATTATGTCATATCTTAGCCACAAAGTAAGCCATTCTGTACAACCTGCTAGTACCCACTGGCAAGTGACTCTCCCCAGAATATTATGTCATTTCTTTGCCACAAAGTAAGTCATTCTGTACAACCTGCTAGTACCCGCTGGCAAGTGACTCTCCCCAGAATATTATGTCATATCTTTGCCACAAAGTAAGTCATTCTGTACAACCTGCTAGTACCCACTGGCAAGTGACTCTCCCCAGAATATTATGTCATATCTTTGCCACAAAGTAAGTCATTCTGTACAACCTGCTAGTACCCACTGGGAAGTGACTCTCCCCAGAATATTATGTCATACCTTAGCCACAAAGTAAACCATTCTGTACAACCTGCTAGTACCCGCTGGCAAGTGACTCTCACCAGAACATTATGTCATATCTTTGCCACAAAGTAAGTCATTCTGTACAACCTGCTAGTACCCACTGGCAAGTGACTCTCCCCAGAATATTATGTCATATCTTAGCCACAAAGTAAGCCATTCTGTAAAACCTGCTAGTACCCGCTGGCAAGTGACTCTCACCAGAACATTATGTCATATCTTTGCCACAAAGTAAGTCATTCTGTACAACCTGCTAGTACCCACTGGCAAATGACTCTCCCCAGAATATTATGTCATATCTTTGCCACAAAGTAAGTCATTCTGTACAACCTGCTAGTACCCGCTGGCAAATGACTCTCCCCAGAACATTATGCCATATCTTAGCCACAAAGTAAGCCATTCTGTACAACCTGCTAGTACCTGCTGGCAGGTGACTTTCCCCAGAATATTATGCCATATCTTAGCCACAAAGTAAGCCATTCTGTACAACCTGCTAGTACCTGCTGGCAGGTGACTCTCCCCAGAACATTATGTCATATCTTAGCCACAAAGTAAGCCATTCTGTACAACCTGCTAGTACCTGCTGGCAGGTGATTCTCCCCAGGACATTATGTCATATCTTAGCCACAAAGTAAGCCATTCTGTAGAACCTGCTAGTACATGCTGGCAGGTGACTCTCCCCAGAACATTATGTCATATCTTAGCCACAAAGTAAGCCACTCTGTAGAACCTGCTAGTACCTGCTGGCAGGTGAATCTCCCCAGAACATTATGTCATATCTTAGCCACAAAGTAAGCCATTCTGTAGAACCTGCTAGTACCTGCTGGCAGGTGATTCTCCCCAGGACATTATGTCATATCTTAGCCACAAAGTAAGCCATTCTGTAGAACCTGCTAGTACCTGCTGGCAGGTGACTCTCCCCAGAACATTATGTCATATCTTAGCCACAAAGTAAGCCATTCTGTAGAACCTGCTAGTACCCGCTGGCAGGTGACTCTCCCCAGAACCTTATGTCATATCTTAGCCACAAAGTAAGCCATTCTGTACAACCTGCTAGTACCCACTGGCAAATTACTCTCCCCAGAACTTTATGTCATATCTTAGACACAAAGTAAGACATTCTGTACAACCTGCTAGTACCTGCTGGCAAGTGACTCTCCCCAGGACATTGTCATATCTTAGACACAAAGTAAGCCACTCTGTACAACAGGCTAGTACCTGCTGGCAAGTGACTCTCCCCAGAACATTATGTCATATCTTAGATACAAAGTAAGCCACTCTGTACAACAGGCTAGTACCTGCTGGCAAGTGACTCTCCCCAGGACATTATGTCATATCTTAGACACAAAGTAAGCCACTCTGTACAACCTGCTAGTACCTGCTGGCAAGTGACTCTCACCAGAACACTATGTCATATCTTAGCCACAAAGTAAGCCATTCTGTACAACCTGCTAGTACCTGCTGGCAAGTGACTCTCACCAGAACATTATGTCATATCTTAGCCACAAAGTAAGCCATTCTGTACAACCTGCTAGTACCTGCTGGCAAGTGACTCTCACCAGAACATTATGACATATCTTAGCCACAAAGTAAGCCATTCTGTACAACCTGCTAGTACCCGCTGGCAAGTGACTCTCCCCAGAACATTATGTCATATCTTAGCCACATAGGAAGTCATTCTGTACAACCTGCTAGTACCTGCTGGCAAGTGACACTCCCCAGAACATTATGCCATATCTTAGCCACAAAGTAAGCCATTCTGTACATCCTGCTAGTACAGCAGTACAGTTCATGGAATGTTTTATCAGCATGTTGTACCTGCTCACACATCAGTAACTGGACAATACTACAGGTATGTCCTGAAAACATTGCAAGTTAATATTAGGCGTAAAAGACCACATTTCTGTGAAGCAGGCTGGACGCTGCACCACAATAATGCGCGGCCACATATTGTCAATGTTGTTGCTGAATATCTTGCAAAAATTAATGTGAAGTACATCCCTCACCCTCCCTATAGTCCGGATTTAGCCCCATGTGACTTATTTCTATTCCCTAACTTGAAGAAACGCCGTCGTGGGAGGCATTATCCATCATCAGAAGCAGTGGTGAAGACTGCGGAGGCGATTTTGAAGGATATCTCAAAAATAGTTTCCAGCATGTCTTTGAAGACTGGCAGAAATGCTGGGACAAGTGCATCGCATTCAGGGAAGACTATTTTGAAAAGGACCATCAAAATTATGAGGATGAGTAAAGGTAAGTTGTCACATTCTTTATTGAACAGCCCTCGTACTTAAGCTAGAAGTAAGAGCAAGTCAGGATCCATGTTTGCTACAATTTCTACCAGTCTACCATTTTCCTAGGTCGTGGCTCCTTGAACAATTTCAACTACAAATAAATGATTTATTAAGTATACATTTTACATTTATGGCTAAGTCCCACTCAATTCAAACCACCAAATATGTTTCAATACTTCTGTTTATATAAGTGACTACATAAACCATCTACCTTATTTATATTTTCAACGTGCTTATGCTCTTCTAACTTATTTGTGTAGATAACAAATAAAAAGAAATTACAATGTACACTATGGTTGTAGTACTCACTAAACAAAGGAATGCTCACAAGCAATTTATATTATTTAAGTAAAGGCTGGACTGCACTACAGTACGGAGGGGACTCGGCACAGAGCTCCAAACTTGATCTATTGTACCAATGTTTCCAAGAGGTGCATCCCAAGAGGAAGTATAAGGTGAGAGGAGATAGAAGGCGGCTATCCCAAGGAGCCATGACAGTGACGAGGGTAGATCCCTACACTTTAGCAGTTGAAAATGTCTCTGTAAGCCAGCGGCCAACATCCCACTTACTGTGGTCCTGAAATAGCCCACTAGGCCGACCCGGAGATTTTCCTACTGGAGGAGGAAGTTTTACCAGGAGTATATCATCCTACCATGCAACGCCGAAACTCCTGCCGACACTTCTACCCTGAAAGAGACCACCAGATGGGAGATGATGTGAAATGATAAAAGAGAGACAGGAAATTTGGAGGACATAATTAACCTACCCAGCGTTCATCTGGCAACCCAGGAAAACCCTAAAAAATATCATAGGTGAAGTAGGCTGGCCACAGGAATTGAACCCAGACCACCCAAATGTGGGCCACAGATGAAAGTGCCTGAGTCATCCTGGCTGGTATTTCAATATAAAGTATAATCTGTGACAATCTCTCTCCGCATTGCATTTTACGATGTACAAACTGAAAAGCAAATTTGTGCTAAATCTGATACGATAGAAAGAAAGTAATACAATTTGGTATTTAGGAGGTAGATTCTCATTAAAACATTTTATACTTTAGTCTTACTTAGCAGGATCAGCTGTGGCTTCCTCGCAGTCCTTCTCCAACATAGATACCAAGTTTTGGTTGCATGTTACATAAAAATACTGCACCAGCTCTACACCCCCTTTAGGGAATAAGCCGTGAGCCACGCCAGGATAACCCACTGCCTCTGCACCTGCAACACAAAACAAATCCTCATATTACATTCTATTTTAATATTATTTATAAGGATCATAATGAAACTTGTGACCAAACCACAGTTAAATTTCAAATTCCACTCTACAGTCTTTATATCCCATGATATAATTAGCTTCTGTCATATGACCACAAACAGTCAACTGTAAAACATGAATACGAGGTACATCCAGAAAGTAAGCTCTGTTTGGTAATAAAATTAAATTGTCTACAGATACAGAAAAATTGTTTATTGCACAAAATTCTACAACTCTTAAACTACTTTTCCACATAACTGCCGAAGTTTTGCAGGCATTTGTCATAGCGAGGCACAAGTTTTTGTATATCTTCTTCATAAAAGTTTGCCGCCTGTGTCTTCAACCAGTTGGAAACATTTTCTTTCAGCTCTTCGTCATTGTTGTAGTGTTGACTGCCAAGGAAAGATTTGAGATGCAAAAACAGATGAAAGTCGCTAGGAGTGAGGTCAGGGCTATACAGGGGTGGTCAAACACGTCCCAGCCAAAACCCTGTAGGATGTTTTTTGTCACATTTGCAGTGTGTGGTCGTGCATTGTCGTGAAGAAACACAACACCTTTTGACATCGCAAAATTGCCGATAAATTTCAATTGGTTTCACTTTCCTAGCATTCAGAAAACGAATCACAGATCTGATTTCACAAGCGGCGGGATTTTCAATCAACACTGACATTGTAAACAAGCACAACGAAGCATACGTGGCTGACAGCGATCTCACAATGGCACACGTTTCTTCTCCTTGATACAGAGCGTCTACCGTGCATGTGCGGAACTGCGATTGCAGCGCAACAGCGGAGATAAATTGAAATAGAACTTACTTTCTGGACGCCCTTTGTATATGAGCAAACCACTGGAAACTTAATCTTCTTTACCCTCAGCATAACAATGATTAGCCTCTTGCCTTTGGAAACTGCAGCTATGAAACCTGTAGTATTGTCATCTGGCCATTGTTTTAGGTTGATGTGACTAAGTGTATATGTTTCTTTGAGTAAATAATGTCTTCCCTCTGACTTACACTTTAGAATGGCTTTCAAATGGTCTTGTTCAGAACGAGTGTCATGCTTTTCTAATCAGTAGCTTTATTTGTTTTCATATTTTTCAATTTAAAACTCAGATATCTCTCTATTCTATTTAAGGATGACTGGAAGTTAATGATACATTTGTCAAAGTCATCTAGATCTGTTACTCTGTTTATTGCCACTAGCTGATGTCATGATGCTGCTAGCCTCATTGTTACCATGCAGGATGTGTTTAACAGTTCAATTTCGGTATAGCTAGAACATTCGACCACAGAAGCTTCTCGCTGTGACCAGAAGGTGTCAAAACCAGCCTCTGTTCAGAGGTAATCGTGACAGCAGAGTAGTCATGGTCAGCTCAGCAGAGATGAGTCTGCAGGCAGTGTGTGTAGTACAGAGGGGCAGTTGCTAGTTAAGAGCTGACCACTGAGTATCAGAGTTGTGAAAATAAAGTTTGTGCAGAATGTTCTTTGTGCATTGAGAAGCTACAAGCAAGGCAAGTTGGTGTGTGAAACAGAGGTGCTTACTCTGCGTATTTGAAAAAGTGAAAGTGATAGCAAATTAGCATTGCGCTAATGATTCTAGTGACAAATAAACTGAGCTTAGTGCAACTTCACGTTGTCTTTTGTTGTTGAAATATATAACATTTCCTTCTCTTACTGTTCATTATCAAACATTACATCCATCCAGAAAACACCATCTACAGGCTACAGGAGAAAGAGTGGCAGGACAGTGAGAAAACAGCCTATTAAACATATTTTAATGTAGAAAGAGAAGTTAAAGTAATTTAGAGCTCAATTTGTGGGTATAAATGAAAAAGAAGCTTATTTAATACACACAAAAACTACGAGGATGGGTCAAAAAGTAACGCCTCTTATTTTTTTTCTCTTTTAATTGCCAAGAAAATTGAATCCAATTTAAGTAACTTGAAATCTACAACATTGACGATTAATTTGTCACTATTCAATATAATGTCCATCCTTTTCCACAGTTTTGGTCCACCTTTTAACTAGGGCATGTATTCCAGTATGGTAAAACACACAGTCTTGCTTCCTAAGCCATTGATGCACAGACGTTTTCACAGCCTCCTCATTTTCAAAATGAATCCCACAATGAGCTTCCTTTAGTAGCCTGAACAGATGGAAGTCTAATGGTGCCAGGTCAGGGCTGTAAGACTTGCCATCCCAATTTCTCAATTTCTGCAGTGGTGTAACGGCTGGTGTGTGGTCTTGCATTGTCATGCAAAGGAAGAACATCCGCCATAGTTTTTGTTGGGCGAACTCGGCGAAGACATGCTTTCAGCTTTTTGAGAGTTCTAACATATTGGACAGAATTTATTGTGCATCCCTGCTCCAAAAAATCAATCATAAGCATACCCTCTGCATCCCAAAACACTGTCGCCATAACTTTCCCTGCCCACCGCTGAGTTTTGAATTTTTTTTCTTCGGTGACGTTGTGTGATGCCATTCCATTGACTGCCTCTTTGATTGAGGTTAAAAAAAAATGAATCCACGTTTCGTCTCCAGTAACAATTTTTTCTAGAAACTCCTCTCCCTCCAAATTGAAGCGCTGCAAGTGTTCGGAGGCTATTGTTTTCCTTGTTTCTTTGTTTTGGGCAGTTAACCAAGAATGGTACCCAACGTGAACAAACTTTTGAGTAACCCAGTTGTTGAATAATCGTCATCACACTACCTTCACTGAGGGAGGTAATGCGACATAATTCACCTGTTGTTACCTGGTGGTCACCACGAATGATGTGATTGACTTGCTGAATGTTGCATGGAGTCACTGCAGTCACCGGCCTGTCGCTTTGCTTTTCATCTGCCAATGCTGTTTGCCCTTGAGCTTCGTTATAGCGCCGAACCCATCGCCTAACAGTGCTGACATCCACTGTTGCATCATTATACACATTTTTTAGCCTTTCGTGAATGCGAATTGGCATTTCACCTTCCGCAGTCAAAAATTCAATCACAGAACACTGTCTAATACAAATGTCGATGTCAGCCATTTTGCAAGAGGATGCAGTGCTGCCACCTGTTGACTTAGGAAGTTAGTACTGCAGGGGATTGGAGAAGAAGGTTTGAGGAATTGCGCCAAATTCAAAGTTTTCATATAACTTACTTATTTAAGGGAAAAAAATAGGAGACATTACTTTTTGACCCATGCTCGTATGTGTTGCTAAATCTGTTAACACAAACCTGCACTGATAGTGTGCTTTGTCCAACCATGCTCATTAACAAATGGCAACGATGCAGCTAGAATTTTTTGTTTTATGCTCTCTTCATAGTCACTAGAAGTCTGCTCTTCTTGAACCACAACCTTTGAATTCTCCTCATGTGTTTTTGCATTAGAGGTACTGGTGGTGTTTTGTCTGATGCAGAACCACAAACCATGTGCATCTGAAAGCAATTTAACACAGTAAATACACACCACATTTGGAATGTAAATTATGGAATGCAATCAAAAAGTTGTATATAGTATACTTACCAATAGTGTATGATATAAATTAAAAAACAATGTAATTTGTTCATGATCAATGACCATTTCATATCTTGCAGTGTTGAAGCTACTTTAGCATCTACTATCTTAAAACCCAATAGGTTATTAGTTATTATTAGTTATTTCAGAATAACCATAATGTATGATTTATTTGTGGAATTAAATTACCAACTAAAATATGATTGAAAGATACAATTCAGATAGGTAGAGTCAGACTGACAAAGTCAGTGCCATGGCCAAGATTTGAACCATGGATCTCCTGGTTTCCATTCTGTTGCTCTTAACCATTGAGCTACTATGACCAACATGCCAGCATAACACTAAATTCTCTGACTGTATTTTCCCAGTAAACTATGGGCACCGGGGTAGCACAGTGGCTTCATTTGCGGCTCTCATGCTAAGGGTCCCGAGTTTGAGTTGGAAAGTTAAGTTATATTATATTATATTATTATATTTTGGCATTTACTCTTATATATGCTTTTTTGTAATTTCTGTATTTAAAATTTGTACTTAAATGTTGTAAATATTTTTGTTTTGACGTGTCCACAATCTTATATGGAGATTTAAAGGATGAATAAATTGAATTGAATTGATTCCTGGCTCTGGGGTCATTGATTTTAAGTCGGCCTTCACGTCTCCTTCACCTCTGTCTAGCACATGTGAAGTGTCCCCTATGCCCAACATGGTTGGAGTCCACAGTATAAGCTGTAGGTCGTCTCACCTCACCATCATCATCTTCACTATCACTGTACCATTGAAGGAAATGGGCCCGCTCTCTGGGTGCCTCTGCCTGAGAAATGGTATCTGGACATCACGTGGTGGGGCGAGGCTACCTCGAAGGCCAAGGTTGCCATGTGAGGAGTGTTGGTAACCAAGCAACCATTTTCCCAGTAAACTATTAGGGGCTCTCATAAACAATGAGATACACACCTTTTGTGGCGACTTACTATGCTGTAAGTACTTAAGTCCCAGGCTTCATAGTTACCACTATTAAGTTAATTGATTAAAATTAATTGTTCTTCCCCTTTAGCCGTAGGTAGGACAAGATTTTCAAATGGAAAAGTCAAACTCAAAAATTCAATGCCATAGCTGGGATTTGAATCATGGATCTCCTCGTTTCCGTCTTCTGTTGCTCTTAAGTGTAGAGCTACCATGGCAACATGACATTAAATTCTCCAACTGACTCGTATTTTCCTGGTAAACCACTAGGGGCTCTCATATACAATGCGATACACACTGTTTGTGGCAACTTACTATGCTGTAAGTACGTAAATCCCAGGCTTTATACTTGCCACTATTTTTCCAGATGAATTCATTTGACATTTTTAGTTTCTCTAATTCTTAATTTAGTAACAGCAAGAATTGTATCGCACCCAAAAATATGATATCAGAATTTCACCACAAATGCTTGTTTTGAGATTTTTGAATGCAAAAATAAAAAAAAAGCATTAGAAAAAGATCTGGTATATTCTTAAGTGTATCTGTGTATAACTTAACTAAAAATAAATTAACAAAAAGCAGTGTAAATACAAACTTTGGTATTGAAAAAATGAAAACAGCTGTGAGTGTGTCAGAATTTTGTTCTGGAGTAGTTGTTTTACATGCCAATAACTCTACTGATATGGAACTGTTGCTTTTAACCATCAGTCTGAGGTGGTTTTGAACTCATGACCTTGATCAACTGAGCCACTGTTGAAGTTCATTGATAAAACAAAATCTGAAACTTTCCTGACAACAAATATATTCTAGATGCTCTCGGGTATAGATGATTAGCCATCAATGTACGCTCATCTATACACATAGCATGAAGCCCAAGAGCAGCTACAATACTGACATTGATCCCTCTACACTCTACAACCAACAACTTTTATTATTTTTCATTTTCTCATATAATATTTCATATTATTTTTAGGTGAAAGTGTGCAGATAGTAATTTTCAAACTTCACTAAGCATTTATTAAATTGTTCACATTGTTCTCATCATCAGCTATAATGGAGTCGCATTAGAGCCGACAATGCGAACGATAGCAAAACATGTCCTCAATATAGGTACATAAGTGAAGCTGATGTGTAATAAATACGACTCATCTACAATTTAATACTTGTTTTGCTTTACTGTGGTGTTCCAATACAGTTAAATTTCGATCTATTAAGCATATTTCAGTGATGTTGTACATGCTTTTTTTTTATTGTTTTTCTGTCACTCTCTGGATAACCTGGACTTTTGTTAACTCGGATGGGTCCTGGTCCCGGCTGAGGGGTTCCACTATAACTAAATTTAAGAGTTGGTCAGATACAGTACAACAAAAATCATAAGAAATTTGGATGGGGTAGTTCTGGAAAATGAGAATTCAATACACAATAAGATAGTACAAAATTGAATCGAGAATTCAATTTTGTACTAATTTGTGCTTCACTGTCCCTACGCTTCTTTCAAGTTTATACTTTGACACAATAAGATGTTGGCAAGTAGTTGAGAATATAAGAAATGTTGTATTCAACATGTTCATGTACTCACAAACTGTGTGTTTTAAGAGGATCTACATTTTTTGTGTAGTAAGCTTTTCATCACAGAGTGGGATGGTTCAGGCAGTTTCGTTTTTCTGGCCCACATTCGGGAGGTTTGGGTTTGATTCCTGTGGTTGACCTACCTGACCCATGAGCTTTTTGGGGTTTTCCTGGGTCCCCAGGTGAATGCTGGTTAGGTTAATTACATCCCCCGAATTTCCTGAACCTTCATTCCATCTCCATTATCATTTCACATCATCTCTCATCTGGAGGTCTCTTTCAGGGTAAAAGTGTCGGCAGGAGTCTCGGTGTTGCATGGCAGGATGATATGCTCCTGGTAAACACTTCTTACTCTGATAGGATGATTTCCAGTCTCTACGCGGCCTGGTGGCTGTTTCTGGACCACAGTGGGTGGGATGCCAGTTGTACTGGCCTGCCAGAGAAGTGTACTGGTGAAGTGTGGGGACTCTGCCCTCCGAACTGTTGTGGTTCCTTGGGATGGCCACCCTCTGTCTCTCGCCTCATTATTCTTCCTCCCTGGGGTGCCCCCCCCCCCCCCTGGAGCACAAGTATGATAGATCAATAGGTAGAGTCAACATGAAATATTCAATGCCATAGCTGGGATTTGAAACATGGATCTCCTGGTTTCTGTCCAGTTGCTCTTACTCATTGAGCTACCATGGCCAATTTGCCGTCATGACATTAAATTCTCCATTTGACTCGTATATTTCCCCAGTAAAGCACTAGGGGCTCTCGCATCCGAGATACACCATTTGTGGCGCCTTACTATCGTAAGTACTTGAGTCCCAGGCTTCATCATTTAACTTAATATTTTAGTTAATTGATGGAAATTAATCATTTCTCCACACTAGCCGTATATAGGCTAAGGCTTTTGATAGATAAAGTCAACCTGAAAAATTCTCCTGGTTTCCTTCCAGTCGCTCTTAGCCATTGAGCTACCATGGCCAACTTGCTGTCCTGACATTAAATCCTCCATTTGACTCGTATTATATTTCCTCGGTAAACAACTAAGGGCTCTTGCATTCGTGATACACCATTTATGGCAACTTACTATCGTAAGTACTTAGCCTATATATGGCTAGGATGAAGAAATGATTAATTTCCATCAATTAACTAAAATGATGGATCAAGTTTGGGCCTCTGTGTTCAATTCTCTCAATAGCATAGTCTAGTCCAGTCCACCAATTATGCAGAAGTTATTCAGAAGGAACATCACTTCACAATATATTCTCCAAAAGTTCAAGATATACACTTTGTCATGAAAATGTCTTAGCTGTATAGAATTGTAATCAAAATTGTTAGCACCATTTTTGAAGAAATGCAAAATGACAAATTTTCCATTGTTTGTGGGGAGATATTTTCTTGTAAATATTAAATTTACATCCATGGAAGATGTGAACTTAAATACCAAACTAGGTTTTTGTTTTTGGAAAAAACTATTTATAGTCGGTTTTTTTATACTTCGTCACTTACCAGAAAACCAACCACAAATAGTTTTGTCAATTGATTTTGATGTCACTGTTACTAAATTCCTCCAATCATGTCTTATAGGTTTTTTAACGTTTTTAGTTTCTTTTTTAGTTACACTATTCACAGATGTCTACAATTATTTTCTTGGAGGGGGAATTCAGGGAGCCTCAAAATATTTGTTTCCAATGAAATCTAGTGATACAATTTCAAAGTGAAATGCATTAGGTAAGTAGAAGAGAAAGTAAAAAACATAATTTTTAACTACAGAGAAGATAATTATGCACCTTTTTTCCTTTTTGTAATTTATGTCCTCCAATGTTAAGTCATATTGGAAGATTTTTTTTTGTTGTTGTTATTTACGTCCTCCAACGTTAAGTCATATCGAACGATGGATGAAATTTGTGAAATGATGCTCAAATGAGTCCGGGGTCCATGGAGCTTAGAGTTACCCAACATTCACCTTCCAGGATAAGGGAAAACCCCAGAAAAAACCTTATCCTGGTAACTCACCTTGACCGAAATTCGAACTCGGGACCTCTTGAACATGAGGCAGACATGCTACCACCATGCTACCAAGGCAGGCATATTGGAAGATGAATGGAATGGGTGAAATGACGTTCAAATGAGCCCAGGCTCCACAGGGTTCTTAAAGTAGGCTAAATGTGCAAGTTTTCGGTGAGGTGAGATAAACTCAAACCTTTGTTAATATGATTCCAGTATTGAGAGAGTAAAAAACAGATAAGCGTGACTTGTTTTTTTTCTTTTACTTTTTTTTTTTTTGTAATTTACGTCCTCCAACATTAAGTCATATCAGACAATGAATGGAATAGATAAAATGATGCTCAAATGAGCCCAGGGTCCATAGAGCTTAGAGTTACCAGCATTCGTCTTACAGGATAAGGGAAAAACCTTATCAAGATAACTCACCCTGACCGAGATTCAAACTCGGTGAAGTCACTGCGTGACTTGTTACCTGCTTCTTGGCAACATTGCAGCTCCCATACAGAGAAACAGATGACTTTCATGCATCTCCTTTTAAAAATCAGACTTCAATTTTGATGTAAGTGTAAAATGTGGAACAAATAAATCATACATTCATCATATTTTCTAGAGATATACAGAGTGTATCTAAAGTCACTATCCATTTCAATGAAAATGCAATATTTTGTTTCTTTTCTTTTCAGATATTGGTATCGTAGTGCAAGATGTTTAGCATAGAAGAACGGGTTGCCATTGTTTGTGTACGGGTACGCGGATTGCCATATGAAGACGCCAGAGTGGAATTTACCCGTAAATTCCACAAACCAGCCCCATAAAGGGCACACATTTGTCTGCTTGTGAACAAATTTAAGCGTACCGGCAGTGTGTGTGATGAGACACGTCCTGGATGACCACACGTCTTAGCAGAAACAGTGCAGCAGGTTCAAATTGCCAGTCATAGGAGTCCGAAGGCATCAATTCGATGCCTCAGTAGGGAATTGAACGTCCCTCACAACACAGTGTGGAAAATTCTACGTTTCACTCTATGAAAACATCCGTATCACATTCAAGTTCTGCACCATCTTGAGGACGAGGATTTCGCCTGTCATCAGGCAATGTGTAATGACCTCCTGGAATGAGTAGAGAATGAGAATTTAATGGACAACATTTTATTCTCCGATGAAGCCACTTTCCATGTTTGTGGGAAAGTGCACAGACACAACAGCCGAACACGGCCATATGAAGAACCACATGAGGTATCGGAGTGGGAACGTGACACACCGAAAGTCAATGTTTGGTTGGGTATGACAAACGCAAAACTGTATGGCCCATTTTTCTTTGCCGAAAGATCAATAACAGGTAACATCTACCTCAACATGTTAGAACTGTTCCTTGAACCGCAGCTTCAAGAGGATGGCATACTGGATACAGTTGTGTTTCAGCAAGATGGTGCACCTTCACATTTTGCAAACATCGTCCGTGATTACCTGAACAGACTTTTCCAGTGAGATGGATAGGCAGAGGTTCAACTCGGCTGTGGGCTTCCTGTTCACTAGATCTTACTCCTTTAGACTTTTTTGCATGGGGGTACATCAAATCTAAAGTGTACACTAGCAAAGTGAATGGTCTGCCTGAGTTACAGAATCGTATCAGGGAAGTAGCAGGTCGAATTACGGTTGACATGTTACGGTCTACATTTCGTTCAACTACTGAAAGATGACGTATGTGTTTTGAGCTAAATGGAGGTCATGTAGAAGGGCACTAGAATATGTGTAATACTTCAAAATAATATTGATTTTTCAATCACTGTCTTCCTTAATTGAAATGGATAGTGACTTTAGAGACATCCTGTATATATAGACACATATATATTCTTTTTTGAAGGATTGAATCAGACTGCAAAATTCAATGCCATAGCCAGGATTTGAACCAAGGATCTTCCAGTCTCCATCTGATTGCTCTTAAGTATTGAGCTATTATGGCTTACTTGTATTTTCCTGATAAACCACTAGATGATTGACATATCCTAGTTATGGTATTGAATTTTTCAGTCTGACTCTACCCTTCAAAAACCTGACCCTACCCGTGGCTATTTTTTTTTTATGTAAGAAAAGATGAACAGCATGCTCCAGCACAATGTAATGCTAGATGCTTTATCTTCCGAGATATCAGTTCAGAACAACTTGTGGTGCATAAACCATAGTACATTGTTCTATTTCTATGCCTGCAACTTTTATAATACTATTGAGCTATTTATTTTAAAAGTTAAGTATAATAATTTCTCTCGCAATACCCGTGGCTAGTGTGGAAGAACAATTAATTTCCATCAATTACCCTAAAATAAATTTTCTGTTTGTTAACAACACTATCAATTAAATGGATCATTATAAGTGTTGCCGTAATTTTGTCTGGAAGGAATTGTTTTACGTGCCAGTAAATCTAAATAGACATCTACAATTCTAAACCTTATTTAAATTTATTTTTAGTCTGTTTAATCACATATGTCATATTAAACATGTCTATAATTTTATATTATGCGTGATTGGAGGAATTTAGTAAGTGATGTCAAAATTAATTGAAAAACTATTCTTAGTTGTTTTTTAATAGTAAGTAACAAAGTGTCAAAAATGGACTACAAGTATATTGAAATTTAACGGTATTGGAACACCACAGTGAAGCGAAATAATTATTAAATTATAGATGAGTCATATTTACTACACATCAGCTTCACTTACATACCTATATTGAGGACATGTTTCGTGAACCATCATTTGCATTGTCAGCTCTAATTCATCGTTCGCATCATCACAAAATCAACAGATGGCAACAGCAACTCCAGAACTACCCACATCACTAGATCAAACTTTAGTTGCATTAGAGCTGATGATGCAAACAATAGTTCGCGAAACATGTCCTTAATATAGGTACATATGTGAAGCCGATGTGTAGTAAATACGACTCATCTATAATTAAGGACTACAAATACATTGTTCAAATAATTTTACATAATTAATTTAATTTTGGATTACTCGTCTTTTCTATTAATGTACAATCTACTGCTCCAAACATAAACAAAGCCACATAGGCATGCATAATCAACATAATTTATACAGCATTACTGACTAAAAAATCATAGAATTCTTATCAATTGTAGAAAAATTGAAGTGTTCTTTTTGTTATTTTGACTTATTTTATTCATGATTAAATTATACCTTTGTTTAACATGGAGTTAATAACTTTTGCTGCTCTGGCAGTATTTAGATGTATTTTGTTAAGATTTCTGGTAGTTACATTATTTTTACACCATTAGTTTCGAAATAATTGATATTGCTATTTATGAAACATGCATGCTGAAGCAAGGGACCTTCCCAAATATGATATGGCTGCCCTCAACAAGCTAAGCAACTTTCATTATTATTTCTTTCCTAAAATGAATAAATTGAATTGGTAAAGTTTTAGTGAAGTCAGTATACTTCATGAATCAAGCGGGATGGCTTATGCGGTTTTGTCTGTGGCCCACATTTGGTAGTTCCGGTTTGATTCCTGTGGTCGACCTACCTGACCCATGGTTTTTTGGGGGTTTTCGTGAGTTGCTAGTCGAATGCTAGGTACATTAATTACATCCCCCGAATTTCCTGTCCCTACATTTCATCTCCTTTATCATTTCATATCATCTCTCATCTGGTGGTCTCTTTCAGAGTAGAAGTGCGGTGGGTGTCTCGGCGGTGCATGGCAGGATGATATGCTTTTGGTAAACACCTTCCAGTAGGGCGGTCTTGATCTCCAAGAGCTGTTTCCAGACCACATTAGGGTGGTCTGCTAGTTGTGCTGGCCTGCCGAGGAGTTTCCAACTGGTAAAGGGTAGAGAGCCTGCCCTCTGCAATGTTGCAGCTTCTTAGGGTGGCAGCCTTTGCCAAATTCTCTCCGTAGCACAGTCCAGTCCAGTCTAGTCCATTTCATGAACCCTAAAAGGATATCGATATTGTGTTTTCAAAGTCACCTAATCTCCTAAAATACAGTACTGTTTATATGTATGTAGTTGGTCATGTTGTCTCTCCGACATTCATTTTGAATACATAAAGCTTGTTGTGCTATTAGACCTGTATGCTAACTGAGAAAGCCTTTACAAAAGAATCCCAAGTGTTTAGATGTTAATGAAGGCTACTTCAAACACTTAATAAAGTTAATTTGATTTATCTGTTTGTTAATCTTTTCCACTGCTGTATACTTGAATGAAAATATCCTATACTAGTTCAATTCATTTTAGAAAGTAATTATTTTTATATGTTGTTTAGCTTAATGCTGGGAACCATTAAGTATTTAAAAACATATATAATTACTCGTAAAAACTATTTGTAGTCAGTTTATTGACACTTGTCACTTAATTTTTTTATATTATTGAGGGACTAGTTTCAAAGGCCATTGCCTCCATTTTCAACCTTTCTCTAACTAGCATCTGGAATATACCAAATAAGTTGTAAATATTGTGAAAAATGCTACACAAGTCAAATTAAAAGAAATCTAAAAACCAGAGTCAAAGAGCATTTTAGAAACATCAGATTGAAACAAGTAGATAAGTCAGCAATAGCATTTCATTTTTGGAACGAAAATCATTGACATTGATCCAAATCAAAAATTACAAAAAGGAGTGATAAACCAAAATAAACTAACAACATGGGAGAGCATATTTATATAGAAAAATAAGGACCACATAATGAACTTTGAAATCCCACCAGTAGATAGTTTGAAGTTCATAGTTCCACCGCCAGAGAGAAGAGAGCAGACGACAACAGATGCTAATTAGTTAATTCATTCATTCATTCTCTGCTTAAAAGAATACAAAACATATTCAAAGCATCGTCCAGTTAAATATGTGCAGCCAGAAAATCACATAGTTTAATATCTACATAAACAAGTTCTAAAATAACCTAATTAGAATAATAAATCATAAACATACATTATTACACTTATACAAATACTATTTAGTCAATATTATCTAAGATATTTGTCAACTGAATAATAGCAACCTTCCATACAACATTTCTTTAATTTTTTCTTGAATATTTTAAGTTTATGAATATTTTTCAGATAGGTATACAGTTCATGAGCTGCAGCAGTAGGTCTGGTTTTATATAGTTCTAATCTGTTTGACTGTAAATGAAAATTTGTATTTCCTCTGGTGTAGTGCTCATGTATTTGTTTATCTTGCCTGTTAAATAATTCTACTATTACTTCATATATATAAAGTGAATATACAGTTAAAATATTTAGGTCTTTGAAGGTTTGCCTACAAGAGTCTATTTGTTTCATTCCCATTATTAGTCTTATTGCTCATTTTTGGAGAAGGAATACTTAAGTGTGTTTTTTTAGCACAAAGCCCCCACACTGTTAATCCATATGATATATGCATATAACATTGTCTGTGTATTAACATCCACTATGTTCATCATTTTTTTCATTATGAATAACCTTGAGCTCATTTTATTGCATATATGATCAATGTGTTTGTCCCATGTTAGGTTTTTGTCCACAATTAGTCCTAGTGCCAACCTGATCTGTGGAGTTTGAAACTGAATGTAATTTGTCTTATTTAAGTTTATGTGTAAATTATTGGACCTAAAGTACTGTATAACTTGTGTTGTATTACTGTTGTATTTTCCAAAGCTTGCGAACTTACACCTGTATTTACTATTGATGTGTCATCAGCATACATAAACATTTTCCCTTCACTGATATTTGGAAGGTCATTGACATATATTATAAAAAGTAGGGGGCCGAGGATGGAACCTTGAGGCACTCCATATATCACCAGTGGAGAGAGGTTGAAAATGGAGGCAATGGCCTTTGAAACTAGTCCCTCAATAATATAAAAAAGTAAGTGACAAGTGTCAATAAACCGACTACAAATAGTTTTTACAATTAATTTTAACGTCGCTGTTACTAAATTCCTCCAGACACTCATAGACATAACTACATTTGAAATTCAGAGATTAATACCCTGTGTTCCAAATGGGGCAGTCTGGATGGTTCTGTTGGTCAACTGATCACAAAGTTACAAGTTAAAAGATTTGCTCATGTCAGTAAATTTACTGTCATAAAATAACTCTTGCGGTAAGAAATTCTGGTAAACCAGCAGCGCCAATATGATCCTGGTAACTGACAGCATCGTTAACAAACACATTTTTTGAAAATATTTTACATTCACAGTTTGAAAGGTACATTGTTCCAATATGATAATGAACTCTTGGCATACTGTTTTTCCTATTTATTTCAGAAATATTTACCTGTAACACTTTATATTGACTACCTTGTACAATTCTGACAGTAAAAGATGTTGGAGGAAAAGAATAAAGGTGACATAATTCTTTTTCAATACTTATTTTATTTGATTTTAATGAACTGAGAATTGCAAGTTTCATACATTATTAACAAAATTTTTGATCCTCACCAGATGCCATCTAAAATGAAAAGCAATGCAACTCTGTGTTAACTAGTAGTATGTCTTGGTATGATGCGTTCTATCGCTTTATGTTCCACATTTCAGATTATATTAAGATACAAGAAAGCTGAAAGTACATTTATAATAAATATGAATGCAACTATAATCAAGCACACAAGTTCTGAAACATTTTGTCTTTGCACTTTAAGTTTATCCATTAATATTTGTGCCCTCAATACACTCATTTATCCGACTAAGCAAACTCCCCATTAGATCAAAAGCATTTAAAGCAGAATTTATGATGGTAATTTTATTTTCTTTTGGCAAATTGGGCAACTGTTCTCCGCCAACTGTGATGGTAACTTGCGACTTTACTTCAGCTTTGCCATCTTTAGCAATTTTCTTTTCTTCTTCTAGGTCTTTGAGTTTCAATTGATAATGTGCCCGAGAGAGATTTATTGCTTCCCTGAGGGGTTCCAGGAATGTTTTCTGCAAGCTGTCGATGCAATCCCATACACCTGTTTCATTGTGTTTATCACGCAGCACCATGTATCTTACAAAATTAAGTGCAGATACAATGTGATCAATATTCTCAACAAGATCAGTTTGAGCCCCATGACTTAGTGCACAATACTTAAGAAGTAAGTCAGTTAAACACTTTCCTCTAAAATATTCTGAAGCAGTGGAGGGAGACTTCAAGTTTACTTCAACCATATCTTTCAGTTGCACTATTAAATAGCCAACAACGCCTGAATGATTTGCTGTTTTTTGTATATTTGACATTAACAAATACCTTCCTTTGGTATCAAACTTGAACAGATAATTCCGCAATAGTAACACTGCTCTTTTCCTCTGTTGCTCAACTTCACAATATACCATAACTCTCATTAAGCAATGTATAAATTTGCTATGAACTGGAGAATCTAGTAGGAAGCTTGGCACACCACCTTCTTGAAGCCTTGATAACAATGCATCTGCCAGCAACAATGCTTTACTTGTTATGAGAATTTCTTCATGTTTCATCAGAACTACAACAAGGTACACACACTTCTGGAAGAGATATAGAGGCGAATATACACAAGGTACTTTATCTATTTGTAGTTTTTCTGCAAGCAGCAAGTAGTAAAAATTGGCAACACTTATTATAGGTATACCTTCTTCTCTGTTGAACCAATTCAGTGACTGAACACCAGGATGACAGTCTTCTAGAAAGCTTATAGGATCATTACCAAGTTCTACTAATAAAAACATCAATTCCTCCGCCAAAACTCTAGCTGTGCTGTTAGCTTTCTCTTCATTTTCAAGGTCCAAGTAGACTAAAGGTTTTCCAAGAAGTCTGAGAACAGAGTAGGTCATTATTACATGCTGAGCACAGATGTTTTGACCATCTGAGTGTTTACATTGGTGTGATGCAGTCTCTAATGCAAAGTGCTTCACAAAGGGGATGATATCCATGTAAACAGTTGCAATTCGTACTACATTGGGGTCAGTATCTAACAATTTTCTTTCATCATCTTCCAATTTATGATTTTCTGGTACAGGTAAAGCAGCCACATGGGACTGAATGGCTGATAAACACCATTCCAGGGACTGTTCCCTTCTCTTTGGAAGCTTGTCTAACACTATTCTTAATGGCTTCAGAAGGGCCAGAAATTTAACATCATTATCCAATGAATCAGTCTGCTGTAAAAGTTCCAGAAAAGCTTCCTCAGGATTTGCGACCTCTGCAATGTGCTCAAGTACTACCTCACAGCAGTCTAACAACCCTGAATTGTCTATGTTCTCCGGTAGCAAATATTTTGATATCACTGGAATAACGTCCCAGCTTTTATCTCGTAAACACTTTTCATATTTGTTGTTCTTAATAACAAACTGGGCCTCACGTACACAGCCGCCCTGTATATATTTCTCGAAGTCTGTAATTAACTCATTCAGCATGTCATCTGATGCTTCTGCTGCCATTTTAAACGTTCGCGATTGTTTGCATTAATTTAATTTCTTTCAAACTCAAATTCGTCCGGCGATGCAGCCTTTATATATAGAGGTCATCCGGTGGGCTAGTCTGGAACATAATGAAAGAACGCATCACACTGTAATTGGCAACACGTAAAGTAATGATCAGTTCTTCATTTTCTAGAATTAGGCATCTAATCTTACTTGTTTATGTTTACGCTGCTCTATATTATTGCAACGTTGATAATTACATATTAGTTTAACATAACCTCAATTTAAGCTATTGACATGTCACCCATGACATTCCCAGTACATGCAAAGCACATCGCTTTAATGAGTCATAAGCTGAAAATCTGGATCAACGCCCATGTGATGAGTAATATTTGGGGAGTCAATAAACAAACTCAGCACTTACCCCTGGATATAAACGATTTGTGCAGACTGAATGTTATTTCTCTGCAAATTCGCAGCGCCATTACAACAAATTGTTCTTTCGTCCCACGCAAATGCAAAGAAGATGAAATGAAATAATTTCATGTGGAACGGGTGAAGGAAAGGGGCATATCTAGGTGCAGTGAGTGTAACATAACCACGGCAGCGACAGCAGTGAGGGCAGGAAAGTGGCAATGGCCGCGAAGAGAAATATAGTACAGTTGTGTTCCTTTTGGCATAAAAATCGTAAATGAATGTGTTGTGAAAGTTAAATAAAATGGTAGATAACTTCATGTTCATCCTTTAGATATTCTGAAACCATCCGTCATATGACGACCGCATATTCAGTACGATGTCCACAAGATCACAACTTACGAAGGATTTGAATGGTAAATTTTTTATTTACATTTTCTCGAGTGAATGAAATGAAATTTCCAAACAAAATAATACATTTTCCGCTATTTGTTGTTAAATGTGTGCTCAAAGTATTGCCTTGAAGGGAGTTGCAAATTGTTGATTACACCGATCGTGGGCTGTTCCCGTTACATACTAAATGTTAAATAGGAATTGTTTCTTTTAGTAATTGCAATTTAGAAGACATTTAGCGCTTAATAACACTGCCTAAGTTTTCAGTGAATAAAGCCAAGATCCCTTTCTGTAATGTCAATGTAAGCAATATAAGCAGGCCCCCTGTTTACAGAAGTATAGTGCCACAGAAACAACTGTTATGTATGTGTGTAATACATCATGTTTTGTTCTAAATAAAATAAGATAGATATAATATGATTAAATGATATAAACTTATAAATTATTCCTTTATTAATATGTACATTGTGCTAAATTGTACTGATAAGTGTTCATGCCATTCCTAGTAGAACTTAAATAACAGTGATGCTGAAAAAAAATTGCATTCTTACTAAAATGTATCTTATGAGTTATAAGGGGAAGGGTAACTTTTTCCCTCTGAAGTGCAAGGTACAAATTCTGGCATTTAGGAGAACTTGAGCACAATAGTTGTCATTTTCAAAGCTCTGCTAGAAGAGAAATGTTACTTAACATTCCAGAAAACTGGCTCAGTATTTTGAAAACATGGTTTCAAGACAAAAACGACCCAGTTTGTTGAGTGTTGTCAATTGCATGTATACTGTGTTAATTATAATGCTTGAGCTTTAGCAGCTTTTAATAGAAACATTATTTCACATTTTCTCAATAAATAGCTCTTTTGATTTTAAATAACATTAGTTTGAAAAGTAGCAGGAGGAATAAAATTATCGTTAATTATCTGTAAATTGCTTGTGAAGTCTTATTTATTGTCAGTGTATTTTATGTAAATGGAACTGTGAAAGATAGAATTTGCTGTTTTTAACTCATATACAAATATTTGTTCTATTAACCATTTCTGAAATGTTTCCTACACATTTAAATTGTTCCAACTTTAAGTAGTATTTTTTATTTTTTGATGAGCTCATACAAAGAGTTATAAGAATAATAACGGTGATAATCAAAATATTTATTTGTTTATTGCTACTTTTGTTTGAGATTCCATTGCAAGCAAAGCTCAGGGATATGCAGCATCTCACACAGCTGTGGAACATGTAATATAAGTACTAATGTACCCACCACCAAGAATATTTTTTATTTCCTTCATTTTTGTAGTTTAAAGAACAAATGAAAATTTGTAATCATAATTTTAAGAGTAAATTTGGAAACATACATTGCAGTAGGTCAGCAATAAGAATAAGTGTAACTCACCATCACATGCAATCTGCCCTATTTATGTATTGAATATTTATCTCTTGAACAAGGTATTAAAGAATTGCTCGACAGTATATGGGACTGCATATACCAACCTGAGCACTGGCGTTCCAGCATTTGTGACTTCTGCAGTGTCACAGGGTTATATGGGATGTAGCAGCAACACAGTAGGCCTTAGCCCAGAAAGGGCTGTTGGGCCGCAGGGATATAGGCATCTTCTAATAGATACTCAGTTTTAAAATTGCTAAATTCAAAAACAGATGAAATCCCATCAATTAGCAGATATGGAATATACCAAATAAGTTGTAAGAGTTTTGAAAAATGCTGCATAGGTCAAACTAAAAACCAGAGCCTAAGAGTACTTTTGAAACATCAAAATGAAACAAGAAGATAAGTCAGCAGTAGTATTTCATTTTTGGATCAAAAACCATGACATTGATGCTAATCCAAAATCACTGCTAGCTGGAGAGAGGTTGAGAATGGAAGCAATGGCTTCCAAAACTAGTACCTCGATAATGTAAAAATGTATGTGATGAAGTGTCAATAAACCGACTTCAGATAGTTTTTCTGATTAATTTTGACGTCACTGTTACTAAATTCCTCCAATCATGCATAGGGTGAGATGACATATTTGCAATCAAAACTATGATCAATTTTATTTTTTATTTATGCAACCATGCACTTCAGAGGTAAAGGAAGTTGTCATTGAAGTCTGCACACTCATATCCCTAGCACATCTTGCATAGGGGGCATCAGAGAAATGTATACTTCTGCCCAGCTCAAGAGGTTCGTTTAAAATATGCAAGTGTTGTCACATAATTTGCCCATATATAATACCTATCACTGCAGTTACTGAAACGAGCATTAGATCTGGCAGCATGGGGGTGACTTATATATATTTTCATACATTCATTTTATAGTACACAGATCCACTACCAGAACAGATAAACAGTTCAAGCCCCTCTCCCTCTTCTGGCCCCGCTTGTCTTGTGTGTAAACAGTATATAATACCTATCACTGCAGTTACTGAAATGAGCATTAGATCTGACAGTATGGGTGACTCATATGTACTCTCATACACTCATTTTGTAGTAAACAGATCCACTAACAGAGCAGATAAACAGTTCAGGCCCCACTTGTCTTCTTGTGGTGGGTAGACAGTACATAATATCCATCACTGCAGTTACTGAAACAATCATTAGATCTGACAACATGGGTGACTCATATGTACTCTCATACACTCATTTCATAGTAAACAGATCCACTAACAGAGCAGATAAACAGTTCAAGCTCCTCTCCCTCTTCATGCCCCGCTTGCCTTCTTGGGGCGGGTAGACAGTACATAATACCTATCACTGCAGTTACTGAAACAAGCATTAGATCTGACAGCATGGGTGACTCATATGTACTCTCATACACTCATTTCATAGTAAACAGGTGCAGTAACAGAACAGATAAACAGTTCAAGCTCCTCTCTCTCTTCATGCCCCGCTTGTCTTCTTGTGGTGGGTAGACAGTGCATAATACCTATCACTGCAGTTACTGAAACAAGCATTAGATCTGACAGCATGGGTGACTCATATGTACTCTCATACACTCATTTCATAGTAAACAGGTCCACTAACAGAAAAGATAAACAGTTCAAGCTCCTCTCTCTCTTCATGCGCCGCTTGTCTTCTTGTGGTGGGTAGACAGTACATAATACCTATCACTGCAGTTACTGAAACAAGCATTAGATCTGACAGCATGGGTGACTCATATGTACTCTCATACACTCATTTCGTAGTAAACAGATCCACTAACAGAGCAGATAAACAGTTCAAGCTCCTCTCTCTCTTCATGCCCCGCTTGTCTTCTTGTGGTGGGTAGACAGTGCATAATACCTATCACTGCAGTTATTGAAACGAGCATTAAATCTGGCAGTATGGGTGACTCATATATACTCTCATAGATATGTGACTCATATACACTATGGAGGTAAACAGTGTATGAACTTATGTTTCAGCTTAATGACAGGAAGTTGCTGTTGAAGTCTGCGCATTCATATGTGCACTGGCATATAGGTATACGTCAGCCTCAGGGTTGAGAAAATTGATGTTGTAATAGGTGTTTAGGTGATGTGTGTCTTTTAATTATCCATGTTGAACTGTCACATAGTACTGAAAGAGAAATTCGACCCGTATTTTAGCCCTATAGTGTAAGACATTATTTCTGCTTAGGATTGTAATGAAAGCCCGGAAGAGTGGAGTAGTCTTGACTTGAGTATTGCTTCAGCCCAGTTTATGTAATGCACGGTATTTTTCTGACATGCATCTTTGTTTCTTTTCAGAAAGTGTTAAGGCATTATTAGGAAAACATGTCAAAATATTGCTCAAGAATGTTGTTCGGTTGGAAACCAAGGGTGACAAGACAGAAAACCGTGTTTTGGTAAGTGTTGCACAGTAAAGTCTGGTTCACAGTAACTGTGATTGGAAACCAAAGTGTGTAGGAAGCTTTTTCAGAATCCTGGGAATAAGGATGGCTTGGTCAAGCTCTAACTTTTTCATTGCTATTTTCAGGGATGTAAGGTTGTCAAGTACCAATCTTAAGTACAAAGGTAATTGACACAAAGAAGTGTCTTTAATTAAGAAAATGCAGTTTAGTTACATGCATTAAATTTTTATTAAAATTAATGAATACAGGTTATTGCATTATTCAAGTTAAGTGAACAGTCCTTTACTCAGATGGTTTCTTGTGATGCGTCCAAGCCTTTTGCTGTGTTGGCAGTTCAGGTTATCAGAAGTTTACAGTAAATACAGTACAGTTTACTGACTGGGTTATTTCTAATATACGAGGGTTGTTCAATCAAGAATAAACATAATTTCTTTTGACAACAAATTATCTTTACTTATTATTTTGATTGTCCTTCTCAAAATACTCTCTCTTAGATGTGATGTACTTGTCCCAGCATATCTGCCAGTCTGTAAAGACATGCTGGAAACCATTTTTTGAGAGGTTGTTTTAAATCACCTCCGCAGCCTTCACTAATGCTTCTGTTTTAATGCTCCCCTTAAAGATAAAAATCACTGGGGTTAAATTAAAGGGCAAGTTGTAATATTGTTTGAATATCAGTAGGTAAAATATAGTCAATTCCTTTCTTGGAAGTGTTGGATCTAAAATTAATGAGGAATAAAAACAGACTAAACTTTGGCATTTACAGAAAACCAACACAGACAGACAACTACATAAAAGCTAATGGCTACAACCCAAGATCCCACAAACAGGCAATCTTCAATGGTTTAACACACAGACTGGTCAACATCCCTCTCACAGCAGAAGAATACAAAACAGAATACATCAAAATAATTGAAATTGCACCAAAAAATAACTTTCCCAAATCATTAGTAGACAAGAAAGTGAACTTAGTAAAAAAGAAGAAGCTACTAAAGGAAACCACAACCCTCTCAGCTACAGAAACTAATATGATTTTCAAAAAATTCACTTACCATCCATGGGCCTATGATAAATTCAAAAAAGTCTTCAGAAAACAAAACATTCAACTAGCACCAGTCAAGCATTTCTCCTTAAAAAACCTAATTTGCTCAAACATCAAAGATGCCATTCCATCTAACAAAAAATCTGGTATATATCAAATTGAATGGAGTGACTGTAGTCAAATTTATATTGGAAAAACCAAAAGAAATTTAGAAACAAGAGCAAAGGAACACTTTAGAAACATAAAATATAAACAATTAGAAAAATCAGCAATTGCCACACATTTTTGGGAAAAAAACCACAACATAAATCCAGAACCAAAATTACTAAAACATACAACAGGAAAACAAGAACTATCCACATTGGGAACAAATCTTCATTTCAAAAAATGGGAACAAAGTATGCAATTTCGACATCCCCCAGAAAGATTTGTTCAGCAAGTTCCTTGAACTGCCACCAGAGGAGACCTGTGACAAAATATCGTCAACTACACCAATGAGAACCAGTCGATGGCCGGCTGAGGATAGAGGCAAAGTCTCTGAAACATGTTCCAGAAAAATTTAAAAGTAAGTGTTGTTTAGTGTCATTAATCTACTCCCTTTAAATTTAAAAAATAGTCAGTTTCCAATTAATGATTTACCAGTGCACAAAGTAGAATTGCTCATGATGTGCATTCCCGTTCTTGTTCTTAGGGTAATGTGAACAAAGTGGCCTCTGGGGAAGCCTTGTACCATCAAGTAGCCACTTAGAGGGCTCGGTCCATTACTTCTTCACTGCTCACAAAAGTTAAGGACATATCAAAGCTGGCCATTGCTCAAGCAGAGCTTTGTTGCTAAGCGTGGGGGGTGTGCTGGTAGAGGTTCTGTACATAGCATGTTATACACACCAGCAAAGATTCTGCCTATTTTTAAACAGTACATTAAATATTCCTAAAACATTAAGAGCTTACCTTGACACACGTCACAGCAGTGGAACAGCAAGCACAGTTTCCAACCCAGCAACTTGCTTTCCAACTTTGTGGGTCTTTCTCGGAGATTGAAACACAGGTACGCTCCCTTTTTCTAAGCATGAAGCTGCTTCACTACCAATTCATGATAGTGTATCTGCACTACCTACACCACAAGCTTCTACCGTTAATTGCTGGGGTTTTCAAAAATCTACACTTGCCCTATATTCTGGATAGGAGAGCTTTTGTAAAATCTTTTTCATATTAAATATAATTTTTCTGATTACACAGAAAATGAAGCTATTTACAGTGGAATAATAAATATAATACAAATAAAATATTTAGTGATTATTTTCCACTTATCTTAAGAGGTTGATGACAAAACTTCTATCTTCTATTTGAAATTAATTTCGTAAGCATTTGCCCACATCTTCAGTCAAACACACTTCGTTGTCAAGGATACTATGTATTTACATATCGTATTTATGTATTACCAGCATCTGAAGACGAAACAAACCTAAAAACAGAATCAATTGCCGGTATGTCAAAATTCATTACGCGATTTTTAATTTTTAGAATAAATATTTTTTCCCAAACCATTAAATCTATGGGAACATTTAATTGTTTTAATAATGTAACTTCAGGATTTATTTCATGGTTAAATGACCAAAAATGATCTGTCATGGCCGATTTATCAATTTGTTTATATCTAATGTTACGAAAATGTTCTTTCTTTCTGGTTTCCAAACTGCGTTTTGTCTTTCCAATATAAACCTGATAACAATCTAAGCAATTAAATTGATAAATACCAGATTTTTTATTATCAGGAATTTTACCATGTTTTATTTTTTTTAAGAGTAGAAATATCATTAATTCTTTTTTGTTATTTAAATTATTCAATTTTCTTATGTATAAAATCTTAATTAAAACCGTTAATTAAAGCAGTATTAATAATATGTTTATATCCTTTATTAAATTCTTCTTTATTCAGAGGTATATTTATTAATCGATACATCAAACCATTAAAAACAGCAAATTTATGTGGAAAAGGGTTAAAACTTTTATTTTTTATGTAATTATCAATATGAGTAGATTTCCTATAAATACCAAAATCTAATTTGTTATTATTTCTTATTATCTTCAAATCTAGAAAAGGAAGAAATCCATTAAATTCAGTTTCTAATGTGAATTTTATAGCTTTATCTTGTAAATTTAGTAATTTTAAAGCATCGTTAGTTTCTTTTTCAGGAACAACAGCAAAAATATCATCAACATATCTATACTATGTTTTAAAAATTAAAGGAAAAGCTTTAGTAACTTGAATTTCGAAAAAAAAAACTCATAAAAAGATCAGCAAGAAAAGGTGAAAGAGGATTACCTAATAAAAAGTTTTATAACCTAATAAAAAAAATTGATAGTGTTGTATTATCTAAAACTGATTCACCTATTTCTTTTGATGTAACTGCCTTATTTCCTAGTATTCCTAGAGAAAAACTTTTCATTTATTTAAAAAAGTGATTGAATTCAATAAATTTACATGAGGACTTAATAGTTGATTTTGTTTAACTTACTGATTTTTGAAAGGGTAGAGCCAGAATGAAAAATTCAATGCCATAGCCGGGATTTGAACCACGGATCTTCTGGTTTCCGTCCAGCCGCTCTAACCATTGGAGCTACTATGGCCAACGTGCCAACATGACATTAAATTCTCCAACTGACTCGTGTTTTTCCCGGTAAACCACTAGGAGTTCTCATAAACACATGAGACAACTACTTTAATGGCGACTTACTATGCTGTAAGTACTTTAAGGCCCGGGCTTTATAGTTCGGACCACTATTAGGTACAACTGACTCGTGTTTTTCCCGGTAAACCACTAGGAGTTCTCATAAACACATGAGACAACTACTTTAATGACGACTTACTATGCTGTAAGTACTTTAAGGCCCGGGCTTTATAGTTCGGACCACTATTAGGTACAATTAATGGAAATTAATTGTTCTTTCACACTAGCCATGTGTAGGACACACTATGAAAGGGTAGAGCCAGAATGAGCGGCTGGACGGAAACCAGAAGATCCGTGGTTCAAATCCCGGCTATGGCGTTGAATTTTTCATTCTGGCTCTACCCTTTCATAGTGTGTCCTACACACGGCTAGTGTGAAAGAACAATTAATTTCCATTAATTGTACCTAATAGTGGTCCGAACTATAAAGCCCGGGCCTTAAGCACTTACAGCATAGTAAGTCGTCATTAAGGTAGTTGTCTCATGTGTTTATGAGAACTAGTGGTTTACCGGTAGAAACACGAGTCAGTTGGAGAATTTAATGTCATGTTGGCACGTTGACCATAGTAGCTCTAATGGTTAGAGCGGCCGGACGGAAACCAGAAGATCCGTGGTTCAAATCCCGACTATGGCATTGAATTTTTCATTCTGGCTCTACCCTTTCATAGTGTGTCCTACACACGGCTAGAGTGAAAGAACAATTAATTTCCATTACTGATTTTTGTTTGGATTAAAATTTTTTCACTGTTAATGGTGAATTTTTTCAACAAACTTCTGGCTTAGCCATGGGTAATCCATGGGTAAACCACATTCGGCAGCACTGGTAGGAGGAACAATCTTAGAATTCGCTGGAGTCTGCATTAGGGCCCGCCTCCATATGGCTTTAACTTCTGCAAAGATTATAATGAGACGGATAATGATAAATGATGAGTTATAAGTCCTACAGCTTTTACTATGAACTTTGAACCATGTTGGGCTTCAGGAATATTAGCTAGTGAGAGCTAAAGGCCTGGATATGGCCATCTGAGAGCCAGGAATTCAACCACAGCCCCTGAAACCATTGAGGTACTCCGTGAAACGTTACATGCTGTTTTACTTCCTGATCTAGTTTCCATTATCCAGTTATTGTGAACTAGCCTAGCGTTGTAGCTCTTTTGTCCCAACAGTTTAAAGTGTTCTTGGTATTAGAAAATTCAGAAAACATTAATGATAATGTGGCAAAATATGTTGTAATAAAATGAAATACTTTTTCAGGTGTTCTCACCATGCAGGTTGTTCTTGCTTACAGCAAAAGTTCCAACCCGGGTAAGTAGTGTTACAAACTTTTATTGTATATACCACGTACATTTGAGTGTTTTCGAAGCAAGGTGTACTTTGTACCAGTAATGCAGTGTTAGATCCAAATATAAAGTAAACATGTACACAGTGTTCATTTTTATTCGTGATTTCCCGCCCTCCGATAGAGCAAGAACGACATATTAACTGGTTAGTCTATATTGAAATGATAATTTCCCTCTACTGAGGAGAAGCAGTAATGTTTGCAGATGAAAAGAGTAAGGAAGTATCTTGCTCTCAATGGCGCTCATGTTGAACCATTTGTTTAAAGAATTGCTGATATTTAATTTGGCACATTGGCTCAGCTTTACTTATTTATTTATGTACTTGTGTTGAGCTATTTCTTGCCATTTAATTTCTATAAATCTGTTCACAGAAGTTAATGTTTAACAATTATTGATTTTATTGTTTTGATAAATGTATAGAAGCAGCTCATATTTGGTTAATTTACATCTGTTTCCTGTCCATCTCCATGGTGTGGGATAGTGTGTGTGCCTCTACTCAAGAGGTCATGAGTTTGAATCTTGCTAAGGATGAGTTACCTGGATAAGGTTTTTTCCAGGTTTTTCCCTTTTCCTACGAAGGCAAATGTCGGGTAAGTCTGAGCTCTAGGGACCCTGGACTCATTTGAACATCATTTCACCCATTTCATTCATCGTCCGATATGACTTAATGTTGGAGGACGTAAATTACAAAAGAGAAAAAAAGAGCCAAAGTGCCATCCTGACACTAAATTCTCCAATTGACTTATATATTTTCCTGGTAAACCATTAGTGGCTCTCGTATTCGAGATACATAGTTTGTGCCGACTTACTATTTTAAGTACTTGAGTCCCAGGCTTTATCATTAAACTCTTAAGCATCTTTAGGTTCTTCTGGTGATTTATTGTTTTAGTATGTTTTCATTAGACTATTTGCATTGTTCACATACAGATGTTTGATTTGCAGAAGAACCTGTTGCCTCATAGTTTTCTCTCTCAGATTTGATTTTACAAGCTATAGATTTCACAGAAATGTATGGTGAATAGATGCCCTTTTATGTATAAAGACTAAAATTGAGTCATACCTTTTAAAACTTTTAACTTCACTCATGTCCTTTTACAAAATCAGGAACGTTTTCAAAACTGTTGCTGTTTCATCCTCAGCTGATTAGCGACTCATCACAGTTGGTTGTTGTCTGGATATCCCTCTCTCGGAAGTTTCTTTACATAAGTTCAATAGACCACTCACTGATGGCACATCAACATTTAGAATATGTGGAATGTTTTTAATAATAAAATTTTTTTCCCATGTTTATCCTATATATGTGACTGTGACAAATTTTATATTGGTTTGACAAAGAGAAATTTAGAAACTAGATTAACAGAACACCGTAGGAACATAAAATATAAACAAACAGAAAAATCGGCAGTTACTTTTAATTTCTGGAATGATAACCAGCACATCGGAGAGGAGATCAAAACTACTAAAACCATTGTCAACAAAACTTGAACTAACAACATGGGAAAAAAATTTTATTATTAAAAACATTCCACATATTCTAAATGTTGATGTGCCATCAGTGAGTGGTCTATTGAACTTATGTAAAGAAACTTCCGAGAGAGGGAGATCCAGACAACAACCAACTGTGATGAGTCGCTAATCAGCTGAGGATGAAACAGCAACAGTTTTGAAAACGTTCCTGATTTTGTAAAAGGACGTGAGTGAAGTTACAAGTTTTAAAAGGTATGACTCAACTTTAGTCTTTATACATGAAATTAGCTTCGCTCTTAACAACGCTTTTATTTATAACTATTCAAAAAGATGCCTTTTTGTTAATACATTTTAATAATTGTTAATGTTTTTAGAATTGTAAATGCTCCATGTTATTTGTCAGCAATTACTGAAACCATGCAAAAAGTATGACTTGTATACTGATAGGTGTTGAGTGTTAAAGTAGACACTCATATTGGGAGCTTTGGGAGACCAAATGCAATGATAAACTGTTGAGTAAAATGGTGTACTTTGTTTCAGATTGACCTGCACTTCCACTACTTGGAAATTCAGGCGATTGAAAGTAAAAAGCCAAATCAGGTTAGTATTTTGAAGTTGTAATGCATCTTTATAGATCTGTTAGATCTTTTCTTTGAAATTATAGAGATTTACCCACAACTTAACATGTTGAATGCTACTGACCAAGAGAATACAAAGATAAAGTTTTTTGGTTTAGTAGAATGGAATTTCTGTTTAACCAAACAGACTGATTTGTGAACTGCTTCACTGTGCTGGCTCCTCATCATGGAGCTGCACTCTTCAACTCAGCTCAAAGCTTGAAACACACAGAAACACTAAAGACTTCTCCATCAGGCCTTGCACCAGCTTTTATATACAATAGATTATTCCAGTAGTAAAATGCTCTCAAATTACATTCTAGAGAGTAGAATATCTTGCTTTGTGATGTCAGCTTGTGACCGCCAGGAAGACTGCATCTCTTCCACCCCTTCAGCCAATAGACAATAGAAACGGAGGTAATTCCCTACTCCTGCTCAACTCCTACAGGGCATACCCATGATGGCATCAATGTGTTCTGAAAGGACCTATAAGTAACTTCAAGGTCACCATCACAATTTGTAGTACACTTTGCACCTTTTTTAAAAATGAGAATTTTCAACTTCTGTTAATACCTGCTTCTTTAAAAAATAAAACTATAAATATAAGTATTTATAAACAGTGGAGCTTCATTAATAAAAAACACTTTTTAAACCAATTCTCGAACTGTAAAAACACTTAACCTCCACTAACTTTTGAAACATGTCCTAATTTCAAAAGTTAGTGGAGCTTAAGTGTTTTTACAGTTCGAGAATTGGTTTAAAAAGTTTTTTTTTTTTTTCCCTGCTTCTTTGTTGATGTTAAGAAGGGAATTATCTGCAGTTGCTAGATGATAGTTTGTATGAAAGGTTTGTATAACTTATGATGTTGGAGTATTGCAGCAGGGTTGGATATTTGAAAATTTTGCTTTAAAAATGTTAATTGTTAAGTGTAATACAGAAATAAACTCAATTTATGTGCAAGTCATCTCACCTTGTAATCTTAATGTTAAAGTTAGTGAAAATCTTTGTTGTGAAAGTTACTTCATGTAGTGAGTATCTTTAGCATTCAGAAAAGGCCTTATCATCTTGTTCATACTTGCTGATGATTCACTCAACAGTGAAGACCTTGCTCACAAGTGCAGCTATTGGCCAGAGGTCAACCATTGAGAGACAAGTTGCAGAGTCATGAGACCACCTCGGGTCGTACAGCTCTCAGACCAATCTCTGCTACTCGCCTAAGGCAACAGAACGCATTTACAAAACAGTGACACTGACTCTGATTGGTGGACAGGTAGGCAGAGCCATCAGAGAATTGCAGATATATAAGCCAGACCAACAATGCAAAGATCAGACAAGAGCCCAGAGGAAGCTCACAACATTGAGTGAAATGTCGGCAAGTATGATCAAGATGATGCAGCCTTTACCAGATGTTAAGGATACTCATCAAGACACAGGCCGTGGAAGTCTACTCATTCATTTACTTCATTTAAGTTAACAGGTCCTTTAATTATATACTTCCATTTATCTTCCAACCTCCGAACCACACATAATTTTATTTTTAACCAGGTTGTTGAATAAAAGTATTGGTACACAAATACAAATATTTGCTACAACGGCTTCACTTACCTTAAGAAATTGGTGTTAATACTTCTTTCTAATGGAGATCGATTTCACAAACAACTCGTTTGCATCTTCAGTCCACACACTTCGTCGTCAAGGATACAGATTATTATGATATTATGTTTTTTCAGTATTGCAAACGAGTTGTTTGTCAAATCGATCTCCATTAGAAAGAAGTATTAACACCAATTTCTTAAGATAAGTGAAGCTGTTGTAGCAAATATTTGTTGCTTCACTGTAGCTAGCTTCATTTTCTACTTAAAAAGTATTGGTTCCTATGCCAGAATGTTTAATACTTGCTGTTGATTTGTTGCAGCTGAGTTTGACGGTAGGAGATAAGGTTTACTCATTTTTAACACCTGATGATTCAGGAAGTCAAGAAGTGGACTCCATGATAATGGCATTAGCAACAGCCATCAGAAACATTTTCCCCACAGTACCTTTACAGTAAGTAAGACATTTATTAAATTAACAGTTTCTTCAAATAATTTTAATCAATTTGCTATACCACATTGTGTGCAACAGTTGACAGTTAAGAGTGGGAACAGAATGTAACCATTGATGTTTGCAAACGCAAATTTGAATATGTTTAAGTATTTTTCAGAATTAGACAGCAGAAGCTCACTGCCTATTTTACTACTGACTAGTTTGTAGTACAGTACGTATACATAGGCTATTACAATGTTTTTAGGTAAAAGTGTGCCAATAGTAATTTATAAACTACATTAAAAACATTTCAGTGATCACAAAAGTGAATCGAGAAGATATTGACACATTGCTTCACTCACACTGTTTTTTCACAGGACATGTTTCATGAGCTTTTGCTCTTATCATCAGCTGGTACTCGACTATTACAAATTTTAGTGGTTTCCTCTTTCTCTGTATTGTCAATAGATGGCGTGATGTACTTGTCAAAGATGTCCGGTGGTTGAGTTTCAAAATTCATGACTCTATGGTGATTTTTGTTAACCGCTTCGCCGATGGCCATTTAAACCCTGCACGGCCGGGAACGGATACCCAATAAACAGAACAAGACATTTAAATTGTTAAATGCTGCAAAAATGCTTCATAAATAAATATTCGTATCTTCCGTATTTTCTAAGTTATTTCAGGGAAACAAAAACTGGTTAAAAGCCCATTAAAAGCTGTATGCATCTGCGGTATCATTAAAATAGAGACTATATTAATAAAGCGATGAAATTTCATTAATTTGTATCACGTAAAGAAAGGCATTGTTTGCGTCGAACGCGCCTAATTCTGAGTGCTTTTGTTTTACAAGCTATATGTGTATATCAGCTGAATAAACGAAGTGTTGGGTTCAAGGTTTCTAGGTTTCAGTTCATGCTAACACGTAATAATAACTGTTTATATTGCGTTATACACCCTGGAAGGAAACTCCGTCAGCATCTCTCTAATTGCACAACGGAAGTTTGTTAGCTGACGTAACTTCTTTCTTCGCTCAGTTGACATTGTAATTTAGATTGCATCAGAGTTCCAAGCAATTTCTTTAGCTAAATCACAGTTGAAATAGTTTTCTCAGTGCTAATCATGGCTTCAACTAGTAATGTAGCAAATCAATTAGCTAGTGTAGGACGAGTGCGGGCTTCTGATATTACATCAGAAAATGTGGAAGACTTTTTGCTGTTAGACAGTGATTTGGACATTGATGGCGAGTTTTCAGATTTTGAGGGGGGTGTTGAGGATATAGGTAGCAGTGAGGAGGAAAATGACTCATTTCCGACAGGTGTTCGTGAAGAATCAACATTATGGAGGTGTCAAAATAACTCTAACACTAATAGACATACCTTCACGAGCACAACCTCTGGTGTACAACCACATACTCAACTAACTTCTGACAGCCAACCAATTGACATTTTCACAAAATTTTTTACTACTGACTTACTGTCTCTCATTGTTTCGGAAACAAATGTATATGCGAGTAGGGTGAAGGAAGACCTGATTTCTAAAGGCAATTTAGGACCTAAGAGTAGATTGCAGAAGTGGACAGAAGTAACAATGAATGAGATTTACAGACTACTTGGTCTAATTATGCTCATGGGTGTTATTCGTAAACCTACGCTAGACATGTACTGGTCTACAGACGACATGCTAGCTACCCCATTTTTTGGGAAATGCATGTCAAATAACAGGTTTACTTCCATTTTGCGCTTCCTTCATTTCACCTGCACAGAAAATGTGAATGATAAACTATCCAAAATCAGACCAGTTTTTGATTACATTATTTCAAAATTCAAAGAAAATTATGTGCCTAGTGAAAAGATCACTGTTGATGAAAGCTTGATGCTTTGGAAGGGCCGTTTAGGTTGGAAACAATACATCAAAACAAAGAGGGCCAGATTTGGCATAAAGAGTTTTGATGTATGTGAAAGTAAAACAGGATATCTTTACAATAGCTACATATACACTGGCCAAGGGACTGATAACACCGGAGACAAAGATTTGGGGTTATCTGGTTCCATAGTAATTCACCTGATGGAATCTGTACTTGATCAGGGTAGGACTGTATATTTAGATAATTGGTACAGTTCCCCTAAATTATTCATGGCCTTACACAAAAGAAAAACAAATGCAATTGGAACAGTACGTTCAAATCGTATTGGTTTGCCAAAAGATGTGAATACGAAGGCTCTAAGAAGAGGAGAAATGCAGGTGCATCAGCTCCCACCCTTGACCTATGTTGCTTGGCAAGACAGGAGGGTTGTTACAGCATTATCCAATTGCAGCTCTAAAATTTTGATGATTGACACTGGAAAAATTGATGCTCGTAACAAAATGTCAATTTTCAAGCCCGATATTATCCAGGAATATAATATGCATATGGGTGGAGTGGATCTAGTAGATCAGGTATTACACGCATATCCCTCTTTGCGAAAAACAATCAAATGGTATAAAAAAGTATTTTTACACCAGCTGGATATAACCATATACAATTGTTTAGTAATTTGGAGAGCTCTAAACCCACGGAAGACAATGACGTACCTGGACTTTCGCATATCAATAGCTCGCAGCCTAATTGAGCAGTATAAAATTCAGAGACCTCTCCATACTGGGGGTAAAAAATCCACCACCCCAGCACCCCTCAGACTTGAAGGAAAACATTTTCCTAAAGGGATACCACCCACAGCAAAAAAGTCGCGTCCCTTCAGAAAATGTTTGGTGTGCCGCAAGAAAGGTGTCCGAAAGGAAACTAGTACGATTTGCCGTGAATGTGGAGATGTGCCCTTGTGTGTTTATCCATGTTTTGAGGTGTACCATTCAAGAAAAAACTTTTAAAGGTAAGCTTTTACTTCTTATAGAATTTATTTAAATTTACTGTGAAACATAAGGTTTAAAAGAATTATCATTAAATACGCATTAAATGCATGTATGCGCAGGACGTCTATACACGTCCATATCGGTTTGGGGTTTTTTAACTTGGACGTCATATGACGTCCATATCGGTGAAAGGGTTAATGAAGATTTTTTCCCATACAGAAAGGTCTATGGGGTGATTAACGTATGTTATTAAAGATGTTTCCAAGTTGATGTCATGTCTAGTATTAAAAAAATGAAAAGCCACTGCTGATTTTTCTGTTTCACCATTTGTAATGTTTCTTAGATGTTCTTTAGTTCTGATGTTAATATTTCTTTTTGTTGATCACACAGAAAATGAAGCCAGTCACAATAAAGCAACAAATATTACACAAATATTTTTATTTGTGTAATATTTCTTTTTGTTTTTCCTATATAAATTTTAGGGCAAGTTTCACATTTGATCTCATAGATTCCTGGTTTTTCTTTGGTAGTAATTGATTTTTGGGGGGCCCTTTTAACAAATTTCTGATATTAAATCTATTTTGAGGTGCAAGAATTATGTTATGTTTTGAGAAGATTTTTTGGAATTTACTATGGGCTGATGGATGGAAGGTACATTTTTAAAACATTTTTTTTCTCTTTTGCTCCTGTAGGTTCTAGGGTGGTGGTTTCCTTTATTTTCTTAGCCTTGTTGAGTCTGTTAACTGTTTTGTCTACTAAATTTGGGTTGAAACTGTTGGACATAGCTACTTTTTTTGTGTAGGTATTCTTCTTGATAATATTCTCTGTTTAGTGGACAGTGGCTTTTCATTTTTTGAATACTAGACATGACATCAACTTGGAAATATCTTTAGTAAAATATGTTAATCACCCCATAGTCCTTTCCGTATGGGAAAATATCTTCATTAACAAAAATCGTCATTGGGTCATGAATTTTGAAACTTCACCACTGGACATCTTTGACAAGTACATCATGTCATCTATCGACAATACTGAGAAAGAGGAAACCACCACAATTTGCAATAGTCGAGTACCAGCTGATGATGAGAGCAAAAGCTCTTGAAACATGTCCTGTGAAAAAACAGTGTGAGTGAAGCAGTGTGTGAATATCTTCTCGATTCACTTTTGTGCTAATTTGTGCTTCACTGTTTCTACGCTTCTTTCAATTTTATACTTTGTTAGCCCTTGTTCATTTTTATACTCGTAGTGACAATGATTATTTTGCAGATGGCCATATTAGCTCAGCTCTTTCACACTATCTTGTATTTGGCTGCTATTTGTGTTTCTGTTTGTTATTGTAAATAACAACATATTGATTAGGTTTATGCTTAAATTTTGAATTATGTTAATGCTTAATTTTGATTGCAAATGGCCATTATTGTAGGCACATAATTCGGAAAGTAGAGGTGATTCCAGCCAAACGCATTCAGCAGCTTTTAGAAGGTGACATGAGCCGAAATGATGGTAGAGGCCTGGGACCTTGTGGGGGCTTCTCCACCCAATATGCATGTATGTGTGACTATCATGGTATGCCATACAGAGAAGAAGTGTCTTGGGTGAGTTTGTATAATGCAAAAGTGTTTAATTAGGTTTCATACTGTAATTCTGTTATGGTTTATTATTACACAAATATAAATATTTGTTCCTAATTCTCCACTTATTTTAAGAAATTGATGTTAATATTTCTTTCTTCTTTCTAATGAAAATCAATTTCGAAGGCAAATCACATTCGTCCTCAGTCCATCCAAAAAACAAACTCCATTTTTGGATGGACTGAAGATGAATGCGATTTGCCTTCAAAATGGATTTCCATTAGAAAGAAGTATTAACATCAATTTCTTAAAATAAGTGGAGATTTAGTAACAAATATTTATATTTGTGTAATATTTATTGCTTCACTGTAACTAGCTTCATTTTCTACATAATCAGTCATGGTTTATTGTCACTTTATTCTTCCTTTTTAACCTATGTTGTAGCATTTCCAAAATTAACAGAATTATAAGATTACTAAGGTTATGTTTTACATCAGATGTTTGTGCAACACAAGAGGCATGATAACTAACCTATAACAATTTGTTGTGCATATTTGAATCATTCTTGCTTGTTTCTTGCAAACATGTGACATTACTCCTGCATTTGTTTCTCTGGTTTACAGTGAGATACAATCAAGATTCTGAACCTACTTTGTGGTACATTTTGTTAACATTGTTAGCCTAAGATGGTAAAATCCACAGAGTGTCCCAAATTGATGTATATACTCTTTGAACTGTTATTTATCCACAGCAAAATGTGACAGAAATACAATTTTTGTTGCGTTTTATTTCTTAAGGCTGTACATGTTCAAAATGTCTAGAAAATCTTCCCTTTCATCACACTTCTACAGGAACCACTCAAAAATTGCAGTCGCCTATCTGGATCATACTCATTTAGTGCATGGAGAACTCTCGGAATGTAAGCTTTCATTTTTGGCTCCACAAAATTCAATGAACACTGCTTCTCTTGATATGAACCTCATGAGAACATTACCTCACTGACTATTTGGGGATTGTCCAAAAACCTACATGACTCTTCTGGCCTTAACTTGGTGTGCACATGGATTCCTGGTCACGTTGGCTTGCCGGGGAATGAAATGGCAGATTCAACAGCTAAGGTGGCTACCCTGGAGCCCAGGGCTAGAGTATCATCTGTTACATCGGAAGATTTTAGAGCTGTATGGCGGAGAGCTGTGCAGTCCTGCTGGCAAGAAGAGTGGTCTGCTCATAAACTTAGATCTTTGAAAGAACTTTCAATTCCCTGGGTTACCTCCTGTCGTTCATCTCATCGTGAAGAGGTGAGTTTGGCTCGATTGCGCATTGGGCACTTCTTTTTTACGTGTGGTTTTCGGTTTAGAAAGGAAGGGTGAATATCCAACTGTCAAAAGGCTGATCAATTTAATGAGGGGGAAAATAGAATATACAGATTCTGTTTCTTCTATGTATAATAGCCTGAAATCTCTTGGGTTCAATATAGGAGAACCAATGATGGTCGCAAATTTCTGCTTGAAAGTAGCGATATTGTTGCTGCAAGACTAAACTTTCTGCGCACAATGCAAAACATTAGTACAGGTGATTCACGATGTAAAAGTGCTTCTCAAATACACATGCTTCACATACAAATGCTTCAGATATACACATTCATATCTTCTGTATTTATTAAGTATTTTAATAAAAAAAATTGGTTTGAAGTCCATTACAGACAGTATACAAATATGGCATCATTAAAATAGAAACAATATTCACAAATCGTTGAAATGTCACTATTTTGTTTCACTGTAGCAAACACCTTTCGAGAACACATCTAATTTGAGTCGTTTTGTTTTGTGTGCATATGAACGATAGCTATGTCGGAGGTAACTGAACCGGCATCCATTAGTCGACAACAGCTGATGATGTTGGGAAGATCCTAACGAAATGCGTTCTAGGTAAATACTAGCAATAAATGGAGCATTGAGTATTAGTTCGACTCAAAATTGTATTAATTTTGTGCTTCATTGTATCATAGTCCTTAAACAACGGGATAGCTATGTATTTGAACTGTTCTCCAGTTCAAGGTTTTAAGGTACAGATTATACGATGATCATTGTATATGTTGTCACACATGCTGAAATATTAAGCGAACTTCTCTGTCAGCAACTGTATTACTGTACATCTCAGCATCTGTATGATACTTGCTAGGTGGATTTGGTGAGACAAAGACAGATATATCTTCTATCTCTGTCGCCCGCTAGCTGTGGAACTGGTAATGCCAAGACAGTACTATAACTGTATCTTACATGGACTATGTCACTCACACTTAGTATTTCCACATTTTTTTCCCTTCTCCTTTCCATTGATGAAAGATATTTCTCTGTTGCAAAATTATTTATATCACTCTCAAAAACTATTTGTAGTTGGTTTATTGATACTCGTCACTTACTTTTTATATTAATGAGGGACTAGTTTCAAAGGCAATCGCCTCCATTTTCAATCTCTTTCCAACTGACATCTGTTGTCTGCTCTCTCTCTGGTGGTGGAACTATGAACTCTTTTGTCAAATTATCTACTGGTGGGATTTCAAAGTTCATTACGCGATATAGAATAAAAAGAAGTATTTCAGAAAGTGGAGTGCCATTGTTACTAAAATTAGGCAAGTGAGTCAACCTTGTATATACTTTTCTCCACTTGTAAGTGGAGAAAAGTATATACAAGGTTGACTCACTTGCCTAATTTTGGTATCATTACGTGATCCTTATTTTTCCATATGAATATGTTCTCCCATGTTGTCAATTTATTTTGGTTTATCACTCCTTTTAATAATTTTGGATTTGGATCAATGTCATGATTTTCATTCCAAAAATGAAATGCTACTGATGACTTATCTTCTTGTTTCAATCTGATGTTTCTGAAGATAAGTCATCGTAAGATAAGATAACATAGATAGACATACTTGTAACACTTCTGTACAAATTGTCATTATTTGACAAATCTAGATAAAATTTGCTAACTGATGACATTCAAAAGTAACTTCTATCCTTGCAGTATAAACTTGTCAATATATTCTCGATTCAATTTTGTACTTCTATCCTTGCGTTCAACCCCATCCTTACGGAATAGACCAATGTAATGTTGGCTAAGAGATCTACAAGAGTTAAAGGGAACGTTTGGCCATAAAAATCTTACAGGTAATTTTATAATAATTTCAGATTATAGGAGGTAAATTAATTTAATTTGATGTTTGAGATTAAAATTAAATGTTGGCCAGCAAACAGGATAATTTTGTTGTAGTAAATGTTTGTGCTGTGTTGCATTCCAAACTGGTACAGTGGGAGACTCAGAAATGTATTGGATATCTGTTTCAGGATGTGGACACTATTTACCTTTCTCATGATACTCGTGAGCTTTGTTTACGAGATTTTGATCATCTTGACCCAAAGTAAGTGCACAGATGGCAGTAGTGTAATACTCAGTTATTTCCACTTTTCTATCTTCAAATTGTGGAAGTTGATGGCAATGTTGTTAGAATAAAATTCAAAGTAAAAAATGAATATTTTTTGAGTTATTAATCAGCTCATTTTATACCTTGAATTTGATTAGGTTTTGTTTCACTCGGTTGATGTTTGTCATCTTGTTGAAGGGATATTGTGCCAATAATTAGTGCTCTGGAATACAACACATGGTTTACCAAACTCCGCGCCAGCAACATCAAGTTGACCCATGAGGCACTTGATAGGATCCTCCACGTCATGAAGAAATCACTCAGTATCGAAGAATTATATCTGGATAACTTGGGAGTCAAGTGGTAAGTACATCACAACGCTATGTCCTTGCACTAACCAAGAACAAAAACCAGAACGAGAATGATAAATATAATTTTTATGCAAAAGTTAGAAACTGTGATGTCGTTGAGTAAGATTTTATTTTTTGTTAGGTTTATAATATTAAAATCACCAGTAAACTAAGTTTTACTTGAAAATGTTTAAAGGCTTTTTTGCCACAATGTCAGTATTTCGTTGTGTATCTTACCCATTGGTTTTGGAAGTGCTTGGCCTCAATGCATTTGGTCCTTGTGATGTCGTTGAGTAAGATTTTATTTTTTGTTGGGTTTATAATACTAAAATCACCAGTAAACTGTAAGTTTTACTTGAACATGTTTAAAGGCTTTTTTGCCACATTGTCAGTATTTCTGTTGTGTATCTTACCCATTGGTTTTGGAAGTGCTTGGCCTCAATGCATTTGGTCCTTGTGCTATGAATTTTCAGCAGCAGTAAATAAAAATTTACTTGTGGATTTTCTCTCAAATGTCTGCTTCCATTGTACATAGGTAGTTTGAAAAGTTTCCGACCTAATAAAGATACAAGACATTTTTGTTTCAGATTTTTTATTTTATTTTAAAACATAGGCTCTTTGTAACTCTACACAACTCTCTCTATTAAGTATATGTATATATGTATGTATTATGTATTAAGTATATGACTTGTCCAATGTCAACAGTCCAATTTTTCTTTTGTATTTCTATTTTCTTTGGTATTTTGTATTTCTGTTTTTTTGATAATACTATGAATTACTTTGTAATTTTTACAGCAGATAATAATAAACCTTGATAAATTATGCACTTCTCCGAGCGATGCTCTCACCTCTGTAACCCATCCAAATAGTACTCGGCGTTTTTCAACATAGTCTCCTTGTAACTCTACACACTTCTCCCAGCGATGTTCCCATCTCTGTAACCCGTCCAAATAGTACTCGGCGTTTTTCAACACAGTCTCCTTGTAACTCTACACACTTCTCCCAGCGATGTTCCCATCTCTGTAACCCATCCAAATAGTACTCGGCGTTTTTCAGCATAGTCTCCTTGTAACTGTACACACTTCTCTCAGGGATGTTCCCATCTCTGTAACCCGTCCAAATAGTACTCGGTGTTTTTCAACATAGTCTCTTTGTAACTGTACACACTTCTCCCAGGGATGCTCCCATCTCTGTAACCGTCCAAATAGTACTCGGCGTTTTTAAACAAGGTCTCCTTGTAACTCTACACATTTCTCCCAGCGATGCTCTCATCTCTGTAACCCATCCAAATAGTACTCAGCGTTTTTCAACATAGTCTCCTTGTAACTCTACACACTTCTCCCAGCGATGCTCCCATCTCTGTAACCCATCCAAATAGTACTCAGCGTTTTTCAACATAGTCTCCTTGTAACTCTACACACTTCTCTCAGCGATGTTCCCATCTCTGTAACCCGTCCAAATAGTACTCAGCGTTTTTCAACATAGTCTCCTTGTAACTCTACACCTTCTCCCAGCGATGCTCTCATCTCTGTAACCCATCCAAATAGTACTCAGCGTTTTTCAACATAGTCTCCTTGTAACTCTACACACTTCTCCCAGCGATGCTCTCATCTCTGTAACCAGGCCAAATAGTACTCAGCGTTTTTCAACATAGTCTCCTTGTAACTCTACACACTTCTCCCAGTGATGCTCCCATCTCTGTAACCCATCCAAATAGTACTCGGCGTTTTTCAACATAGTCTCCTTGTAACTCTACACACTTCTCCCAGCGATGCTCTCATCTCTGTAACCCGTCCAAATAGTACTCGGCGTTTTTCAACATAGTCTCCTTGTAACTCTACACACTTCTCCCAGCGATGCTCTCATCTCTGTAACCCATCCAAATAGTACTCGGCGTTTTTCAACATAGTCTCCTTGTAACTCTACACACTTCTCCCAGCGATGCTCCCATCTCTGTAACCCGTCCAAATAGTACTCGGCATTTTTCAACATAGTCTCCTTGTAACTCTACACACTTCTCCCAGCGATGCTCCCATCTCTGTAACCCATCCAAATAGTATTCTGCGTTTTTCAACATAGTCTCTTTGTAACTGTACACACTTCTCCCAGGAATGTTCACATCTCTGTAACCCATCCAAATAGTACTCAGCGTTTTTCAACATAGTCTCCTTGTAACTCTACACACTTCTCCCAGCGATGCTCTCATCTCTGTAACCAGGCCAAATAGTACTCAGCGTTTTTCAACATAGTCTCCTTGTAACTCTACACACTTCTCCCAGTGATGCTCCCATCTCTGTAACCCATCCAAATAGTACTCAGCATTTTTCAACATAGTCTCCTTGTAACTCTACACACTTCTCCCAGCGATGCTCTCATCTCTGTAACCCGTCCAAATAGTACTCGGCGTTTTTCAACATAGTCTCCTTGTAACTCTACACACTTCTCCCAGCGATGCTCTCATCTCTGTAACCCATCCAAATAGTACTCGGCATTTTTCAACATAGTCTCCTTGTAACTCTACACACTTCTCCCAGCGATGCTCCCATCTCTGTAACCCGTCCAAATAGTACTCGGCGTTTTTCAACATAGTCTCCTTGTAACTCTACACACTTCTCCCAGCGATGCTCCCATCTCTGTAACCCATCCAAATAGTATTCTGCGTTTTTCAACATAGTCTCTTTGTAACTGTACACACTTCTCCCAGTAATGTTCACATCTCTGTAACCCATCCAAATAGTACTCTGCGTTTTTCAACATAGTCTCTTTGTAACTGTACACACTTCTCCCAGGGATGCTCCCATCTCTGTAACCCATCCAAATAGTATTCTGCGTTTTTCAACATAGTCTCTTTGTAACTGTACACACTTCTCCCAGCGATGCTCCCATCTCTGTAACCCATCCACATAGTACTCTGCGTTTTTCAACATAGTCTCTTTGTAACTGTACACACTTCTCCCAGGGATGCTCCCATCTCTGTAACACATCCAAATAGTATTCTGCGTTTTTCAACATAGTCTCTTTGTAACTGTACACACTTCTCCCAGGAATGTTCACATTTCTGTAACCCATCCAAATAGTACTCTGCGTTTTTCAACATAGTCTCTTTGTAACTGTACACACTTCTCCCAGGAATGTTCACATCTCTGTAACCCATCCAAATAGTACTCTGCGTTTTTCAACATAGTCTCTTTGTAACTGTACACACTTCTCCCAGGAATGCTCCCATCTCTGTAACCCATCCAAATAGTATTCTGCGTTTTTCAACATAGTCTCTTTGTAACTGTACACACTTCTCCCAGGAATGTTCACATCTCTGTAACCCATCCAAATAGTACTCTGCGTTTTTCAACATAGTCTCTTTGTAACTCTACACACTTCTCCCAGGGATGCTCCCTTCTCTGTAACCCATCCAAATAGTATTCTGCAATTTTCAACATAGTCTCTTTGTAACTGTACACACTTCTCCCAGCGATGCTCCCATCTCTGTAACCCATCCAAATAGTACTCTGCGTTTTTCAACATAGTCTCTTTGTAACTGTACACACTTCTCCCAGGGATGCTCCCATCTCTGTAACCCATCCAAATAGTATTCTGCGTTTTTCAACATAGTCTCTTTGTAACTGTACACACTTCTCCCAGCGATGCTCCCATCTCTGTAACCCATCCAAATAGTACTCTGCGTTTTTCAACATAGTCTCTTTGTAACTGTACACACTTCTCCCAGGGATGTTCACATCTCTGTAACCCGTCCAAATAGTACTCAATGTTTTTTTCAACATAGTCTCCTTGTAACTCTACACACTTCTCCCAGCGCTGTTCCCATCTCTGTAACTCGCCTATTCATACATTTTAGATTAGACATTTACACATTAGACATTTTTAGACATTCCTCAAGTGCACTTTCAGAAAGTTTATCTATACTTTCAATACCAGAGCACTTGTTCATGCCTATTGACAAAATTTTTGGCAATATTGAGAGCTTATAATGGTGCCAGTTGATATGTTCAGGGTTTTGTATGGAAATGATACAGACCACAGTTGTTTTAATGGTAATTTGTTATTGTAATGCCCAATTTCACCAACAGATGTTAAAATAAACATTAACAAATGTAACATAACAATTGCCACAGTGCTAACAAAGCTGTTAAATTTCTTGCATTTCACCAACCTGTTTCCTGAAAATGTTAAACATATGTTAACGCCAAGAGACTTGTAAATAAGGCTATGGATGAGTCGTATTATTTTCTGAATGTACTGCGATGGGCTTTTGCTTTCATTTTTGTCTGCTGAAAAATGGTGGGTGAACAAAATCGTAAGAGAAGCCGTGGGACAAATTTCTCATCGATGGAGAAAGAATTGTTAATTAATTGGTGACGAAGTATAAGGATACTGTGGAAAATAAGAGACGGATATAGCGAATGTAAAAGAGAAAGATATCACATGGGAAAAGATTAGAAACGAATTTAATTCAAATGCATTTGTCACTGCTATGAGCACAAAACAACTTTGTCAGTATTATGTAAATTTAAAACGAGGTAAGAAGGATAGAAGTGACAAGTGACTTGAATATTTTAAGATGGGAGGTGTACAGTGTCTTATCCATGTAATTCAGTAAATTATAAAATTGCAAAGGTGAGATTGGCATATTGCTTTCAATGCATGTATAAACGTTAGTGGTACGTAAATTTAAAACGAGGTGTGAAAAACAGAAGTGCTGAATGACTTGAACGTTTCAAGCCGGGAGGTGGACAGTGTATTATCCACATAATTCAGTGAATTATAAAATCGCAAAGTCATTAATACTTGAAGCAAAGACGAGATTGCATATTCCTTTTGATGCAGGTTCCAACTCAGTATTACGTAAATTTAAAATGAGGTGCGAGGAAGGACAAGTTACGAGTAACTTGAACGTTTCAAGACGGGAGGTGGACAGTATATTATCCACATAATTCAGTGAATTATAAAATAGCAAAGCTATTAATACTTGAAGCAAAGGCGAGATCGGCATATTCCTTTCGATGCATGTTCCAACTCAGTATTACGTAAATTTAAAATGAGGAGCTTAGGACAAGCGACGAGTGACATGAACGTTTCAAGGTGGGAGGTGGACAATGTATTATCCACATAATTCAGTGAATTATAAAATAGCAAAGCTATTAATACTTGAAGCAAAGGCGAGATCGGTATATTCCTTTTCATGTATGTTCTAACCTCCATTGTACTTCTGCAGTAACCTTCATAGCAACTTGTTTTGACAGTCTATACCTCTGTAGAAAAATTTCTTCTGATAGCTCCTCAAAATCATTTCTCCTCATAGGCTGTACTCTATTACAAATGCCATTTAGACAGTTTTAAATTTAGCAAATCAACATCAACAGCTGCGTTAACATCTGCCAACTTGACCTTACGATTGTTATGGAGTTAACAACAGAAATATGGCTTGTTAGTTTAACAGAGATTTAACATGAATGCTAAGCTAACTCTTGGAGAAATGCAGTTTTTGTCATAACTATTGCTAAACTCATATTAAGTCTTAACATCTATTAGTGAAATTGGGCATAAGTATGTTTTTATGTGGTTCCGAGCATTTGAGGTGAAAGGAGTCTCTTGTTAGTGCTACATTACATTTATGTTTTGTCTAAATGAATAAACAGTACTGTGAGGTTGTATCATGTTGTGTATTACAGGGATTTTGCCCACAAGCTCTCTTTGGCATTAATAGCAAACAACAATACTCCGCTCCACACTCTTGACCTGTCCAACAATATGATAGAAGACAAAGGTAAGTGAAGACTTCTGAAGTGTTTGTTAGCATGTTGTTGTCACAACATTTGCACACTATAGTTATTTTTAAAAGCACATAATGTTCAGTGAGTGTTGTGAAAATTGTTTTAGATACATTATTGTTATTTTTTTAAATGGTTCCCCTGTTCACACCTTACTGGAAATTTACTGTTTCAGTTTTGCAGCATTGTTAGTTTAAGGAATTTCATTTTTTCAAGTTGAATTTTTCTCTAGAAAGTTGTAGAATATATGTAACTTACAAGTGTACAACATACAGAGCCCTGTTTGGACATACGACTGGGCTAACAGCAAAGCGAATAATTTACTGACAGATAGTCATGATCTCTGATCTATAGAGGCTACATACCTTCATCGTAGAAGATTTTGGAATTCATCTCTAGTTTGTATTGACATGAACAATAAAACGATGCAAGTCATTACCGCTATCCAGCATCAATTACAGAAATACCTCTGCACACAAATCACATGTTGTAATTTCAATTATTTTATTTACAATTTTAAAAGTTGAGTGGCATACTGAGCCAATTTCTGATTCCTGTACAAACATTCTCATGAATTTGTTTGGACTTTGTTGTAACTTTTCTCTGTAAGAATGTTTTAATCAAGTGGGATGGTGCAGGCAGTTTCGTCTGAGGCCCACATTCAGGAAGACTGGGTTTGATTCCCTTGACTGACCTACTTGACCCATGGGTTTTTTCAGGTCGCAGGTGAATGTTGGGTAGGTTAATTACATTCCCCGAATTTTCTGTCCCTCCATTTCATCTCCATTATCATTTCACATTATCTCTCATCTAGTGGTTTCTTTCAGGATGGAAGTGTTGGCAGGTGTGTCAGTGCTGCATGGCAGGATGATGTGCTCTTGGTAAAACTTCCTCCTTTAGTAGGACAGTCTCCGGTCTTCAGGCTGACTTAGTGGGTCATTTCAGAACCACGGTAGGGTGAGATGATGGCTGGCTGGCCTGCTGGGGAGTGAAGGTAACCTTCCTTCTGCTCTATCGTTGCACCTTGAAAGGTCTGTCCTCTGTCTCCTCTTACCTCATCCTTTCTCCCGGGGATGCCCCACTTGGGAGCATAGGTACAATAGACCAAGTTTGGACGTTCATGCCGAATCCCCTCTGTAACGTAGTCCAGTTCATTCCAGTCTGTACATATGCACATGATAGGTTGAGCACTTGGGTTCCAAGTCCTCATTCGGTAAGTTTCGTCTAACTCTGTAAACACAGATGACAACTTTGAAACTTGAAATGTGCTATACACACTGACATCTAGTAGCTAATATGTTAAGCTTTCACATGTGTGCCATATTTTGTTTTGAGCAATTTCGAAGTTAATTAGCTAACCATTTTACAACAAAGGTATGTTGTGGATGTTATGGCTCTTGAAAGGGGACACATTATTATTCATCTACCTCCATATAATTGTGATCTGAGTGAGCTGGTGTGGGCAAAAATAAAGAATGTTTTCACAGGATACAATGTTACCAATGATATGTCAGCCACAAATCTGTGGAAACTTGCTATAGAAGCATTATCTTCCGTATCCGCAATGCATTGCAAGAAGGTCCAAGAGCTGGAAGTGAAATATTGAAGAAACGATGGTGTAATAGAAAATGCAATTGATGAAACTATCATCAACACATCAGACAATACTAGTGATGAAAGTGATGCACCGGAATTGAAGAATCACAAAGTGAATGAGTATTTATATCTGTTACTTATATCTGTTTTTATGTGTTATATAAATACTAGGCATATAAATATACAGATTATCGGATCGAGTTCAATTTACTGTTTGTCCACATATATCACACTTGAGGCACGTATCTACACTTAACTTACACACTATTTTGGTAAATTGTGTTTTTCTAGGTTCACTGCACTGCAGAAACAAAAGAGCATTAGCTCTCATTACTTCACCCTCCCCACACCACACCGTGAAACTAGTGCTGAAGATAATGTGCATATATAGTAAGAATATCGCAGTTCAAAAGTGAATTGTGAAGCTCAGTGTGTCAATATTGTCGCAAACCCCGAACCCGATCGCGATAGTGCGACTTGTGCACACAAGGGAACTGATAGGCAGCACACGGATAAAGAGTATGCCAGAACAAATAAAGATAGCGCGGAGATAAAAGACTAGCCAGCACAGATAAAGTTTCACGTCTAGAAGGTTCGTGTTTCGTCTAGTGCCAGGACATTCGATTTCTTGATTGTCACAGAACAGTCTCCAATTATCAGTGAGGTATATAAGAGATTGTGACATGCCAGCGAGTAGTAGTAAACAGTTGTAAGGGCAGTCGTAAACAGTTGTAACAAGAGTGTTGTAAACTGTGGAAGTTGAGTGAGCTCTTTGTGATCAACGACCTTGGTAGATTATAATTGTGTATGTGACATAATCAGAACTGAGTTGTGTGAACAGAGTGTATTTCTACGGAAATAAAGAACCTTTGGAATTTCTGCAAATTGGACTTTCAATTCTACGAACCCACAAACTCACAATATATTCTCGGTTCACTTTTGTGCTAAGTTCTGCTTCAGTGTCTCTACACTTCTTTCAGTTTTATACTTTGAATATCACAGTTTCTTATCAAGAATATGTTCCGCTTCTGTATGTTCACAAGCTTATGCATACAAACAGCAGGGAATCTATCGTAGTTCTCTACAAGAGCTTGTTGTCACCTTAGGAATCATGTACTAAAGTATACAGACATTATAACAATACTGACACACTGTAACATTGAAACACTTGGTCTTACAATGTGTCTAGACTTTGTATCGATTGATTAGCCAGCAGTGCAGCACAATATGGCTAAGTGTCCAAGCAAAGGCTCTGTACTTTTATTAGTATACTTTCTCTATATATTGAAAAGTTTTAAAGTCAAGCATGTAATACAGTTCTAAGTAGAACATTTCAGTGAAGGCTATATACTGTAAACAGTTTTTTAAATTAAAATAAAGGGTGTTTATTTTGTTTTCTTAATACATCATGAAAGCAAACTATTAAGGTGGCAAATAAAAGAATCGGTATTTGCAGTGTTTAATATTGTTTATTTCATGTGACTTTTCTTTCTTATAGGTGCCACTAGTTTGTGTGGAATTGTTGCCAAAATTATACAAGGTGTGACTTTTTGTTTTATCATTTAGTTAACAAATGAAGGGGACTCGCTTTGGATTTGACTAGCTAATAATCTGCACGTGCATGGAAATGTGAGCACTGAAGATGATTGTTTGGATAGATTGCATGTTGTGTGTGCCAACTTGATTGTACTGTGATGGTTCCCTTCTTGGCTTTTTCTACAAGGTCAAGTTCATTATCTATTATCTGTGTATCTCATCTTTACATGAAACCAAAACTGGGGAGTACTATACAAATTTTGTTCTGCTTCATTATCAAAATAAATTGAATAACTTCAATAATGTAATTGAGTGGGGTAGGTAGTTATTTGATCCAGTAAATCAATTGATATTGGGCACAATGTAATTTCTGGGTTTTTAGCGATGGTCCAGTTGAATTATCATCTGGACTACAGCCTAGAAGCCCAATATTATGTTTTATTGGATCAATACCTAAACATGTACATTATTGAAACATCAAAACAAAACATTTATAAGATTAAAAAACATAAGAACCATAATAAATATAAAGAATATATGAATTTACAAGAAGAGTAAGGACATAATAAAGGCAGTTATTTGCAGTCATTAGCTAGAAAATCTGGAATTCCTGATAGAAAAAATATAGTGTAACTTAAATTGAAATGGTTTAGAGAATGGAATTATTGCAAAATTAAAAGCTTGTTGAGAATATCCGGAAAATGGATACCAAAACAAAACAAGAATGAGAAGGAAAACAGTACAAAGTATAATTCCTTTCATGGAAGTGTTGAAAACAGTGTTGTTGTAATAAATTAAATTTAAAGGGAGTCGATTAATGACACTAAATAACACTGACTTTTAAATTTTCCCAGAACATGTTTCAGAGCCTATTCCCTCCATTGTCAACCGGACATCGACAATGGAGGGAATAGGCTCTGAAACATGTTCTGGGAAAATTTAAAAGTCAGTGTTGTTTAGTGTCATTAATCGACTCCCTTTAAATTCAATCAGTATAAGGTTATTTTGGTTCATAATAGCTAGTAGCAAGAATAGGAATTCATATAAATAACAAAATTAAACAAAAGTGAATCGAGAAGATATTGACACATTGCTTCACTCACACTGTTTATTCACAGGACATGTTTCAAGAGCTTTTGTTCTTATCATCAGCATAGACATCAAGACAAGTACATCATGCCATGTCTTGACGATACGGAGAAAGAGGAAACCACTACAATTTGTATTAATCGAGTACCAGCTGATGATAGGAGTAAGAGCTCTTGAAACATGTCCTGTGAATAAACCGTGTGAGTGAAGCAATGTGTCAATATCTTCTCAATTCACTTTTGTGCTAATTTGTGCTTCACTGTCCCCACGCTTCTTTCAAGTTTATACTTTGAACAAAATTAAAGTTGATAGGCATATCATTTGTGTCTGACAGACTGAATCAGTCAACATAATATGGGTTAGCAACAGTTGAGTAAGCATTTTCTAAATATTAATTCATTACCATTTCCAATTCCTGTAATCATACCGAACTTTTATTCCTTTATTAATGACATACGAGGGCAGATCAAATATAATGGGAATTTTAATTTAATTCTACTGTTGGTAATAATTTTGAGGAGAGACTTTGTCAGTATGTTGGTGGGGGTATTGCATGTGCACACACCGCAGAGAACGGGGCTGCGTCAGTACACCATAAGTGAGGAAGAGGTGCGTACATATGTTGCACAATGCATCATCATCATCATCATCATCATCATCATCATCATCATCATCATCATCATCATCATCATCATCATCATCATCATCATCATCATCATCGTCATCATCATCATCACCATCACCATCACCATCATCATCATCAGTTCCTGCAAAAAAGGGCACCAAATCTAACTTTAGAGGAACAGGCACTAATACAACATGAAAAAATGTTGCGGTTAAAAACAACAAAATGGGAGAAAAGATTACTACAACCAATCAAGATGAAAACACAAACAAGTTTCCTACACAAAGTTATGGAATTAAAAACAGATCTGAATCTTCCTAATTCTAAAGAAAACATTTTAATCAAAGAAAACCCACTGACTTTTGAACCAATTAATATTCAATTACATTTAGAACAAATAGTCACAAAATCTGAAACTCCCAAACCTGTACTAAAAGCACTAGCATTAGAAACTGTAAACAATAGATACCCACCTGAAGAATGGTTACATATCTACACAGATGGATCTAACTTGGACAACAACTCAGGAGCAGGAATTAAGTGTGCACTGTTCTCATTCTATCAACCAGCAGGATACCACATAACAAATTTTGATGCAGAAGTAACGGCTATTCATATTTCACTCCAACACCTTCTATACAGAATAGATAAATTAAAAAATGCTGTCATACTTTCTGATTCTAAAGCAGCATTATGTGCAATAAGTTCATATAAAATGAGGTCAATCCAAATTAAAGAATGTCACAAAATGATCCAACAACTTCAAAAACTACAGAAAAGAATTATATTACAGTGGATATCTGCACATTGTGGAATTGCTGGAAATATATCAGCTGATTTTCTTGCCAAAAAAGGTGCAAATTTAATTCAGAACAAAAGTAAAAACTTACCCTTTACATCCATAAAAAGATTAATCAAAAACAAACAAAATCAATCAATATCTAACAAAGCCAAAGTCAAAAAATGGAACATTTTAATTAAAAATCCAGAAATTATTCCATAAATCCCATGTAAAGCTGCAGTAGCAAATTTTAGATTACTTACGGAACATGATTATTTGGCCAAACACTTACACAGAATGGGAATTTATACAAGTCCAAATTGTCCTCTGTGCAACAAAGAAGAGGAAATGACTGAAGAACATCTTCTAACCTGTGAAGCTCTACCTGCCGGACCCACTACACAGAAATATTGGAGAGCAAGAGAGCTAATGGCTTCATTGCCAAAGCCTAGCATTTGACAACAAAGAAGAGGAAATGACTCAAGAACATCTTTTAACCTGTGAAGTCCTACCTGCCGGACCCACTACACAAAAATATTGGAGAGCAAGAGAGCTAATGGCTTCATTGCCAAAGCCTAGCATTTGACAACAAAGAAGAGGAAATGACTGAAGAACATCTTTTAACCTGTGAAGTACTACCTGGCGGACCCACTACACAGAAATATTGGAGAGCAAGAGAGCTAATGGCTTCATTGCCAAAGCCTAGCATTTGACAACAAAGAAGAGGAAATGACTCAAGAACATCTTCTAACCTGTGAAGCCCTACCTGCCGGACCCACTACACAGAAATATTGGAGAGCAAGAGAGCTAATGGCTTCATTGCCAAAGCCTAGCATTTGACAACAAAGAAGAGGAAATGACTGAAGAACATCTTTTAACCTGTGAAGTCCTACCTGCCGGGTCCACTACACAGAAATATTGGAGAGCAAGAGAGCTAATGGCTTCATTGCCAAAGCCTAGCATTTGACAACAAAGAAAAGGAAATGACTCAAGAACATCTTCTAAACTGTGAAGCCCTACCTGCCGGACCCACTACACAGAAATATTGGAGAGCAAGAGAGCTAATGGCTTCATTGCCAAAGTCTAGCATTTGACAACAAAGAAGAGGAAATGACTCAAGAACATCTTTTAACCTGTGAAGTACTACCTGGCGGACCCACTACACAGAAATATTGGAGAGCAAGAGAGCTAATGGCTTCATTGCCAAAGCCTAGCATTTGACAACAAAGAAGAGGAAATGACTCAAGAACATCTTTTAACCTGTGAAGCCCTATCTGCCGAACCCACTACACAGAAATATTGGAGAGCAAGAGAGCTAATGGCTTCATTGCCAAAGCCTAGCATTTGACAACAAAGAAGAGGAAATGACTGAAGAACATCTTCTAACCTGTGAAGCCCTACCTGCCGGACCCACTACACAGAAATATTGGAGAGCAAGAGAGCTAATGGCTTCATTGCCAAAGCCTAGCATTTGAAAACAACAACAACATAATCCGAAATTGTTTTTTCCCTAGGAATAAATTAGGGAAGTGTTCAAAGAATCATTCGAGATGAACTCCATTACAGAAAATTGTCTGCCAGGTAGGTTCCTCTTCCCTCAACCAGGAACAAAAGGAAGTTACATCAGGAAGTTTGTCAGAGACAGCTGCATTGCTACAAGGAGGAGGAAGAAGATTTCGTGAATTACATTGTGATTTGTGATGAAACATGGGTGCATCATTACACCCCAGAGTCAAAGCAAGGACGCATGGAGTGGCAGCGAGGAGAAGTAGCGGGTCCGGTCAAGTTCAGAACGCTCATCTGATGGAAGGGTGTTTACAATCGTTGTTTGGGACTCCACAGGCATTTTGATGGTGGATTTTCTTCACGATCAAAGGACAATTAATGCAGCATGTTACTGTCACAATTTGATGAAGCAAAAGCTGCATATCGTAACAAGCAATTCTGACAACCTATCCAAAATGCCATTCTTCTCCATGACAATACGAGGCCACATACTGCCACTTTAACGCGGGAAAAACTGGAGAAAATGAATTGGACACCTCTGGAACACATTCCTCACAGTCCAGATTTATCACCCTGTGACTGCCATTTGTTTGGACCACTCAAACAAGACCTAGGAGGACAGTGCTTTGATGATGACGCAACTGGAGAAGAGTTCTTGCGCAACTGGCTCCGCACGCTTCCTTCTTTCTATAATGATGGCATCAAAAACTTGCCAATCCAGGGAGAAAATGTGTATCGAAGGCAGGACACTACAGAAAAGTAATATTTAAACGAGCATTTTTGTTTATTGATAAAATAAATTCAAAAAAAATAATTCCCATTTATATTTGATCTGCCCTTGTACATTAAAGTGGCTTATTCTTTCTTTATTTCTACTGTTTCTTTTCAGGTCCTTGGTAGTTTTGCTATTGTGATTTAGGAAATACTGAAATATGAGAGCTGTTTTTTGCTTAGTGTTCATTAAGAGATAGGCTATCACATTCTCTCTTTGTCATATATATTTATTCATATCAGTTCACAGATACTACATCATGGTAAGCATTTAGTTTCATTGAGTATCACCCTTTTATTTAAAGTTTCCTTTTGAATTCTGTGAACAAAATGATTTAAATTGGAAGAAATGTTAAATCTGTAAGGTACAGAAAGTAAGAAATACATTTTAAGAAACTAGTTTCTAGTCCGTTTACACATTTGATGTGCATGAACTGTGGCAGCATATGTATTTTGTACTGATACTGTATCGCAATGCTTTGTCATTCCAGTGATTGCTAGAGTAGTATACTATGTGTCTTTGGATTGAATATCAGTAGGAATGTGCATGTCGTGTTTTCTTTATGTGATTTAAGCATCCCTCTTGTGAAAGTTGCATGTTGTAGGCAAAGTTAATGTCAGTTTGTGCATATATGTTACCTTCCATTCTAAGTCACCATTTGCTGTCTGCTATAGCCACTGTAAAGATCTGTAGTGTTAGTTGTGCTACATAGCAATACATTTTTGCTGATTATATATATCTCTATGTATGTACCCCTCTCTCTGTCTGTCATGATGCAGAGATTTAATACAAAACCATACTTGCCAACTTTCCAAGTTTGCACTCTAAAATATTGTCGCAAATTCATTATTACGATAGCGCGACTTGACGCACACATAGGGGCAGATAGTGTAGCACAGAGATAAAGGACAGTGCGGAGATAAAAGGGCTTGCTGAAACAGATAAAGGTAGATAACTGGAAACTTCTAGTGACATCTTGATTGATTGAGAACATTCCACAACCATCTGGAGTCATGAATGGTCGTACAAAAGAAGCCGTGTCTAGTTTATCGGACAGTCGTAATGAGAGAGTCGAAATGGAACTTGATAATCATGCAGCTGTATTTTGAAAGTGAACTCTTTGTTTGTGGGTGTGGGAGACGAACTGGAAGATTGTAATTGTGTATGTGACATAGTTCTGCTACTGTAAGGGTTGACCAAAGTGTATTTCTACGGAAATAAAGAACATTTTGAATTTCTGCAAATTGGACTTTTAGTTCTACGAACCCACAAAGTCACAATATAAAGGAATTAAGACCTGGTTATGTGAAGTTCAAGGTTACTTAAGAATGAATCAGCAAGGAATAGTAATAGCACATTGTTATTGTCATCTGGTTAGTTGATGGATGCGTCATTGGAGGAATTTAGTAACAGTGACATCAAAATTAATTGATGGAATTAATCTAATAATGGTTTAACTATGAAGCCTGAGACTTCAGTACTTACAGCATAGTAAGTTACCACAAAAGGTCCGTGTCTCATAGCATATGAAAGCCCCCAGTGGTTTACCAGGAAAGATACAGTACGGATGATGTTTCTGTGCCGGTGAAGACCATGTGTGCAGTGGTTTTAGAATCCAGTTGCCGAGCCGAGCCTACACTCTCGGTCATGCGCAGTACACTTAAAATGGCCAGTATCGTGGAGAGGTTTGACCGGCTAACATCCATCTTCTAATGCTTCGGTGCTGGTACATTAAGATTTTAAAGTTTTTTAAATTGTGTTTATTAATCACACTGATGATTAGCATTTTCTGTATCTGTGTGTGTGTGTGGGTGTGTGTGTGGGGGTGGGTGTGGGTGCGTGGGTGTGGGTGGGTGCGTGCGTGCGTGCGCGTGCGTGTGTGTGTGTGTGTGTTTTTAGTAAAGATGAGTCAGTCCAGGAAATATGGCTGTGCTGCATTGTCTTCTCTCTTCTAGTGCTAGTAGAAGGTGCAAGTGACGATAAGGCATAGCCTCTCCAGTGCGCAAAGAAAGAAGGTCACCGGCACAGAACTATCGTCACTACTGTATGAGTCATTTGGAGAATTTAATGTCATGCTGGATAAGTGTTTCACGTTTTCACAAATTGCAGTCTTCTGGATGAAGGAAAGTCTTATGAATTTCACTTTCAGGAAGTTGGCAAGTATGGAATAATGTTTTACAGAAACAAAACTCATGTAATAAGAATCTGTATTAATTGTCTAACCGTAGTTACTGTACAGCATTTAATTGAGTTATATATTCTTCCATTTTAACCTGTATAGAATCAATTATGGTTCTTTCCTTTTTGTAAAAATGTATACTAACATTTTTGTTGTAGAACTTTTAAAACATATTTGGTTTTAATTTATAGGAAGGTAAACTTGATAATGTTTTCTGTAAGACTTGTTTGAAGAACTCAATTTACAGATATTATATTATGACTGTAATGTACATTGATTGTGACTTACATTAGAATATTTAAATCATTTTTATCACTTGTACATATTTGAATAAGTATGGCTTTAGTAACATTTGAGTTAATTTCAGTTGTTCTGTTTCCAGAAAATAGTGAAGTTATTTTACTTATTACATACTCAAACTGAATTTTCAGTTACTTTAACTTTCTATTCCAGAACTTAACTGTTTCAGAGTTTGTCTCCATCTTTAGACTAGACACTCTGCCTCACTTCCTCCTGTAACTTGTAGATGGTATTTCGTGGCTGGATTTACCATCTGATGAGATTGTTCTCATTTGGGCAATTTTATGTATAAATAGTTTCCCCAAATTAAAGTTTTTGTTTTTATGTTATGCCATCTTTAAGATCATTGATAGAGTCAACATGAAAAATTCAATGCCATGGCTGGGATTTGAACCACAGATCTACTGGTTTCTGTCCAGTCGCTCTTACCCATTGAGCTACCATGGCCAATTTGCCATCATGACATTAAATTCTCCAATTGACTCATATATTTCCCCGGTAGACCATTAGAGGCTCTCGCATCTGATATACACTATTTGTGGTGACTTACTATTGTAAGTACTTGAGTTTCAGGCTTCATCATTTAACTCTTATTATTTAAGTTAATTGATGGAAATTATTTATTTCTTCACACTAGCCGTATACAGGCTAACGTATTGGATTGATAGAGTCCCAGATCATGTAAGGCTTAGTTCAAAGAGCTAAGGTTTCCTACATATAACTCTGCTTCTTCAAGAGAAGAAAGAAGCCTAAGTGTGGTAGGATGCTCCTTTTGAGTGTGATAGTTATATATGTGCCTTCTTATGGCAATCACCTCACTTATTTTAAGGACACATACAATCCTGTTTCTCACTTGGTTGAAATGAATAAGCAGTTCATTGTGAAGAAGTAAATTGTCTTCTTCCTGTTCAAAGAATTACATAAGAGGACAGACAAATTCTCTAGCTTTGCTGTGCAATGTAACACTCCGACCCTAAGCTGATTTTTTTCTTGGGCCATGAATCCATGATGGAGACAGTAAGCTATGGTGTAGAAAGTGAAGCTAGAGTAATTAAAATTCATTTGGAGTATATAATTTGAGTTATATATTAAAATGTAGTTTGTCAACATATAAATTGAAAGAGAAGTTGATTTGTAATGTGTAACATTGTAGGTGCCAGTCATTTGAGCAGTCCGCTAGCCAAGGTGCCAAAAGGTCTTATCCATCTGAACTTGTCACACTGTGGGTTGTCTTCCAAGGGTGTGAACCAACTGGCCCATGCTCTCTCCCTCAACAAGTTCATGCCTAGCACTTTAACGTACCTCAACCTGAGTGGCAATAACCTTAAAGAGGAAATAAATGTAAGTCTTAACTAAGGTGTGGATTAAGTTTTGTCTGTACAGAAGCTTTCTTCCAGTTATTACAGATTAATCTTACTCAACTTTACTTTCTCTGCCACCAAGGATACCCACATCAACTCTCACATAATTATTATAGAAAATACTCTAGTTTGTAACACATGCATTTCTTTATGCATAAATTTAATATTTGATACATCTAACCTGTGAAGCCCTTACTGCTGGATCCACTACACAGAAATATTGGAGAGCAAGAGAGCTAATGGCTTCATTGCCAAAGCCTAGCATTTGACAACAAAGAAGAGGAAATGACTGAAGAACATCTTTTAACCTGTGAAGTCCTACCTGCTGGATCCACTACACAGAAATATTGGAGAGCAAGAGAGCTAATGGCTTCATTGCCAAAGCCTAGCATTTGACAACAAAGAAGAGGAAATGACTCAAGAACATCTTTTAACCTGTGAAGTCCTACCTGCCGGACCCACTACACAGAAATATTGGAGAGCAAGAGAGCTAATGGCTTCATTGCCAAAGCCTAGCATTTGACAACAAAGAAGAGGAAATGACTGAAGAACATCTTCTAACCTGTGAAGTCCTACCTGCCGGACCCACTGCACAGAAATATTGGAGAGCAAGAGAGCTAATGGCTTCATTGCCAAAGTCTAGCATTTGACAACAAAGAAGAGGAAATGACTGAAGAGCATCTTCTAACCTGTGAGCATTTGACAACAAAGAAGAGGAAATGACTGAAGAACATCTTCTAACCTGTGAAGTCCTACCTGCCGGACCCACTACACAGAAATATTGGGTAGCAAGAGAGTTAATGGCTTCTTTGCCAAAGCCTAGCATTTGACAACAATAATACAATACAATACAATACAATGTTTATTAGCCACAGGAATTCATACAGAATTATAGGCATTGTCAATATAATTACAGTGTTTAACAACATTTACAGTTCATCAATGAGGTATTTACAATCTTAAGTTTCAAATAATTTACACAACTACACTTAATTTTAATGCTTTGGCCGGCTATAATTCTTCATTGGTGAGTCTTCCAATCTCGGACACATGAAACAAGAATAGAAATAGAGTACATTAGTATAATTATGCACAACAAACTGATTAATTTATGCTTTACCTGATTTGTATTCTAAGTATTCATTTACTGAGTAAAACTGATTTTTTTTTAAAGAAATTGTGAAGCTCTGTCTTAAACTTTTTTATAGAGGTTATGTTTTTTAATTGTTTGGCAAGTGGTTGTATAGCTTTAAACCCATGTATCTGACGGAAGTCTCAAATAGTTTTGTTTTATGAATATAGGAGTGTAATTTGTTTTTATTACGTGTGTTATGGGTGTGTATTTTGGCATTTGTGACATAGTTCGCAGTATTAGTCTTCATGTAGATCAGTAACTGTTTCATATATAAACTTGGTAGGGTCAAGATATTCAAATCTCTGAAGTGATTTCTGCAGCTTTCCATTTTTGGAATACCAATCATAATTCGTAATGCTTTCTTTTGTAGCTTAAATATCAACTTACCATTTGTAGTATTTCCCCACAATGGTAGTCCATATGATATTAGTGAATGAAAGTAAGCAAAGTAACAGGTTCTGAGTGTAGTAAATTCTACTCGAGGCTTCAGCTGATGTAAAACAAAACAAACACGGCTCAGCTTCTCTGCTAACTTATGACTGAAGAACATCTTCTAACCTGTGAAGCCCTACCTGCTGGACCCACTACACAGAAATATTGGAGAGCAAGAGAGCTAATGGCTTCATTGCCAAAGTCTAGCATTTGACAACAAAGAAGAGGAAATGACTGAAGAACATCTTCTAACCTGTGAAGTCCTACCTGCCGGATCCACTACACAGAAATATTGGAGAGCAAGAGAGCTAATGGCTTCATTGCCAAAGCCTAGCATTTGACAACAAAGAAGAGGAAATGACTCAAGAACATCTTCTAACCTGTGAAGTCCTACCTGCCGGACCCACTACACAGAAATATTGGAGAGCAAGAGAGCTAATGGCTTCATTGCCAAAGCCTAGCATTTGACAACAAAGAAGAGGAAATGACTGAAGAACATCTTCTAACCTGTGAAGCCCTACCTGCCGGACCCACTACACAGAAATATTGGAGAGTAAGAGAGCTAATGGCTTCATTGCCAAAGCCTAGCATTTGACAACAAAGAAGAGGAAATGACTGAAGAACATCTTTTAACCTGTGAAGTCCTACCTGCCGGATCCACTACACAGAAATATTGGAGAGCAAGAGAGTTAATGGCTTCATTGCCAAAGCCTAGCATTTGAAAACAACAACATATTTGATAACTTACTGTTGAATAATAATGTCAAATAGCAAAGTTCTGAATATCCTAAAGATTTCTTGCATCATACACTTTAAATAGAAGTTTAGAAGTGGTATTAACTTCAGTGTGGTTAGCATTGTAGAACCTTGAATTATGTAACTTTGACAATCACAAAATGATCTATTAACATCTGGTGCTAATTGTTACTCTATTGACAAAATAGATAAATGAGTCAATTTTCTTAAAGGTTTTTTATGGGAGACAAGTTTACCAAAACTTCTCTTGCAGAAGCAACACTAACTAGATATTATTGGAGTAGTACACAGCTCCGCAAATACGACTGAAACTTGACTTTATAAATAGAATTCATGAGAGCAAATCAAGAGTGAGTGTGTGTGTGGGTGGGTGGGTGGGTGGGTGGGGGTGTGGGTGCGGGTGCGCGTGCGTGTGCATGTGTTTTTTTTAGGGCCCGTCCTCTTTTTCAGACTTATTAACAAGATGTACTGCATCTTTCAGTTTGTTGCTCAAATCTTAAGAGTATTTCAAAGTGTGATTCTTGATGAAAATGTCTGAGTATTCATCTTATATTTCTCGTCATGTCCAAGATTTAGCACATATTGCCACATTGACAATATTTTCTTTGCATACAATGACAGAAATTCATCTTGTGCTCTCCAACATAAATAAGGAGCATTTTTCTTCTTCTTTACATGAAGAGCATATTCTCTTAGAAATGGATCATACGAGGGCAGTTCAATAAGTACACATATTAGGAATGAAGATGCCAGTTTTCTGAAACACAAATTATTTATCTCTCCACATAGTCCCCTTTTAGGGATATACACTTCACCCAACGCTCCTGCCATTTTTTAACCCCTCCAAAAAATAAGAATTGTCAAGCTCTGCAAAATACGCCTCTGTCTCCATAATGACATTTGATGTAAATTTTGTTCCTGCGAGCCACTTCATGTTTGAGTGTAGTAGAATATGGGTATGTGGCAGCAATTCATACAGTTTGGTGGTGGTAACTGCTGAGGAATTATTATGATGAAGCAGAAGTTTCTTCTTCGCCACATGGAATGTGTCTCCTTCAACTTCTTGTCAAATTGGACCAATAAGTCACTGTGCTTTACATACTTCCTTTGGCATGTGTTTATATACTGGAGACAGCTTTATTTGTAAAAAGAAATAGATTTAACTTTCAAAACAACGGAAGTGTTCATATGCATTACACGAGGCATATTAACCTCATTAATGACTTGAAGCTTTCCCGGCGTTGATTATTGATGATAGTTTCTCGGGCTAACAGCCAGGTCAGATTAGGGTAACTACCCAAGCTTTCAGCGACTAACTCTGCCGCCATCCTCAGGGGAACTGAATCTAGGCTACTGATGTTGCGATATTTATACCTGACGCGCGGCCGATAAGAACCGCCTACTTTCTTCCCATTGGCCGAGCTCCGGCCGATGGAGAAACGTGCGGAACCAATCAGGTGATTGCCGATGCTTCTTTGCACTGTGGAGGAGAGATATGCTGAATGACTGATGTCCATGCTTTGCTGATTTGAAGGCCTTCTTCCCTGTTGAAGTTGTTTTTATTCGCTTTAATGTATAGGGCTTCTTTAACCACTCTATCGTAGTACCTAGAGGACTTTTCAAGTATTTTTGTAGAGTCGAATTTGATTTTATGATTTGTATTATATGTGTGCTCAGCCACTGCAGATTTTTCTGGGTATCCTAGTCTAATACAACGTTGATGTTCTTTGATGCGATCTTCTACTGTTCTACCTGTTTGTCCTATGTAAACTTTGCCGCAACCGCATGGGATTTCATAAATGCCTGGTGCACGAAGACCTAAATTATCTTTAGCAGAACCTAAATACTGTTTTATTTAGGTTGGGGGTTTGAATACAGTTTTTATTTGATATTTCATGAGCAATCTGCCAATATTTCCCGACAGGGTGCCACAATAAGGGATGACTGCTAAGCCTGCGTGTTCTTTCTTTGTGTTGGGTTCACGGTTGCGTTTGGAATGCATTTTTTTAAAAGTTCTGTTTATTTCCTGGTTAGTGTATTGGTTCTGCCTGAAAACTGTACGCAGGTGTTTTATTTCTTGAGGTAGATTTTCGAGATCAGAGATAGCAATCGCTCGATGTATGAGTGTTGAGAGGACTGTCTGCTTTTGTGCCGGGTGATGACAGCTGGTGCTATTAAGGTAAAGATCAGTGTGGGTTGGTTTCCTATACACCTTATGACCCAGGTGACCATCGTTTTTTCTATAAATAAGTAAATCCAAGAAAGGTAAGCCGTCCGGGTGTTCAATTTCCATGGTAAACTTAATGTTGGGATGGATGCTCTTGATAAATTCGTGGAAAGCTGTCAGGGCATCTTTTCCGTGTGGCCATACCACAAAAGTATCGTCTACATAACGGAAGAAATGAGTAGGAACTAGGGGTGCAGTCTTGTTGGATCCAACCAACAAAGTGGAAAGAAAAACGGCCGCTCTATTAAAATCCTCTGGTCTTTCTCTAGAAGTCATCAAAAAGATAACGCCTCATTACTCGACTCCCCCCAGACTTTATGGCTTGCCAAAAATACACAAACCAAACTTCCCGTTCAGGCCCATTGTTGACGCTATAGGCTCTCCGACATACGCTCTGGCTAAATATCTAACTGAGCTAATGCAACCATTGATTGGAAATTGCAGTCACCATGTGAGAAATTCATCAGAATTTACCAAAGTCATACAGGAAATCCAGGTAACTACCTCAGACATACTGGTTAGTTTCGATGTAGAATCTCTCTTCACTAAAGTGCCCCTCCAAGAGACATTAGAATTGTTGAAACCCCACTTTGATGACAAGATGATCAGCTTATTCCACCATGCTTTAACTTCAACGTACTTCCGGTTTAATGACACCTATTACGAACAAGTGGATGGTGTTGCTATGGGTTCTCCATTATCTCCGGCTATAGCCAATTTCTACATGCAGGAATTTGAACATGTGGCACTCAAGACTGCACCCCTAGTTCCTACTCATTTCTTCCGTTATGTAGACGATACTTTTGTGCTATGGCCACACGGAAAAGATGCCCTGACAGCTTTCCACGAATTTCTCAACAGCATCCATCCCAACATTAAGTTTACCATGGAAATTGAACACCCGGATGGCTTACCTTTCTTGGATTTACTTATTTATAGAAAAAACGATGGTCACCTGGGTCATAAGGTGTATAGGAAACCAACCCACACTGATCTTTACCTTAATAGCACCAGCTGTCATCACCCGGCACGAAAGCAGACAGTCCTCTCAACACTCATACATCGAGCGATTGCTATCTCTGATCTCGAAAATCTACCTCAAGAAATAAAACACCTGCGTACAGTTTTCAGGCAGAACCAATACACTAACCAGGAAATAAACAGAACTTTTAAGAAAATGCACTCCAAACGCAACCGTGAACCCAACACAAAGAAAGAACACGCAGGCTTAGCAGTCATCCCTTATTGTGGCGCCCTGTCGGGAAAAATTGGCAGATTGCTCATGAAATATCAAATAAAAACTGTATTCAAACCCCCAACCAAAATAAAACAGTATTTAGGTTCTGCTAAAGATAATTTAGGTCTTCGTGCACCAGGCATTTATGAAATCCCATGCGGTTGCGGCAAAGTTTACATAGGACAAACAGGTAGAACAGTAGAAGATCGCATCAAAGAACATCAACGTTGTATTAGACTAGGATACCCAGAAAAATCTGCAGTGGCTGAGCACACATATAATACAAATCATAAAATCAAATTCGACTCTACAAAAATACTTGAAAAGTCCTCTAGGTACTACGATAGAGTGGTTAAAGAAGCCCTATACATTAAAGCGAATAAAAACAACTTCAACAGGGAAGAAGGCCTTCAAATCAGCAAAGCATGGACATCAGCCATTCAGCATATCTCTCCTCCACAGTGCAAAGAAGCATCGGCAATCACCTGATTGGTTCCGCACGTTTCTCCATCGGCCGGAGCTCGGCCAATGGGAAGAAAGTAGGCGGTTCTTATCGGCCGCGCGTCAGGTATAAATATCGCAACATCAGTAGCCTAGATTCAGTTCCTTTGAGGATGGCGGCAGAGTTAGTTGCTGAAAGCTTGGGTAGTTACCCTAATCTGACCTGGCTGTTAGCCCGAGAAACTATCATCCATATTAACCTCAATCAGAACTACAATGTTTAAGAATGTAGTACTGCATTCCTGTACAATAGTTTATAATTCCCCCTCCTAATGACATCAAAAGCATAGATAACTACGTGTTTAAAACTAGAACAAGGGCTTTCTTGCAGCAACACTGCTTTTACACAGTAAAGGAATATCTGCAATTTGACAAATCCAGATACTCATAAGACATGAATCTGCTTAGCTTGTTCATTTCTCTCATTTAGAATTATATCCAACTTGTGTTACATTATAATTGAATGTAGGTTAGGTATACTTTATGTTTAATCTTGTAATATTAAGTGTAAATTTACAGATTTAATTTTAAAGGATGAATAAATTTGAATTGAATTGAATAGTATGCTCCAGTAATAGTTTTTCCTTTTTCTAAGAAGTCAGTGAGTATGACATTCTTTGCATCCCAAAAAATCGTTGGCATCACTTTTCCAGCAAATGGGACGATCTTTGCTTTCTTTGGAGCAGATTTTTCGGAAGCAACACATTGTTTTATTTGTTGCTTGGTTTCCGGAGTATAATGATTCCAAGTCTTATTGACAGTGACAACTCGACGCAAAAAGTCCTTTTGATTTTGCTTAAACAGCTTTGAAGTTGAAAGCCTCACACACTTGTCTCCTGTGAACAAATGTGGCATTCATTGGGCTGACAGCTTTCTCATCTCCAACTTATCATCAAAATATCAATTGCCATTCTTGTCGATACACCTATGGCCTCTGCCACTTCGTAAACTTTTGTTCAACGGTCAACGAGAATCATATTGTGGACTTTTTCAATTACTTCCATGGTAACCACATCTGCAGGGCATCCTTGAAACTCCTCGTTAAAAATGGATGTTCAACCACATTTAAATTCCTTATACCAATGTCTAACTGTTGTCATAGAAGGCGAAAGGTCTCCATAAACAACATCTAATTTCACTTTTACCTCCTCACAAGCTTCACAATTTAAAAGTAAAAAGTGAATCACTCAACGATACTACACTTTTTGAACGACTTATTGAAATTTCTGTAAATTCCAAACTAACCTATAAATAAGCTTCAAATTTGTTTTCACAACGTGTAACAAATGACAGTACACAAAGTTCCCTTAGTAACATAAAATATTTTGAAACACGGGTATTTATTGAACCGCCCTTGTAGTTTTAAGATTAATTACAAACACTATGCCAATGAACATTAAACATGTCCTAATTTTAAATTTAAGTGGAGCAAAAGTCTTTTTATAGTTTGACAAGTGGTTAAAAAGGTTTTACTATGCCAATAGTTTCAATACATTTTATGAGAAAGCACTTACCTTAGTTGATTCATAGGGTACATATTGCATATGTTGTGTTATTTCAGATTATTTGTCCTTTTGTCAATGCAGTCATTACAAAATCAAATCTTACACTTCACATTTCAGTCTCTTTCTCGTTGCACCAACAAATGCATCAAAACACTAAACTGGGAATCTTAAAACTATATTTACATCTGCTTTCCTTTCACAATTTTTATGCTTTCGTAGATTTGTGTTTTACAGTGATTTTATCACAAAATCCATGTCTTTTCCCACTATACACACTAAAGCAAGTAGCAAATAACATAAAGAAAGCAAAAAAAGTGCATTTTCAATTGTATTTTCTTTGTTTCATCCTTGATGTATTAGTAATTATGCTCAGAGTAATATACAAACATTTTTTTGTAATTTCCAACAACACCACAAAATCCACAAACAATACTTGGTTCAGGGTTATCATAAATAATGGCTTCAAGCTGTAAGTTCTTAACTTATCCTTTGAACATCACTTTTAGCAGTTTCTTTTGTTTGTTATTGGTAAATACATGGGCTATTTGAATAAGAAGTTGATATTTTGATGATTTTTATACAATAATGGCGACAATGACAGTGAGACATCTTTTGTGACACAACATTACTGAAGAAATGAATGCCATACCTTTGCCACTTGAGGAAATTAACTTTTTAAAAATTATTGCTGCTATACAGTTTGATTTATATTACCATGTACCTCCTGTAGTTGCCAAAATCATTTAATAACAAAAGCGCATTGGTTTATTTAGTTGTTTCGTTTTTTTCTATTTTTTACATTGTAGAAGAATTTAGCATCATTTTCATTTTTTGAAAAATATTGCAGTAATTACATAGGTAAATATTCATTGAATTTACCTTCATTAAGACTATATTTTCCCATTATGTTCAGTTTCATAGAATTGCCTAACCTCTTGTATCAGATATATGAGCTCCCAAATGTGGCATTAGTTACTGTACATCAGGTTACTGGTATGTCACAGATAAAAGTGAATGTAGCACTTTGACAGTCAAGGTCACTGCCAGGTATAAGTGCATTTGCAAAGAATTGTCAGTTACCTTAATGGCCTTCATTTGCATTTTCCATGAAAGCACCACTATACCAAAGTAAATGCATATTTCTATTTCCAGAGCAGTTTTTGCAATATTCAGAAAAAATAAAAATAAGGTTTCCAATAGGATCTAAATTTTTTTCTGAAAGGGATTCCAGTTGATTCATTTTCCGATTTGGATAGGTTTCATTGTATAAATAATTTGTATACAATTTGAAAGTTGTGTACTTAAACTAACTTGATTTATTGTGACTGTTTTCATTAAACAACGGTAATTTTTAGTGAATGAAATAAGACTTAAGGTTCCGTTTGATTTGTTTCAGAATTTGTGCAATTTTCTTGCTCAGCCCAATTCGTTAACTCACCTTGATATCTCAGGGACCGATACTCCTTTAGAAACGGTAAGTTTGCGCAGCATAGGTCCAACTAGCAAGACTTGTAGTTAAGCATTACTGTGTTGAAGACAGCCTGTTTTGTTTGGTAGATTTTTGGTGCACTTCTCAGAGGTTGTGCTACAAACCTGGTGCACCTGAATGTGTCTCGCAATGTGTTCAGCACAAAGAAAACCAAAGAAGTGCCCCCATCATTCAAGCAGTTCTTCACAAGCACACTGAGCCTAAAGCACCTCAACATGTCCTACTGCAAACTGCCTCTCGAAGCTCTCAAGTAAGTCTGTTTAATGACATTCATTACATATATCATATATAATGCATTTCAAAAGTCCTGTATATGTACTTTCTGCAAAAGTGTTTTGTGCTCAGATACATCATTATATTTTAAGACACATTTTTGTAGTTAAAAAAAGGAAGAATTTTTAATATCATTGTTGTGTGATATGTGATGTCATTGGAAACATTTTTATAAAACTCTCCACATTTTTTTAGACATCTCAAGGATTTTACAGTTGTGCATGATTGTACAAGTTATATAAACCCTGGCATGACAGCCCTAAGAGCACCAAAGCCTACCAACCCGACTGCCAGCCTCACACCTACTTATGCACGGCAGAGGTGGGCGATTATCCATCCAACATGATGTGGTCAGCATCTCAGCATCCCCCAGCTGGAACGTTGGTTTTCATGACCAGCGCCGCTTACCTAGCGCAAGCTCCTCACTTTCCTCACGATGCTGAGTGGGCACCGGTCCTATATCCAGGACTTAAAAAATCCGCACCCCATGGGTGGTATCAAACCTGGGCTGCTTCCGTGGCAGGGAACCAAGGCATGCTGCTTTAGCCCACTATGCCACAGCGCAGGACAATTGTGCAAGCTATCAATGGTTTATATAACAAATGTTACTATAGTATTCAAATAGTTAAAGGGATGTCAGCGAAACAATATCATGAACATTAACATATATAAAATGCAAACGCAATGTTCAATTAATTGTTTAAAATATTATCCTTTTATTATCTGCCAATGTAAAAGACCAAGAACAAAGAATTCTCTTACTTTCATTTAAAAGCGTTGATATTTTTACATTCATTTCTGTAAATAAACTGTGTCAATAACACCAGAAATATATTACTTATTTGGTTACCATAACATTTTTGGTGTAGAACAATTTGATAGCTTGTATAATGATATACAAGATGGATATTGTCATGTCCCACCTACCATGGGGTTGAGTGGGAATAGGGAAATTGCTCTGACTTTGATGTCTACTGATGTGAGTAATAGGAGGAGTATAGCCTTCAGGGAAGCAAACACTAACTGACGTCACAAAGCCAGCTGTATTATTACTGTGGAAATTCATAGGTTGTAACAAACATAGTGGCAACTATTTATATATTATTAGTGTACAAGTGAAACACGTGTGAAACGTCTACAGTCCTTCAATGTAGTACCTAGCATTGTGTACAACTCATTGCCAGCAATATGGAAGCTGTAGTATCCCTGTAGCAGGTCCTGTTATGTTGATATTTCTGATGGACTGCCCTAATGACTGCAGAATCTCAGGAACAGTTAGGAATTGAAAGTTATGAAGTGGTTCCTTCATCTTTGGGATCAAATCATAAATGCAGGGGTTTATGTCTGTGGTGGATGGAAAAACACTTCCCACCCAGAGCGATGGTACAGATCAGCTACAGGATTTGCTGTGTCGCCCAAGCATTATCCTGTAAAATGATGGGAGGTGTTTACAAAACATGTCTCAGGCTATGTTCCAAAAATGGCAGAAATACTATGCAGTAACATTCTGACCTTGTTTGACAGTATGTGTTAGAATGACACCATCACAGTTGTATGCTAGAGTGACCATAACTCACATTTGTAGGGGTATGACCAACCCCTGTTGTGAGGTGATTCATGATAATGCCACTCATTGGGCTGATGCTTAAGTAGGGGTTTGTACGAACTGGCCGATGTTTCATGAATTGCAATAATGTGTCGCAAGAAGGCATCTCCATCACAACTATAATGCTCCAGGTGTTTTTGAGCAGAGTCTATTCATAGCCATTGTTGCACCTCTATCAAATCCCAGAGGACCCACCAAGAGGCAATTTTTCATATTCTCAGGTGTTTTTAGACAGTATGAAGCACAGTCATATGCGACAGTTCTATCTCCAGGGCTAACTCATGTATTGTCTGTTGTCATTTGGTGTCTATCTGTGCAGATACAGCTTACATGTCCTCTCTTGGATGACCTGGCTAAGGCATGTGTTTCATTCAGCTACATTCGTCCATGAAGGCTCTAATTCACCTCACCCCAGTCCTGTAAGGTAATGCCATCTCCCCACCTGCTTCAACAAGACCTTCATGGCATTGAAAAGGGGGCACCAGTGAAAGAGAGATAGATGTTAACAATATGTATGTGTGGTGTTTTAGGGCCCGGCAATATTGATGGAAACAAAAGCATTTGCTAGAAGTTGAATTCCTAAATATCAATACCTAGATGAGCTACAAAAGCACTTTAGTATAGTCTGTTGTTGCAAAAACATGTGAAAGTATGGTAAACTGAAATTGTTCCTGATAAATATTACCTGTAATACTACAGTAACAAACTTCAGACTTTATACAGAATATTTTGTTTTATGGTTTGGCATCATATATGCTCAGCACACTATCTATTGCAGTTTGAAACAACGCTCCTCAAATGTAACCTCTGTTATATTGCAGTATATGTTCGTAACTCAGGTGCAATTGTCTGTTGCTACAGGAACCTCCTCCTTGGGTTGGCGTGTAATGAATCAACGATAGAGATGGAACTGGATATGAGCTGCAACAATCTTGGGGCTCAAGGTGCTCATGTACTGGAATCCTGTATCCATGGCATCCGGTGTATTGGGAACTTGGATATCAGTGAGAACAGTGCGTATATCAAGTTAATGTAGTCAGCTGGTAAAGGCAGTGCATCTGTGAAAAGTTTACAACTTTGTTTGGCTTGCTTTGATATACATAGTAAGTAGAGGAGGTACTGTATTCAACCCAAAAATTTGATTTTGAGATTATAGTTTAAATTTACCATGAGAGTCAAAAAAATTACAAATTACACCATCTGGCCACATCTTTGGTGCTCGTTGCTGACAGCAACTATGATAGAATTATAAAATGCAAGTTTTGAATTCATTAGTTTTGAAAACGCTTTCAGTTTTGTATTTGTTAATCTAATATGGCATACAGAGAAAGTAGACATTCTAAAAACTATTGTATAATTTGTATGTTCAGAAGATTCGTTCAGTAAACTAATACGTTTAATGGCAAAGAGTATATTAGGTTTCATTTGCTTATTCTTAATCCCGACTTTCTAACAAACACTCCAAGGCAGAAGCATTATGAAAAACAAATTTAAACAGTGCTAAATAGCTGTGCTTTATACTAGCCGTGTATAGGATAAGGTTTTGGATAGATAGGGTCAACATGAAAAATAAAACTGGACGGATCTGTCCAGTCGCTCTTACCCATTGAGGTACCATGGCCAACTTGCTGTCATGCAGTTATTTATTTCTTAATTTTAATTTAGGAGAAAAAAAATTGTTTGTGTAAATGTTCATATGCATTTTAATATTTTCAGTGTTAATTATAAAAATAATTAATTTCAGCTAAAGCATTTAATATTGTGACTTTGTGGGTTCGTGAAATGAAAAGTCCAATTGCGTCACTCAAAAATGTTCTTTATTTCCACCGACTTACAGTTAAACACTTGCCAATTACACAGAATTACGTAATGCACACAATTACGATTCACCAGTTCGTCCGTTACAATTCCACTTGCACTCGCGATTACGTAAACTCCTCCGACGCACGTACGCAGTCCGTCCCCTCACTGGGCGCTCCTCACAGCTGTTCGCCAAACACTGACTGACTGACTGATTGACTGACCCAATTCACTCACTGCAGCCCTTTTTATAGGAATATCACTGTTTTCTAGAAGTCTCTGGTTTCAGTGAATTACCGCAAAAGTTCCAGAGGACAGGGGAAGGGGAAAGAGGCGGCCAGTGACAAGTGACACTCCCCTAATCAACCCTCAGTTAGTAACTGAGATAGATGAGTGGGTGCGGCCCACATGCCTCTGGTCCCTTCTCAGCTGTCGTTGGTCTGGCTTTCTGCTAATTGGGTGACACTGCTCCCTCCTCAAAGCTGGTCGTCCCAAACAGCACCATTGTAGCGGGCTAGACGATCCAGGTGTACCACCAACATCTTTCCTCGGGGTACCTTCTGGATGCGGTAGACCACGTCATTTATCCTCTTCACCACCCGGTACGGCCCTTGCCATGGCTGCTGAAGCTTCGGGCAGCGTCCCTTGGTCCGCGTAGGACGGTACAACCAGACCAGGTCACCTTGCTGGAACCCTTGGCTGTTGGCTTGCCTGTTATATCTGGTCTTCATGCGGTCGCTCGCCTTCTGGATGTTCTGACGAGCCATCTCGTGCATGTCGTGGAGGTAATCCACCAGGTTCTCCACGTACTCAGTCACCGGCTGCTTCGCCTCCGGAGGGCTTCCAAAAGCCAGGTCACAAGGGAGGCGTAACTCTCGGCCAAACATTATGCTGGCTGGCGTCATTCCAGTTGTGTCGTGTGTAGACAAGCGGTAGGCCAGCAAGAACAGTGGCACCTTGACGTCCCAGTCTCGCTGATGGCTGGCCACGACCTTCCTCAGGTGTTCCTCTAAGGTCTTGTATCTTTCGACCATGCCATCCGACTGGGCATGTAGAGGTGTCGTGCGGGTCTTGTTCACCCCAAGCCTTTGTAGTGCCTCCTTCATTAGGTTGTACTCAAAGTTGGTACCCTGGTCACTGTGTAGCTCTAACGGCACCCCAAATCGACAGAACACTTGCTCCACGAGGCAGTCTGTGATTGTCTTTGCCTCTTGGTTTGGGATGGCATACACCTCCGGCCACTTGGTGAAGTAGTCCACGACCACCATTAGGTACTTATTGCCTCGGTTGGAAACTGGGAACGGTCCAGCAATGTCAACGGCGATCCGTTCGAATGGCGCTCCGACGTTGTACTGCTGCATGCGACCCTGGCTCCTAGTCTGGACCTTCTTGCCGACGTCGACCGACGCCTCATGACTCCTGAGGGCATCCAATCCCAGTATCACCTCCTCAGCCACTTTCGCGACGAACAACCACAGACGTACGGTGCTCCTTCCCAAGGTCAGCTTCAGCAGGCCTCCTTCTACACAGGCAAGGTGTCGCCCGATGCCGTGACAAGCTGGTATGGTCGGCTCGGCTTCTTGTCGGCAAACCCTTCGCCACGTCAGGTCTGATGATGGTCACGGCCGCCCCGGTGTCCACCAGCACGCGGCACGGCTTTCCTCTTACCCAACCGTCCGTGATGAGGCTGTCATGCATACGCCGGCTGACGGCGCGCAGTGTCACTCGAGGGGATGGTGGTAATGGCGCCGACGTGCCCCTCTCCACGACGGCCCTTACTCGTTTTCCGGCTGCTCCTCCTGGTGTGGGCAGTCTCTTTGCAGGTGTTCGGGCTGCCCACACCTCCAACACAGGCCACTAGGTGTTCGCCGGCGTCCCTCGGCTGGTCTTCTGTCTCCGGTGTAGCGGACACTCCTCGTCCTCGACGTCGGGATAGATGTTACCTTGGCCGCCTCCATCCTTAATGGTGCTGTCAGCGCCTCGTGGACGGTTTTATAATCGCCGAGCATTAGGCGCTGACGAATCTCCGTGTCCCGTACCCGGTCGACGAAGGTGTAGGCAGCTTCCCGGGACACGAACTCTGGTGGGAGGTCGACTAGGGCCTTGCTTGCCAGTTGTTCAACTACCAGGGCGAACTCCTGCAGCGTCTCCCCCGGCTGCTGTGACCTTGCCTTTAGCTGGCTGCGGTACGCTGCGGCTCAGCGGTGGTTTCCGAAACGATTCTCCAGGTCCTCCCAGATGTCCTTGGGCGCCGCCGTTGTCTGTACCGCGTTTAGGACTTCCGCGGCCCGTCCCTGGAGGCTGGCTATTAACTGTGTGGCCTCCTCCTCCGGTGACCATCTGTTGTGCTTGGCCACTGTCGAACTGGCGGCGGAAGACCTCAAATGTTGACGCGCCGTCGTACTTGGGAGGTTTGACGCACGCCGATGTTGTGTCACGTCCCGGCGTGTCGGCCTTCAAATCCTTCAGCTTCCTGCCGACGACGTCCTCCACCATGGCGTTCAGGGACTTGACGCTGCTGTCGGCCTTTCCCTCCAGTTTGTTTACGCGGTTCGCAAGGTCTTCGACATCTTCCACCACGGCGTTCAGGGTCTTGGCGTTATTGTCGGCCTTTTCCTCTAAATCATTAAGGTGGTTGTCTACTTGACCCATCCGCTTGCCCAGCTTCGTGACGTCATCCCTCACGCCGGCCAACTGTTCCTCAAATTTGGCGGCGAGGACCTCGTTCGCCTCCTTCATTTCCGTGGCCAGACTGTCGTTCGCTGCCCTCATTTCTGTGGTCAATTCGGTCTTTATTTCTTCCATCTTCTCGGTGATGTCGTTGGCCGTCTTCATTTGTTTCAACTCGGCGGTGATGTTGTCGTTGGCCGTCTTCATTTGGTTCAACTCGGCGGTGAGGTTGTTATTTGCCGCTTCTGTTTTTGTTGTTAACTCGTTCATTTTCGCGGCAAGTTGTTATTTGCCATCTTCATTTGTTTCAGTTTCGCGGCCAGGTTGTTATTTGCCGCTTCCGTCTTCTCTGTTAATTCGACCTTCATTTCCATCATCTTCTCAAAAAATTTTTCCAATGCCGCGTGCATCGTTGTAATGTTCGGTGATGTTATCGTCCCGCTTCCTGACACCAGTGTGACTTTTTGGGTTCGTGAAATGAAAAGTCCAATTGCACCACTCAAAAATGTTCTTTACTTCCACCGACTTACAGTTAAACACTTGCCAATTACACAGAGTTACGTAATGCACACAATTACGATTCACCAGTTTGTCCGTCACAATACCACTTGCACTCGCGATTACGTAAACTCCTCCGACGCAGGTACGCAGTCCATCCCCTCACTGGGCGCTCCTCACAGCTGTTCGCCAAACACTGACTGACTGACTGACCCAATTCACTCACTGCAGCCCTTTTTATAGGAATATCACTGTTTTCTAGAAGTCTCTGGTTTCAGTTAATTACCGCAAAAGTTCCAGAGGGCAGGGGAAGGGGAAAGAGGCGGCCAGCGACAAGTGACACTCCCCTAATCAACCCTCAGTTAGTGACTGAGATAGATGAGTGGGTGTGGCCCACATGCCTCTGGTCCCTTCTCAGCTGTCGTTGGTCTGGCTTTCTGCTAATTGGGTGACAATGTTCTATAATTATTTCATATTTAATTTTTTATTTTATATTATATTAACTGTAGTATTTGTTGCTTTACTGTTTTTAACATACTAATTGTCACACAACTGTTTTTAAATCCATAATTCCTGAAGCTAACCTAAGAATATCTTACCAAGATACATACTGTGCTCCAAGGAACATATTGAATAGTAAAATAGATGAAAATAAAAGGAATTGAGAAAAGACAAGCAAAAAAATGGAGAATGAGGATCAACAAGCTTTACCTAAATGATACAGGACCAGTCAAATAGCATATGTGCCTTTAAAATTTTTGGGATTAAAAAAACTTAATGTGTAGTAAGAAATACATGTACAATAAAAATGTATTAGGCAAAAAACTGAAAGCATCTAATTTTGTATCAAATTTTACAGATGCAGTGCCTTAAAACAAGTAACAAACTTAAATATTTGATGAGAACTATATCATTTTAGCATGTGTAATGTTTTGCAGACATGGATGTAGATCTAGCATCTGTAGTGACAGCAGTAAGTAAGAATAAGTCAATTAAACATCTGAACATGGGAAGAAATCTAAATAATATGAAAGCAAAACACATAGCTACTGTCATGGATGCTGTTGTACAGATGATACAGGTATGCCAGTACTTTATTATTACAAAAATGTAGAATAGAATATACAAAACTTTAGGTACATTTATATGAAAGCTTTAATTACATTCTAGTACAAATTGAGTCCAATTTTTCTTGCTTTTAAGGACTGAGTTGATTAATTCCAAAAATTTTTTGCTGATTAAGAAGTTAAATATATAAGTATGAGAATGATCTGAAAAGTTTCCGACCTAATAAAGATACTATACCTTCTATATATCGATATTTAACTGTATTGGAACACCACAGTGAAGCGAAATAATTATTAATTTTTAGATGAGTCGTATTTATTACACATCTGCTTCACTTTCTTACCTATTTTGAGGACATGTTTCGCAAATCATCGTTTGCATCTTCGGCTCTTATGCGACTAAAGCTTGATCCAGTGGTGTGGGTAATTCTGGGGTTCCTGCTGCCATCTGTTGATTTAGTGATGAACTTAAATGTGGGATTCTCTTCTGGTGGGATTTCAAAGTTCATTAGTTGGTTTTTATGTTTTTCAATGTATATCCTCTCCCATATGACGAGTTCACTATGTTTTTGTACGTATTTTAGTAATTCTGTGCTATCTTCAATTTCATGATTTTCAGACCAGAAATGAGCTGCTATTGCGGACTTATCAATATTTTTGTATCTTAAGTGCCTGAAGTGTTCTTTCTTTCTAGTGCCTATGTTTCTTTTTGTCCTCCCTATGTAAATTTTTTCACAGTCTTTACACTTAATCTTGTAAATGCCTGACTTTTTTTCTGGTTTTATCTTATCAGTATTATTACTGTTATGTAGATTTTTAATGTTGTAATTGTTTTTTGGTGCCAGTGTTATATTATATTTCTTGAATATTTTTTGGAACTTTTTTGTGGCCCAGGGGTGGTAAGTAAATTTAGCAAATCTAATTTCTTGTTTTATTGGTGTGAGAGCTGTGATCTGTTTTAATCTCTTTTGAAGTTTGAATGATTTTAGTTTTTTATCTACAAGTTTTTTTCCATATCCATTTTTAATTGCAGTTTTTAAGATTTGATGGTATTCGTTTTGATATTCTTGCTGGCTGAGGGGTAGATTTACTAATCTGTGTGTGAGACTGTTGATGGTTGCATGTTTGTGTGGAATTGGGTTGAAACTATTTGCTTTGATGTAATTATCTGTGTGTGTTGGTTTTCTATGGAGACCAAATATTAGATTTTCATTGCTTTTTTTGATTTTAAGGTCTAAAAAGGGTAGAGTACATTCCTCTTCAGTTTCCACTGTGAATTGTATGCTGGGTTCTTGCAGGTTGAGTAGTTTCAAAGCATCATCTATTTGTTTGTAGGGCACTATTGCAAAGATGTCGTCTACGTATCTGTACCATGTTTTAAAAATATGAGGGAAGGCTTTTGTTATATGTGACGTCATTTCTTTATATCCAAGTATACCGACCAATGAGCTTATTCCACTTCTCAAAAAATGGCTGGAATCAATACAAATAACACCTGAAGAAATAGAAGAACTTTCACAACTTACAGAAATTTGTATCAATCAAAATGTTTTCAGCTTTAATGGACAGATCTATAAACAAAAAACGGGCCTAGCTATGGGCAACCCATTGTCTCCCTTCTTGGCAGATTTATTCATGAGTGCTTTTGAAACACATATCACAAAAGCTTTTCCAAATTATTTCAAAGTGTGGTATCGCTATGTTGACGACATTTTTGCAATAGTACCTAAAAAACTCATACAAGATGGTCTTAAACTTTTGAATATACAAAATTCAGCTATAAAATTTACATTGGAAACAGAAGAGGATGGTGTGCTCCCCTTTTTGGACATCAAGATCAAAAAAATGAACAACAAACTCACTTTTGGTATCTACAGGAAACCGACACACACAGATAATTACATTAAGAACAACAGTTTCAACCCAAAACAACACCAACATGCCATTTTCAACAGTTTAATCTTTCGGATGATCAACTTTCCACTAAACAGAGAAGATTATCAAGAAGAATACCTACACATAAAAAAAGTAGCTATATCCAATGGTTTCAACCCAAATTTAGTAGACAAAACTGTTAACAGACTCAACAAAGCTAAAAAAATAAAAGAAACCACCACCCTAGAACCTACAGGAGAAAAAGAGAAAAAACTTTTTAAAAAATTCACCTTCCACCCATCAGCCTATAACAAATTCCAAAAAATCTTCTCAAAACACAACATAACTTTTGCACCTCAAAATAGGTTTAATATCAGAAATTTGTTAAAAGGCCCTCCCAAAAATTCAATCACTACCAAAGAAAAACCAGGAATCTATGAGATCAAATGTGAAACTTGCCCTAAAATTGATATAGGAAAAACAAAAAGAAATATTAACATCAGAACTAAAGAACATATGAGAAATATTAAAAATGGTGAAACAGAAAAATCAGCAGTGGCTTTTCATTTTTTGAATACTAGACATGACATCAATTTGGAAACATCTCTAATAAAATACGTTAATCACCCCATAGACCTTTCCGTATGGGAAAAAATCTTCATTAACAAAAATCGTCATAGAGTCATGAATTTTGAAACTCCACCACTGGACATCTTTGACAAGTACATCACGCCATCTATTGACAATACAGAGAAAGAAGAAACCACAACAACTTGCACTAGTCGAGTATCAGCTGAGGATGGGAGCAAGAGCTCTTGAAACATGGCCTGTGAATAAACAGTGTGAGTGAAGCAATGTGTCAATATATTCTCGATTCAATTTTGTACTATTAAAAACCTACTTCACAGTAATAATACTGATAAGATAAAACCAGAGGAAAAGTCAGGCATTTACAAGATTAAGTGTAAAGACTGTGAAAAAATTTACATAGGGAGGACAAAAAGAAACATAGGCACTAGAAAGAAAGAACACTTCAGGCGCTTAAGATACAAAAATATTGATAAGTCTGCAATAGCAGCTCATTTCTGGTCTGAAAATCATGAAATTGAAGATAGCACAGAATTACTAAAATACGTACAAAAACATAGTGAACTCGTCATATGGGAGAGAATATACATAGAAAAACATCAAAACCAACTAATGAACTTTGAAATACCGCCAGAAGAGAATCCCACATTTAAGTTCATCACTAAATCAACAGATAGCAGCAGCAACCCCAGAGTTACCCACACCACTGGATCAAGCTTTAGTCGCATAAGAGCCGAAGATGCAAACGATGATTTGCGAAACATGTCCTCAAAATAGGTACGAAAGTGAAGCAGATATGTAATAAATACGACTCATCTAAAAATTAATAAATACTATACCTTGTTTCACATAAGCTTCCCCGCATCTCTAAACGGTCACGTGACCTAATCACCTCTCATTGGCTACTATTGTAGTATAGACTGTCGTGCGGTAAAAATTAGTTCGTTATTTAACATGGCGATATATCTTTATATGTTGAAAGAGAATTGTCAAATTTATATTTTCGTAACTATTTTAATTAAACATATTACGCAACAGAGTTGATTAATCTGAAATGCATGTTAATTCTTAAACGAAATAAAGAGGAGGTTCCTTTGCTCTCAAGCACATGGCACGATAGCACGTGATTTAGCGGTAGTGGTGACATATTTGTTTATATGACTTTTATCACTGACCTTGTTTTGAACTGAATAGTCATATATCGCCATTCGACGGTGTGTTGTACCCAGTGCGCGAGGAAAATTATTTTATTGATCGATTATTGCGCATGTACTTATTATATGTGTAATGGCAGAGTCTACTGCCAGTTTTTCGCTGAAGTATCGCAAGGATAAATCTTTACAAACAGGCGAAAAAAGAATGTGGTGCATGTGTTTAATGCAATCACAGAGAAGAATCCATCTTTGTCAGTGAGAGAAGTCGAACAGCTGTGCTCTGAAGTTACAGGTGTGAGTGTAGGAACATCGCGATGTGAAATTGAGAAAACAGGAAAACTTATCACTCCAGGCAAAAGCAGGAATAAACAAAAGTGCGTGCTCGGAGAAAATACATGAAAAGTGTTGTGCGTCGTCATGTGCATAGTTTTTTCTTTAGAAACGAACTCCCTAACATAAGTAACATTTCTTCTCAAAGTATAAACTTGAAAGAAGCGTAGGGACAGTGAAGCACAAATTAGTACAAAATTGAATCGAGAATATATTGACACATTGCTTCACTCACACTGTTTATTAACAGGACATGTTTCAAGAGCTCTTGCTCCTATCCTCAGCTGATACTCGACTAGTGCAAGTTGTAGTGGTTTCTTCTTTCTCCGTATTGTCAATAGATGGCGTGATGTACTTGTCAAAGATGTCCGGTGGTGGAGTTTCAAAATTCATGAAACATTTTGAAACTCCACCACCGGACATCTTTGACAAGTACATCACGCCATCTATTGACAATACAGAGAAAGAAGAAACCACTACAACTTGCACTAGTCGAGTATCAGCTGAGGATAGGAGCAAGAGCTCTTGAAATATGTCCTGTGAATAAACAGTGTGAGTGAAGCAATGTGTCAATATATTCTCGATTCAATTTTGTACCAACATTTCTTCTGCTGTAAATTAGGATGCAGATTTACCAAATTTCAGCAGATTGCTTATACAGCTGGGGTTTGTGAATGAAAAAAGAGGCAAGAAAAATGTGCTAAAAGACAGAGGCGATATTGCTGTGTGGCGAAGAAGTTATTTAAGGACAATCAGACTGTACCGAGATACAAATCACAAAATATACATGAAGAACACACGAAAAGTAAGGTATGGCGTGACACGACTTTTAAGACTGAAAGACAAGCATTTTTTAAAGGTATGTGTGCTGGTTTAAAAAATCCCAGTGCGAAAGGCCATAGGCCTTTCATTATAAACTCTTTCAGTTTCATTGCTCAGTCATTCAGTTTCAACTTGCTCAGTTCATTATAAACTTGTATTTTTGCATGCCTTCACATCTTTATTTGTATGATTTTATTTATCTTCCCGGCATTTATTATGACCTTTACTGCACGTTTAAATGTGACGGGAAGGCACCACCTATGGCCTATGGCGCGAAAGCATTAGCCAATAGGGGTGAGGGGGAAGGTAGTTGAACGCGGAGTGATACATTTCAGCGGGGCAAGGTTATATGAAACAGAGATTAGACATTTTTTCGGATATTTTATTTTCAACATAGTCTCCTTGTAACTCTACACACTTCTCCCAGCGATGCTTTCATCTATGTAACCCGTCCAAATAGTACTCGGCATTTTTCTCTGCAAAATAATTGTTCACGAAGGTGTTTGCCTCTTAATTTGACGAAAATCTCTGTCCACCGAGTGCAACTTTCAGATGAGGGAACAAAAGAAGTCGCTTGGGGCTAGATCTGGTGAGTCAAGCAGTTCAAACTGCAATTCATGGATTTTCGCCATTACAACTGCTGAGGTGTGAGACAGTACATTGCCTTGGTGAAACAGGAATTTCTTTTTCTGCAAATGTGGCCCCTTTTTCCACAAGTTCTGCCTTCAGCTTTTCAAGTAATGATGTGTACTATGCTCCTGTAATGATTTTTCCTTTTTGGAGATAATTGATTAAAATAACTCCATGACTATCCCAAAATACAGCCGCCATCACTTTCCCAGCCGAAAAAAAAAAACAGTTGTTGCTTTTTTTTGGAGCCGGTTCTCCCTTTGCAGTTCACAGTTTGGACTGTATTTTTGTTTCGGGCGTATAATGGTGTATCCAAGTTTCATCTACAGTAATTAATCTGCGCCAAAGCTTGGATTTATTGTGCCTGAACTGCGCCAACAGAGTGTTGGAAATGTTCATTCGAACACGTTTTTGGTCTGACATGAGGAAACGTGATATCCAACGTGTGGACAGCTTTCTCATGTGTAAATGTTGATTTAATCTGTGACAAACACGTTCTTTAGACATGTTCATAGCCTCTGCTATCTCTTTCACTTTAATTCAGTGGTCGTGTAGCACCGTTTGCTGAACTAATACTAGTGTATTAGATTTTATATTAATTTGTACCATTTTCAGTCATATTTGTAATTCATTTTTATATCTTTGAAACTGTATTTTTAAGGATGCCACGAGTCTGGTTGACTCCTACGACAGATAAATAAATAAATAAATAAAACAATTACTTTCTTGGAAGTGTTGAAAACAGTGTTGTTATGATAAATTAACTTTAAAGAGAGTCGATTAAAGACACTAGACAACACTTACTTTTAAATTTTTCCGGAACTAGTTTCAGAGGCTTTGCCTCTATCATCGGCCGGCTCTCGACTGGTTCTCGTTGGTGTAGCTGACGATACCTTGTCACAGGTCTCCTCTGGTGGCGGCTCAAGGAACTTGCTGAACAAATCCTTCTGGGGGATGTCGAAATTGAATACTTTGTTCCTATTTTTTGAAATGAAGATTTGTTCCCATGTGGATAGTTCTTGTTTTCCTGATGTATGTTTCAGTAGTTTTGGTTCTGGATTTATGTTGTGGTTTTTTTCCCAAAAATGTGTGGCAACTGCTGATTTTTCTAATTGTTTATATTTTATGTTTCTAAAGTGTTCCTTTGCTCTTGTTTCTAAATTTCTTTTTGTTTTTCCAATATAAATTTGACTACAGTCATTGCATTCAATTTGATATATACCAGATTTTTTGTTTGATGGAATGGCATCTTTGATGTTTGAGCAAATTAGGTTTTTTAAGGAGAAATGTTTGACTGGTGCTAGTTGAATATTTTGTTTTTTGAAGACTTTTTTGAATTTATCATAGGCCCATGGATGGTAAGTGAATTTTTTTGAAAATCATATTAGTTTCTATAGATGAGAGAGTTGTGGTTTCCTTTAGTAGCTTCTTCGTTTTTGCTAAGCTCACTTTTTTGTCCACTAATGATTTGGGAAAGTTATTTGTTTATGCTATTTCAATTATTTTGTTGTATTCTGTTTTGTATTCTTCTGCTGTGAGAGGGATGTTTACCAGTCTGTGTGCTAAACTATTGAAGATTGCCTGTTTGTGGGATCTTGGGTTGTAGCCATTAGCTTTTATGTAGTTGTCTGTCTGTGTTGGTTTTCTGTAAATGCCAAAGTTTAGTCTGTTTTTATTCCTCATTATTTTTAGATCCAAAAATGGTAAATGCTCGTCTTTTTCTGTTTCTACAGTGAATTTGATGCTTTTTTCTTGGATATTTAAAAGTTTTAGTGCATCACTGATGTGTTTTTTTGGTACTATTGCAAAGATGTCATCTACATATCGTTGCCAGAGTTTGAACATCCAAGGGAAACCTTTGTTGATCCTTATTTCTAATGCACTCATGTACAGATCGGCCAGGAAGGGTGATAGTGGGTTGCCCATTGCTAACCCTGAAGTTTGGTGATAATATTTTGTTTGAAACTGGAAGAAATTTTGTTCTATGCATAATTTGGTTAGTTCAATGTAGTCTGAAATTTCAGATGATGCCATTCCAAGTGATTTGAGCCATTTTTCTATCAACGGTGGGAGTTGATTAACTGGTATGCTGGGAAACAGTGATTTAACATCAAATGAGACTAGTGTGTCCTCTTCTTTTAGTTCAGTATCCTTAATGTGTTCTATAAGTTCATAGGTGTTTTTGATGCTTAGGCTGTCGAATTTTGGAAATGAATTGAATTTGTTTGTTAGCCACTTTGCAAGTTTGTATGTTGGTGAATTTATACTGCTAACTATAGGTCTCATTGTTATGGATGGTTTGTGTATTTTGGGTAAGCCATAATGTCTAGGTAAGGTTGGGTTATCCGGTTTAACTGCATATTTGTTTGGTATTATGCTTGATTTTGCTATTGTTTTTTCATATGACTGTATGCAAGTTTTTAGAGGATTTTTGTTAATGGTTTCATATTCATTGTCAGTTAGCATTTTTTCCATTTTTTCTATATAATCTGATTTTTCCATTATGACAATCTTGTTGCCTTTGTCTGCCTTTGTGTAAATAACGTTTTTCTGTTTCAAAGAATGGATAGTATTATGTTTTCTCTTCTGAAAGGATCTGTTCTCTATTTCCTCCAAAATATTTTCACAATGGCAGAACACATTAAGGATACTGAACTAAAAGAAGAGGACACACTAGTCTCATTTGATGTTAAATCACTGTTTCCCAGCATACCAGTTAATCAACTCCCACCGTTGATAGAAAAATGGCTCAAATCACTTGGAATGGCATCATCTGAAATTTCAGACTACATTGAACTAACCAAATTATGCATAGAACAAAATTTCTTCCAGTTTCAAACAAAATATTATCACCAAACTTCAGGGCTAGCAATGGGCAACCCACTATCACCCTTCCTGGCCGATCTGTACATGAGTGCATTAGAAATAAGGATCAACAAAGGTTTCCCTTGGATGTTCAAACTCTGGCAACGATATGTAGATGACATCTTTGCAATAGTACCAAAAAAACACATCAGTGATGCACTAAAACTTTTAAATATCCAAGAAAAAAGCATCAAATTCACTGTAGAAATAGAAAAAGACGAGCATTTACCATTTTTGGATCTAAAAATAATGAGGAATAAAAACAGACTAAACTTTGGCATTTACAGAAAACCAACACAGACAGACAACTACATAAAAGCTAATGGCTACAACCCAAGATCCCACAAACAGGCAATCTTCAATAGTTTAGCACACAGACTGGTAAACATCCCTCTCACAGCAGAAGAATACAAAACAGAATACAACAAAATAATTGAAATAGCACAAAAAAATAACTTTCCCAAATCATTAGTGGACAAAAAAGTGAGCTTAGCAAAAAAGAAGAAGCTACTAAAGGAAACCACAACTCTCTCATCTATAGAAACTAATATGATTTTCAAAAATTCACTTACCATCCATGGGCCTATGATAAATTCAAAAAAGTCTTCAAAAAACAAAATATTCAACTAGCACCAGTCAAACATTTCTCCTTAAAAAACCTAATTTGCTCAAACATCAAAGATGCCATTCCATCAAACAAAAAATCTGGTATATATCAAATTGAATGCAATGACTGTAGTCAAATTTATATTGGAAAAACAAAAAGAAATTTAGAAACAAGAGCAAAGGAACACTTTAGAAACATAAAATATAAACAATTAGAAAAATCAGCAGTTGCCACACATTTTTGGGAAAAAAACCACAACATAAATCCAGAACCAAAACTACTGAAACATACATCAGGAAAACAAGAACTATCCACATGGGAACAAATCTTCATTTCAAAAAATAGGAACAAAGTATTCAATTTCGACATCCCCCAGAAGGATTTGTTCAGCAAGTTCCTTGAGCCGCCACCAGAGGAGACCTGTGACAAGGTATCGTCAGCTACACCAACGAGAACCAGTCGAGAGCCGGCCGATGATAGAGGCAAAGCCTCTGAAACATGTTCCGGAAAAATTTAAAAGTAAGTGTTGTCTAGTGTCTTTAATCGACTCTCTTTAAAGTTAAATAAATAAAATGTTGGCGATGTTTTCGTCGATAGTTGCAGTTTTTGGACGTCCCAAATATTCATCATCTCCCAAGCTCTTACGGCCACGTTTAAATTCAGCTGCTCAAAATTATGTAGATAAATTATGTAGAAGAGTCCCCATACACAGAATCCACTCATCTTTGATTTGCGTAGGCGTATTGCCTTTCAAAAACAAATATTTAATGACAGCTCGATACTTAATTTTGCCCATTTTCATAAAAACACTCACATCAACTCACTCAAACCACTGTTACATAACAACCAAGCGTCCAAAATGGCTGAAACTTTGGTGAGTAGCTGTCAACAGATGAACAACGAAATTCACTTCTTTTACCAAATATAAATATTTGTAACAAAGGCTTAACTTATCTTAAGAAATTGGTGTTAATTCTTCTTTTATTTACGAGTGCTGCCATTTTCATGTTGAGGTCGGAAACTTTTCAGACCACCCTTGTACATATTATGCTAGAATTATAAAGTGTTGCCAATCTTTAAAATCACTTTTTACTTTACCCATTGGTCAACTAATTGAATATGTTTCAAGGAAATGTCTTTGTTCTCAGGTGATTGGTTACCTAGTTTTGTCAGACATGTGGTTCCCCCTTTCCTTGTTGCTGATCTGCTGATGTTTCCGGTGGTGAGTCAGAAGATGTCTTCTGAAAGTTAATGAACCTCTTCAGATCTTGTAGTATGTTTTCCCATGCTACTCTTGTCTAGTTTTATTAGTTTTATTTCTTTGCTTATGTTCAATAAATGACTAAAGGTGGTAAGCTATGTTAACTTGATATTTCGGGCCACTATATGGTTGAGTGGTTTGACTGTCACCAAGGTGTTTCGGGTTCGATCCCAGGCAACAGCATGTGAGTTGTGGTGGACAACATGGCACATGAACAGGTTTTCTTTGCCATCATTGCATCAATTGCACCATTATCACCTTTTCTTTCATTCACTTTGCCCTCATTCCGTTCATCTACTTCTCTCATTCTTGTACCAGGCATTGGGCTGATCACCTATCCTGGGTTCTCTAATGATACAAAGTTGCGGTTCCGACACCTAGAGGGATAAGAACAAGAGGATCAAGAATACTCTAACACCACAATAGGGAAGTTAAAGAAGAAGAACTTGATATTGTCACCGTGCTGCATTGTTGTGCTGCTGCCAGAAGCTGGAGCCAGGTGCATGGGCAGGAGAGAAAGAGACAGAGAGAGGCTCCAGAGTGTTCTGCCCATTGTTGTTGCTGTGAAATTTCTCAGAAGATCTGGAGTATTCTAGAAACAATGGCGGGGAGGTATAAATACCCCGCAAGGAGTTAGAAGTGGCATTTGTTTGTTGGTTATTGTGACATCGACAGTTGAAGAGTACCACAGTGATTTGTTTTTGTGCAGCAAAACACTGAGTCAGTCTTGAAGACAGATGAGTGCAAAAGTTGTTCTAAATTTCTGTAAACCAGATTTCCAAATCTATGTAACCTATGCAGTCACAATATTTTCAATTTTGTTTTCAGATTCCATTTTGTTTTCCCAATGTGTATTTTTTGCGATCATCGCAACTGTTGTGATAGCTCCTGAGAATGTTTTGCAAGACTAGTATTTTTTTTAATGGATTATAAACTAGGTTTCTCACATTGAGAGCCAGTTGGCCAATCAGCTGAGGATGCGGAGAATATCTGCTTGTTGTTATTGACAAGTGCAACAAATGTGTTTTTAAAGTACTATTATGCATGTTCTGTTGTTTGATACACTTAGGTTCATATTTTATATTGTTTCAGGAAGAAGATTGTGTCCTACAGTCATTAGCGATAGCTGATTCAAAGCTCAAATCAGATCTTTATAATGTTATTAATGCTCTTGGTAGTAATCAGTGTTTACAAAGTATAGATATCAGGTAAGTGTCAGTAGATGTAACTCCAGTAATCCTGACACTGTCATTAACAATGTATATACGAGGGGCTGTTGTAAAGTTGTAATTATCACCCTTTAAAAAATGTGATAGAGTATTTGTGTTGATATGTGCTTGTTAGTTCTTCTCTACGTAGTCACCATGCAGATTTACACATTTTTCCCAGCTTTTCTTGAACTTCCAAATATTTTGATTGTAGAAGTCTGCAGAATTCACTTTAAACCGCTCTTCCACCTCATTGATGATGTTATTTGTGTTGTCAAGTCGGTGACCACGCAACGGATTCTTCATTTTCGGGAACAAGAAAAAGTCATTTGTTGCGAGATCGGGCGAATAAGGCGGATGCTGTAAGATCTCAAAGCCACATTCCCTTGTTTTGTCAACTGCAACTTGAGATGAATGAGCTGGTGCATTGTCAGACAGAAGACGAACAACTTTGGAGAGCATACTGCGTCATTTCTTAATCAGAGCTGCTCGTAACTTTTCCAGAAGATTGCAGTAGTATCTGCCAGTGATGGTTTGACCCTTGGCAAGATAATATTTTATTATATTTTATTATTTTAATATTGTTATGTACAGATTGTATTTGTTAAACCTGTTGACGTATCCTATGTATTTGGATCATATGGATGAAATAAAAATCAAATCAAATCTGTAAGGATGACTCCCCGATTGTCCCAGAAAACTGAAAGTATGACCTTCCCATCTGAGTTTTGCAGCTTTGCTTGTTTGGGAGGGGGCCAATTGGCATGTTTCCATTCCATGCTCATGGTTTTTTTGTCTGGATCATACTGATAGATCCAGGATTCATCCATGGTTACCAGACAATCAAAAAACTCATCTTCATGCTGATCCAACAACATCAACATATGTTCACACAGAAAATGAATCTAGTCACAGTGAAGCAACAAATATTACACAAATAAAAATATTTGTAACAGAGTCTCCATTTAACTTAAGAAGTTGATAATTCTTTCTTCTTTAGAAAAGATCGATTTCAAAGGCACATCACCTTCGTCTTCAGTTTACTCTCCGTTGTTAAGGAAATCTCGGTTACCATGCTATTTTCTTTTATTACGTCACGTTTAATTGTTTGGATTGTGATCAGGTTTATATTGGAAAGATGAAACGTAGTTTGGAAACCAGAAAGAAAGAACATTTTCATAACATTAAATATAAACAAATTGATAAATCGGCCGTAGCAGATCATTTTTGGTCATTTAATCATGAAATAAATCCCGAAGCTAAATTTTTGAAACAATTAAATGGTCCCATAGAGTTAATAGTGTGGGAGAAAATATTTATTTTAAAAACTAAACATCGCATAATGAATTTTGACATACCGGCAATTGATTCTGTTTTTAGGTTTGTTTTGTATTCAGATGTTGGTAATGTTGGAAATGTGACATAATAAAAGAAAATAGCATGGTAACCGAGATTTCCTTAACAACGGAGAGTAAACTGAAGACAAAGGCGATGTACCTTTGAACTCAATCTTTTCTAAAGAAGAAAGAATTATCAACTTCTTAAGTTAAGTGGAGACTCTGTTACAAATATTTTTATTTTTGTAATATCAACAACTGTCTTGAAAGATCACACCGTGTTTGCTTTTGGAAAGGGGTTAGCAAACATGGAACTCATCGTTTAGACACCTTAGACATGTGCAGTTCGTCCACACACTACCATAACTAAGATGTGTCTCATTCATGATCATTTGAATGGTTGCTCGTCTGTCTTTCAGTATTAAACACTCCACTTTCTTCACTGTGACAGCTGACGGTCTACCAGCTCTTGGCTCATCTGTCAGGGACATGTGACCAGTTTGAAAATTCCTTTTCCACCTCACAATAGTGTCATACGATGGGCAATCATTTCCATAAACAGCCGTCATCTCATCATGGATTTCCTGGCCCCCCAGGGGCCTACTTCGGTAGGTACGGGTTTGGCGCACCCGGGGTCCCGAGCCAACAGTCTCCCTCGTGTGGGCTCCTCTTCGTGGTTGAGGGCAACGGTCAACAGGCCCACCTACTTGTAGGCCGTGCGTGGAGACCCGTGTCGGTGGAAAGGTTTGTCCTGGTGGTTGAGAGATGCGTATCTGAGCTCGTAACAGTGTTCTTCTGAAGTAGTTTTATTTATACTTATATAGTTTTTGGAAATTTTTATATTTGGCTTTTGCCATGACTTGTTTTTGTAAGGATGCTGATGACCGCCGTAGTTGTGCGCCCTTATACACATCATCATCATCATCATCATCATCATCATCATCATCATCATCATCATCATCATCTGGATTTCCCGGACAGTTTTGCCCTTCAAATGCAGGAACTTGATCGCACTACAAGCCTGAATTTTCTCCATCTTACACCTCAGTCACTTCTGGCACTCACTGTAAAAAAACAAAAGGACTCAAATCACTGAAACTACTAATATTATGCCCCAAGGGATCAATGATGACACAGAAAAATTTTCATCTCTCTAGTATAAAAACTACCGGGTGATAATTAAAACATTACGACATCCCTCGTAATTTGTGATAGAAGTAACAATTTACACAAACCCAACATATCCCTTTCCTATTGCTACATTGAGTTGCTGTGAACCTTCCAAAGTTTTCCTATGTCACCTTTGTTACTAATTTTTTTCAGCCACTTGCCTCTTAGTTTGCCTAAAAAGTTCCCTATTTCTATTATGTTTATGGATTTTGAATTCAAAAGCTTTTCTTTGATTTTCTTTTTTACCGGGAAAATATATGAGTCAATTGGAGAATTTAATGTGAGGATGGTACGTTGGCCATGGTAGCTCAATGGGTAAGAGCGACTGGACGGAAACCAGGAGATCCGTGGTTCATATCCCGGCTGTGGCATTGAATTTTTCAGATTGACTCTTTTATCAAAAACCTTAGCCTATATATGGCTAGTGAAAAGAAATGATTAATGTCCATCAATTAACTTAAATCCCTATGATGTGATGTGATGTTAGTCTCAGGCATCATCATGATTATTGCTGCTTGCTTCTGCATTTTGGATTTGGTGTATCAAAACATGCATTTCTGGTGAAAACTTGATATCAGAGTAAAATGTAATTCTTTCCCATCTATGGATTTGTGGCACAGAAAGTAAAAATGAAATTAACAAGCCGTTTTTTTCTTTCTTATAACCTGTTAAACTCTTATAAAAGAAACTGGAAAAAGAGGTTACCATGCATTTGGTACTGTTGTATTCAAACAAATTCAGTAATTAGGGTATAAGAATTAAGTAAACTTAAAATAATAATCTAATTTAGATTATTGAATGAAAATGATTTCTTCACACTATTTTCCATTACAGTGGTAATATGATGGGTGATGCTGGGGCAAGATTACTTGCAAAAGCACTGCAAATAAACACTCGGCTGAAGACCATTATTTATGATAGAAATAACATCACTCTTCAGGGATTCTGTGATATTGCTTATGCCCTGGAAAGGTAACTACATCTTGATGTATTCTTAATGAGTAAGGACTATGATAATTTTGAGTCAAACTAGTACTACATGTAGTAGTACTAATGGAGTTGATATTAGCTGAGAATATTAGGAAAGTCTATATGGAACAGGCAGTAATATTTTGACTCAAAATTAAATTAAATTATTATTTAATCTATAATGTAATAAATTATGTGTGTTTGGTGACTCAGAGTAACTACTAATCAAGTTTCAAAGTGTTAAAATAAAAGTGAATTGAGAAGATATTGACACACTGCTTCACTCACACTGTTTTTCACAGGATATGTTTCAAGAGCTGTTGCTCCCATCATCAGCTGATTCATGACTAGTGCAGGTTGTAGTGGTTTCCTCTTTCTCCATATCGTTGATAGATGGCATGAAGTATTTGTCGAGGATTTCCGGTGGTGGAGTTTCGAAGTTCATAATTCTGTTGGTGTTTGTTAATGAAGATTTTTTCCCATATGAAAAAAGTTTAATTAAAGTTGTTTCCAAATTAATATCATGTCTGATATTCAAAAAATGAAATGCTACTGCTGATTTTTCTACTTCATCGTTTTTAATGTTTCTAATATGTTCTTTAGTTCTGATGTCTATATTTCTTTTTGTTTTTCCTATATAAATTTTAGGCCAAGTTTCACATTTGATCTCATAGATTCCTGGTTTTTCTTTGGTAGTAATTGCATTTTTGAGGGGACCTTTTAACAAATTCTTGATATTGAATATATTTTGAGGAGCAAGAACTATGTTGTGTGTTGCAGAGAGTTTTTGGAATTTATTATGGGCTGTGCTTCCTTGCTTCTAAGCTTCTTTCAATTTTTATGCTTAGCAAAGTGTTGTTTGTATTAAAAAAACTGGTACCTTTCATTGTATAATTGTATCTAGATAGTAAAGGATGACAAAAGTTTGTTTTTGTAGTTGTACATTGGGACTTTATCTTGTATGAAATGGAGTTATTAGTATTTACATGCACAAATTGAGGTTTTTATTTCTCCATCTTCAGCTAGACTACTGCCACACTTCTTCTTGTAACTTGTAGGTCATGTTTCCTGACTGTCACATAATTTTGTAATAGTCGGACCAGATCAGAAGCTCACCAGTGTCTATCACAGCTGTAATGTTTGTGGGTGAACATCACTTATGCCTGATTTCACCAACAGATGAAATGAGTGTTAGTTTAATTAGCAATAGTTATAACAAAAATTGCATTTCACCAACATGTGTTAGCTTAACATTCTTGTTAAATCTCTTATTAAACTAACAGGCTATATTTCTGTTGTTAAGTCCTTAACAATTGTAAATAGTCAAGATGACGGGTGTGAACACAGCTGTTGATGTTGATTTGCTATATTTAAGACCGTCTAAATGGCATTCGTAATAGAGTACAGCCTCTGAAGAGAAATGATTTTGAGGAGCTATCACAAGAAGATTTTCTATGGAGGTATAGACTGTCGAAACAAGTCGCTATGAAGGTTATTGCAGAAGTACAAGAGAGGTTAGAACATGCATCGAAAGGTATATGCCGATCTCGCCTTTGCTTCAAGTATTAATAACTTTGCTATTTTATAAATCACTGAATTATGTGGATAATACATTGTCCACCTCCCGTCTTGAAACGTTCAAGTCACTTATCCTTCTTTGCACCTCGTTTTAAATTTACATAATACTGACGAAGTTGTTTTGTGCTTCTGTTAGTGATACATGCATTTGAATTAAATTCGTTTCCAATCTTTTCCCACGTGACATCTTTCTCTTTTTCATTCACTGCATCCATCCTCTTATTTTCCACGATATCCTTACCTATACTTCGTCACCAATTCAATTAACAGTTCTTTCTCCATTGATGAGAAATTTGTCTCACGGCTTTCGTCTATGATTTTGTTCACCTGCCATTTTTTTTTAGCTGTGTGCAGACGAAAATGAAAACAAAAGTACATCGAAGTACATTCACAAAATAATGCGACTCATCCATAGTCTTCTATAGCTGTAATATTTACAAATCTCTTGGCTTTAACAAGTGTTTGTTAATGTTTTCAGAAAATAGGTTGGTGAAATGCAAGAAATTTTGATTTTCAGAGAACTCGTACATCTATCAATGTAATATGAGCTTCCAGGAAGTGACATGTATACTGACAGGAAATTATAAGTCTAGCCCTCAATAAATTATCTTACGGATGTCTATATGTTATAAATTTACATTTATCATAAACCTATAAAAATATTATCATCACAATACCGTTTTTATATGAAACAAAGTTCTATAAATAGTATACTTAATGAGTATGGACAATAATGCTGTCACCATGTGTCATTATTGTGCTGCTGCGACAGGCCAGAGCTGTACACTTACCAAGAGAGAAAAAGAGAGGGAGAGACTCCAGAATGTTCTGCCCATTGTTGCAGCCATGAAATTTCTTGGAAGGTCTGCATCTTTTTAGAAAAAATGGCTGGGGAGTTATAAATACCAGCAAGATATTAGAAGCAACAGTTGTTTTTGTTGGTTATTGCGACAGTTGACAATTGAAGTGTACCACAGAGGTTTCTTTCATTTGTTTTCATGCAGCAAATTACCAAGTCAGCCTCGAAGACAGCTGATTGTCAATTTTACATCTTTTTACTGCAGCAAAAGTTGTTCTAAATTTCTGTAAACCAGATTTCCAAATCTAAGTAACCCAAAGTCACAATACTTTTAGATTAGAACCCCGTTATTTTTATTTATTTGTTATAATCTAATGGGTGAAATGTGAAAATATATTTACCATGTTTTGATTCTGACAGCCTTTTAGAGACTTCATTTCCAACCCTAGCAAGCCTTTGTAGCGTAGGTGGTAGGAGGTCTAACTCACATTCAAGAGGCTCCAAGTTGGAATCTTGGTCGGGGTAAGTTATCTGGTTAAGGTTGTTCCGGGGTTTTCCCTTATCTGAGAGATGAATGTCGGGTAACTCTAAACTCTATAGATCTTTGGCATACTTTTGCATCATTTCACCCATTTCATTCATCATCCAATATGACTTAAAGTTGGCAGACATTTGTTAAAAGAATACCCTCCTTAATTCTGACACAAGGTTAGGGCAGTGTAAAGGTGATGTCCCATATTTTGTTTTGAATTTCGCCTATTTCTCAGTCTCCCCTATTCTCTTCCTCTCTCTCTCTTGGTAAGCGTCCAGCTCTCCTCGCAAGCATCTAGTTTCGGCCTGTCGCTGCAGCACAACAGTGCCCCATGGTGACAATACAATGAAGCACTACATTGCCAAAATTAGCTGAGGATACGTAAAATGTGAAGCTATTAACAATGAAGCAAACAAATATATACAAATATAACAATTTGTAGCTTAAAACTTCACTTATCTTATAAGAAATGATGATAATTTTCTTATAAATTCTCCAGGATTGCGATTTCATGTAAAACTTTACACATCCTCAGCCGGAAACAACAAAGTTGTCGCCATCATTACGAACGCTAAATGTTAATATGTTCTTGTTAGTACTACCAAAATCTGAAAATAAAACAAATTTTAAAACAGAATTGACTGCCGGTATTTCAAAATTCATGTCTGTTTAAACAGACAGATAAATTGGCCGTAGCAGATCATTTTTGGTCATTTAACCGTGAAGTAAATCCAGAAGTTAAATTATTAAAACAATTAAATGGTCCGATAGTTTAATGGTTTGGGAAAAGATATTTATTTTAAAAAGCAAACATCAAGTAATGAATTTTGAAATACCGGCAGTCGATTCTGTTTTTAAATTTGTTTTATTTTCAGATTTTGGTAGTACTAACAAAAACATATCAACATCTAGCATTCGTAACGATGACAACAGCTTTATTTCTGGCTGAAGATGTGTACAAGTTTTACACAAAATCGTGATCCTGGACAATTTATAACAAAATTATCATTGTTTCTTATAAGATAAGTGAAGTTTTAAGTTTCAAATTGTTATATATATATATATATATATATATATATATATATATATATATATATATATATATTAGCTGAGGATGTTAGGAAACTTCTAATAAAATGCATTCTAGGTAAATACTAGCAATATATGGAGCATGGAGTACTAGTTTGACTCAAAATTATATTAAACTGTGTTTATTTTCAGTTATAAGTAATTGTTCCTAGACATAGTTCTGCTAGTTTTTGAGGGGTTTTGAAAACATAGAGTTTTCTTTTAGATGCTCTGTGGGTCAAAAATACTCTAGAACTAATTCCTTCATTTATATTTCACATATCTCATTTAAACCTTGTGTTCATATTCCTCTTTGTCTTCCCTAAGGAAATTTTCTTGCAATCTTGATTTTTTAAATACCTGAAGGTTTTTTTCACTGTAATTCAATCTTTATGTTCTTTTTAATGTTCTGCAATGTAGGTTGTATATGACAATGAATTCTATAGATGAATTTAACATTCATCTTTCGGAATAAGAAAAAACTTTTTCCAAATAACTTGTGTAGAGTAAGATTGGGACATGTTGAATGTGAGGCAGATGCTGTACCACCACACTACAGAGTCGGGTGCTGAATATTTGCTTGAAGCAATATTCTTGACTCGGGCTAGCGTAATATATTTTTTTTTAGCATATTAGTGAATTTATGGAATGTCCATGGTAGGAAAAGTTATATTTTGATTTCTTTTATGTTTCTTACCAAGGTGCTTTCCTTTATTTCTTTTAAATTTTATCTTCCTGTCCATACTATTTTTGATGAAGCTATTTTTATGTACAGTTTCTATGCTTTTGTTGTACTCTTATGTACTCGTGGAACGAAGCCTCTGTGAAGCTAATCTCAGTTTGTGCATCTAAATGTCAATAAAACCAGTGTGTTTCCCCAGAAGGAATTAAAATATTAGTAGAAGTAGTTCAGCGATTATTGTTTATGTTGTTGCAGTAATTATACTGTGAGATACATGCCTTTCCCCATATATGACGTCGTTCCTTGCATGAAGACCTCAGCTGAGCGCACAGATTCTGTTATGAGAAAGATTCAGGATCTCCTACATCGAAATGTATCACCAAAGAAATACAGCAATGGTCAAGCCTTCAGGCTGCAGCAGGTGTGTATGACTCACTTTCTTTGTATCTTGAACTGATGTGTCCTATAACATATGTATTATGTTCCAAAGGATGAAATAAATACAATAAATACATAGTCTCAATTTATTTAATCTTAAGTATAAAGATTTTAAAAGTTTGTTTTTTATTTCTAAAACTAATTAAAGGAACAATAAGAGAACTGCATAAAATTAACAGCAAAAGGTTATCTCAAAATGCAGAGTTTCTTTCATTTCTCTCTTCCTCCTTGTTTTTCTTTTTCACTTCCCTTCTTTTCTTTTTGGAGGAGAGAAATAAGCTAATGATTTAATGAAATATAGATATATGAGATGCATTCTAAAATTATGTAGATTATGAAGCTAGCTACAATGAAGCAATGAATATTACACAAATATAACTATTTGTAACAAAAACTTCACTTATCTTAAGAAAATTATGTTAATTCTTTTTTTTAATTCAGTTAGAAAGAAGAATTAACATCATTTTCTTAAGATAAGTGAAGTTTTTGTTCTAGAAGTTTGTGATCTAATGAACAAATTACAAGATTTAAGATAAACCATTTCTTTATTTTTCTCTAGTCACCAGTCCATTGACATTCTAATTTTTTAATACATCTAGCAAAATCAGATTTATTTAACTGTAAAAAATAAACAAATTTTTGAATGTGAAATTAGGAAGTATTATGCAAACTTAATATTTGTGAAATGAATGATTTGGGAAGTTGTGTTTAATGCTGTATTGTTGCAGGGCTTCCTATTGAGTTCAACACAACAAATGGTAGACCGACTTGTTGTCCAAACACAGGATACTATTCGCACATTAGCCCAGGAGTCAACAGACAATAATAATGACATCAACTATGCTACAGGTCTCATACAGGATGCTGATAACTCCAAACAGGTATCTTCTCTCTTTTGTTTTATAAGGATCTGAAGCTACAGAATACAAACAGAAATTTTGAGTTGATAATAACTTTTAATACATTGATTACTTATCTATATTCATATTATTAAGAGAGAAACTCAAAGTATGAAATTGAAAGAAGTGTAGAGACAGTGAAGCACAACTTAGCACAAAAATGAATCAAGGAGATGTTGACACATTGCTTCACTCACGCTGTTTATTCACAGGACATGTTTCAAGAGCTCTTGCTCCTATCATCAGCTGATACTCGATTAGTGTAAGTTGTAGTGGTTTCCTCTTTCTCCGTATCGTCGATAGATGGCATGATGTACTTGTCAAAGATGTCCGGTGGTGGAATTTCAAAATTCATGACTATGGCAATTTCTGTTAACAAAGATGTTTTCCCATACTGAAAGGTCTATGGGGTGATTAACGTATTTTATTAAAGATGTTTCCAAGTTGATGTCATGTCTAGTATTCAAAAAATGAAAAGCCACTGCTGATTTTTCTGTTTCACCATTTTTAATGTTTCTCATATGTTCTTTAGTTCTGATGTTAATATTTCTTTTTGTTTTTCCTATATAAATTTTAGGGCAAGTTTCACATTTGATCTCATAGATTCCTGGTTTTTCTTTGGTAGTGATTGAATTTTTGGGAGGGCCTTTTAACAAATTTCTGATATTAAACCTGTTTTGAGGTGCAAGAGTTATGTTGTGTTTTGAGAAGATTTTTTGGAATTTGTTATAGGCTGATGGATGGAAGGAAAAATAAAATTGTTTTTTCTTCTCTTTTGCTCCTGTAGGTTCTGGGGTGGTGGTTTCTTTTATTTTCTTAGCCTTGTTGAGTCTGTTAACTGTTTTGTCCACTAAATTTGGGTTGAAACTGTTGGACATAGCTACTTTTTTTATGTGTAGGTATTCTTCTTCATAATCTTCTCTGTTTAGTGGACAAAACAGTTAACAGACTGAACAAAGCTAAGAAAATAAAAGAAACCACCACCCTAGAACCAACAGGAGAAAAAGGGGGAAAAAAATTTAAAAAGTTTACTTTCCATCCATCAGCCTATAATAAATTCCAAAAAGTCTGAAAGTAATGAGTCGGTAATTCAAACACAAACATTTGTGCTTGAATTACAGACTCATTACTTTAAAATGTTAAATACATCACTGTTTCTAACCTTTTGCTTCAAATAATATCCAAAAAATCTTATCAAAACACATCATAATTCTTGCACCTCAAAATAGGTTTAATATCAGAAATTTGTTAAAAGGTCCTCCCAAAAATTCAATCACTGCCAAAGAAAAGCCAGGAATCTATGAGATCAAATGTGGAACTTGCCCTAAAATTTATAAAGGAAAAACAAAAAGAAATATTGACATCAGAACTAAAGAACATATAAGAAACATTAAAAATGGTGAAACAGAAAAATCAGCAGTGGCTTTTCATTTTTTGAATACTAGACATGACATCAACTTGGAAACATCTTTAATAAAATACGTTAATCACCCCATAGACCTTTCCGTATGGGAAAAAATCTTCATTAAGGAAAATTGTCATAGAGTCATGAATTTTGAAACTCCACCACCAGACATCTTTGACAAGTACATCATGCCATCTATTGACAATACAGAGAAAGAGGAAACCACTACAATTTGCACTAGTTGAGTTCCAGCTAATGATAAGAGCAAATGCTCTTGAAACATGTCCTGTGAAAAAACAGTGTGAGTGGAGCAGTGTCATTATTTTCTCAATTCACTTTTGTGCTAAGAGAGAAACTGTTTATGTAGGATAGCCTCAAAAACCACTCAAAAAATTTTGATAATTCTTTCACAGCTTTCTTGAAAGGTTTCTTTCCAGTCCTATTTTACCAGCTGGTCACAGACAATATAATCTTGTGTTAGGGGTTTCTTTTTCATATTTGTGTCAACAAATTTTAGTCCTATATTAGATGCTCTCTGGCTTTAAGCCACAAACAACAGGACCGTCCACAAGCCACCTCCAAAGATTAAACACTTGTTGAGACTAGTGAAAGACAAACTGGACTTTCAAAGTTCCAGTAGTGTAGTGCGTTCCCTGTGAGTGTCAGATGCTGTATTTAGGACAAACCAGAATTTTTATTGCAGTCAGAATGAAAGAATATGAACAGACCATTTGTTTAATGCAACCTGAGAAGTCTAGACTGGCAGAGCATTGCTTTGATAAGGAGCATAGAGCCAACTTCCAGGTGATGACCATCGTGGTGCAATGCAGCAGTTACTGAGCAGAGAGTTAAGGAGGCTTTGGCCATTTCATCTGTGTTTTTATGAATATTTACATAAACATATGCTTGTAGGTAATACATTTTGTCCACATTGTAAGGACCTGTAATTTGTAATTTATTTCTGATCTTGCCTTTTACATCATCAAATGGAAGTACAAAATCAAGATTACAATTATAAAATCCATTCTGAAAATCCTATCATGTTGCTTGCCATTTGGTCCCCATACACCTAACCTAGGTATTTGTGTATTGGAGGCCCTCTACTCCTTTTTACATCTATCCTAATCTACATTTTTCTCTTAATTGTTCTTAGTCATTTCTCTTTAACTTTTCCTAAATAATTGCCTATATTTCTCCTGTTCTTTTCCCCTTTTACTGACAAAATTTTTCTAATTACTACTTTGTCCCCCAAATTGTCCCATTTACGTAGCCAGGCCTGCTCTCTCCATATCTTTGTTTGACTACAATATAATATACAATGGAAGTCTGCATTCTCTTCTCCACACAATGGACATTTATCTAGCTCCCTTTACCTTTCTGTCCCATTTACGTAGCCAGGCCTGCTCTCTCCATATCTTTGTTTGACTACAATATAATATACAATGGAAGTCTACATTCTCTTCTCCACACAATGGACATTTATCTAGCTTCCTTTACCTTTCTGTCCCATTTACGTAGCCAGGCCTGCTCTCTCCATATCTTTGTTTGACTACAATATAATATACAATGGAAGTCTACATTCTCTTCTCCACACAATGGACATTTATCTAGCTTCCTTTACCTTTCTGTCCCATTTACGTAGCCAGGCCTGCTCTCTCCATATCTTTGTTTGACTACAATATAATATACAATGGAAGTCTACATTCTCTTCTCCACACAATGGACATTTATCTAGCTCCCTTTACCTTTCTGTCCCATTTACGTAGCCAGGCCTGCTCTCTCCATATCTTTGTTTGACTACAATATAATATACAATGGAAGTCTACATTCTCTTCTCCACACAATGGACATTTATCTAGCTCCCTTTACCTTTCTGTCCCATTTACGTAGCCAGGCCTGCTCTCTCCATATCTTTGTTTGACTACAATATAATATACAATGGAAGTCTACATTCTCTTCTCCACACAATGGACATTTATCTAGCTTCCTTTACCTTTCTGTCCCATTTACGTAGCCAGGCCTGCTCTCTCCATATCTTTGTTTGACTACAATATAATATACAATGGAAGTCTACATTCTCTTCTCCACACAATGGACATTTATCTAGCTTCCTTTACCTTTCTGTCCCATTTACGTAGCCAGGCCTGCTCTCTCCATATCTTTGTTTGACTACAATATAATATACAATGGAAGTCTACATTCTCTTCTCCACACAATGGACATTTATCTAGCTCCCTTTACCTTTCTGTCCCATTTACGTAGCCAGGCCTGCTCTCTCCATATCTTTGTTTGACTACAATATAATATACAATGGAAGTCTACATTCTCTTCTCCACACAATGGACATTTATCTAGCTTCCTTTACCTTTCTGTCCCATTTACGTAGCCAGGCCTGCTCTCTCCATATCTTTGTTTGACTACAATATAATATACAATGGAAGTCTACATTCTCTTCTCCACACAATGGACATTTATCTAGCTGCCTTTACCTTTCTGTCCCATTTACGTAGCCAGGCCTGCTCTCTCCATATCTTTGTTTGACTACAATATAATATACAATGGAAGTCTACATTCTCTTCTCCACACAATGGACATTTATCTAGCTGCCTTTACCTTTCTGTCCCATTTACGTAGCCAGGCCTGCTCTCTCCATATCTTTGTTTGACTACAATATAATATACAATGGAAGTCTACATTCTCTTCTCCACACAATGGACATTTATCTAGCTCCCTTTACCTTTCTGTCCCATTTACGTAGCCAGGCCTGCTCTCTCCATATCTTTGTTTGACTACAATATTGTGACTTTGTGGGTTCGTGAAATGAAAAGTCCAATTACACCACTCAAAAATGTTCTTTATTTCCACCGACTTACACTTAAACTCTTGCCAATTACACAGAATTACTTGCTGCACACAATTACAATTCACCAGTCCGTCCGTTACAATTTCACTTGTACTCGCGATTACATAAACTCCGATGCACATACCAGTTACGTACAGTCTTCCGTTGCACAATCTTCTCGTTCATTAACACGTCACTGACTAACTCTTACACCAAGAACTGCGACTGCCTCCTCACTCACACTCACTAACCAACTGACTGACTGACTAACTGACCAGCTGCAGCCCTTTTTATAGGCATCTCGCCGTCTTCTCGACGTTTCCAGATGATGAACGATCCCGTAATTTCTGGAACACAGGTGGAGGAGAAACAGACCGCACAATTATGTTTCTTTCCCCAGCCGTCCCTGTCACCACTATAAGACGAACGAGGGGAGGGCGTAGCTAACACGGACCTCCCTCGTCTCCCGCTCTCAGCTGCTTTCATAGGGTGTTCCAACGCTCGTGTGACAATATAATATACAATGGAAGTCTACATTCTCTTCTCCACACAATGGACATTTATCTAGCTCCCTTTACCTTTCTGTCCCATTTACGTAGCCAGGCCTGCTCTCTCCATATCTTTGTTTGACTACAATATAATATACAATGGAAGTAAGTCTACATTCTCTTCTCCACACAATGGACATTTATCTAGCTCCCTTTACCTTTCTGTCCCATTTACGTAGCCAGGCCTGCTCTCTCCATATCTTTGTTTGACTACAATATAATATACAATGGAAGTCTACATTCTCTTCTCCACACAATGGACATTTATCTAGCTCCCTTTACCTTTCTGTCCCATTTACGTAGCCAGGCCTGCTCTCTCCATATCTTTGTTTGACTACAATATAATATACAATGGAAGTCTACATTCTCTTCTCCACACAATGGACATTTATCTAGCTCCCTTTACCTTTCTGTCCCATTTACGTAGCCAGGCCTGCTCTCTCCATATCTTTGTTTGACTACAATATAATATACAATGGAAGTCTACATTCTCTTCTCCACACAATGGACATTTATCTAGCTCCCTTTACCTTTCTGTCCCATTTACGTAGCCAGGCCTGCTCTCTCCATATCTTTGTTTGACTACAATATAATATGTATGTATGTATGTATGTATGTATTTATTCACTGCAATTGGGTACTACCCGGTGGCAGAGTTAAGAATACAGATCAAATTACAAATACTAGATTTACAACAATAACACAATAAACAATACAAATATGATATTATTTTAACTTTAGTCACTTAAAACATATCTAATTACTTCTCTATTAAACATATTATATACCATTATAATTCAAAAGTTAAACTATAAACCATCTAGATTTTTTCTATATTTCTTCAGCGACAGGGGACAGCCCTGAAAGACTGCTACAGGCAATTCATTCCATTCTTCAATGGTTCTATTAACAAAAGAAAATTTTCCTACGTCGGTTCTGTATCTTCTACCCTTAATTTTATACCTATGATCATTTCATCCATAATAATCCGGATTATCTAACCTTACACTAACGTCCACCCATGCCTTTACACCAGCATTAGCTTTGAATAATGCTACCAACCTATGTTTTTTACGCCTAATTCTTAATTCCTCCCATTTAGTCTCATCTCCTTTTATAGGCCCAAAATACTTGCCTCTTTTTATGAATTTTATTGCCCTCTTCTGTATTTTTTCTAATGGATCGATTTGGTTAGCTCTATACGGGTCCCAGCATGCTACTCCATCTTCCATAACCGGCCGCACTAAGGCCTTGTAGGCAATTTCCCTGGACCTAGCGCTCCCCTTTTTCAATATTCTCATTACGAAATGTAATGCCTTCCACGCATTCCTAGATGTGGAGTTTACTTGTTCGTCCCATCCAGCATTACTTGCCAGGTACACTTCCAAGTATTTGCAGCTGTCCACCTGTGGAATTTGCACCCCTCCCATGTGATAGTTAACAATAATTTTGCCCTTAGTTCTACTAAAAACAATGGACTTGCTTTTCTTGGCATTGACATTTTGTTAGCCGCAGCCCAATTACAGATTTCATTTAAATCATCCTTAAGAGCGGTTTCATGCACTGTATTCCGAATTTTATTATAAATTATATAATTGTCTGCAAACAACCTTATCTGGCAGTTAATATTAACAGCAATGTCATTAACAAAAACGAGAAACAGTAAAGGTCCTAGTACTGAGCCTTGCGGCACACCCGAACTTATGGTTCCACTATCGGACAGCTCTTTACCTACTTTAACTTTTTGCATTCTCCCTTTCAAAAAATGTTTAACCCATAATACTACGCATTTGTCAATTCCTGTATTAGCTAGCTTACAAATAAGTAAACTATGTGGCACTACATCAAAAGCTTTAGAAAAGTCAATTACCACTGCATCAGTTCTTCCCCCTGCATCTACCTCATCTGCCAAATCTTGAAATAATGAAGTAATCTGACTTTCGCACGAATACCCAGGTCTAAATCCATGTTGCACTTCATTAAACCACTTTTTATTTTCTAACTCCTCTTGTATATATTCTGCAATTAAATGCTCCATTAATTTACATACTACTGAAGTTAGACTAACTGGCCGATAATTATTTATTTCTGTTTTATTACCCCCTTTATAAATCAGAACTATAATAGCTGTTTTCCAGTCTTCCGGTAAGGCACAGTTGTTAATTGACATGTTGAACAAGAGCATAAGATAGGGAACCATGGCTTCACCCCCAAGCTTTAATATTTCAGCAGGTATATTGTTTGGTTCCCTTGATTTTCGGTTTTGCAGCATCTTAATCCTTTCCTGTTCGGAACTACCGTCGGATTTAAGAAAAACCAATACAAAATGCGAATTTAATATATTAGCTTTGTCCCTATCACTTAATACATCTATCCCATTAACGTTAAAATCTGGTATGCTCTCTTTATTTCCCCTGCGCCTTTTTACATAATTGTAAAATGATCTCCAACAATATACAGTGGAAGTCTGCATTCTCTTCTCCACACAAAGAACATTTATCTAGCTCCCTATCTTGTATTTGTATTTGTATTTATTTCATCCTTTGGAACATAATACATATGTTATAGGACACGTCAGTTCAAGATACAAAGATAAATATAAAAAGTTACATAGGACTAACAACTGTAACAGATACAGGATCCAACAAAAGTCTACAGTAGAAAAAGCAAATATAAACTATATACCTATACCTTTCTAGTTCCTCACTCCTGTTCTCGCCCAAGCAAAACCTTCTCGCCCTAACTTATATCCTTCCCTCCCCCAGGTTGTTTTTATTTCTCTATATAACCTCAGTGAGCTTTTGTCACTTGTACTGGCAAAAATGTCTTGTCTGTCAATATCTTCTAATCTTAACTTCTTTCCAGAAGACTCTGTACCCATACTCTGCATTTATACTTGTCTGCTTCAAAACATCATTTATTTTATGTGCCCAAGACCCTCCCCAGTTACTTCTCTTTTGAATAATTATATTGCTATCTTCCAAGTTAGCAATTCTGTATAAATATTTCATTTCCCTTGACAAGATTTTAATTTTAGTAGAATGCCTGCCCAGTTCCAATTGTGTTGCCCCATTAGCTGATGCTATTGGTAATCTCAATATATAATACAATTGGTTGTTTCCGGGCTGTTTTGCCATGGTCTGTTGGAGTAAGAACCAAACGTTTCGTCCACAACTACGGTAGACATCATCAGTGGCGTGGTCGAAGCTTTCTTGCAGAGAGTTTGGCTGCGTCTGAAGCGTTCAGTGCCTGAGTTGCGCTATTTGTACTGGTAGTTGGGGGGCGGAGCCTGGGTAGTCCGGCAATGGTGTCCTGTGATTGGTCCGCATCATTTTTGGTGGTTAAATGGCGTTTCCTGTGTTCGATAACAGGATGCCAGTTCCTATTTAGTTTTAAGGCTTCTTCCTTTCTGTTGAAATTATTAGGATGTTTGTAAATTTCGATGGCCTCCCGCTGAAGTCGTGTGTGGTAATGTTCTGTGGTAGAAAGGATGCTGGTGTCCTGGAACTGTATCACATGCTCGCCTTCCGCCTCAATCGCATGTTCGGCGACTGCGGACTTATCTGTGTGGCCCAGATGGCAGTTGCTCCTATGTTCCTTGATTCTGGTGTTGACACTGCGTTGTGTTGTACCGATGTATACCGTGCCGCAAGAACAGGGAATGCGATATACACCGGCTGAGGACAGAGGTTCCCAAGGATCTTTCGCTGAGCGTATTAAATGGTTCAATTTCCTAGTGGGTTTGAAGACGGTTTTTATATTGTGACGTAATATCCTTTCTATCCGGTCAGTAATATCCTTGAAATATGGCAGAAAAACAATGCCTTTACTCTTGGGTTACTCCGGTTTCTGAATGGTGGGCTGAGATCTAATGGGACGGACAGCTCTCTTAATATCTCGGATGGAGTAACCTTTGGCACGTAATGCCTGTTTTAGGTGTCTGAGTTCACTTCCTAGTTTTTGCGGTTGTTCGCATGTGATACAGTTCCAGGACACCAGCATCCTTTCTACCACAGAACATTACCACACATGACTTCAGCGGGAGGCCATCGAAATTTACAAACATCCTAATAATTTCAACAGAAAGGAAGAAGCCTTAAAACTAAATAGGAACTGGCATCCTGTTATCGAACACAGGAAACGCCATTTAACCACCAAAAATGACGCGGACCAATCACAGGACACCATTGCCGGACTACCCAGGCTCCGCCCCCCAACTACCAGTACAAATAGCACGACTCAGGCACTGAACGCCTCAGACGCAGCCAAACTCTCTGCAAGAAAGCTTTGACCGCGCCACTGATGATGTCTACCGTGGTTGTGGACGAAACGTTTGGTTCTTACTCCAACAGACCATGGCAAAACAGCCCGGAAACAACCAATTGTATTATGGACTCCGGCCGTGAAAGCTTACGTTCTCTCAATCCCAATATATATTTGCAAAAGGATCTATGCACTCTATCTCTCCAATCTCTCCAAGCCTCATCTCCTCCTCATACCCGTGATCCATGTAACATTCTGTTTTCTACCACTGCCATATAAATCCTCTCCAGGCTGGCCCCGTTGCTCAGTTGGTAGAGAACCTGCTTGCCGTGCTGGGGGTCCCGGTGGGAGTGGGGATTTTTCTCCATCTAAGATAATTCCTCATCTTCCCTAGAGTCTGGAAGTATGAATGAGAGTGTGAATGTGTGTGTGATCTAATGATTAAAACCCAACGAATACGAGTTTACACCTTTGATATGTTCCAAAGGAGAACAGCCGCCAATCTGACCATTGGAGTTAAAGGCGGGGTATGAATGGAATAAATAAAAATACATCCTCTCCAACCATTTGACATTTATATCTGGCAGTTTACTGTAGCATGATCATATCACCCTCATGACCATTTTACCTTTTGCTACAGACATCTCATTTTGTTCTTTCCATGTATCATCTGAACTCAAACTTGTCCCCAAATAATCAAATATCCCCTCTGTTTCTCTTCTATTAACCTCCCATTTCTCATCTTTACGCAATCTGTATGTTTTTTTTTTTTTAAGACTATAATTTGGTTTTGTTTTCATTCACTTTCAAACCCCATTTATTGCAATAAGAATTGACTACCTTGATTGTCCTATTTCTATATAAAATGACTGGAATCCCTAATATGAGATGGAGTGAATTGCCAATGAACTTTTGCAATAGAAGTATGTTGTATGTAGGGGATCCAATAGCATATGGAACATCTGTTTTGTGGATTTTCAGCAGTCCATAGGACCTAGGTGGTAGTGCTTTACTCTTGCAGGTTTGATGTTTTGTGTTATCTGGCAATGGGGAATGTTGTATAAGGTTAATTATTGGTTACCCTTTAAATCCAAGAAGTTTCTTCTAGTTATTTAGTTCAAGAAGTTAACACCATCACAGTGATGTCTGTCTGAATGATGATACTGATATTGTAATTTAATACAAAAGTGAATCGAGAATATAGTGACACATTGCTTCACTCACACTGTTTATTCACAGGACATGTTTCAAGAGCTCTTGCTCCTATCCTCAGCTGATACTCGATTAGTGCAAGTTGTAGTGGTTTCCTCTTTCTCCGTATTGTCAATAGATGGCGTGATGTACTTGTCAAAGATGTTCGGTGGTGGAGTTTCAAAATTCATGACTCTATGACGATTTTTGTTAATGAAGATTTTTTTCACATTTGATCTCATAGATTCCTGGTTTTTCTTTGGTAGTGATTGAATTTTTGGGAGGGCCTTTTAACAAATTTCTGATATTAAACCTATTTTGAGGTGCAAGAGTTATGTTGTGTTTTGAGAAGATTTTTTTGGAATTTGTTGTAGGCTGATGGGTGGAAAGTGAATTTTTTAAAAAGTTTTTTCTCTTTTTCTCCTGTAGGTTCTAGGGTGGTGGTTTCTTTTATTTTCTTAGCTCTCAAAACACAACATAACTCTTGCACCTCAAAATAGGTTTAATATCAGAAATTTGTTAAAAGGCCCTCCCAAAAATTCAATCACTACCAAAGAAAAACCAGGAATCTATGAGATCAAATGTGAAACTTGCCCTAAAATTTATATAGGAAAAACAAAAAGAAATATTAACATCAGAACTAAAGAACATATGAGAAACATTAAAAATGGTGAAACAGAAAAATCAGCAGTGGCTTTTCATTTTCTGAATACTAGACATGACATCAATTTGGAAACATCTCTAATAAAATACGTTAATCACCCCATAGACCTTTCCGTATGGGAAAAAATCTTCATTAACAAAAATCGTCATAGAGTCATGAATTTTGAAACTCCACCACCGGACATCTTTGACAAGTACATCACGCCATCTATTGACAATACGGAGAAAGAAGAAACCACTACAACTTGCACTAATCGAGTATCAGCTGAGGATAGGAGCAAGAGCTCTTGAAACATGTCCTGTGAATAAACAGTGTGAGTGAAGCAATGTGTCAATATATTCTCGATTCACTTTTGTACTAATTTGTGCTTCGCTGTCCCTACGCTTCTTTCAAGTTTATACTTTGTTGTAATTTAATGTTTGAGACCTTCTCTAATGTGGTGAGGTTGCAGAACTTAATAGTGGTAACTATAAAGCCTGAACTTAAGTACTTACAGATAGTAAGTTGCCACAAACGGTGTGTATCTCATATATGAGAACCCCTAGTGGTTTACTGGGAAACGTACGAGTCAGTTGGAGAATTTAATGTCATGCTGGTATGTTGGTCATGGTAGCTCAATGGTTAAGAGTGACTGGACAGTGACCGGGAGATCTGTGGTCCAAATCCCGGCTATGACATTGAATTTATCAGTCTGAATAGGTTAATTTTTTATTTTCTTGAAATTCAGTTAAACAAAGATCTGCTGTATTTACATAATAATTGGAAGAATAAGCAACATAGAATTGAATGTCTTTTATGTTTAAGTTACAGAATTTTTGTTTTGTTTTTCAGTTGCTTCCCAGATTACAAGAAGTTGTGCAGAGACGAGAGGACATTGGTAACCCAATAGATGTAAAGCTGAAACAGGTTGCTGAAGAACTGCATGGCGTTGTTGTAGGATATCTCCAGGTGGGTAGCACTTGTTAGGCATATAACCAGATTTTCTATTCGTTGCAGATAGGATGCACGTTGACTGTTTCAAAGACCCAAGTTGGGAAGCCAGATGTAACAGGGTTACTTCGCTGTAGTTTGAATTGTTTCTTGATGATTGTGTTTGATTAAATAAGAGTCATGAGATCTCACGTTTTCAGGTGTGGTTTCGAGTGAAATAAATAAAATTTTGGATAAATCCAATTTCGTAATATATAATTTAATTGTATAATCTGGATTACATTTTACTCGAACTTTCTTTCCTAGTCAATCATTGCAGGTTACCTCCAGCATATCGATAAATCCTTACTTCCTTAATAAATAGTTTCCGTTAATTACATAAAATTGCTCACTCCTGCATGTCCACTCATCACTGTTAAAACTTTTTATTTTGCCCACATCGTCTTTCCACCATCAAGATTACAGAACATATCTCTTTGCGACATTTTTCCATCATTATGAAACAAGATTATTGATTTTTGAAAGTAATGAGTCAGTAATTCAAAAACAAACATCACTTAAATTATCCTTACTTGGACATGTTTCGGAGAATGTTTTGTCCCCATCGTCAGCAGTTATCCGACTGGTTGGATCCGTGGTTTCTTGAAGTGAGCTGGTTGTCTGTGGCCGGATCCAACCAGTCAGGTAATTGCTGACGATGAGGACAAAATGTTCTCCGAAACATGTCCAAGTAAGAATAATTTAAGTGATTGTTTTTAATTACTGACTCATTACTTTCAAATGTTAAATACATCACTGTTTCTAACCTTTTGCTTCAAATAAGATTATTGATTTTCTGTTACTATCCAAAACTTTTATATTCATTGCGACATTTTTCTATCATCATGAAACAAGATTATTGATTTTCTGTTACTATCCAAAACTTTTATATTCACTGCGACATTTTTCCATCATCATGAAACAAGATTATTGATTTTCTGCTGCCCCAAGCAACCGTTCAATTTATATATATTGAGACATTGTGGGTTTGTAGAATTAAAAGGCCAAGCTGCAGAAATTAAAAATCTCCTTTATTTTCGTCGAAATACACTGTTCAATTCTCACGTAATAACATTACATCACACAACACAATCTTCCAAGGTCGATGATAACTGCGTCCAGTTCAGCTCTCTTTACAACAACACTCTTGTTACACAACTAATCTCTGTTTCATATAACCTTGCCCTGCTGACATGTATCACTCCACATGCAACAACGTTCCCCCTCACCCTAATGGGCTAATGCTTTCGTGCCATAGGCCATAGGCGGTGCCTTCCCGTCACATTTATAACCTGCAGTAAACGTCATAATAATTGCCAGGAAGATAGATAAAATCATACAAATAAGAATATGAAGGCATGCAAAAATACAAGTTTATAATGAAACTGAGCCAGCTGGAACTGAATGAATGTGCAATGAAACTGAAACAAGTTTATAATGAAAGGCCTTTGGCCTTTTGCACTGGGATTTTTTTAAACCAGCACACATACCTTGCAGTCTTAAAAGTTGTGTCACGCCATACTTTACTATTCGTGTGTCCTTCTTTCACCCAACTCTCCTCAAGGTAGTATATTTTGCGATGTATCTCGGTACAGTTTGATTGTCCTTAAATAACGTCTTCGCCACACAGCAGTATCGCCCCTGGAGTGGTAAGCTTTCCTGTTGTCTCAATTTCATGTCGCGATGTCCCTTCGGATCTAATACTCACACCTGTAACTTCAGAGCAAAGCTGTTCGACTTCTCTCACTGACAAAGACGGATTCTTCTCTGTGAGTGCACTAAACACATACATCACAATTCTTTTCTCGCCGCTTTGTAAAGGTTTTCCCTTGCGATGCTTCAGCGTAAGAAGCGTAACTTAATCTATGCCGGCGAGGCCTTTACCTTAGTTATCTTGCTTGCTGGTGCTATCTGTTTACACTAAACGCGCTATCGTTAACTGCGTAGCAAGGCTCATTATTACCAGGAAACTTTATCTGCCGACTGTTTTCTTATTTGTGCCGAAACTTTTATGCCTGTTGCCATGACAATATATATATTGTCATTACATGGTCCACTAATAGTCAAATCAGAAAACAAAACTCATTTTCAGTTCAAACAAAAACTACCGTTACAGGCAGAAATGAAATATACTGTAACTAGACCGTAAACAAAATGCAGTTGGAGGCATGGCTTACCAACTCTAGCTTTCCCCCTCGACCATCATTTTAGGTTGCCTCTCCTCCATTGCACGGGCTGCACTGTTCATGTGCTTCACTCGTTTTCACATTCACTGTTACATTCACTCTTTGCATTTTTTGCCGAATCACTGCTTTGTTCCTCAGGGTTTAAAAGAACTATGATTCTGTTTGTGAGGTCATGTCCGAGGTAATTATTTTCTGTTAACTTTGAAAATCAAAACAGCATTAAAATACATGTGTTTTGTGTGGTTTGCACTCTGTCGCATGCTGGAAGGGAGGTGTGGGAGTCACGTGATGCTTGGATGGCGAGAAGGGGAGAAGGCTCTCCTCGCGCATGCGCACAGCGACTGCATTTTGTTTGCGGTATACCTGTAATATGAAATGTAGGTGTTTTGAAATATTGTATTACACTTGTACAGGGTACGCTGGAGAGTATGATGAAGTGTGCTGAGGACCAGTGTCCTCATGTCCTAGCAGACGAGAGAGTTCAGTCAGAAATCAGGAAAACATGTCGAGAGAAGAACCACCTCTCACCAGAGTTCATACACACCTGTATAGTGGAACAGGCTGGAGCAGACATAATGAACAAAGTCAAGTAAGTTTCAAATGCAAATAAAAAATTGAAATTGGAACAGAGCATAATTGGATTTGAAACCCATTATCTTTTTTATACCCCCATGATTAACAGATAAATGAGCCACAGCTTATCACTTTTGGTCATCTATTCATAACATCATCAAAGAAATAAAACTTTAAAACTGCAAAGAATTAGTGGGAACTAATATTATGAGAAAATATATTAAGCATTCAAATAAAATCATACATTTTGAAATACTGGGACCATATGACATATGAGAACATGAGCAGATCAAGCAACAAGAAAAGGGGGCACCAAATATTGACAAGCCAATTGACCAATTAGTAAGAATGCTCCTTGAAACATGTTCTGTGTAAATGAAGCAAAACTGTTTTTAGCGTTTAGTTGATGGCAATTGTTGTTGTTGTTTTCAATTTGGCAATGAAGCCATTAGCTCTCTTGCTCTCCAATATTTCTGTGTAGTGGGTCCAGCAGGTAGGGCTTCACAGGTTAAAAGATGTTCTTCAGTCATTTCCTCTTCTTTGTTGCACAGAGGACAATTTGGACTTGTATAAATTCCTATTCTGTGTAAGTATTTGGCCAAATAATCATGTTCCGTAAGTAATCTAAAATTTGCTACTGCAGCTTTATGTGGGATTTCTGGAATAATTTCTGGATTTTTAATTAAAATGTTCCATTTTTTATCTTTGGCTTTGTTAGATATTGATTGATTTTGTTTGTTTTTGATTAATCTTTTTATGGATGTAAAGGGAAAGTTTTTACTTTTGTTCTGAATTAAATTTGCACCTTTTTTGGCAAGAAAATCAGCTGATTCATTTCCAGCAATTCCACAATGTGCAGGTATTCACTGTAATATAATTCTTTTCTGTAGTTTTTGAAGTTGTTGGATCATTTTGTGACATTCTTTAATTTGGATGGACCTCATTTTATATGAACTTATTGCACATAATGCTGCTTTAGAATTAGAAAGTATGACAGCATTTTTGAATTTATCTATTCTGTATAGAAGGTGTGGGAGTGAAATATGAATAGCCGTTACTTGTGCATCAAAATTTGTTGTGTGGTATCCTGCTGGTTGATAGAATGAGAACAGTGCACACTTAATTCCTGCTCCTGAGTTGTTGTCCAAGTTAGATCCATCTGAGTAGATATGTAACCCTTCTTCAGGTGGGTATCTATTGTTCACAGTTTCTAATGCTAGTGCTTTTAGTACAGGTTTGGAAGTTTCAGATTTTGTAACTATTTGTTCTAAATCTAATTGAATATTAATTGGTTCAAAAGTCAAAAGTCAGTGGTTCAAAAGTCTTTTATTAAAATTTTTTCTTTAGAATAAGGAAGATTCAGATCTGTTTTTAATTCCATAAGTTTGTGTAGGAAAATTGTTTGTGTTTTCATCTTGATTGGTTGTAATCTTTTCTCCCATTTTGTTGATTTTAACCGCAACATTTTTTCATGTTGTATTAGTGCCTGCTCCTCTAAAGTTTGATGTATTGGATAGTTCCGAGTTAAGGCTTGCATTGCCGTGATTGGAGTTGATTTTGCTGCACCAGTTATTAGTCGCACGACCTGATTTTGGCATACTTCTAGGTGATTTATTTTAGAACTGTTTGCTGGGATTTTCTTTTTTAAGCTAAATATTTGAAATGTTATTAATTTATAGATGAGTCGTATTTATTACACATCTGCTTCACTTATGCTCATATATAAATTAATAATTATTTCGCTTCACTGTGGTGTTCCAATTCAGTTAAATCTCAATTTGGAATGTTGTTATATTAGTATTTATTTTCATCAAATTGTTGTCAGTCCACTTTTCAGTTGATGGAAATTGTTCCTTCACACTAACTGTGTATAGGCTAAGGGCTTGGATAGAGTCAAACTGAAAAATTCAATGCTGTGGCCGGGATTTGAACCATGGATCAATGTTTTTAACATTTTATTATTATGTATGACTTGCAGCTTTCATGGTGAGCATTATTAATCAAGGCTTTGCGGGTGATCAGCTGTATAAGGTTTATGAATGTTGAGCTTTCAGCCCTTAATAAACCTTACATGGCTGATCACACACAAAGCCTTGAAAAATAAAACTAGTCGACAAAAATAAACTTTTTTTCTTTCACAAGAATTAAGATAACATTTTCTAGAAGTATTTTTTGTGCTGAATTCAAATATAATTTTATTTTTTCCCCATCGGGCAGCAGTTTTGTGTGATACTTATTTGAATTTTTGTAATATTCTAAAAAAATCCATAACTATCTACCTAACTCAAAAGTATAACTACTCATTCTGACTTACCTAGAAAGTGGTAGATAGTGATTTTCAGGCATATTTTGCATCTGTAAAAAAGGACATACATAAATATTTCAGTGTTTTTCATCAAAATATACAAGACATAGCCAACAAAAGAGCAGCAATTGAACATTCAATTATAGAACTGCAGCCAAATGTGTTAGTCTTTACAGAACATGGGTTAAAAAATTATGAAATTGAGGAAAACTGCTATGGGGAATATATTCTTGGTTCAAGTTACTGCAGGGAAAACATAGAAGTGGGGAAGTTGCAATACATGTGCAGAAGAATACTAAGTATAAGCAAATTGACTGCAATGTTTATTGTGAGGAAATGTGTTGTGAACTGTCGGCAATTGAAATTATTTTTAAAAAGGGAAAACTTATTGTATTAGGTGTTTATAGTCCACCAAAAGCAGAAAAAAATAACTTTTTACGAAAATTAGAGTTATGTCTGAACAATTTGGTTAAGAATAACAAAATTATAATGATAGGAGACTTCAATATAGATATCTTAGTAAATAGTATGAAGAAAAATTTACTCATAGAAGTGATGAGAAGGAATAATTTGAAATTAATAAAAAAAACAGGCCCAACAAGAGTGACCAATCACTCATCAACGTGTATTGATCATGTGTACACAAATTTCAGAAGGGAGGAGTTAAACATGTCCATAATTAAGGGAGGGCTTAGTGACCATTTTGGTCAGTTAATAGAAAGCAAAATAATAAATTCACTGAGGGTAAAAATAAACAAACTAACAGAAGTTAAAAGGATTATAAATAAAGAAAGACTAAACTCTCTAAGATCCAATCTTAGTCTGTCAGTATGGAGAAAAATATATGAAACGGAAAACACACAATAAATTTCAGCTCTTTATGAATATATTAGCATCATGTTTAGAAAAAATCAGCTCCACTATGCAAGGTAATTTGTAACAAACCTAAAAATCACAGTTGGTCTACAAAGGGCATAAATAAATAAAAAAAAGAATGGAGTTCCTAAATAGTTTAAAATCTCCCAAACTAGACATGAAATCACAGACTTACATAGAGAATTATAAAAAGATATTAAATAGAGTAATGAATGAAGCAAAGATGTTACAAAACAGAAGGCTTCTTCATAAAGCAGATAATAAAATTAAAAAAAACATGGAACATAATAAAAACTGTATGGAAAGAAAGCACTGTAGCATGGGTGGAAAATATTAAAAATAACACAGTAAAATCAGACCCACAGGGTGTAAGTAGTGCATTTAATGACTATTACGTAAATATAATAACAAATATGGGAATTAAGAACTTAAGGCCCCAAGCCACAAAGGAAAGAAGTATTTGTAACTCCATGGTAATCCGGGAAATCACAAAAGAAGAAGTCCTTAGGCAGATTAATACATTAAAATGCAAGAAATCCTGTGGTTTAGATGAATATTCAAACGAGATGGTAAAATATTGCAAATATGAGCTAGCTGAGACCGTCTCACATATTATAAATGAAAGCTTCAACTCAGGAATTTTTCCAAACACACTAAAAAAAAGTCATAGTGAGGCCAATATACAAACAGGAGGGCTGTAAACAAATGATGGAAAACTACCGGCCAATATCTTTATGCGCTGTTTTTTCCAAAGTGATGGAAGGAGTCTTTCTGGAACAGCTCCAAAATTGTTGGAAAAAAAATTCATATAGTATCAGAGTTCCAATTTGGCTTTCAAAAAATGAAATCGACTATACACGTAATAAGCAAAGGAAATGACATAATTATCAAAGCATTAAATAGAAAAGAACTAGTGGTAGCAATTTTTCTTGACCTTTCTAAAGCATTTGACTGCGTTAATATTGAAAAATTATTGGTAAAAATGGAAAATTATGGCATTAGAGGCATTCCACTAGATTGGCTAAAATCATATTTATTAAACAGAGAGCAATGTGTAGAGGTAGTACAAAATATAGATGGACAGCTATTGAAAATCAAATCCCCATTTAAACGTATAACACACGGTGTACCACAAGGATCAAAATTGGGGCCATATTTGTTTGTACAAAATTGAATGGAGAATATATTGACACATTGCTTCACTCACCATATTTGTTTATTTTATACATAAATTATCTGTTTAAACGACTTCAGGAAGCAGGAGGATTAGCCATTGGCTATGCTGATGACACAACAGTTATTGTAACAGGGAGTACAGCGGCTGAATTGCAAAGTAATGCAAATGCACTGTTGGAGATGGTTAATACTTAGCTGGAAGAATTAGGAATGGCACTAAATACAAAGAAAACAATGGATGCAGATTAGTATAAGTAACAAAATGCAGGTGAATATCTCCTTGGAAATAAAAGGTGAGCAAATCAGGCAAGCTAGTGAAGTAATTTTTTTAGGACTAGTAATAGATAACCTGAAATGGAATAGACATTTAGAAAAACTCTCAAAAAAACTCAATAGGGGTATATATATTCTAAAACAGGTTAAACAAATCATGGATGAAGATAGTACAACACAAGTATATTATACATTTATGCACTCACATTTGAGCTATGGGATTATTTTATGGGAATCAGCAGGGAGGAAACATATACTAAAAATATTTAGACTACAGAAAAGAGCGATAAGAGTTCTTAAAAATATCAAAAAAAGAAACACCTGCAGAACAGCATTTAAGAAATTAGGTAAACTAACACTGCCTTGTCCATATATATGTATATATATATATATATATAATATGTTGTAACTTCCCATAAAGAAGACAAAAATACAAGTATCCATGAACATAACACAAGAACAAAAGAAAATTACTTTAGGAATAGACTAAGAGGCTCATTACAAAATAAATGTATTGAAAGTAAGGCAAAAGATTTGTACAATCATTTACCTCACTGGATTAAAGAAATAGGGAAAGAACAAATAAAAATAAAACAAATGAAATCTTATCTGATTAACAATGTTTTCTATACAATAGAAGAATATAAAAATTGCAAAAACAAATAATGGTTAAAACTGTAGAGTCAAAATTGTAAATATAGATAGTAGTACCTCTCCATTGTAACTGACTGTATGTATATACTTCACATGACAAAACCTTGTAAAACTATTACAATTGGTGAATAAACAATCTCAATCTCTCTTCTTGGTCCAACAGTAGTCAGCCAGCATATTGGAACTCCACTTGCCTTGGTACCCCTTTTCCATAGTAGAAATCTGCTGGTAACGCTCAACGTGCTCATCGTTGACAGCTCCAAGATTTTTGGGGAAGAAGTCTAATGAGAGTCCAAGAAGTGAATTTTTAAAGACATGTTGCATCCCATAGCTTTATACCATTTTCTTCAGAGAAGCAGTCCCTGAAATCACTATGGCGGCCACAATAACTACATATTCTTACTTCATTTTGGAGTAGATTCCAGCCTTTGAGTCTGGAAGTTAAACCTTCAGCTTGGTGTTTAGCCAGATTTAAATCTCGAATCAGGCCATTAAGTCTTTCTGATGGGGAAAGTATTGGCTTCATATATAGGATCATTTTTATTTTCATTTGAAGCATTTTTAGTTTCAGTTAGGTCAGAATCAGAGTTAAATATTACAAATAGAAGCATTATTAACAGTGACGTTTTCTTCATGTTGAAGTTTTGTTGAGTCACACTTGTTTACACTCACCCTCACTTATTTTTAAAAACACTGGAACATTTTCCAAGACATTCGCCCTCTTCCTCAGCAGTTTAGTGACGAGAGTCACTAGAGTCACTAAACTGCTGAGGAAGAGGGCGAATGTCCTGGAAAACGTTCCAGCGTTTTTAAAAATAAGTGAAGGTGAGTGTAAACAAGTGTGACTCAACAAAACTTTAACGAGAATCATAGTTGTTACCTAAGGTCGTATCTGCATATATTGGTACAGGGAACTGTTAATTATGTAAGACAGGTCTTATTGCAGATTGAAAATTCGGATACTTAACTGTATTATTAAATTTTAGATGAGTCGCATTTTTTACACATCTGCTTCACTTTCATACCTATTTTGAGGACATGTTTCGCAAATCTTCGTTTGCATCTACGGCTCTTGAGTCGCACAAGAGCCGTAGATGCAAACGAAGATTTGCGAAACATGTCCTCAAAATAGGTACAAAAGTGAAGCAGATGTGTAAAAAATGCGACTCATCTAAAATTTAATAATTTTTCGCTTCACTGTGGTGTTCCAATACAGTTGAATCTCGATATACTTAACTGTATGTTTTGTTTTGGATGTGATTCATTTTATATTTGTCAAACAGAAATAAGAATCACTAAATGAAACTTTGATTCCCTCCAAATCATAGGAATTACAAATGACATATACGATGTACACCATTTTTCCATCCAGTCAGCAATCTAACACACGAAACACAGCAAGTATTTGTTGCCCAGCTCTTATCAAAATCACCAGCCTGACAGCCAAAGTAAAGTTGATTATACTTCCGTTGTTTAAGGACTATGATACAATGAAGCACAAAATTAATACAATTTTGAGTCAAACTAATACTCAATGCTCCTCGGAGGTGAACCGGCATCCATTAGTCGACAACAGCTGATGATGTTAGGAAGATCCTAACGAAACGCGTTCTAGGTAAATACTAGCAATAAATGAAGCATGGAGTATTAGTTCGACTCAAAATTGTATTGATTATACTTCTTTACAAGTGGGGTCAGATTTCGCCTCTGAGACTTGGTCAGCTCACCACAAATATAGCAAAAACTGTCTAAATGATTGACACACTTTCTTGGTATAATGAAAAAAGAAAGCACTAAAACACTACATACACAATACACTTCCGAAAAGAAAGGAAGGAAATATTTTACTACTGAACAAACTCTCAGTCAGCTCAATACTGATACATCACAATGCCAGATTAACAGGTCTGTACATGTCCAAACATAAGTGAACCTGCACAGCTTTGTTTTATGGTTCTTCAGCATAATATTACAAATCCTTTCCTTATATACAGCTTGGATAAAATCGCAACATATGAGGTAAAGGTTCCTATAACAGGTCAAAGAAAATGCTAAAATCTGATTTTAAAAAGTAGCTGTCACAAAAAAAAAAAAAAAAAAAAAAAAAAAAAAAAAAAAAAAAACTATGCCTGATGGAAAAATTCTGACTACATATCTGAATTCAGTATTAAAAAATACACTAGATTCACTAATCAGATTTCTTGTGAAGAAAACCTTGTCAAATAGTGTAATCTTATTATTATGCTTTATTGTTTTAAAAATACTTCTTTTTCACTGTTAATTTTATATGGATGGCTTTGTTTGAAATTGCAGTGAACTAAACCTAGCAGTAGCAGCCCATGTTTCTGACAGGATTACAGATGAAGTTATAGAATCGTTATCCAGAAGCTACAAGGCATTGGTAAGTCTGATGCAGTTTAGCAAGGCATGGAGCCTTGTACACAAAAGTAATAACCTATCAGGGAAGTGCCTTAGGACCCCTCCTATACATACTCTATACAAATGATCTCCCAAATAGTATTACAGGTAAAACAATTATGTATGCAGATGATACTACTATTTTGCTAACAGGCATTAACAGTCAGGAATTAACTAAAAGTACAAAAGACACATTAAAAGTACTAAAAAATTGGTTTGATAATAATAGGCTAAAATTAAATATGACCAAAACTGCTTTAATTCAATTTAAAACACAGTCGAGAGCAAACAACGCCATAAATAGCGCAAATATCACTACAGTACGTACAGGAAAAATTTTAGAAGCATACATAAATGAGCAGCTAAAATGAGAAGAACATTTTCAATATATTAGTAAGAAATTAAATAGCGCCTGCTTTAATATGTTTTGCCTGACAAAAATTACAAACTTAGAAACCAGAAAGATTGTATACCACAGCTAGATAAGATAAGATAAGATACTTTTATTTATCCTTTGCATACAATGATTTAAAGGACACGTCAACAATTTTATATACATATATACATACATATTTTTATCTTTTTACACCTCTCTATACTTAAATTCTTCCAGACTATAGAATGCATTTGTTATTAAGAATGTTTTTATTGCCTTCAGTTTATATTCCATTTTATTAATTATTTTAATTTCTTCTGGTAACTTATTATATAGTTCTTTACCCATGCTTTTACTGCAGCGGTTGTTTAGAGTTCCCCTATACACTGGCATATGGCATTATACTATGGGGAGCAGCAGGGATAAGATATTTAAAATACAAAAGAAAATTATCTGTATTATGACTCGTGTCAGTCCCAAATTTTCCTGCAGAAGTTTATTTAAAAAACTAAACATACTCAATATATCTATGAATTAGATAAGCACATATATGACAATTTCGACAAATACTACCTATTTTTTTTGAGTTTGATTTATGAGTCACTATGTTTACACTCAAACTTCACTTACTTGTTGTATAATTGAAACGTTTTCAAGATCATTCGATCTCATCCTCAGCTATTTGGTGACTAAATGAACATTCCTCTTATTCCACTACTACGGTGCTCCGATCCCTCTGCCATCTGGTGTTAGGGGCACATAGTTTTAATACTTCATTTAATGCCGGGATTTCAAAATTTATAACTTTATCACGGATTTTGGTTATGAATATTTTTTCCCAAATATCCAATTCTATGGGTGTACTTAAAGATTTTAACAGTTTTAAGTTATGGCCAATGTTGTGGTTTTCTGTCCAAAAATGGTGTGACACTGCAGATTTTTCTGTTTGTTTCAACTTTATGTTCCTCTGGTGTTCTTTTTGCCTGGTTAATAAGTTTCTCAAAACAAATAATTTTTATATTAAGTTTCTCTTAGTTTTTCCTATGTACCTTTTTTCACAGGTTTCACAATTTATCTGATAAATTCCCGATTTCAAAGTGTTAGGGATTGAATTTTTTAGTGGTTTATTTAGCAGGTTCTTCAGATTGAATTTGTTTTGGGGTGCTAGTTTTAAGTTTAGTTTTTTGAAGATTCGTTCAAATTTTCTAAAAGCCCATGGATAGTAGGTGAATTTTCTATATTGCCAATTTGTGTTTTTAAGTGGTGTGAGAGTGGTATTTTTTAATATGATCTTCAGTTTTTCTTTTCTATTCACCATGTTCCTTACGATGGCTGGGTTGAATCCATTTAATACCGCTATGTCTTTTATGTGTTGTTCTTTCAAAAACTCCTCCTTACTCAGTGGGATGTTGTATAGCCGGTGAATTAGACTTCTAAAGGCAGCTAGTTGATGTGAAACTGGGTTGTATTCATTTTTCTTTATGTAATTATCTATGTGTGTGGTCTTCCTGTATATTCCAAAATCTACACTGTGATGATTTCTAGTTATATTGAGGTCCAAAAAGGGGAGGGTGTTGTCTCTTTCTACTTCCATTGTAAACTGGATGTGATTATCTTGCAGGTTTAGTAATTATAGAGAATCTTCTTTAAGTTTTTCCGGAATGGTAGCAACTTAGTGCCCATAACACCAGATGGCAGAGGGATCGGAGCACCGTAGTAGTGGAAGAAGAGGAATGTTCATTTAGTCACCAAACAGCTGAGGATGAGATCGAATGATCTTGAAAACGTTTCAATTATACAACAAGTAAGTGAAGTTTGAGTGTAAACATAGTGATTCATAAATCAAACTCAAAAATGAAGAATACTTCACTGTTAATAATGCTTCTGCTTTTAATATTTATAAATACTACCTAAATCAGAATGTACATAATCATGGGACTAGAACACCAAATTGCCTTAACCGCTTCACCGATGGCCATTTAAACCCTTCAGGGGCCGGAAACAGATACCCAATAAACAGAACAAGACATTTAAATTGCTAAATGCTGTAAAAATGCATCATAATTACAATTCCATATCTTCCGTATTTATTAAGTTATTTAAACTAAACAAAAACTGGTTTAAAACCCATTAAAAGCAGTATACATCTACAGTAACAAAAAGGTGGAGACTATAGTAATAAATCGTTCAAATTTCACTTCTTTGTTTCACTGTAGCAAAAGCCATTCTTTGTGCCGAATGCACCTAAATTTGAATAATATTGTTTTGTGTGTATACGAACGAATGTATGTATGTATGTATGTATGTATGTATGTATGTATGTATGTATGTATGTATGTATGTATGTATGTATGTATGTATGTATGTATGTATGTATGTATGTATGTATGTATGTATGTATGTATGTATGTATGTATGTATGTATGTATGTATGTATGTATGTATGTATGTATGTATGTATGTATGTATGTATGTATGTATGTATGTATGTATGTATGTATGTATGTATGTATGTATGTATGTATGTATGTATGTATGTATGTATGTATGTATGTATGTATGTATGTATGTATGTATGTATGTATGTATGTATGTATGTATGTATGTATGTATGTATGTATGTATGTATGTATGTATGTATGTATGTATGTATGTATGTATGTATGTATGTATGTATGTATGTATGTATGTATGTATGTATGTATGTATGTATGTATGTATGTATGTATGTATGTATGTATGTATGTATGTATGTATGTATGTATGTATGTATGTATGTATGTATGTATGTATGTATGTATGTATGTATGTATGTATGTATGTATGTATGTATGTATGTATGTATGTATGTATGTATGTATGTATGTATGTATGTATGTATGTATGTATGTATGTATGTATGTATGTATGTATGTATGTATGTATGTATGTATGTATGTATGTATGTATGTATGTATGTATGTATGTATGTATGTATGTATGTATGTATGTATGTATGTATGTATGTATGTATGTATGTATGTATGTATGTATGTATGTATGTATGTATGTATGTATGTATTTTTATTTTTTTTATTTTTTTATTTTATTTTATTGAACTTTAACAGCATGCCCCGTTACGGAGTAACATTACATGCATTTAATTACATAGATACATTATAAATAGTAATCACATTTTGATATTATTTTACAATAGTTTTTTAAATATTAGAATTTAAATGTTCAATTCACGTATTGTTTTAAAATAAAAATTGTTTACAAGTCAATTGAATTAACATATATACAAAAAGCTTTCAAATGTTTATTTATAAGGTTTTGGTTTGACACTGGCCAATTTCCTCCATTCTTGTGTACTTCTTCAATCAACTTGTCCCTCTGATGTTTTGTGTCTCTACATTCATAAATGAGGTGGTTTGCGGTCTGCTGTGGGCTATTGCAGGTGCATTGGGGATCATCTATGATATGAAATCTATACAAGTAAGCTTTAGTTTTTCCATGTCCTGATACCATTGCAGTGAATGTCGCTGTTAATGGTAGTTTTGTCTTAAGACGATCCTTTATCAAAGGGAAGAATGATTTGGTAAGGGCTCCTTTACTTGTACTGCTCCATCTCTGTTGCCACTGTAGATGTCCTGCCCTCTCTATTTCAGTTTTCAAAGAAGATTTTGGTACCTTGTTGTAAATAGTCTTTATTTCGATGTCTTCAGCAGCTGATCTTGCTAATATGTCTGCTAGCACGTTACCAGTAACTCCTGCATGTGCTTTCACCCAACTAAAGTGTATTGTCCACTGATTTCTTTCTAAAGTTCCTAGTCTATTAAGTGTCTCCTCAGGAATATAATTGTGTTTATTGTTGTTTTGTAAGGTGGATAGTGCCACCTGACTATCTGTAAATATGGCTACAGTCTTCTCTTTGTTCAGCGTATTTGCCATGTTTTGTAGCTCTTCAAGTGCTTTCAAAATAGCCAGTTGTTCGGCCTGATTGTTTGAACACCTTCCATCCAGCCTGAATTGCAGTTGTCGAATTACAGTATTGTGCTTGTACAGAACTACAGCAGCCCCGACTTTTTCATCTGATTTACTCCCATCCGTAAAAATTTGAAAGACGTATGCCCCATCATCCTCAACTGCTTTTATATGAGGTCGTTCTGCTGGATGGTTCCAGACGCTTGGTGGTAGGGGTGCATCATAGTCACGTTCACTGTGTATATCATTATACAGTTTTATTTTGCCTTGTATTGTTATACCAATTGGCTGGATGCCGGCAATAACACAAGATGCATCATAAGAAATTGTCCTATATGCCTTCGTCATTTTTATATTGAACAATCTCTGAATCCTCTCGAATTTTTTAATGTTCTTCTGCTTTTCTAGGGCAAATCCCCACACAGGAGCACCATAAGTTAAAATAGGTTCTATTGCGCCTTTATAAATAGTTTCTAGCGCCTTATTTCCCAGTCCCCAAGTGAGTTTTGCGCACTTGGAAAGATTATGCAGAAGTCGTAGTGCTTTGTCATGTACTTGATCTATGTGGTGATCAAAGCTAAACTTCCTATCAATGTATATACCAAGATATTTAATAACATCCACTTGTTCCAGAGTTTTATTGTTCAGATATATGCTGATTGCTTCATTATGATTAGTTTTCTTCTTTGATATTACCAAAACTTTTGATTTTGAGTCGTTAAACTGGATTTTATTTTCTTTAGCCCATAACTCAATTTTCTTTATGTCCTGATTTGAAAAATTTTCAGCATCTAATATACTTTTTCCTTTTGTCATGACAAGTAAATCATCAGCAAATGCTATTACCTCTGTCCGCGTTGTAAATTCCAATTTTAGCAAAGAGTTATATAGTATATTCCAAAGTCCAGGCCCACAACAAGATCCTTGCGGACAGCCTCGCTGGACCTGTACTTCAGTCCTGAATTCATTCGTAGAGAGAGTTGCTTTCCTATTTTTAAAATAATCCTTTGTAAGTTGGTACAAATTTCTTGGGCACTTCATCTCTCTTAAGTTATTTAAGACACTAGGCCACCAACATGCATCAAAAGCTCCTTTCACGTCCAAACTCACCAAAACAACATAACCAAAAGATTTTAGCTCATCTTCAATGAATACCTTCAGCGCCATTGCTGCATCTGTCGTGCTTTTCTGAGCTTTAAATCCAAATTGTCTTGTACTGTAAAGGTTTCTCGTGTTAATATGATATTCAATCCTATTTATCATTAACTTTTCTAAAACTTTACCGCATATGTTCAACAAGCTGATTGGTCGATATTTTGTTATCGTTACACTATCTTCTTTGCCTGGCTTTACTATAGGAACTATAGATGAACGCTTCCATCTTTCTGGAAAAATTCCTTCCATAAGACATTGATTATATATTGCTGTAAAGAAATATGGGAACATTTTAAAAGCATTTAACAGAATATCACTAGATATTCCATCTTCTCCCGGTGACTTTTTTGGATTGAAATTTTTTAATACAACCCAAATTTCATTAGGTGTAAATTCCTTGTCATCTGGGGTACTAATTACTTCCTCTGCAAGCCTCCTTAGGTCTTTTTGTCGTTCAGTATCATCCTGTACCCTATCCTCCGGAATGAAGTTCTCCAGCATATACTTTAATGTGCTTGGTATATCTTCAGTGTAGGTTCCATCTTCTCTTTGCAATGTAGTAAGTGAATTCTGATATCTTATTTTATTGGCTGCGATCTTATAGACTACAGTCCAAGGATTAGTCCCATCAGTTACATTACAAAATTCCCTCCAGGATTTAAACTTTTCGTCATTTATTTTCCTTTGGTATTGCCGATTACCTTCCAAGTACTGATTCCTTCTTTCTTCTCTTAACTGCTCATTATTAATAGTTCGTTGATATCGTCGTCTTAATGCATTTACCTTTTTCCTCAATATGGTTAGTTCGATGGTCCACCAGGGAACTGATTTGCCTTTAACCGCTTCGCCGATGGCCATTTAAACGCTTCAGTGGCCGGAAACGGATACCCAATAAACAGAACAGGACATTTAAATTGTTAAATGCTGTAAAAATGCATCATAAATACAATTCCGTATCTTCCGTATTTATTAAGTTATTTAAACGAAACAAAAACTGGTTTAAAGCTCATTAAAGGCAGTATAAATATACAGTAACAATAAAGTAGAGACTACATTAATAAATTGTTGAAATTTCACTACTTTGTTTCGCTGTAGCAAAAGCCATTCTTTGTGCCGAACGCGCCTAATATGTGAATCATTTTGTTTTGTGTATACGAGCCATAGTATGTATGTATAGCTACGCAAGCGTCTTCTCAGGTTCAAGTTTAGTTTATTTATGCTATGCCAAGCGATAATATGACGAGAATATGTTGCGTCACACACTCACACACTGGAATGAAAACTCTGTCAGCATCTGTTATTACAGTGTTTCTCAACCAAGGTTTCTAGTAGCCTTATGCAGCAGTTTTCGCTCTGTATTTCAGCTATTTATACTCGCTCTGTGTTCAGAGAGATTTCTTGTAGCTATCAAGAACTAAATGAACGGCACATTTGAAATTGTTAAATTTCAATGTTAACCATGGCTTATCCCGGTAATGTAGCAAATAAATTAGCTTGGGTATGATGTGTACAGGCTTCTGATATTACTGTAGAAAATCTGGAAGATTTGTTGTACGATTATGAAGGAGATCTTTAGGACATACGTAGCAGTGACGTGTACTGGTCTACAGCTGGCATGTTAGCTACTCCGTTTGGGGAAATGGCGGGTCAAATATGGGTGATACGGATCAGCTATTACCAGCTATCCCTCTTTACGGAAAACAGTTAAATGGTAAAAAAAAAGTAGTTTTATACCACTGGATGTAACTATGCACAGTTGTTTAGTAATTATCAGAGCTGTAAAAGACATTCATCTACCTGTACTTGCGCGTATAAAGAGCTCGTAACCTAATTGAGCATTATAATACTCAGAGGCCTCTTTATACTAGGGGGTAGCAAAATTCACCACATCATCCCTTATACTTGAGAAAAAACACTTTCCTAAAAGTATACCACCCACACCCAAAAACTTGTAACCATTTCGAAAATGTGTAGTGTGTTGCGAAAAAGAAGTTCGCAAGGAAACCAATATTATTTGGTGTGAATCTGCAGATGTGCCCTTGGGTGTTTATCCAGGTTTGGAGGTGTACAATTCAAAAAGAAACCTTTAAGGATATGTTTACATTCCTTATAGAACTAATTTAAATTGATTGTAAAACAGCAAGATTAAAATAATTGGCGTTAACTGAGCATTAAATGCATGTATGCGCAGGACGTCTATACACGTTCATATCGGTTTGGGGCACTTTAACTTGGACGTCATATGACGTCCATATCGGTGAAAGGGTTAATTGCCTGCTTCTTACCCCTGCTTACTCTAAACGCTTCCCTGCATGCAGCTTCCATACTATTGTAGAACATTTCAATTGTATATTCAACATTATTTTCTTTTACTTTATGGGCGAGCTGTTCATCCACACTCTGTCCATTGCCCAGACAATTAAAATTTTTGGTCAGCTTTCGTGGCAACGTTTCCTCAAATGTCTTATAATTTTCTGGTCTAGTTATATATTTAATTCCCTTTAATGTACGAGTTTGGGTTTTGATTGCATTTCCTATTGTGAACGATATTATCTTATGATCAGAGCAGCTTTCTTGCTCTCCAACGGTCCATTCCCTTACATCTCTAAGGAGTTTGTCATTAACGATAGTCAAATCGACCCAACTCCTTCCAGTTTGGGATTCAAAAGTTGGCAAGCCGTTGTTTTCATTCATGATATGTAAATTTGTTGCTGTAATGAATTCTTCAAATATTCTACCACGCTGATTAGTTATTATATCATGCCAAAGTTTGTTTCTGGCGTTACTATCTGCTAGTATTATCAGACCCTTTCCTTTAATATGCTGGAGAATATTTTCAATCTTCTTAATGTCATCTTCTATATTCAAGTGCCCATCAAAGTACATACAAGCTGCAAAAAATGTTTTCTTATTATATACAACCTGTATAACGACACAATCACTGTCGGAAAGCTGACCAATGGTAGTTACGTCAATATTTTTGTTGTTTATAAATATTGCTGCTCGTTTACCCGTAGTACCAACTGTATATATTCTAAAATGTAATGGTACACCTGCTGGTTTATTGTTAATCAAGTAGGGCTCCTGAATAAATACTATATCTATAGCTTTTTCATTCACAAGCTGTACCAAATTAGCAGTCGCAATCCTTGAATGTTTCAAGTTAACCTGAAAACATGTTAATCTGTATCTATCCATTTTAATAGTCGGTATTGTCTTTTAGCCGCCTAAGTGTTGCTTGATAACAGGAGCAATTCGTATCCAGTGCAGAATGATTTTCTGACACTTTGTTGTCTCTGTTATATTTATTATACGTTACACAATTAATGCATTTATATGCAGCTCTGTTAGCAGTACATTCCTTTAGAGCATGCTTCTCTGCGCAATTTGGACATGTTTGCTGTCCTTTACAGTCCTGCGCACGATGATTATATTTACAGCAATTGAAGCAACGCCCAGCCTTGACATAATCATCCCAGTTACACATATTCCATCCTATTTTTAATCTTTTGCCAAGTATTTCCCTCCGTACAGTTGAAGTGACTTCAACAACCAAATTCAAATTCTTTTTCCTATCATGAAAGGAAAATTTAGGCTGAATCTCTGTGCTGAAATTCTCCAGCTCTGTATTTTGTGCTGTTAAAACCTCCACAGCATTCTCCGTTGTTATCTCATCTGGTATATTGAAAATAATTATTCTTGGATTTCTTTTCTTAGAGACGGTAGCCTCAAGCTCCTCTCCACACTTATTATTAATATTGTTGCAAATAGTATCTACTTCAGCTTTATTGTTCGATTGTATTAGAACTTGTCCGTTCCTCAATGCCTTTACAGACTGAACACCAACCTTCATCTCTACAGGATTAACCTTAGTTTTCACCAGTGTCTTTATATATTCCACACTTTGCTTATTCTTGCTCCGAACAAGCAGTTTAAAGCACTTAGAGTCCCCTGTACGTGCAGCGCCAGTCAACGCCGAAGCATAACTCCTTTCTACCCCAAATTGCTCCACAACCCGTTCGGAAGATATCACCCCAGGTGTCACTTGTGATGCTATTCTCGCTCTCTTGCCAACACTCAACTGTTCCTGATAGTTCTGCACTGCCATTTGTAAACTTTCGGTTTCATTTTCCTTCTGATTCACGATGTCTTTCATTTTTGTAAAATATTTACGTAAACTACTTACCGACTTCACAATATCCTGCTTCAAATCTTGACGCAAGTTTTTACTAGCCTCCGTAACATTTAAGAGCATTCTAAAGGCACTCTCAATACCCTCACTAACTTCATCCACCATTTTGAAATCTCTTGTTTATTATTCCTTGTTAACTCAAACGAAACATTCCAATTAAGATATAACTTTGTATTTCTCGATTTAGTCGTGCGGTTCACGGCCTCCTGAATACTAGTTTCTATGCTTCTCAATCCATGAACAATGCCTGGGTCCGTCAATTCCCTTAAAACTCTGTAACTCAGCAATGCCCGGTTCAACTAACACGCCCACAAAGAAACAGCCTCACAAAAAACATTATGAAATGCCGAACACAAACAAGTACTTGAAAGTCTCGCCACTAACACCGAATAATCAAGCGCACACACACTCGCATTCTTCCTCCACGAATATCACGGCCTCCTATATGTATGTATGTATGTATGTATGTATGTATGTATGTATGTATGTATGTATGTATGTATGTATGTATGTATGTATGTATGTATGTATGTATGTATGTATGTATGTATGTATGTATGTATGTATGTATGTATGTATGTATGTATGTATGTATGTATGTATGTATGTATGTATGTATGTATGTATGTATGTATGTATGTATGTATGTATGTATGTATGTATGTATGTATGTATGTATGTATGTATGTATGTATGTATGTATGTATGTATGTATGTATGTATGTATGTATGTATGTATGTATGTATGTATGTATGTATGTATGTATGTATGTATGTATGTATGTATGTATGTATGTATGTATGTATGTATGTATGTATGTATGTATGTATGTATGTATGTATGTATGTATGTATGTATGTATGTATGTATGTATGTATGTATGTATGTATGTATGTATGTATGTATGTATGTATGTATGTATGTATGTATGTATGTATGTATGTATGTATGTATGTATGTATGTATGTATGTATGTATGTATGTATGTATGTATGTATGTATGTATGTATGTATGTATGTATGTATGTATGTATGTATGTATGTATGTATGTATGTATGTATGTATGTATGTATGTATGTATGTATGTATGTATGTATGTATGTATGTATGTATGTATGTATGTATGTATGTATGTATGTATTTTTTTTTTTTTTTTTTTTTTTTTATTTTATTGAACTTTAACAGCATGCCCCGTTACGGAGTAACATTACATGCATTTAATTACATAGATACATTATAAATAGTAATCACATTTTGATATTATTTTACAATAGTTTTTTAAATATTAGAATTTAAATGTTCAATTCACGTATTGTTTTAAACTAAAAATTGTTTACAAGTCAATTGAATTAACATATATACAAAAAGCTTTCAAATGTTTATTTATAAGGTTTTGGTTTGACACTGGCCAATTTCCTCCATTCTTGTGTACTTCTTCAATCAACTTGTCCCTCTGATGTTTTGTGTCTCTACATTCATAAATGAGGTGGTTTGCGGTCTGCTGTGGGCTATTGCAGGTGCATTGGGGATCATCTATGATATGAAATCTATACAAGTAAGCTTTAGTTTTTCCATGTCCTGATACCATTGCAGTGAATGTCGCTGTTAATGGTAGTTTTGTCTTAAGACGATCCTTTATCAAAGGGAAGAATGATTTGGTAAGGGCTCCTTTACTTGTACTGCTCCATCTCTGTTGCCACTGTAGATGTCCTGCCCTCTCTATTTCAGTTTTCAAAGAAGATTTTGGTACCTTGTTGTAAATAGTCTTTATTTCGATGTCTTCAGCAGCTGATTTTGCTAATATGTCTGCTAGCACGTTACCAGTAACTCCTGCATGTGCTTTCACCCAACTAAAGTGTATTGTCCACTGATTTCTTTCTAAAGTTCCTAGTCTATTAAGTGTCTCCTCAGGAATATAATTGTGTTTATTGTTGTTTTGTAAGGTGGATAGTGCCACCTGACTATCTGTAAATATGGCTACAGTCTTCTCTTTGTTCAGCGTATTTGCCATGTTTTGTAGCTCTTCAAGTGCTTTCAAAATAGCCAGTTGTTCGGCCTGATTGTTTGAACACCTTCCATCCAGCCTGAATTGCAGTTGTCGAATTACAGTATTGTGCTTGTACAGAACTACAGCAGCCCCGACTTTTTCATCTGATTTACTCCCATCCGTAAAAATTTGAAAGACGTATGCCCCATCATCCTCAACTGCTTTTATATGAGGTCGTTCTGCTGGATGGTTCCAGACGCTTGGTGGTAGGGGTGCATCATAGTCACGTTCACTGTGTATATCATTATACAGTTTTATTTTGCCTTGTATTGTTATACCAATTGGCTGGATGCCGGCAATAACACAAGATGCATCATAAGAAATTGTCCTATATGCCTTCGTCATTTTTATATTGAACAATCTCTGAATCCTCTCGAATTTTTTAATGTTCTTCTGCTTTTCTAGGGCAAATCCCCACACAGGAGCACCATAAGTTAAAATAGGTTCTATTGCGCCTTTATAAATAGTTTCTAGCGCCTTATTTCCCAGTCCCCAAGTGAGTTTTGCGCACTTGGAAAGATTATGCAGAAGTCGTAGTGCTTTGTCATGTACTTGATCTATGTGGTGATCAAAGCTAAACTTCCTATCAATGTATATGCCAAGATATTTAATAACATCCACTTGTTCCAGAGTTTTATTGTTCAGATATATGCTGATTGCTTCATTATGATTAGTTTTCTTCTTTGATATTACCAAAACTTTTGATTTTGAGTCGTTAAACTGGATTTTATTTTCTTTAGCCCATAACTCAATTTTCTTTATGTCCTGATTTGAAAAATTTTCAGCATCTAATATACTTTTTCCTTTTGTCATGACAAGTAAATCATCAGCAAATGCTATTACCTCTGTCCGCGTTGTAAATTCCAATTTTAGCAAAGAGTTATATAGTATATTCCAAAGTCCAGGCCCACAACAAGATCCTTGCGGACAGCCTCGCTGGACCTGTACTTCAGTCCTGAATTCATTCGTAGAGAGAGTTGCTTTCCTATTTTTAAAATAATCCTTTGTAAGTTGGTACAAATTTCTTGGGCACTTCATCTCTCTTAAGTTATTTAAGACACTAGGCCACCAACATGCATCAAAAGCTCCTTTCACGTCCAAACTCACCAAAACAACATAACCAAAAGATTTTAGCTCATCTTCAATGAATACCTTCAGCGCCATTGCTGCATCTGTCGTGCTTTTCTGAGCTTTAAATCCAAATTGTCTTGTACTGTAAAGGTTTCTCATGTTAATATGATATTCAATCCTATTTATCATTAACTTTTCTAAAACTTTACCGCATATGTTCAACAAGCTGATTGGTCGATATTTTGTTATCGTTACACTATCTTCTTTGCCTGGCTTTACTATAGGAACTATAGATGAACGCTTCCATCTTTCTGGAAAAATTCCTTCCATAAGACATTGATTATATATTGCTGTAAAGAAATATGGGAACATTTTAAAAGCATTTAACAGAATATCACTAGATATTCCATCTTCTCCCGGTGACTTTTTTGGATTGAAATTTTTTAATACAACCCAAATTTCATTAGGTGTAAATTCCTTGTCATCTGGGGTACTAATTACTTCCTCTGCAAGCCTCCTTAGGTCTTTTTGTCGTTCAGTATCATCTTGTACCCTATCCTCCGGAATGAAGTTCTCCAGCATATACTTTAATGTGCTTGGTATATCTTCAGTGTAGGTTCCATCTTCTCTTTGCAATGTAGTAAGTGAATTCTGATATCTTATTTTATTGGCTGCGATCTTATAGACTACAGTCCAAGGATTAGTCCCATCAGTTACATTACAAAATTCCCTCCAGGATTTAAACTTTTCGTCATTTATTTTCCTTTGGTATTGCCGATTACCTTCCAAGTACTGATTCCTTCTTTCTTCTCTTAACTGCTCATTATTAATAGTTCGTTGATATCGTCGTCTTAATGCATTTACCTTTTTCCTCAATATGGTTAGTTCGATGGTCCACCAGGGAACTGATTTGCCTTTAATTGCCTGCTTCTTACCCCTGCTTACTCTAAACGCTTCCCTGCATGCAGCTTCCATACTATTGTAGAACATTTCAATTGTATATTCAACATTATTTTCTTTTACTTTATGGGCGAGCTGTTCATCCACACTCTGTCCATTGCCCAGACAATTAAAATTTTTGGTCAGCTTTCGTGGCAACGTTTCCTCAAATGTCTTATAATTTTCTGGTCTAGTTATATATTTAATTCCCTTTAATGTACGAGTTTGGGTTTTGATTGCATTTCCTATTGTGAACGATATTATCTTATGATCAGAGCAGCTTTCTTGCTCTCCAACGGTCCATTCCCTTACATCTCTAAGGAGTTTGTCATTAACGATAGTCAAATCGACCCAACTCCTTCCAGTTTGGGATTCAAAAGTTGGCAAGCCGTTGTTTTCATTCATGATATGTAAATTTGTTGCTGTAATGAATTCTTCAAATATTCTACCACGCTGATTAGTTATTATATCATGCCAAAGTTTGTTTCTGGCGTTACTATCTGCTAGTATTATCAGACCCTTTCCTTTAATATGCTGGAGAATATTTTCAATCTTGTTAATGTCATCTTCTATATTCAAGTGCCCATCAAAGTACATACAAGCTGCAAAAAATGTTTTCTTATTATATACAACCTGTATAACGACACAATCACTGTCGGAAAGCTGACCAATGGTAGTTACGTCAATATTTTTGTTGTTTATAAATATTGCTGCTCGTTTACCCGTAGTACCAACTGTATATATTCTAAAATGTAATGGTACACCTGCTGGTTTATTGTTAATCAAGTAGGGCTCCTGAATAAATACTATATCTATAGCTTTTTCATTCACAAGCTGTACCAAATTAGCAGTCGCAATCCTTGAATGTTTCAAGTTAACCTGAAAACATGTTAATCTGTATCTATCCATTTTAATAGTCGGTATTGTCTTTTAGCCGCCTAAGTGTTGCTTGATAACAGGAGCAATTCGTATCCAGTGCAGAATGATTTTCTGACACTTTGTTGTCTCTGTTATATTTATTATACGTTACACAATTAATGCATTTATATGCAGCTCTGTTAGCAGTACATTCCTTTAGAGCATGCTTCTCTGCGCAATTTGGACATGTTTGCTGTCCTTTACAGTCCTGCGCACGATGATTATATTTACAGCAATTGAAGCAACGCCCAGCCTTGACATAATCATCCCAGTTACACATATTCCATCCTATTTTTAATCTTTTGCCAAGTATTTCCCTCCGTACAGTTGAAGTGACTTCAACAACCAAATTCAAATTCTTTTTCCTATCATGAAAGGAAAATTTAGGCTGAATCTCTGTGCTGAAATTCTCCAGCTCTGTATTTTGTGCTGTTAAAACCTCCACAGCATTCTCCGTTGTTATCTCATCTGGTATATTGAAAATAATTATTCTTGGATTTCTTTTCTTCGAGACGGTAGCCTCAAGCTCCTCTCCACACTTATTATTAATATTGTTGCAAATAGTATCTACTTCAGCTTTATTGTTCGATTGTATTAGAACTTGTCCGTTCCTCAATGCCCTTACAGACTGAACACCAACCTTCATCTCTACAGGATTAACCTTAGTTTTCACCAGTGTCTTTATATATTCCACACTTTGATTATTCTTGCTCCGAACAAGCAGTTTAAAGCACTTAGAGTCCCCTGTACGTGCAGCGCCAGTCAACACCGAAGCATAACTCCTTTCTACCCCAAATTGCTCCACAACCCGTTCGGAAGATATCACCCCAGGTGTCACTTGTGATGCTATTCTCGCTCTCTTGCCAACACTCAACTGTTCCTGATAGTTCTGCACTGCCATTTGTAAACTTTCGGTTTCATTTTCCTTCTGATTCACGATGTCTTTCATTTTTGTAAAATATTTACGTAAACTACTTACCGACTTCACAATATCCTGCTTCAAATCTTGACGCAAGTTTTTACTAGCCTCCGTAACATTTAAGAGCATTCTAAAGGCACTCTCAATACCCTCACTAACTTCATCCACCATTTTGAAATCTCTTGTTTATTATTCCTTGTTAACTCAAACGAAACATTCCAATTAAGATATAACTTTGTATTTCTCGATTTAGTCGTGCGGTTCACGGCCTCCTGAATACTAGTTTATATGCTTCTCCATCCATGAACAATGCCTGGGTCCGTCAATTCCCTTAAAACTCTGTAACTCAGCAATGCCCGGTTCAACTAACACGCCCACAAAGAAACAGCCTCACAAAAAACATTATGAAATGCCGAACACAAACAAGTACTTGAAAGTCACGCCACTAACACCGAATAATCAAGCGCACACACACTAGCATTCTTCCTCCACGAATATCACGGCCTCCTTTTCTGTATGTATGTATGTATGTATGTATGTATGTATGTATGTATGTATGTATGTATGTATGTATGTATGTATGTATGTATGTATGTATGTATGTATGTATGTATGTATGTATGTATGTATGTATGTATGTATGTATGTATGTATGTATGTATGTATGTATGTATGTATGTATGTATGTATGTATGTATGTATGTATGTATGTATGTATGTATGTATGTATGTATGTATGTATGTATGTATGTATGTATGTATGTATGTATGTATGTATGTATGTATGTATGTATGTATGTATGTATGTATGTATGTATGTATGTATGTATGTATGTATGTATGTATGTATGTATGTATGTATGTATGTATGTATGTATGTATGTATGTATGTATGTATGTATGTATGTATGTATGTATGTATGTATGTATGTATGTATGTATGTATGTATGTATGTATGTATGTATGTATGTATGTATGTATGTATGTATGTATGTATGTATGTATGTATGTATGTATGTATGTATGTATGTATGTATGTATGTATGTATGTATGTATGTATGTATGTATGTATGTATGTATGTATGTATGTATGTATGTATGTATGTATGTATGTATGTATGTATGTATGTATGTATGTATGTATGTATGTATGTATGTATGTATGTATGTATGTATGTATGTATGTATGTATGTATGTATGTATGTATGTATGTATGTATGTATGTATGTATGTATGTATGTATGTATGTATGTATGTATGTATAGCTACGCAAGTGACTCCTCCGGTTCAAGGTTTTAGCTTTTAGTTTATTTATGCTATACCAAGCGATAATCATACGAGTATATGTTGCGTTACACTGGAAAGAAAACTCCCTGTCAGCATCTGTTATTACAGTGTTTCTCAACCAAGGTTTCTGGTAGCCTTATGCAGCTGTTTTCGCACAGTATTTTAGTTATTTATACTCTCTCTGTGTTCAGAGTGATTTCTTATAGCTATCAAGAGCTAAATGAATGGCACATTTGAAATTGTTAAATTTCTATGTTAACCATGGCTTATCCTTGTAATGTAGCAAATAAATTAGCTTGCTTATGATGTATATAGGCTTCTGATATTACTGTAGAAAATCTGGAATATTTGTTGTGCGATTATGAAGGAGATGTTTAGGATATAGTTAGCAGTGACGTGTGCTGGTCTACAGATGGCATGTTAGCTACTCCATTGTTTGGGGGAAGTGGCGGGTCAAATATGGGTGATGTGGATCAGCTATTACTAGCTATTCCTCTTTACGAAAAACAGTTAACTGGTAAAAAAAAAAAGTATTTTTATACCACTGGATGTAACCATGCACAATTGTTTAGTAATTTTCAGAGCTGTAAATTCATGCAAGACATTCACCTACCTGTACTTGCGCGTATAAATAGCTCGTAACCTAATTGAGTATTATAATACTCAGAGGCCTCTTTATACTGGGGGTAAGAAATTCACCACGACATCACCCTCATACTTTCCTAAATGCATACCACCCACAACCAAAAAAAGTCGCAACCATTTTGAAAATGTGTAGTGTATTGCGAAAAAGAAGTTTGCAAGGAAACCAATATTATTTGGTGTGACTCCTCAAATGTGCTCTTGGGTGTTTATCGAGGTTTGGAGGTGTACAATTCAAAAAGAAACCTTTAAGGGTACATTTACATCCCTTATAGAACTAATTTAAATTTATTGTAAAATAGGAAGATTAAAATAATTGGTGTTAAATGAGCATTAAATGCATGTATGCGCAGGACGTCTATACACGTCCATATCGGTTTGGGGCATTTTAACTTGGACGTCATATGACGTCCATATCGGTGAAAGGGTTCAAGTACCAGCTCATAGGCTTGCCATATTTGAAAAAAGCCCATTCTATGCTGTCATAAAGATTAATAATAAACTGGCACAAAAGTATTGAGAAATTAAAAATAAAAATGTGTTTCTTAGTACAGTTAAAAAGATTCTCGCTGACAAAGCTTATTATTCAGTAAATGAATATATGGAAGACAGTCTCTAGGACCACATATATTATGCTAAGCTGTATAAAAGTTATGTATAGAACAAATATTTAAACATGGGGAAATATGTAAAAATAATTGTATATAAAATATTTGTAAGTGTACGGGATGAATAAAGTATCTTATCTTATCATAATATTTATAACAGTTCAAACCTATCGTAAGTTTTGTCATAAAAAACACTACTATAGCATGTAGAAACAAAATGTTTTTCTTTTCCAAATGAGATGTGTTTCTTTTTACCTCATCACTCAAGCATTGCAGTAAGCTTGCATAGTAGTCACCAGTGATACTTTATCCTTTCCCAAGTAATAAATAAAATTAATTCCCTGTGCATCCGACAAAACACTCGCCATAACCTTGTTGTTTGACAAAATTGACTTTGTCTTTCTTGGGGTTGGTTCACCTGGTGCAATCCACTGTTTTGACTGTGATTTACTTTCTGGAGTGTAGTGATGTATCCAAGTTTCATCCATGGCAATAAGCCGTCTCAAAAATTCACTGAGATTTTTATGGTAGAGCTCCAAATTCTTAACAGAAACCGTTTTTCTTTGCAACTTTTGATCAGTGTCAACAAATATGGCACCCATCTTGCATGGACCTTGTAAAAGCCCAAAACATTACTTAAAATATTACCTGTACGTTCTTTTGATATGTTTACAGCCTCCGCTATCTCAAACAACTTTAATCTGTGGTCTTCCAGTAGTAAACAATGAAAGTTTTCAATGATCTCTGGAGTTGTGACTTCCACAGCACGTCCAGAGCGAGGCTCATCACTAGTATTACACAAATAAAAATATTTGTAAAAGAATCTTCATTTAACTTAAGAAGTTGATGTTAATACTTCCTTCTTATGTATAATATCGATTTCAAAAGCATATTGCTTCCAATGGAGTTGGGTATTAACTGATGATGGAAGCAGTATGCTTTTGAAATCGATATTATACATAAGAAGGAAGTATTAACATTAACTTCTTAAGTTAAATGAAGATTCTTTTACAAATATTTTTATTTGTGTAATATTTGTTGCTTCACTGTGACTATATTTTATTTTCTGTGTGATTTTATCACTAGTACTCATACGTCCCATTTTAAACTACAACCAACCTTTTAATTATTGTATATGAAGGGACAGAGCGAGGCTCATCACTAGTTCTCGTACGTCCCATTTTAAACTACAACCAACCTTTTAATTATTGTATATGAAGGGACAGAGCGAGGCTCATCACTAGTACTCGTACGTCACATTTTAAACTCTACAACCAACCTTTTAATTATTGTATATGAAGGGACAGAGGGAGACTCATCACTAGTACTCGTACGTCCCATTTTAAACTCTACAACCAACCTTTTAATTATTGTATATGAAGGGACACAGCGAGGCTCATCACTAGTACTCGTACGTCCCATTTTAAACTCTACAACCAACCTTTTAATTATTGTATATGAAGGGACAGAGTGAGGCTCATCACTAGTACTCGTACGTCCCATTTTAAACTACAACCAACCTTTTAATTATTGTATATGAAGGGACACAGCGAGGCTCATCACTAGTACTCGTACGTCACATTTTAAACTCTACAACCAACCTTTTAATTATTGTATATGAAGGGACAGAGGGAGACTCATCACTAGTACTCGTACGTCCCATTTTAAACTCTACAACCAACCTTTTAATTATTGTATATGAAGGGACACAGCGAGGCTCAACACTAGTACTCGTACATCCCATTTTAAACTCTACAACCAACCTTTTAATTATTGTATATGAAGGGACAGAGTGAGGCTCATCACTAGTACTCGTACGTCCCATTTTAAACTCTACAACCAACCTTTTAATTATTGTATATGAAGGGACAGAGCGAGGCTCATCATAGTACTCGTACGTCCCATTTTAAACTCTACAACCAACCTTTTAATTATTGTATATGAAGGGACAGAGTGAGGCTCATCACTAGTACTCGTACGTCCCATTTTAAACTCTACAACCAACCTTTTAATTATTGTATATGAAGGGACAGAGCGAGGCTCATCACTAGTACTCGTACGTCCCACTTTAAACTCTACAACCAACCTTTTAATTATTGTATATGAAGGGACACAGCGAGGCTCATCACTAGTACTCGTACGTCCCATTTTAAACTCTACAACCAACCTTTTAATTATTGTATATGAAGGGACACAGCGAGGCTCAACACTAGTACTCGTACGTCCCATTTTAAACTCTACAACCAACCTTTTAATTATTGTATATGAAGGGACAGAGCGAGGCTCATCACTAGTACTAGTACGTCCCATTTTAAACTCTACAACCAACCTTTTAATTATTGTATATGAAGGGACAGAGCGAGGCTCATCACTAGTACTCGTACGTCCCATTTTAAACTCTACAACCAACCTTTTAATTATTGTATATGAAGGGACACAGCGAGGCTCAACACTAGTACTCGTACGTCCCATTTTAAACTCTACAACCAACCTTTTAATTATTGTATATGAAGGGACAGAGCGAGGCTCATCACTAGTACTCGTACGTCCCATTTTAAACTCTACAACCAACCTTTTAATTATTGTATATGAAGGGACAGAGTGAGGCTCATCACTAGGACTCGTACGTCCCATTTTAAACTCTACAACCAACCTTTTAATTATTGTATATGAAGGGACAGAGCGAGACTCATCACTAGTACTCGTACGTCCCATTTTAAACTCTACAACCAACCTTTTAATTATTGTATATGAAGGGACACAGCGAGGCTCAACACTAGTACTCGTACGTCCCATTTTAAACTCTACAACCAACCTTTTAATTATTGTATATGAAGGGACACAGCGAGGCTCATCACTAGTACTCGTACGTCCCATTTTAAACTCTACAACCAACCTTTTAATTATTGTATAGGAAGGGACACAGCGAGGCTCAACACTAGTACTCGTACGTCCCATTTTAAACTCTACAACCAACCTTTTAATTATTTTATATAAAGGGACTGAGCGAGGCTCATCACTAGTACTAGTATGTCCCATTTTAAACCCTACAACCAACCTTTTAATTATTGTATATGAAGGGATAGAGCGAGGCTCATCACTAGTACTCGTACGTCCCATTTTAAACTCTACAACCAACCTTTTAATTATTGTATATGAAGGGACAGAGCGAGGCTCATCACTAGTGCTCGTACGTCCCATTTTAAACTCTACAACCAACCTTTTAATTATTGTATATGAAGGGACAGAGCGAGACTCATCACTAGTACTCGTACGTCCCATTTTAAACTCTACAACCAACCTTTTAATTATTGTATATGAAGGGACAGAGCTAGACTCATCACTAGTGCTCGTACGTCCCATTTTAAACTCTACAACCAACCTTTTAATTATTGTATATGAAGGGACAGAGCGAGGCTCATCACTAGTACTCGTACGTCCCATTTTAAACTCTACAACCAACCTTTTAATCATTGTATATGAAGGGACAGAGCGAGGCTCATCACTAGTACTCGTATGTCACATTTTAAACTCTACAACCAACCTTTTAATTATTGTATATGAAGGGACAGAGCGAGGCTCATCACTAGTACTCGTACGTCCCATTTTAAACTCTACAACCAACCTTTTAATTATTGTATATGAAGGGACAGAGCGAGGCTCATCACTAGTACTCGTACGTCACATTTTAAACTCTACAACCAACCTTTTAATTATTGTATATGAAGGGACAGAGCGAGGCTCATCACTAGTACTCATACGTCCCATTTTAAACTCTACAACCAACCTTTTAATTATTGTATATGAAGGGACAGAGCGAGGCTCATCACTAGTACTCGTACGTCCCATTTTAAACTCTACAACCAACCTTTTAATTATTGTATATTAAGGGACAGAGCGAGGCTCATCACTAGTACTCGTACGTCACATTTTAAACTCTACCACCAACCTTTTAATTATTGTATATGAAGGGACAGAGCGAGGCTCATCACTAGTACTCATACGTCCCATTTTAAACTCTACAACCAACCTTTTAATTATTGTATATGAAGGGACAGAGCGAGGCTCATCACTAGTGCTCGTACGTCCCATTTTAAACTCTACAACCAACCTTTTAATCATTGTATATGAAGGGACAGAGTCTTTCAATGTACTGTTCAATTCTTCCTTGATTTTTTTAGGTGTTTCAAATATTTAATCACTGCTGGTTTTTCGAAGTCCTCCATTTTTGTGAAACCTCTACACTTGTCTAGTTTAAAATGCTGTCATTCAAAAACTAAAAAGGCTATTGACCTGTAACTATGGATAAAAGCTAGTCTAGAGTTAAACTATATGATGCTATCCATGGAACTGGCCCAGTGGTGCCATCTCCATGTGAGGCTCGGGACTTATCAGCTAACCTTCATACTTTCAGTAATTCTTCTTGCTCTTATACACCATAAAATAAGGTTCCAAACACAATGGAACATCACAAGGGGCACATGAAATGCAAACTTCTTTTCCAATGAATTTTATCTTGCAATATAATCTTCAGCTGCAAAAAAGATTTATTCACATATAGGTTGTAAAATTCATGAAATGTTATGCTAACAGGATAAAACTCTTTCAGAGCAGGCTTCACTGTTACGCTAGATGTATAGCAAATGATATTGTCCACAAGAGGGTAGAATTTTTCTGTCGTAACTTTGTGCATTCGTAGAATTAAAAGTCTAATTTGATGAAATTCAAAATACTTTTTATTTCCATAGAAAGACACTTTTGTACAGCCATGAGGAGCAGAATGATGTAACATATACAAACAAAACCCTCAAGGTTGTCTGCCACACATTCACAAACAAAAGAATTCACTTTCAAATCACTACACACACATGATTATCAGTTCTCGACTCTGTTAACACTCCTATCAGCTCCCTGCCAACTGACTGACGACAACTGCCACTGCCGCATTTATATCCGAGCCACTGTTTCTCAAAAGCTGCCGAAGCTTCACGGCCTTTCATGGTGCAGTGAGAACCTCCAGACTATCTCCGTCTCTTTCTCCCTCTGTTGCTCTGTCTTGCTCTCTTGGCAAGTGCCCAGCGGTCATCAGTCCGCGGGCGTGGCTTGGGCGCTATCTCTCTCTTTCACTCCCCACTTCTATCTCTCTCAGTGCTTGTCTACGCAGCAGCAAAACAATGCCTCACGACATTATTGAAGCAGTTACAGAGAAAATGTGAAATGATTAATATAATAATGATGATAGCTATATACTACTTCATTCTGGAAACAGAATGGGAAACATGAAATTAAACCAACTCTCCTGTTGGCATTACCAGGCTCACTGTTGATATTGCAAATGAGTGCTTTAATCGTTTTTTCTGCATGGGTGCACTGAACTTAATGTAGTTTGATTTATTTGCACAAAACTTAGTATAAGCATTGCATTTTGTAATACAGTTTTCTTAATTCAGAGAAATTGTTGTACTGAAAACTTGGTCAGAGAGTTGTTCTATGACTTTAAATCATGACAATTTAAAAAATCTGAAATAAATTATATTGAAGTTAAATTCCATGAATTTACTGGAGAGTATGTCTAAATCATATAACAAATGTATTAGAATAATGGACTCAGGACTTTGAACATAATGTTTCAGATGGGTGATGTTACTAAGAAGCGATCGTCGACTCCAGATGTTTTGAGATCAAGATCACGTGTCAGCTCTGACTCCTCAAGGAATGATCCTAGCGAAAGCTTCTCCATTACAGACACTATAAGTCAACAGTCCGACCAATCCCCAATGGTACGTCAAAAGCTCCTACAAACATTAAAGACTGTTTTATGTGTGTTTGGAGGAATTTAGTAACAGTGACGTCAAAATTAATATAAAAATTATTTGTGGTTGGTTTATTGACACTCGTCACTTACTTTTTCATATATTTACTTTTTCATAAATATATGAAAAAGTAAGTGACGAGTGTCAATAAACCAACCACAAATAATTTTTATATTAAAGACTGTATTATTACTAAATTATATGTTTATTATAAATGTTGTTAATATTGGATTACATTTAAATGTTATAACCTACTTATTGCTTTTATTTTAAGTGTAATGAGTAACATTTACTACAGAACCTTCATTTTGATGTGTTGTCGTACTGCAGTGGAATGTTTCTAACAAGTTCTATGTGCTGTCCATAGGGTAGAAAAAGTGTTTCAGTTTATAGTTATAATGTGTATATGAATGAAAATAAATGGGTTGCGCCCTTTCGGTCCCTTGCATGTAGGCCGCAGTAATGTTTATATACTTTAGCACATAGAATCTTCGTGTATGATTCATGTGTGACTGCAAACTCTTATAGGAAAGTCAGACAATTTGTGTACTTCATAAAGAAATGGTTCATAATTTTGTGAATAGATTTAGGGATATATTCTTGATAAAAAGCTGCTCTTCCTTACAGAGGAGAAACTCAATACCATCAGAGAAATTTAAAACAAAGTTGAAACAAATCTGTGAGAAACCTTGCACATAAGACAGGAATTTTTAAGTCTCGACGTGGAATGTCTCACTAAACTTTATATGAGTCAATTGGAGAATTTAATGTCAGGACAGCACGTTGGCCGTGGTAGCTCAATGGGTTAGAGCGACTGGATGGAAACCAGGAGATCCGTGGTTCAAATCCCGGCCATGGCATTGAATTTTTCATGTTGATTCTATCTAAATAAAACAAGTTATTTGATTATTAAATTTTAGTATTTTTCCACCATTTTTGGCCAATCTATACATGAGCTTTTTCGAAACACATATTACTAAAGCCTTCCCTCATATGTTTAAAACATGGTACAGATACGTAGACGACATCTTTGCAATAGTGCCCTACAAACTAATAGATGATGCTTTGAAACTACTCAACCTGCAAGAACCCAGCATACAATTCACAGTAGAAACTGAAGAGGACTGTACTCTACCTTTTTTAGACCTTAAAATCAAAAAAGGCAATGAAAAACTAGAATTTGGCATTCATAGAAAAGCAACACACACAGATAATTACATCAAAGCAAATAGTTTCAACCCAATTCCACACAAACATGCAACCATCAACAGTCTAACACACAGATTAGTAAATCTACCTCTCAGCCAACAAGAATATCAAAACGAATACCATCAAATCTTAAAAACTGCAATCAAAAATGGATATGGAAAAAACCTTGTAGATAAAAAACTAAAATTATTCAAACTTCAAAAGAAATTAAAACAGATCACAGCTCTCACACCAATAAAACAAGAAACTAGATTTGCTAAATTTACTTACCACCCCTGGGCCACAAAAAAGTTCCAAAAAATACAATATAACATTGGCACCAAAAAACAATTACAACATTAAAAACCTACTTCACAGTAATAATACTGATAAGATAAAACCAGAGGAAAAGTCAGGCATTTACAAAATTAAGTGTAAAGACTGTGAAAAAATTTACATAGGAAGGACAAAAAGGAACATAGGCACTAGAAAGAAAGAACACTTCAGGCACTTAAGATACAAAAATATTGATAAGTCCGCAATAGCAGCTCATTTCTGGTCTGAAAATCATGAAATTGAAGATAGCACAAAATTACTAAAATACGTACAAAAACATAGTGAACTCGTCATATGGGAGAGGATATACATAGAAAAACATAAAAACCAACTAATGAACTTTGAAATCCCGCTAGAAGAGAATCCCACATTTCAGTTCATCACTAAATCAACAGATGGCAGCAACAACCCCAGAATTACCCACACCGCTGGATCTAGCGTCAGTCGCACAAGAGCCGTAGATGCAAGCGAAGATTTGCGAAACATGTCCTCAAAATAGGTACGAAAGTGAAGCAGATGTGTAAAAAACGCGACCATCTAAAATTTAATAATTTTTCGCTTCACTGTGGTGTTCCAATACAGTTGAATCTCGAAGTTATTTGATTATTAATTTATAGATGAGTGGTATTTATTACACATCTGCTTCACTTACATACCTATTTTGAAGACATACAGTTAAATCTCTATATAAGTTTATTTGATATTTGAAAGTAATGAGTCGGTAATTAAAAAACAAACATCACTTAAATTATCCTGTTTTTGAATTACCGACTCATTACTTTCAAATGTTAAATACATCACTGTTTCTAACCTTTTGCTTCAAATAATATAAGGCTATTTGATTCCTTAAATCACATAGGCCTATGTTAGTTAGCACCTCACAAGTCATGGCATACAGACCATGTACAAGTTAACACTGGTGAAAGCAGCTTTGGTCTTAAGGCTGTCAGGTGGCACTGATTGATTATAAGAAAATAATAAAGTAACATAACCTCTATTTTCAAACAACAAACTTCATTTATTTTAAATTACAATAAAGTTGTAATTATTTAAATTGAACATTTGTTTTGTATAAGAACAAACTTGATTTAATTATTTAAATTCACAATTATAAAATTGGCAATTACTGAAGTTAAATGTTACACTCAACAGTAAAGGAACATGTGATAATTGCTGAGCAATAATTGTGCATCGTGTACAGTTATCAATTTAGAGATCAGTGATTGGTCAGTATTGGACAAATCCTAGTAGTTGATTGGTCTATAACAAGGTTATTGATGTGTGTGTGAAAAAGTTATTATAATTGATTTATATAGTAATTAATATAATCTGTATTTTAACATTTGAGATTGTACATAAATTAGATACTTTATTAAGAAACAAGTGCAAATCCATTTGAAGTCATATATAGAATAAAAAGAAGTATTTCAGAAAGTGGAGTGCCATTGTTACTAAAATTTGGCAAGTGAGTCAACCTTGTATATACTTTTCTCCACTTACAAGTTTTTTATGAAGACTAGTTTCTGGGGACTTCTCCCCTATCGTCAGCTCTGTGGTAGACTGATGATGCATCCGGTGTCTGCATCTGGCTTGGTGTTGTGCTGCCATCTAACGTCCTGGTAAGTTTGATGACGTCATCTACCGCGGGAATTTCAAAATTCATCAAGAGGTCCTGTTTTTTCGTAATAAATATGTTTTCCCAAATCTGTAGTTCCAGAGGTTTCTTTGCCTGTTTGATCAGTTCTATTTCTTGTTTTATGTTGTGATTCTCAGACCAAAAGTGATGTGATACGGCCGACTTGTCCATTTGTTTGAATTTAATATTTCTGAAGTGTTCTTTCATTCTTGTTCCTAGATTCCTTTTGGTCTTACCAATGTATATCTTGTCACAATCCTGGCAACTCATTTGGTAAATGCCTGATAATTGAGTTTTCGGTGTGCTATTTTTTAGAGGGTGGTTTAGTAAGTTGCGGATGTTGTGTTTGTTCTGAGGGGCTAATTTTATGTTGAAGCTCTTAAATATCTTTTCAAATTTTTTGAAGTATTTAAAACAGAGTTAAAATTTCTAAACAAAGGTTTTAAAACTTGTGTCGGCAACTCGGGCAATTTAGACGATTACATCGCTGACGTCACCATAACCTCAAACTTTTTGGAAAATGGTAGCGAAAAAACATTAGTTAAATCAAAATGCTTAGAAATTCTAAAGGGGATGACATTCGGACAGGAAAATAACTACAAAGAAACTATTCAAACATTGAACCAAAAACCAGTTTTTTATCTGAAAGCAGACAAAGGAAATACGGTAGTCATTATGGACCGAAATGATTACAACCAGCGAGTCGAACATCTACTACAAAATCCAGAATATACAACCCTAACCAAAAACCCTTTAAGGAAATACATAGAAACCACCAAAAAAGCAATTAAAGAAAATACAGTAGTGCCACATAAGATGAAAAATAGCATAATTGTAAACAACCCTAATTTGCCAAAATTATACTGCCTACCTAAGATTCACAAGACAGACAACAGCATGCGACCCATTATTAACAATATAGATGCCCCGACTTACAAACTGGCAAAATGGTTGGTGGAAGAATTTGACAAGTTTGAAAAGTTTGAATCTCTAAGCATAAACAATTCATTTGATTTAGTAAAGAAAATTGAAAACACAATTATAAAAACTGAAGAGGTGATGGTGTCCTTTGATATCAGATCTCTATTCACGAGCATACCAGTAGAAAAAATTCCAAAATTGATGAAAGGCTGGTTATCCAAAAGCAACGTTGCAGATGATAAAATAGAGGAATACATCAAATTAACCACCCTATGTATTGAACAAAACAGCTTCACGTTCTCCAGCAAGATCTTCCAACAAACAGCAGGCTTGGCCATGGGTAACCCTCTTTCACCATTACTAGCTAATCTGTTCATGAGTAATTTGGAAACACACATTACTAAAGCCTTTCCACATATTTTCAAATGTTGGCATAGATATGTCGACGATGTGTTTGCGATAGTCCCTAGAAGACTAACCGAGGATGCTATAAAGTTGCTAAACCTACAAGAAAAATCCATAGTTTTCACCATTGAAGTAGAGCAGGATGAATGGCTACCTTTTCTAGATTTGAAAATCATTAGAACACCCACAGGATTACAATTTGGAATATACCGAAAAGCAACACATGTTCACAATTACATTAAATGCAACCCATTCAACCCAGTACAACATCAATATGCAGTATTCCATAGTTTAGTTCACAGATTAATCAACATTCCGCTAACAAAAACAGAATATGAACAGGAGTACGCTCACATACACCAGGTTGCCGAACTGAACAACTATAACACAAATTTCATCAAAAAACTGATCTATAGACACAAAAGAAACAAATACTTAAAGGACATTACTACGTTAAAAAAACTAGAAAACCCAAACACCAGATATGGAAAATTTACATTTCATCCAAAATACTTCAAAAAATTTGAAAAGATATTTAAGAGCTTCAACATAAAATTAGCCCCTCAGAACAAACACAACATCCGCAACTTACTAAACCACCCTCTAAAAAATAGCACACCGAAAACTCAATTATCAGGCATTTACCAAATGAGTTGCCAGGATTGTGACAAGATATACATTGGTAAGACCAAAAGGAATCTAGGAACAAGAATGAAAGAACACTTCAGAAATATTAAATTCAAACAAATGGACAAGTCGGCCGTATCACATCACTTTTGGTCTGAGAATCACAACATAAAACAAGAAATAGAACTGATCAAACAGGCAAAGAAACCTCTGGAACTACAGATTTGGGAAAACATATTTATTACGAAAAAACAGGACCTCTTGATGAATTTTGAAATTCCCGCGGTAGATGACGTCATCAAACTTACCAGGACGTTAGATGGCAGCACAACACCAAGCCAGATGCAGACACCGGATGCATCATCAGTCTACCACAGAGCTGACGATAGGGGAGAAGTCCCCAGAAACTAGTCTTCATAAAAAACTTGTAAGTGGAGAAAAGTATATACAAGGTTGACTCACTTGCCAAATTTTAGTACCATTTGAAGTCCTTTGTAAAACCTTAAATAGCAAAATTACTGTAATATTAAATCTATTCTAACATATTTTGTAACGTGAGGCAGCTTTGCTTATTATTATTTTTTTATTTCTTAATTCTTTTCTGAACATAATTTCCTCCTTTCATTTTTTTTATATTAACAATTTAAATGTCAGAAATTTACTTGGTTTTAATGTGTTTTTGTGCAAATATTGTGTATTCTAACATATTTTTTGTTGCATTTCTCTTAAACATGATGACAATCTAGAAACTGGAATATTTGAACCTTGTAAGTATATGGTCAGTTGTACATGAAAAGATCAAACTAACCTGCTGTGAAGCATGCCTCAAACAAAGTGCATGTAGTGCGTTGTAGTGCTGGTGGACCTCAAAATATGTAGCGTTGTTTATAAAAATTCTTTACTTTATATATATATAGACATTTATTTCTGTTGGTGATAAGTTCGAGCATGCTAAAATTCATGGTATAAAATATCTGCAAATTTTAATCTTTTCTTTAGCACCTGATATAAGTTAGTGTTCATCAATGATATTCAGATGATATTGAGTATTAAGAACTATAAATTGCCCCATATTTCACATTTTAATTTTTATTAACAACACTATTATCAGAAATGTTTTGTATTTCAACTAAGAAAAATTGTAGCAGAAATATGTAAAAAATGTTATATAAGTGCATCTCCTGAATTGCATGACTGCATTCATGATTCAGACTTCAGACAAATGAATGTTAGTGCATGCAATGATCACTAGAAAGTGAAAAGTGATTCATGCTCCTTTATTTGCAAATATGTTTTCTAACTGCACCCAATGTAAACTTACTGCAAACAATTTGTTTTTAACAGCACTGTGTTTTGTTGACTGCACTTTAATATTAGTTGTGCATATGTATATATTAAATTAAAATGCACCAAATACACCATTCGTTTATGGTAATATTTTTCATTATTTTTAGCTTACAAGGGCAGTCTGAAAAGTTTCCGACCTCAACATGAAGATGGCAGTACTCGTAAATAAAAGATAGTTAATTTCGTTGCACATCTGTTGACAGTTACTCATCAAAGTTTCAGCCATTTTGAATGCTCAATTGTTATGTAACAGTCGTTTGAGTGAGTTGATATGAGTGTTTTTATGAAAATGGAAAAAAAATCGAGTATCGAGCTGTCATTAAATATTTGTTTTTGTAAGGCAATACGCCTATTCAAATCAAAAATGAGTTGAATTCTGTGTATGGGCACTCTCCACTACCTCAGTGAAATTTTGGACGGCTGAATTTAAATGTGGCCGTAAGAGCTTGGGAGACGAACGTTCGGGACGTCTAAAAACTGCAACTACCGATGAAACTTCGTTAAAGTTCACCAAATGGTGCTAGACGACTGCTGAATTAAAGTGAGAGACATAACAGAGGTTATGAACATGTCAAAAGAACATGTTTGTCACATACAAAAACAACATTTAGACATGAAAATGCTGTCAGATTGCGTGCTGTGTTTGCTCACTTTAGACGAAAAGGTGTTTGAATGAACTTTTCCAACCCTCTGTTGTAGCAATTTAGGCACAATAAATCTGAGTTTTGGCGCCGATTAATTACTGTAGATGAAACTTGGACACACCATTGTACACCCGAAACAAAAATACAGTCCAAACAGTGGACTGCAAAGGGGCAACCGACTCCAAGAAAAACAAAAGCTGTTTTTTTTTTGGCTGGGAAAGTGATGGCGACTGTTTTTGTGATAGTCATGGAGTTATTTTAATTGATTATCTTCAAAAGGGAAAAACTATTACAGGAGCATACTACACATCGTTACTTGACAAGCTGAAGTCAGAACTTGCGAGAAAAATGGCCACATTTGCAGAAAAAGGAAACCCTGTTTCACCAAGGCAACACACTGTCTCACACCTCAGCGGTTGCAATGGCAAAAATCCACGAATTTCGGTTTGAACTGCTTGATTCACCAGATCTAGCCTCAAGTGACCTCTTTTTGTTCCCTCATCTGAAAACTGCGCTCAGAGGACAGAGATTTTCGTCAAATGAAGAGGCACTCACCTTTGTGAACAATTATTTTGCAGAGAAAAATGCCGAATACTATTTGGACAGGTTACAGAGATGGGAGCATTGCTGGGAGAAGTGTATACAGTTACAAGGAGACTATGTTGAAAAATGCTGAGTACTATTTGGATGGGTTACAGAGATGGGAGCATCGCTAGGAGAAGTGTGTACAGTTACAAGGAGACTATGTTGAAAAACGCCGAGTACTATTTGGATGGGTTACAGAGATGGGAGCATCACTGGAAGAAGTGTGTAGAGTTACAAGGAGACTATGTTGAAAAATGCTGAGTACTATTTGGACGGGTTACAGAGATGGGAACATCGCTGGGAGAAGTGTGTAGAGTTACAAGGAGACTATGTTGAAAAATGCTGAGTACTATTTGGACGGGTTACAAAGATGGGAACATCGCTGGGAGAAGTGTGTAGAGTTACAAGGAGACTATGTTGAAAAATGCTGAGTACTATTTGGACGGGTTACAGAGATGGGAACATCGCTGGGAGAAGTGTGTAGAGTTACAAGGAGACTATGTTGAAAAATGCTGAGTACTATTTGGACGGGTTACAGAGATGGGAACATCACTGGGAGAAGTGTGTAGAGTTACAAGGAGACTATGTTGAAAAATGCTGAGTACTATTTGGACGGTTACAGAGATGGGAGCATCGCTGCGAGAAGTGTGTAGAGTTACAAGGAGACTATTTTGAGAAATAAAAAAAAAGTCTGAAAAAATGTCTTGTATCTTATGTTGGAAACTTTTCAGACCGCCTATGTATAATCTTAATTTCTCTCAAAGCTAAAGCAAAGGTTTATTGTAAGTGTGATAGAAAATTGTAAGATGATTGCAGAAATTCTTTTATTTCTAGTTCAAATTTCTGGTTTATAATCCTGTTAAATGTTATCTAAGTTATTTTGTATCCTGAAGGAAGTAAGTACTATCCGAAACATGTCCAAGTAAGGATAATTTAAGTGATGTTTGTGTTTGAATTACCGACTCATTACTTTCAAATATTAAATACATCACCGTTTCTAACATTTTGCTTCAAATAATACTATCCACAAAGTTTGCTTTCACTAAATTAATTGGTTTATATCTCAGAATTTACATGTACTGAGTAAATTTAAGTGTAGCTGGTAACTAGTTAGTTTTTAAAAGTATTTTAAGATTTAAGAAACTGACATTGAGATATTAGATCTTTACTTTTTTTTTTTTTTTTTTTTTTTTTAAATTTTATTTTTGCAAGATTAAGTCATCTAGAAAATATTTTGTCTTCTACAGCGAGAATATTTAATTTGATAGAAAGGCAAAAGATAGAGAGTGGTACACATTAACCTAAGACAGAAACCAGAAGAGATTAAATTTTCAGTAATAAAATAATCTGGCGTTTATTAATTTAATTGTTTAGATTGTTAAGCGGGTTTACTTTGGAAGGACCAAAGCAGAGTGAAGGAACATTTTAGAATTCGGTAATAAATACAAAAATAATACACCAGCTAGTGGCAGTAACAATGACAACAGGAAAAAACAAATTGACTTAAGATTTTTGTAATTTATTTCCTTTCCTTTTACATCAACAAATGGAAATGCAAAATCAAGATTACAATTATAAAATCCATACTGAAATATGCCATGTATTCCTAAATCCTGAAAATCCTATCATGTTATCATGTTGCCCACCATTGAATAGTAATTCGGTCCCCATACACCTAACCCTAGGTTTTTGTGTAATGGAGGCCCTCTGCTCCTTTTTACACTTTCTGCCATTTCACCTATCCCACTCTACATTTTTCTCTTAATTGTTCTTAGCCATCTTTCTTTAACTTTCCCTAAATAATTCCCTATATTTCTCTTGTTCTTTTCTCCTTTTACTGATAACATTTTTCTAATTACTACTTCACCCCCCAAACTGTCCCATTTACGTAGCCAGGCCTGTTCTCTCCATTTCTTTGTTTGACTACAATTTAATATACAATGGAAATCTGCATTCTCTTCTCCACACAAGACTTAAGATATAAATGGTTTATTTGCGAAACTAGTTGCTTGAATTTTTTGGAAATTTCATCAATTTTCTTAAAAAGATAAGAGAACTTTGTAACAAATAATTATATTTGTATAGGGAAATGAATGTATATTTTGATGGATATCTGCCCAGCAGCAAGCACTAACGTATCCTTTGAGATATTAGGGGCAGGGGGGGGGGGGGGGGCAAATGCTTTTGAGACAAGTCTAGTTAGTTTTCTTCCCTATATCTGGAACTGGCCATCAAAGGCCTACAAGCAAGCCTTCTCATGAAACAGCGAGTGAGTTAGTGAGTCTTTCGCAGTAAAGACTCTACAATCTCTTTGTTATAGGTACTGATCTATTAAACAAGAAACAATGAGAGTAATATAATAGACCTTCAGGTTCCAACATTAGGACAGATATTCCAACTCGCTCTTTATGTAATCTAATCCAATCCAATTCTGTTCCCTAGGTTGACTGAGCAGGATGGCTCAGGAAGTTTCGTCTGTGGTCAGGGTTCAATTCCTGTGGCTGATGTGCTTGACCCATGGGTTTTTTCAGGGGTTTTCCGAGGTCACCAGGCAAATACTGTATGGATTAATTACATCCCTTAAATTTCCTGTCCTTCCATTTCATCTCCATTATCATTTCACGTCATCTCTCATCTGGTGGTCTCTTTCAAGGTAGAAGTGTCAGCAGGTGTCTTGGTGCTGCGTGGGAGGATGATATGTACCTGGTAAAAACTTCCTACTCCAGTAGGATGATCTCTGGTCTCCAAACCCAGTCTGGGGGCTGTTTCTGGTCTACAGTTGGGTGGGAAGCTGGTTGTAATAGCCTTCTGGGGAATTTTCAACTGGTAAAGGGTAGGGACCTTGCTCTCTGCACTGTCTTGGCTGCTCAGCATGGACACCCTCTGTTTCCTCACCTCATCCTTCTTCCTGGGGGTGCCCCACTTGGCATAGGTACAATAGATTAAGACTGGACCTCCATGCCAAGTCCCCTCCCTAGCATAGTCCAGTAGCCCCCAGACATAAATGCTCTGGTATTCTGAGAAAATCATTTAGGACTCATAATTATCCCAATTTTGCATCCAGTAACAAAATACATGCAATAATATATCTCAGTTGATCAAATGTTTTTGATATTTTAACATTATAAAAGAGCATTACTTAACATATAGGAAAGTTAATTTTAAGAAGAATATAGCTATGTGATATGGTTAGCAGGTGCTTACTGTTTGCAGTTAAGTGAAAGTGCACACATTATTGACAGATTTCACTCACTTCAAGTCTGCAAACTACAGTTCTTGCTTAAAGCATTAATTGTGGATGCTTACATTTTAAGACATGTATTTCAACTTTGTTCTGCTTTCTGTCTGTGATTATTGTCAACCGGTTTTATGAAATGGAATGTTTTAATATCTAATGTAAGAAAATTAGTCACTACAAATCTTTCTAATCCATCCAGCATATTTCTGAATATAACATAATGCTACATGGACTTTAGTTTTGTTATTTCAGATATGTTGTTCACAGCTGTAAGCAGCTCTGCTTATTCTGTAACAAGATACTTATGAATATAAATGTAATGTTTGCTCTTGTTTGACAAATATAGGCAACACCACATCTTTCAACCAAAAGAAAATCACTTCATGGAAGAAAATTGCGGCCAAAATCTGTTGTAGACAGCGTTGATGGGCTTTCAGCTGATGACATTCCAGACTTGCTTCCATCACTTCCCAAATCTGCTGAAGGTTAGCATTAAGAGTGCACACAGGGGTAGTCAATTGCTCTGCCAAAATAAAGAAAAGCTACTTTGAATACAAATAGTTCATATTTAACAAATAGAAGATTTGTTACTTTCATTAAGACATAAGTGAAGTTTCATAGCTACTAATTTACACCTATTATATTTGTGGGTATTCTTATTTATGGTTTTAGAATCTTTAGATTCCGTAGCAGAATTACCAACAGCAATGGGCCAGCAGTTACAGCATTTGGTAAAAGGCAGACCAAAAAGAGCTAAAACAAGGGCACCAACACGACCAATGCTCAGACCAACAGAGATAATAGAGAACGTGCAGGATCTGGGTGAAGGATTAGATACATTTTTCAGGCCAGGGTCTGTGACCCCAACAGGAACGCCACTTGTCTCGCCCACTTCTGATGATAGGTTGGTATTATTTGACATTTTAACCTCTGTGACATCATATAGCACAGCTGTCTCAAACCTGTGTTAGAGTGCTGTGACATCCAAAGACAGCAGTTTATCTTCTGGTTTCAGTTCCACTATAATTGATCCTTGCTGGATTTTACTTTCTCTATCATTTAGTTAGTAGTACAGAAGATATAAAAATTATTTGTGGTTGGTTTATTGACACTCGTCACTTACTTTTTCATATATTTATGAGAGACTAGTTTCAAAGGCCCTGGCCTCCATTTTCAATCTCTTTCCAACTGGCATCTGTTGTTGCCTGCTCTCTCTGGTGGTGGAACTATGAACTTTTTTGTCAAATTATCTACTGGCGGGATTTCAAAGTTCATTACGCGATCCTTATTTTTCCAGATGAATATGTTCTCCCATGTTGTCAATCTATTTTGGTTTATCACTCCTTTTAATAATTTTGGATTTGGATCAATGTCATGGTTTTCATTCCAAAAATGAAATGCTACTGCTGACTTGTCTTCTTGTTTCAATCTGATGTTTCTAAAGTGTTCTTTGACTCTGGTTTTTAAATTTCTTTTTGTTTGACCTATGTAGCATTTTTCACAATTCTTACAATTTATTTGGTATATTTCAGATAATAGCCACAACCCAATTACACATAAACATGCAATAATAAACAGCCTTACACACAGACTAGTCAACATACCCATGGAAAAAGAATAATATTTCAAGGAACAAAAAGCAATAATACACATAGCAGAAGAAAACGGATACAACAAAAGTTTGGTGTTGAAGAAAATTAGAAAATCTAAACTAAAGAAAACCATTAAGGAAGCAACCACATTTATTAAAGAAAAAGAAAGCAACAGCATATTCAGTTCATTCACATATCATCCAAAAACATTTAATAAATTTAAAAAGATATTCAAGGAACAAAATATCATCTTGGCACCTACTAATAGATACTCAATTTTAAAATTACTAAATTCAAAAACAAAAGATGAAATTCCTTCAGGTAACAAATCTGGAATATACCAAATAAATTGTAAGAATTGTGAAAAATGCTACATAGGTCAAACAAAAAGAAATTTAAAAACCAGAGTCAAAGAACACTTTAGAAACATCAGATTGAAACAAGAAGACAAGTCAGCAGTAGCATTTCATTTTTGGAATGAAAACCATGACATTGATCCAAATCCAAAATTATTAAAAGGAGTGATAAACCAAAATAGATTGACAACATGGGAGAACATATTCATCTGGAAAAATAAGGATCGCGTAATGAACTTTGAAATCCCGCCAGTAGATAATTTGACAAAAAAGTTCATAGTTCCACCACCAGAGAGAGCAGGCAACAACAGATGCCAGTTGGAAAGAGATTGAAAATGGAGGCCAGGGCCTTTGAAACTAGTCTCTCATAAATATATGAAAAAGTAAGTGACGAGTGTCAATAAACCAACCACAAATAATTTTTATATTAATTTTGACGTCACTGTTACTAAATTCCTCCAAACACACATCAAGTACAGAAGATGTTGCATTCGTTCTAAAAATTTGATACTGAGATTTTAATGGAAAAACATGATTTGAGTTCACTAAATAAAACTCATTTTTAGTAAAAGTTCAGTGTAAAAATGCATACAAATTATATGCATTCTCGTTTTCAAAACTCCTGTTGGGAAACATTCAAAACACAAAATATTTGGCTCTTCTTTCTAATATGCAACGCAGCAATTTTTTTCTAAGTCCTTCACACTTTTTGATGTTCTTATATACAACCAAAATTTGTAATATAATTTCTTTACTTTATATTTGGCTCTTCTTTCTAATATGCAACACAGCAATTTTTTTCTAAGTCCTTCACACTTTTTGATGTTCTTATATACAACCAAGATTTTTAATATAATTTCTTTACTTTTTAGTACAATTTTGTGCTGAAGAGCATTCTTTTAACATTATTAATTGTTTTTTATTTCCTTACTGCATATGTAGCCATATTAGAGAATTCATGCAGCCAAACTATACTAGTTTCTCCACTGAACGCAATGCTGCCAACAGTCTTACTTGTCCCTAAATTACACTATCTAGCAATCTAACACAAAGTAGTACCTAAATTGCACCACCTAGCTAACTGTAATAGACACACACAGTAGTCCCTAATTTACACTAACTAGCTAACTAATTACACTAAACATAACTATCCCTAGCCTAAACACTAAGTGCAATTGTTACACTACGGGGCAGATGTGCCTAATGTCTTCAATTAATTTTTGAAACAGATCTGCTGACCGGTTTTTACAGTCATTGTGCCACAAATACTCAGAAATGTGAGCATCCACACTGTCCTTATAAATGCCGCCCCTTGTTAGACAATGCCGAGTCCTCGCCAGCATGACTATGTTATTTGTGTGCACATTTGTCACTGGGTCGACAAAGTACACTGAGTGATTTACTGCGAGGTGTGCAGCAAACCTTCCATCCATCAACCCATAGTATCCCTGCTAGGCATCGGTGTGAATGGTGCTGGTGAACTCTACGTGCTCTGCAATTAGACTATAGAACGTATTTGCATCTGTTCTGTTGGGGCATATCGTCGTCCGCACCTCATTCGTTTCCACATTGATCATTCCCAGGATTCAGTTGCCCTCTATGATGTGCCCATGATGAAACTTGCATTGTCCTAAATATTAAAAGCAGAAGCATTATTAACAGTGAAGTATTCTTCATTTTTGAGTTTGATTTATGAGTCACTATGTTTACACTCAAACTTCACTTACTACAAGTAAGTGAAGTTTGAGTGTAAACATACTGACTCATAAATCAAACTCAAAAATTGCATTGTCCTATTTTGCACTCGTTGATTTGAACCATGTGGCCGGGACCGCCAATTTCCCCCTTGCAGTATACTTGGTGTCATTTGACTTCATGCACAATTCGCGGCAGTAGCCGAACCAGTCCAATACAGTCTGCAAGCTCATACATTATGCTGATTTGTCGAGCCATTTTCCGATTTTCAACAACATACTGGATGAATCTTAAATATTTGAAGAATGCATAGAACAAACAGCCTTCACTTCCAACAGTACAATAGGTATTTCTGCTGTAGAACATTTTGTAAATCAATAAAACCTGAGAGGAAACATGGTCAGTATTTTCCAAAACTGTACTGCGCTAATTGCATCCACATGCACCACATGCACCGGTGTAGGACAGATGTCTGGGTCATTTTTGCAGAGGTTGGCTACAAATGTTACATATATTTCTCATGTTGGCTACAATGTGAAGACCTGCAGGTTGTCTACTTGCACTGTTGGACTTAGAAAATATTCTCGCTTCGCACAAAAGAAAGTTTCTCCAAATATCCTAACCATGATTTCACTTTGTGTTCAGAACTATTATGCTTGTCAAAGAAAAAAGAAATTTAACTTTCTCACTAAAGATGGTCAAAAATATAATACAAGAAGTGCAAATGATTACGATAAGGGAGCACAAATAAAACCCAAACCAATAAGGACCCTTATAAAATAGGAGCTGTGTTATATAATAAATTACTATTGGCAGTTAATATCACAGACTCGAAATTTAAATCTGCTCTTAAATCACTTCTAACAGATAAATGTTTGTATTACATTACTGAATTATAACGAATATTTTATATAGATGTAAGTATTTAAAATGATTATCTTGTATATAACCAATGGTATGTATTTTGACTCATTATTATGAAATACCTTGTTAATACTAATGGTACTCTTTTACTGAGATTTTGTAAATTAATATTGTAATCTAATTGATTGTATATATATTATGGCAAATGCTCTTGTAGCAGTCTGATGACTACAATTATTATTATTATTATTATTATTATTATTATTATTATTATTATTATTATTATTATTATTATTATTATTATTATTATTATTATTATTATTATTATTATTATTATTATTATTATTATTATTATTATTATTATTATTATTATTATTATTATTATTATTATTGTTATTGTTATTATTAATCATTATCATCATTATCATCATCGTCATCGTCATCATGATCATCATGATGATCATCATTATTATTATTATTACTTGTTTCAGCTCTCATACATTTCCATCAGAAGGAAGTCCAAACCATCACCAACAGAGTTGTAAAGATGATTGGAAATGTGCAGAAACAAAAGGAAGTATGGGAGAAATAGTGAAAACTGTTAGAATGGCTGATCCTATGCAGACGAGCACTTGCTCAACAAAGAGTGACGATGGACGCATGTATAGCAGCGATTCTAGCAGTGCACTTCGAGATAAAGCAGGACGCAGGTGAGAACTGAAGTCTGCACTTTCACATCAACATCAATATGAGGGACACTATTTATATTTTGAGCCTAATAATTAAAACAAAGTAATTTCTGATTGAAAACTGCTTTACTGTTTTTCAAAATATTCTTCTTTATGATCAATATATTTTTGCATATGTTTGATCCATGTGTTAAAGTATTTATTCCAATCTTCTTGAGACACCTCCAAAACACGGTTTTTGAAGACATCAATGGCTTCTACTGCCAATGAAAATCGTTATCCATGCAATTTATTCTTGATGTTCGGGAACAAAACAAAGTCATTGGGTGCCAAATTGGGACTGTATGGCAGATGACCAATTTGATTTTTTGAGCCTTCAAATACTCTGTTATTAGACAAGGTGTGTGTGCGCTCGCATTGTCTTGATGAAGAACAATCCTATGGTTCTTGTTGATTTTCCTTACTTCACCAAAGACTTCCAGCAAACAAATGTTTCTGTACCATTCGGCATCGACCGTTTTACATTCCTCTAAAGGCATTGTTGCCACATGGCCAGTTTTGCTAAAAAAAAAAAGAAGTAAGTGACAATTTGCTTTGAAGTTCTTTCATATAGTTGACTGCTGTTTACATTGCAGCTCATTTGCATAGATCCAAGATTCGTCACTCGTTATAATCTTATATATGTCTTTTGAGGGACGGCCATTGTATTTCTTGAGCATTTTTGTACACCAATCGACACGAGCATCTCTGTAAGATTGTGTCAAATTATGTGAGATCCAATGAAAGCAAACCTTTTTCACAGCTAAATAATCATGCAATGTTTTATATATGCTGGATATGCTGGTGGGACTAATATCTATGGTTGCCTCAATCTGACAATTTGTTGCATGGCGATCTTGCATTATTACTTTTTGCACAGAATCAATGTTTTCTGCCACAACAACTGATTTTGGACAACCTTCACAAACTTCATCATTGAGTGAACAGCTGCCACGATTAAATTCGTTATACCAGCATTTCACAGTAGCAAAGGATGGAGCTTCATCACCAAATGTGTAAGATAGTTAATTGATGCACTCTTATTAAATTTAAAGGGAGTCGATTAATGACGCTAAACAACACTTACTTTTTAACATGTTTCAGAGTTACTAAAATTAGGCAAGTGAGTCAACCTTTTATATAATTTTCTCCACTTACAAGTTTTTATGAAGACTAGTTTCTGGGGACTTCTCCCCTATCGTCAGTTCTGTGGTTGATGATGCATCCAGTGTCTGCATCTGGCTTGGTGTCGTGCTGCCATCTAATGTCCTGGTAAGTTTGATGACGTCATCTACCGCGGGAATTTCAAAATTCATCAAGAGGTCCTGTTTCTTCGTAATAAATATGTTTTCCCAAATCTGTAGTTCCAGAGGTTTCTTTGCCTGTTTGATCAGTTCTATTTCTTGTTTTATGTTGTGATTCTCAGACCAAAAGTGATGTGCTATGGCCGACTTGTCCATTTGTTTGAATTTAATATTTCTGAAGTGTTCTTTCATTCTTGTTCCTAGATTCCTTTTGGTCTTACCAATGTATATCTTGTCACAATCCTGGCAACTCATTTGGTAAATGCCTGATAATTGAGTTTTCGGTGTGCTATTTTTAAGAGGGTGGTTTAGTAAGTTGCAGATGTTGTGTTTGTTTTGAGGGGCTAATTTTATGCTGAAGCTCTTAAATATCTTTTCAAAATTTTTGAAGTATTTTGGATGAAATGTAAATTTTCCATGTGGAAACAACATCCGCAACTTACTAAACCACCCTCTAAAAAATAACACACCGAAAACTCAATTATCAGGCATTTACCAAATGAGTTGCCAGGATTGTGAAAAGATATACATTGGTAAGACCAAAAGGAATCTAGGAACAAGAATGAAAGAACACTTCAGAAATATTAAATTCAAACAAATGGACAAGTCGGCCATAGCACATCACTTTTGGTCTGAGAATCACAATAAAACAAGAAATAGAACTGATCAAACAGGCAAAGAAACCTCTGGAACTACAGATTTGGGAAAACGTATTTATTACGAAGAAACAGGACCTCTTGATGAATTTTGAAATTCCCGCGGTAGATAACATCATCAAACTTACCAGGACATTAGATGGCAGCACGACACCAAGCCAGATGCAGACACTAGAGGCATCATCAGTCAACCACAGAACTGACGATAGGGGAGAAGTCCCCAGAACTTAGTCTTCATAAAAAACTTGTAAGTGGAGAAAGGTTGACTCACTTGCCTAATTTTAGTAACAATGGCACTTCACTTTCTGAAATACTTCTTTTTATTCTATATAATGTTTCAGAGACTTTACCTCCATCCTCAACTGGCCATTGACTCGTTCTTATTGGTGTAGTTGACGATATTTTGTCATAGTCTGGTGGCGGTTCAAGGAACTTGCTGAACAAATCTTTCTGGGGGATGTCGAAATTGAATACTTTGTTCCTATTTTTTGAAATGAAGATTTGTTCCCATGTGGATAGTTCTTGTTTTCCTGATGTATGTTTTAGTGGTTTTGGTTCTGGATTTATGTTGTGGTTTTTTTTTCCCAAAAATGTGTGGCAACTGCTGATTTTTCTAATTGTTTATATTTTATGTTGCTAAAGTGTTCCTTTGCTCATGTTTCTAAATTTCTTTTGGTTTTTCCAATATAAATTTGACTACAGTCACTGCATTCAATTTGATATATACCAGACTTTTTGTTAGATGGAATGGATCTTTGATGTCTGAGCAAATTAGATTTTTTAAGGAGAAATGGTTGATTGGTGCTAGTTGAATGTTTTGTTTTTTGAAGACTTTTTTAAATGTATCAAAGGCCCATGGATGGTAAGTGAATTTTTTGAAAATCATATTAGTTTCTGTAGCTGAGAGGGTTGTGGTTTCCTTTATTAGTTTCTTCTTTTTTGCTAAGTTCACTTTTTTGTCTACTAATGATTTGGGAAAGTTATTTTTTTGTGCTATTTCAATTATTTTGTTGTATTCTGTTTTGTATTCTTCTGCTGTGAGAGGGATGTTGACCAGTCTGTGTGTTAAACTATTGAAGATTGCTTGTTTGTGGGATCTTGGGTTGTAGCCATTAGCTTTTATGTAGTTGTCTGTCTGTGTTGGTTTTCTGTAAATGCCAAAGTTTAGTCTGTTTTTATTCCTCATTATTTTTAGATCCAAAAATGGTAAATACTTGTCTTTTTCTATTTGTACAATGAACTTGATGCTTTTTTCTTGGATATTTAAAAGTTTTAGTGCATCACTGATGTGTTTTTTTGGTACTTTTGCAAAGATGTCATCTACATATCGTTGCCAGAGTTTGAACATCCAAGGGAAACCTTTGGTTTCCCTAATGCACTCATGTACAGATTAGCCAGGAAGGGTGATAGGAGGTTGCCCATTGCTAAACCAGAAGTTTGGTGGAAATATTTTGTTTGAAACTGGAAGAAATTTTGTTCTGTGCATAACTTGGTTAGTTCGATGTAATCTGAAATTTGAGGTGATGACATTCCAAGTGATTTGAGCCATTTTTCTATCAACGGTGGGAGTTGATTAACTGGTATGCTGGGAAACAGTGATTTAACATCAAACGAGACTAGTGTGTCCTCTTCTTTTAGTTCAGTATCCTTAATGTGTTCTATAAGTTCATAGGTGTTTTTGATGCTTAGGCTGTCGAATTTTGGAAATGAGTTGAATTTGTTTATTAGCCACTTTGCAAGTTTGTATGTTGGTGAATTATGCTGCTAACTATAGGTCTCATTGTTATGGATGGTTTGTGTATTTTGGGTAAGCCATAAAGTCTAGGTAAGGTTGGGTTATCCGGTTTAACTGTATATTTGTTTGGTATTATGCTTGATTTTGCTATTATTTTTTCAAATGATTGTATGCAAGTTTTTAGAGGATTTTTGTTAATGATTTCATATTCATTGTCAGTTAGCATTTCTTCCATTTTTTCAATATAATCTGATTTTTCCATTATGACAATCTTGTTGCCTTTGTCTGCCTTTGTGTATATAACGTTTTTCTGTTTCAAAGAATGGATAGTATTATGTTTTCTCTTCTGAAAGGATCTGTTTTTTATTTCCTCCAAAATATTTTCACATTGGCTTTTTACTGAATTTTGTTTAGATACTGGTAGATCTTGTGTCGAAATGTTGATATCTGCAATGTAGTCTTCAATTTTGTTTGAGAAACTGACACATGATTTTAATCCATTATTTAAAAGACCCAATTCTTTTTTGGAAAAAAAAAAAAGGAAGTGTTGTTTAGTGTCATTAATCGACTCCCTTTAAATTTAATTTATCATAACAACACTGTTTTCAACACTTCCAAGAAAGGAATTGATGCATTCTTGTCTTGATAATCCACGTCGAAAGTCATAATAAAACATTGCATGAACATTTTCACGAGTCAATTCCTTGTTTTTGTTGGGACACAATTTTCAAGTTAATGTAAACTAAACAAATGACGCTCTATTGACAAATTGTCTGAAGTAGATTTTGGTCAACAGTGTCAGACTTTCCATTGGAAACGTTAGATGGTACCTACAACATTCAGGGTTACCAAGGCTCAAAATATAAATAGTGCTCCTTGTATGTGAAGCTGATCCAATTTAGAGTTATTCAGTACATTTTATCAGAAATTATACTAGACGTTATGGTTACCTAGATATGATTAATAACAGATATAATTCATTTAATTATTTTAAATAATTTCCTAATATTTTACAAGGAACAACTGCCATAGAAAATATTTGTTAATAAAATGCAATGCTTACCTTTTCTGACCAGGAAGACACGGACCACACTGCAAGAACGGCAACGAAAAAGCGCCAGGATAAACCGGACGACAAAGAAACAGGTCGAGATTTAACTGTATTGGAACACCACAGTGAAGCGAAAAATTATTAATTTTTAGATGAGTCGTATTTATTACACGAAAGTGAAGCAGATGTGTAATAAATACGACTCATCTAAAAATTAATAAAGAAACAGGTGTTAGCCCTACACCGAAGAAAAAGGGTAAACTGATTCGGCCACCGTTAAAGTCGTCTTAATGTAGACCAACTTTTACATCCTATCTCCATAGTTCCAATGGCTATCCTCCATTGGAACATACGGGGTTTAAGAACACATCGACCAGAACTGGAACTTTTGCTCAGTAAGCATAACCCCTTGGTGGTATGCTTACAATAGACTTTAGCTACGACCGCAAGACAAGTTTAAAATCCGACGCTACACACCACTGCGGTGTGATATTGACACAGAAGAGGGCATTCCTGCTCACGGGGGCACTATGATGCTCCTCAGGGATGACAAATTTGTAGATCCGTTACAGCTACAATCTGATATACAATCTGTAGCTGTAAGGATTAAGCTGCCATCAATCGAATTTTGCATTTGCAACGTATATGTACCGCCATCAGATGACCTCTCGTTAATTGACTTTGAAGATCTTGTTTCCCAACTTTCAACACCATTTCTAATAGTTGGAGACTTTAATGCCCATCACCCACTCTGGGGCTCAACTCGGGCATGTTCGAGAGGCAACGTCATTGCAAAATTTTTGGAAAGCAATAACTTGGTTCTCCTGAATACCGGAAAGTCAACGTTCCTTTCAGACGCCTTTAACACCTATTCGCACATCACTTCCCATGTCTTCTTAGTCTCTTAGCACAAGATGTGTCTCCCTCACGTATCCCTAGATGGCGCTTTGATCGTGCCAACTGGAACCTTTACACCCAGTTGGCTGTCTTTGATTACAACGAGCACGATTCTGTGAATGATTTGGTTGATCATCTCACAGAGAAAATTCTTTCTGCTGCAGAACAGTCTATTCCACTTTCGGCTACCCAACCCGGTCGATTTCCTGTCCCATGGTGGACCAACGACTGCCGGAATGCTATTCGTGCTCGTAGACGTGCTGTACGGGTATTTCAATGACACCCTACCCTAAGTAATCTAATTGAGTACAAGAAAGCGCGCGCACAGTCTAGGCAAATAATTAAGGATAGCAAAAAGATCTCATGGAACAACTTTGTCTCATCTTTTAACAGATGTGCACCTTCATCTGTTGTATGGGATAGGTTAAGGCGCGTGGCCGGAAAATCAACCCACCTGCCAATCGTTGGTCTGCAAACACCTGCAGGAGTTGTTGTTGATCCGTTTGTCGTGGCTAACACCTTCGGCTGTGCTTTCGCTCAGGTGTCTAGCTCCAGTAATTATGCTCCTGAGTTTATCTCAATTAAGACTCAGGTAGAATCTCAAGGTTTCATGTTTAGTTCCAGAAACCTTGAAGATTATAACCGCCTCTTCACCTTGGCAGAGTTAGAACACACTCTTTCATCATTGCGACTGACTGCACCAGGACCGGACGGAATCCACATTCAAATGTTACAACATCTCTCACCTGAAGGTAAGGCATTCCTGCTCGAGGTCTATAACTGTGTTTGGGTTGATGCCACGTATCCGGACAAGTGGCGAGAAGCCACCATTATACCTATCTTGAAAGCTGGCAAGGACCGTCACCTCCCTTCTAGCTACCGTCCTATTTCCCTCTCCAGTTGCGTATGCAAGGTGATGGAATGCATGATAAATGGGCGGTTGGTATGGTGGCTGGAAATGCACAACCTACTGAATAACATCCAGTGCGGTTTTCGACGTTGCCGTTCAACAGTGGATCATCTTGTGTCCATGTCGACACAGATTATGAACGGATTTCTTAAAAACTGTCAAACAGGCGGAATATTTTTTGACCTCGAAAAGGCTTATAATATGTGTTGGCGGGCAGGGTTGCTACGTACTCTGCACACCTGGAATTTACGTGGACGTCTACCACTCTTCCTTCAGGAATTCTTGAAAGACCGCGTATTCCGAGTAAGGGTTGGCTCGGTTTTTTCGAACCTTTTTGTTCAAGAGAATGGTGTACCACAAGAATCGGTACTAAGTGTTACGTTGTTTGCTATTGCGATTAATTCTATCTCAAAATGTGTACCTCCGGGTGTCTCGTCATGCCTATTTGGAGACGACTTTGCCGTCTACTGTACATCTCAGCGCACTCCATTTTTAGAGCGCCATCTTCAGACCATCTGGGACAACCTTAAGGGTTGGAGTTTAAAAAACGGCTTCTGATTCTCCGCTGAGAAAACCATCTGTGTTAACTTCTGGCGTCAGCAGAGTCGACTACCTCCAAGGCTCCGGCTAGGCGCTGATCTACTACCTTTTGCAGATGAGACGAGGTTCCTTGGATTGATATTTGATAGAAAACTTAGTTGGTCGTCGCATATAGCACAACTGAAAGCACGATGTAACCGCTCTTTAAATATCTTGCGGGTACTAAGTAGAAAATTGTGGGGAGCGGATTGTACAGTGTTATTGCGACTTTATCGCGCACTCATCCGTTCCAAATTAGATTATGGTAGTATCGTTTATGGCTCAGCACGACCATCTGTGCTGAAGAGATGAGACACAGTCCATAATTGTGGCATACCTGTAGCAGTTGGAGCATTTCCAACGAACCGATTTATAAGCCTGTATGCTGAGTCTGCAGAACCTCCTCTGCAGTACAGGCGCAACATGTTAATAGCAAATTATGGCTGTGGACTTAATTGCATGCCCACACATTCAACATTTACGCCGTTCTTTAATACCTTCATTGACGTGCGCTATAGGAACACTTCTATTAAACCAAAGCCACCTGATTTTTGTTTCCGGGAGCTCCTTAGACATCTTGATACTGAAATGCCCAAGATGTATCCTAGGGGGGAGAGGACATACCCTCCTTGGTTGTGCAGAGCGTCCCACGTTGATCTGGGCATGACCAAATATGATAAATCTACCATTTCTATGTCTAGTACCCGCACATGTTTTTTAGAATTTTTATCGCGATATCAGGACCATTTTGTAATTTATACTGATGGCTCCAAGAACTCAAATGGTGTTGGTTGTGCTTACATGTGTGGAACCGAACCGTATACATTTGGATTCCACACTAGCACTTCCATTTTTACTGCAGAGCTTTATGCAATATACTGGGCCATTTTACACGTATGTTAACGAAAGTTGGGGAACTGCTTAATCCTAAGTGATTCCCTCAGTGCACTTCAAAGCCTACGGCAGCTGTACAACTAGCACCCTATTGTGCAGCGTATACAGGATGCCCTCCACGTTTTACACACTTCTGGCGTTAACGTGGTGTGTGCATGGATCCCTGGTCATGTAGGCTTACGGGGGAATGAAATTGCGGATTCGGCAGCCAAGATGGCTACTATGAAGCCCAGGGTTCGAGTACCATGTGTGACATTGGAAGATTTTAGGGCCGTATTGCGGAGAGCTGTGCAAACCTGCTGGCAGGAAGAGTGGTTCGCTCTCCGCAATAATAAACTTAGATCTGTCAAGGAACTTCCGATTCCCTGGGTTACCTCCTGTCGGTCATCTTGTCGTGAGGAGGTGATTTTGGCTCAGTTGCGCATTGGGCACTTTTTTTTTACTCATAGTTTTCTATTTAAAAAGGAGCCTTCTCCACTGTGTCCGTTTTGCAAAGAAGTGTTATCTGTATGACACGTGCTGCTAGAGTGTTTTCACCTAGCAGCCCTTAGAACATCTCTGCAGCTGCCGGTCAGCTTTGCAGAAATGCTAGTGGACGATAACACAGTAGTGGAGAAGGTTTTTAGATTCTTTTCTCGTTAAGACTTTAGGATATGGCGAACATAATTTTTAGTAGGTTTTGATTTTTTTGGTTTTTTCCCCTTTCTATGTACATGTAGTTTTAATAGGTTTATTTACATTAGTATAGTTTTTAGAAACCTTTTATATCTGGCTTTTGCCATGAGTAGTTTTTAAAAGGGCACTGATAACCGCTGTAGTTGAGCGCCCCTATATCCATCATCACCCCCCCTTACCTTTTCTTCAGAACATTACATTCCTATTTTTCTGAAAGAATTATTTCCTTTAATACATTGATTATCTTTTATTTAAGCAGTTAGGTGTCCCTAAAAGCTCTCTTAGCAAGCATTGCTACAGTAAGTAAGTGACGAGTATTAATAAACCAACTACAAATAGTTTCTGAGATTGCTACAGTACTTATTTTGCTTCAGATTCCAGATATTTGCCAAATTTCAGTTCTCTAAATGATTTTTGTAGTAAAACTGCCTTCTTCTATTTTTTTTCCTGAAGTAATTTTAGTTGAAAAAACTATTTGTTGTTGTTTTTTCCATTCATTTTGACGTCACTGTTACTAAATTCCTCCAAATATGTGTAAGTTATACTTTAGAATCATCCAATCTATAATTATTTGCACAGTTATAAGTTTGCAGCCTGTAATGCAACTGTGCCAAATTACTTTTTGCTCTAACTGGTTGCACATATCATAAACCATGCTTAAATTACCAGTATATTATGTTAAAGTAATAATGTTGGTAGTTATGTGTGATTGGAGGAATTTAATTACACTAATGTCCAAAGTAATTGAAAAAGCTATTTGTAGTCAGTTTTTAACTCTGTCACTTACATTTTTATTTTTGGGGAACTAATTTGGGAAGCTGTTGCAACTAGTCCCTTAAAAAAATAAAAGTGTAAGTGATGGAATGTTAAAAAACCAACTAAAAATAATTTTTCAATCAATGTTGGTAGATATACAAAATGTAAAAGCCAATGAAATACTGGCAAATGTTTGCATTGTTGTGTAATAAAGTGCCTTGCTGCCAGTTTCAGTTACAGAGCTAGTTGTATTATTGCAAATCAGTATACCTTTTTACAGCAAAAAGACAGGGCAGCAGATATAAGCCGCCTCCTAATTTTTTGAGGGTGGAATTTGGATAAAAAGTGTGGCTTATTTTTGAGGCTAATGTAGTAAAATGCTTTTTGAATAATTTTATCCCCAAAAGCCAAAACATGCAAATATGAGGTCTGTTCAAAAAATTCTGTAACATTCATAATTTTGCACCGCTGGAGTGTTGGAGCGAAATGCGGTTGGCATTCCTGCACATGCCTGTGTTTAATGTGTAACTGCCAGAAGTAGAATGTTGTGTTACACAGTTTGTGAATTTTGAGATGGCAGAGTTAGAGAAGCAATGCATCTGCTAATCAAGAAAACTTTACAGAGGCACACCAAATGATGAGTGTTTAAGCTGCACTAGGTGTTACAAACAGATCATATGGTTTAAAAATGGCCGAATGGAAGTTCTGGACAGTCTACCAACAATGCTCATCTCAAGAACGTCAGTGAAATTGTATGTGCTAATTGAAGACTGTTTGAGAGATTGCAAAATAATCTTACATTTCAGTTGCAATGCCTGCGAGAAAATTTGAAAAGGAAATGGCATGAAATGTGATGAGACGTATTGCATCACATTAATGCACCTGCACATTCATCTCTGTTGATGCATGACTCTTGCACAGAAAACAAAATCACTGTGCTGCCTCATCCTGTGTTCTCTCCAGACCTGAATGCTGTGGACTATGTTTCCAAAGTTGAAAACCCTGTTGAAAGGATGAAGTTTTGCAATGATAGAGAAAATAAAAAGTTGCAGACTGCACTTCATGAGATTCAGAAAGAGGTGTACCAAGACTACATCAGAAGTGGAAACGGCATTGGGGTGATGTTTTTGTAGACTGCACTTCATGAGCTTCAGAAAGAGGTGTATCAAGACTACATCAGAAGTGGAAACGGCATTGGGCTGATGTTTTTGTAGACTGCACTTCATGAGATTCAGAAAGAGGTGTACCAAGACTACATCAGAAGTGGAAACGGCATTGGGGTGATGTTTTTGTAGACTGCACTTCATGAGATTCAGAAAGAGGTATACCAAGACTACATCAGAAGTGGAAACGGCATTGGGGTGATGTTTTTGTAGACTGCACTTCATGAGATTCAGAAAGAGGTGTACCAAGACTACATCAGAAGTGGAAACGGCATTGGGGTGATGTTTTTGTAGACTGCACTTCATGAGATTCAGAAAGAGGTGTACCAAGACTACATCAGAAGTGGAAACGGCATTGGGGTGATGTTTTTGTAGACTGCACTTCATGAGATTCAGAAAGAGGTGTACCAAGACTACATCAGAAGTGGAAACGGCATTGGGGTGATGTTTTTGTAGACTGCACTTCATGAGATTCAGAAAGAGGTGTACCAAGACTGCATCAGAAGTGGAAACGGCATTGGGCTGATGTTTTTGTAGACTACACTTCATGAGATTCAGAAAGAGGTGTACCAAGACTGCATCAGAAGTGGAAACGGCATTGGGGTGATGTTTGAATTGTGGAGGGAAGTATTTCAAAAGAGACCATGCACAATAAGTAAAAGGTAAGAGTACAGAAATGTTGTGGACAAAGTTCAGGAATTTTTTGGATTGACCTCATATGTGTGGAAAAAGTATGCAAATGTATTTGGAACCGAAAAATAAAGTTTGAGCTATGCTCCTAGAGTTATTACACTTTGATTAACAAGATGTAATGTAATAGAGTGATACTAAAATGTACCATTTGTAGCTCACCAATGCTGAAAAGTATGACTGGCCTCTTAGAACCAACACCTCGTTCCAGATCTAGTGATAACTTGGAAAAGTACTCTCCTCTGATTGGTCGACGATCCCAGGGTGATTCACCACTGACAGCTTCACCACTGGCCAGGCGAGTTGCAGGTCAGGATGGAAGTACGGAAGGTAATGTCCTCCTTTATCTATGATTTGTATTTAGTGCCACAATTGTTCTTTTGCAGAGCATTTGAAAGCTGATCAGTTACAGTCAGTTATAAATAAAATACTGACATTGCTTCATTCACTTAGGGTTGGTTTCACCAACTGATGTTTGCCTTACCCTTGTATTAAGATGCATTAACAAATGTTAAGTTTGGAAAATGGCCACTGCAGAGTTACTGTAGTTGACTCAAGGGTGGGTAGGTGATTTCCATCTATATCTTTTTTAAGTGTACAGAAAGGAGATCTCACTATACCAATCCTGAATAAATGTACCAGCATAACATCAGAGAGCAAGTGGCTTCATTGCCAACTGCTTAACATTAGGTACTAACCAACCAGTTACTGTATTTGCAATTTTTTAATGCCATTCTTAACTGAAGAAGGGCAGACATCTTAATGAACTTAAAAACTTGCAAAAGAAGGAATGCTTAAAATGATATAGACTCTTCAAAGCAGTCATAAGCAGAGAAGTTAGAACACAACCAACAGAAATATGCCTTCAGGATTAAATATTAGATGAGTCGTATTTTTTACACATCTGCTTCACTTTCGTACCTATTTTGAGGACATGTTTCGCAAATCATCGTTTGCATCTACGGCTCTTATGCGACTCAAAATAGGTACGAAAGTGAAGCAGATGTGTAAAAAATAGGACTCATCTAAAATTTAATAATTTTTTGCTTCACTGTGGTGTTCCAATACAGTTAAATCTCGATATGCCTTCAGGAGTTAATTACTCTGAGATTTTATGATGCCTTTGAGGTTAAAAATGGAAGCAATAGCAAACATTGGAACTAAAACCGACTACAAATAGTTTTATGAATTAATTTGGATGTCGCTGTTACTAAATTCCTCCAAACACGCGTAGTTATCTGTTATGCGTAGGTTTTGCCTTTATGCATGGTTGGAGGAATTTAGTAACAGTGACATAAAAATTAATTTAAAAAACTATTTGTAGTTGGTTTTTTTAATACTTCGTCACTTACATTTTATATTTTTGAGGGACTAGTTTCGGAAGCCATTGCTTCCAATATCAACCTCTTTCCAACTGTCTGTTGTCTGCTCTCCTCTCTCTGGTGGTGGAACTATGAACTTCAAAATGAAACAAGAAGATAAGTCAACAGTAGCATTTCATTTTTGGAATGAAAACCATGACATTGATCCAAATCCAAAATTACTAAAAGGAGTGATAAACCAAAATAAACTGACAACATGGGAGAACATATTCATATGGAAAAATAAGGATGGAGTAATGAACTTTGAAATCCCACCAGTAGATAGTTTGACATAGAAGTTCATAATTTCACCACTAGAGAGAGGAGAGCAGACAACAATAAACAGTTGCAAAGACTTTGATAATGGAGGCTATGACTGCTGAAACTAGTGCTTCAAAAATATAAAATGTAAGTGACGTATCAAAGAAAGCAACTACAAATAGTTTTTTCAATTGAGTTTTGCCATGTTTAGGCAAAAGGGGAGAAGCAATGTAGCTTGATTACTGCTTTTGTTTGCAGTTCTCTTTGACATTAACATAGCGTTAGCTAATTTTTGCCGTAAAAGTTGGATTAAACTTATGAGTATATACAAATATAATATTTTGTAGCATAAAAACTTCACTTACCCTATAAGAAATGATGAAACTTTTCTTATAAATTGATTAGGATTGCAATTTCGTGAAAATTTTTTCACATCCTCAGCCAGAGCCTTAAACAACCTCGTTAATGTTACAATCACTAGATGTCACTATATTTTTGCCAGTACTACCAAACTCTGAAAATGAAATAAATTTAAAAACAGAATTGATTGCCGGTATTTCAAAATTCATTACGCGGCAACAGGCATAAAAGTTTCGGCACAAATAAGGAAACAGTCGGCGGGTAAAGTTTCATGGTAATAATGAGCCTTGCTAAGCAGTTAACGATAGCGCGTTTAGTGCAAACAGATAGCGCTGGCAAGCAAGATAACTGAGGCAAAGGCATCGCCGGCATAGATTAAGTTACGTTTCTTGAAGGTGATAGAATGTTCGAATTACGTCATTAGATGCCTTGTTTTCCAGTGATTGACAGAACAGTCTGAATGTGATATATAAGGGATTGTGACACTCCAGCAGGACAGTAGTAAACAGAGTGAGCTGTGTTGTTGTAACGAGAGCTAATGTAATCAGCTGTCATGGTTTGTTATTGTCATCGACCTTGGAAGACTGTATATGTGATGTAATGTTGTTACGTGAGAATTGAATAGTGTATCTCTACGGAAATAAAGGAGATTTTTAATTTCTGCAACTCAGACTTTTAATTCTACAAACCCACAAAGTCACAATATCTTTTCCCAAACCATTAAGTCTATCGGACCATTTAATTGTTTTAATAATTAAACTTCTGGATTTATTGCATGGTTAAATGACCAGAAATGATCTAGTGACTATAACGTTGACAACGAGGTTATTTAAGGCTCTGGCTGAGGATGTGAAAACAAATTTTCATGAAATCTTGATCCTAATCAATTAATAAGAAAACTTTCATCATTTCTTATAAGATAAGTGAAGTTTTTATGTTACAAATTATTATAGTTGATATATTTGTTTGCTTCACTGTTAATAGCTTCATATTGTACGTATTTATTAAACTTTTGAGTTTCATCATCATCTTGAACTCTCAATATTATATAAGCAAACAATATATTAAACTATTCTGTTGTTTAAAGACTATGATACAATGAAGCACAAAATTAATACAATTTTGAGTCGAACTAATACTCAATGCTCCATTTATTGCTAGTATTTACCTAGAACGCGTTTCGTTAGAATCTTCCTAACATCATCAGCTGTTGTCGACTAATGGATGCCGGTTCAGTGAACTCCTCGGAGGTGATAGGTGCGTCTCTGTCGGTATCTTGTTGAACTTGAAATTGGGGTTGTCTTCAAAGGTAGTATCGAAATTAAACAATTTACTTTCATATTTCTTTATAAAGATTTTTTCCCACGTGGTTAATGCAGCTGGACCTTGGACACTTTTTAGTAAGTGAATTTCTCGTTCTATGTCATGATTTTCCTTCCAAAAATGGTACGCTACCGCCGATTTATCTATTTCTTTATTCCTTATGTTCCTAAAGTGCTCTTTAAGCCTAATGTTCACGTTCCTTTTTGTTGTTCCAATGTAGAATTTGTCACAGTCCTTGCAGTCCTTCCACAGGCAGAAAATCAGGAGTGTACCGGATAAATTGCAAGGACTGTGACAAATTCTACATTGGAAAAACAAAAAGGAACGTGAACATTAGGCTTATAGAGCACTTTAGGAACATAAGGAATAAAGAAATAGATAAATCGGCGGTAGCGTACCATTTTTGGAAGGAAAATCATGACATAGAACGAGAAATTCACTTACTAAAAAGTGTCCAAGGTCCAGCTGCATTAACCATGTGGGAAAAAATCTTTATAAAGAAATATGAAAGTAAATTGTTTAATTTCGATACTACCTTTGAAGACAACCCCAATTTCAAGTTCATCAAGATACCGACAGAGACGCACCTATCACCTCCGAGGAGTTCACTGAACCGGCATCCATTAGTCGACAACAGCTGATGATGTTAGGAAGATCCTAACGAAACGCGTTCTAGGTAAATACTAGCAATAAATGGAGCATTGAGTATTAGTTCGACTCAAAATTGTATTAATATTAAAGTATGTTTAACATCGATTGGTGAAACCAACCCTTCTTAATTATTACTCTTTGGCGTACAAAATTAATTGGTGGCTTGGCTATTAGATGTAACATTTATGTTGGAAGTTTTATTGTATACTAGCCACACATGCATGACTTTTGAAGGCAGTTTTAACATATATGAGACTGATTCCAGAAATAATGCACAGTTACTTAATTACCATACAATATATTTTTCAATTCTGCTTCCATTAACATCTTTTGAAATGATTGTGTTTGAACTTGGCAACATTTTGTTAGCTTTTGGATATCCTTTGATCCTAATCTAGAGCTGAATGTTTATCAGATGTGGGAGAGTGTTGTAATTGTATTGGATTGCTGCATGCTCCTTTAATAGCCCTGGAGAAACAGATAAACTCTGAAACCCAAATAATTGTGTTCAGTTCTGCAAATGCTTAGATTCAATTTCTCATTCAAAAATTCTAATTTGGATATATCATTCACACTACTACTTTTTCGCTTGAAACCTGTAAATGAACTTGATCTTCCAGGAAGTTCTCTTCCGTAGTAACAGAACCTTCATGAATATTGTTGGCAATAACAATGACTAGAAAACTTCACTACTTTTAAAGTATTTACCTTCAGGCATGTTGCCCCTGGTGGTTCAGTGCATATGATGTATATCGCATCTCACGCTTAGAACACAGTACAGGTCTTATGGAGCGCCCTGTTGCCACATATACTATATGTACAATCACAACTTCGGCTTCAGCAGCGACCAGTCTATTGGTTTAATATTGTCTGTAAATGATACATTATTAATACGGAACTATCTACACTGCTATTAAATTATATTTTAAGATTCAATTTTTGTGTGCATGATTTATTTTATTTTTTGCTCCTCATTCTACTTGTTACTTTAGTAGTTCAAAATTTTACGACAAAAATATATATGGATGGGATTCTTAGGGTATCTTTCATTCGTTCCTTTTTTATTCTGTATACTAATGTTTATGAACACCCGGTAGCCTTAGCTGTTTCTTTCACTGCCTTACTGATACTCATTTTACTTGAAAAGTAACACAAGACATTCAATACTAACGTATGGTCCTTACTTCTTAATTTACCAATATTTCATCTCTTCATAGCTTCCCCTTCCTTAATTATAAGTATTTAAAAAACTGTTAAATAGCTTCATGTAACACTTCACAATCTTGCTATAAACATACTCATAGGAACTCTTTTTGCAAACTATTCACTTTTACTGCATCACATTGCCTTCTCTCTGCTAAGACAAGTGGCCTGCTTTGGCTCGCGCCTGTCACCACTTTGAACACATGAATGCTTTTTGTTTATTTAACACATAAGACGAATGCAAGAAGTTAGAGGATTGTGGTTTCTTTCAAAAATTGCCTTCAACCCTCCTTTACATTTCTCTCGCTTTGTCCCCCGATGTAAACACAATAAAAAAAAAGTTTCTCGCTGCCTACATTTTCCAATGCATATATATATATATATATATATATATATATATATATATAATTTTCCAAAATTGCTTAATATAAAAAATTATAACACTCGTCTGATTTAAGATGGAGAAGTCAAACTTTGCAGGTAGGAGCACTGTAGTCTTCTCTACCAAAGAAAAACTGTTTGTAGTATGATAGCGAAGCTTTATAGTGTGACTTTGTGGATTCGTAAGATTTAAAGTCCAAGTTGCAGAAATTCAAGATGTTCTTTATTTCCGTAGAAATACACTTTGTACACCTCTGATAACAGCAGCAGTCCATCTGCCACAGGTCCACACTGCAACTCACTGACTCGGCTTCTTGCCGAACTGAACTGCCTAGTCCGGTCCATCCTTTTATACAATCATTTGCTGCATCACGAAGGTTGGCAAAACTTCCCGAAGCTTCACGCCCTTTCGAGACAGCAGATGAAGGGGAAAGAACAGTCCAGTAGCTTCCCTGGTTCCTTCTCTCCCCACCCCGTCTCTCCTCTGCAAGTGATTAGCACTGTGCACATGCACTGGGCGGTGTGTGGGTTTGGCTTAGCCGCTATCTGTCTGTCACTCCCCGCTTTCCCCTCTCTCGGTGCGATGTCTCACGACAATAGTTACTGCATGATGAACATACAAATAGCAAATATCTGACTTTTACTGATAAACAAGCATTTTCGAAAAATTTGGAGCCATAGAAACACAAAACTACTGTAAAAATGACATAATCGGATAGGGAAAATATTCTGCATAAGACAGTGTGTTCAAAGCTGCAAATTATTACCATTAATTATTTATACCATATTATTAGCAAGTGACGACGTGAGTGTAGACAAGGACAAAGCTAATGAGAATTCCTGTGTGTTACATAGAGAGAAACATATTCCTTTTACTTCCATACTGTCTTTTAAGGTTGAGACAAGTTACAGCTGGTAAGTTGTATATGAAGATGAGTTTGTTATGATGAAAACATTAAACTTTCATGGCAATGATTATTGTAGTCAGTTTTTTCAGTTAACATATATGATGTTTGTATTTCTGTTTCTGAATCATTCTTAAAGTTAATAGTTGGTCTTTGTTCTTTTGAAGCAGATGTTCTCTATGTTTTAAAACATTTCAACGGCATTGTTTCCATTATCAACTTTACATTTAAGCATTACATGAGAAAAATTGCAGAGATGTACTGGTTCTTTTCTATTATTTGCAGGGTTTCCTTAATCTACAATGTCTCCATTATTAGGTTTATTTGAGATCGAGTTGTAGTAAGTGAGGAAGATATTTCACTCATCATTTACTTACTGTGCTTGCATCACCTGTTTCCTTTGGTGGAAATAGCTAATCTGTTACAGTGGTTCAGTAAACAGTATTTAATGGAATGCTTAAAGTTGATTTTGGTCCAAATAGATAAATAGCACTAATTTCCATAGAGATTTGTGCAGAGTGCATTATTTCTGAAATTACCGTCATATTTATACAAGTTGGGATCAAAAGAGTTGTGATGAGATAAAACATTATTTTTTTTATTATGTCAGCAAGAGGGTTTACTTACTAAAATAACAAATTTAGCTTCAGAAGACTTTCATAATAAAATATCTGAGGAGAAATTATTAAATCGATGAAATGTTTCCATTTTCAGTTTCAAGTATACCTTTTAAATTGTGTACTAATTCTGCCTAAGTTCTCTCCCTTGATTAAACGAGGAACTTTGAAAAAGAAGCACAAAAAATTATGGTATTTTATTTATTAAAAAATATCAACTGTGTCCAAAATAGTTGCCATTGTCCTTATTACTTTGAGGAAATATTTTCAGGGGATTTAGATAACCAATGCAGTAATCATATTTGCCAAGTTTTATGGTTTACTCATAAAATGTATGGCTGTTGATTTTTTTTATAAGTTTATGAGGATGGTCTGAAAAGTTTCCAACCTAATGATGATACAAGACATGTTTTCAGAAATTTTGTTTTATTTTTCTAACACACTTCTCCCAGCAATGATCCCATCTCTGTAACCCGTCCAAATAGTACTCGGCGTTTTTCAACATAGTCTCCTTGTAACTGTACACACTTCTCCCAGCGATGCTCCCATCTCTGTAACCCGTCCAAATAGGACTCAGCGTTTTTCAACATAGTCTCCTTGTAACTCTACACACTTCTCCCAGCGATGCTCCCATCTCTGTAACCCGTCCAAATAGTACTTGGCGTTTTTCAACATAGTCTACTTGTAATTGTACACACTTCTCCCAGCGATGTTCCTATCTCTGTAACCCATCCAAATAGTACTCAGCGTGTTTCTCTGTAAAATAATTGTCCACGAAGGTGATGTGCCTCTTCATTTGGCAAAAATCTCTGTCCTCCAAGTGCAATTTTCAGATGAGGGAACAAAAAGAAGTTGCTTGGGACTAGATCTGGTGAGTCAAGCAGTTCAAACCGTAATTCATGGTTTTTCGCCTTTGCAACCACCGAGGTGTGAGATGGTGAAACAGGATTTTATTTTTCTGCAAATGTGGCCATTTTTCCGCAAGTTCTGCCTTCAGCTTGTCAAGTAATGTTGCGTAGTATGCTCCTGTAATGATTTTTCCTTTTTGAGGATAATCAATTAAAATAACTCCATGACTATCCCAAAAAATGGTGGCCATCACTTTCCCTGCTGAAAAAACAGGTTTTGCTTTTTTTTGAGCTGGTTCCCCCTTTGCAGTCCACTGTATGGACTGTATTTTTGTTTCGGGCATATAATGGTGTATTCAAGTTTCATCTACAGTAATTAATCGGCGCCAAAACTCGGATGTATTGCGCCTAAACTGTGCCAACAGAGTGTTGGAAATGTTCATTCGAACACATTTTGTGGTCTAACATGAGCAAACGCAACTTTCTCATGTCTAAATGTTGATTTAATATGTGACAAGCACGTTCTTTTGACATTTCATAGCCTCTGCTATCTCTCTCACTTTAATTCGGCTGTCATCTAGCACCATTTGGTGAACTTTGGCAATGTTTTCGACAGCAGTTGCAGTTTTTGGATGTCTCGAACATTCGTCTCCCAAAATCACTCACATCAACTCACTCAAATGATCATTACATAACAACTGAGCGTCCAAAATGGCTGAAACATTGCTGAGTAACTGTCAACAGATGAAGACCGAAATGCACTAGCTTTTATTTACGAGTGATACCATCTTCATGTTGAGGTTGGAAACTTTTCAGACCATCCTCATAGTTCATGTTAAAAATAAAATATGGACTAAAATTGCCAATATGGCTTAGAAAGTGTTTTGCTTTAATAAAGTTTATTATGGTACCAGTAAGAACTTCATGTGTGACAGAAAGTAGTAGTACCATTGCTCTGTAAGCTCTTTTCTAAAATGGAGAGCATATTTATTTTTCATGGAATTTTGTACATTTGCTATATTTAACACTTTTTGCATTCTAAACTTTATACTGTTACAAAATTATTACACTTGACTGCATGAGAGAAAGTTTTATAGGTTTTATTTCAAGAAGTTGGCACATAGGCATTAATGATTTGGTTGTGATTCAAATTAGAAACTTTATTAAAATCTTTGTGTTATCTTTATTAACTGTAATGTGTCTAAAGCATGAGCTGTTTTCAAAGAGAGATTGGATAGCTGCTTGATTATCTTTTTGAAAGTTTGACAATTTGCAACACTGATTTCTGTTGCCAGCCTGGAGGACAGAACTTAAGGCAAATAAAAATAATAATTGTCTGTTTGTTTTCCTCGTAATATAGACTGCAGGGGTGTTACTCTTGTGTAAATATGCATGAAACATTACCTAGAAAAGGAAGGATCAGAAGCGTGAAATATAACAGCATGTCCAGTCTATGAGAAAGTTAATTATTAGTTTAGGAAGATAAATAATTCAAGTTATGTGACTATTCAGGTAATAACATAGGTACGCATTTCTGTAATGAGGGGTATGGGTTTGTATACAAATATGAGGATTCTTTCTTTACCAAGGGGACTGCTTGAGAGGGTAGTTTCAGCAGCTGATATTATATATTCTTAACTTAATGTTTATGAGTCTGTGCATTCAAAAAGAAATGAGCCGAAGACATAATTACAGAAACCAGTATCTGTATGTTAGAAGTATTGGCCCTGGCTGTTAGGACACTTGTCCCACTGTGACACAAGGCAGTGAATGGCTGTCTCATAAAAGTCCTAGGGCTGTGATGTGAGCCATTTCTGCACTACAGCTGGACATCATCGCCCGAGATGAATCGTTTGCTCCTCAGAGCCTTTTGTAAGGGGACCAAAAATAACTTAATCACAGGGAGAGAGGTCTGGACTTTATGGAGGGTGGCCAAGAACCTCCCATTTGAATTTCTGCAGGAGTACCGCAACTGTGTTGGCCGTATGAGGCTTTGCATTGTGGAGCAGAATGACCTCACAGGTGAGATTGCATGATCGTTTTGATTTGATCACTTGGTGAAGGTTGGTCAAGGATTGCAAGCACTGTGTCCCATGCTGCAGGAAGTGTATCAGAAGGGGGCCATCTTAGTCAAAGAAGAACGTCAAACATAATCTTTCCTGCACTTGTGTGGCAGCCTTGGCTTTTTTTTGGTGGTGGTGACCCTGGATGTTTCCACTGGAGACTTAGTCGTTTTGATTCTGGTTCGAAGTGATAACACCATGACTCATCTCCAGCCACCACTCATGCCAGGAACTCATTCCCTTCCCTAGCATAGCGCTGCAGATGTCTAAGACAGTGGGCCATTCGACATGCTTCCTGGTGTGGTTGAAGACTGTGGGGCACCCATTGGGCACACACTTTGGGCAAGAGCAGTCGTTCCTTCATGATGATGTGAACAATTCCGACGCTCAATCCGCCTCGGCGGCTATGGCTTTAACTATCACTCAGTGGTGCTGGGTAATAGTTCATCAACCAGCTGGACGATGTCCTCAGTAATGCAGTGTGGTGATCCAGACCGTGCATCATTGGCTAACGACAGCCATCCTCCCCTGAAGCGCTTGTGCCATGCCTTGACCCTTGCAAGGGACATGCATTGTTCGCCGTACACTTGTGACATTTATAGATGAATGTCTGTTCCCTACTCCTTCCGCTGTCAGAAAACAAACAACACCTCTTTGCTCTTCTTTTGATGCCTCCATTTCACTATTTGCAATGTGACTGGCAGTGTTGGATAATTGATGCATGCTGCTGCTAGTGTATAGTCACGTGACGTGCACATGTGCCCTCTAGCGACAGGCTGTGAACTTCCACGCTCTGGTCGGAACAACACTGTGTTACACATGCCACGATATTACCATCCTGTCACCGGTTTGAGTATACCAGACTCCGGCTCGTTTGTTTTTGAATGCCCCTTATAGATGAATGGACAAGGATAATACCATTATTATTTCACAAATTAGAATATTGAGTTACTTTACATTGTTTCCTTTTTAGAGCATAAATAGAAAGTATTCTCTTTGTACTTGAAGATGAGACTTGCAGTGTGTTAACAGATCATTCAAATGCTGCAGCTCTTCCTGGAAATTGCTGGTTATTTCTTCTTCCATATTTCTTCTTGTAACACTCAAGGATTTGATTTATATACCTTTTCTTTTAAGTTGCCCCATAAGCCAAATTCGCAAATCATATGGTTTGGGGATCAATACTGATCATTCTATACTGAAGACATCAGCAGCTGCCTCTGAAGAAGTTTGAGCTGTAGCTCTGTTCTTATTTAAATAAGTTTATCACTGAGTGGAATGGCTCAGGTGGTTTTGTCTGTGGTCTGCATTCAGGAGGTCCCAGTTCAATTCCTGTGACTGACTTACCTAAACTAAGGGGTTTTCGGGGGCTGTCCTTGGCTGCCAGGCAAATGCTGGGTATGTTAATTACATCCCCCAAATTTGCTGTCTCACTATTTCATCTCCATTATCATTTCATATCATCTCTCATCTGGTGGTCCCTTTCAGGGTAGAAATGTTGTGGTAAACACTTCCTCCTTTGGTAGGACGGTCTCCGAACACAGTCTAGCGGGGGCATTTCAAGACCACAGTAGGATGGGATTAACAACAGCCATCTCTGCTTATTAATTCTCTAACCTGGTGCCTAATTTGATTACCAGATTGTATTCTTCTCTTATTAGTCTTCCACGGCTGTTTGTTTTAAGGGCAATACGGTTAGGTCATATGCACCCTGTGACTATCAACCTGTGGTAGTGGATACGCCACTGATGCGCATCAACCCTGCAGAGAAGACTGCTGAATAACCTCGGTGTGGCCGACAATGATCTAGCACACCAACTACTCACTCTGCAGGCAAGTACCCGAGACTTCTTAGGCAACCCTGTGCCCCCTTTGGATGGCTGGAGCCTGGCCGGAGGCACCCAATCTCCCATGGGTATCGGGAACCACTGCCGCCTCAAGGCCAACCCAATCCGAACGACTCCCACTCGGGAGGAGCTCGAATGTTCAGCCCAAGGTTCCTCTAGTAACATCAGAGGTACGAGTGCTTGGGGTCTGCAGCACCCGCAACACTAACTGAAGGGGATGGATCCCTCCCTACAGGGAGTAGGATGGGATGCCAGTTGTATTGGCCTGCCAGGGAGTTTACATCTGGTAAAGTTAGGAACTCTGCCCTCTGCATGGTCATGGCTCCTTGGGATGGCCACCCTCTGTCTCTTCTTGCGTCATCCTCCTGGGGATGCCCCACTTGGGGGCATAGGTACTATAGACCAAGTTTGGACCTCCGTGCTAAATCTCCTCTGCAGCACAGTCCAGTCCAGGCACTCTTTATCTGTCATTTGAGAGAAAAACTCCAACATTGAGGCTTGGAACTGTGCAGCATTTTTTGTGAAAGAATATAATCCAGTTATTCTACTTACACTCTTAGCATAACAAATGCTGACCTTAGGATTGTGAGTTAGCTTCTCTATTCAAGTGAAATGATGCCTTGTCAGTGAGCTTCAGGAGGGTAGCAGCATGATAGGAGGGACTGGAGTCTGGTTCTGCTAGAAGCACTGCTACTTTATTTGATGGCATTGATCCTTGCAATTTAATGCATTCTGGTAAAATGGATTTGGCATAATGGAAATTCACAAAAAGTCTTGTTCATAATACTTTTTCAGGCAACTGTTTGTAAACATGGGCAGAAATATTTGTGTATATCAAATGGGATAATGGTTTCTTAACTATTTACGTTAAGTAGTTGATCTCTGATGATAGCAGTAGTGCCTAGTAAACATGCTCTATACTGGATACATGCTTTTATGTTTGAACTTCACTTACGCATGCTTAGCGAGAGATAGCTAGACTCATGTGAGCAGAGAATTACTTTTGAAAATGATATTGGTTTTTTTGATGTGTTAACTGCCAGCTGTGGCAAGCAAGGATGGAACCAATCCAGGCGTTCACTTGATGGCGTACAGTCAGCCACAGTAAGTTCATGTATGTGTGGTATTATTGTAAGTAGGCTCTCAAAACCATTCAATGAAAATGGTCCACAGGCTAAATATTCCTAGTTCTCTAAGTGTTCCTTTTTATTGATGTATTTTGCACTAAATCCCTTCACTTCATAGTTAAGCTTGAGGAAAAGTCAAAGTTGTCCTCTCTAGAGACCCATTCTTACCTCATGAGTAGATGAATTAACTTTATTTATGAATGTTTAAAATGCCGTATTGTATATTTAAGTATATCTGACATAAAATTGAAATAATTCCAGTTTTAATTTAATAATCTGACTTTGGAAATGTTAGAAAACTGACAACAAGGTGATCATATTTATTTGCACTTTACAACCAGCTGTTAGTTCTGAGAATTTGCTGCAGATATACAGGAAAACAAAGACAGGGAATGAACATTAGAAACTAAATTGTGAAAATAGGCCTTGTTCACAATAAAATTAAACATAGATATAACATAAACTTGCCCTGCATCGTGGCATAGCAGGCAAAGGCAGCATGCCTTGGCTCCTGCCCATGGAAAGCATCCTGGGTTTAATCCCACCCATTGGGGTATGGATTTTAAGTCCTGGGTATAGGACCAGTGCCCACTCAGCATCATGAGGAAAGTGAGGAGCTTACGTTAACGAAAACCAGCGTTCCAGCTGGGGGATTACAAGTTCCGTGGTTTCATTAGATGTATGGCACCTTGCTCCATCTTGCTGGAAATAACCTTCTCTCAATTCGATATCATCTCTGTAAAACTTCAGAGAATATGGTGAGACGAGTGCAAATATGTATAGATGCTGGTGGAGGACACTTCCAACATTTTCTCTGAGATGTAAATAGTGTAATGTAATTTTAGTTAATTGATGGAAATTAATCATTTCTTCACACTAGCCGTATATAGGATAAGATTTTTGATAGAGTCAACATGAAAAATTTAATGTCATGGCTGGGATTTGAACCACGGATCTCCTGGACGGAAATCAGGAGATCCGTGGTTCAAATCCCGGCCATGGCATTGAATTTTTCATGTTGACTATCTATTAAGTGTAATGTAATCTCCCAATTGTGTATTATATTCTCCCAAAGTTGCTTGTGTGTCCTATTATTGGTTCAAGTTTATATGGATCGCACTGAAGAGCATTACATTACTAATCATCTCAATAGATAAGGAGGTATCGACAAGCAAGCATGAGGTCTAAGGAGTTGCTACCCTAATGAGCTCATGGCAGGAAGTCTTTACCCGTTATATTACTTGAATATCTAAACCTAAATACTACGTTTCCTACATTAGTTATGCTTCCCTGAGTTGCTATATTTCCAAGGACCCCCATAGCATCACACCATGGTTACCGAGCTATTCACTGCTTTCTTTCAAATGTCTATCTTTTCTTCTTTCTTCTTATTTTTAATTTTCCTCAACCATCTATTTCTAGTTAAACCTAAATATTTTCCTATTTCTTTTAAACTTCTCTTCAATTTAACTGTGATCTTTTTACTTAGAATTTCATTTGGTAAACTGGACCAATTCCTCTTTTGCAATAATTCTTCTCTGATTTTGTTGCTTCACATTCCAAATTAAATGCCAGTACACAGCAGGCACTTTCCCCCAAGCTTTTAGCAATTCCACCCCTTGACCTGGCCCGTGCAAATCCTCTTACTGTTCTGTCACAAATATTGACATACGTTTTATTTTCCACGTTTTTAGCTCTCTATATATGTATACACAATCAAGTTTTGAAATTAAAAGTACCAAAAATATACTGCCTCTGTATCTTCAATTCTCTCCAAAACCCTCTCTCTATACTCTTTGTTATTCTTTTTATATATCCTCTGTATGGTTGTTATAAACCTGCTACTCATACCTTTCTTAATCATTTTACCATGTCCATCAGATTTTCTGTCATGAGTTGATTTGCTATTTGACTTGTAGCACAGGAGTCACTAAGTTATCTATAAAAATCATAGGAAAGCTTTGTTTAATGCCCTTTATCAAGGCAGCTTGCTTTTGTTCGTTTGGATTCAAATCTGTAACCTCTTTGTCAGTGGTTGCTATCATATTAGTTCAGATAATGCTCTCTTGTGATTGGCTGCAGTTTAAGTTTATATTTGCTGAAGTGAATAAAAATGTATGTCTTATATTAATACTTAATCTTCACTATGTTTATACTGTTGTTTTAGCATTCTTTTTATATGGCAGAAAGATATTAGAATAGGGAAACAGAGATTCTAGACAAGAGAAGTTCATGTAAATGTTGCCCAACATCTTATGGCAAACAATAACCTTATTTATCTGAGATAAAATCTCTTAAGTCAAGTATCAAAGAGATACAGTTAACCCTGCAGTAGGCACGTGACTGACAGCAACAGTGGTCTACAGTTATAGACAATTTTATTTTATGCTTTTAATTATGATTGTATTGGAATTAGAGGAGGTAATTTACATCAAAGGCACCAGGAAAGCATTAACAATGTAAAGCAATGTTTTAACAATAGGAAAGAGGTTCAGAGAACAACCATATTAATAAAAATAGCATACCGGGCATTTTAATGGTAGAAAAAGAGACCATTCCATTCCATTATAGTTTTTATAATGCACATGCAAAATTCATGATCACAACTTAAAAGTAATTGAAAAAGCTGTAAGAACTTTACAAACATTAATAATTTACATCACTCTGCTTTTATACAGTTAATACAAATGTCCTTCATGTGATCTATACGAGTTTTTGTAACCCTTTGAACAGAAACGTTGGGTAGATCTGTTGCGTTCTTTTGTGAAAATATTGCAATGGCTAACATAGTTTTGATGCACTGGAGGATGACTGTTCACTCGCTCTTGAATTCCTAGAAGCACTCTTGCACACCTTATTTCTATAGGAAGCTGAGGAATTGTAGATTTGAATTCTTTCTGTGGCTTCAGAAGTTCCCATGACAAATTTTCAATGAACTGTCTTCGTTTGATCGGTTGGTATCCAGTATTTGCTTTATAAATGCAAAGAGCATTAATTGCAGAAGTATTTAGCAGGTTGTGACCATGGGCCAGCGGTGTGTGTTACGGGACACATTGTATTTGGCATAGCTGGTCCATTAAATCAACTCTTAATTTTTGTCCTGTTGTAACAAGTAACAATTTCAGGTTTTCTTTGCATTCCTGTTTCTTTATCAACAGCATCATTGTGATGCACGCTGGATATAACTAATACAGTCTTCTCTAAATCCAAAGAGAGATAAATTTTGTTCAATTTTTCTATTTGGTAAGAATTCTGGAGCAATCTCAACTTTATTCTTTCAAAGAGTGCCAACATAAATTAGTTTCTTTTCATGTAATAATTTTTCTACAGCCTCCATCATGTTAAACTATAAACAACATACAAATACATTCATAGAAACAATATTCTTGATAAAAAGTACAGTAATTCTAGACCGATATGGATAGCTAGACATATAACTACAAGTGAACTGTTATTATTATTATTATTATTATTATTATTATTATTATTATTATTATTATTATTATTATCATCATCATCATCATCATCATCATCATCATCATCATCATCATCATCATCATCATCATCATCATCATCATCATTATTATTATTATCATCATCATTATACTGTACATACAGTTGAATTTTCATTCCAAACTTGTGTTGTAGATATATATGTATATTGTATAATTTTTAGTTATAAGTACTTGACGTGTCCTATATCATGTAATATGATCAAAAGGATGAATAAAAAATAAAAACTAACTAACTAAACTAAACATACAACACCTACCTATTGCGCAACACGATTAGGCGCATGGTCTACAGTGGTAGACCAATGTCAGACAGTCGTCAATAACAAAAGCCTGTGTCACTTTTAAAAACAACTGAAGTACTGATTATGAAGACAAAAGTGCACCTAACAGCTGCTGAGAAGCGGGAGTGCTCGCGCAATGCAGATGTTGAAGAAAAACAATTCAAAACATACGTGTTCTACATATGTACACCACGTGCCTACTGCAGAGTTAATAACATAAAAACAGCAAAAATAGAACAAGTAATGGCAAGCTGAGCCATCAAGCCTATTGTGAAGAATAGAAGAGATTAATATAGTGTCATTAGTGCTAGCAACATAGCTTCTCATGGTCAGACTCCAACTTTGATTCTAACTTTCATGGTAAATGTGACATGCTCAATGAACACAATGACTTAAAATGTAATCTCAAAAACTATTTGTAGTTGGTTTATTGATACTCATCACTTACTTTTTTATATTAATGAGAGACTGGTTTCAAAGGCAATCGCCTCCATTTTCTATCTCTTTCTTATTAGTCTCTTATTAATATAAAAAAGTAAGTAACAAGTATCAGTAATTAAGTTAATTGGGAGTCGATTAATAACACAAAACAACACTCACTTTTAAATTTTCCCGGAACCGGTTTCTGAGGCCTTCCCTCTATCTTCAGCCGGACATCGACTAGTTCTCATTGGTGTAGCTGGCAATATTTTGTCTTCGGTCTCCTCTGGTGGCGGTTCGAGGACCTTGCTGAACAAATCTTTCTGGAGGATGTCGAAATTGAATACTTTGTTCCTATTTTTTGAAATAAAGATTTGTTCCCATGTGGACAGTTCTTCTTTTCCTGTTGTATGTTTTAGTAATTTTGGTTCTGGATTTATGTTGTGGTTTTTTTCCCAGAAATGCGTGGCAACTGCTGATTTTTCTAATTGTTTGTATTTTATGTTCCTAAAGTGTTCCTTTGCTCTTGTTTCTAAATTTCTTTTGGTTTTTCCAATATAAATTTGACTACAGTCACAGCATTCAATTTGATATATACCAGACTTCTTGTTAGATGGAATGGCATCTTTGATGTTTGAGCAAATTAGGTTTTTTAAGGAGTAATGGTTCACTGGAGCTAGTTGAATGTTTTGTTTTTTGAAGACTTTTTTGAATTTATCAAAGGCCCATGGATGGTAAGTGAATTTTTTGAAGATCATTTTAGTTTCTGTAGCTGAGAGGGTTGTGGTTTCCTTTAGTAGTTTCTTCTTTTTTGCTAAGTTCACTTTTTTGTCTACTAGTGATTTGGGAAAGTCATTTTTCTGTACTATTTCAATAATTTTGTTGTATTCTATTTTGTATTCTTCTGCTGTGAGAGGGATGTTGATCAGTCTGTGTGCTAAACACTGTTTTCAACACTTCCATGAAAGGATTTAAGTATCAGTAAACCAACTACAAATAGTTTTTGAGATTAATTTTGATGTCACTGTTACTAAATTCCTCCAAACACATATGACTTCAAATGTTAGACAGAGTCAACATGAAAAATTCAATTCTATGGCCGGGATTTGAACCACGGATCTCCTGGTTTCAGTCCAGTTGCTCTAACCCATTGAGCTACCATGGCAAACATGCCGTCCTGACATTGAATTCTCCATTTGACACGCATTTTTACCCGGTAAACCACCAGGGGCTCTCGAAATCCAAGATAAACCGTTTTATTAAGTCGCCAAAAATGGTTTATCTCGGATGCGAGAGCCTCTAGTGGTTTACCGGGGAAGTATACAAGTCAAATGGAGAATTTAATGTCAGGATGGCATGTTGGCCATGGTAGCTCAATGGGTTAGAGCAACTGGACAGAAACCAGGAGATCCGTGGTTCAAATCCCAACCATGGCATTGAATTTTTCATGTTGACTCTATCTATCAAAACCTTAGTCTATATACGGCTAGTGTGAAGAAATGATTAATTTCCATGAATTAACTAAAAGACTTAAAATGTGTTTAATGTATTTTAGTTAAATCTTTTGAACTTGTTTTGAATACCCTGGGTGGAAAAAAAGAAGGAAAGTATGATGGCATCATCCCTCCTGTATGTGGGGTTTGCACCAAAATTGTGTAGAAGTATCGAAAAATAAGTTCAGAATATGTAGGGACATGTAGGAATAATAACACAGTATTGTAAGGTTGTACACACGCTGTCTGTTCTACGTGTATATCTACAGTGAAGGGACAAGGGGTGCCCAACAGCCATTTTCAAATGGACAAATGAGGCACTTTCTAGGCTTTATTTGTGTTGCAGTTTTATGCCACAGCTGAGTTTAATATACAGTGGGAGTGATGCCATCAAGTTTTCAGGTGTGACTGTAATGATAGTTTGCTTTTATGTAGTTTTTGCTTGTTTACCCTATATAATATTAGCTGAGGTGCCATATTCTGTTTTAAAGGTCAGTTCTACATGGACAAATAAATCAGTTCCTCTCTCCATTGGTGCTCCTTTTAGATGAAAGTGGAGTAATGAAAATCAGCTGGAAGTAAAGTGTGAATAAACATGATGACATTGTATTTATTTTCTGAAAGCAACATGTGGGAAAATAGTGCAAATAAATAGGCATGGAGACAACTTGTTATAGACTATTCCTGTTGTAATGTGAATGTTGATGCAGGTGAGGTTCTAACAAGAGAGGATAGTAGCAGCAGTATTAGTCAAGAACTTGGGGACAAGACTGATGGCTCCTCAAGGACAGCAAATGTGCCAAAAGTTAAGGTTGGTGTGGGGAACACAGTTTTTGCAGAGATGAAACAACGGCAAGAGAGACGGACATCATCTCCCAAACAGGTACTCATTCATATAATTTTGAGTTGAACTAGTACTCAATGCTCCATATATTTGCTAGTGTTTACCTAGAATGTGTTTCTAACTTCCTCAGCTAATGTTGACTATTGAATTTTGATTTGGTGAACTTCTTGTAGGTGATACAGGCTTCACTGGGTAAAGATGCATTTGGGCAGCGTACCGATATTGTGTTTCTGACATCATAGCTCAAGCATTGCCTACTTCCATAGCATGCTAACACAGAAAATACCAATTTTATGTAAGCAAACCAGCGATACTGTAAAATGCAAAGAAACTGACATAAAGATCAATGGATCATTGCCAGAGTTGTTGTTGTTGATGATGATGATGATGATGATGATGATGATGATGATGATGATGATGACGATGACGACAAGTAGAAGAAGAAAAATAGCTTTTGTAATTTACATCCTCCAAATTTAAGTCATATCAGGCATTGAATGGAAGAATGAAATAATGCTTAGTGAGCCCAAGGTCCATAGAGCTCAGAGTTACCCGACATTCGTTTTTCAGGATAAGGGAAAGTCCCGGAGAAAACCTTATCCAGATAACTCAGCTTGACTGAAATTCGAACTCGGGACCTCTTGAATGTGAGGCTGACCCGCTACGATCTATGCTGCCGAGGCGGGCAGTGATAATGATGATAATAATAAATTAATAAAGCTTAATATGCACTATTCCCATTACAGTAATGCTAGTTTATAATAAGAAAATGTGTTGGCAACATTTCGCTTATTCGCATATATCAGAGCTCTGCAGTTGGAAACAACTTGTCATTCCATACCAACATAACTGTGTGCCGCCCAGATACATCATTAACCTTGCCCGCCTTGTTAGCGTAGATGGTAGCATGTCTGCCTCATGTTCAAGAGGTCCCGAGTTCGAATCTTGGTTAGGGTGAGTTACCTGGATAAGGTTTTTTCCCAGAGTTTTTCCTTATCCTGAAAGACGAATGTCAGGTAACTCTAAGCTCCATGGACCCCGGGCTCATTTGAGCATCATTTCTCCCATTTCGTTCATTGTCTGATATGACTTATTTTTGGAGAACGTAAATTACAAAAATAAATAAATCGTTACCCTTCTCTGGGTATCTTGATGAACTTGAAGTTTAGGTTCTTTTCAAAGGTGGTGTGAAAATTGAATAGCTTTCTTTCATATTTCTTTATCAGTATTTTTTCCCACAAAACAAATTCACCTTTTGAAAACATAATGTAAAACAGAAACCCACAGACAAAAACTCAGATGTGTACCAGATAAACTGCAACAAACTAAAAGGATTACACAGAAAATGAAGCTAGTTACAGTGGAGTAATAAATATTATACAAATAAAAATATTTAGTAATTATCTTCCACTTATCTTAAGAAGTTGATGACAATACTTCTATCTTCTTTATACGAGATTAATTTCATGAGCATTTGCCTACATCTTCAGTCAACATAAGTCACTAAAGCTTTTCATTTAATTTTTAAAACATGGTATAGATATGTTGATGATATTTTTGCTATTGTTCCTGAAAAACAAATTAATGATGCTTTAAAATTACTAAATTTACAAGATAAAACTGTAAAATTCACATTAGAAACTGAAATTAATGGATTTCTTCCTTTTCTAGATTTGAAAATAATAAGAAATAATAAATTAGATTTTGGTATTTATAGGAAATCTACTCATATTGATAATTACATAAAAATAAAAGTTTTAACTCTTTTCCACATAAATTTGCTGTTTTTAATATTTTGATTTATAGATTAATAAATATACCTCTGAATAAAGAAGAATTTAATAAAGAATATCAACATATTATTAATACTGCTTTAATTAATGGTTTTAATAAAGATTTTATTCAAAAGAAAATTGAAAAATTTAAATATCAAAAAAGTATTAAAAAAGTAAAAGATGATTATAAATTTAAAGAGTTTACTTACCATCCTTGGATTAATAAACATTTTCAATTTTTTTTTAAAGAAGTTGGTATAACTTTAGTTCTTCAAAATAAATATAGTATTAAAATTTATTACAATTTTCTAAAACAGATAAAATTCCTAATAATAAAAAATCTGGTATTTATCAATTTAATTGCTTAGATTGTGATCAGGTTTATATTGGAAAGATGAAACGTAGTTTGGAAACCAGTAAGAAAGAACATTTTCGTAACATTAGATATAAACAAATTGATAAATTGGCCGTAGCAGATCAGTTTTGGTCATTTAACCATGAAATAAATCCCGAAGTTACATTATTAAAACAATTAAATGTTCCCATAGATTTAATAGTTTGGGAAAAAAATATTTATTTTAAAATATAAAAATCACGTAATGAATTTTGACATACCGGCAATTGATTCTGTTTTTAGGTTTGTTTTGTCTTCAGATGTTGGTAATACGTAAATACATGGTATCCTTGACAACGAAGTGTGTTGACTGAAGATATGGCAAATGCTCATGAAATAAATCTCGTATAAAGAAGATAGAAGTATTGTCATCAACTTCTTAAGATAAGAGGAAGATAATTACTAAATATTTTATTTGTATAATAAACTAAAAGGAATTTGAATATTAGGCTTGAAGAGCATCTTAGGAACATCAGGAACAAAGAAATAAACAAATCGGCAGTACCGTACCACTTTTGGAATGATAATCACGATATAGAACAAGAAAGCCCATTTTCAAGTGTTCAGGTTCCAATTGCATTAACCATTATTATATATGTTTATTTTAGAAGTAAGTATAGCTTTATTTTTTTAATTAAAATTGACAAAAGTTGCTTTTGTGCAGCTTGTCTCTCGTTTTTCGCCACAATGTATCGCGAAGGTTCATATTTCGCTATGCGTAGTGGAATTCCGATATAGTTAGCAACTCTGACGTAGAGAAACGTGACGTACAATGATGGAGTGAAATTCATTCGTTTGTACTCGGGTATATCCGATAGCGGTCGTCACAAGAACACGACAAGCTGTGATGACAAGACAAGCTTGTCTGGATGCCTATTCGTATTCTGTTGTTTCCCACGGCTTTCGTTGTTTTGTAGCGTTTGTAGCCAAGCGCAATCATATTCATGGAAATTTAGACGCAACTTTCGCCCTTAATTCAACACATTTAAATTACAAGTATATAAATAAAACATTTTATTTTGTGAACCGCTTTCGCTCCTTAAAGTACGCGAAAATTTTGAGCAAACCTATAAATTCGCAGTATTGTAGCATGCTTTCCGTTTATATTCGAGCCATTGATCATGCACTGCATGCAGCGATCCCTAGCGGTGCCTTTGTTAATAGCCGTACCGCGTGTTTGAGCTGTGTTCAAGACACAGTTCAAGACTTGTGTGTGAATTGTTGCTATCAGTGAAATGCCTACAGAAAAATTCACCCTTGAACAAAGAGTTTTTATGTACCATATTTACATAAAAACGAAATCATGTAGACAAGTGTGTAGGCAGTTCGAGAAGACATTTCCTGGTGTTCCTATTCCAGGCAGAGAAACTGTCAGAAGTCTGGTTAATGAAGTTAAGACTACGGGATCGCTAAACGCCAAACCCAAGAAGAGAAGAGGTCTGGTTAATAAAGTTAGGACTACGAGATCGCTAAACAGCAAACCCAAGAAGAGAAGAAAAAGAAGAAGAAATGTTCTAACGCAGGAAAAAATTAATGAAATTAGTGCATCATTCGAACGTTCTCCGAATAAGTGCATAATATTTATCGCACAGCAAGTGGGTGTTTCAAGGACCTCTGTTCATACAGCCATCAAACTCTTAAAATTGAATCGCGATGGACTTTGAACGATAGCACACCTTATACCTAGCGCTGCGGTAGTAGGGCTTTCGGATCGTGTTTACGCAGTGATACTTGGTGATCGATTTATGTTGTTTGCAGGAGAACATGTCCAAAGTAAAGGACAGGGTCTAGGTATAGTAGCCACGTTCTATTAATCCCAGGCAACCACAAAGTTGACGGAAAGGTTTCATCTCTGACCACACATTCCACATGTAAGCAATTATAAGGGTCCTCCACCCTAAAACATATGGGGTGGTCTTTCACCAAAGAAAAACACTGTTGCAATATTTTTCTCGTGACCTTAGATGTTCAGTGTCTGCTATTATAATAGCTTAGACTGTGAACACGTGTGTGATCTTATGTGTGTTAATTAAGCTTATATTTATAGAAGTTACATAGTGTTTTACTTAGTGTAGTTAGTGTAGTTTTATAAATTAATTAGTGTTTAATAGTTATTAGCCTTTAGTACTTGCGTAGTTTAAGATGTGGAGACTGTGGGAATCGAACAAAGTTTCTCTCCCTCCAGCTGCACCGGAAAATTACCCCTTGCCAAGTACCAGTGGTTCCCGAACTCCGAAGAAAAAAGGATGTACAAAAACCTTGAACAAGCAATACCAGATTTTCGTGGGCAATATTCATGAATATGTGAAAAACAATAATTTAGGCAAGGGTTCAATATCTGAGACTGCAAGAATACTGAAGTTGGACAGGAAAACTGTGCGGAATGTTATGCCGAGAGGCCCAGTGACTCCTAAAAAGCCAGGTAACAAAAGGACCAAATTTAATAAAGTAGATAATTTTGGCTGTGACTTTATAAGGTGCGAGGTGTATCGATTTTATGGCAAAGGACAGTTGCCAACGGTCCGAGAACTTTTGCAGCATCTGAAAATTGTTGTAGATTTTCCTTACGAGGAAACTATACTTAGGGAACTGCTAAAGAAGCTGGGTTTTTGATTTCACCGTTTGAAAAAGAAAAATGTAGTGATGGAATCAGCAAGAATAGTGGCTTGGCGATATAAATTCCTGCACAGACTACGAGAGCTGCGTTCGCAAGGTTTCAGGATCGTGTATCTGGATGAGACTTGGTTCGACACTCATGACGTTGCTAAGATGGGATGGGACGATGGTACCTGCAACTGTGTGCTAAAATCTCCGCCGTCACGAGGGAAGCGTATCATGGTGCTTAATGCTGGAGGTAACGAAGGGTGGGTGCCGAACTGTTTGTTTTTGTCAGCTAAAAACATAGGGGACTGCAAAGCTGATAGTCATGATGAAATGGCAGCAGTCATATTTGAAAAGTGGTTTTCCAATAGTCTGCTTGAGAACTTGCCAAACAACAAAAAATGTGTGATAATAATGGACAATGCAAGCTACCATTCGCGGCAGTTGTTTTAAATTCCATCCATGAAAACGAGAGTAGAAGATATTATTTCGTTCATGAAAGAACATAACATACCGGTACCAAATCCTGTTCCCATAAAAGCTGTCCTTGTCGTTGATGAACTTGCAGCTTCTCGCGGCCATGAAGCTTTGCGTCTTCCACCCTATCACTGCTTATTTAACCGTATAGAACTCACATGGGCTAAATTGAAAAGATTCGTCAGGAAACACAGCATGACACCTACCCTAAGTGCAAGCGTGTGTGAGCTGTTGCGTGAAGGTGCGAAAAGAATTGACTACAACCTTTGGTCATCATGCTTCCAACGCACCACCAAAATCGAGGGAAAATATATAAGTCACGATGCAGACAGCAACCAGGAGAGATTCGTGATTCATGTAGGAGACAGTGACAATGATGAGTAAAGGTAGGATCAAAGCATTTTTAATCAGAAATGTATAATGTTTTATTTTTTCAGAATTTGTTGAATGAATTTTGCAGAAAGTGCTAATTGTTCCTTTTTGTACTTTCCTTATATTTCGTAATTCAGAGATTTTTTTTTATAATAAAGAGAAATTGCACATCTAGCTAATAATCTGACATTACAGCTAAATCACAATACATGTCTTCTTATATTCGTTTTACATACTAAAAACATTGTCATGAGGAAATATTTATTTTCTGACCAAAATTACTAGCAAAGCTACATTCTGCTTTGTATCATTCTGCTGAAAATGGTCTTTCTTACTTTTCTTACTTTTCTTACTTGTTTGTGGGTTTTGACGAATGCATTGCTTTTATTTATATTGCCACACAGCAATATCGCCACTGTCTCTCAGTACATTTTTCTTGCCCCTTTTTTCATTCACAAACCCCAGCTGTATAAGCAATCTATACAGACTAGATCTGCTGAAATTTGGTAAATCTGCATCCTCATTTACAGCAGACAAAATTTTATTTATGTTAGGGAGTTCGTTTCTAAAGAAAAAACTATGCACATGACGACGTACAGCAGTTTTAACGAACTCATCGCATTCTCCGAGCACGCGCTTTTCTTTATTCCTGCGTTTGCCTGGAGTGGTAAGTTTTCCTGTTTTCTCAACTTCACGTCGCGATGTTCCTATGGACCTAACACTCACACCTGTAAGTTCGGAGCACAACTGTTCGACTTCCCTCACTAACAAAGACGGATTCTTCTCTGTGAGTGCATTAAACACATGCAACACAATTCTTTTTTCACCGCTTTGTAATGGCTTACCCTTACGATGCTTCAGCGAAAAACTGGCGGTAGACTCTGCCATTATACATATAATAAGTACATGCGCAATAAACGATGGATAAAATAACGTATCTCTCGAACGCGCACAGTACACCTTCTAATGACAATACATGACTAATCCAGTTCAGAACAAGGTCAGTGATAAAACTCATATAAACAAATATAAACAAATATATGTAATTCACTACCGCTAAAGCACGTGCTCTTGTGTAATCAGAAAGGCAGGCCTAGATGCAAAGGAACCTCCTCTTTACTTTGTTTAAGAATTAACATGCATTTCAGATAAATTAACTCTGTTGCGTAATATATTTAATTGAAACAGTTATGAAAGTAAATATTTGACAATTCTCTTTCAACATATAAAGATATATCACCATGTTAAATAACGAACTAATTTTTACCACAAAACAGTCTCTACCAAACAGCAGCCAATGAGAGGAGATGAGGTCACGTGACCGTTAAGAGATTACCGGGCAAGCTTACGTGAAACAAGGTATAGACGACATATTTCAGGAGTTAGGTAGTGACTGTTTTGTTGTTAATTCAGGCCAGATTAGGTGTAAGCTGTGCTAAATAGACATACAGGTTATAAAGAAGCAATGCATTTCTAACAGACACAGAAAATGTACTGAAGTACAGTGTACAAAACCGGTGCTGTTAACAAGTGAATTGCATGGATTTGTGTGGAATGATGGTCAAGTATACGCAGCAGCACATCCCAAGTGAGTCCATCCTCCGTCAGTATTATGTGCCCTAAATTTATAAAGAAACAATAGTGGAGGTTAGAAACGGTGTATAAGGAAATAAAACATGGATATCGATAGGTGGAAAAACAGACGTCACTGGCAGACATGTAGCTAATGTAATTGTAGGTATATTGCTTCCTAACGAGGCTGGTAAAAGATTTCTATTAACTACTGAAGTCCTTAATGAAGTAAACCATTCAACAATTGGGAATCTTTTCCATGACTTTATGTCTATTTTATGGCCTCAAAATATTCATTGACAACGTTCTCCTGTTTGTAACAGACACTGTTCCATATGTTAAGGCAGCCAAAGTACTACAAAAACGGTACACAAACCTAATTCATGTTACGTGTCTTGCTCATGAACTTCATGTGTGTGACACCATTCATACTTCATACAAAGATGTAGATAGTTTCATAGGTAATGTTAAAAAAATATTTATGAAGGCTCCTTCTAGAGTACACACATTCATCCAAATGGCACCTGGGGTTCCCTCCCCCCACAACCAATAATAATTATATGTGGTGCTTGGTTAGAGGCCGTCCATTACTGTGCAACACATTATGATAAAGTTGTAAGTGTAATTAACACATTTAATAGTGAGGAAGCAAATGCAAGGTCAATGATATCAGAGCAACTTTTGCATGACCTTCAATTCATGCAAACCAATTTCAGACATTTGCCTCAAGCTTGAAAAGTCTGGTATAGAGCTGTCTGAAAGCATAAACATTATTGATAAAGTGTCAACCTCAATTACTCAGGCGGTTTGTAGTCCTATTACTAAACGTGTTAAAGACAAACTTAGTGATGTTATACAGAAAATAGTGGTTTATCAGTGCTATGTGAAATACAATAGAAAAAGGTGAGACATAAAGAAATGTCAGACAGTAATCTCAGCTTGTATTATTCTTATGCACCCTTAACATTAAAAGAAGTTTCTAACGTTGCAAAACCATTTTGAGTGACACCTGCAGAAAATACAAGTTCAGGATTACACAAATATAAATATTTGTTACAAAGGCTTTCTAATGGAAATCGGTTACAAAAACAGATTGTTTTCATCATCAGTCAACTCCGTTGTCAAGGATTCCGGTTACCATGTTTTTCTTATGTGTTTTTAGGATTACCAACATCTGAAAACAAAACAAACCTAAAAATAGAATCAACTGCTGGTATTTCAAAATTCATTACGCGATTTTTATTTTTTAAAATAAATATATTTTCCCACACTATTAAATCTATCGGACCATTTAATTGTTTTAATAATTTAGCTTCAGGATTTATTTCATGGTTAAATGACCAAAAATGATCTGCTACGGCCTATTTATCAGTTTGTTTATACTTAATGTTCTGGTTTCCAAATTACGTTTCGTCTTTCCAATATAAACCTGATCACAATCTAAACAATTAAATTGATAAATACCAGATTTTTTTATTATTAGGAATTTTATCTTTTTTAGAAAAAAGAGGAACTAAAGTTATACCAACTTAAATTAATTGGGAGTCGATTAATGACACAAACAACACTTACTTTTAAATTTTCCCGGAACTAGTTTCAGAGGCCTTCCCTCTATCTTCAGCCGGACATTGACTTGTTCTCATTGGTGTAGCTGGCAATATTTTGTCATCAGTCTCCTCTGGTGGCGGTTCGAGGAACTTGCTGAACAAATCTTTCTGGGGGATGTCGAAATTGAATACTTTGTTCCTATTTTTTGACAAAATATTGCCAGCTACACCAATGAGAACCAGTCGATGTCCGGCTGAAGATAGAGGGAAGGCCTCTGAAACTAGTTCCGGGAAAATTTAAAAATAAGTGTTGTTTGTGTCATTAATCGACTCCCAATTAATTTAATTTATACAACAACACTGTTTTCAACACTTCCATGAAAGGATTTATACCAACTTCTTTAAAAAAATTTGGAAATGTTTATTAACCCAAGTAAATTTTTTAAAATTATAATCATCTTTTATTTTTTTAAGAGTAGAAATATCATTAACAGTTTTTTGATATTTAAATTTTTCAATCTTCTTTTGCATAAAATCTTTATTAAAACCATTAATTAAAGCAGTATTAATAATATGTTTATATTCTTTATTAAATTCTTCTTTAGTTGACTGATGATGAAAACAATCTGTTTTTGAAATCGATCTCCATTAGAAAGAAGTATTAACACCTATTTTTTAAGATAGATGAAGCCTTTGTAACAAATATTTATTGCTTCACTGTAGCTAGCTTCATTTTCTACGTAACAAGTTCAGGAATTTAAATGTTTGTTGTAATGTCCACGGAGAAGACGAAGACCACAGTTGAATTATTCAAGGTATGTACAATATATACATAATGTGGCATACTGCATGGTTTCATTCGTGCATTTCAGCAAGTAAGAAAACTGTTAGAGTGCTCCACTTTTCATAGTGTATTGACTGTACGCCTCGGGTATGACATGACAACCAGTTCTGCTCATCTATGTAACTGATAGGTCACCACTTTCCATCTGTTAGAAAGACAATGCATGCACAACTTATTACTTTTGTAGCTTGCCTACTGAGCCTAGTAGTGATGCTACCTGTGACTCGTAAACATAGAGTGCCATGCAGTGCACACTTACTCATACAACCAAGGTTACGGTAATCTATCAAACGATATAGTGTCATAGAAGATATTGCACATTTATTCACAAAAAAAAAAAATTATCTTTTCCAGATGTTTGAATATAAACAAAAGAATCAATAATATTTACAATGTGCACAGTAAATGAAAAGCCAATTCATTGTTACAGTAAACAATATGTACATTTTGAAGGTTGCAAACGAAAATAATCTTCTATTCTCCTCCAGACATGCGCTGTATTAGGCAAAGCTTCTCTCTACATCACATGATGTGACAGACAAATTTACAAGGCTCAACTGATACGTCCCGAGCTTCACAATAAAAAACAAATTAAATTTTTTCTTCATTTTTCAATATAATCTCCAGAAATGCTAATATATTTGTCATATCAGTATTCTTATTTAATTAAACCATCTCTGTAATGCGATTTATCATGAACCTCAAAATAGCTGTTTACTACACCAATGACCTCCTCATTGCTGTGAAATCTTTGTCCTCCAAGAAATGTTTGGTGATTATGGAACTGGTAATAGTTGCTGGGTGCTAGATCTGGCCAATAGGGTGGATGTTCAAGCAATTGCAACTTTAATTTGCATATTTTTCCCATTGCAATGACTGAACGATGGACCAGAGCATTGTCACAAAGAAAGAAGGGTTTTTTTCTTTGCCAAATTTTCTCTTTTTCTTTTCACCTCATCACTCAAACGTTATAGTAAGCTTGCGTAGTAGTCACCAGTGATACTTTTACCCTTTTCCAAGTAATCAATAAAAATAATTGCCTGTGCATCGCAGAAAACACTTGCCATAACCTTGTTAGCTGACAAAATTAACTTTGCCTTTTTTGAAGTTGGTTCACCTGGCACAGTCCACTGTTTTGACTGTGATTTACTTTCTGGAGTGTAGTGATGTATCCAAATTTCATCCATGGTAATAAGCTGTCTCAAAACTTAACTGTAATTTTTACGGTAGAGCTCCAAATTCTTAACAGAAACTGATTTTCTTTGCAACTTTTGATCAGGTGTCAACAAACGCGGCACAGACCTTGTGAAAGCCCAAAACGTTACTTAAAATATTACATGCATGTTCTTTTGATAGTTTACAGTCTCTGCTATCTCAAACAACTTTAATCTGTGGTCTTCCATTATTAAACGAATATTTTCAATGATCTCTGTAGTTCTGACTTCCACAGAGCGAGGCTCATCACTAGTACTCATACGTCCCATTTTAAACTCTACAACCAACCTTTTAATTATTGTATATGAAGGGACAGAGCGAGGCTCATCACTAGTACTCGTACGTCCCATTTTAAACTCTACAACCAACCTTTTAATTATTGTATATGAAGGGACAGAGCGAGGCTCATCACTAGTACTCATACGTCCCATTTTAAACTCTACAACCAACCTTTTAATTATTGTACATGAAGGGACAGAGCGAGGCTCATCACTAGTACTCATACGTCCCATTTTAAACTCTACAACCAACATTTTAATTATTGTATATGAAGGGACAGAGTCTTTCAATGTACTGTCCATTTCCTCCTTGACCTCTTTAGACGTTAAGTCTTTCAAATGGAAGTATTTGATCACTGCTCCTTTTTGCCAATCCTCCATTTTCATGAAACCTCTACACTTGTCTTGTTTAAAGTGCTATCATTCAAAAACTAAACAAGCTATTGACTTGTAACCATGGACACAAGCTAGCCTAGAGTTAAACTATATAATGCTATCCATCAAAGTGGCCAGTAGCGCCATCTCTATGTGAGGCCCAGTACTTATCAGCTGATACTCGTAAACTATTTCCTTTTTGTGTATTACAATTTTCTCCGAAACCTTTTAGTTCATTCTGAATTTTACATAGAGTGAAATATCTTATATTTTTCTGCAGTTCGCATTTTAGTTTCTGTTGCACCTGTGGAAGTATCATTGGATATTCTTTAGAACATGTTCTGTAAGAAATTTTGTCTAAGTTCAACATCGGAGGCATGCACGAGGGCTGACGGGACCTGCCGAAGTAGTTGTAGTGCTCCTGACACGGTTATTGATGTAAGCTTCTGTTGCCATCCTTTCCACCAACACCCCAAGCATCTGTTTTGCACATGTTCAGAACTTCACAGGTGCACAGCACATGTGCCATTATTAGGAATGTAGCAGCTTATTTCACCAGGGCTCTGGCATTCAGTAAAGAAAGTTATTAGGGGGAAGTTGTATCTGAAACCAATGGTTCACTTTATAATTTTTATTGAACTTGCGCCTTATGCGAAGATGAGGAAAAGTGTATGTAGTTTCTGTTTGACGAAAGTTTAAGATCGTGAGAATGTTATGCCAGGAGTGCGATACCATCCTGCATGAATCAAAAGTACCCAACGTTGTTTAAATATTAATTGACTACAGCTTTATTTTTTATTTGTTTTATTATTATTATTATTATTATTATTATTATTATTATTATTATTAATTTTTTGTGTGATTTATGTCTTCCAATGTTAAGTCATTACGGACGATTCTTTTTTAAATGTAGATAAGAGAAGACCTGGCATTGAAACAAAAAGTAGTATAGTTGTTGGGTCAATGTTGCCAGTGTTGAAAGTTGTCTGCTATTGGCGTCTGCACATGCCACTTCGGCAGCTTCTGTCAGCCCTTGTACGTGTCTCCAATGTTGGACTTAGACAGAATTTCTAACCGGGACATGTTCTAAAGAAGAGCCATATTGCTTTCAAATCGACTTTCTGCAGTGGATAATTCCTCTACGAGTCTGATGACTTCTATCATTTGCATATTCTGACTTTCTTTAAAAGTGATGCATCTTGATAGTTCTCTGAAATTATTAGCAATGAACTGGATATTACTTAGTAGCTGCTCTGACGTAAGGTAGTGAAGCATTGCTTGTAGTGAAGCATTTTGTTTGTAGTCTAGGACATTTACTATTGCAACAATCTGATGGGAATGCAGTACAGCAAGTACCCCATCCAGTCATAATAGGTTTTGGAGATAATGGGATGTCTGGTTCCACTTGTCTAAAGATTCTTAATCCTGCGGGCTATTTCAGGAATATTTTCACTATCTACTTTTGGAAATAAGTATCATACATGTTCAGCGACTCCATGCAGACAATGTGTACCAATTTTGGGTACAGCTGCTGTATTTCTTTGCTGCCTTTTGCATATATAAGGTCCCATAAGTAACCAGCAGGCGAACATCTTCCCTTTTAACAGTGTGAAATCTGCCACCAACAGTACGAGTTGATGACTAACTCAGTCGACAATTGATTGTGCACAACTAACTTCATGAATTTTTGGCTTAAGTTCTGGGCCTTACCCATTGTTCCTAGCCCTATCATCAATGTCCAGAGGAATGGCAAATTTAGACTCTAGAAATAAATGGTGAATAAAGAAGGTCATGTGAATGTAACACATTTTTCATACTTGATTACATGATACCCGTTGTGCAATAAAAATGAGTTGAATCAACTATTGCAGAAAAACACAAAAGCTTGGACTTAGTGCAGTGATGTGCTGATTTTTAGCATAATGTACCATCTATGTAACATTTACTAACAACACACTTCAGTGCCATCATTTTCTTCATTTTGCTTTTGGAACATGTTCATAGTTAAATGGTGTTGGTAGTGTTACAAATTGACTCAAACTTCAGAAATCCATACATTACATGTGCTGAGGTTTATGCAGTCAATAAATTTATTAAATAAATGGTGGACATATGCAATAGTTCTTTATGTAAATTCTTTGAATTTTGCAGGACTCGGATGCTGAAAAGCCTCCTTCACCAACAGTTGCATCTTCTGTAAGACTGCGCTCAACTGGACTTGCAGATTCACTGCGTTCCCCAACCAACGGATTTCCTAAAAGTGGTACCAGTTCTAACGATGCTCCTAAGTCACCAATTCTCAAGTCTGTCTCAAAGGATTCCGGCAGTAGATCAAGTATAGATTCAGGTACTCTTTAACTATCATTTGTTCTAATCACAAGAAACTGAAGGAATTGAAGAGTTCAGAAAAAGATAGATATTTTCAGATGATGCATGTGAAGTAAAAGATTAAGTTCATCATGTAAGCATCACTAGAACAAGCCATAAAAGTGTATCTAACAGTTTCACTAAACAATATTTTTTCTCTCTTTATTAAGATATACCCCCTTTGTACAGTATACTCAGAGCTATGCAGTTACTCCAAAATCTGCAATTCAAGAGTATTGAAGCATATTCTTTTGGCTTAAGAGGCAAAATGACATTAGTAATTACTTGTGGAGTGCTTTAAAGTGTATGTTATACTTTAAAAGCATAAGTATACTCTATCTCATGCTAGTTTAATCCTGCTGTAAACAACAAGGCAGAGCTGACTCAACTTGCCACGTGTTATATGCTAGATGCACGCACATAAGTTTTGCAACACTAGCAGTATATGTAGCAGCGCTAACTTCTAGACAATAAATAATAAATAGAATTGGGTTACACATTAACTTATTAAATGTATGACTTGGTTCATTTCTCAAAAAATAATCATGAACTTTATTGCATATAGCACTTTTTGTAAAATCGTACTTCTCCATGCGCTATTTGTATTTATGCAATTTTACCAATGTTAAGAGTTCCGGATGCTTGCTGTTCCATTCTAACACTATGTACACTACTTGTGGAAACACCAAGGAGATCAACAGTTTCTTTCTCAATTTTTGTTATAGATATTTACGGATTTCTTTCTTTAAGCACCACGAAACAATGCGCGATCATTCGCCTCTTGCCACTTTTTAAAGGTTTGCCTCGATTGTGTTTTATTTCAGCTGAAGCACCAGCCTGCTCCATGATGAAAAGCTTAAATGATTTTAAATTGCATATGCATAAGTGTTCTTGGGCTTGTGAGATATGCGAGATGTACAGGAAATACAGTGTTAAATATCAGAAGTAACTCCACACTATAAACAATAACATCTTAATCAGCATTTAACTCGACACAGGCCTCGTTGTGAGAGAGCTGCCTGTTATAGGATATAATAGCAGTGTCCTTTAGTAATTTTTAAATAAAATACAGCTTAATTTAATATAATAAGTTAATAGTGTGTATAATTTCACTATCTTCTGTTTAATCTGCATATATTATACAGAACACACCTATGTGGTATGTGAAGCAGAAAGATAAAATGTGGGGCTATTACATTTATAAGATCGAAACATTTGCATACTTTTCTCTCTCCGAAATTAGCTTGCACAGAGCAGTGATCACAAAACTATTTACACTACTGTACTTAAAGGAGGGGTTTATCGTACACATGTTAATAAAAGAAAACACCCATTAACTTCGATAAACCAATCAACAGCTTATCCATTTTCTGTCCCAATATCTGTCTCTATCTTCCCACCCAGATGTTCATAGCAGGATTAAACTAGGTTGAGACAGTTTATAGAAATATTGTTTGGTAGTAACTTTCAAGAATGGAAACCAAAACAAATATGACTACATAAATGGAGGCGCATCTACAGACAGACACACACACTCACACCAATTACATTGGACATGTACTAGTCTACAGATGCATGCTAGCTACTCCGGTTTTTGGGAAATAAGGGTCAAATATGGCTGGCATGGATCTAATAAATCAGGCATTACAAGCATATCACTCTTTACGAAAAACAAATAAATGGTATAAAAAAGTATTTTTACATCAGCAGATTTAGCCATATACAATTGTTTAGTATTTGGAGAGCTTTGAACTTGTGCAAGACAGTGACCTACCTGGATTTATAAATACAAATGTTTTCCTATGTACCATTTAGCTGTTATAGAATTTATTTAAATTGTAAAAGAGAAATATTAAAATATTTGGCATTAAATAAGCATTAGATGCATGCATGCATGCACAGGACGTCTATACATGTCTATATTGGTTCTGCGTCATTTTAACATGAAAGTTATATGACATCCATATCGATGAAAGGTTTAAGAATAGAAGCATCATTTACATTTTTGTCTTGTTTTTGTTTTACATTTTTTACATATTCTATCTTTAACTTAAAAATTGAGTGTGGATTAATAATTTTGTTTTTAATTTGTAATAGTAATTTGACTAGAAGTAAGGGAATAAAGCACTAGCAATATAAGAACATTGGAGATTGTCCTCTGAAGGTTGTATATGTTTCTTGTATGTTTTCTAGGTTCAAGCAGTTCCGGTAAACAGTGTTCCAGTAAAGTGAAGCCACCCCCTCCTATAGCACCAAAACCAAGGCCTTGGTCTATGGTTGGTGGCGACAGAAAGTCTGGTGAGTATCCGACACTATCTGTGAGATTACAGAGTGTAGAGTTACTGTGGAGTTGGAGAATTTAATGTATTGTCGGCACGTTGGCCATAGTAGCTCAAGGGTTAGAGCAGCTGGACGGCAACCAGAAAATCTGTGGTTCAAATCCCAGCTATGGCATGGAATTTTTCAGTCTGGCTCTACTCTTTCATAGTGCGTCCTACACACGGCTAGTGTGAAAGAACAATTAATTTCCATTAATTGACCTAATAGTGGTTAACTATTAAGCCCTGGCCTTAAAGTACTTACACATTGTAAGTCGCCATTAAGGTAGTTGTCTCATGTATTTATGAGAACTCCTAAGTGGTTTACCAGGAAAAACACGAGTCAGTTGGAGCATTTAATGTCATATCGGCACATTGGCCATAGTAGCTCAAGGGTTAGAGCTGCTGGGCGGCAACCAGAAGATGCGTGGTTCAAATCCCGACTATGGCATTGAATTTTTCAGTCTGACTATATCTTTCCATACTTTAGCCTACACAGGGCCATTGTGAAATAACAATTAATTTCCATCGAGTACAGGGTACATAGAGCTTAGAGTTACCAGACATTCATCTTTCAGGATACGAGAAAACCTCTGTTAAGTCATATCAGACGATGAATGAAATAATGTTCAAATGAGTACAGGGTACATAGAGCTTTCAGACATTCATCTTTCAGGATAAGGGAAAACCTCCAACATTAAGTCATATTGGACGATGAATGAAATGATGTTCAAATGAGTACAGGGTACATAGAGCTTAGACTTATTGGACATTCATCTTTCAGGATAAGAATGTGATTCTTAAATGTGAGGCAGACATAGCGGCACCTATGCTGAAGAGCAGGCTCTTTACAATATGTATTTAGTATATCAACCAACTGCTTAGCTATTAACTTCAGTTTGAAATGGAGTCACAGAACCTTTGTTTGACATTCTCCATGTAATCTTTTCAGCATACATAATGGTCTTTAAGTGGCCCCACAGCTAAAAATTCAGGGACGTTCTGTCAACTGTGAGAGCCTTTCAATAGCACCTCAATGACCAATCCACATTCCTAGGAACTATGAATGTATCATGTGCAAGTGATTCTATTTTGAGATTGTGCACCATCTCGTTGGAACATATTGGGAAATTTTTCTTCATTAAGAAGCTTAAAAGGAAAAAAGGAAAAAAAAAAAAAAAAAAAAAAAAAAAAAAAAAAAAAAAAAACACTGTTGAAGCAGTACCTTGTGTCTTTAGCCTTCAGTAAAAAAGGTCCTTCCTTATGCTATACCAGGCCACCAACATTGCTCCCCTTGGATTTTGCATAGACTATTGGAATTCATTACTGATAATTTTGTATGATGACTTTGGTATTGATGTTAAAATCTATCACTGTTTTTTTAACAGAATGTAGGATGTAAACTGTGTACCATTGAACATTATTATTTTTAAGCTTTAAGTGTAACTTTAAGACTAACATGTGAAAATGAAAGCTTTACGCTTGTGTCCCCTGTATATTGTATTTGCGCTATAATGCAGTGATTACATTGTATACACTTTAAAGATGAAAAAACAAATGAATAGGAGCTCAAGGTGAGGCAATTTAAACAGTAGAGCTTTGATTGTGGCAGGAGAATTTTCACTGCTGAGTGATGGGTCAAGTACAAACACTTCTGCTGCCAACACTCCCGACTCTGGAGATGCACTAGATGAATCAACGGATTCTGGAGTGGCCAGCATAGGCTCAGCAACAGGTGCAGCAGGTAAGCTCACAGTATTTGGTAGAAACATTTACTGTATATTAATTACTTCATTAATAAACTTTTGGTAGTTGGTTTTATTCCACATTATGAGGGAATATTGTACAGTTATAACTATCATCCTTTAAAATATGTGATACAGAACTTGTGTTGATATGTACTTGTTAATTCTTCTCTTGTAGTCAGTATCCAGATTTACACTTTTTTCCCAGCTTTTCTTGACCTTCTAAATACCTTGCTTTAGAGGTCGACCTTTTTGGACTTACTCCGCTTTTCCACTTCATTAATAATGTCATTTGTGTTGTCAAGTTGGCGATGACGCAATAGATTCTTCATTTCTGGGAACAAGAAAAGGTAACTTGGTTTGAGATCAGGTGTATAAGGCAGATGCTGCAAGATCTCAAAGCCCTATTGCCTTGTTTTGTCAAAAAAACATCTTTATCCTGTTGCAATAGCATCAACATTTATCTTGAAAGTCGCGCCATGTTTGCTTTTGGAAAGGGGTTAGGAAATGTAGAACCCACTGTGCTGACACCTTAGACATGGACAAGTTCATGACACTACCATAACTATCATGAGTCTCTTCATGATTATTTGGATTGTTGTTTGTCTGTCTTTCATAATTAAACAGTGTGACAGCATCATCTACCAGCTCTTGGCTTGTGCATCAGGGACACGTGATCAGTTTGAAAATTCCTTTTCCACCTCACAATATTGTTATAAGATGGGCAACCATTGCCATGAACAGCCGTCATCTCATCATGGATTTCCTGGATGTCATTAAGCTCATTCATTAAAAGGGCAATGTTAACAACTATAGGTCCATCACTCTAACTTCTAGCATAGGCAAACTATTCAAGAAAATTATACTGCAAAGGCTTGACTACTTCCTACAGAAAAATAAAATTTACAGTCAATCACAACATGGTTTTTGTAAAGTCATTTTCTACTACCACAGCAGTAATCTCATTTGTGCATGATATTATGGAAAACATTAATCTCAATAAGAAAGTAGCCAGCCTAATGGTTGATCTCGCAAAAGCTTTTGACTGTGTCAGACACAATATTTTATTACATAAACTTAATTTGTATGGAATTAGGGGTCTACCTAACAAATTAATTGAATCTTATCTAACCGGAAGACAGCAAAGCTCTGAAATCAGTCATCTTAATGGTAACAACATATATAAAACAAAATCAGCTTTGATGGAGGTAAAACATGGAGTTCCGCAGGGCTCTGTCTTAGGCCCTGTTCTATTTATTATATACGTAAATGATATAGCAAAAAGCAATAATTCCACAACAGTCAGCTATGCTGATGATACTACTGCTCTTTATTGAAATACACATCAAATTCACTGGCAAATACCATTAATTCTACTAGTCGCTCTATAAATCATTACTTTGAATGTGACAAACTAAAAGTAAATGAAGAAAAAACCAAAGTTATGATATTTGACCTAGGAGGAAGAAATGAAATTAGCAAAACTGTTTCCCCTCTGCTTAATCTGACACTAACTCCATCCTATTCCTTACTAGGGTTAAAAATAGACAGTAAGCTAACCTGGTCTGAGCATATAAACTGTGTTTGTAATAAAATAGCTAAATATAGGCTAATGAAAAGAGATGTGAATGAGCATACCATGAAAATAATGTACTATGGTCTTATTTTTCCACATCTCAGTTACTGTTTAGAAGTTTGGGGAGGAGCTGCACATGTACATATTAATAGAATATTAAACTTACAGAAGTGTATAAGAATTATGTACAGTATTCCTAAAATAGAAACTTGTAGACATGTGTTTATTAGAGAAAATATTCTAACCATAGTATCACTATATGTATATAAAAACATTCTTTTAACTGTAAACAGTACAAATGGTATGCTAATGAATAGTAAAATACATTCACATAATACCAGACAAAATATGGATTTTCATAGAATAACAGTGAATAAAAAGAAAATTAATACTGATCCATACATTGTAGGCGGTATACTGTCCAATAAACTACCAGCTAAAATTAAGTCCTGTGCAAAAAAATGTTTTAAAAGTAAGCTAAAGATGTATCTCATTCATAAGTGTATAAACTGGAGGAATTTTAATTTGAATTGTTATAAACTATGTATATTTGGTGATTTTTATTATTATTATTATTATTTATTATTATTATTATTATTATTATTATTATTATTATTATTATTATTATTATTATTATTAATTACATACTTTTTGTATAAAATAATTGATTTTTTATAAACTTTGTAAATATTGTAAATAGCCTCTGACAATGTCAGACACTCTGTATGAGTCTATTGACAGTAATAAACTACTACTGGGAAATTATGCCTCTCAAATGCAGTTACTTTATCACACTATGGGCCTAAATTTTGCAATTTTACACCTTAGCCCCTTCTAGCACTCACTGTAATGAAAGGAAAGGACACAATTGACTGAAACTTTCAACATTATGTCTCGACAAATCAATGATGACACTGAGAAAGTTTCTTCACTCTACTATAAAAAGTACTACATGATAATTAAAACTATGCAGTACCCCTTCAAATGCCACTTTTTAATTTTTGAGGGATGTAGCAGTGTTTTGCTCCTGTTTTATCACCAAACATCCATTGTCTCATGTAGCAAGAGTTGACTCAGGCCCTAGTTGGAAGCCATATGTCGTGGAAGTTGGGGGGGGGGGGGGGGGAGGCTGATGTGGGATGTTGCACCCTGTTGCGGGGACCATATAAAACAGAAGCTTTTGGGGCCCTTAGTTGTGGTTGTGGTATTTTATCCCTCACTATATAGAGAAGTCATATGTAGCCAAGATGTTTTCCTGGTTCCTGGTTGGGATGATCCTACATCGCCAAAGTTCGACAGTGAAGATGGGGGATGATAGAGTCCTCTTAAATCTGAATGTTATATCCACATTTGTTGCTCAGTCCGCAGCACTGCTCCAATTGGTGCATGAGAGTTCTGTAAACTCAGGTGTGGTCTTGAACAAGGGAATTAACTTTTTAAATAAGTTCCGAAATAAATCAATGTTTAATTTTAAAACTACAAACTTTTAATTCAATATATATGCTTTATACCATTCTTCATACAAAACTTTCCAAAGAATTGTATTACTTTGTTATAATTTTCAGGAAATCAATTTTAAATCTTTTTATAATATTACATCCTGATGTGAATTGTCTGTTCCCTCCAACATTCCCAAGTAAAAAGACACTATCTTTGCTAGCCACTTCTCCAAGATTATTGATTTTTCTCCTTTTGTTGCTATAACTACCAAACAACTTCTTTCTCATTGGTCCACGTCAATTATAACAACCAATACCAACACATTGCATCATATCATTTACACAATCATTTATTTCATGACCCACTGAATTTCACACTTTCATTTCTTACGCATATGAACTTTTCCATACCGATCTTTAAACTATTATTAAACACATTTAAATATTGCAATTCCTTTCTTGGAAGTGTTGAAAACAGTGTTGTTATGATAAATTAACTTTAAAGAGAGTCGATTAATGACACTAAACAACACTTACTTTTAAATTTTTCCGGAACATGTTTCAGAGGCTTTGCTCTTTAAAGTTAACATTTAAATATTTTCAATTCTCGGGGCTAAACTAAAACAACTGTTACAGGGACTAGTCTTGGAAGCAGTTCCTTCCATTTTCAGCTTCAAAGTTTTGATTCAAGACCTGCATGCAGTTGAAATAGCACTGTAAAATGTCAGATACAGCAAACTCGCAATAGCTTGGTTTGTGACAGCCCTTTTCAAAATTCTAACATGCTTTAAACACCTTAACACAGGAGCAAAGGGTTTTAAAAACCTGACATTTGTTACTATTGTAGTCGCATTGTAAGTTGGTGATTGGCGTTTTCCCTCCACGTGCTGTTCAGCTGCGAAAACAAGGAGAGGAGATAAACACGTCACTGACACGTCATTGCCGTCGCCTAGCAACCAGCAATCCACCAATCAAAAGTAAACTGTTGCCGTAGCAACCCGAGCCGCTTATCCTATGTTGCCAACTCTATCGCACTACATCACATGCTTTATGCATGACACTATTCTATCGGCATGTTGAGGTTTTCAGTAAACAGACACTGCTCCTATTGTTGCTTCGCTTATGAATCAGCAGAATCACAATACCGTCGTCGTTCGTTGCCCTTTAGTATGAGATGGTATGCGTTGTTGGAAGGGAACAGGTGTGGATTTAGTTTCAAGGAATAGCTTATGACGTTTTCTGGGTCAGTGACCAAACTTTACAGTTTAATGACCAACTCTTACTTAGGGTATTTTTCCCTGTCTTCACTGCCAAACTAAGAGTGTATTGCTTCTGGTAGTGAATGTTTCACAGAGTGTAAACAGCTTTACATTTTCGCAATATAATTCGTGTGTTTCAGTGATCAACTTCAGTGTTTCTGTGATCAACTTCAGTGTTTCTGTGATCAACTTTAGTGTTTCTGTGATCAACTTTAGTTTTTCAGTGATCAACTTTAGTTTTTCAGTGCAACTTTAATATTTAGCTAATTATCGTTACTCATGGCTACCGCAAACACTTGTGCTACAGAAACAGACAGAAAGAAACCTTCTGCGAAGACCACAAAAATGTTTTTGGGCGCGGAATCCCAATTAAAGGACAAGCAAGGGAAATTATATGTTCCGTAAGAAAATATTTTGAGGATCAAAGAGACAATGGGGGTCCAATAATTCCCGTTTCAAAAGTACTGGACAGAACCTCAGCTGCTGTTGGTGTAAGTAAGAATACCATAGTTAGAGTAGGGAAAGAGAAATACGCTAGTGAAGAAAATCAGGCATGTACATCGCGGTTGCAAACTCCAGGGAAGAAGAGGAAGCGACATAACCCGGTCACTAACCTGGATCCATTTCAACAAGATGCCATTCGCCGCCATATTTACGCGTATTATACCAGGACGCAATATCCTACACTTTCAGAACTGCACTCATCTCTACAAATGGATGATCTTTTTACAGGTGGCAAGACCTCACTTCGAAAAATAGTTAAAACTTTAGGATTTCGCTATAAAAAGCTAAATGGACGTAAGATCTTGCTGGAGAAACCGGACATATGTGCCTGGCGCTGTAGGTTCCTACGAGAAATTATTTCTTGTGATTTTGGGAATATTGTATGGATTGATGAAACCTGGGTGAATGCTAATCATTGCATTAACAAGGGCTGGACTGATGATACCTTGGGAGCAACAACGCGGGTGCCATTAGGTAAAGGGGAAAGAATAATCCTCCTTCACGCGGGAAACTCTTTTGGATTTATTCCGAACTGTTGCCTCCTCTTCAAATCTAAGAAAACAGGAGATTATCATGAAGAAATGAACCATTCCAAATTTCTTAACTGGTTCAAAGAGCAGTTATTAGTCAATTTGGAGAGGCGTTCCATAATTGTCATGGATAACGCAAGATATCACTCTGTTATTTTAGACAAAGCTCCAACAATGGCATCCAGGAAGAGTGTTATTTTGGAATGGCTTGTTCGCACAATGTGCGTGTTCAAGACCATTTAAAAAAGTATGAATTGCTTGAACTGGTAAAAGCAAACAAACCGCAGTTCCCAAAATATATAGTTGATGAAATTGCTGCAGAAAAAGGCCACAAAATTATTAGACTTCCTCCCTACCATTGCCATTTTAATGCAATAGAATTGATTTGGGCTCAAATAAAGGGATATGTAGCGCGCAACAATACAGATTTCAGTATAACATCTGTTATAAAACTAACAGAAGAAGCAATAGCAAAAATAAGTGGTAAAAATTGGGAAGATGCAGTTTGTCACACAAAAAAGTTATAGTGGCAGCATGGGAAAATGAAGGTGTTTTGGAAGAAAGTGTGGAAGAACTCAAAATTTCCGTGGGAGGTTGCAGTAGCTCTGACGATGACGACGGCGGCGTTGACAACGACGACGATCATCAGAAAAGCAGTAGCAATGACAGCAGCGACTCTGAGATAAGCGGCATATTCCCGTTGGATTAAAATACATAATTCTGTGCAGGTATGGCACTTTTATTTCTCTAAATCTTAAATGTAGCTAACCATTTGTTTTTTGTTCATTCTGAAGATTTCGTATGCTGTATTTAGGTAACTGCTCACTTAAACGTGTAGAGTCTTACGGCAATCTTACGATTAATACTGCAGTATGCAAATTTCTAGGAATATGTGTGTGTGCATTACTGCAACTGACTGCAACCGAACTTCCACCTCCCCTCTACCCGTCACCTTCATTGCCTAGCACGTGGAGAGGGACGGTAAAGTGGCAACGCTGCTATCCCCTCTCTTTCCCCACTCCTTCAACTGTCAATCACCAACTTAAAATGCACCCATAATAGTTGAAGTATATTCTGGGCTTGTAGGCCGTGGTCTACTGGGCTCTTTCTTCTTCTTCCCAGACGTTTCGTCTGCGACTACGGCAGACATCCTCAGTGGCAGTGGCGAGGTCAAAGTCCTCTAGTGGGTATTTCAACAGTGACTGTGCTGTTTGCACTGTGGACCGCTGTATTTATACAAGTGGCTGGAGGGGGGGGGGTCTGCTGTGATTGGTCCGGGTGGAAGGTGGGCTGGATTGGTGTGGGTAGAGTGTTGTGTTCTGTTGGCGTCTGATTGGTTCGAGTGAGGTTCTTCGTTTTCACTTTTGCTAGAGCTGTTTGCCATATTCTGTTCAGTTTGCGTCTTCTTCTTTGCGATTTATGTTGTTATTGTGTTTATGTATTTCGATGGCTTCGCAGAATAAGCGTGAATAGTAATGTGATGTTGATGCCAGAATATCTGTATTTTCATACTGGATGATATGTTCTCCCTCTTCGAGTATGGCATGTTCCGCAATCGCTGATTTTTCCGTTTGACCCAGACGGCAGTTTCTTTTGTGTTCGTTAATACAAGTTTTTATGCTGCGTTGGGTGGTTCCAATGTATACCTTGCCACAAGAACATGGTATTCTATATACTCCCACTGTGGACAGAGGATCTCTGGGGTCTTTGACCGAACGGAGTGTATTGCAGATCTGTTTGGTGGGCTTGAAGATGGTATCAATGTTGTGACGTTTGAGAAGTTTGCTGATGCGGTCTGTGACTGTTCCAATGTAAGGTAGAAAAACCTTGCCTTTCCTACTATTTGCAGCTGTTTGTGTAATGGTGGAACCTCTCTTGGGGTGTAATGCTCTATTGTTTTCGCGTTTTGTGTAGCCATTTGATTGTAGTACCTTGTCTAAGTGTTGAAATTCTTGCTGTAGGTATTGTGGTTCACAGATGCGTGTAGCTCGGTCTGCCAGAGTTTTGATCATAGAGCGCTTTTGTCTCGGATGATGATTGGAGTTCTTGTGAAGGTATTGGTCTGTGTGAGTCGGTTTACGGTATACTCTGTGGCTTAATGTGCCATTCTCCTTTCTGTTTACCATTACGTCTAAAAAGGGCAATTTTCCGTCCTGTTCTATTTCCATGGTGAACTGAATATGATGATTGATGCTGTTGAGGTGGTTTAGAAATTCTGTCAGAGATGATTCTCCATGGCTCCAAATGACGAACGTGTCGTCCACGTAGCACCACCAGCACGAAAGTTCTTCAAAGCTACTGCCTTAGATTCAGCACCACTTAAACCTTCATGCCTTAGAACCTGACATTTGTTGATACAATTTGCATTATCTTTAATCTTAAATTGCTTTAAAATTGTTATAATTTAACATTGGTTTGTGAAACTGGTTGTTATAAGATTTAACTAACTTCTTTTCTGGTGGTGTGTGACATATGGTCTTTGCATGTGGCTTGCCATCGCTAACAACATAGTTTATTTAAGTACTTGTATCTTGGGCTAAATACTGCTTCTTGGACAGTCAGCTTCAACATTTCCAGCTCCTTTTAGTGGAATGTTTTATAATAATGAGGCATTTTTGGATTTGTTGAGCACTAAGGGAAAAGTGTTAGACAACATGTTACCAAATGCCTTGTCCAGCTTCATCTAGCTCTGCCTTGTTTCATTTGTACCTTAGTGGGCAAAATTAAAGAATCATTTTGCTCATTTTGTTGTACATCAAATTATAAAATACGTCTTGCCTCTGTTATTGTAGAACTTTAATAACACTTTCTGTGTGACACAGAACTATAAAGAGTGGCACATTTTTCAGACAGTTAATAGATGTAATGTTATTTAGGAGGAGAAAAGCGCTCAGTACGTGAATTGGCAGCGAACATCAACAAACATGGGGGCTCTGATGATGGAAAAAAGAAGGCTGGTTCATCGAGTGAGTCAGGTTGTAGCACAGCATATTTTTTATTAACCATATTGCAAGAATGTAGCTCTGATCATTTTTTATTAATTTGGAATGACCTAAAAACATAAAAATGATAATGCTAATTAATACTGCATGAAGCACGTGAGAACTATCTTAGTTTAGTCTATTGCTAATAGGTTTAGAACTATCCTCCAAACTAAGCTTATGCTTTATTTATATACAAGTCCATCGCGTTGGCTGAGTTGAAGGCAGGTGAAAAATTACTAGTCTTCAGTCAAAAACAAATGAGATTCCAATGTGATTTTGTATTTTATTGATATGCTCACATTTCCAGGCCATTGCAAACTAAAGTGTCATATCCCTTTTTTATTTTCCACAGTTCATGCTTTTAAAACTTAAGATTTTGTTTTATTTATAACTATTTTATGTTTAATAGTGGGATCAGCTTACTTTTGATGGCTGATAAACAAAAATAAAGTTTACATCTTGATCATTTTTAAACCAAAAAATATAGTTTTATTTTCTCAAAACTTCTCTTCTCCAATCTGATAAAAATTGTTTCAGAAGTTTAACACATAGTATGATTGTAAATTTGAGGCCGTATTTCAGTGCAGGTACTGGATGATCAGCTTATCTTCTGAACCTCATTAAATAATATACGGAGTGGTCATTTGTGACCCAGCTGTTAGTTGTGCATCTCAAAAGTGAAAGCTTTGGAGTTATATGTGAATCACTGTAGAGTATTACACAAATATAAATATTTGCTACTAAAGCTACACTTATCTTAAGAACATTGATGTTAATGCTTCTTTCTTCTTTCCAGTGGAAATTGATTATTCTAATACTCTAATTCTAATAAGAATATTATTCTAATTAGATTATTCTAACAAGAATACTCTAACTGTAAAGTATTCTTATTATGTGGCTGTTCTTATTGTGTTGTTAGTCCACTGGAATGCCTACTGAAAAATTCACACTTGAGCAAAGAATTACGTACATAAAAAGAGAATCATCTACATAAGTATGTAAACAATATCAGGAGAAGCTTCATGATACTAAAGTGTCATGAGGTTTTAGTTTAAGATTTTGAATTTACACAGTGAAAAGACTGTGAAAAAATTTACATAGGGAGGACAAAAAGAAACATAGGCACTAGAAAGAAAGAACACTTCAGGCACTGATACAAAAATATTGATAAGTCCGCAATAGCAGCTCATTTCTGGTCTGAAAATCATGAAATTGAAGATAGCACAGAATTACTAAAATATGTACAAAAACATAGTGAACTCGTCATATGGGAGAGAATATACATAGAAAAACATAAAAACCAACTAATGAACTTTGAAATCCCGCCAGAAGAGAATCCCACATTTAAGTTCATCACTAAATCAACAGATGGCAGCAGCAACTCCAGAATTACCCACACCACTGGATCAAGCTTTAGTCGCATAACAGCAGAAGATGCAAACGATGATTTGCGAAACATGTCCTCAAAATAGGTACGAAAGTGAAGCAGATGTGTAATAAATACGACTCATCTAAAAATTAATAGTTAGCAATGGTTTACCAAGTCGTTTACTTGGTGCATATCTAGCATTGTGTTCATATACCTGATCAGGTTCATACAATATTACCTCCTAATGTGATGAAAGAAGGATATTGGAATTGTAAAACATGCTACAATTGTAGTTCTGCATCAAAAAGGCATTCTAGCAGGACAATAGCAAGAAAAGCTGGCATAGCCCAATCTTCAGTGGTGTTTACATTACTGTGGTTCAAACAAACTGGTGCCAATCCAAGTGTTTCTCTATCTGGAAGACTCAGAGTAAGATTAATGACTTTGTGGGTTCGTAAAATTAAAAGTCTAGTTTGCAGAAATTCAAAGTGCTCTTTATTTCCGTAGAAACACTCTTTGTACAGCCCTTTGCAGCAGAATTAAATAACATACACAAACGCAACCTTCAAGGTCGTCTGCCACACGTCCACACAGCTGTACACTCAATTCACAAGTCCATAGACAACTACTGGCAAACCCTCACACCACCGCATTTATATCCAAGCCAAAGTCACATGAACTTTCGTGGCATAGCGAGAGCACATGGAACTATCTCTGTCTCTTTCACTCTCGGCTAGCGCACGTGTCTGCATGACTTGGGGCACTTTTTGACTCTTTCTTTTCCCACTTCTCTCTCGGCATTCGCCTACGCACGAGTTGTCAGCAGCAAACAATGCCTGGCGACACTCCTCCCTCCTCAAGGCTGGTCATCCTGAACAGCACCATCATAGCGGGCCATTCGATCCAGGTGTACCACCAACATCTTCCCTTGGGGCACCACGTTAGACCACATCGTTGATCCTCTTTACCACCCGGTACGATCCTTGCCACGGTTGTTGAAGTTTCGGACAGCATCCCTTGGTCCAGGTAGGGCGGTACAACCAGACCAGGTCAGCTTGCTGGAATCCTTGGCTGTTGGCTTGCTTGTCGTACTGGGTCTTCATGTGGCTGCTCGTCATCTGGATGTTCTGACGAGCCATCTCATGCATGTCGTGGAGACAGTCCACCAGGTTCTCCACATACTCGGTTGCTGGCTGTTTCGCTTCTGGGGGGGGGGGGGGCTCCCACAAGCCAGGTCACAAGGTAGGCGTAACTCTCGGCCAAAGAAGGATTGTTTGTCGACTTCATGGAGAACGAATGAAGAGTCAATGTGTAATGCCAGTGGTGAAGTATTTTGGAGGAATGGTTATGGTGTGGAGATGTTTTGTGGCTGATAAGGTTTGTAATCTAATGAGAAATAATGAAACATTAAAGAAGGAAGGATATCATAGGATACTGATAAAAAATGCTGATCTACCTGGCAAGAAACTTATTGCTGGTGTGTATATCCAACAGCAGGACAATGATCTGAAACATGCGAAGGTGTGCAGAGGGTATGTCAGTAGAAAAGAGCAGTGAGGGGAACTGGAAAATATGATTTGGCCAAGTCAGTCACTTGATTTAAATCCTATTGAACTCTTATAGGATGAACTTGACATGGAAGTGAGAAAACTGAGGTAATCTGTTGAAGATCTATGGAATAATTTACAGAAGAGTTGGAGTGCAGTATCTGCAAAAACACTACACAATCTTATCTCCAGAATGCCAAGAGTTTGTGCAGCAGTAAATACTTCGAAGAGGCTAAAATCTACACCAAATTGTACTGAACTTAATTTTTACAATGTGTTTGTTCATTGACATAAAGTGTTCAGTTTTTTTCATAGGTGATCAAAAACTTTTGACCGGTAGTGTATGTTACACAGCAAGTGGGTGTTTCGAAAATCTCTGTTGTTACATATATGCTGTACTTTTAAAATTGAAACCTTACAACATAGTGACTTGTGAATTATAATGTCATTTATAACAAGGTTAGTACTCATCTGTTACCTGGGAGTATAATAGCAGACAGGCTCTAAAATGGCTACTCTGAATAATGCTTTACTTTCTATAAAACAATGTAATGCTTGTCTTGAAGTGCTGTTGTCATTGAGTGTTGCTGTTAAATCATTGTCATCCTAGTTCAATGTAATAATACCTGAAAAGATCAGCTTTAGTTCTTAGCACAATTTGTATAAATGTATATTGCTTTTACCTTTATTTCTACATTTGTTTCTGTATTTTATTTTATTTTGCATGTACAAATTTATTGTCTTTTTGTTCACACAATGCAGATAAAGCTTTACTTCAGCATTCCAGTGCCAATGTAGATAGTGCAAAGAGTGGTGCTCTTGCAGCGAGAAAAATATCTGCTTCTGCCTTTAAGGTACTGGTAAAAAAGCTATTTCAGCTGGTTAAGTATGTATTGTAGAGTAACTTGGAAGATAAAATATGCAATTGCTAGGTTATGCTAGTACAGTGTAAACATGAAAGCTTGTAAACTCTAAAGAAACGTTGTCCATGTGTATTAAAGTGACTGAGGTGCAGATGTTGAGGTATTAGTGTGCACCTTATGGCTTAGACCAGGGTGCTGGGATGCGTACCATGTAAGAACAAAGAGTTGTTATTCATATATTTGTTATGCCATTCAAAAGGCATGCTAGTTTTGAATTGCATGGTTAAGTTTTATGTGTCAGTTGCAGACAATGTTTTGTATTCAACTACATTGTATACATCTTCTGGGCTTGTAGGCTTTGGTCCAGTTGGTATAACTTCCGACATTTCACCGAAAACTGCGTCCGGCATCCTCAGGGTTATGAAAACTTGTGAGCTCCTGATTCTAAAGATTGGAGTGCTGCATCTTCCAGCACACTCTATATAGCCGCGCGTGGAGGGAGGGTGTGGCCTATAGGGGGAGCATGGCTGTGTAAGCGACTTCTCTGTTTCAAGGTTTTAGGGCTCAGTTTATGCTACCATGCCATAATCATATGTGATACAGGCTGGAAAGAAAGAAACCTCTCCGGCAGTATCTGTATGTACCAGTTAGAGAATTTCATAACCAAAGTTTAGAATGATTTCCTTCAGCTATCGGTAGTTAATTGAACAGCACATTTTAAATTGTTAAATTTCAGTGTTAACCCTGGCTTATCCTGGCAGTTTACTGTCTATAAAACAAGTCATTTACTACGCTAATGCCCAATTTCACCAACAGATGTTAAGACTTAACGTGGGTCTAACAATAGTTATAACAAAAATTGCATTTCTCCAAGTGTTAGGTTAACACTCGTGTTAAATCTCTTGTTAAACTAACAAGTCAAGTTTCTGATGTTAAGTCCTTAACAGTTGTAAATAGTAAAGATGGCAGGTGTGAACGCAGCTGTTGTCGATTTGCTCTATTTAAGACTGTGTAAATGACATTTGTAATAGAGTATGACCTATGAGGAGAAATTATTTTGAGGAGCTATCAGAAGAAAATTTTCTACAGAGGTATAGACAGTCAAAACAAGTTGCTACGAAGGTTACTGCTGAAGTACAAGAGAGGTTAGAACATGCATCGAAAGGAATATGCCGATCTCGCCTTTGCTTCTTCCTTTGCTTTGTTTTAATTAACTTTGCGATTTTATAATTCACTGAATTATGTGGATAATACACAGTCCACCTTCCATCTTGAAACATTCAAGTCTCTCGTCACTTCTGTCCTTCACACCTCATTTTAAATTTACATAATACTGATAGAACATGCATTGAAAGAATATGCCGATCTCGCCTTTGCTTCAAGTATTAATAACTTTGCGATTTTGTAATTCATTGAATTATGTGGATAATACACTCTCTACCACCTGCCTGGAAACGTTCAAGTCACTTGTCAGTTGTCCTTTGCTCCTCGTTCTAAATTTATGTAATACTGAGTTAGAACATGCATCAAAAGGAATATGCCGATCTCGCCTTTGCTTCAAGTATTAATAACTTTGCGATTTTGTAATTCACTGAATTACGTGGACAATACACTGTCCACCTGCCATCTTGAAATGTTCGTCACTCTTCACTTGTACTTCTTCGCACCTCGTTTTAAATTTACATAATACTGAAGAAGATGTTCCGTATTTCTAGTAATGACACATGCATTTGAATTAAATTTGTTTCCAATTTTTTCCCACATGATATCTTTCTCTTTTACATTCACCGCATCCGTCCTCCTATTTTCTAAGATATCCTTATATTTCGTCACCAGTTCAATTAACAGTTCTTTCTACATTGATGAGAAATTTGTTTCATGGCTTTTGTTTATGATTTTGTCTATCTGTCATTGTTTTAGCTGTGCAGACGAAAATGAAAACAAAAGCACATCACAGTACTTCAGAAAATAATACAAAATCTCCATAGCCTTCTATATCTGTAATATATACAAGTTTCTTGACATTAACACATGTTCGTTAACATTTTCAGAAAACAGGTTGGTGAAATGCAAGAAATTTAATAGCTTTGTTAGCGCTGTTACATTGTTACGTTACATTTGTTTAACGTTGATTTAACATCTGTTGGCATAAACAATATATTTTTTTTCTTCTAAACTGGTTCAGGTTAACAAGGTTTTATTGTGCCTTATTTATAGTAAACTTAGGAATTACTGAAAATAAATAATCAGACAACACATAAAAAGTAAGGCTACTAGGGAATTTTTGAGTAAACAAAGTAGAGTCATCTTTTCTTAAATTTATATTGCTGTTTGTGCCAAAACACATTGTTCATACAAAGATAAGCTTTCATGTTTATAGTAACTTTGTTTTATTATTATTACACTCTGGTACCTGATATTAATGGTAAAGTTTTTGATTTGTAGCATATGACAAAAATATTAAAGCCACCCCAAAAAGGTTTTGCAGCAGAATTGGTTAATTTTAGTTTTCTTTGACAGTTCAAAACCACAGGATTACATATTATTTTTCAGGTAGGAGTTCCAAAAACTGGTCAGCATGTTTTATACAGCTTTTGTTGTAATTTAGTTTTATCAAGGAATGTTATCATGCTCATTAGTGCTTTTCAAAGAAAACCATCATTTTCAAAGTTCTGCTTCATGGCTATTATAGGTTCTGTGCTTTGAATATACATATGTATGTAAAATATGTACTACATGCATTAATGCTTTGCTTCAAAGTACATCTGCCTTGCAGTACATTAATGTAGAACCAGGTATGACGTGAAGGGTTTGCACAAACTAAGCTTTCTGCTAGTGCTTAAAATAAAACAAGAACTTCAGAGAAAAATTATTTCAATTGCTACAGACCATATGATGTTTCAGGAGCATACATCTCCCCCATCATCAGGATGATGAAAGAATAAAGCTGTGAAAAACCCACTGCCCCCCCCCCCCCTCCATGGAGGGGAAAAACTCGATTACAGGCAAAGGCTTATGTGCAGTTGACTACAGTATGGGGATCCTCATGCCCTGAAGGGGTGCAGATATACCAACTAAAAAACTCCTCCATGTGTTGGTGCATTTTGCATGCATTAGTCAGGTCCCAGATAGCACTCCGGTTAGTATTTAGAAACTACTAAGCTGGCATTTGTTGCTTCTTGGTAGTAACCATGGAATCTGGGCACCACCAAGTGTTCATCTTGCCTTAGATATAAGTTATATTTTAAGTTCAGACAAGTATTTCTTGTTAATTGTTCTACGTTTTCTACCAGGTCTGTGTCAGCTGTCTAAGCAGTCAGTATATATATATTAGGTTCCTCACAGCTTTATTCATTCATCATCCTGAAGATGGGAGAGATGTACACATGGCTAATGATCTAGCCATGAGGATCTAGAATAAACTGTTACAGAGTTTATAAACACTAAATTATTTCCTTGTTATTTGCATATTGTAAAACAAAGACTTGGAGTTAATTATAGTGAGGTATGAAAGAAATGCAATACTATAATAGAGGATTATAATATTATGAACAGTATTAAGTTTATATAAAAATTATTTGTGGTTGGTTTATTGACACTCGTCACTTACTTTTTCATATATTTATGAGAGACTAGTTTCAAAGGCCCTGGCCTCCATTTTCAATCTGGATTGAAAATGGAGGCCAGGGCCTTTGAAACTAGTCTCTCATAAATATATGAAAAAGTGACGAGTGTCAATAAACCAACCACAAATAATTTTTATATTAATTTTGACGTCACTGTTACTAAATTCCTCCAAACACACATTAAGTATTAAGTTTACTTATATTTTCTAATAACAAAAAGTATATATGGAAAGGTTGGTGAATAGACTCACCTGCTATGCAAGAAAGAAGACGTATCCATTGAATTTTGTTAATGGTTAAGTTTATACCTAAAAAACAGAATGCAATGCATCGAAATAAACCATAAAAATAGTGCAGTTGTAGTGAAAAAAGAAAAATCTAATTTCCAAATTGTTCAGCAAGGTGTACTGCAAGGCTCAAAACTGGGTCTGTTTCTATTTTTAATATACATCAATGATAGAAATGTAGCAATAGGATATGCAGATGATATGACAATAATTAAGGGTAAGTCAACTGCTGAGGTAGAATTAAAACCAAATCAGCAAGTGGAAAAAATAAAACATTACTATAACATTAAGTTAATTAGGAGTCGATTAATAACACAAAACAACACTCACTTTTAAATTTTCCCGGAACCGGTTTCTGAGGTCTTCCCTCTATCTTCAGCCGGACATCGACTGGGATCATCGACTGGGACATCGACTGGGACGAAGATAGAGGGAAGACCTCAGAAACCGGTTCCGGGAAAATTTAAAAGTGAGTGTTGTTTTGTGTTATTAATCGACTCCTAATTAACTTAATTTATACAACAACACTGTTTTCAACACTTCCATAAAAGGATTTAAAATTACTATAACAATTTATGCATGATTTTAAACACTAAAAAGACAGCCTGGATACATTTTGAATTAAAGAAATGTAATCTAAATAGCATACAAATGGAAATACATGGAGAAATAATACCAGAGATTCAGTTCACAAATTTTCTAGGAGTCATAATAGATAAGCAGCTGAATTGGAAGCCATGTAAATACTGGCTTATATATAATGAGACAGGTGAGAAAAACCATGGATGACAAAATACTAATTCAGGTGTATTACACTTCAGTTTACTCACACTTAAAATACCGAATAGTTCTGTGGGGAAATATTATAACAAATGAAGTGGAAAAGCTTTTTAAATTACAAAAACAAAAAAGGACTTAGATTAATAGGTAATGTATAAGGTGCGTTCAAAAAGAAACGAGCCAAAGATATAATTACAGAAACCAGTACCTGTATGTTAGAAGTATTGGCCCTGACTGTTGAGATACTTGTCCCACTGAGACACAAGTTTGCATGTACAGCTGGACATTGTTGTCTGAGGTGAATTGTTTGCCCCTCAGAGCCTTTTTAAGGGGAACAAAAATGGCGTAATCACAAGGAAGAGGTCTTGACTATATGGAGGGTGGCAGAGAACCTCCCATTTGAATTTCTGCAGGAGTACCGCAACTGTGTTGGCCGTATGAGGCTTTGCATTGCTTTGGAGCAGAATGACCCTACAGGTGAGATTGCCTGGTCATTCTGATTTGATCACTTGGCGAAGTGGTCAAGGATTGTGAGTAATGCTGGGCATTCACTGTTGTTCCATGCTGTAGGAAGTATATCAGAAGGGGGCCATCTTGATCAAAGAAGAACGTTAGCATAACCTTTCCTGCACTTGTGTGGATGACCTTGACTTTTTTTGGTGGTAGTGACCCTGGATGCTTCACTGGAGACTTTGTTGTTTTGATTCTGGTTCGAAGTGATGATACCATGACTCATCTCCAGGAACCACTCGTGCCAGGAACTCATTCCCTTCCCTAGCATAGTGCTGCAGATGACCAAGACAGTGGACCATTTGACATGCTTCCTGGTGTGGTTGAAGACTGTGGGGTACCCATTGGACACACACTTTGTGCAAGCTCGGTCGCTCCTTTATGATGGTGTGAACACTTCCAATGCACAATCCGGCCTCAGCGGCCATGGCTTTCACTGTCACTCGGCAGTCCTGGGTAATGAGTGCATCAACCAGCTGGATGATGTCATTGGTAATGCAGTGTGGTGCTCCGACCATGCATCATCAGCCAACAACACCCATCATCCCAAGAAGTGCTTGTGCCATTCCTTGACCCTTGCAAGGAACATGCAGTGTTCACTGTACACTTGTGACATTTGTCGATGAATGTCTGTTCCCCGTACTCCTTCCGCTGTCAGAAAACGAACAACACCTCTTTGCTCTTCTTTTGATGCCTCCATTTCACCGTTTGCAATGTGACTGGCAGCGTTGGATGATTGATGCATGCTGCTGCTAGCTTTCTATAGTCATGTGACGTGCACGCTTGCCCTCTAGCGACAGGTTGTGAACTTCCACGCTCTGGTTCGAACAACACTTCATTACACATGCCACGATATTACCATCCTGTCACCGGTCTGCGCATACCAGACTCCGGCTTGTTTTTCTGTTTAAATGCCCCTTATAAATAGGAGACACACATGCGGATCAATGTTTAAAAAATTTGGTATATTGACTGTTCCATGTATGAACATCTACGAGACGATAAAGCATATCTTACATGAAAATGATCCAAAAAATGACTATTCACACATACAGTCTAAGAAATAATGATTATCACATAACATTACTTAGGAGTACATTAAGCAGATGCTGTATAAAAAGCATGGGAAACAGCTGTATAGTAAGCTACCGGAACAAATTAAATTGATAAAAAATGCAGATCTAAAGATGAAAACAATAAAGAAGTATCTAGTAGAAAATACCTTTTATACCCTAGAGGAACTTGAACATGGGACTTAAATGAAGAATTGTAAATAAATTGTACTTGTAAATATTGTGTATATAATTAAAGTATTATAAGTAATTATTGTCTTGACAGATCCACAACAAGTATGTTTTTATGAATGAAATAAATTGTATTTTGCTTTCAGGAGCATCTGGAGAACTTGGTTGAGAAGCCATCAGTAAGAGAACCAAATAAGTTAAAAACCAAAAGTAGACAACAGAACCTAATTGCTGCACCTAACGAGTTCACCTTTGATAATGACGACGTAGTGGACGTCTGACGACGGTATGGCAAGAGCCACTTCCTCCTTTTATACTGTTTTTTTCTCTGTGTTGGTGGGACAAGCAATAAACCCTAGTGTGAGGTGATGAACACAGGGATGCCTTGCTACAACCACTCCATTCTTATTTCTCTCTCCTCCTAGAAGCTAACACTAGCACTCCTTATATATACATAGCTAAACTATTTATCTCTAACGAGACTACTGTGCTGTTTGCATATAAGAGAATTTATAAGTTAGTATTAAACTGGTGGGATAAAACTGCCAATATATTTACTGAATTTTTATATTATTGTAATTTTGATGTTGAGAAGCATCTATGCTCTTGTCACTCATCACACTGAAGCTTGTGCAATTCTTTTATGTGCGTTATTACATTTGTATAGTTTTATAGAGAATAACATGTCCAATGCGGACAGACAATGTTAAAACATTTGTTATTTATAGTTTAGTGCTCTAAATAGTCAATATCCAGGCTCAACCATTGGGGGTGGTTTTGGATCAAGAGTCACAAATTCTCCTGTACATGCCAGTACTGTATTAATTTGAGTGTGTTAATAATGTACATTTTTGTGTAATTGTAATTAACTGTATACATATGTATATTTTATTGCTATGTACATGCTGTTATCAGCCAAGCAGATTTTTTTTAAAATGTCTGCCATGAAGTTCAATGGAAAGCTTTGGTTTTTTACTAGAGGTGTACATTTCTACTGTTTGTACTGCCTATACCTGCTTGCTAATGCTAGGCAGGTCTTACGCTATCTAAAGGCAGGATCAAAGGTGGGATTGGGAAGCCCGACTCTACTTGTGGTAAACAGGCTAAATGTTAATGATTGTGGCCTTACAGTACAGTATCATAATCCAACACTACCTAGTCTAGTCACAAATACTGTTACAACTCGAAAATTGAAAAACGCAAATACCATGCAAAATATCTTAATTGGCTTTTAGTATGTTGTATCTACAGACATTCATTACATACAGCATCAGTCCCTTGTCGAAATGGTCACCTTTTGCACGGATACAGACTCTTGAGTCTTTGTGTCCACTTGTCTATGGCGGAATGGACAACATCCAGGGGGAAATCCACCACTGCTGACAACAAGGAACACTTTAAACTTCCAATGGTGGAGTGTCTCCTCTTGCAGACCTTCAAACAGTGACCACAGTTGGCAGTCCAATGGATTCAGGTCCGGACTACTACTGGGCCACTCTTCAGGCAAAATGAAGTCAGGGACATGACGCTGAAGTCATGCTTGCGTAGACCTGGCCTTGTGGGCAGAGGCATAATCCTGCTGGAAAGTCCATGGTTGGTTTTGAAACAATGTGCCACTCAAGTTCTTGACAATAAGCTCCAAAACAGTGCTGGCACTGGTTTTAACACCCTTTTTGCAAAAATGTAGCTGGGTGGTACCAGAATAACTCAACCCCCACCACACCATCACTGAGGAGGGACCTCTGAACCTTAGGAACCTTATTATTGGCTTTCTGAGATGATGATATATAAACCCTGTCGCTTGCACATTGAAAGACTCCTCAATAGTGAAACGTTTTTCATCGATGAAGAGGATGTTCCGATGACCATTTTGACTGTAACGTCATAGGAGACATCGACATTTAAGCGCTCTCAGCTTCTTAAGAGTGTGTCAAGATAATGTCCTTTATGTCGGCGATAAGCCCTTAGTTCAAGATCTTCTGAAAGAAGCCTGGACATTGTCCTTTTTGAAATCATTTCATGGGACAGGATTTCTCCGAACACAAGCCACCACTGCTTTTGGTGCTGCTGGAGTCCTGACACTGAGTGGTCGACCCTCCCTTGGCCGATACTTTACAGTCCTAGTTGCAGTGAGTAGCTCAATGGTGTGGTACACAAACATAGGCTGATTTTCAGCTTTTATAGCATCTTGAAAATGTCACCTGCAGATTTTCCAACTTTATGCAATGCAATTATGGCTACATGATTTTCATAATCACCCCATTCCATTGTGAAACCTGGAGCTAAATACTTCCTGTTTCAAAGACAAGCTAACAATGGTTCAAGGTTAGGGTGTGCACACAGGCAGTTGTTTACATGCCAAAACTGGATGTACAGTATATGTCAAACATTTGTAACAGTATTTATGGCAAGACCTAGTTATGATTTAATTTGCATCACTGAAAAGACATGTTCTAAACTGGGTGAAAGCTGGAAAAAGTCTAAGAATGTAAAACTTGCAAAAGATGTGAAAACACGCATTGAGTCAGGTAAAGTAACTATGGCAGTTGAGAAGAAAATTTGGTCAAGTGTAAAATGTTGAACATAAAATATATTAAGAAACAAATCATTCTCGTTCCTAAAGAGTTTCCACAAAATATGTCTTATATTAAGGTAGAATGAAAATGTAATAGGAACATTTGCTCTTCGTTAACTCCTAATATATATCCAAAGGAAGCATTGTTTTATTCAACATATGTATCCAAAAGGTCTTGTAGGCATATCACAGTAACTGATTGGTCCTGAGTGTGGACAGCCCGTCATGCTAGGACATGTTCTGCAAACAAGCAGGTATAGGCAGCAGTAGGTACATCTCTATTTATGATGTGTAAATGAATTTTGAATATTCATAACTTGTCACAAAGGTGAGGGAATTAATTCTGTTAAGACTCCCTAGCATAAAGTCATTTTTAAACGATAGGACGGTAAGGTTTTGGTGAAGTTGTTTTATTTCACCAGGGAAGGAGCAATCTTTAAGATGTGTGCCTTCAACTTATGCTGGCTGGCGTTAGTACAGAATTGATTTCATTGTTTTTGTGGTAGAATATGCATTTAAGTATTTTGATATCAATGTAGCATGCACTTTGTGTTTCATAAACTGAATTAGATGGTGACAAGTAACAAGAATTTGTATTGTTTGCTCGACTTAACATGACAAGTGCTGCATATTTTAGATGTATATATTTGTTATTGTCATCCAGGGGGAATTATTTGTCCATGCAACATATTTTATACTTTCAGAACTAAGCCAGTTGGTGGTACTTTAGCAGTTTGATAAAGAGATGAAAATTGAGTTATTTTATTACTAAGTGATTTGCACATCTGTTTTGTTCAATGCTGTCAAAAACTTTACAGTCTGGCAGAAGATAGAAAACAAGAAATTTATTATTGTTGCACCAAACTTCATGTTTTATACCAAAGAGCCCTTAAGTACATGGAGATGCTAAATAGAAGTGTTATTTATAGATAAAAGATGCTTCCTAATGTACAGGTTAGTGTTATTTACTGATAACTGTATTTTACAGGATGGAAGAGATATAGATATTACAGAAAACATTTGCTTTTCGAGTTCAGGATTTGAGTTAAAAAATAGTTTGTGTTGGACATTGATGATATTGGTATGTCAGTATCCAAATTTTATGGAAAATTTAGAACCTTTTTTTTTGTAAAGCCTATTTACTTCGATCAGTTCATTGTTAGACTTTCATTTCTACTGTCCACTACATTTGACAACCTGGACCATTAAACAGTCAAGCAGCCATAATTAAAACCTGTTAACAAAATGAGAACAGGAAGCCAAATAGCATACAACATTTTGGTACACAACACTCCAGGAACTAGAACGGAATATTGATAACAAAGTGGAAAGTTGATTTTGCATATCGAGATTCAACTGTATTGGAACACCACAGTGAAGCGAAAAATTATTAAATTTTAGATGAGTCGCATTTTTTAACTCATCTGCTTCACTTTCGTACCTATTTTGAGGACATGTTTCGCAAATCTTCGCTTGCATCTACGGCTCTTGTGCGACTGACGCTAGATCCAGCGGTGTGGGTAATTCTGGGGTTGTTGCTGCCATCTGTTGATTTAGTGATGAACTGAAAAGTGGGATTCTCTTCTAGCGGGATTTCAAAGTTCATTAGTTGGTTTTTATGTTTTTCTATGTATATCCTCTCCCATATGACGAGTTCACTATGTTTCTGTACGTATTTTAGTAATTCTGTGCTATCTTCAATTTCATGATTTTCAGACCAGAAATGAGCTGCTATTGCGGACTTATCAATATTTTTGTATCTTAAGTGCCTGAAGTGTTCTTTCTTTCTAGTGCCTATGTTCCTTTTTGTCCTTCCTATGTACATTTTTTCACAGTCTTTACACTTAATTTTGTAAATGCCTGACTTTTCCTCTGGTTTTATCTTATCAGTATTATTACTGTGAAGTAGGTTTTTAATGTTGTAATTGTTTTTTGGTGCCAATGTTATATTGTATTTCTTGAATATTTTTTGGAACTTTTTTGTGGCCCAGGGGTGGTAAGTAAATTTAGCAAATCTAGTTTCTTGTTTTATTGGTGTGAGAGCTGTGATCTGTTTTAATTTCTTTTGAAGTTTGAATAATTTTAGTTTTTTATCTACAATGTTTTTTCCATATCCATTTTTAATTGCAGTTTTTAAGATTTGATGGTACTCGTTTTGATATTCTTGCTGGCTGAGAGGTAGATTTACTAATCTGTGTGTCAGACTGTTGATGGTTGCATGTTTGTGTGGAATTGGGTTGAAACTATTTGCTTTGATGTAATTATCTGTGTGTGTTGCTTTTCTATGAATGCCAAATTCTAGTTTTTCTAGTTAAAAAATGCGACTCATCTAAAATTTAATAATTGATTTTGCATGTTGGGTCGTCATTTTAGTTGTTTCTATTGACCGGATTCATAAGCATAATGCAACTGCATTACATTTTGCAGTTTCAGCAACTTAATTCCTTGTTAGTCATTCTTTGTTAATTTCTCCAGTTTTTGGTTTAGTTGCAAATTCTCATATTATAAAACATATTTTAACTTTGTTCTTGCTCTGGTTTCCATCATTTGTGAACCAGCATTTAGTCTCAGCTAATCAAGAATAGTTCACAGAAAATACTAATGATAGCAGATACAGTAGTTGATAATTAAGTTATAAGAGTTATTAATTTTTAGATGAGTCGTATTTATTACACATCTGCTACACTTTCATACCTTATGCGTCGCATAAGAGCCGTAGATGCAAACGATTTGCGAAACATGTCCTCAAAATAGGTACGAAAGTGAAGCAGATGTGTAATAAATACGACTTATCTAAAAATTAATAACTGTAGAATTGACTAATTAAGTAGATGCAGTACTGAGAAAACAGAATCTCCCACATTGTTTGATCCCATGGGCAGTTCTTATATATATAATGCGACTGCGTGGGTTACGTAGATTCAGAAATCCGACTTGGAGAAGTCTAAAACAACTTTTGCTGCAGTAAAAAGACATGAAATGGACAATCAGCTATCCTCAAGGCTGACTTGGTGTTTTGCTGCACAAAAACAAATGAAAGAAATCACTGCAGTACATTTAATCATCGACTGTTGCAATAACCAACAAACAACTGCCAGTATTTATACCTTCTCAGCCATTGTTTCTAGAAAGCTGCAGACCTTCCGAGAACTTTTGTGGTTGCAACAATGGGCAGAACATTCTGCAGTCTCTGTCTCTTTTCCTCTCCTGGCAAGTGCCCAGATCCAGCCTGCGGCAGCAGCACAACAGTGCTACATGGTGATAATAGATATGGGAACACTAATGCTTAATAACTCACTCAGTGGCTAATAGAGTAAGACGGGATTGTTGATTCTCTTCAAATAGTTTTAAGAAAGAATTGTTGCATATTCCAAGCTCTTATTTGCATGGAAAAGTCTAAGAATTGACATGACTTAATCAAAAGGCAGTTTAAACTCTTTGTGGTTAGAATGAGGACATGCCAAAGTGAGATAAACACTATCAAAAGTTTCAATCATCTTCAGATTTCAGTTATATCCAAGTCGTCATGGCCAGTTAAAACATGTTAAAGAGCGATTCACAGCTCATGTCAGTTTTTGCATGAAATAAACTTTGACAAAACAACAAAACAATATTAATGAATTCAGTGATGAAACTACTTCTGAGATCCTTAGCTCAGTGATTTGCAAGCCAGATGTGATAGTGACGAGTGCCTGCCAGTACTTTGACAAGCCCATTTCCGTCCAGATAAGTGTTCCAAACTTTATGAAAAAAGTACACTGAACATGTGAATGTGTAATGCCAATATATACAGTAGAGTTCCAATTAACCATTAGGATGGACGGAGTGGAGTTGACAGTTAACGAAAATAATGGACAGTAGTAATAAATAGCTTACAGGAAAGGAAGTGTGTTCATGTTTCAATAGCAATATTTTTAGCTGTGACAGGCCATCTCCACAATACTGGAATTTAAACTAAATGCATTCTGTGGAACATGACTTCTACATGAATTTAGAGACCATGTTCACAAATGTTTAGTTATAATGACTAATCTGTCGGATTCAGACTTTAAATGATATTGGGAAGCAACAAAATGCACAACATCCATTGCTCAATAATAATAATCATAATAATAATAATAATAATAATAATAATAATAATAATAATAATAATAATAATCACATATATGGGAGTGTCCATTCTTGTAAAATACATTATTTATTACTACTTTTGCTCTCATTTAAGTGGTTATAAATTATTGTTCTTGTTCTCTTTTAACAATCCATTTCCATTTACAAATATTGTTCCATGTTATGCATGATTGGAGGAATTTAGTAACAGTGAAGTTAAAATTAATCTGAAAAACTTTCTGAAAACTAGTTCAGCTCAAAATTATATTCATTTTGTGCTTCATTGTATCATAGTCCTTACACAATGGAACTATTTGTAGTTGGTTTATTGACACTTTGTCACGTTTTTATATTATCGAGGGACTATTTAGAAAGCCATTGCCTCCATTTTCAACCTCTCTCCAACTGCTAGTTAGACGCTGAAAATGGAGGCAATGGCTTTCGAAACTAGTCCCTCTATAATATAAAAACGTGACGAAGTGTCAATAAGCTGACTACGAATAGTTTTTCCGATTGTTCAATGTTCTTCAGTTTTTGTATAAAATTTGATTTGTTAATTCATCTATTAATTTTTAACTATTCACTTTGTTTCTTTTTTCCAAATTTTATTTTCCCTGCAATGTTCTTTTCTCCTACACAATAGCCATCTCTTTAACTTTGGGCCTCTACAGTACCACTCTTAGACATGCTATCTATATACTTCTCTCTTTCCCAACATAGAACAGTAGTGACCTGTTTCTTAAATTGCTTATCAAACCTATGCAATAGGTTGACCTGTAGCAATGACATTGACTTGCATAAAGTGCTGTTAATCGGTAGGTATTACATTAAATTCATACTTCCAGATTCTAAGGAGAATGGCCAATAATTCTGGCTATGTAAAAAAAATCTGATCTTCCAGTCAGAAATGGCACCCGACACTTTGAGATTTGAACATAAGCAGACCACCAGAATTTAAGTCACTAATATGTAATTTTGAGTTGAATAAACCTGTCCTTTTTTCAAACTGAGAGATTAAGCTACATACAATGTGAAACATTGCCCAGAACATCCATTTATTTCAGAAAAGATCAATGTTTTGCTCTTACAACTAAAGCAGAGAGAGGAAATGATTGGCTATCTTCCTTAATGGCATAAGAACAAATGAAGTAGGAATATGTGGATCAATGAAGAGAGATGGTATGGGACAAAATGAAAGGTAAAATTATGGTGGTAAAAATGGATCATAAAGAGATGGGAGAAGGCAGGAAGAGCGTAGTAAGGCTCCTTAATAATTCACAAAGGCCAGGGTGCCAAGCATCATGCTGAGGAATGCAGTAGATAGCCATCAGACAAATAAGTAGGTCTGTTTAGGTAACATTCTTGGCAGTAAATTTCTCCCAAAAGTTAACAGTTTTAAGATTTTATGACTTCACCAATTTTACGTTTCTCTTCATACTTCTGTCTGATTTTATTGTGGCTAGGCTGCACTTGTTACGAGCAACAAGATGCCTCACAAACATATACATTACTTTGTAAGGCCATCTGAACTTAGTGGAATAGCTCAGTCAATTTGGTCTGTGCCCCATATTCGGGAGGTCCAGGTTTCATTCCCATGGCCTACCTCTCTGACCCATGGATTTTTTTGGGAGTTTTCCCGGGTTGCCAGGCAAATGCTGGGTAGGTTAATTACATTCCCCGAATTTCTTGTCCCTCCATTTCATATCCATTATCATTTCACATCATCTCCCATCTGGCAGTCTCTTTCTAGGTAGAAAGCATCGGTGGGTGTCTCAGCGTTGCATGGTAGGATATGTTCCTGGTAAACACATCCTCCTCTGGTAGGACAGTCTCCGGATCGACCTAATGGGCCATTTCTGGACCACAGTAGGGTAAGATGCCGGTTGTACTGGCCTGCCAAGGAGTTTTCAACTGGTTTATGTAGGAACTTGTCGTGACTCCTTGGGATGGCTGTCCTCTTTCTCCTTTCACCTCATCGTTCCTCCCAGGGATGTTCCACTTGGGGGTATGTACATTACCTTTATGATTAAGCTTTATATTATTTGGTTGAATTAATAGAGTTAAAATTAATATACGTAAATATATTAATTTTTCATTTAATTCATATGAGAATTAACTGCTTTATCGAATCAGGCTGGAGATAAGTTTAGACCTCAGTGCCGAATCCCCTCTGCTGCATAGTGCAGTCCAAGGCCATCTGAGCTTTTCTTACCAACATTAATGTTTTTTACTTGAAATTTCAACATCAGTTAACTGGTTAGGTAATATTGGACACTGCATGAAATGATGCCTGGGTTTCCTAGAGTTAGAGTTATCTTGGGATAAGAGAAAATCCTTATCCAGGTAACCCATCCTAGCTGAGATCCCTTGAAAAGTAATAGATTAATAAAAATATTTTCTATTAGAATTGTTTATCTTGAACTCTTGTCTAAATGATAGTTTGCTCCCAATTCTGGTTATGATTGTTCACTTTTGTATTAGAAATGTTTATGCCATAATGTTATTGGTGGTGTGGCTCATCATGAACTTCTTTTATGAACCTTTTATATAGAGGAAACAGTTTAATAGTTATAATGGGTGATGTTAAACTAAATGTAAGTGCTGCCAACGTTAAAATGGCAATTTCAAGTTAATCAATAAGTATTGTATTGTAATTTATATCCAGAAGTGTTTTAGGTGTACACAGGAACTGCCAATTAGATATAACATTTGTAAAATAGTGTTGTGAAAGAACCCTTTTAAGTAATTTCCCACCTGAATATGCACTTTGTTAATTTGGAATTGTGTAGGTGTTCCATATTTAATTTCATGTGAAACAAGCAACAGTTATCTATACAGGATGTAACAAAAAGGTATGTCAAAAATTGGAGAAAACATTTCTTATGGATAGAGGATAAAAAAATGTTATATGAACATAGGTTTAGAAATAATTCCCTTTTTAGAGCACTTTTTCTACAGCTGAACCCTATACAATAATTGGCCTCCATTAGCTCCAATGCATCCATCAACCTGCCGTTGCATGGACTCCCTAATGTGCTAAGTTAGGCCTGGAGAATGTTATATCATTCCTTATCAGGTCTTATCTGGTCGATTAGAGGAGTGAAATATTAGTAAGTTGGTGTACAGTAAGTTACGAAACACAAACAGAGCGATTGAAAGCTGCGGTGTCTATATGATATGTTTTCTTACGCCTGCCGATGTACGACACATTTCTGTCCAGAAGACATGATTATATCTGAACAGAGTATACATACACTAGACTCGCCGTGTATGTGCGATAAGCTCAGGTAAACATTCCAATGTGGAAGGATTATGATACAATGAAGCACAAAATTAATATAATTTTGAGTCAAACTAATACTCAATGCTCCACTTATTGCTACTATTTACCTAGAACGCGTTTCGTTAGGATCTTCCGAACATCATCAGCTGTGTCGACTAATAGATGTTGGTTTGGTGAACTCATTGGAGGCAATAGGTGCGTCTCTGTCGATATCTTGATGAACTTGAAGTTTGGGTTTTCTTCAAAGGGAGTGTCGAAATTAAACAATTTTCTTTCATATTTCTTTATGAAGATTTTATTCCATGTGGTTAATCCAGCTGGACCTTGGACACTTTTTAATAAGTGTATTTCTCGTTCTGTATCATGATTCTCCTTCCAAAAATGGTACACTACTGCCGATTTCTCTATTTCTTAGTTCCTGACATTCCTAAAATGCTCTTTAAGCCTAATGTTCAAGTTCCTTTTAGTTTTTCCAATGTAAAAGTTGTCAGTCTTTGTAGTTTATCCGGTACACACCTGATTTTTTGTCTGTAGGTATCTCCTTTGTATTATGTGATTTCAAAAGGTGTTGTACACTAAATTTGTTCTGTGGGGCCAAAGTAATATTGTGCTCTTTGAAGACTTTTTGGAAAAGGTGTGTAGCTCTGGAATAATATGTAGACATCTCTGTATTTCAAATTTTTTGTTATATGCCTTCTAGCTTTGCCATGTGTAAGTGGAGTTGTATAAACAAGATATTTCAAATGTCCCCACAGATTAAAATCTAGTGAGTTTAAGTGAGGTGAGCATAGAGGCCATGGAATTGGTCCACCTCTTCCTGTCCATCTACTAGGAAATCTGCTATTTAGAAATTGATGGACAGAAAGCCTCAAATGAGGGGGAACTCCATTGTGTATTTATGTAGCACCGGTTCCTAACAAGCTTAATGTAGTACGATGACAATGGTGAAATCATCTCCAATTTAATCAGATATAAAAGCGAATGTTTACAACTGTATATTTAAACTGTTGCTGTTGTAGGGTTATGACTAAAGGACAGCTGTATATTACACATCTCACCGTGTAAGTAGAGTTGTAGAAAAGGAGCTCTACCACGGAAGTAAACAATTTCCAAAGCTATATTCACGTAAAATTTCCTTATCTGCTATATATAAGAAATGTTTTCCCATAGTTTTAACATACCTTTTAGTTACACTCTGTATACATACCTACAGGATGTCAACAGCCATCTTTGCTGTGGGAAGAGTTGTTAGTGTTGGTGCCACTATAGAGCAATATAATGGAGTAAATATGTCAGGTTGCTTTTGATTTATCTCTGTATCAAGGAATCTATATCCTTCCATCCTGTATGCTCTTGGCCTACTTCTGTATGGCAACAAAAGCTCTTACAAACATGATACATTGTTACACTGTTCCAATCATGGTGCAAATTAGTAATATAGTGTTTAGGTTATCAATTCAAGTTAGAACTGTCTTCCATCTCACCAGTTCTAATGATATATATAAAAGCAGTTCATAGAGAAGGGGAAAAAAAGTGAATAATGGTGCACAAATAGCATGTATGCAAGTTTATTTCTTTTTGTTTGAACCAATTTGTATTGTGTCTTATACATTCATTTGCGTGAATGGTATTGACAATGCCAAATGAAAAGGACAAACTAAGTTTAATCAAGTTTCACTGAAATACTAGAATATAGGATTATTACTGTTGATTGTTTAGAATATTAAAACGCTTAATCAGATGTTAATCATTAATTAGGCATATTATTAGAAATACTAAAGGCATTTTGCCATCTGAACCCACCATAAGTAGCAAATTTTCTGTAGTCACAAAGTAATTTCATTAATACCATTGTGAAGATTTTTGAACGTCTTGGTACCAATAGTGTTTTATCTCTTTTTATGCTTACTGCACTGAGCCTGCCATGTACTTGAAAATGATTTTTTTTTAAAAGTATTTTCATGTTTTGTTTATTTATTAATTTTTGGGCATTTCTGAGAGCTTTTAAGAAGCATTTTAAAAGTTTAGCAGTATGGGAGTTGTAGTTTATAGCTGTGCACAGATTTTATCTACCTTTAGTAACACTTTCCAAAGACTGGTTAATGATAACATTATGGAGAAAGCTATGTCATTCAACTTTGTTGTTCTACTGTGATCAGAAATTGACATTTCTTCCTAATTTATGTTTCCTTGCGTAAGATTCTTATGTTATATTTTATGTGCTTGGAGTGATTGCAATGAAATTGACTTAAAAGAGTAATTTATATATATAGTGCAATACACTTCATATTATATATTACAGTATTCAATATTAGTTTTTTAAAAAATATGTTATATCTTTGCTTTGTAAAAAAAAGTGGTTTTGCAAATAGATGTCGTGCATCGGCAGAATGCATTAGTTACTATATAGATATTATGTTAAAATGTCTAGGATTTGCATAACATTTGGAAATGCCAATTTTATAAAGTCCACATAAGATCAATGCTCAAGATATTTTTGATTTGATTGTTTTGCTGATAACAATGGGACAATTATTGAGGCTTTGTGTGATATATGTATTACTAGGATGTTTGTGCTAAACAGAGGCGACATCTTATTGTGTGGTGGATGCGGAGAAAGTTACCTGGTGCATTTCTTTCTGACAACAATGAATTCATTTGTAAATGTTACTGCTGTTTCTTTATACCATGTTATATACATTTAGAAAACATTCTGTTGCCTTAGTTTTCATTTATTATTGTTGGTTTTAGTAATTCTATCTGAATCATTTCAAGAGTATTAAATGACTACATTCCTTTTTAGAGCATTGTTACCTCACTTTATCAACAAAATGGTGAAACCTTAATATACCAAATAAATTTTTTTTGACAGCTTTGCATTTTAATTCTCTAAAAGAGCAACTGATCAAGCGAGCTTAACTGTATGAGCAAGTTAAACAAGCTGCGTTCAAGTTATAACACTTTTTTTCCCAGGACTGGGACCAGATAGAAACTTTTTTTTTTTTTTTTTTTTTTAAATTACATGTGGACTCTTTGTGCATGCGTGACAGAGATGGCAGCACTGCATAGTGCATGGAGCTCTAGTGGCAGCTACGAGAGTTATGACTGTTTTTGATACTTAAAATGGTGACTTTTCATTGCAGAACAGGATGTACTTGATGTTCCATTCATGCCATCATCACGCGTCAACATTGCCTGATAATTTGCTACGCACACAGTCTTGTGATCATCCGTCAGCATTTGTGGCACCCACCTGGAAGACACTTTTCGCATTTTCAGATCTTCATGCAGGATTGTGTGCACAGATCTCATGGAATGCCAATTTTGTCTGCAACGTTCAATCAGCAATCCTCCAAAACAATGTTCTGCACTCGCCAGATCATGTCGTCAGAATGGTTGGTGCGACGCCATGACTGTCTTGGTTTGCTGTCATGTCCTGCCTTCATTGAACTGTCTCACCCAGGAATGCACATTAGATACATCCATGGTACCATCACCACATGCCTCACTCAACTGGCGATGAATTTCAATAGGTGTCACACCACAAAAATGTAGAAAACAAATGATTACACGCTGTTCTTGCAATGAAAACGTTGCCATTTTAAGTATCAAAAACAGTCCTAACTCTCGTCACTGCCACTAGAGTTCTATGCACTGTACAGTGCTGCCATCTCTGTCACGCATTCAAAAAGTCCACACATATTTTAAAAAGAAACAAGAAGTCCCTATCTGGTCCCAGACCTGTAAAAAAGAAGTAAGACATGTTATAACTTAAATGCACCTCGTACAGTATAACCTCACTTATACCTCATACAGACCAGAGTGCATGTCTCAAGGAGAAATAGTAATTTAATGGTTTAGTTTTATTACTGCCTAGTTTGTCATATGAATATTTGTTTGAACGTCCAAGCGGAGTAGGCTATACCACTTTGTGTTATAATAAACTAAATATAGCATTTAGCAATTTTAAGCTTTATCATTAAAAGATAGTAAATAATGTGAGTTCGTGGGTTAGAAAGAAAAGTCTTGTTTCTGAAATTGAAAACACTCTTTATTGCAGTAAACAAAACTTTGTAGACTGGCTCTGTAGCTCAGTCAGTAGAGCACCTGCCTGCCGTGCTAGGGCTCCCGCGTTCGATACCTGGCAGTGGGAATGGGCATTTTTCTCCAACCAAGATAATTCATCTTCCCCCAGAGTCTGGAAGTGTGAATGAGAGTGCAAATGTGTGCGTAATGTAGTGATTAAAACCCAACGAATATGAGTTAACACCTTCGATATGTTCCAAAGGAGAACGGCTGCCGATATGACCATTGCAGTTAAAGGTGGGATATAAATTGAAAAAAAAAAAAAAAAAACTGTACAGCCCTTGCAGCAGCAAAATGACGTGACATTGACAAACAGCAGTCTTCAAGGTTGTCTCGTTTGCCCAGCTGCATGTAAACAAACAAAAGAATCCCTGCGGCACAGCTGAAATGTCTACCTCACACAACTACTCAACTCCACTGCACAACTAGCAACTCAACTCAACTGACTTCTCACACTTTGTCGCTTATTTATACCTTCCAATCATTGTTCTAGAATGCAGTAGACCTCCCAAGAAAGATCGGGGTGGCAAGAGAAAGACAAATATCCAGGCACCAACTTTGAAGACCATGGCCACTGTTTTTTGGAATTCTCAAGGAATAATCCTCGTAGAGTACTTGAAAAGAGGTAGAACTATAACTGGAGCCTCTTATGTCTCATTGTTGGATCGTTTGCAACATGAGTTGACTGAAAATAGACCGAGATTGAAACACAAAAAGTGCTCTTTCTAAGGATAATGCACCATCGCACATATTAGCAATCACAATGGCTAAAGTGCCAGAATTGAGCTTTGAATTGGTTCCCCATCCACCTTATTCACCAGACTTAGCCCCAAGTGACTTCTTCCTGTTCCCAAACTTGAAAATTTGGCTTTGTGGTGAGAAATTTTCATCAAATGAAGAAGTGATAGTTACCGTCAATGAGTATTTTGTAGACCTTGACGGAACCTATTTTTCCAACAAGATGAAAAAGTTGAACATTGCTGGGCCAAGTGTATAGCCATCAATGGAGACTATGTCGAGAAATAAAATGAAATGTTCACAAAAAAAAAAATAATAATAATAATTCTTGGGTTTTTATCAGAATTATCAAACAATCCTCATATAAATGAGTAAATAAATTAATCATTAATGAGGATGAGACAAATGTAATGTATTAATCAGAAAAGATGTAATAAAAAGACATATGACAACTAAATATTAATAAACTAATTTTGGTGCTTAAGAAATTTGGCAAATATCTGCAAAGAGCGTAGAAGTGAGGTTCAAGTGTAATTTGTTCTCATATCTTCAGTAAGTTTGTTTTGATTTACTTTACTATTGCAGGTTGATTTGGTTATTGTTGTGATGGAGATAATACAGAAGCAGCCACAAAAAATTGAGAACACAAAAAGGAAATACATCTTAATCTGCAAAAAAAAAAAAAAAAAGTATTAGAAGACAACTCGGAAATGTGTGACACATTGAGTGTAAGGTTCAAGATGAATGAGAAAGTACCTATAAGAGCATGTAATGAGAAAAATTACTCTTTGTCGCAAAAATGCTGCAGATGGATTATACTTAGGGCGTGGGATAACTGAATAATAGAAAGGCAATATTAAATTTAACATTTTGAGGTTAGGAGCAGATATAGTATAAGAGTACTGCATGAACATAATTGAAATGTAACTTGCATGACACGTTTGAACTGAGTACTGTGCTTATGGGTAGTATTACCATACTGTTCAGTAGACTTCACATCGGACACATCTTAGTTCTGTACAAGTGCACATCTCTCATACCACAAACAGGTTTCATAGTTGGGGACCTTAACATGATGGCGCAATAAAAAGCTTTCCACTCTACAATCTTGCATCCAGTATACATAGGTGGTCTGGAAAGTTTCCAACCTAATAAAGATACAATACATTTTCTCAGCTATGTTTTAGTTTTATTTTTCAACATAGTTTCCTTGTAACTCTACACACTTCTCCCAGTGATGCTCCCATCTCTGTAACCCGTCCATATAGAACTTGACGTTTTTCAATATAGTCTCCTTTTAACTCTACACACTTCTCCCATCTCTGTAACCCGTCCAAATAGTACTCAGCATTTTTCAACAGTCTCCTTGTAACTCTACACACTTCTCCCAGTGATGCTCCCATCTCTGTAACCTGTCCAAATAGTACTTGGCATTTTTCAACACAGTCTCCTTGTAACTCTACACACTTCTCCCAGCGATGCTACCATCTCTGTAACCCGTCCAAATAGTACTCAGCATTTTTCAACATAGTCTCCTTGTAACTCTACACACTTCTCCCAGCGATGCTCCCATCTCTGTAACCCGTCCAAATAGTACTCGGCGTTTTTCAACATAGTCTCCTTGTAACTCTACACACTTCTCCCAGCGATGCTCCCATCTCTGTAACCCGTCCAAATATTACTCGGCGTTTTTCAACATAGTCTCCTTGTAACTCTACACACTTCTCCCAGCGATACTTCCATCTCTGTAACACGTCCAAATAGTACTGTGTCTTTTACTGCAAAATAATTGTTCACGAAGGTGATTGCCTCTTCATTTGACGAAAATCTCTGTCCTCCGAGCGCAATTTTCAGATGAGGGAACAAAAAGAAGTCACTTGGGGCTAGATCTGGTGAGTCAAGCAGTTCAAACCGTAGTTGTGGATTTTTGCCATTGCAACCGCTGAGGTGTGAGATGGTGCATTGTCTTGGTGAAACAGAATTTTCTTTTTCTGTAAATGTGCTCGTTTTTCCGCAAGTTCTGCCTTCAGCTTGTCAAATAATGGTGTGTGGTATGCTCCTGGAATGGTTTTTCCTTTTTGAAGATAATTAAAATAATTCCATGACTATCAAAAAAAAAAAAAAAAAAAAAAACTCTCCATCACTTTCCAAGGTGAAAAAAACAGTTCTTGCTTTTTTTGGAGTCGGTTCCCCCTTTGCAGTCCACTGTTTGGACTGTATTTTTGTTTCGGGAGTATAATGGTGTATTCAAGTTTCATCTACAGTAATTAATCGGCGCCAAAACTCAGATTTATTGCGCCTAAACTGCTCCAAAAGAGCGTTGGAAATGTTCATTCGAACACGTTTTTGGTCTAACGTGAGCAAACGCGGCACCCAACGCGTGGACAGCTTTCTCATGTCTAAATGTTGATTTAATATGTGATAAACATGTTCTTTTGACATGCTCATAGCCTCTGCTCTCTCTCTCACTTTAATTCAGTGGTCGTCTACCACCATTTGGTGAACTTTGGCGATGTTTTCATTGGTAGATGCAGTTTTTGGACGCCCCGAACGTTCGTCTCCCAAGCTCTTACGGCCATGTTTAAATTCAGTTGCCCAAAATTTCACTGTGGTAAATGATAGTGCAGAGTCCCCATACACAAAATCCAACTCGGCTTTGATTTGCATAGGCATATTGCCTTTTGAAAACAAATATTTTTTTTAAAGATAATTTATTTAATGTCGCCTAACAACAATGGTCTTATAGCGACAACTAAAAAAAAAAAAAAAAAAAAAAAAAATTAACGACAGCTCGATACTCGATTTTGTCCATTTTCTTAAAAACACTCACATCAACTCAAACAATTGTTACATATTGAAAGTAATAAGTCGGTAATTCAAACACAATCACTTAAATTAATTTAAGTGATGTTTGTTTTTGAATTGCCGACTCATTACTTTCAAATGTTAAATACATCACTGTTTCTAACCTTTTGCTTCAATTAATAACTGAGCATCCAAAGTGGCTGGAACTTTGGTAACTGTCAACAAATGAACAACGAAATTCACAAGCTTTTATTTACGAGTGCTGCCATCTTCATGTAGAGATTGGAATATTTTCTGACGACCCTCATAAATGGTTTAATAAACATTACTCAGTAAAAGTACACCAGTGAATCTAAAAGGCATGCTTCTACATCCTGTAAAAGTTTGTCTTGTATTTAGTTTCTGAGATAATGGGTGATGCCATGGCAAGGTTTAATTGTGTCATCTTTACCCTTAGAGGCAAGATGTTGCATCAGTCTGCTTTCTTGCATAAAAGCCAGACTCTGGAAGGATGTTGTATTAACCACTTCAGCAATGGCCATTTAAACTCTGCATGGTCCAGTAAATAGCACAAGACATTTAAATTGTCAAATGCTTCATAAATACACATTCATATTTTCCATAGTTATTTTAACTGGTTTAAAAGCTATCAAAGACAGTATAAAAATAAGGTGACTATATTCACAAATTGTTGAAATTTCACTATTTTGTTTCAGTGTAGCAACAGCCATACTTTGTCAAATGCATCTAATTTATTAGTCATTTTGTTTTGTGTGCATACAAACCATAGGCATATATATTTGCGTAAGCAGTGGGAGAAACTGTTTTGTGCAATGCGAGAATATTTTCTAAGTCTATAGGTGCATGTATACGCATGCGCAAGCAGACGAACAGTTGGTTCTGGCGTAGCAGCCAACATGAGAAAAATATGTAAAACTTGTAGCCAATCTCTGCAAAAATGCCCCATACATAGGTGACACAGTCCATGTGCAAAGGAACATGGTTTGAGCAGGTTAAGTTATCACTCGGTCAAATTTTGTTACTCTTACACTGCTTTGGACATAAACAATCCTACAATATGACGATAATGGAGTGCTCCGTAGGAAATACACGTATGAGCTCACGTACTGGTTCGGCTATCGCCGTGAAGTGTGCATGTCAAATGACACCAAGTATACTACAAGGGGGGAATTGGCGGTCCCGGACACGTTGTTCAAATTGGCGAATGCAAAATAGGACGACGCAAGTTTCATTGTGGGCATGTCGAGAGGACAACTGGATCTTGGGAATGATCGACGTGGAAATGAATGAGGTGCAGATGACGATATGCCCCAACAACAGGAGGGATGCAAATACGCTCTACAGTTTAATTGCAGCACCCACGATGAAACTTGTACTATTTTGCATTCGTTGATTTGAATGACGTGACCGGGACCGCCAATTTCCCCTTGTATACTTGGTGTCATTTGACATCATGCACACTTCACGGCAGTAGCCGAACCAGTCCGATACAGTCCATCAGCTTATACATTTAGACTGCTAGTGTAATTTCGGGAAAAGTAAGACTGTTGGCAGCATTGCTTTCAGTGGAGAGACAAGCATAGTTTGGCTGCACTGAATTCTTGAGTATGGCTACATTACACAGTAAGTAAATAAACAAACAATAACGTCAAAAGAATACCCTCCAACATGAAATTGCACTAAAAGTAAAGAAATTATATTAAAAATCATGGTTGTGTATAAAAACACTAAAAAGTGTCAGGGAATTAGAAAAAACTTGCCGTGTCGCATATTAGAAGAGCCACTAACTGTTCTATGGTTCAAGGTTTTATGGTTCAATTTACGGTATCAAGCAATAATTATTTTATATGTTGTATCACATGCAAGCATAAAGGAAGAAACCTCTCCGTCAGTGTCTGTATGTACCTCTTAGAGTATTTCAGAACAGAAATTTATAGTAGTTTTGTGCGGCTGTTGTTTTCACTCAGTAATTTAGTTATTTGTACCCTCTCAGGGTGCTCAGTTATTTCTTTTAGCTATCAGGAGTTAATTGAACAGCACATCTGAAATTGTTAAATTTTAGTGTTAACCATGGATTGCCTAGTAATGTAACAAAAAAATTAGCTTGGGCCTGTGATATCACTTCAGAAAATGTTTGACAATGATTTGGATATTGATGGCAAGTTTTTAGATTTTGAGGATATGGATAGCAGTGAGGAAGAAAATGACCTGCTTTGTTCATGTGTTTGTGAACAAACATTTTTACAAGCATAGACTCCGATGTACAGCTAACTTCTTACAGCCAACCAACCAACTTTTTTACATAGTTTTTTACTGCTGACTTAGTCTCTCTCGTTACAGAAATAAATGTATATGTGAGTAGGGTGAAGGAAGCACTGAGCTATAAAGGCAATTTATGGCCTACGAGGAAAATTCAGAAGTAGACAGTGTAAATGTTATTTGTAAACCTACATTAGATGTGGCATGCTACCTACTCCAGCTTTTGGGAAATAAGGGTCAAATATGCAATACCGCTTTATTCTCACCTGATGTTGTCCAACGTTGCGGCTGGGGATATGGGTTATATTCTGCCCACTGGGATGACGACGATGATGATGAAGCCACAGGTTGCTAATTTCTCCTTGGTCCTATAGGACACTGATGTATAGATGAATCTAAAATATCTCCGGATCTGCTTCAGTCTGAACTATGAGAACTCTTGGTTTTCAGACATGGTCGCGAGTGAAAGGATAAATTTTCTAAATCTTCAAAACCAATAAATTCTTTTTATTTTAAAAATATCAAGAGATTCAGTTTAATCTGTATTATTTATACAATTTTTCGTATAAAACTTGACAATAGCATTGTATATCTTGATTACAATTAACAGAAAATGGATATTAACTCTTACAAGGTTTCATTACAGCACTGAATTTCGTCTGTTCACTTTAACGCACTTCCATCAAGACACCTTTTTTCCTAGCTGCTCTCCCAAAATTATTGATTTTGTCCTCGTTTCTGTAACTACCAAATAAACTTCTTTTCACTGGTCCACATCAACACATCATGTAATATTTTTGCAACTACCAATAATATTTGATATTTATTTATTTGTACAGTATCCCTTACAAATTCAGTACAATAAAATTTAACATAGAACATGCTGTACCATACATCCTGTACAAATACATTAAATTGCTGACCTAAGATTTACTTGCTGACTCAGGTCCCCTGGCTATAAGCTTTTGGTTTTCCTGAGCAGCTTGATGCCATTTCTTCTTTTATCCTAATCCACTTTTCTCTTATCCTATATAAGAAATCTCCTATACATCTATTTTTCTTTTCTCCCATCCCCGTTAGCATGTGTAATGCTAATATCTCATTACTTACACTGTCCCATTTTTTATCCCATATTTTTCTCCTGTAATTTGTTAGCTCCTTACATTCTATTATGTAATGAACAGTGTTCTCTTCATCTCCACAAAATTCACATATTCCTACTTCATTACTTCTCAACCCTTTTAGATATATTATTCCTACTCTCATCCATGCTATGCTTTCTCTTCCAGTTTTGTCACTGATCTATATATTTTTCGATACCCCATTCTATCTTTAATTGCTTATAAAATTTCAAAGATTTCTTTTCTTCTATACTTTCCCATATCTCTTGCGTATCTATGTCTTGTACTCTAGTTCTCACTTCCTTCCAAAAACCGTTATAATTTGTCTCTTCTGCTCGTCATAGATCTCCCATGCCTGTCTTCAATATTGTAACGCGAGCGCTGGAACACCCTGTGGAAGCAGCTGGGAGCGGAAGACAGGGGAGGTTCGTGTTAGCCCCACCTCCCCCTCATCTGTCTTATAGTGGTGACAGGCAGTGGTCGGGAGAAAAACATGACTGTGCCGTCTGTTTCTCTTACACCTGGTTCTCGATCATTCTTTTACTGGAACATTCCTGTGCAAGCCAGAAGGCGGCGATATTCCTATAAAAAGGGGCTGCCGGAGTCAGTCAGTTAGTCAGTAGTTGGTTAGTGAGTGTGAGTGAGGAGACAGTCGCAGTTCTTGGTGTAAGAGTTAGTCAGTGACGTGTTAATGAACGAAAAGATTGTGCAACGGAAGACTGTACGAACTGTGTATGTGTATCGGAGTTTACGTAGTCGCGAGTACAAGTGAAATTGTACGGACGAACTGGTGAATTGTAATTGTGTGCAGCACGTAATTCTGTGTAATTGGCAAGTGTTAAACTGTAAGTTGGTGGAAATAAAGAACATTTTTGAGTGGTGAAATTGGACTTTTCATTTCACGAACCCACAAAGTCACAATATCATTCTTTCCAATTCTGACCACCAACTATTTGTATTTTAATGATTTTCTGTTGCTTCATGCACAGATTCAATAATTCCCCTTTCTGCCCTTTAATACACTTATTCTAGAATTTCAGTATTCTATTATTATTTCCCTCCTTTTTGTATTACCTAGCTCTAGTAATGCCACTTCTCTTGGTGCCGATTTTGACAGCCCTAGTAGCTCTTTGCAAAACAATCCATACATCTGGTCTAATTGTGTACCTATCTCTGATGTGCCCCATACCTCCACTGCATATCAACGACCGCTTCATACATTCTTTCTAACCCTCTGACATCTCCAGTTTATGTTTACATATTCTTACTCCTGACACTGCTGCCCTGCCATTAGCTATCACTTTTCTGGCTTGTGCGGCCCATCCTCAGCTGCTACACATCCTTACACCTAAATAGTCATACTCGTTTACCACTTCTACCTTTTGATCTCCTATGAACCATTCCTCTCCTTTCCTAAGTATCGTTCCTCTTTTAAATACCATTATTTTTTATTTTTTGCTGTTTATTCTTAGTCCCCAGTCATCGCAAAACCTATGAATTGCCTCAATTGATTTTTCCGATTTTGAAAGCCCTAGTAGTTCTTTGCAAAACTATCTGTACATTTGGTCTAATTGTGTACCTATCTCTGATGTGCCCCATACCTCCACTGCATACATTGTTCTGGCTTCATACATTCCTTCTATCCATCTAACATTTCCAGCTTATGTTTACATATTCTTACCCCTGCCATTAGCTATCACTCTTCTGGCTTGTGCGGCCCACCATCCACTGCTACACATTCTTACACCTAAATAGTCATACTTGTTTACCACTTCTACAACTACCAATAATAAAACATTACATCATCTTGAATACATATTGCATCATCGCATGACCCACTGAATTTCACACTTTTCCATATGGATCCTCAAACCACATATTTCAACATTTTTCAACTCTCAGGGCCTAAACCAAAACAACGGTTACATATATGAGTGGTGTGAATCTAGTAGATAAAATATAAGCATATCCTTCTTAACGAAAAACTGTTAAATGGTACAAAAAGTATTCTTACAAAAACTGGATATAATCATATACAATTGTTCAGTAATTTGGACAGCTCTGGACTTATGTATATCAATAGCTAGCAGCCTAATTGAGCAATATAACATTCAGAGGTCTCTTTGTACTGGGGGTAAGAAATCCACCACCCAACCGCTCATACTTAAAGGAAAACACTTTCCTAATATGATACCACCCTCAGCAAGAAAGTCACACCCATTTTGAAAATGTCTTGTGTGCCGCAGAGTTTGCAAGGAAACATTTGCTGTGGAGATGTGCCCTTGTGTATTTTATCCATGTTTTGAGGTGAACCATTAGAAAACAAACCTTTAAGGGTAAGCCTTTATCTCTTATAGAATTTATTTAAATGTATTGTAAAATAGAAAGATTAAAATAATTGGTGTTAAATAAGCATTAAATGCACGTATTATACACGTCCATATGGTGAAAGGGTTAATCAAAAAGGTAACAAAATGAAACTACAAGAACACATATATAATGAAATGTAGTTTAATCTTATAGAAATCATTTCTTCAAGGTAAAACAAACGCCACATAGTGGAGCATGTGAATGTGCCTAAATATGATAAGGTCACAAAACTGTAATGTCCAACAAACACTTTGGTTTATGATCCATTAAAATCTGCAATCATAACCATTTTGTGGTAGTGACTCATAACAGCGGCTCGTTTCTGTGTCACTCGTAATGTAATCCTGAATATATTATTATCCACGTCACCTGAAATGAAAGAGATATCATTTTAAAACACAATCAAATCAGAAGGCATATCAAATTTAAACTTTTCTTCTTATTATTTCTAAAGAGGAAGTCCATACGATATAAAACTTACATTTACCACATTTAATGCAATAAACAAAATCGACACATTGAAGAATTTGAATCTTAGTTAATTTTTAAGTACAGGATGTAACAAAAACATATGTCAAAAAATTGAGAAATCAATTCCTGCAGATAGAGGATAAAAAATGTTATATGAACATAGGTCTGGAAATTGTTTTATTTCCTTCTTACAGCACTTTTTCTACAGCTGAGCCCCATATAACTCTTAATGACAGAACTGTGAAAAACAAAATATGTTCAAAATGGACTCCATCAGGTACAATGCATCCATCTACCCACTGTCGCATGGACCTTGCAATGTGCTGAGTTATGTCTAATCCTTGTTTCACATAAGCTTGCCCCGTATCTCTTAACGGTCACGTGACCTAGTCCCCTCTCATTGGCTGCTTTTGTGATACAGACTGTTATGTGGTAAAAATTAGTTCGTTATTTAACATAATGATATATTCTGTTGTTTAAGGACTATGATACAATGAAGCACAAAATTAATACAATTTTGAGTCGAACTAATACTCAATGCTCCATTTATTGCTAGTATTTACCTAGAACGCGTTTCGTTAGGATCTTCCTAACATCATCAGCTGTTGTCGACTAATGGATGCCGGTTCAGTGAACTCCTCGGAAGTGATAGGTGCGTCTGTCGGTATCTTGATGAACTTGAAATTGGGGTTGTCTTCAAAGGTAGTATCGAAATTAAACAATTTACTTTCATATTTCTTTATAAAGATTTTTTCCCACGTGGTTAATGCAGCTGGAACTTGGACACTTTTTAGTAAGTGAATTTCTCGTTCTATGTCATGATTTTCCTTCCAAAAATGGTACGCTACCACCGATTTATCTATTTCTTTATTCCTTATGTTCCTAAAGTGCTCTTTAAGCCTAATGTTCATGTTCCTTGCAAGGACTGTGACAAATTCTACATTGGAAAAACAAAAAGGAACGTGAACATTAGGCTTAAAGAGCACTTTAGGAACATAAGGAATAAAGAAATAGATAAATCAGGAGCATAAGGAATAAAGAAATAGATAAATCGGTGGTAGCGTACCATTTTTGGAAGGAAAATCATGACATAGAACGAGAAATTCACTTACTAAAAAGTGTCCAAGGTCAAGCTGCATTAACCACGTGGGAAAAAATCTTTATAAAGAAATATGAAAGTAAATTGTTTAATTTCGATACTACCTTTGAAGACAACCCCAATTTCAAGTTCATCAAGATACCGACAGAGACGCACCTATCACCTCCGAGGAGTTCACTGAACCGGCATCCATTAGTCGACAACAGCTGATGATGTTAGGAAGATCCTAACGAAACGCGTTCTAGGTAAATACTAGCAATAAATGGAGCATTGAGTATTAGTTCGACTCAAAATTGTATTAATAATGATATATCTTTATAAGTTGCAAGAGAATTATCAAATTTATATTTTCGTAACTGTTTGAATTAAATATATTACGCAACGGAGTTGATTTATCTGAAATGCAAGTTAATTCTTAAACGAAGTAAAGAGGAGGTTCCTTTGCTTTCAAGCCCGCCTTTCACATGACACGATAGCACGTGATTTAGCGGTAGTGGTGACATATTTGTTTATATGACTTTTATCACTGATCTTGTTTTGAACTGGATTTGTCATATATTGCCATTCGAAGGTGTGCTGTGCCGAGTGCGAGAGAAATTATTTTACTGGTCATTTATTGCGCATGTGCTTATTATATGTATAATGGCAGAGTCTACCGCCAGTTTTTCGCTGAAGTATCGCAAGGGTAAACCTTTATTAAGCGGCGAAAAAAGAATTGTGGTGCATGTGTTTAATGCACTCACAGAGAAGAATCCGTCTTTGTCAGTGAGAGAAGTCAAACAGCGGTGCTCTGAACTTACAGGTGTGAGTGTTAGGTCTGTAGGAACATCGCGACGTGAAATTGAGACTACAGGAAAACTTATCACTTCAGGCAAAAGTAGGAATAAACAAAAGCGTGTGCTCGGAGAATGCAACGAGTTCTTGAAAAGTGCTGTACGTCGTCATGTGCATAGTTTATTTCTTTAGAAACGAACTAACTAACATAAATAACATTTTGTCTGCTATAAATGAGGAGGCAGATTTATCAAATTTCAGCAGATCTAGTCTGTATAGATTGCTTATACAGCTGGGGTTTGTGAATGATAAAAGAGGCAAGAAAAATGTGCCAAGAGACAGAGGCAATATTGCTGTGTGGCGAAGACATTATTTAAGGACAATCAGACTGTACCAGGATACAAATCACAAAATATACTATCTTGACAAGACTTGAGTGAATGAAGGACACACGACAAGTATGGCGTGACACAACTTTTAAGACTGAAAGACAAGCATTTTTGTATGTTATGTGCGCTGGTTAAAAAAATCCCAGTGAAAAAGGCCAAAGGCCTTTCATTATAAACTTGTTTCAATTTCATTGTTCATTCATTCAGTTTCAACTTGCTCAGTTTCATTATAAACTTGTATTTTTGCATGCCTTTATATTCTTATTTGTATGATTTGATCTATCTTCCTGGCAATTATTATGACATTTACTGCATATTTAAATGTGACGGCAAGCCACCGCTTATGGCGCGAAAGAAGTAGCCAATTAGGGTGAGGGGGAAGGTAGTTGCACGCAGAGTGATACATGTCAGCGGGCAAGATTATATGAAACAGACATTAGAGAATTTCATATTGTTGCTGATCACATTGTTGTGACCGGCACGCATAAAGGGACAGATAGAGCAGCGTGGAGATAAAAAGCTTGTTGAAACAGATAAAGATAGATGACTGGAAGGTTCGCTTTCTTGATTGTTACAGAAAATTCCACTAATTTCTAGATCAATGAGTGGAGGCATAAAAAGGAAGCTGCGACTCGCCAGGGAACAGTCGTAAACGGAATTGATAATTGTGCGCGTGCAGCTGTGATTTGAAAGTGAACTCTTTTGTTTATTTACGTGTGCAGAAGTGACGAGAGATTGTGTTGGTTTATGTTGCGTCAGCTTGCTGCAAAGGGGTATACAAACAGTGTTTTCTACGGAAATAAAGAGCATTTTGAATATCTGCAAACATGACTCTTAACTTGACCCACAAAGTTGGTTCAACGTGGACTATCGATCACATAACAGATTCCTCTAAATAGACTGTAATACCGCCAAATTCTTTTTATTTGTTTATATAAGTTTAAAAATTTTCTTTTAAAGGTTTTGTTAAGTAATTAATAAGTTAATAAAGGATTTTAACCCTTTCATTATGATTTCAAAACATAAGCTTATTCATTAAGTATTGTCTGGCTTTCCTTAATACGAGCATGAAGTGTCTCTACATCTGGAACTGGCGTTACGTAAATAAGAGATTTCAAATGTCCCAACAATCTAGTGGGTTTAAATCAGGCGAGTGTAGAGGTCTTCCTATCCAGACGTAGAGCAGAGATAACTGCTAATAGACTTGAAGGTTAAATCTGCCTGATTGGAAGGAAGCAGGTACCAATTCTATCATGTAATGTAATGTTTTGTTTTTAATTTACAGCTTTATGAAACCTGTATCTATTTCTGAAGCTTAGGTTGTCATAGTTTATAATAATTTCCACTCTTGGAACGTAAGTTTTCCTCCACTGATTTACTTAACGAATTCTACGTACTGCAGCCGCCGTCATTACTTCATGGTCATCCATTTTACAAAGTGGTCCTGCCAATCTACCCTTCTGAGGTAGACCAAAATTTTAAGTCGGACCATGGTGTATGGTCTCCGGACCTTTGCAAATCTTGGTTTATGAATAAGGAAATTGATGGTTCCTGTTAGCCACCGAAAGTAGCAAGTTGGTCCATACTAAGAATGACTATGAATAGGGCCCTAAAATGTCAAATGTTATACAATATGGACCTTCCTTTAGTACCAATCTTTTATCAAGTTGTAGAGTATATGGATTAATCAACATTACTTTGTATCACATACCAGAAAGCCTGCAAATGAAGTCATAAATCCCTCTTTGGTAAGTTCCCATGCACCACCATATTCTTCTTCATCGACACTTTGGAAGTTACTGAAATATAGGTACATCAATCCAGCGTTCACCACAACAAATCTGTAAAAATACAGTTCCACAAAACATTAACTCCTTAATACCACAATTATTTTCTTTCTTCTAAACTGACTCTCATATCTTACATACGACCACAAATGTGAATTTGCACAAGAGATAATAGACTGCTAAATGTTGCAAGTTCAAATTGCAATCAAATGTTCCTGTGGTAAAGGATGAGAAGCACTCAAGTAAAACAATGGACGCTGTCAAAGTTACATTCATTTTGCTTCTCTTTCTTACTCAAAAAGCTCTACAGTTTTAATATTTTTAAAATATAAAACAAATATAAATACTTTTATTTTATGGCTGAAGTTTAATAAGATGTGAAATTAAACAAACGTTAAAAACATCTAAACATTTAGGGCCATATACATAGTTATCACCTTGGTCTAGGCTATCTTCCAACTAACTTGGTCTGGACCAAAGGCGGTTTAACATTTTGGTATTCATAGACGATAAAAAGCCTAGGACCAGCACAGAGTAAATGTTACACGACATAGAAAGATTCTTCTGCGCATGCGCGAGTCCCATAGAGTGCTAAACCAACCTCAGTGTAGCTACAAGTTTATAAATCTCTGTGGTAGTTTCACAGTTGTTTCTTAATCATTCTTATGGTTGCTGCTGCTGTTTGAGGTTAGGTAACAAAATTTGATGTGCTGTGAATATGGATAATAAGAAAAAGCGTGGTTTCAATTTGTCAGAGGAGGACCAATGTTTTCTCTAGTCGAAAAAAGAATGAACATTATAGAAAATAAGTCCGCGTTGATGAATATAAATGTGAGAAAGGAGGAGGCATGGAGGGAAATTTATAACGATTTTGGTGAAAATGCGGCTTACTAATGCAGGTCAGCAGTGTTATCTTGATATCCTCCCCTTACATAATACCGAAGTGCTGTTAGGATTTCAGTGTCAGGTCTCAGTTATCGTCCCTGACGTACAGGTTACGACAAATCATTTCTATCATACTGATGCAGGTCAGCAGTGTTGTCTTGATATCCTCCTCTTACATAATACCGAAGTGCTGTTAGGATTTCAGTGTCAGGTCTCAGTTATCGTCCCTGACGTACAGGTTACGACAAATCATTTCTATCATACTGATGCAGGTCAGCAGTGTTATCTTGATATCCTCCCCTTACATAATACCGAAGTGCTGTTAGGATTTCAGTGTCAGGTCTCAGTTATCGTCCCTGACGTACAGGTTACGACAAATCATTTCTATCATACTGATGCAGGTCAGCAGTGTTGTCTTGATATCCTCCTCTTACATAATACCGAAGTGCTGTTAGGATTTCAGTGTCAGATCTCGGTTATCGTCCCTGACGTACAGGTTACGACAAGTCATTTCTATAATACTGATCAGGTCAGCAGTGTTATCTTGATATCCTCCTCTTACATAATACCGAAGTGCTGTTAGGATTTGAGTGTCAGGTCTCGGTTATCGTCCCTGACGTACAGGTTACGACAAATCATTTCTATCATACTGATCAGGTCAGCAGTGTTGTCTTGATATCCTCCTCTTACATAATACCGAAGTGCTGTTAGAATTTGAGTGTCAAGACCTCAGATATTGTCCCTGACGTACAGGCTACGACAAATCATTTCTATCATACTGATGCAGGTCAGCAGTGTTGTCTTGATATCCTCCTCTTACATAATACCGAAGTGCTGTTAGGATTTGAGTGTCAGACCTCAGTTATTGTCCCTGACGTACAGGTTAGGACGAATCATTTCTATCATACTGATGCAGGTCAGCAATGTTGTCTTGATATCCTCCTCTTACATAATACCGAAGTGCTGTTAGAATTTGAGTGTCAGGTCTCAGTTATTGTCCCTGATGTACAGGTTTGGCCGAATCATTTTTATCAGCTTTCTGGCATTCACTTTAATAATCCTGTATCTGTTTTTGAAGTTTAGGTCGTCGTACTTCGCAATAATTTCTATTCTTGGTAAATAAGTTTTCCTACGTTGTCTTATTCCACGAATTCTACACACCACCGTTACCTTCATCACTTCATTGTTATCCATGTTGCCTTTAATCTACCCCTCAGAGGCGGACCAAAATTTGAGCTGGACCAACGTGTTATGAATAAAACAATCGATGGTCCACCATTAGTCCACCGGAAGTAGCAAGTTGGCCTGGACCAAGTCTGGCTATGAATACGGCCTTAACAAAGCACTTTAGTTTCAAATATGCTACAAATGGTGTTATAACATTAAAGAAATACTGAAGAAATTTATTGACTTCAGATTGTGGAAATATTTTGTCACTACTTGCATGTGAACTTTAAACATTTTGTTGACAATTAGTAATAAGAAAGTGTCTTTTGGTACAGTGAGCTTTATAAATGTTTACATTTCCTCTTAACATCTGTAATGTTCTGTTTCTTAAATCCTTTTCCTTCAGCATTTCATTTGGAAGGTATTCATGCAATGTTACCAATAATTTAGGAAGGTATAAACGTATTTCATAAACAGTGCAAACATTTTAATGCAAAAAATATTTATTGATAACTGATCTGCTTGAAAAGTTACATATAATTTTTGCTAAAAATATTATGATGTTCAGAGATAAAAGTTTACTGTCCGTCTGAGGAAAGTGTGGTGAACTGCCTCATATAGACTGTCTTGAAAATTTGTGTTGTTACTTTTTAATAGCTATAAAAAATACTTGAAAGATTTAATAAAAAAAATAATGGAATGGGATGTATGCAATAGATAACAGTAAGGAATAGTAACAGAGCGGGTTAGCCCAGGCGGTTTTGTCTGTGGTCCAATTTGAGAGGTCTGGGTTAGATTCTACCTGACCCATGGGTTTCTTCAGGGGTTTTTCCGGGTTTCCAGGCGAATGCTGGGTAGGTTAACTACATCCCCGAATAGTAAATAAGTTGGTTTTCAAACAAGTATTACAAGCAGTTTCACACATATTTGTTCTCAGGTGTTAATGCAAGTAGTTATCAAGGAAAAAATAATACACTGTCAACGTACATCTAAATATATTGTACAGCATAACACGTACTTACAATAAAAGGGCGACGAATCCTTTTAAGGGAATCAATCCCCACACTAACCCAATGATGATGCCTAGAGCTTGTCTTGACCAGTAAATGACATCCAAAAATTCTTCCTATAATAAAGAAATAAGCAACAGCATGAAAACATAGTTCTACCTTATCACATAATTGCACTCAAAGAGCCGTATCTTACCTTATCGGGCCATTCTGAATTTGAGGTAAATGCTCTGGTCCACACGGAGTCCAAGACATGTGACTTCATTGCAGTCGATCCATTTTTCTCACCTCTTGACTTTGATGTCATATTGCAAATTATGGAGACGAGCTTTGTACTATAACTGTGTAATTATTGCATTAAAATGTTATCATTCCCTAGTGAATTTGTTATGACATACTTATATTACCCTTTCCTATTTCATCATTTCCACACCATCTTCTCCTGATCTCACATCCGAAGAAAAACAAAACTCCCCTAAAACTTATCAAATATTCCTACAATATAAAATGTGTTGGCTAACATGTTTTATAATGAAAGTTAATTAATTCGCGATAAACACAAATATTTAGAAGAAATAATTTTAAATTGTCTCAATTATTTAAAATAATTAAAAATCGGTGTATATACGTAATATTAGGCATTTGATTTATGTATGTTACTAAATATGTTTACAGTGGCTTCATCAGTACTATCGTCTGCTAGGGATTTCCAACCAATCACATGAGTTGTGAACTCTGATTACAGCCGATTAATCCGATGAATGGTTATGAGTAGATGTTTTGTGTTGCTGTTTCCTGCGTAGAGAAATGAAAACATAAATGAACTATATTTTATGGTTTTAAATACATAAGAACATTCGGAAAACAGTATAGCAGATCTGAAAGGCCTATTTATACCAAATGGCCCTAGCACCAAAGTTTATAAAAGGACCCATATATTTCAATGGTAAGTACTTTGTATAATAAGGAATTATAAACTATGTTGAGGTTAGAAGTAACCTTCTTCGAAACTCATAACTTGTATTTGAAAACCAGAGAGACAAAGAAAAACTTGAGCATTTTGTATACGCGCAGTACAGCAATTGTATGTTTTTCTCACTTGTGGGAGAATTATGCTCTTTAGCCCAAAAGACAGATTGTGTTCAACCATCGCGATTGTTTTAGAAGTGCCTTTCCTGACAATTAGACTCATGTCCTGGGTTTCAAATTCCTTCTTCACCAAACTGACTGAGATTGTTATTTGTGTGATATTCCAAATGTTCTTAGAATGTATAATTAGTAGTTGAAGTATTATAAAGCTCCTACGGAATAACTATTTTCGACCAGTACTCAAGACCTTTAAATATCTATGTTGGATTCCGGTAAATATTTTATTGCTTAGTAATGAATTAAATGAAAGTATAAGTGTCTTATTGCCTATGCCATCATCAGCAACAATTCAGCTCTTCATATTCAAAGAATTATCAAGAGTAGTTTTTGATGTTACCCTACAATTCCAAACAAAAATGTCTCTTTATAATATTAATAGATACGTGCATCTATTCATAAATATCTCTCTGGTTTATTTGCGCTTGTACCAGTAAAAGCCACACAATCAATGTAAATATTTTATGGGAATCCTTAGGACGTTCTTCAATATACTTGTCTTTCATTTAACCCAACGTAATTTTCTAGTTTTGCTACAGGTGGCAAGTCAAAATTCCATCACGTTGGTGACATGACATGATCCTGGTAATTGGTAGTTTTGTGAAGAAACAAAATGTTTAAAATATTCACTACAGATGCAAAGGAATTATGGGTCCTTAACCACAAAGAGCTATCTATAAGAAGAGTAATGAAGTGACAGCAGACATCTGTGTAGTTCAACACCAATTAGATACACTTGGAGCATTATGTATCACATATGACATGTACATGACTGTTGCACATTTTATGTTTATTTAGATACTTCTGTTTCCTTTTATCACAATTTTGTTTTAGGATACAACTGTTAAAAAGTAGCCCTTTGTATTTTTTTTTTTTTTGTGGTAATTTACGTCCTTTAACATTTTAAGTCGTATTGGACGATGAATGGAATGGGTGAAATGATGCTCAAATGGGCCCAGGGTTCATGGAGCTTAGAGTTACCCAACATTCGTCTTTTAGGACAAGGAAAGCGCCGGAAAAAACCTTATCCAGGTAACTCACCCTGACCAAGATTTGAACTCGGGACCTCTTGACATGAGGCAGACATGCTACCATCTATGCTACCGAGACGGGCCCCTTTGTATTGTTCAATACATATGTATTGTGAAATGTATTCACATTTTAACACATGGTTGTGTTATCTTTTATGCCACTATTTTCCTGTGAAAGAGAGTGTTCTAAAAATGGTGGTGGGAGGTGGATTTCAGACTCAATAAGTGACAACAACACTTTTAATCTTATTGGTTCATTCTGTTTCACTTTTAGAACTTTTTGATTTGGAACTGCAAATCGGAATTTTGCCAAATCTTCTCTTGTATATTTAATTTATATATTTTCATTGCATTTGTCTCAATTTCTAACATAGTCACAAGATTTAGTGTATTTCATCACATTAAAGATAATATATTTGCTCTCTTCTGTTTTATCAATAAAATGCACTCTTAAACAAATCTTTCTGAGAGTTAAGTGTGATCTGGTTAATTGTTGTTTCAGGATTTAAACAGTTCTTACCGAGTCAGGTAGCAGCTCTGTTTAGCACAAGTTGTTCTAACAGTTTGGATCAGCGATGGAGAAGACAGTAAGCCATCTTTATTTTTGTCAGCTAAAGCACAGATAGTAAAACAAGCATACACACTAAAGAGACACTACCCCTAATACTTGAATCAAATTTAAATCTATTTTTATCCTGTAATCATTTAAGTTTTCTGTCTTTATTTTGCACTGACTTTTGCTATCTAATTTTATATTTTTACTTTCTCTGTTACAAACGAGGGTTCCCATTCTTGTTTATGAGGGCTGTTCAATAAAGAATGATCTTAATTTTTTTAAGGTTATAATTTCTCTCACTAGAATTTAATCTTATAATTCTCTGTTAGCTTAATGTGTAACAAGCACACCATAGTAGTTTAATTGTTGGTACTCCTGGTTCCCATCTGTGAAAGGCTGGCAAACAGACATGTTCATTATCGGTTACTGAAATAATGGAGGTGACATGCAAGGAACAATATGTGACTTTGAAATTCTGCTTTCGTCTCAACAAATCTTCAGCTGAGGCCTATACAGAGTTACAGGAGGTCTATGAAAGTCTGTCCTTCCCTAAAGCACAGCTTGAAAGTGGTTTAATTGTTTAAAGAGGGCAGACAATCAATTTCAAAGGAAGGTGGTCCTAACACTCCAGTTACTGCTCTTACACTGCTGCTGTCATTGTGAGAGAAGATCAGCAAATAACCTTAAGAATATTTTCTCAAATACTGAAAAACGTTACAAGACCATATCACCACAAAAGAGCACATTTTCATGAAACAGACTGGTTCCTGCATATTTCCAATGTTGCTGAATATCTTGCAAAAATCAATATGAGGTGTCCCTATAATCCTGATTTAGCCCTGTGTGACTTTTTCCTGTTACCTAATGTGAAGAAACATCTTCGTAGGAGACATCAACCATCTTAAAAAGCAGAAGTGAAGACTGTGGGGGAGATTTTGAAGGACCTCTTAAAAATGGTTTCCAGCATATCTTTACAGACTGACAGAAATGCTGGGAAAAGTACATCACATCTAACTGAGATTATTTTGAGAAAGAGCATAAAAATTATGAGGATGACTAAAGATATATTGTCAAAACAAATTATGATCATTCTTTATTGAACAGCCTCATATCTAAGCAGGGGGAGCCTTGTATTTCACCCCAATTTTTCATTGAGATCTTGGGGAAAAAGAAAAAAAAGGTTGAAAAAGGTCTGTATCTGTTTTGCTAGTGTTTACCTTCAATGCATTTTGTTACGACCTTCCTGACATCATCAGCTAATGTGTTAACAAAATGTGTTCTAGGTAAACACTAGTAATATATTGCAACTTTGTGGGTTCGAAGAATTAAAAGTCCAAGTTGCACAAATTCAAAACTTTCTTTATTTCCGCTGAATTACCCTTGGTACACTTGCACATCACAGCAGAATTACATACCACACACAATTACAATCCACCAGTTTGCAGGTCCAAACTGCACTCACTACATGGTACCTTGCCGTAAACTCTGACTCAAACTGCCTCTCTAAAACTGACTAAAACTCCGCACACACACGCTCCAATTTATATGCAAGCTAGCAGTTCTGGAGAATTCTTTCCAGGAGTCAGGAGGAGGAGGGGAATGAAGATCCAGCCACCTCCATGACTTCCCCTCTTCCCACCCTGTCTCGCCTCCGTAGGCACTAGCTCATTGGCATAGGCATGGCTTAGAGCTATCCGACTCCTTCACTCCCCACCTCTCTCTCTCTCTGTCTCTTGCCACCTAATAGGTGCTCGCGACAATATGGAGCATTGAGTACTATTTCAACTCTAAATTATATTAATTTTGTGCTTCATTATATCATAGTTCGTACTCCTAGGAATTGATCTGTTGTACCTATGTCCCCAAGTGGGACACCCCAGGAGGGATGTTGAGGTGAGAGGAGACAGAGGGCGGCCGTCCCAAGAACATATTACAGTGCAGAGGGCAGGATCCATACACTTTAGCAGTTGGAAACTCCCTGGCAGGCCAGAAAAACCAGTATATCACCCTACTTTGGTCTGGAAACAGCCACATCAGACCGGGTTTGGAGACTGGAAACTGTCCTACTGAAGGAGGGAGTGTTCACCAGGAGCATATCATCCTGCCATGCACCGCCGAGACACCCACCGACACTTGTACCCTGAAAGAAACCACCAGATGAGAGATGTCAAATGGAGGGACAGAAAATTTGGGGAATGTAATTAACCTACCCAGCATTTGCCGGGTGACCTGAGAAAACCCTGAGAAAAATCCATTCATCAAGTAGGTTGGTCATGGGAGTTGAACCCGTACCTTCTGAGTGTGGGCCACAGACGAAACCAGCTGAGCCATCCCCCTCGGCGAGACAGCATAGTAAATCACCACAACCAGTGTGTTATCTCATTGTTTATGAGAACTCCTAGTGGTTTACTGGGAACAACACAAGTCAGTTGGAGAAATTAATGTCATCCTGGTATGTTGCCATGGTAACTTAATTGTTAAGAGCAACTTGACAGTGATTTGTGGTTCAAATCCTGGCTATGGCTTTGAATTTTTCAGTCTGACTCTGAGCATGTTTTGTATTTAACCAAGTTCTGGTTTTTGAGTTAACACTTTTCAAAGAATTTTTTTCAAACATGCATCTTTACTTTCACTACTACCTAGCTATAGTACATAGAGAAGCTATTGTATATCACTAAAAAATTGTATATAAAGATTTAATTGAGGTTCAAATGAAAAAAGACTTTTTTAAAAAAGGTATGTGTGTTTTAAAGGATGTTGGTTCTTAGCCACAAGAGTAGAGTTGTAAATTATTTTGTTACGGTCTATCAAAGTAAAAAATTTGGAGATAAAAGGTATGTCAACATGTTTCCAACCATGAGCCCCTGCACCACTTGTCAGGGCCTGTGTTTTATCATTGAGCTGCAAGAGCACTTGGTAGCAAGTGTTTTCCATTTTCTTGCATAGTAACTCCATTTATCTTATAAGAAATTATGATAATTCTTATAAATTCTCCAGGATCGCGATTTCATGTATATTCATACACATGTTCCTCAGCTCTCGCCATCGTTACTAAACATTAGACGTTGATATGTTCTTGTTGGTATTACCAAAATCTGATTATAAAACAAATTTAAAAACAGAATCAACTGCCAGTATTTCAAAATTCATTACGCGGTATTTGTTTTTTAAAATAAATATCTTTTCCCAAACTATTAAATCTATGGGAGCATTTAATTGTTTTAATAATTCAACTTCAGGGTTTATTTCATGGCTAAATGACCAAAAATGATCTGCTATGGTCGATTTATCAGTTTGTTTATCTTAATGTTACGAAAATGTTCTTTTGTTTTGTTTCCAAATTACGCTTCATCTTTCCAATATAAACTTTATCACAATCGAAACAATTAAACTGATAAATACCAGATTCTTTCTTATTAGGAATTTTATCTTTTTTAGAGAAATGCAATAAATTTTTAATATTATATTTATTGTTTTCTATATTAATATATTTTTTGTTTTCTATATTCCATTGAAAAATAGCTGGGGGAAGGAGAGGTATATAGATAGCACTAACAGTGAAGAAAGAAAGGGGTTAGCATGGTTAAGAGGAGGGATATGGAGATTAAGAGGTCAAAGACGAGTGCCCATTGTGTGGGAACAAAGAGGATATAGAACATATACTGTTTAATTGTAAGGAAACAGAGATGTGGGGGAAAGAATGTCAAATATCAAAAATGAATTGGAGAATCAGCTTAATCAAGGTTTTAAGTAAAAATTATAAAAAGATTGGTCAGTTTTTAAGTAAGGTTAAAAACAGGACTGTAAAAAGAGAGAAGGAATAATAAGTGACTATTCTGTAATAACACATATTGTAACACATCTGTAAATATACTTAATGGACTGTCCTGTGTAGCAGTGGCCTGGGCCAAAACAGAGGGCAGTCCAAAAAAATTGTAAAAGCTTAGTACCTCAATAAATTTTTTTATTATTATTAATTATTATTATTATTATTATTATTATTATTATTATTATTATTATTATTATTATTATTATTATTATTATTATTATTATTATTATCATCATCATCATTATTTACATTATTATTAATTATTATTTTCAGATTTTGATAGTACTAACAAGAACATATCAATGTCTAATGTTTAGTAACGATGGTGGCAGCTGAAGATATGTATAAGTGTACATGAAATTGCGACCCTGGAGAATTTATAAGAATTATCATCAATTCTTATAAGATAGGTGAAGATTTAAGTTACAAATTATTATATTTGTATATATTTGTTTGCTTCACTGTTGATAGCTTCATATTTTACGTATTTACAAAAATGTATATCTATGATCATGGGCAATTTAGTTTTCATAACCTCTAGTTACAGAACGCCTGAATGATACTGACCAGCGGAAAGTATACATTTACTTTCCTGAAAGATATTGCAGTAAAATATAAAAATGTTTAATGAAAGGTTTAGGTACAGGAATAAGATTTTGTGAACAGAGAAAGTGGTATTATGTGTGTATATGTTTTTGCAGAAGGAAACTACCAGAGAATCCTAATGCATTTGGACCTCTAACAAACCTGCCAGACTACTCGTATCATGATGCAAAGCCTGTTCCTATTGGTTCTAGAATGTACAAAAGACTGCAGAAACAGAGACAGTATGCGGTAAGTTGTCTTGCTCCAGGTTGTTGTACTTCTCAGTAAATAAAACTAACAAACAAATGTTGCAAAGTGTGGAGGAACTTGAGGACTTTTGAATTAAATTAAATTGATTTTATTGTACTCACCTATACAGATTTACATTCTTCTTTCACTATTTTGTTTTACATCTTTCATTTGTACAGTTTGAGATGTATCATTGGGTATCTGCCCATGTTAGTTCTAAACTACTTGAATGTCAGGATGTGGGAAAAGAAGAGAGGTAGTAACATTGTACCTTGATAACTATTGCTGAGGATTCAGTGGCCCTTGTGAGAGCTGCGGCAATTAAATAATGAGACTGGTCTCAGAAATATACTTTATTGCAAACAAAGTTACAGCTAACTTTTATCCCCTTCAACATACTCTCCTCTCCTATCTATACACCGCTGTATATGTAAAGCAGTGCTGTAGGTCATTCATTGTTAACCTCTTCAACAACTTTTACTTCTTCAACACACTGAAAATGTGTTCCCTAAAATGCACTTTTCACTTTTGGAAACAGAAAAAAATATCAGGGAGTGAGATCTGGTGAATATGGGGGATGTTCAAGCACAAGAATGTGTTTGTCCACTAAAAACTGTTTCATAGATATGTATTTGTGGGCTGTTGTGTTGTCCTGCTGCAGAATCCAGATGTCATCATTCTACAAACCTGGTCTTTTCTTCCTTAATCTTTCCCTTGGCTTGATTAGGACTTCTTTATAGTATTTCTTATTAATGGATTGACCATCAGGCACCGATTTAGTCATGATAACACCCCTGATAAGCATTGCATTGACTTGACACATTCTTCATCTTCAATCTTGTCCTAACCTTTTGAAAACCGCTTGTGCGATTCAAATACTCACACATGTGACATAGCATTATCACGAAATACCTTCTTTTAAATATGAGAACATTCCATTGGCAAAATTAAACCTGAAGCTTTCCTGGTGACAAGTCAGGTGAAAACACGATTAGAAATCGATGTTTCGGGAGCGTACATCTCTCCCATCATCAGGATATTTATAAAATGTTATAACCACAAATGAATCACTGGATATAACACAAATATCAACAAAGACAAAACACTACCAATACTTGCATCACTGAACAAAAGACTGTTTTCAGTAAATTAAATGGCAGGTCAGGAGATGGCGTGAGTATAGAAAATTAATTGGGTCAAAGAAACGTATTGATGATCAGCTGTATAGATCTATGCTTTTTAAGTCGATGGATTTCCATTGTTAAGACCGGTTTCCAAGAAGAGCTGAATTGAAATCCAGCATCACGATTAAGCGAGCTCCTCTCGGAGGAAATGGCCAAAGCCTCCTTAATTCTCTGCTCCCAGTAACTGCTGCATATTGCCAAGATGGTCGTTTCCTGAAAGTTGGTTCTATGGTTATTATCAAAACAATGCTCTGCCAGTCCAGACTTCTCAGGTTGTATTAAACGAATGCTCCATTCATGTTTGTTTATTCTGGTAACAATGGTCCTTGCGGTTTGTCCTATATACGGTGTCCCACATTCACAGGGAATGCAGTACACTCCCAGAACTTGGAAGTCCAGTTTGTCTTTCACTGGTCTCAACAGATGTTTAATCTTCAGAGGTGGCTTGTGGATGGTCCTGATGCTGTATTTGGTGAGAATTCTGCTGATTCTGCCGGATAGGTTGCCGGTAAACGGGATGTAGGCTGTAGCGGTAGGCTTATCTGATGCTTGCTGTATTACAGGTTTCCCTTTCCTAGCTCTGGTGATCGAGGCTGCTGATTCTGCCGGATAGGTTGCCGGTAAATGGGATGCAGGCTGTAACGGTAGGCTTATCTGATGCTTGCTGTATTACAGGTTTCCCTTTCCTAGCTCTGGTGATCGAGGCTGCTGATTCTGCCGGATAGGTTGCCGGTAAACGGGATGTAGGCTGTAGCGGTAGGCTTATCTGATGCTTGCTGTATTACAGGTTTCCCTTTCCTAGCTCTGGTGATCGAGGCTACTGATTCTGCCGGATAGGTTGCTGGTAAACGGGATGTAGGCTGTAGCGGTAGGCTTATCTGACGATTGTTGTATTACAGGTTTCCCTTTCCTAGATCTGGTGATCGAGGCTGCTGATTCTGCCGGATAGGTTGCTGGTAAACGGGATGTAGGCTGTAGTGGTAGGGTTATCTGACGCTTGTTGTATTACAGGTTTCCCTTTCCCAGCTCTGGTGATCGAGGCTGCTGATTCTGCCGGATAGGTTTCCAGTAAACGGGATGCAGGCTGTAGCGGTAGGCTTATCTGACGCTTGCTGTATTACAGGTTTCCCTTTCTTAGCTCTGGTGATCGATGCTTCAACATCTTATTTGGAGTAGTCGTTTTGACAGAAAGTGAGTCTCAGGTGCTGTAATTCCTGTTTTAAGTGGCTGGGATCAGAGATAGACAAAGCTCTGTGGGCCAGAGTATTGAGAACTCCCACTCGTTGAGACTTATAATGAAAACTATGATCGTTCAGATAGAGATCGGTCTGTGTAGGCTTGCAGTATACAGCATGCCTCAGTGTACCGTTGCTGTTTTTTGAAACAAGAATGTCAAGAATGGAAGAGTTCCATCCTTCTCCACTTCCATGGTAAACTGTATTTTATTTACCTGGCTTTTAATTTACTGAAAACAGTCTTTTGTTCAGTGATGTGGGTATTGATAGTGTTTTGTCTTTGTTGATATTTGTGTTATATCCGGTTATACATTTTGTGGTTATAACATTTACTAAAATATCCTGATGATGAGAGTGATGTACACTCCTGAAACATCAATTTCTAATTGTCTTTTCACCTGACTTGTTTCCTGAGATCTTGAACATTCTATCGGCAACTTTTTCAATTGCGTGAGGAACTTGAGGTTAATGTACTGCTCAGTTTTTAAGTGCCCCATGCTCGTAGCACTGCTACAGACGATGTCCCCTACAACCAAGAGAGTGATCCAAACTAATGGTGGTTGTTCTTGAAGGTTCAAGATTCAACTGCATTCCACTACCAACCACCCTTCTTGCAGCTGCATGATAGGAGAAGCACAGTGTTGTTAATTGCCAAACCATGTATATGCTCTCTCTGTCCTCCTTTGTTGATCATTTGTTGCTTTTGACCTGTCATTTAACAAATTTGTTACCAAACATACCTTTAATCAAATTGTTCTCCTGCCTCATCTATCTTTCCTTCTCTTGATTATGGTGTCTGGACCAATCAGTGGGGATCACTCTGACTGCATCTGAAGTACACAAAACATCTGGAAGTTTGTTTTCCAGCAGAGCATGGCATAATAGCCCAGAAATAATTTCCAGTTGTGTTGACTCTTGCTGTGAAAGCATAAATTCTCTTTTTGTGTCCACTCCATGTCAACGTAGATGAAGAACTATAGTGGTTGCCGAACTAGAAAGTGATTGAAGTTTTGTACAGAGAGAGTGGCGATGTTGCTGCTTATTGCTGCCACATGGAGAACACATTAGGTTTATCTATATGAAGGTGATTTAGTTGTGACTGCAGATGGTATTATTTATTTAAAATACTATACTCAAAGGCAATAGTAAAGTCATGGATCTACATGCAAAGAACATGCAAGAATATATCAATGTAAAGTTCATTGTAACAAGATAAATTTTGATGCTTACTGCAGTGGGGAAATATTGCTTTTATCTGAATCATTTGAATCATTGTTGTTTTATTTGGTTCCTGAGTACTTTAAGGTTTCGTTTGCGCTATCTTTGTCACTATTTTTAGATATAATTAAAAATTCACTAAAACACAATTACAAAAGCTCACAACATATGTACAGATACACAAACTCATACACGTGTAAACCAAGGCAAATTGCCAGAAATAGGATGCAAAGGAACTCACCAATACACAATATCTAACTGGTCTAACAAGAGCAGCAACAGACGTGAAGGTATTGTGTTTATTGCAGCATTAGCAGAAGATAAGATTTGACTCACTTGCCCGCATGTCATGCTACACATGTTTTAGAATATCGACAACAAGGTTTTAACTTAGAATGTTGTCACGGGAACATCTCAACTCTCATTGGTCCTTCTAATTGTTGCTATGACAACTGTTACGACTTACCCAATCCCTCCCATTAAAGCGGTTCTCCACATGGTTAGTAAACGTCAATCACTTTCTTAAATTGGCAACCAGTATCTGTCCACTAGGAAGCTCTGTGTTACTCCAAGCTACCCAATACATATTTCTGATTTTATAGGGTGAATAAAATATCTACACTACTCTGTGTGTATAGCAAGATTGAAGAGCAACACAAAGAATAGGAATTTTTTAAAAATGAGTATTTGCAATATAGCATTAATCAATAAACAGAATTTTGTAGGTGGGTTTTATGGACATTTCATTTAACTGCAACAATTACGTGTAAAGCTATACTATCATTGTTATATTTACTAAACATAAAAAATTATGTTGCAGGAAAAAATTGTCACTTTATGTAAAGAACTGGATTTTGCAGTAGAATGGGATAAGCAGTTGAAACTAGAAGAGGAAAATGCCAAACAGAAGATCCTAGACAGAAAGTTAAAACCAAAAGGACATCTACTTTTAAAGAAACGATTCTCTTAATGTCCTTGTTGTACTTTTATTTAAGTTTTAGATTTATAATTTAAAATAAATAAATGATTAATACAATTATTTGACTTTGTGATTCTCTCACTTCACATTCAAAGAGCACTCATCTTCCTGGCATCCAAAAACCCCAGAACCCGACCCAAGGATACCATACCATAATTGAATATACCAATTTAACTCTAAATACTGCAACAAAATTCATCTTGCAGAAATGAAAAGTAATTTAAAACAAGGGCATATCGTGATCGATATCATGATTACAAGGGTAATTCCAAAAGTAAGGTCTCCAGTTTTTTAAAATTTAAATAGACATTTATTTTCAGCAAATGGTACATAGAATTTGAGCTTGAACATTTTTGTATTTTTCCACATAATCGCCATTTCAATCGATTCATTTTTGTAACTGCTGTAGCAGTTTTTGTATGCCCATGTTGTACCAGTCCACCGCCAAGCTCTTGAAGAAGCGTTTGACCTCATCTTTCACCTCGTCGTCACTAAAATGCCATGTTGATGTCAAAAATGTCCACAAGTGGTGCAGAGAGTTTGCAGATGGTCACACGGAAGTTCACGAGGAAAGAAGCATGAAAGCGTCAATTCCTGGCAAAACAATCTCTAAGGTTGAACAAATCATGCTTTCAGATCGGCACATTAGTCTCGATGAGCTGTGCATTGTTGTTTCTGAGATTTCTCGAAGCACCATTTACAGGACTTTCACTGAAGAGTTGAAATTTCGGAAAGTGTGTGCCAGATTGCTCCCAAGAATGCTGACAGAAGATCACAAAAGGCAATGCGCTGAAAGTTCTCGCCAGTTTCGTGAGTGCTATGCTGACAAAAAGGACAATCTTTTGGATTCAATAGTCACAGGTGATGAAACTTGTGCTTCCCAGTATGAGTATCACTTGTTTCCCAAATTGCAAGAACACTTGTCTGGAAAGCATTTTATTGACGACGAGGTGAAAGATGGGGTTTAACACTTCTTCAAGAGCTTGGCAGTGGACTGGTACAACATGGGCATACAAAAGCTGCCACAGCATTTACAAAAATGAATCCATCGTAAATGCCGATTATGTGGAAAAATAGAAAAATGTTCAAGTTTAAATTTTATGTACCATTTGCTGAAAATAAAAGTTTACATAAATTTAAAAAGAATTGGAGACCATTCTTTTGGGATTAATATCATTCCAAAAATGGTGCACTACCACTGATTTATCTATTTCTTTGTTGTTGATGTTCCTAAAATGCTCTTTAAGCCTAATATTAAAATTCCTTTTAGTTTTTCCAATGTAAAAGTTGTCACAGCCTTTGCAGTTTATCCGGTACAAACCTGAGTTTTTGTCTGTGGGTATCTCCTTTGTATTATGTGATTTCAAAAGGTGTTGTACACTAAATTTGTTCTGTGGAACCAAAGTAATATTGTGCTCTTTGAAGACTTTTTGGAAAAGGCATGTAGCTCTGGGATGATATCTAAATTTTCTGTATGAAGTTTTAATACTGTTCGGGGAAAGAGTAGTTATTTTTCTGCATCTTTGCTGTCTTTTGAATTTATCAATTTTGTTTTTGACCAATTCAGCACTGAATGCATTGTATGCTGCAATGTGAATTATATGATTGTACTCTTTGATATACGAGGGTCAGCTGAGAAGTCCCGAGCCTCACATAGAGATGGCACCACTGGGCCAGTTTGATGGATAGCATCATATAGTTTAACTCTAGACTAGCTTGTATCCATAGTTACAGGTCAATAGCTTGTTTAGTTTTTGAATGACAGCATTTTAAACAAGACAAATGTAGAGGTTTCACGAAAATGGAGGATTTGGAAAAACGAGCAGTGATTAAATACTTCCATTTGAAAGGCTTAACGTCTAAAGAAATCAAGGAGGAAATGGACAGTACATTGAAAGACTCTGTCCCTTCATATACAATAATTAAAAGGTTGGTTGTAGTGTTTAAAATGTGACGTACGAGGACTAGTGATGAGCCTCGCTCTGTCCCTTCATATACAATAATTAAAAGGTTGCTTGTAGTGTTAAAAATGTGACGTACGAGGACTAGTGATGAGCCTCGCTCTGTCCCTTCATATACAATAATTAAAAGGTTGCTTGTAGTGTTAAAAATGGGACGTACGAGTACTAGTGATGAGCCTCGCTCTGTCCCTTCATATACAATAATTAAAAGGTTGGTTGTAGAGTTTAAAATGGGACGTACGAGCACTAGTGATGAGCCTCGCTCTGTCCCTTCATATACAATAATTAAAAGGTTGGTTGTAGAGTTTAAAGTGGGACGTACGAGTACTAGTGATGAGCCTCGCTCTGTCCCTTCATATACAATAATTAAAAGGTTGGTTGTAGAGTTTAAAATGGGACGTACGAGCACTAGTGATGAGGCTCGCTCTGTCCCTTAATATACAATAATTAAAAGGTTGGTTGTAGAGTTTAAAATGTGACGTACGAGCACTAGTGATGAGCCTCGCTCTGTCCCTTCATATACAATAATTAAAAGGTTGGTTGTAGAGTTTAAAATGGGGATGTACGAGTACTAGTGATGAGTCTCGCTCTGTCCCTTCATATACAATAATTAAAAGGTTGGTTATAGAGTTTAAAATGGGGATGTACGAGTACTAGTGATGAGTCTCGCTCTGTCCCTTCATATACACTACTTAAAAGGTTGGTTGTAGTGTTTAAAATGGGACGTATGAGTACTAGTGATGAGCCTCGCTCTGTCCCTTCATATACAATAATTAAAAGGTTGGTTATAGAGTTTAAAATGGGGATGTACGAGTACTAGTGATGAGCCTCGCTCTGTCCCTTCATATACAATAATTAAAAGGTTGGTTATAGAGTTTAAAATGGGGATGTACGAGTACTAGTGATGAGTCTCGCTCTGTCTCTTCATATACACTACTTAAAAGGTTGGTTGTAGTGTTTAAAATGGGACGTATGAGTACTAGTGATGAGCCTCGCTATGGACATCCTCTGGAAGTCACAACTCTAGAGATCATTGGAAAACTTCATTGTTTAGCACTGGAAGACCTCAGATTCAAGTTGTTTGAGATAGCAGAGACTGTAAACATAATAAAAGACCATACAGGTAATATTTTAAGTAATGTTTTGGGCTTTCACAACGTCTGTGCAAGATGAGTGCTGCATTTGTTAACACCTGATCAAAAGTTGCAAACAAAAATTGTTTCTGTTAAGAATTTGGAGCTCTACTGTAAAAATCCCAGTTCATTTTTGAGTCCGCTTATTACCATGTATGAAATTTGGATACATCATTACACTTGAGAAAGTAAATCACAGTCAAAACAGTGGATTGTGCCAGGTGACCTAACTCCAACAAAGGGAAAATCAATTTTGTCAGCAAACAAGGTTATGGCGAGTGTTTTCTGGGTTGCACAGGAAATTATTTTTATTGATTACTTGTAAAAGGGTAAAAGTATCACTGGTGACTACTACCCAAGCTTACTGCAACATTTGAGTGATGAGGGGAAAAGAGAAAGACCTCATTTGGCAAAGAAAAAGTCTTGTTTCTTCATGACAATGCTCCGGCCCATCGTTTAGTCATTGCAATGGGAAAATATGTGTGAATTAAAGTTCAAATTGCTTGAACATCCACTCTGTTCGCCAGATCTAGCACCCAGTGACTATTACCTGTTCCTGAACCTCAAACAATTTCTTGGAGGATGAAGATTTGACAACAACGAGGAGGTCATTGATGTAGCGAACAGTTATTTTGAGAACAATGATAAATCGCACTACAGACATGGTTTAATTAAATTAGAACATCGATATGACAAATGTATTGGCCTTTCTGGAGTTTATGATGAGAAATAAAGAAAAAAATCTTAAATTTTGTTTTATTATGAAGCCCTGTACTTAGAAGCTGACCCTTGTATTGCATCTTGTTTAAGGATATATTAACCAGCCATTAGGTTAAACTGTTGATAATAGTAGGCTTATGTTGTCTTGGGTTATGTCCATCTGATTTTTTGAAATTTTCTGTGTATTTCTTTCCTCTATGTACCAAATTCTAGTTTTATGTTTTCCGATTAATTTCCAGTCACAAAATGTGTTCTAGGTAAACAGTAGAAATATATGGAGCATGGAGTACTAGTTTGACTCCAAATTATATTAATTTTGTTCCAACTTTCACCTAGCAACCTGGAGAAACCCCCAAAACAAATATGCTTGTGTCAGGAAGATAGGTTATAGGAATGAAACTCACAACCTATCAAATGCAACTTACATGCAGTAATGCCTGCAGCACCTTGCTCAGTTACTCACTGTAAGTACAAAGTAGAGAAAGGAGAAAAAAAGAAACCAGTAATGATCCTGCTTTTTGGTGCAAGAACAGCCAAAGCAGCTTTGCTTTGTATTCAGTTTGTGGGATAGGGAAACATAATGAATAAACTTGCACTTTATTAATAACTTAATAAATAACTTAAAAGAACTTTATTATTAAAAATCACTTAACAAACTAGTTATTGAATTTCTAGTTTTGATAGAAACATATTTAATATTAAGGTCAATACAAACACATGTATAAATTGCTGGTATTTCTTTTGTACATAATAAAAAAATGCTTAAACCTAAGCTACGTCACCTGTTGCTGAACATATTTTATATCTAAAAATATTCTAAAATTATTGTATTACAAATTCAGGACAATATGCAAATATATCTGGTGAAGTGAATAAAAACTTGCAAGAACTTAAAACTCGCTATATGTTTAAAGTGAATAAAAGAAGAATGTACGTAAATACTTGCCAGTTTTCTGATGCACTTTAGAGTATTCAGAGGTAATGCTGGAGCTGCATAAAACTTTGGTACTACTCTGACAAAGTTGGCTTGCCTCGCTGTTGATTAAAGGCCGTAGGATTTAACACTACAAACTTAACTTTAATGGACGTATGGTAGCTAACAATGGAGATATGACTATGATCATATCTATACACATAGCTTTTTGGCATCATCTCTGCTCTATGTGGAGCTTTTTTTTTAATTTACGTCCTTTTACTTTTTTTTTAAGTCATATAGGACGATAAATGGAATGAGTGCAATGATGCTCAAATGGGCTCAGGGTCCATGGAGCTTAGGGTTACCTGATATTTGTCTTTTAGCATAAGGGAAAACCCTGGAAAATACCTTATCCAGGTAACTCACCCTGACCAAGATTCGAACTCGGGACCTCTTGAATGTGAGGCAGACACGCTACCATCTACGCTACTGAGGTGGGCCTGTGGAGCTTGTGTACCAAAAGTTGAGTGTGGAATCCTGTCCATAAAATGCTATTTTTTTGTGAAATTCTTTCAGAAACATTCAATATCCACTCCATGTTGATAGTTTAGTTTTTTCTTTTTCCTGTCTGCCTTAGAGCACTTAAATTTTTAAATATGGTTGGTTGATATCTAATGTTAAGCAGTTGGCAATGAAGCCATTCACTCTCTTGTACTTCAGTATTTTAATGTTATGTTGACTAAAGGTTGGACAGTGGAGTAGATAGTCTCCATCCATAACTTCTTTAAGTGTACAGAAAGGAGATCTCACAATACCAATCTGTCTTATTGTTATAAGGGACTCAGAATGGACCCTTGTGGGACACCGTGCTTTATTTCAGGCCATTCAGAGTAAATCTTGCTATAACCTGAAGAATTAATCATCACCTCTATTTCTTAAGTATGACTCAATCCATTGATATCCTTTGTCCTTTGATATAATTTTTGTACAAGTATTTTATAATTAACACATTCAAACACTTTTGATAAGTCACAGAAAATCCCTCTTCTGCTTAGGTTATCATCAAGAGCTTTAAGAACCTTATTTGTTAAATTCAAGGTTGGTTGACATGTTCTGAATCCAACTCTAAACAACGTTTCTCCTCTGTGCCGCAAGTGTTTGTTTCTTCGTGCTATATTCAACATGATCTTGCAGGTATTTTCCAGGATTTCTGGCTTGCTTGAACAAAGTATTCCACTCATAAACCATGTATAACACACTTGTCTTATAGAAAATGCTGGAAATGTAATCCAACTGTCGTTTAAATATACTCTATGCAAATGCGGCTTGGTGATTCCCATTTATAATAACTTTTACACACAACAATGCATTGTTCTAGAGTCAAAGGTCTATTTATGTTGGTGACTGCCGAGTAGAGTGCACGCCGCTAGCCCCTGTGCACAATGACCGTCGGTAGTCAAAGATTCCATCAACTTTGCAGGAGAGGCTAAATGCCATGTTACAGTGAAGAACCCTGTATTTAGTTATATAAGTACAAGTAAAAGCAAATACTTCTTTTATTCATTTGAACACAAATAAACATAAATACTTTATTCACTTCACCTATTGAGTTTTCAAGGTCCATTGCAGATAGTATTGTCGTTCTCAAGAATTGCTTATGTGTTTAACAGCAAGTGTGCTATATGTTAGAACAAAATCATAGGAGCTTACAGCATTAACAGTTATAGAAAACGTTATATAAGCTACAAGTATCTTTTAAGTTTATTGTTCAGTATTTTATATTATTTTAATGTTACCTTCTTAAATAATTTTTAAAAATATTTTTTTTTCTTTTTTTGCATGTCATTTATTTGATATTAAATGATATTCCTGTATGATCACGTACATAAACAACAGTACAGGTCTTATTGATATTGTTTTGTTAACAGCATCACTTTCAGATGTTTCTGACAGCGCCAGTGGCGAAGCGTACAACATAGCGCTGGAAGCACCCCTTCCCCAAGAATTTTAGAAGAAAATTCATGCCAAACAATATCTTATTTGCTCTGGATACAATTTCAAAATTTATTTGTAAACATCTGCAGGGCTGTGGACAATTTGACAACTGCTTAGATTAGAGTGACCAGTTCCGCAAGCTCATTCAATACTGTATTTACGCATTTACAACCATGATTACCATACTTCGTAGTTTTCTGAAAGCAAACACGACTCTTCGATAGCTAGGAAGTACTGACAGATTTTGTCACGTGAAGTCTCTACATAGTATTTAGTGATGACAAATAGGGAATTCCTGTGAAGTGTTAAGTTATTGCATACTTTCTCCATGTTAGGCTAACAGTTCATGCGGTGTGGGCCAGGCAACGTCTGGGTAAAGAGGGGAAGGTTGTAGTGTGAGAAGGGCCTACACGTGACTGTACAATAGAAAGAGTACTAAAGAGTAGCCTTAGTTATTTGAGTCATTATTCTCTCTTATTTTAATGACAATTATTATTTGGACTTCCCTCGCTTTGAAAGTCACGCCTCGCTACTGGACCTACGTGTAACTGTACAATAGGAAGAGTACTAAGGAGTAGCCTTAGTTCTTTGAGTCATTATTCTCTCTTATTTTAATTACAATTATTATTTGGAGCTTCCCTGACTTTGAAAGTCACGGCTCGCTACTGGACCTACGTGTGACTGTACAATAGAAAGAGTACTAAAGAGTAGCCTTAGTTCTTTGAGTCATTATTCTTTTATTTTAATGATAATTATTACTTGGGGCTTCCCTCACTTTGAAAGTCACGTCTCGCTACTGGACCTACGTGTGACTGTACAATAGAAAGAGTACTAAAGAGTAGCCTTAGTTCTTTGAGTCATTATTCTTTTATTTTAATGATAATTATTATTTGGAGCTTCCTTCGCTTTCAAAGTCACGCCTCGCCACTGGACAAAGGCTATGTTGTCACCATCTGTGTAGGCTACAAAATCATAAACGTAACGTATATCTAGCTTCGAGTCCTTCCAGATCACTAAAGAACATGAAGGTTTTCACAGTTCTTGAACTTAGAGTCCTCTTTGCCAAAGAGCCACGTGAACATCTGACGAGCCTTCATGCTGGCTCTGACGACACCACGACTCTTGTACCAGTGGGCAGAGCTGTCTCGGTCCGTCAAACTCGCGTGCAGTTGTTTTAGACGAATTTGATTCAGGATTCCTACTAAAAGTTCATCTACATTATGACTGATTCCTACAGAAATCTCTATGAACTTGGCGCGGTATGTGCACGCCAGACACTTCCCATCTGAAACAATAGATACATCTTTATAAAATAAAACTACTAACATTCTAATTTTAGTCTAAGGCATGCAATTGTTAAGCGAAATCTTTTGAATTTAAAATTCCTTAAAAGTAACAATATAAACACTACTTGAAGGGGCCACCTTTGACTTCGAACGCTTGAAATCGCACGAAAATATGCTTAGAATAACAATCGATCATTAAAACAACAGTGGTTGTTGAATGTTTTCGTGCGGTTCCCAGCGTTCGATGTTAAAGGTGCCCCATGTTGTGTCATAATAGACTTATTTTAGAATAGGAAAATTTGACATTGTCAGTCTTTCTCTATACGGAAGTGCAGACGAGTGGTACATTTTAAAATGTAAGCTTTAATTACAATATAAAAATTCTAGCCTTCTGATAAAAGTTTATACAATATCGTGACCAAATGAGAATACAAAGTTTCATTAAAGTGACTTGAAACACGTCATCATAAGGATTCTTTATGCCTCTGTTTCACACACCAGTTCATGCTGCTCGGAACTCCTCGACGCCCACTGCTTACCAACTCCACTAAAGTGACTTGAAACACGTCATCATAAGGATTCTTTATGCCTCTGTTTCACACACCAGTTCATGCTGCTCGGAACTCCTCGACGCCCACTGCTTGCCAACTCCACTAAAGTGACTTGAAACACGTCATCATAAGGATTCTTTATGCCTCTGTTTCACACACCAGTTCATGCTGCTCGGAACTCCTCGACGCCCACTGCTTGCCAACTCCACTAAAGTGACTTGAAACACGTCATCATAAGGATTCTTTATGCCTCTGTTTCACACACCAGTTCATGCTGCTCGGAACTCCTCGACGCTCACTGCTTGCCAACTCCACTAAAGTGACTTGAAACACGTCATCATAAGGATTCTTTATGCCTCTGTTTCACACACCAGTTCATGCTGCTCGGAACTCCTCGACGCCCACTGCTTGCCAACTCCACTAAAGTGACTTGAAACACGTCATCATAAGGATTCTTTATGCCTCTGTTTCACACACCAGTTCATGCTGCTCGGAACTCCTCGACGCCCACTGCTTGCCAACTCCACTAAAGTGACTTGAAACACGTCATCATAAGGATTCTTTATGCCTCTGTTTCACACACCAGTTCATGCTGCTCGGAACTCCTCGACGCTCACTGCTTGCCAACTCGGACATCTGACTATCTCGCTCAGAACTAAAGGAAGGTTGCTTTTGACTCCACTTTATATGCTTGAGTCATGGAAGAAATATTTATGGAAACCGAAGTCTTTCAATTTGCCTGTATGGAACATTTTCGAACGCGACACTGAAGGAAAGCCACTAGCAGACGTCACGGAACCGGAAGTGCGAGCTGTATTGTTACCGTACGAATAATGGTACTTGAGAGCATTCTACTTCCAGTACCTCAGAAAGCAGAGCAATGTAAAAGGGGAACGTTCTGTGCGCGTCGGATAAACCAGAAGCAGCGCAAGTTGGTGCGTAAAAGTGACACATGAAAAACAGTCGAGATGTGTTTACTCTGTAAATTTGTAGAAAAAATGGGGTGATTTGAGTGACACAGTGAGTTAATGTGAACTTGTCACAATATTGTTGAAGTGTAATGTAGGATAGAGAAGAGGAGCTCACCCTGTGATGATACAGCTCTGCTCCGTACCAGATCCACCTTGTTGCCGACCAAGATGGCAGGTCTAGTCCGCAGCAGATCCCAGTCTTGTAGTCTCGCCAGTTCATCCTCAGCTCTCTGGAAGCTAGCTTTGTCTATCACCGAGTACATCACAACAAAGGCGTCCGGGGGATCCGACCTGTCCAGCTCCGTCTGAAACAACAAGAATATCTCAGTGTATACGATTAAATCAGTTACCTGTACAATAAATTGCCAATTAAATAAATACATTTAAAAAGGAATTTAAATTCTGTTTATATGGTAGCTTTTATACATTGCGAGAATATGTTAACCTTAAAGAGTTACTATGACATATATTTTGACATTGCCCAAGTCATGTATATGATAAATGGGATGGATAAAAAAATATGTGGTTTGAGCCGAGTGTCTAAAGAAGGGGTAAAAGAAGCTTTCAGAGGTTTAAGAATTCAAATTCCAACAATGTAACAAGTCCATGTACTATGTACATCAGGAGGTCACAAAATAGTGATCATTTCGAATGTTTGGCAGCCTTTTTTATATGAGCTTGATCGTCAGTTGCTTTTCGCACCTTCGTTTGTTTTGCTGCTTACCAATTTTGTTACCAAATCAGTTTGTGAGGTTAGAACTAAGACCAGCTTCAGATTAGACGATGTCACTACATCTTATTTATATTTACATCGAATACATATGGCGGTCGGCGGAGCGAAGAAGAAAATGAAATTGCATTATGCGGTTACAGGGAGAAACAAGTGTGGGAATGCGAAGGATTAGAAAAGGGGCGAGAATTAGGAAGGAGATATCGAGATGTAGGGTCGTATCAGTGAGGCAAAAAGACGGTCATTATGGCTAAATTGCAGAAAGGAAGAAATAGAATGGGACCGTGTGAGGCAGAGGAAACTATATGAGCAAATGTGATATGGCTGTACAAGTTGCAGAAAGGGAAGATTGGGGTTGTGAGAAGCTAAGGAGAGGATTTGAGAATATGTAATGAATTGATAGGTTAACTGGAAGAAAAATTGAAAAAAAAAAAAAAAAAAAAAAAAAAAAAGCTGCTAGTGACTTTAAATAATCTGTAATAGGGAAAGGGGACGCAAGTGTGGTGATGTGCAAGTGAGAAATATTGAAAAAAGAGGTTATGTGAATACAGACACATTGATACAATAATATGAAGTGAAACAAGCGATAGGAGAAACAAAATTTCAACAAATAGAAAAACTATCACAGAATAGAAAAGTAGACGGAAAGCAATGACTACAGGGCCCAGCTCAGGGGTAGCCCAACATGTATTTGTTTTATTACTCAATAAATCATATCATACATTAAATACATATGTCCTCTTAAGGTTGAAAAACTTTTATTAACAGTATCGATAGTCGTGTTGTGTCATTGCGGAGTGATACATGCCAGTGGTTTGTTTGTGTCTATTGATGTTTACTCATGTTGCCGTATTGTGAAGTCATTAACTTGTATAACGAGAGTACAGACAGTATTTCCAAAATGACAGACATTAATGTTTTGTTTCGACAGTGTGTTGGCATTGTATTCATTGTTATGGAGCAAGAACCTGCTGCTGAGATTTAGTGAAGGAACATGTCTGCAGTGTTGGCAGACGTGTGAAACATTTGAAAGATGGGAACATGTGGCGATCACTCTCAAACAGCAAGGAAAGAGCTAAGGAGTTCATTAGAGAAGACACACATAAAGGAAGTAATGCAAGTAATAAACCACCGCCTAACCACCGTCTGTGTTCCATAAACCCTTCTCAATGCCAGGGATGGCCATAGACCGAAGGTCCCTCCTCTTCGGAGTAGGCTTTACCTTCAACGACACTTCTATGAGTGTTGTTGCAAGAAATGAATGAAAGCATAGGTTATCGAGAAGTCTGTTCCCCTTGGGTCTCAAATCAACCTTCAGAGAACATCATTCATAATCTGCTTCAGAGATTTCAAAAGGTAGGTGATCATTTTTGACGAATATTGTGACAGATTAATTTCGGTAATTCAATGCTTGTATAGGCTACGTACGAGGTGTGTAAAACAAAAGACAAGCACGATCGTGACCGCAACTATTTGTGTGAAAAATGTGACCAAATCCATGGTAAAAAAAAACTTCCCTATTGTCATATCAATATCCCGTCTTTAACACCTATAGTCATATCGGCGGCTTTGCCGTTGGTTTATGTTCACTTCTGTAACTTTGGTTCTTGTTTATTAACATAAAATTCACACTCCCACTCATTGTTCCAGACTCTAGGGAGGTCGGGGAATAATGAAAAACTCTCCTGGCAGGGATCGAACCCGGAACCCCTAGGTTAACCTAAAGACCTCAGAGGCAGTCAATAAAAACAGATACAGGGTTCCGTACAAAAGTAAACAAATGAACGCTGCATTTAACGTATGCACATTTCTCTCTTGGCAGTTGTTGAATACAGCCACAGTGCTTACGTTACATTTGCAACAATTCTGGTTCATGTTTATGAGCTCTCCCAGCCTTAACAAAAGAAGCTTTTGCTGCACACTCAAATCAACTCTTTTTACTATTACTGATGCATTATGTGGTTTATAAAGTACCATTAAGAACTGTGTCAATAAAACACAATATTACTGTGCGCCGGCATTCCTAACGTATGTCACGAATGAGTTACAAGGAAACAAAAGACAGTTGGTGTCTTGTTGTGACGACGTCACTGTACATAATCCTGAAACTTGTGCAAAAGTTGCGTCATAAACGTTGTCAACAAAAGTTTTGGAACGTATTTATTTTAACAAGAAAGAAAGAAAGAAAGAAAAGTAATTCCGGAAGCTTCTCAAATTAGTTTTATACTCCAGGCTTTGTCTAAATAAACTTTGGAGAGATCTCGCCCTATTTGTGCCCTTTTCATATATACACAACAATAAAACATTTCCCTACTGGTTTAAAACGGGAAAACAAGAGTACGCGCATGCGCAAACAGGAATGTCTAGTTCCACAGTTTTTGCATTCATATGTGTGCTGAGTCAATGTTAAACCTTTCTACTTCTTGAGTACAATCCACGTTTACAGCAATATTGGCTACAGGTGAGACATTTATCAGTTTTACATAGCTACGAGGACTTAAGTAATGAGATGAAATAGTGGGTCGTGTATTGCGATCCTACAAGCAAATCATACCTCCTACTATTTTAGAAACAGCGCTTGAATTTTCAATATTCGCAAACAATATAAATTCTCCTGAAAATAGGAGAAATCACGTTTAGAACGAGATCAGCTCAAATGGATCTCGAGATTCTTGAAATGAGAATTGATGTTAAAAATGTATTGTTGATTTATATATTTGTTCTTGGAATGAAGCGATGGAAAGTCATTTCACATTGCTTTTTAGACGTTACATGTAGTAGTTCTAGTGTTATTCTTTCTGTGTCTCTTGGTTGTTCCATTTCATGTTGTAATTCATATTTGCTGCCATTTAATCCTTAGATAGGTTATACTGGACAAACGAATAACGTTTTAGATCAAAGCAAACAGAAGACTGCCCGTATAGGTTAACTCTATAACGCTAATGCAGCGCTGTGATAAATTAATCATGTAAAAAGACACAATGAGTCATTTGGAGGATTTAATGTCAGGATGGCACGTTGACCATGGTAGCTCAATGGGTAAGAGCGGCTGGACCGAAGTTGAGATCCCGGCCATGGCATTGAATTGTTCATGTTGACTCTATCTATCCAAAACATTAGCCTATTTGCGGCTAGTGTGAAGAAATGAATAACTTCCATCAATTAACTTAAAAAATAAGAGTTAAATGATGAAGCCTGGGACTCAAGTACTTACAATAGTAAGTCGCCACACACAGGGTATCTCGTATACGAGAGCCGCTAGTGGTTTACCGGGGAAATATATGTCAATTGGAGAATTTAATGTCATGATGGCACGTTGGCCATGGTAGCTCAGTGGATAAGAGCGACTGGACGGAAACCAGGAGATCCGTGGTTCAAAACCCAGCCATGGTATTGAATGTTTCAATTTGACTATCTATTAAGATTAAATGTTACAAAATACTGTAGCCGTGCGAGAGTCGACACAGTACTCGGTTTACTGTCCTGCATTGTCTCGCTGGCTCACGGGATATGCTGGGTAGGTTCGGCTCCCGACAGTAAGCGTTCTGTCTCGGCGGGTATCGTCATTAGTTTTTTGATTTAGTTAAATGAACTTCCTTGACTCGTCTGTTCGTGCTCTTGATTAAATGTTATCTTATTTATTATAAATTAATAGAAGCAAAGTGTTTCACAGTTTTTGGCGTTACTGCCGTCACAAGTTATTCATGTCCAGTTTTATGGGAGTTGCTTATATTGAATTTTGGGTTACAATTGTCATATACATATATCTTGGTCATGTTTTATATTTATAAATTTGTTTGCTATGGCTTTTGTTATATACGTGAATGTTTATATATTTGTATATAGTTATATGGTTCGGAGCTTAGGTTCCGATTAAATTGTGCATGGCGGTATACCCAACTAGGGAAAGGTGTCATATGTGTTTCTTATTTAATCAATATCAATAATATTTCAGTGTATTCCAAAATTATTACCATTTCGTGCAATTTGCAATAGTGTGGCTAGTCACGTTGTTTTATTGCGTAAATAAATCAATATAATTCTTTATAAACTGGGGCATCCATATGTATTGAACGTTGGCGATTGCACCAACTGATGTGATAAAGTTATCAGTTTATACAGACTCACTATACCCGTATAGAACAATCAAGTACCAGCATTCGTCAAATACCGACCAATCGCTGATGTCTAATCGTACACCATGCACAATTATCGCTCAGAAATTGTCACACGTTCCTTTAAACGAAGTTTGTTGTTTGAAAATAGAGTTTATGTTACTTTATTGTTTTCTTGTAATCAATCAGCGCCACCTGACGACCTTAAAACCAAAGTTGCTTTCACCAGTATTAACTTGAACACGGCCTGTGAGAACTATTCATCTTGTATGCCGTGACTTGTGAGGTTAAGTTTCATTCATTTCCCAGACTGACTTACCTTGGTGTTTGCTAAGTTTATGAAGCACAGTTCCGACTCTTCGCCATTTAACATGATCGAGACCGTTTGCTCCTTCACCACATCTGTAACACAACAACATTTCACTTTAAATAAGGTTCACCACTGCAGCAGTACTGGATGTATTAAACAAAAACTCTCTTAGTTGATCATCTTCAACCTCTGGCAAACAATGCACACCCTTAATAGATGGGAATTAAGTGGCACATTGGTTCTTGAACAGTGATCACCCATAGAACAATCAGCAAGCCCCGATCTAACCTTCTTTCTATTTTCTTTGCTACTCCAGTATTCGGCGAACCAATATGTCGTGTGGATCTCTGCCCCCGAATGCAGTAAACTGTAAAGTATTGTGAGGCTGTCATACGTATGCATTAGTGTTGTGATAATGTCTCCTGTAATTTCAAAGTTAAAGCCAAACTTGTTAGGTGATTGCGAATGTAAATGAATACCTTAAGTAAGAGACAATGCATAAAGGTCGCTACTCTCGTGAGCATTTCAGAAAGACAAGAAAGAGTTATAAATCAGAACACAAAACTGGACACTTTCATAAACAAAGTTAAATAGCTACGTACAATATAAACTACTCGCTGATTTTTAACATAATACCTAAAACTTCAAGTTCTTTAAGAAGAAATATGCTTTCATAGTTACAATATCACACCATCCCATTTGATGAAAATAGCACCAAAACAAAATTGTATCATTTAATTCTAGCCAATGAGCCAACTCAGAAGAACATTTTGATTGACCCAATATTGTCAGAATATAACCATATAACCTTAAGGCTTCCTCCGTAACATCCGGATCTGAATCCTATAGAATTAATATGGACAGATGCCAAACAATGTGTTGCTTGTAGAAATGTAAACTTTAAAATAAAAGACAAAATGCTGTGCCGCCAATGATTTGAGCAATTTGGACAAATGGAATGTGACAAGGTATGCCATTATTTAGATGAAATAAAACACGAGTATTAGGGAAAAGTGCAGAATTTGGAAGGGATGGAAGGCAGTGACGAGGGTGACTTATTAATGACTCAACAAATGAGGTTATGTCAGACGTAGAAGATCATTAAAGACAAAATTGTTTAAGTATTAAGATGTGTGTAAGTGAAAAACCTTTCTGGAGCTAGAGTATTTCTTTTGTTGGAGACTGTACGACTTCCCTGAATAGAGGGGTGAAGTCATTCACTGCCATTGAAGTCGCGCTGCTCTAACGGTTACCATGCATTTATCTTTGTTAACAGAAACCTCTCAGATAACACACTGATTATACGTGCCTGCCGGTCGTGTGCTAACACCAATGAACGCATCACTTCACCCAATGGAATTCGCAGGAATCACAAATGACAGATGTGTGTTCACTCCACGTGGAGTAATCAGCGCGTTATCTGAGAGGTATCTATTACCAAAGCTAAATCCATGGTAAGCGTTCCAGCAGGGCGACTCGCATCAAACCTTTCACTTAAATATTTCAGTGTTCAAGAACCATTGCGCGACCAACATTAAAACGAGACTGTATAGTTAAGGTAGGAAGCATTTATGCACCTCTGAATGAAAATAGTTATTTACGGTATCAAATGTCACGTATCAAATAACAATACGAGATTGGAATATTGTCAGAGAGTATTGTAATTTGATGTTATGATACGTATATCGTATAACGTTTTATAACATTGATTTTTTAGCCGATAGTTGGATGTAGAGGGTCGTGTACAAAACCACGTCATTAGTGTAGGTATAGAACTGCGGTGACTAGGGGAACATAAATACATTAGCTAAGGGCATAGTTAAGAGATACAAATTCTACAAATATCTCGCATTTTTCCTGGTAAGACACATATCTAAATGGCGACATTACTTCAACTGGGAAATGAACTGTTCTCCACCCACAGCCTGGTGCTTACAGTATTGCAGACACTATTGCGCCTGCGCGTTTTATCCACGCTCTTTAACTGCCCTGTTCATATTAGTCATGAAAAATTGTTTAAGTTTCCTCTTTATCAGGCTTGAGCCCTTGTACATGCTGTAAATCTGCTACACGTGACCGTTTTGTAAAGCTAGAGGCTAGAATTAGTTGAATTGTTGCTAAATGTGAGGTTAGAAATGAGATCATGTGTTTGTGAAGTAGCTTGGCTTTGTCCTTGAAGTTGCTGTACATTGTTGACTCTGATCTTACGATTTTTGAGCCAGAAGCTACAGCTGTACCGACGCAGGAGACCATCGCTACGTGTGTGTGCTCGTGTTATTAATACAGACGTGGTTTTCTTCACGCCCAGCGAGGTGGCTTTACTGCCGATTATTTATCTGCCAGCAGGGAGCGTGTCTGTACACACTGGCTCACTAAATACACAAGCGAACTTTCCGTATTCTTTCTCAACAAATAGTAAAAGGGTCTTTGATTTCCATTCCCGCAAGAAACAGCACCTCAATATGTTACAAATTTGTACAATTCAGACCAATAACAACTCGGAAAAGGCTAAATACGCAGCAAAATTTAAATTAAATTTAGGCCTTAAAGGGGTAAATAAGTTTTATATATAATTTCTGTATTTTTTTATGACTTATCACAGAGCTAGGAAGTTAGTACTGATTTCCTTGAGCAGTGTAAGAGCGGCCAGGCATGACTATACAACACAGCGCTATTAGCAAGGGCAAGGTTCATTGTAGAATACAACTCATTACTACAAAACAGGTGTAACTACATGACACAGAGCTAGGAAGTTCGTACTGATTTCCTTGAGCAGTGTAAGAGCGGCCAGGCATGACTATACAACCAGCGCTACTAGCAAGGACAAGGTTCATCGTAGAATACAACTCATTACTACAAAACAGGTGTAACTCCATGACACAGAGCTAGGAAGTTCGTACTGATTTCCTTGAGCAGTGTAAGAGCGGCCAGGCATGACTATACAACCAGCGCTACTAGCAAGGACAAGGTTCATCGTAGAATACAACTGATTACTACAAAACAGGTGTAACTCCATGACACAGAGCTAGGAAGTTCGTACTGATTTCCTTGAGCAGTGTAAGAGCGGCCAGGCATGACTATACAACACAGCGCTACTAGCAAGGGAAAGGTTCATCGTAGAATACAACTCATTACTACAAAACAGGTGTATCTGCATGACACAGAGCTAGGAGGTTCGTACCGATTTCCTTGAGCAGTGTAAGAGCGGCCAGGCATGACTATACAACACAGCGCTACTAGCAAGGACAAGGTTCATCGTAGAATACAACTCATTACTACAAAACAGGTGTAACTGCATGACAGAGCTAGGAAGTTCGTACTGATTTCATTGAGCAGTGTAAGAGCGGCCAGGCATGACTATACAACACAGCGCTACTAGCAAGGACAAGGTTCATCGTAGAATACAACTCATTACTACAAAACAGGTGTAACTCCATGACACAGAGCTAGGAAGTTCGTACTGATTTCATTGAGCAGTGTAAGAGCGGCCAGGCATGACTATACAACACAGCGCTACTAGCAAGGACAAGGTTCATCGTAGAATACAACTCATTACTACAAAACAGGTGTAACTACATGACACAGAGCTAGGAAGTTCGTACCGATTTCATTGAGCAGTGTAAGAGCGGCCAGGCATGACTATACAACACAGCGCTACTAGCAAGGACAAGGTTCATCGTAGAATACAACTCATTACTACAAAACAGGTGTAACTCCATGACACAGAGCTAGGAAGTTCGTACTGATTTCCTTGAGCAGTGTAAGAGCGGCCAGGCATGACTATACAACACAGCGCTACTAGCAAGGACAAGGTTCATCGTAGAATACAACTCATTACTACAAAACAGGTGTAACTACATGACACAGAGCTAGGAAGTTCGAACCGATTTCATTGAGCAGTGTAAGAGCGGCCAGGCATGACTATACAACACAGCGCTACTAGCGAGGGCAAGGTTCATCGTAGAATACAACTCATTACTACAAAACAGGTGTAACTCCATGACACAGAGCTAGGAAGTTCGTACTGATTTCCTTGAGCAGTGTAAGAGCGGCCAGGCATGACTATACAACACTGCGCTACTAGCAAGGACAAGGTTCATCGTAGAATACAACTCATTACTACAAAACAGGTGTAACTCCATGACACAGAGCTAGGAAGTTCGTACTGATTTCCTTGAGCAGTGTAAGAGCGGCCAGGCATGACTATACAACACTGCGCTACTAGCAAGGACAAGGTTCATCGTAGAATACAACTCATTACTACAAAACAGGTGTAACTCCATGACACAGAGCTAGGAAGTTCGTACTGATTTCCTTGAGCAGTGTAAGAGCGGCCAGGCATGACTATACAACACTGCGCTACTAGCAAGGACAATGTTCATCGTAGAATACAACTCATTACTACAAAACAGGTGTAACTCCATGACACAGAGCTAGGAAGTTCGTACTGATTTCCTTGAGCAGTGTAAGAGCGGCCAGGCATGACTATACAACACTGCGCTACTAGCAAGGACAAGGTTCATCGTAGAATACAACTCATTACTACAAAACAGGTGTAACTGCATGACACAGATCTAGGAAGTTCGTACCAATTTCATTGAGCAGTGTAAGAGCGGCCAGGCATGACTATACAACACAGCGCTACTAGCAAGGACAAGGTTCATCGTAGAATACAACTCATTACTACAAAACAGGTGTAACTACATGACAGAGCTAGGAAGTTCGTACTGATTTCCTTGAGCAGTGTAAGAGCGGCCAGGCATGACTATACAACACAGCGCTACTAGCAAGGACAAGGTTCATCGTAGAATACAACTCATTACTACAAAACAGGTGTAACTCCATGACACAGAGCTAGGAAGTTAGTACTGATTTCCTTGAGCAGTGTAAGAGCGGCCAGGCATGACTATACAACACAGCGCTACTAGCAAGGACAAGGTTCATCGTAGAATACAACTCATTACTACAAAACAGGTGTAACTCCATGACACAGAGCTAGGAAGTTAGTACTGATTTCATTGAGCAGTGTAAGAGCGGCCAGGCATGACTATACAACACAGCGCTACTAGCAAGGACAAGGTTCATCGTAGAATACAACTCATTACTACAAAACAGGTGTAACTACATGACACAGCGCTAGGAAGTTCGTACCGATTTCATTGAGCAGTGTAAGAGCGGCCAGGCATGACTATACAACACAGCGCTACTAGCAAGGACAAGGTTCATCGTAGAATACAACTCATTACTACAAAACAGGTGTAACTCCATGACACAGAGCTAGGAAGTTAGTACTGATTTCCTTGAGCAGTGTAAGAGCGGCCAGGCATGACTATACAACGCAGCGCTACTAGCAAGGACAAGGTTCATCGTAGAATACAACTCATTACTACAAAACAGGTGTAACTGCATGACAGAGCTAGGAAGTTCGTACTGATTTCCTTGAGCAGTGTAAGAGCGGCCAGGCATGACTATACAACACAGCGCTACTAGCAAGGGAAAGGTTCATCGTAGAATACAACTGATTACTACAAAACAGGTGTAACTCCATGACACAGAGCTAGGAAGTTCGTACTGATTTCCTTGAGCAGTGTAAGAGCGGCCAGGCATGACTATACAACACAGCGCTACTAGCAAGGGAAAGGTTCATCGTAGAATACAACTCATTACTACAAAACAGGTGTAACTGCATGACACAGAGCTAGGAAGTTCGTACCGATTTCCTTGAGCAGTGTAAGAGCGGCCAGGCATGACTATACAACACAGCGCTACTAGCAAGGGAAAGGTTCATCGTAGAATACAACTCATTACTACAAAACAGGTGTAACTGCATGACAGAGCTAGGAAGTTCGTACTGATTTCCTTGAGCAGTGTAAGAGCGGCCAGGCATGACTATACAACCAGCGCTACTAGCGAGGGCAAGGTTCATCGTAGAATACAACTCATTACTACAAAACAGATGTAACTACATGACACAGAGCTAGGAAGTTCGTACTGATTTCCTTGAGCAGTGTAAGAGCGGCCAGGGATGACTATACAACCAGCACTACTAGCAAGGGCAAGGTTCATTGTAGAATACAACTCATTACTACAAAACAGGTGTAACTGCATGACACAGAGCTAGGAAGTTCGTACTGATTTCCCTGAGCAGTGTAAGAGCGACCAGGCATGACTATACAACGCAGCCCTACTAGCAAGGGCAAGGTTCATCGTAGAATACAACTCATTACTACAAAACAGGTGTAACTGCATGACACAGAGCTAGGAAGTTCGTACCGATTTCCTTGAGCAGTGTAAGAGCGGCCAGGCATGACTATACAACACAGCGCTACTAGCAAGGGCAAGGTTCATCGTAGAATACAGCTCATTACTACAAAACAGGTGTAACTGCATGACACAGAGCTAGGAAGTTCGTACCGATTTCCTTGCGCAGTGTAAGAGCGGCCAGGCATGACTATAGAACGCAGCGCTACTAGCAAGGGCAAGGTTCATCGTAGAATACAACTCATTACTACAAAACAGGTGTAACTGCATGACACAGAGCTAGGAAGTTCGTACCGATTTCCTTGCGCAGTGTAAGAGCGGCCAGGCATGACTATACAACACAGCGCTACTAGCAAGGGCAAGGTTCATCGTAAAATACAACTCATTACTACAAAACAGGTGTAACTGCATGACACAGATCTAGGAAGTTCGTGCCGATTTCCTTGCGCAGTGTAAGAGCGGCCAGGCATGGCTTTACAACACAGCGCTACTAGCAAGGGCAAGGTTCATCGTAGAATACAACTCATTACTACAAAACAGGTGTAACTGCATGACACAGAGCTAGGAAGTTCGTACCGATTTCCTTGAGCAGTGTAAGAGCGGCCAAGCATGACTATACAACACAGCGCTACTAGCAAGGGCAAGGTTCATCGTAGAATACAACTCATTACTACAAAACAGGTGTAACTGCATGACACAGATCTAGGAAGTTCGTGCCGATTTCCTTGCGCAGTGTAAGAGCGGCCAGGCATGGCTTTACAACACAGCGCTACTAGCAAGGGCAAGGTTCATCGTAGAATACAACTCATTACTACAAAACAGATGTAACTGCAAGACACAGCGCACGTTGGTAGGAATGAAGACATTCGAGTATGAATTTTGTTGTGCTTCAAAGATGAGCAACTAAATTAGCTGTACAACCATTGTATTCATGTCCATATTTACTTCATTATTGACATTTATATTTCAGTGGGATACTTCAGAAAACATGTATTTGAGAAGAACAAGAGAGCCAGATCGACAAACTAAATTAGCTGAAATCATTAACGAATTTGCAACAGATTATCAATCAACTAAATCTTGTTTTATGGGACATAGAATGGGTTTTTCATTTGAAAGGCTTCAGAGGTACATTATTGTTTTTAATAATACGGCCGTAGATAGGTTAATATGTAGTAAAATTCCTGCTTTGTCATTTTGTCTAGTAAGAGTCTTCAGATATTTAAGAAATTAATTTAATTATTTGGATATTATTGTACATTCGATCAGGAAATGTTACAATCCGCATTATAATTGCTTTGGTGTTGCCACAATGTGTCTATTTAAATAACGAAATTAGCCAGAGACAAGCCCTTATGTACTACGAGGGCTGTTCAATAAAGAATGATCATAATTTTTTTACGGTCATATTTTTTCGCACTAAAATTCCATCTTATATTCTGTTAGCTTAATGTGAAACAAACACGCCGTAGTAGTTTCATTGTTGATACTCCTGGTTCCCGCCTGTGAGAACCAGGAAAGTGCAGACATGTTCAGTATCGCCTACCACTACAATGGAGGTAGCACGCGAGGAACAATATGCGGCTTTGAAATTCTGCATTCGTCTCAACAAATCTTCAGTTGAGACCTATACAATGTTACAGGAGGCCTATGGAGAGTCTGTTCTTCCCTACAGCACAGCTCGAAGGTGGTTTAAAATGTCTAAAGAGGGGAGACAATCAATTTCAATGGAAGGTGGACCCAGTGCTCCAGTTACTGCTCTTACGGAAGAAAACATCAACACTGCTGCTGCCATTGTGAAAGAGGATCTACGAATTACCTTAAGATCTCTTTCTGAAATACTGAACATTTCATTGTGTGCCACCCACACGTTGGTGACAGAAACATTACACATGAGACGTGTTTGTGCACGATGGGTTCCAAGACTTTTGATTCCCGAAAAAACGGACATTCACACGCACGTCTGCATGCAGTTAATGTTGATGTTAGAGGAAGATCCGGAGTTTCTTTCAAACGTAATCACAGCTGATGAAACTTGGCTACATCATTTTGATCCTGAGAGCAAACAGCAAAGCTCAGTGTGGATATCTCCTTCATACCAACCCCCCAAAAAGCAAAAGTGGTTGCTTCTGCTGGGAAAGTTATGGTGATCTCATTCTTTGATATTCATGCAATGGTTTATCAGTATGTTGTACCTGCACACACATGAGTAACTGGACAATACTACAGGGATTTTCTGAAAACATTGCAAGTCCATATCAGGCGTAAAAGACCACATTTCCGTGAAGCAGGCTGGATGCTGCACCAGGATAATGTGCGGCCGCATATTGCCAATGTTGTTGCTGAATATCTTGCAAAAATCAACGTGAAGTGCATCCCTCACCCTCCCTATAGTCCGGATTTAGCCCCATGTGACATTTTTCTATTCCCTAACTTGAAGAAACGCCTTCGTGGGAGGCATTATCCATCATCAGAAGCAGTGGTGAAGGCTGCGGAGGCGATTTTGAAGGATATCTCAAAAATGGTTTCCAGCATGTCTTTGAAGACTGGCAGAAGCGCTGGGACAAGTGCATCACATTCAGAGGAGACCATTTTGAGAAGGACCATCAAAATTATGAGGATGAGTAAAGGTAGGTTGTCAAAAAATTGTGATCATTATTTATTGAAGAACCCTCGTATGTAAGAATTTGTATGCCGTACATAATGACGTATGTAGATGTGTATTTACGAATGTCTCATAAGTCTGGGCAAGCAGTTTCAATATCTCTCCGCTCTACGTTTCTTATCTATGACTTATTTGGCTGCCGGGAGAGGGTCGGTCGCTACCTGCATAGGGAACTTCGTGGGTCTGCTGATGATAGTTCCAATAGTATAGATATGGAACGTTACTTCACAAAATTCGCTCGATACCTTTTCAATAGATCTGTGGTGATTCTGCAATTTTTATTTTATTCCAAAATCACAGAATATTATTGCCGCAAATAGAACATTACAAAGGCCGAGAAATTGCCAGGAATGTGGTAGCTGTACAGAAACATTATACAAGAATATAATCGTGTGTCAACTGTCAGTTAACAGTTCGTAACAAGAAAGTCACCTCCTCTTTCTAGTACACTGCATTACTGGAAAACAAATGAGCCGCTAAATATTTGTGTATACCACTTGCAACTGTTTTCTCTGAAAGACTAACACAACAGGACTCATATGTGACAGAAAAAGAAGTAGCCTTGACACCGAAACAGTGAAAATGCTAGTATTTTTGAACAAAAACATATAAAAGTGGACTGTTTTAATTTTAAATATCTAATGTACAGTTTTAAAATAAGTACACTGATGGTTTTAAGTTTTGTCTAATTAATAATGTACACCTAATTAATTTAATTGACATTATACAGTTCTGCGAACATTCTATTTTGTATTGAAGCTAGAAGTAGAAATTATGTATCGAGTATGGAAGTATGGACTATCGAGATAAACAGGAATCGACCCATCTCTAATTTAAACATAATTTTGTTTTGAAGTAAAGCGTGTAAAACAGAAGTATTTAACAGAATCACGTGTTATAAGCTGTGAACACCTGCAGGCAGCGGATGTATGTATTAAAACATCGATTTCGTCAGGTAAGGTTAGACCACAAAACAGAGTTTAAAACTGCATAAAACTGAAACGTAATTACGAGCAGGAGTGATTGCAATCTCGTTAATGAACTACAAATAAAACTCCAGCGCATGCATTTGGATCGGCTCATTAAAATTTACAAGCAGTTCGTTCCGAATGTTCCATGCATATTCTGTGGTAAGGTTTACTGGTTCCAGTCCAGGACGCACGAAATCGCCCCTCTAGCTACTTTTGTAACGCTAGGCTCAACGTCATTAGCCTGGTGTTTGTTTGCCTCACGTTCAAGGGTACCAAGTTCGAATCTCGGTCAGCATGATCAGGCCTTTCTCCGGAGTCTTCCCTTATCGTCTGGTAACTCTAAGCTCTATGTACGCTGTACTCATTTGAACATCATTTCATTCATCGTCCGATATGACTTAACGTTGGAGGTTTTCTCTTATCCTGAAAGATGAATGTCTGGTAACTCTAAGCTCTATGTACCCTGTATTCATTTGAACATCATTTCATTCATCGTCCGATATGACTTAACGTTGGAAGTTTCCTCTTATCCTGAAAGATGAATATCTGGTAACTCTAAGCTCTATGTACCCTGTATTCATTTGAACATCATTTCATTCATCGTCCGATATGACTTAACGTTGGAAGTTTCCTCTTATCCTGAAAGATGAATATCTGGTAACTGTAAGCTCTATGTACCCTGTATTCATTTGAACATCATTTCATTCATCGTCCGATATGACTTAACGTTGGAAGTTTCCTCTTATCCTGAAAGATGAATATCTGGTAACTCTAAGCTCTGTGTACCCTGTATTCATTTGAACATTATTTCATTCATCGTCCAATATGACTTAACGTTGGAGGTTTTCTCTTATCCTCAAAGATGAATGTCTGGTAACTCTAAGCTCTATGTACCCTGTACTCATTTGAACATCATTTCATTCATCGTCCGATATGACTTAACGTTGGAGGTTTTCTCTTATCCTGAAAGATGAATGTCTGGTAACTCTAAGCTCTATGTACCCTGTATTCATTTGAACATAATTTCATTCATCGTCCGATATGACTTAACGTTGGAAGTTTCCTCTTATCCTGAAAGATGAATATCTGGTAACTCTAAGCTCTATGTACCCTGTATTCATTTGAACATTATTTCATTCATCGTCCAATATGACTTAACGTTGGAGGTTTTCTCTTATCCTCAAAGATGAATGTCTGGTAACTCTAAGCTCTATGTACCCTGTACTTATTTGAACATCATTTCATTGATCGTCCGATATGACTTAACGTTGGATATTTTCTGTTTTATGCAGATGTGGCAGGGGAAGTTGTCACATTTCGACGCTAGGTAGTCATGAACCTCGTGCTCTAACGCAATATGATTCGTAACGAGGCAATCTCGACTCGACCTGCGTGCTTCATTACAGTGCTGTTTCACGTACATGACGCGAGTGTAATATACAGCAATGGCCTTGTATATCAGCCAATCAAACTTCATTACACGGCGACATCGCGTCAGATGATGTTCCATTAACATTGTCTCTATCTCTCTGGCGGGAGAACAAAACAATAGAGTGATGTATGCCAAACAAAGACTATTCTTTCTTTAATTATTCGCTGAAATTCACTTAATGAGCGGAATTTCTCGTCAAATGAAGTACAGTATTGGACTGTTTTCTTTCCTGTAACAGATCCGCAATGTTTATTGTTTATTCCGCATTGTTAGATATGGTTTTAAGCCTGCAGTTTTTGCAGCTCTGAATTTGGAATATTAATGTGTTTTGGGACGTCCTTTCATGTCTAGATGAACGATGTTTTTGCAGATTCTAACTCACTATTGCACTACAAACATGATCTCTTTTGTGTACTTAGTGACTACAACGAAATGTCCAAAACAACTGCCAGCAGTAAGACAAAAGACAAACACAAGGGATAGACAAGAAACATCTGCATATGTCGTTTAGGGATAATTTGATGTTAAAACTGTTCATTAACACAGTTGTATAATTAAAGAATAAAATGTGTCAGTTGTACATAATTCATTGTGCAGTATCCACCCTTAGATTGAGAAAATGACAACACGAGGAACTATGTAAACATAGCCTTGGTGACAGCACTCTTATCACTTCCAGGTGTCTCTGTTATCTACCCATTGGCTTTTACCTCAACTCGACACAGAAGAACTTTCCAACGGACAACGATCGTCACTCTACCTGAAACATGAAAGGGGCAGCAAACGGAACATGTTACTATAACCTTCTCCCTCCATTGTTTAGTTTGGTTCTACACCTTAACGTGGTAATCTGCAGTGTACACGTAAATAAAAGATGTACAAATTGTATTTAGGCAGAGAGTATCACGTGATCATATACTTTGTTAATAATCTCATGTCTAAGTGCTAGGATTTCTGTAACATGGAGGTGGATGTATAAAGCACATCACATGAAAGATAGCAAAGACGTAAAATAGAACATTGAAATACTGGAAATAAATAATTCAAATTTTAATGAACTAATGATACATATGGTACATCATCTGATTGATGTCGAACTCTATCAACCATTATTTTTAAGGTGTTTTATTTCACAGACAAATGTCAACAAACATGTCCATTTTCCCAATACACATGCAGACTGCCAACCTAAATGAAAAACAAAGTCCCTTAGATTAGCGATGTTTTATCGTTCAGACTTAGAAGTACGTGATAACGTAATACATTGTTAATACATCATTACTAGAAATAAAATACCAACCTAGCTTATTTGTTCTGCGTATATAAACTAAAACTAATACAAAATCTCCCACAAATCAGAATCTAAGTTTATCATAAACACAGTTAAACTATACAAAATCAAAGTCTAACCTAAACTTTTGTGATTTAGAAAACTACGCGTATATAAATAATAAATAATAACCACCATTAAGGTACAACGCGTGCTTTGGTGTAACTTTAAGTTGCCAATTAACCTAAGCGTATACGTAAAATATTAAAACGGAATTAGAAACCTAGGCCTAAATAAGCAGTGAAATGTAAGCATCATTTGGAACGCAACCGAGGGAAATAATCCAATAATATCCAATAATGAGACCCAATATCACAGAAAGATGTGTTATTTTAATCGAAGATGATACAAATATATCATAAAGTAGTGCCAATACAATTGAGGTTAAGTTAGCAACTTTTAATAAATTCATAACAAAAAAACTCCTCAGCTGGTAATAAATAAATAAAAGGCAAATGTATCTTCATTAAGGCACTTTCAAAATAAATATCAGTTTGAACGCATTCGAAAATAACAGATAAACAGTCAGTTCAACGGGTTAAATTCTTAGGAATATAAATGGAGTACAAATTCAGAATACTATGTGCATTTTTTTTACCGTCCTTCAACGTTGTCATATCCGGCAATAAAAGAAATGATGCTCAAATGAGTACAGGGTACATGGAGCTTAGAATTACCAGATATTCATCTTTCAGGATAAGAGAAAACCTCCAACGTTAAGTCATATCGGACGATGAATGAAATTATGTTCAAATGAGTACAGGGTACATAGAGCTTAGAGTTACCAGTCATTCATCTTTCAGGATAAGGGAAAACCTCCAACGTTGTCATATCCGGCAACGAAAGAAATTATGTTCAAAAGAGTACAGGGTACATAGAGCTTAGAGTTACCAGACATTCATCTTTCAGGATAAGAGAAAACCTCCAACGTTAAGTTATATCAGACGATGAATGAAATGATGTTCAAATGAGTACAGGGTACATAGAGCTTAGAGTTACGAGACATTCATCTTTCAGGATAAGAGAATACCTCCAACATTAAGTCTCACCGGACGATGAATGAAATGATGTTCAAATGAGTACAGGGTACATAGAGCTTAGAGTTACCAGACATTCATCTTTCAGGATAGGAGAAAACCTCCAACGTTAAGTCATATCGGACGATGAATGAAATGATGTTCAAATGAGTACATGGTACATGGAGCTTAGAATTACCAGTCACTCATCTTTCAGGATAAGAGAAAACCTCCAACGTTAAGTCATATCGGACGATGAATGAAATGATGTTCAAATGAGTACAGGGTACGTAGAGCTTAGAGTTACCAGTCATTCATCTTTCAGGATAAGAGAAAACCTCCAACGTTAAATCATATCGGACGAGGAATGAAATTTTGTTCAAATAAATACAGGGTACATAGAGCTTAGAGTTACCAGTCATTCATCTTTCAGGATAAGAGAAAACGTCAAACGTTAAGTCATATTGGACGATGAATGACATGATGTTCAAATGAGTACAGGGTACATAGAGCTTAGAGTTACCAGTCATTCATTTTCAGGATAAGAGTAAACGTCAAACGTTAAATCATATCGGACGATAAATGAAATGATGTTCAAATGAGTACAGGGTACATAGAGCTTAGAGTTACCAGACATTAATCTTTCAGGATAAGAGAAAACCTCAAACGTTAAATCATATCGAACCATGAATGAAATGATGTTCAAATAAGTACAGGGTACATAGAGCTTAGAGCTACCAGTCATTCATCTTTCAGGATAAGGGAAAACCTCCAACGTTGTCATATCCGGCAATGAAAGAAATTATGTTCAAAAGAGTACAGGGTACATAGAGCTTAGAGTTACCAGACATTCATCTTTCAGGATAAGAGAAAACCTCCAACGTTAAGTCATATCAGACGATGAATGAAATGATGTTCAAATGAGTACAGGGTACATAGAGCTTAGAGTTACCAGACATTCATCTTTCAGGATAAGAGAAAACCTTCAACGTTGTCATATCCGGCAATGAAAGAAATTATGTTCAAAAGAGTACAGGGTACATAGAGCTTAGAGTTACCAGACATTCATCTTTCAGGATAAGAGAAAACCTCCAACGTTAAGTCATATCGGACGATGAATGAAATGATGTTCAAATGAGTACATGGTACATGGAGCTTAGAATTACCAGATATTCATCTTTCAGGATAAGAGAAAGCCTCCAACGTTAAGTCATATCGGACGATGAATGAAATAATGTTCAAATGAGTACAGGGTACATAGAGCTTAGAGTTACCAGACATTCATCTTTCAGGATAAGAGAAAACCTCCAACGTTAAGTCATATCAGACGATGAATGAAATGATGTTCAAATGAGTACAGGGTACATAGAGCTTAGAGTTACCAGACATTCATCTTTCAGGATAAGAGAAAACCTTCAACGTTGTCATATCCGGCAATGAAAGAAATTATGTTCAAAAGAGTACAGGGTACATAGAGCTTAGAGTTACCAGACATTCATCTTTCAGGATAAGAGAAAACCTCCAACGTTAAGTCATATCGGACGATGAATGAAATGATGTTCAAATGAGTACATGGTACATGGAGCTTAGAATTACCAGATATTCATCTTTCAGGATAAGAGAAAGCCTCCAACGTTAAGTCATATCGGACGATGAATGAAATGATGTTCAAATGAGTACAGGGTACGTAGAGCTTAGAGTTACAGGTCATTCATCTTTCAGGATAAGAGAAAACCTCCAACGTTAAATCATATCGGACGATGAATGAAATGATGTTCAAATAAGTACAGGGTACATAGAGCTTAGAGTTACCAGTCATTCATCTTTCAGGATAAGAGAAAACGTCAAACGTTAAATCATATCGGACGATGAATGAAATGATGTTCAAATGAGTACAGGGTACGTAGAGCTTAGAGTTACCAGTCATTCATCTTTCAGGATAAGAGAAAACCTCAAACGTTAAATCATATCGAACCATGAATGAAATGACGTTCAAATAAGTACAGGGTACATAGAGCTTAGAGCTACCAGTCATTCATCTTACAGGATAAGGGAAAACCTCCGACGTTAAGTCATATCAGACGATGAATGAAATGATGTACAAATGAGTTCAGGGTACATAGAGCTTAGAGTTACGAGACATTCATCTTTCAGGATAAGAGAATACCTCCAACATTAAGTCACACCGGACGATCAATGAAATGATGTTCAAATGAGTACAGAGTACATAGAGCTTAGAGTTACCAGACATTCACCTTTCAGGATAAGAGAAAACCTCCAACGTTAAGTCATATCGGACGATGAATGAAATGATGTTCAAATGAGTACAGGGTACATAGAGCTTAGAGTTACGAGACATTCACCTTTCAGGATAAGAGAAAAGCTCCAACGTTAAGTCATATCGGACGATGAATGAAATGATGTTCAAATGAGTACAGGGTACATAGAGCTTAGAGTTACGAGACATTCACCTTTCAGGATAAGAGAAAAGCTCCAACGTTAAGTCATATCGGACGATGAATGAAATGATGTTCAAATGAGTACAGGGTACATAGAGCTTAGAGTTACGAGACATTCACCTTTCAGGATAAGAGAAAACCTCCAACGTTAAGTCACACCGGACGATGAATGAAATGATGTTCAAATGAGTACAGGGTACATAGAGCTTAGAGTTACGAGACATTCACCTTTCAGGATAAGAGAAAAGCTCCAACGTTAAGTCATATCGGACGATGAATGAAATGATGTTCAAATGAGTACAGGGTACATAGAGCTTAGAGTTACGAGACATTCAACTTTCAGGATAAGAGAAAACCTCCAACGTTAAGTCATATCAGACGATGAATGAAATGATGTTCAAATGAGTACAGGGTACATAGAGCTTAGAGTTACCAGACATTCATCTTTCAGGATAAGAGAAAACCTCCAACGTTAAGTCATATCAGACGATGAATGAAATGATGTTCAAATGAGTACAGGGTACATAGAGCTTAGAGTTACCAGACATTCATCTTTCAGGATAAGAGAAAACCTCCAACGTTAAGTCATATCGGACGATGAATGAAATGCTGTTCAAATGAGTACAGGGTACATAGAGCTTAGAGTTACCAGACATTCACCTTTCAGGATAAGAGAAAACCTCCAACGTTAAGTCATATCGGACGATGAATGAAATGATGTTCAAATGAGTACAGGGTACATAGAGCTTAGAGTTACCAGACATTCACCTTTCAGGATAAGAGAAAACCTCCAACGTTAAGTCATATCGGACGATGAATGAAATGATGTTCAAATGAATACAGGGTACATAGAGCTTAGAGTTACGAGACATTCATCTTTCAGGATAAGAGAAACCTCCAACGTTAAGTCATATCGGACGATGAATGAAATGATGTTCAAATGAATACAGGGTACATAGAGCTTAGAGTAACCAGACATTCATCTTTCAGGATAAGAGAAAGCCTCCAACGTTAAGTCATATCGGACGATGAATGAAATGATGTTCAAATGAATACAGGGTACATAGAGCTTAGATTTACCCTACATTCATCTTTCAGGATAAAAGAAAACTTCCAACGTTAAGTCATATTGGACGATGAATGAAATGATGTTCAAATAAGTGCAGTGTACATAGAGCTTAGAGTTTCCAGACATTCACCTTTCAGGATAAGAGAAAACCTCCAACGTTAAGTCATATCGGACGATGAATGAAATGATGTTCAAATGAATACAGGGTACATAGAGCTTAGAGTTACGAGACATTCAACTTTCAGGATAAGAGAAAACCTCCAACGTTAAGTCATATCGGACGATGAATGAAATGATGTTCAAATGAATACAGGGTACATAGAGCTTAGATTTACCCTACATTCATCTTTCAGGATAAAAGAAAACTTCCAACGTTAAGTCATATTGGACGATGAATGAAATGATGTTCAAATAAGTGCAGTGTACATAGAGCTTAGAGTTTCCAGACATTCACCTTTCAGGATAAGAGAAAACCTCCAACGTTAAGTCATATCGGACGATGAATGAAATGATGTTCAAATGAATACAGGGTACATAGAGCTTAGATTTACCCTACATTCACCTTTCAGGATAAGAGAAAACCTCCAACGTTAAGTCATATTGGACGATGAATGAAATGATGTTCAAATAAGTGCAGTGTACATAGAGCTTAGAGTTTCCAGACATTCACCTTTTAGGATAAGAGAAAACCTTATCACCCTGATCCACATATGAACTAGGAAGCTCTTGAATGTGAGGCAGATAAACAACAGGGGCGTATATATTGAGATCATTGTTTTGTACTAAATATTTTAAGTGGCGCAGTTGACGCTGAGATTTCTAGAAGTTTGTACTTTGCATATTTCCAGTGTATAATAAAGTATAGGATTATATTTTGGGGGAATAAAGCTGATATTACGTTCAAAATTAAGAAAGCTATCAGTAATATGTTTTTAAAGACAGAAGAGGATCTTGTAATCCATTGCTCTAAGAATATATTAGAAACATTTGTTTAAATTTCAAAAAAAGAGGATAAACACAGTTACAGCACAAGAAGTAAAGGCCAAATTACCAACCTGGCAGCAGTCAAAACGCGAAATGTTAATGAGAAATTGTCTCTATGCACTAAAAGAATACCTGGAATATATTTGTATGGGTCGGTGAGTGTAAAATATGTAAATAGGCGTGTCATGGATGAATAACCTTTGGTTGGCAGTAACGTCGCGGACATTGTTGTGGTCGGCATTTGTTATTCTTATATTGGTAACACTTATTTGGAAACAGTTGTGGTTAATTTGATTGGTTTGCGTTCGAGATGAACATACCAAAGAAGTGTACAATATATACATTGAATATTGAACATCAAGTACAGGAAATATGGAAAGCAAGTCAGGGATAATTAGGATACAAAATCAAACACTTCCCTGCAAATGTGTGTATACAAATACATTTCGGTAGTTTGATTTGTGTTTTGTCAGTACGTCACATCATTTTATATTGGGTACCATTTATTGTCAGTTTTCCAATACACACGTATTAAAATATCTTTAGAGTAGACATCAAAGTTAAATTAGCAATGATTTATCATTAATAGAACTCAGAGTTTTGCCTATTTACATATTTTATTCCTTGATACTAAAAGTCATGCATGTAGGTACTCCACATTGTAAGGACTTGATTATTTAAGGTTTTAGTGCATATTTAACTCTTTTGTTCACATGTTTTACTTTTTCAGCAATGACTCGTACAAATATTTCACCCCGATACTTTAAGAAGAAGAGAAGAATACGAGAAACTTTCTCTTTTACTGCTCTGTTTACTATTTGATTAGTTCCACATTAATAAATGTGAGAAAGTTGGTAAATGACAAGATGCTGACCTTTCTGTCTGTCGTAGGCGTTGATACATTCGGAAGTCATGAATTGGCTGATGAGGGCAGACTTGCCGACTCCCTGAGCGCCGATCATGGCGACACGGTATGTGATGACCTCTGGCACGGCCTCGGGTTCATTCGGCACATCCTCCAAGTTCTCGGGAGGCTCTAGTTCTGCTCCTAGCGGCGGCACAAGACTGTTACTTCGCGACCTTCGCCTCCGGAACGAGTCTCCTCGATTCACCACTCCTGCAAACACAACATACACACGGGTTAATGAACTATATCTCACTTAAATCATTCAGATCTCACTTTATTCATTTCAGCGAATTAGCCACACTAAATGTTTTACATGAAGTGTTTTTAAGTATCAAATCGCTAAATTAACTTTAGAATAACGCTATAACAAGTATCTTCCTAAAAATTGTGGAATAAAGGCTTCCTGATAGCAAATCATACACCCTTGGATATCATAAGGACATACAGTCTTAAACTACTTTTTCTTTTGTTTCACGTTTTACTTTTGTTTTTATTTTTAGGTTGATATGGCAATGAGTAGCATGATTTCTGTGAAACGATGAGTTGCATAATGTAATAAAAATGAAGATGATTTGAAGTTTTAGGGCGTTACAGACTTAAAAGAGCAGACTCTGGAAGCGTACCCATATTTGTCTAATTCCACATCGTACCCACGGCTGGTTTACTGAACGCGTCTCTTTAGCTTTGTTCTACTGAATCCTCACATAATTGAGTCTCAGTTACTGATAGTCGAGCGGTTATAGACAAGTATGTACCACCTAGACCTACAAAGGTTCACGTCGTTACCACGGCCAGTTTACTGAACGCGTCTCTTTAGCTTTGTTCTACTGAATCCTCACGTAATTGAGTCTCAGTTACTGATAGTCGAGCGGTTATAGACAAGTATGTACCACCTAGACCTACAAACGTTCACGTCGTCTCCACGGCTGGTTTACTGAACGCGTCTCTTTAGCTTCGTTCTACTGAATCCTCTCATAATTGAGTCTCAGTTACTGATAGCCGAGCGGTTATAGACAAGTATGTACCACCTAGACCTACAAAGGTTCGAATACCAAACATTTTATTGTAGAAATACGAAATGTGTATTGTATAACTTCAAATTGCTAAGGTTTACTTGATTTTATGACATTTATGCTCACACATAAAAACTGTAACACTCTACTCTGTTTTTAAACTGACAAATATTTTATTACTATAAGTAAAATCAAATACAACTGTAAGTTAACTTAGTATCGGGTGTGTAAACTCTCTGTTTCTATTACTGCCCTCATTCTGAGGGGCATGGATAACAACAAATGACTAGCGAAATTTTCACGAAAGGATACTTCGCATTATATGCCAGCAACATTCATAACAGATGACTGTCTACATAACCAATATTAAGGCAATTTTATAATAACTTTACATTTATTTTCAAAACGACAAGGATATGTTATAGCGGTTTTATAAGTGAATGTGTTTAAAATATTATTTATCTTCTCCAAAAAACATAAGGCATTGCTATTAAAGTAATAGTAATAAAAATATGCACATCAAGTATTCGAAGCGATGTTGATCGGCTCGGTTACCATACATACGGCCAGTGCCCTATCCATCAGATAGCTTTGAAATAAAGCCAGAGTGGTATCAAAACGTAAATTGTGAATGCAGCGTAATCGAATGTTTCCGACGCTTTCCGAGTCGAACTTCGTTTTGATAGATGCTCATTTTTTGTGTAAGGCTGTATATACCATCTTTGAAGAAAGTAAATGTACACGTTCAGCGGGTCAGTTCCGTGACAAAAGGATATTTAAACTAAATCGGCCATGTTCGTAGATATAATGGCCACCATTTTAATATATTAATACTCTATGGTAATTTTCCAGATTTACTTATGTTGTTCGAAGCTTGATAATGGCTAACAGAAATTTATTCTGGGGCGCAGCTGCGAAAGCTCACCTCTACAAACTTCAAATACTCCAGAACCGACATCTTCGAATAGCAACAGCTGCCGAATGGTACATTCCTAATGACAACATCCATTCAGACCTATCATTTCCCAAATTAAATGACTATATACTCAACCTGTTTTACAAATTCTATTCCCGTTTTCCCCACAGACGCCGGGGAAATGTACAAACCTCCCAGACTCACCTTAGGTCCATCATAACCTCAATGGTCTCCTATAATTAACAATATGTCTTCTCTTCCATTCTACAACTTGCGATACTTAACTACCGACCGTCTATTATTATAACTCCACCATAATGTCAGTAAGGGACAGAGTCCTGGAATGACAGAATGTCGAAGGCTCCTTGTCTTCGCAGAAGAATGACCCTTCAACGACACCTCCATGCTGAAAGGCTAACAGAAAAAGAACTAATATTAGAATTATTGTTACGCAGTCATAGGCAACCCAAATAGGTTATTATTAAACGAATGCTCCGTTCATGTTCTTTTATTCTGGTAGCGATGGTCCTTCCGGTTTGTTCTACATACGGTGTCTCACATTCACAGGGAATGCGGTACACTCCCGGAACTTGGAAGTCCAGTTTGTCTTTCACTGTTCTCAACAGATGTTTAATCTTCGGGGTGGCTTGTGGATGGTCCTGATGTTGTAGGAAGGACCATCTCTATCAGAATAAACGAACATGAACGGAGCATTCGTTTAATGTAACCTGAGAAGTATGGACTGGCAGAGCATTGTTTTGATAACGACCATAGAGCCGGAAGTGTACCGCATTCCCTGTGAATGTGTGACACCGTATATAGCACAAACCGTAAGGACCATCACTACCAGAATAAACGAACTTGAATGGAGCATTCGTTTAATGTAACCTGATAAGTCTGGACTGGTGGAGCATTGTTTTGATAATGACCATAGAGCCGGGAGTGTACCGCATTCCCTGTGAATGTGGGATACCGTATATAGCACAAACCGTAAGGACCATCTCTATCAGAATAAACGAACATGAACGGAGCATTCGTTTAATGTAGCCTGAGAAGTCTGGACTGCTGGAGCATTGTTTTGATAATGACCGTAGAGCCGGAAGTGTACCGCATTCCCTGTGAATGTGGGACATCGTATATAGGACAAACCGTAAGGACTATCACTACCACAATAAACGAACATGAACGGAGCATTCGTTTAATGTAACCTGAGAAGTCTGGACTGCTGGAGCATTGTTTTGATAATGACCATAGAGCCGGGAGTGTACCGCATTCCCTGTGAATGTGGGATACCGTATATAGCACAAACCGTAAGGACCATCGCTACCAGAATAAACGAACATGAATGGAGCATTCGTTTAATGTAACCTGAGAAGTATGGGCTGGCAGAGCATTGTTTTGATAATGACCATAGAGCCGGGAGTGTACCGCATTCCCTGTGAATGTGGGATACCGTATATAGCACAAACCGAAAGGACCATCACTACCAGAATAAACGAACATGAATGGAGCATTCATTTAATGTAACCTGAGAAGTCTGGACTGCTGGAGCATTGTTTTGATAATGACCATAGAGCCGGGAGTGTACCGCATTCCCTGTGAATGTGGGACACCGTATATAGGACAAACTGGAAGGTCCATCGCTACCAGAATAAACGAACTTGAATGGAGCATTCGTTTAATGTAGCCTGAGAAAGTCTGGACTGGTGGAGCATTGTTTTGATAATGACCATAGAGCCGGGAGTGTACCGCATTCCCTGTGAATGTGGGATACCGTATATAGGACAAACTGGAAGGTCCATCGCTACCAGAATAAACGAACTTGAATGGAGCATTCGTTTAATGTAGCCTGAGAAGTCTGGACTGCTGGAGCATTGTTTTGATAATGACCATAGAGCCGGGAGTGTACCGCATTCCCTGTGAATGTGGGATACCGTATATAGGACAAACTGGAAGGTCCATCGCTACCAGAATAAACGAACATGAACGGAGCATTCGTTTAATGTAACCTGAGAAGTCTGGACTGGCAGAAGGACCATAGAGCCAACTTTTGGGAGACGACCATCTTTGCAAAATGCAACAGTTACTGGGAGCTGAGAGTTAAGGAGGCTTTGGCCATTTCCTCCGAGAGGAGCACGCTTAATCGTGATGCTGGATTTCAGTTCAGCTCCATTTGGAAACCGGTCTTAAAATGGAAATCAGTGGACTTAGGAAGCACAGACCTGTACAGCTTGATAATCAAGTTAAGTAGTTATGTTTCTTTGACCCAATTAATTTTCTATACTCACGCCATCTCCTGACCTGACATTTAATTTACTGAAAACAGTCTTTTGTTCAGTGATGCGAATATTGATAATCTTTTTTTTATATTTGTGTTATATACAGTTACATCTATTTTTGGTTTTAACGTTTCTTAAAATATCCTGATGATGAGAGAGATGTACACTCCCGAAACGTCGATTTCTAATCGTCTTTTCACCTGGCTTGCTTCCCGAGAATTTCTCGAACATTTAATTATAATGATTCAGCAAAAATTATAATTATAATTATTGTTATTATCACACGTCCTCCAACGTTAAGTCATATCGGACGATGAATGGAATGGGTGAAATGATGTTCAAGTGAGTACAGGGTCCATGGAGCTTAGAGTTACCCGACATTAGTCTTTTAGGATAAGCGAAAGTCTCGGGAAAAACCTTATCCAGGTAACTCCCCTGATCGAGTTCCGAACTCGGGACCTCCTGAACGTGAGGTAGACACGCTACCATCTACGCTACCGAGGCGGGCTTTTAGTAAAAAGTAATATGTAACACTTATGCAGGAAGTAATTACAAAACTTGTATGATTGTAGTACTGACAGAAAGTTTCATCTTTAGCGAACACCTTACAGCAATAGCATTGAATGATCGTCCAATTTATGAAACTGCATGAATTTCAATACTTAATAAGTATACGTAATCATTACACCCTATTCTATTAAGAAATACTTCGCTAATGATTTTACTGAGTTTAAGGAATATTGTTTTTTTTTTTTCACTTGTAAGTCTAGGGTCATCACCCTGGTCAAATAACAAATGTTACATTTGCTCCCCTCTTTTAGATATGATTTAAATGTGTAAGTACACCCCCAAAATAAAGATGGCGTGATGTTATGGTGGCCTAGTCCTACCTGGCAAGCTTTCGCTACAGCAGGCAAACATCCAGGGTCACAACAAAAATGTCACGGACAGTCTCGTGACTTCGCGTGATACGCTTTTGTTTATTACATCGCCTCTTTAACATCAGATTAATCCTCTTGGAACAAAAGGTGTAAGAAATTATATAACATTCGTATAGACAACAATTTTAATCCCAACAAAATATTTAATTTTGTGTGAACAATGGCTACAGTTCAATCGAGAAAACGACTGTCATGTGTTTCGTTATAGCTTACTCTCTTTATGTTTAGGTTTTATATGCATTAATATTACGAAGAGAGAAAAGGTGTGTCTGTAATTCTTTGCTATCCGCTTGGCTCTGTCAGACATGGATATTTTAGAGCTTCATATCACAAATTACTAAAATATTAAGAAGGATTTACAAAGGACTTGTATTTAAATACGAAAAACACATTCTTGCAAAGGTCTTGAGAATGCAATAGAGTACAAAATAGTTACCTCTAGTCCACAGAATACAAATACTTGCTAAATTTAGCACAGTATATAAACAAAAGACGGGTATGTTGTAAAATGAAACTTCCCTAAAACAGAACACGATCGTTGCGGCATTTGTTTCCGTTTACACAGGTTTTCGTCTTACAGAGGGCTGTGTTTGAATACAAAGAAATTACGAAATGGTCGTACAGGTTTACAGTGAAGGAATAATATTGGATGAACTGTAAATACTAAGAAACTGATATGTATTATGTACTTATATACAACTTATATATAATAATTGCAGTTTATCGCATAGTTTCTCTGTTTTCAATTGTCCTTTCCAATCTTCAACTGTCTGTATATCAACATTTGTTTCACCACACATAATATTCAAAACAATGTTATGACGATGTTTGAAACTCTCGAATCATCCATTGGAAGTTCTGAAATTGTCTTTGTCTAATTGTCTTGTTGTCTCTAAATCTTGAGTCTGAAGTAATAGACCAGAAATGGGAATTCCTTTAGCACGAGCACTAAAAACACTCGAACACAACACGATTTAGCTCGTCATACTCTGTAGATTTTATGACGCGTTTAACATGTCCAAAGAAACTAAGTGAGAACTTGATAAATATCCAGAACATGATATCAATGAAGTGTCTACCAGGTTCTATCAATTTGATTTCTTAAATTACCTAAACAAAATAGGAATTTACAAAGCTTTTCCATATTTATTTCACTAACATGGTGTTTCTATTTTAGTATGTCAAGAAGGACACGGCCCCCTTGATAAATTGCAGTCGATACAATGTGTACCACATTACGAACACAGTGCTCTGATGATCCCTACATTCTCTATAATGCTGGAGCAATGAAGCGTTCTCTGTTATCGGGTTTAACGAAGTCCTCAAGGGCACTTCTCCCCACATACAACAACGTCAGTTCTCAAGTACCTAACTGTGTTTCAAACGACAATAAGTGTTTGTACAAGAGTAGAGAAAGTCATGTATACATCACATAACGACCAAAACATTTGACTATCACTTAAAGTCTACTGTATTCCCAATAAGATAATGTTTATCTTGAAGTAGATAGAGCAATAAGTGTTTGTACAAGAGTAGAGAAAGTCATGTATACATCACATAACGACCAAAACATTTGACTATCACTTAAAGTCTACTGTATTCCCAATAAGATAATGTTTATCTTGAAGTAGATAGAGCAATAAGTGTTTGTACAAGAGTAGAAAAAGTCATGTATACATCACATAACGACCAAAGCATTTGACTATCACTTAAAGTCTACTGTATTCCCAATAAGATAATGTTTATCTTGAAGTAGATAGAGCAATAAGTGTTTGTACAAGAGTAGAGAAAGTCATGTATACATCACATAACGACCAAAACATTTGAGTTATCTGTAAATTGTTTAATGAAATGAATGTAAATCAATGACTGCCACATGTGTTACAGCGGACAGTGATGCAGTATTAGGGCGTTATCTCGCTCACTAGCGTCAACCATGCGTTAGGACTGACAACGCCGCCTGCCTGTTATCGCCCGCTCTCTTGTTTTTATCTTATACCAACAAAACAGGTGTTTCAGCCGTAATGGGATACTCTCTGTTCGTGATACATTTTACCAACGTACTACAAAATATGCGGAAAACAAAAGGTGGTGTATACCTTATCTACAGGATGTCCGACATAAAACCGGCAAGCCTCACTGCGCCTAGCCCACTTAGGTTATATTTGGCGCCTTTTTTGTTATAAATAATATTGCCCTTGGAGGCGCGTTGAACTCTCACATCGGACTAACTCCCGACTTTATGACGTTAGCCAGTGACTGTCCTTAAAATTCGTATGAATTACCTTTAAGGCAGCTCGCGCGATCGCCCTGACTACGCTAACAGCACCGAGAGATGTCGTCACATAAGAGAATAGGCAGTCACAAACAGATGGGATAAACTGAAGCTGAAGTCATTTAGGCACTGGACTATATTAAGCTCCGAAGGGGATTCGGCGCGGAGATTAGACTTGATTATTGTACTTATGCCCGAATTTGGGAATCACCTGAAGCAAGCTTGAGGCGAGATAAGAGAGAAGGCCGCCGATATGACTTAACGTTGGAGGTTTTCTCTAATCCTGAAAGATGAATGTCTGGTAACTCTAAGTTCTATGTACCCTGTACTCATTTGAACATCATTTCATTCATCGTCCGATATGACTTAGCGTTGGAGATTTTCTCTTAACCTGAAAGATGAATGTCTGGTAACTCTAAGTTCTATGTACCCTGTACTCATTTGAACATCATTTCAATCATCATCCGATATAACTTAACGTTGGAGGTTTTCTCTAATCCTGAAATATGAATGTCTGGTAACTCTAAGCTCTATGTACCCTGTACTCATTTGAACATTATTTCATTCATCGTCCGATATGACTTAGCGTTGGAGGTTTTTTCTTATCCTGAAATATGAATGTCTGGTAACTCTAAGCTCTATGTACCCTGTATTCATTTGAACATTATTTCATTCATCGTCCGATATGACTTAGCGTTGGAGGTTTTTTCTTATTCTGAAAGATTAATGTCTGGCAACTGTAAGCTCTATGTACCCTGTACTCATTTGAACAAGATTTCATTCATCGTCCGATATGAGTTAACGTTGGAGTATGTTAGTTAATAAATAGGACGCAAATATGGAAACGTGTATTGATAATAAATATCTGTATTTCATATTTAGATGGAATACGGTACTGGGTAAAGAAATTGAAGTAAATGCAAAGAAGGAAACTCGTTGTATGCAAGTAAGCAAAGAAGCCGGGGGAAATGACTTCACAATCTCTGGCTGGCGTCAGTCACTTCCTTTTATTCATAAAGCCTTGAATCGATTTCGCGTCTTATCGAGCCTCGCAAACCCTCGAGACATTCTATTTTCTTTTGTTTCTCACGCCTTACGCTGTTGTATGCATTGGCTATAAAGACTGCAATATCCTGAGCACAGAGAACAAACTAGCATCGCAATGTAGTTGGTGCACGACACGATTTAGTACTTCAGTTGTTTCTAAATGGAAGTTTTATATTCATCTAGTGGTTTCTTTTAGGGATTTTTGTATATTTACATATTTTATTCTCTGATAAGCATATGCTTCTAGGTAATACATTTTTTCCACATTGTAAGGACCTGTAATTTGTAATTTATTTCTCATCTTTCCTTTTACATCATCAAATGGAAATACAACATTAAGATTACAATTATAAAATCCATACTGGAAAATACCATACATTCCTTAATCCTGAAAATCCTACCATGTTGCTTGCCATTGAATAATAATTAGGTCCCCGTACATCTAACCCTATGTTTTAGGGTATTGGAGGTCTTTTACTCCTTATACTGTTTGCCATTTCGCCTAACCTAATGTACAGTTATTTCTTAATTGTTCTTGGCCACTTGTCTTTAACTTTCCCTAAATAATTCCCTATATTTCTCCCGTTCTTTTCCACTTTTACTGACAAATTTTTTCTAATTACTACTTCGCCCCCCAAATTTTTCCATTTATATAGCCAGGGCTGCTCTCTCCATACTTTTGTTTGACTACAATATAATATACAATGGAAGTCTGCATTCTCTTCTCCACACAATGGACATTTATCTAATTCCCTATCTTGACCTATACCTTTCTGTCCCATTTACGTAGCCAAGCCTGCTCTCTCCATATCTTTGTTTGACTACATTATAATATACAATGGAAGTCTGCATTCTCTTCTCCACACAATGGACATTTATCTAGCTCCCTCTCTTGACCTATACACCTCTGTCCCATTACTTAGCCAGGCCTGCTCTCTCCATATCTTTGTTTGACTACAATATAATATACAATGGAAGTCTGCATTCTCTTCTCCACACAATGGACATTTATCTAGCTCCCTCTCTTAACCTATACCTTTCTGTCCCATTTACGTAGCAGGGCCTGCTCTCTCCATATCTTTGTTTGACTACAATATAATATACAATGGAAGTCTGCATTCTCTTCTCCACACAATGGACATTTATCTAGCTCCCTCTCTTGACCTATACCTCTCTGTCCCATTTACGTAGCCAGACCTGCTCTCTCCATATCTTTGTTTGTTTATAATTTAATATACAATGGATGTCTGCAGTCTCTTATCCACAAAATGGATATTTATCTAGTTCCCTATCTTGACCTATACCTTTCTGTCCCATTTACGTAGCCAGGCCTGCTCTCTCCATATCTTTGTTTGACTACAATGTAATATACAATGGAAGTGTGCATTCTCTTCTCCACACAATGGACATTTATCTAGCTCCCTCTCTTGACCTATACCTTTCTGTCCCATTTTCGTAGCCAGACCTGCTCTCTCCATATCTTTGTTTGACTACAATATAATATACAATGGAAGTCTGCATTCTCTTCTCCACACAATGGACATTTATCTAATTCCCTATCTTGACCTATACCTTTCTGTCCCATTTACGTAGCCAGGCTTGCTCTCTCCATATCTTTGTTTGACTACAATATAATATACAATGGAAGTCTGCATTCTCTTCTCCACACAATGGACATTTATCTAATTCCCTATCTTGACCTATACCTTTCTGTCCCATTTACGTAGCCAAGCCTGCTCTCTCCATATCTTTGTTTGACTACAATATAATATACAATGGAAGTCTGCATTCTCTTCTCCACACAATGGACATTTATCTAATTCCCTATCTTGACCTATACCTTTCTGTCCCATTTACGTAGCCAAGCCTGCTCTCTCCATATCTTTGTTTGACTACAATATAATATACAATGGAAGTCTGCATTCTCTTCTCCACACAATGGACATTTATCTAGCTCCCTATCTTGACCTATACCTCTCTGTCCCATTTACTTAGCCAGACCTGCTCTCTCCATATCTTTGTTTGACTACAATATAATATACAATGGAAGTCTGCATTCTCTTCTCCACACAATGGACATTTTCTAGCTCCCTATCTTGACCTATACCTTTCTGTCCCATTTACGTAGTCAGGCCTGCTCTCTCCATATCTTTGTTTGACTACAATGTAATATACAATGGAAGTCTGCATTCTCTTCTCCACACAATGGACATTTTCTAGCTCCCTATCTTGACCTATACCTTTCAAGTTTCTCACTCCTGTTCTCGCCCAAGCAAAACCTTTTCGTCCTAACTTATTATATACACTGACTCCCATAAATAATCGGACAAACTTTGCATTTCACAATGAAGTTCTCTATAATGCAGGATAGATTTTGTGTATCAATCTCAAGGTACTCCTTGTGTTATGCAACAATTATTTGCTATGTATATCCATTTCACAGACTGAAAATGTGACTAAACTAAGAGCTTCCTCATTCAACCTTGTTTACATCATGAATATACGACACAAAAAGAATCAGATAGCACAAATGAAATGCAATATAAATGAGTAGGTGAAGTCTGTCAGTGGACAAAACAACATCGTAGAAGTACGAGAACTGTGTACCAAGAAGAAGGAAAGGGCATTTGTATGAGGCCCAGAGGTAAGCAGAATACGTTTGAACAGAGTACCTCACTATGAAAAGAACAAAACATACCGGGAAATAGCAGAGATTATGAATCTTAGCAAAAGTGCAGTTAGTGACATAATTCACCGATATAAGTATGAAGACAATTGAATCTCGAGCAAAGCCAGGGCGACCAAAACCTCTTACCGATAGGCAGGAGTCTTATATTATGCGGAAGGTAAAACGGAATCCGCATTTAAGTACTCCGGTAATTTGTACTGAGATTCAGGAAGAACTGGGACTGACAGCCCTGAAACGGTAGCAGAAGGGCCATGCGAAAACAAGATTTTAATGGTCGTGTAGCCATACATTTCCAGCAAGAATAAAAGGAAGCGATTACAATTTGCCAAAGACTTTGTTAACAAGAAAACCGATTGGTAGGACCAAGTTACTGTTTGTGACGAGAGGAAATACAGCCTTGCTGGTTCCGATGGCAGGTGGTTGTGTGGAGGAAACCATACACGGAGTTGGAAGAGCGCGATTTACAAGGTACAATCAAACACGGCGGAGGGAGTGTATTGCCTGTACGGGAGTGGGAAAGCTGGTGTTCATAGACACAACCATGAACAACAAAGTCTATCTTAGACTATTACAGCAAAATTTAAAACAAAGTGCAGAAATGATGGGTATTTTGGACAGATTCTCATTTTATCAAGATAATGATCCGAAGCATACGTCCCACATTGTGCAGCTATGGTTACTTTACAACTGTCCTCATGTACTGCACGCACCCCCTCAGTTCCCAGATAGAAGCAGTATGAGATAAACTGGAGAAGGCCGTGCGGAAGACCCCAGCACTTGAAGGAGAGGTTCCAAGAGCAATGGAGCAAACTTTCTACAGCCTACTTGAAAAGCTGGTTCACATCTTGCCGAATAGGTTGCGAGAAGTAGCAAAAAGAAGTGGGAGAGTCACAAAGTACTGAGACATATTTTCTATCACACTCAAGTTGTTATGTCCGACTACTTTTGAGGACCAAAGGATGTCATATTTCTTTTTAATTCTTGAAAAAGCACACATTATATAATTTTTGTGAAATAACATTTATTTTCTTACAAGAACGTACCATGTAACTGTCAATTATCATTAATTTCAATAAAATAACACTTAAAATGTTGATTTTCACATTCGAAGCTTAGTACTCTGCTTTGTCCGATTATTTATGGGAGTCGCTGTATGTCTATACATCCTTCCCTCCCCCAGGATGTTTCTATTTCTCTACATAAACTCAGTGAAGTTTTGTCACCTCTACTGGCAAAATGTCTTGTCTGTTAATATCCTCTAATCGTAACTTGTTTCCGGAAGCCTCTGTACCCATACTCTGCATTTATCCGAGAATGGCCCACACCTATCTGTTTCAACACGTGTCCAAGACCCTCCCCAGTTATTTCTCCTTTTGTAACGACTTTGTCTCAGAAGTTTTTAATGTACGACACTGCATATTTACTAATTGGTATATATTTATACATACCTATATTTCATTTTTCAGCAATGATTCGTACAGATATTTCGCACTGAAACTTTAATTAAACTCGGACCTCCGGAATGTAGTTTATGGACGAAACCATCTGAGACTTTTCTCAGCTAGCAAGTCGTTATTCAGTTGTTATCTCATTAGACATACCAAGGACATGACAAAACATTTGACTATCACTTAAAGTGTACTGTATTCGCTTATGCCTACAAGGAAATGGAAATGAACAATAACATTATGTTTGGCAAATTGTGCTGGTTATGTTGTTAGCCCTGCACTTTCCACAGGTGTCTGACACATTGACTAGATATATTCTTCGACAAACCAATCTAACAGGAGATAAAAGATGTCTGTATAGATCCAGTCCCAGGCAGCTGTAGTATTGCTTCACAGGTAAGGGCCATGTACTTTATTGAATATTAATAGGAATTTAGTATGTTTGCATTATTAATAACGACACAGAAACTGAAAAGATAAACAAATGATTTGAATTTTAGTTAATTGATGGAAATTATTCATTTCTTCATACTAGCCGTATATAAGCTAAGATATTGGATTGATATAGTCGACAGGAACCACGGATCTCCTGGTTGCCGTCCAGTCGGATACTAGTGTATCTCGGGTGCGAGAGCCCCTAGTGATTTACCAGGGGAATATACGAATCAAATGGAGAATGCAATGTGATGATGGCAAATTAGCTATGGTAGCTCAATGGGTAAGAGTGACTGGCCGGAAACCAGGAGATCTGTAATTCAAATCTCGGATATGGCATTGAATTTTTCATTTCGACTCTATTAGTCCAAGATCATTATAAATTTATTTTTTGGATCTGAACATTTGCAAAGATAGTTTTCCTACAAGAATCTCATATCAACTGTTCTGTCAGCACAGCGCTCTGTTTTAGCTACCTCACCTTCAAACGAACTTAATTAAATATCATTCCCTTCCAGGAACTGTTAACATTCCTTCTTGCACCTCGACTGAGATTTTCCACGAATTAGTTTCCTCATTGTTTCCTTCATTTAACCAGAACATTCTCTGTCCCATCAAGCGAAGCATTAATATCTTCCGCTATACTGGACAGCTTATTGCTGAATGCTTCATTTAAATGGTTGCCCCTGCATATACCAAAGGCCATCTCTTCATCGAAATATCATGTCAATAAAAATAAATTCATAATATAAAGAAAGAAAATATTGTGATGTAATAGGGAAAATGTTTTAGGAACATCTTTGGCATAGAATAACAAAATGCAGAAGTTTTTAATCTTCTTCTGTCGATTACACTACAAAAACGTTTTGTACCTGTACAATAAAAGTAGTTGGTTCTTAAGGAAAAGGATGTGATGATTTTCAAAAACACATACAGTCATAATTGTATAACTTTCTTTAAGACTTACAGAATGTAAAACTGGAACAGATTGGAGTTCCTTACAATTTCGTTGTTCATCTGTTGACAGTTACCAAAGTTTCAGCCATTTTGGACGCTCAGTTGTTATGTAACAGTCGTTTGAGTGAACTGATGTGAGTGTTTTTATGAAAATGGACAAAATCGAGTATCGAGCTGTCATTAAATATTGTTTTTGAAAGGCAATATGCCTACGCAAATCAAAGATGAGTTAGATTTTGTGTATGGGGTCTCTGCACCATCATTTACCACAGTGAAATTTTGGGCAGCTGAATTTATACGTGGCCGTAAGAGCTTGGGAGACGATGAACGTTCGGGAGTCCAAAAACTGCAACTACTGACGAAAACTTCGCCAAAGTTCACCAAATGGTGCTAGACGACCGCCAAATTAAAGTGAGAGAGATAGTAGGGGCTATAAATATGTAACATATTAAATTAACATTTAGACATGAGAAAGCTGTCCGCGCGTTGAGTGCCACGTTTGCTCACGTTAGACCAAAACGTGTTCCAATGAACATTTCCAATGATCTGTTGGCGCAGTTTAGGTGCAATAAATCCGAGTTTTGGTGCCGATCAATCACTGTAGATGAATCTTGGATACACCTTTATATCCCCGAAACAACAATACAGTCCAAACAGTGTACTACAAGGTGAGAACCACCTCCAAGAAAAGCAAAAGCTGTTTTTTTCAGCTGGGAAAGTAATGGCGACTGTTTTTCTGGGGTAATCATGGAGTTATTTTAATCAATTATCTTCAAAAAGAAAAAACCATTACAGGAGAATACTACGCATCATTACTTGACAAGCTGAAGACAGAACTTGCGGAAAAACGACCACATTTGCAGAAAAAGAAAATCCTGTTTCACCAAGACATCGCACCGTCTCACAGCTCAGCGGTTGCAATGGCGAAAATCCACGAATTACGGTTTGAGCTTCTTGACTTACCAGATCTAGCCCCAAGCGACTTGTTTTTGTTCCCTCATCTGAAAATTGCGCTCGGAGGACAGAGATTTTCCTTCGTGAACAATTATTTTACAAAGAAAAACGCCAAGTACTATTTGGACAGGTTACAGAGATGAGAGCATCGCTGGGAGAAGTGTGTAGAGTTACAAGAAGACTATGTTGGAAATCGCCGAGTCATATTTGGACGGGATACAGAGATGGGAGCATCGCTGGGAGAAGTGTATAGAGTTACAAGGAGACTATGTTGAAAAACGCCGAGTACTATTTGAACGGGTTACAGAGTTGGGAGCATCGCTGGGAGAAATGTGTAGAGTTACAAGGAGACTATGTTGAAAAACACCGAGTACTATTTGGACGGGATACAGAGATGGGAGCATCGCTGGGAGAAGTGTATAGAGTTACAAGGAGACTGTGTTGAAAAACGCCGAGTACTATTTGGACGGGTTACAGAGTTGGGAGCATCGCTGGGAGAAGTGTGTAGAGTTACAAGGAGACTATGTTGAAAAACGTCGAGTACTATTTGGACGGGATACAGAGATGAGAGCATCGCTGGGAGAAGTGTGTAGAGTTACAAGGAGACTATGTTGAAAAACGCCGAGTACAATTTGGACGGGATACAGAGATGAGAGCATCGCTGGGAGAAGTGTGTAGAGTTACAAGGAGACTATGTTGAAAAACGTCGAGTACTATTTGGACGGGATACAGAGATGAGAGCATCGCTGGGAGAAGTGTGTAGAGTTACAAGGAGACTATGTTGAAAAACGTCGAGTACTATTTGGACGGGTTACAGAGATGAGAGCATCACCGGGAGAAGTGTATAGAGTTACAAGGAGACTGTAGAAAAACGCCGAGTACAATTTGGACGTGTTACAGAGATGAGAGCATCACCGGGAGAAGTGTATAGAGTTACAAGGAGACTATGTTGAAAAACGCCGAGTACTATTTGGACGTGTTACAGAGATGAGAGCATCACTGGGAGAAGTGTATAGAGTTACAAGGAGACTATGTTGGAAATCGCCGAGTCATATTTGGACGGGTTACAGAGATGAGAACATAGCTGGGAGAAGTGTGTAGAGTTACAAGGAGACTATGTTGAAAAACGCCGAGTACAATATGGACGGGTTACAGAGATGAGAGCATCGCTGGGAGAAGTGTGTAGAGTTACAAGGAGACTATGTTGAAAAACGCCGAGTACTATATGGACGGGTTACAGAGATGAGAGCATCGCTGGGAGAAGCGTGTAGAGTTACAAGGAGACTATGTTGAAAAACGCCAAGTACTATTTGGACAGGTTACAGAGATGAGAGCATCGCTGGGAGAAGTGTGTAGAGTTACAAGAAGACTATGTTGGAAATCGCCGAGTCATATTTGGACGGGATACAGAGATGGGAGCATCGCTGGGAGAAGTGTATAGAGTTACAAGGAGACTATGTTGAAAAACGCCGAGTACTATTTGAACGGGTTACAGAGTTGGGAGCATCGCTGGGAGAAATGTGTAGAGTTACAAGGAGACTATGTTGAAAAACACCGAGTACTATTTGGACGGGATACAGAGATGGGAGCATCGCTGGGAGAAGTGTATAGAGTTACAAGGAGACTGTGTTGAAAAACGCCGAGTACTATTTGGACGGGTTACAGAGTTGGGAGCATCGCTGGGAGAAGTGTGTAGAGTTACAAGGAGACTATGTTGAAAAACGTCGAGTACTATTTGGACGGGATACAGAGATGAGAGCATCGCTGGGAGAAGTGTGTAGAGTTACAAGGAGACTATGTTGAAAAACGCCGAGTACAATTTGGACGGGATACAGAGATGAGAGCATCGCTGGGAGAAGTGTGTAGAGTTACAAGGAGACTATGTTGAAAAACGTCGAGTACTATTTGGACGGGATACAGAGATGAGAGCATCGCTGGGAGAAGTGTGTAGAGTTACAAGGAGACTATGTTGAAAAACGTCGAGTACTATTTGGACGGGTTACAGAGATGAGAGCATCACCGGGAGAAGTGTATAGAGTTACAAGGAGACTGTAGAAAAACGCCGAGTACAATTTGGACGTGTTACAGAGATGAGAGCATCACCGGGAGAAGTGTATAGAGTTACAAGGAGACTATGTTGAAAAACGCCGAGTACTATTTGGACGTGTTACAGAGATGAGAGCATCACTGGGAGAAGTGTATAGAGTTACAAGGAGACTATGTTGGAAATCGCCGAGTCATATTTGGACGGGTTACAGAGATGAGAACATAGCTGGGAGAAGTGTGTAGAGTTACAAGGAGACTATGTTGAAAAACGCCGAGTACAATATGGACGGGTTACAGAGATGAGAGCATCGCTGGGAGAAGCGTGTAGAGTTACAAGGAGACTATGTTGAAAAACGCCGAGTACTATATGGACGGGTTACAGAGATGAGAGCATCGCTGGGAGAAGCGTGTAGAGTTACAAGGAGACTATGTTGAAAAACGCCGAGTACTATATGGACGGGTTACAGAGATGAGAGCATCGCTGGGAGAAGTGTGTAGAGTTACAAGGAGACTATGTTGAAAAATAAACATTCTGAAAACATGTCTTGTACGAGGCCTGTTCAATAAAGAATGATCATAATTTTTTACGGTCATAATTTTTCGCACTATAAGTCAATCTTATTATACTCTGTTAGCTTAATGTGAAACAAACACGCCGTAGTAGTTTCATTGTTGGTACTCCTGGTTCCCGCCTGTGAGAACCAGTAAAGTTCAGACATATTCAGTGTCGCCTACCGCTGCAATGGACGTAATACGCAGTTAACGTTGATGTTAGAGGAAGATCCGGAGTTTCTTTCAAACGTAATCACTGCTGATGAAACTTGGCTACATCATTTTGTTCCTAAGAGCAAACAGCAAAGCTCAGTGTGGAAACCTCCTTCATCACCAACCCCCAAAAGAGCAAAAGTGGTCGTTTCTGCTGGGAAAGTTATGGTCGTTTCATTCTTTGAAATACATGGAATGGTTTATCAGCATGTTGTACCTGCGCACACATCAGTAACTGGACAATACTACAGGGATGTCCTGAAGACATTGCAACTCCATATCAGGCACAAAAGACAACATTTCCGTGAAGCAGGCTGGATGCTGCACCATAATAATGCGCGGCCGCATATTGCCAATGTAGTTGCTGAATATCTTGCACAATCAACGTGAAGTACATCCCACACCGTCCCTATAGTCCGGATTTAGCCCCATGTGACATTTTTCTATTCCCTAACTTGAAGAAACGCCTTCGTGGGAGGCATTATCTATCATCAGAGGCAGTGGCGAAGGCTGCGGAGGCGATTTTGAAGGATCTCTCAAAAATGGTTTTCAGCATGTCTTTGAAGACTGGCAGAAACGCTGGGACAAGTGCATCGCATTCAGGGGAGACTATTTTGAGAAGGACCATCAAAATTATGAGGATGAGTAAAGGTAAGTTGTCAAAAAATTGTGATCATTCTTTATTGAACAGCCCTCGTATTTTGATTAGGTCGGAAACATTTGAGACCAGCTATGTATTCGCTACTATTGAGAAATAGTTTCCAAATTTCTTATTTCTACACAGAAACTCTGTGGTTATTGTGCCGGTGCAAGTAATTTCATTTGTTGCAGCCTGAAACAGGGAAGTTGAGATTCTTCTTTTGACAAATTTAAGTCGCTTGCGAAACCACTGAATTCTACTTGTTTTCAAAGTTTTGCTGTTGAAAGTCAGGATCTTTTGAACTATAGACCTGGTTAAATTGTACATCATGTTTTGAGTTTACATTTTGTAAGTAACTGCGTAAGTAATCCTGTTGGACAAAGGTAAGCAACCTATGACACGCGTGTTATCGTCTGGTACGTGAAGTTGTTTTCGGTAAAGTATATTTAAAATATCTACAAATTGTAACGTGATGTGCCATTTTAAGCATTATTTCAGAATCTACGTGTGTAAATGGACAAAAAGCAGGTATTATCTTGCGAAGGTAAATTTAATGTTGAGTACTTTATTTACAAAGTCACTTTCTAACCTCACATCGTCTACGTTTACAACTTGGCTGTGACAAGGTAGGCTTTGCACTTCGAACAAAAGACGGTAGTAAGGAAGGATTTGCCTAGATTCTGTGGTGACAGAAACTGTTTTAGTAGGAGATTCAGCTACAGAGATGTCGCTCAGACATACAGAATGAAAAGAGGCGGTGCCAAATCGGTTTCGTTAAGTGCCAGTTGGCTGCCAAAGCTCCCGAAATAAACTTTTTTTGTGCTTCAGTCGCGTCGCGAGAGACCAAAGTTGGCAGAATAAGGCAGTTGAGACTCAAGAAATTAACCAGATGTTGGTACCAATGCAGAAAAACCAGTCTAAGTCGTTCCAACGCTTTTTCCTTTCCGTTTTAATGGGTTTTACTTTAATGAAACGAAGTACACAGAATCTGCTTAAAAATTACGACGTAAAGAGCCATTTTTTGTTTGAGGGAGTATCAAAATATTATTTCTTGTAAAATATTGGAATACTGTTCTTGTTCAAAACGACATAGTAGTGAAAATGCGAATTGGTGAACTAGTAATGAGTTTAAAATGCTATTATTATTCACATTTCTGTAGATAAACGCTTGGCAATCTGACAAAAGCGTGAGAAAACAATGTCACCTGAAAGTTCTGACAGTTGGCAGGCTTGTACAACAAAGCTGTAATTATATCTGCCAGTAATATCGAAGTTAAGAGATGTATAACATGTCTTGAAATCCAAATCACTAATATGTAGTAATAAATCTCTAGAAATTAAGAAGTCTTGATATTGTTTTGGTGTAGATTGAAGTTTTCTTTTGTTTTACCTCTCTGATTCTTACGTAAGGTAAGCAGTAAAGCATTGCATTGCATCCGAAATTACAATACCGCAATTTCACGTAAAGACAGCTGAATAAATTCTAATTCTCCATATTCCAAAGATGCAATACAAAGATTTTCAACAAACTTCTCATCTCAAACTACCATTTACATAAAAAGATTATCGAAAAATTTGATTTTGTAGAAAGTTACTCCAGGAGATTTAATCGAAATTAATATGTTTTCGATATAAAGAAATGTATGTCTTAAATTTTCTGTGAATGTACTCAGAAGTTCTCTTTATTCTGAATGCCTTTTGTATAACTGATAAACTGTAAGAGACAGACAAAATATTACTGCATAACAAATGTATATCTTAAATTTTCTGTGAATGTACTCAGAAGTTCTCTTTATTCTAAATGACTTTTGTATAACTGGTAAACTGTAAGAGATAGACAAAATATTACTGCATAACAAATGTATATCTTGTAACTGATACAGCTTCTGCAGTATAAGAGACAAAGTTGTGTTTAAATCAAGTTATTTGGTCCAAAACGTGTATTGAAGGTTATTTCCAATTGGTGTCGTCACGTCCAGAGGGCGATAGCATCGACCCTGGCTCACGCAGTTCTAATTCTGTTTGCTGCTGTTGAGATTGACCATCTGGCTCTGTATAGTCCGATATGACGTGTTACAATCACACGACTTTCTCGTGCGTGAGCAAACTATTTTTACTAACGTTTATTTGTCTACCTACCTCATTTTAATTGAGATAAACGTTTCCAGAAATAGCCACACTGCTTGCGTCGTCATCTTAGCTACAAAGGAGTCACGAGCTACAATGTTTTGCTTTATAAAGAAATGACAAATTGTTGTAACGTGGAGCAACACTGTGCTTTGTAACCATAGTCAAATGTTTAACTATTACACACTTCCATGCAATCCAGATAAACAACTGAATGTCCAAAGCTTTTTAATAGAATGACAAAGTATTTATTTAATGCGGACCTTTAGATCTATATACAGGGTGTATCTAATGTCACTATCAATTTCAATGAAAACGCAATATTTTTATTTTATTTTTAGATACTGGTATCTTTAGTGCAAGATGTTTAGCACAGAAGAACGGGTTGCCATTCTTTGTTCACGGGTTCGCGGATTATCATATGAAGACGCCAGAGCGGAATTTACCCGTAAATTCCACAAACCAGCCCCATCAAGGGCACACATTCATCTGCATGTGAACAATTTAAGCGTACCGGCAGTGTGTGTGATGAGACACGTCCTGGATGACCACACGTCTTGGCAGAAACCGTGCAGCAGGTTCAAATTGCCAGTGATAGGAGTCGACGCCTCAGTAGGGAATTGAACGTCTCTCGCAACACAGTGTGGAAAATTCTACGTTTCACTCTACGAAAACGTCCGTATCACATTCAAGTTCTGCACTATCTTGAGGACGAGGATTTCACCTGTCGTCGAACAATGTGTTATGACCTCCTGGAATGAGTAGAGAATGAGAATTTAATGGACAACATTTTATTCTCCGATGAAGCTACTTTCCATGTTTGTGGGAAAGTGCACAGACACAACAGCCGAACATGGGCATATGAAGAACCACATGAGGTATCGGAGTGGGAACGTGATACACCGAAAGTCAATGTTTGGTAGAGTATGACAAACGCAAAACTGTATCGCCCATTTTTCTTTACCGAAAGGTCAATAACAGGTAACATCTACCTCAACATGTTAGAACTGTTCCTTGAACCGCAGCTTCTAGAGGATGGCATATTTTGTTGTTGTTGTAATTTACGTCCTCCAACGTTAACTCATATTGGACGATGAATGGAATGGATTATATGATGCTCAAATGAGCCCAAGGTCCATAGAGCTTGGAGTTACCCGACATTCGCCTTTCAGGATAAGAGAAAACCCCGGAAAAAACTTATCCAGGTAACTCATCCTGGCCGAGATTCGAACTCGGGACCTCTTGCACGTGAGGCAGACATGCTACCACCACGCTATCGAGACAGGCGAGGATGGCATACTGGATACAGTTCTGCTTCAGCAAGATGGTGCGCCTCCACATTTTGCAAACATCTTCCGTGATTACCTGAACAGAACCTTTCCAGGGAGGTGGATAGGCAGAGGTTCGCCTCGGCTGTGGGCTTCTCGTTCACCCGATCTTATTCCTTTAGACTTTTTTGCAAATCTAAAGTGTACACTAGCCTGAGTTACGGAATCGTATCAGGGAAGTAGCAGGTCGAATTACAGTTGACAGGTTACATTCTACATTTCGTTCCACTACCGATGGAGGTCATCTACAAGGGCACTGGAATATATGTATCACTTTAAAATAATATTGATTTTTCAGTCATTGTCTTCCTTCATTGAAATGGATAGTAGCTTTAGAGACACTCTGTATATTGTAACAGTTGTTTAGATTTATATTTAGAAAGGGCTTGAAAAATTTATAAATTTATAAAAAAAAATTGTGTAAAAATATATGTAATTTTGTGATTGGCCTTAGTAATAATTGTATTACGTAATGTAGTGACGTAATAGTAAATCGGCCAATCATATAAAAGTAATATATGGGTAGCGATAGTAACGAAGGATTAAATAATCTCGGTGTAGAAACCAAAAGAAAATTCCTCTTTCTTTCTGGAACGCCGAGAGACCGAACGCTTTTTAAATTGCTCGAAAATATTTAAGTGTTAGTTCAATTTGAAGTATTAGATTGATTCCGATCACAGTATAAAGTTTCGTGATAAGAATTGTAAAGGATTTGGTGTTAAAAGAAATAAACAAAGGATGTATTCTTATAGAAATTCAAATTAAAAATCTTAATGATTTCTTCGTACTTGTAACTTAGAGTTTTCATTGCTCGTAAGTAAGAATATAACAGAAGAATATTAAAAGCTAGCCGAGGCATAACTAAGGATTTTCCTGATAACTTCGAGGAACATCTTCATAAAGTCGTAATATTTTGGACGAAGGTAAGATCGACGAAGTAAGACCACCGACGGGAAACGAGATACCAGCACAAATCTTGCTATATATGTTGCCGCAGCTTTGGGATATCGAAACCAACAACAACGGAGTAATCTTACTACTATACATATAGCCACAACAATTAAATACACAAAATATGTCTAATTAAAATACAGATAAGAAACTTAAAACTGAAGAAAGTCAAATTTACAGCTTGATATTTCACTGTGGGACTATATATGTTTGAATGATGTTGGAAACATTTGTTAGAAACGTTTTTGATAAGATGTAGGCTTTTATAAGTAGTTAAATTCTTTAATTGTGCATGAATTTATGAAAATTTAAATAAATAGAATTTCTTTTCTTGTTTAATGTTTGTAAGGCCAGTAGTTTGGACACAACAGTGTAATTTAGTAATCTGGAACTGCCTAACAAAAGACTACAGTAAACAGATGAAGCAAGCTTTTGCTAGCTTTTGTTTGTGTCTCAGCAAGCGAAAATAGCCGCGTAACATTTCCGATATCGTTTTATATGTCCATGCAACTTTTGCGTAACTAACCAAACTACAAAATGCAGTAGGGAGATATTGTAGTTAAGCACAGAGGATCTACCCGGGAGTGACGGTAAACTCCGAGGCTCTTTCCATAGGGCAATACCTGGTTTCCTAAAAAGGCCCCCATCGACAACAACGTCAAGACGGGATAGAAGTGAATACGCCAATTACGCGCCTCAGCCCCGCAGTGGAGACTAGCAAATAACCTCGGTGGGGCCGCCTGGTTGTCTAGCACACGTTCTACTAGCTCTGCAGGCTAGTGCCCGGGACCTTTTAGGCAACCCTCTACTCCCTCCGGGCGGCCGTAGCCTGGCCGGAGGTACTCGATTTCCCGAGGGGGTCGGGAACACACTGTCCCCTCGAGTCCAACCCAATCCGAACAACTCCCTGACGGGAGGGGCTCGGCAGTTCGGTCCGAGCTTCCTCTAGTAACGTCAGAGGTACCACGAGTGCTAGGGGTCTGCAGCGCCCGCACCACAGCAGCTGAAGGGAATGGATCCCCTACGGGAGGGAGATATTGTAGTACTGAAGTTTCTCAAGGCATGTCGTAGCCTCTATGTGCTTCCTGAACATCTTCCAGATGCCAAATTTCCATAATTAGTATAATAGCTGGAGTACTGCATATGGAAACAGACAGTTTGTGCATTTATAGGAGAAAATTGCTGCATTTGAAGCATTAATTGATACATTCATCTTTCCGGATAAGCAAAACGTTATGATTTGAACTCGGGACTTCTTAAACGTGAGGCAGACACACTATAGAGGTTGACATGAAAACATAAATGACCGAAGAGTTACCGGTTCACATTACGCCTGCACGTAATGAAAACACGTTAAACAAGTTGCACAACTATCAGGTAGCACTAACCGGTACAAATTTTCTATCCCCTGGCGTGTAGACGATCAGAAACTGTTATGACAGAAAAGTTGCAGAACCACCAGGGGCAAAATGATGCGCCTAAGTTAACTGCAAACAGGGAAGATATACAGTTATGACAGAGAAGTTGTCGAACTACTAGGCGCACAGCAATCGATTCTCACAGTTTCAATTTATCAAACAAATGACGCCTGATAACACTGCAGCCATTGCAACAAAAGTGTGTTGGAGAAGTTGCAGAAGTAACAGGGGAAAGTTTACGCGGATATGTCTGTACGTCATAATAATGGAAACAAACCACATAGACTGTCTTCTAATTATTCGATTAGAGAAGGCGCGTGTCTCATAGCATATGAGAAGCCCTAGTGGCCTACCGGGAAACACACGAGTCAGTTGGAGAATTTAATGTCATGTCGGCATGTTGGCCATAGTAACTCAGTGGGTTAGAGCAACCGCATGGAGAATACGAGATCCATGGTTCAAATCCACATTCACTTTTTCAGTCTGGCTCTACTTATTAAAACCTTACATACGGCTATTGTGGCAGAAATGATTATTTCCTGCACGCTATTGAGTTGGGCACATCACTACTACTCATTTGTTACGAGGTGGCCTGGTTAAAGTCGTAAGAATAGGAAGGAAATCTGCACTCGAGGTATTCATACAAAGATGAGAAAATACGACGATCATCAGACAATAGTTAGGCAACCCTTCAACAGCTGCAGGATGTCCATTGTCCCAAGCACGTTCATTGCAACATTTCCCAGGCATTGGATCATTTACATTCTAAATATAAACTAAAGGATTGGAATGTTACGTTCAGATCACTCACTCTTCTTCAAACTGTTTATGTTTGAGATAAAACATGTGTTTTTGACAAGATCTGCATTGTTTGTGGTAAGTTCTATGTGTCCTTGTGCTTTACCAGATCGAACATAAGGATTATTTCTTATTTCAATACTTTGCAACTATGAAGTCATTCACTGTTGGCCATGCAAGGACCATAGAGATTTAAAGTAATCTGAAACATGTGACTATCGCTTTAGTAACGATTGAGAAACAAAATGGCAGAGTTGGTGAGGTTTAATGTCTGAAAGACGGGTCTTGAAAAGGTTGTGTGGGCGAACAGGGAAATGGCTTCTTTCACTAAAAAGAACTGCGATTCATCGCAGTTAAGTGGTTAAAGTGGAAATAAAACTGGCAGGTCTTATCGTGCTGTCAGACGTGACCTTAGAGCAGATAGTTAATGGCTGTCTTGTTTGTTTGAGTTTACAATCACGTTCTAAGACCAAGAGATTGTTTTCACAGAAAATTAAAGGAACTGAATATCGTGGGCAAACATTGCTGCTTTATTGACGACACATCAAGGGGTGAGTAATATAGAGCGGTAGTAATGTTTGGTTATGTCATAGGAAACGTCGAGATTTTACTGTCATTTACAGAGGCCGACAGAAGTATTCAAATAATATAACATGTAACATTGCACGTACTATAAATAAAGTAATATTTATTTGGCAGCGTTGAGTTGTTAAATATGTAAACATTAACCTTTTGTGTCTCGGAAACAATATTTAAAATACCACGTTGCTTGTATTTATTACACAATCTGCACTGGATTTATTCTATTGTCCCTGTTATTGGAGGACATAAGTACTCTAACGTACCCAGTCGAACAGAAAGAAAGGTCGTTGGACGTACACATAGCAGTTGTGTTTATGTTATGTCTCGAGACAGTGTGCTCAAAGTTATTCAGCCGATTGTAAACTCACAGGTAATACGGGACGTAAAGGTTAGGAATCAACGGTGGCATGGAGGAATATCGTGATAAATATGTACAAACAAAACAGATCTCTCTCTGAAATTACAAAAACCATTAACAGAAGCAAAACTACAGTGTTCTGCATAATTCAAGGCTTCAAACAGAGGAATACTGTTGTAAGTAAATCTAGAAATGTCGCTTCTTCTAAACTCACTACAGGAGACAAGAGGCAAATAATAAAAATGGTGAAGCGGAATACGAGAGTCACTGCATCTGCGATTAGAGGATGCCTCTTGAGCAATATTCTGGCACTGTGGTTCACACCAGAACAGTTGAACGAGTTTTAAATAGTACTGGCTACAATGTCGGTATTCCTAGGAAGAAACCATATGTTAATAAGGTGAATAAGAAAACGCGTATAGAATTTGTGGTGAAACCAACAGAATTCTGGGATCAGGTTCCCTGGTAGGACGAGAGCAAATTCTGCTTATACAAGAGTAATGGACGTCTTAAAGTGTGTAAGCTACCAAATACAGAATGGGAACTTAAGAACATGGTGGCAGTAGTGTGATGGTATGGGGCTGTATAGCTTCATCTGGCTTTGGGGAACTGGTGCTCATAGATGGGATCATGGACACATTTGTATACAAAAGGATTATTAAAAACAATATTAAAAAGAGTGCAGTTAAGCTGTGATTAGGGCATGATTATTAATTCAAGCAGGACAATGATCCGAAGCATACTGCTGAAATTGTAAGACTTTGGATCGTGTACAACACTCCTCACAATTTGAAGACATCGCCCCAATCTCCAGATTTAAATCCTATAGAGAACATCTGGAAGGATAGATAGATATTTATTTGTACTTACATATCTTACAATCTCAATTACAAGTTTTACAGTTCTAACCTAGGTACACATTTGTCAGCTGCTTATATTACGGTCTGACAGTGTTGGCACCCTGGCCGTTAACCTCTATCCTCACCCTTATACGACCTTCACATAATGTTCTGATTTTGCTTTCCATTTCTCTACCTCTTACTTCCTTGCCCTTCGCAACCATTTCTCTTTGACTTTGTCAGCAAATTTCCCCACTTCCCTTAATCTTTTCTCTCTTTTCAGCGTTAGCATTTTTATTGTTACTACGTAAGCCCCTTTATTATCCCAGTTCTTATCCCATATTAATTTCCTCCAGTTTTCAATTTCTTTACACTCCACTGCATAACATTCTAAACTTATTTTCTTTCCAGGTAGAATGCACTCCTTTGGTGAACAAATATGGCTCAATATGGCTGTCAATATGGCTCCTGTCCTTAACCAAGCTAAACCCTCCCTCTCATATCTATCACATATGTCTATATATGTTACTGCCGTTATTTTCAGGTATACACTTGTCTGTCAATGTCCTCTATTCTATTATTAATAATTGTCCAGAAACGTTTTACATTTCTTTCACTCTCTCGCCAGATATCACCCATTCCTATTTTAGCCAGCGTTCTCTCTAGCTCTGACCACCAGCTGTTCTTACATGTTGAATTCTTCTGATGTTCTAGACAGATCTTTAATGTATTATCATCAACCTTTTTATACAACTATACCAATATTTTAAACATATTTCTATAATTACTCCACTCCTGCAAGATCTTCCAAGTTCCTCTCTAGCTACTCCATTTGGCGTTGACTTATTCAAACCTAGTATCTCTTTACAGAACTGTTCATATCTATGTTCAACATGATTTCTTATCTCACTGGCCCCCCACAACTCCACACCATATGTCACGTTTGATTCTACTATTGCTTCATAGATTCTTTCATACCACTTTACTGACATATCTGGTAATTTATATTTACAGCTCCTTACTCCAGACATCGCTTTATCTTTCTCCCATGTGCTCCCCAACCTCCATTGTAGCATAGTCTCACCCTAAATATCCAAACTCCTCTACCACCTCCACGTTTTGGTCATTTAGATACCACTTTTCATCTTTCCTTAACTTATCACCCTTCTTAAACACTACTATCATCTGGATGGGAGTCGAGGAGTGTGCGAGGAAGCATCACAACAGAAGCAAGGATCATCTGAAAGAACTTCTTCAAACAGAGTGGAGAAATATGGACTCTGCAGTCACATACAGACAATGCCCAAACTATTATGAGCAGTAATTCAAAGAAAGGGGATGATAACTAAATACTAGCTGTTCTCTGTTCGAATACTTATGTCCAAATGTAAAGTAACCATTTTATTTCTCCATGTACTACAAATTAGTTTCAGTTGCTATTTATGAGTTTATATGTTTCATGGAAGACTCAAGTTTATTTTGTACCAATTGTATTTACGTATGCTTACTCTGCGTAGCTTTAAAATAATACAAGCAATAAATATGTTAACGTTCAAATACTTATGTCGGCCTCTGTGTGTGAGAATCTAAATAACCCTGACCAGAGGACATGGTTGCACATTTGAGGGTTTTCTAATATTACAAGAGTTTTCTACAAAGTTTCTAGAAATGTTTTTGCATAATATGCCATACATATATTAATTAGTACAAAGGCTGTTCAATAAAGAAAGATTATACAATTTTTTTTGACAACATACCTTTACTCAGCCTCAGAATGCCTTTTAGAGCGATACAATACAGTGAATGAACTATAGCCTTAAAGATCAGTATATTTTGTTTCTGGGTTATCTTAAGAGCGAAATAGTGCTGTGGAAAAAGAAAGGACAGAAATAAAGAAATGAATACAAAAGCTGTCTCATAAGTAAAGTCATTTTTTAAGAAAAACAATTATTTAAAATGTGTTCTAACAAGCAGTTAAATAATTTTCAAAGTATAGACCATTAAATTCTATGGTCTTTGGCCATCGTTTAGCGAGGTAAACGTTTTGGTCATTTAGATACCACTTTTCATCTTTTCTTAACTTATCACCCTTCATAAACACTACTATCATCTGGAAGGGAGTCGAGGAGCGTGCGAGGAAGCATCACAACAGAAGCAAGGATCATCTGAAAGAACTTCTTCAAACAGAGTGGAGAAATATGGACTCTGCAGTCACATACAGACAATGCCCAAACGTTTATCATCAGTAATTCAAACAAAGGGGATGATAACTAAATACTGGATGTTCTCTGTTCGAATACTTATGTCCAGATGTAAAGTAACCATTTTATTTCTCCTTGTTATGCAAATTAGTTTCAGTTGCTATTTATGAGTTTATATGTTTAATGGAAGACTCAAGTTTATCTTGTACCAGTTGTATTTACGTATGCTTACTCTGCTTAGCTTTAAAATAATATAAGCAATAAATATGTTAACGTTCAAATACTTATGTCGGCCTCTGTGTGTGAGAATCTAAATAACCCTGACCAGAGGATATGGTTGCATATTTGAGGGTTTTCTAATATTATAAGAGTTTTCTACAAAGTTTCTAGAAATGTTTTTGCATAATATGCCATACATATATTAATTAGTACAAAGGCTGTTCAATAAAGAAAGATTATACATTTTTTTGTTTTGACAACATACCTTTAATCAGCCTCAGAATGCCTTTTAGAGTGATACAACACAGTGAATGAACTATATATAGCCTTAAAGATCAGTATATTTTGTTTCTGGGTTATCTTAAGAGCGAAATAGTGCTGTGGAAAAAGAAAGGACAGAAATAAAGAAATGAATACAAAAGCTGTCTCATAAGTAAAGTCATTTTTTAAGAAAAACAATTATTTAAAATGTGTTCTGACAAGCAGTTAAATAATTTTCAAAGTATAGACCATTAAATTCTATGGTCTTTGGCCATCATTTAGCGAGGTAAACGTTTTGGTCATTTAGATACCACTTTTCATCTTTTCTTAACTTATCACCCTTCTTAAACACTACTATCATCTGGAAGGGAGTCGAGGAGCGTGCGAGGAAGCATCACAACAGAAGCAAGGATCATCTGAAAGAACTTCTTCAAACAGAGTGGAGAAATATGGACTCTGCAGTCACATACAGACAGTGCCCAAACGTTTATCATCAGTAATTCAAACAAAGGGGATGATAACTAAATACTGGATGTTCTCTGTTCGAATACTTATGTCCAGATGTAAAGTAACCGTTTTATTTCTCCTTGTAGTGAAAATTAATTACAGTTGATATTTGATTAATTAGAGCCCACTGAAAAATTCAATGCCATGGCCGGGATTTGAACCACGGATCTACTGGTTTCCGTCCAGTCGCTCTGACCCTTGAGCTACCATGGTCAACGTGCCTTCCTGACATTAAATTCTCCAATGGACTCATTATATTTCCACGGCCATGGCATTGAATTTTTCAGTTGGCTCTAATTAATCGAAAATCACCCATATACCGGAGTAATGTATTTAAAAGGATTAATTCTTTAAGGATTAATTCCTCAATATAAATTTACATTAAAAATACAGTTGATATTTATGAGCTTATATGTTTAATGGAAGACTCAAGTTTATTTTGTATCAGTTGTATTTACGTATGCTTACTCTGCATAGCTTTAAAATAATATAAGTAATAAATATGTTTACGTTCGAATACTTATGTCGGCCTCTGTATATCTTAAACCTGCTTTTGTTTTTAACGCTAAGTTCTGTATTGTTGTGATGTTGGTAGAATCTAGTTAGCAATGGATTGTCCAGTCATAAAGACAAAGGACGTTTGTCACGTTAATGCGCCAGATATTTTAGAACTTTTGTACCAACGACAGCTGACTTGACATCTTGACGCAGCGCTGTTTACATCAGACTACTGCAAGATTACAGATTCTTTATAGCACGGTAATGGTTCCTACAGAAGTCCAAATATCTCTAGTCAAATTGACGTTGGTTCAAGGATAAGGAAATAACTCTAGTAAGCTATCAAAAGTAGTTCCTTGTGATAAAAAAGTGGAGAAAAGTATTTTCATTGACATTACATAATTATCCTTACATTCTATTTTGTAATGAAACTAGAAGTAGATATGACGGATCAAGTATCGAGAAAAACTGGCATAGACCATCAGTAATAATAAGAAATATTTCGCAAATGTGGAATATGTTAAAGTTTATTTTAAATGCATTTAAAATTATGATTTATTACTAATTATTAATTATGTTTCCATAGTGAAGTAAAATATAGTGTGATCCATATAAGCCTGAACCATTTTAATAAGCCATAACTTTTGAACCAATAATAGGACACACGTGCAACTTAGAGAGAATATAATACACAATTGTGAGATTACATTTCTTTTGTCATTTACGTCCTCCAACGTTAAGTCATATCGTAAGTACATGACTCCAAGCTTCATCATTTAACTCTTATTATTTTAGTTAATTGATGGAAATTAATCATTTCTTTACACTAGCCGTATATAGGCTAAGGTTTCTAATAGAGTCAACATGGAAAATTCAATGCCATCGCCGGGATATGAACCACGGATCTCCAAGTTTACGATAGTAAGTCGCCACAAACAACGTATCTCGGATGCGAGAGCCCCTAGTTGTCTACCGGGGAAATATACGAGTCAAATGGAGAATTTAATGTCAGGACGGCAATTTGGCCACGGTAGCTCAATGCGTTAGAGCGACTGGGTGGAAACCAGGAGACCCGTGGTTCAAATCCCGGCCATAACGTTGAATTTTTCATGTTGACTCTGTCTATCAAAAACCTTAGCCTATTTACGGCTAGTGTGAAGAAATTTTTAATTTCCACCAATTAACTAAAGCAAGCAATGCTCCTGCTCTTAGCTCCTTCCCTCATCTGAAGTAACCAGCACATTCAAATCAGAGTCAACAATCGGCACACCGAGCCGGACGGCTGAACTTTTGTTTCCTCTCTCACAATGGCATATGTTTAATGACAAATGAAGTGCATGTCTTGAATTTCCCGGCAATGTCCTCAGTAGACCGGTAACATCTGAAGAACAGCGGCCTGTTACGCCCTCTGTCTCGCTGAAGACAACAACAACTAAACAAACGGATGTTGGCCACCAAGACTGGATGGCGACGTTCCACGAAAGACGACTTGGCAATCAGGCGGTAGCTTGTTGACAAATAGCACCTGCTGCAAATTCTTTTGGAGCGTTTTAAACTGTTTAGACCCTGTGTTAGCAGATGATACAACTTTTCTTACCAGTGAAATTACGTAAATGTAGCTTTCGGCCTGTGTGTTAGACATTACAAACGTGTACAACTTTATATTAGCTCCTTATAAAGGAATGTCATCACTTGTACTCACATGACCTTCTCTACTCTTGTACAAACACTTATTGCTCTATCTAAGTCAAGGTAAACATTATTTTATTGGAAATACAGTAGACTTTAAGTGATAGTCAAATGTTTTGGTCGTTATGTGATGTATACATGACTTTCACTACTCTTGTACAAACACTTATTGCTCTATCTACTTCAAGATAAACATTATCTTATTGGGAATACAGTAGATTTTAAGTGATAGTCAAATGTTTTGGTCGTTATGTGATATATACATGACTTTCTCTACTCTTGTACAAACACTTATTGCTCTATCTAAGTCAAGTTAAACATTACCTTATTGGGAATACAGTAGACTTTAAGTGATAGTCAAATGTTTTGGTCGTTATGTGATGTATACATGACTTTCACTACTCTTGTACAAACACTTATTGCTCTATCTACTTCAAGATAAACATTATCTTATTGGGAATACAGTAGATTTTAAGTGATAGTCAAATGTTTTGGTCGTTATGTGATGTATACATGACTTTCTCTACTCTTGTACAAACACTTATTGCTCTATCTACTTCAAGATAAACATTATCTTATTGGGAATACAGTAGATTTTAAGTGATAGTCAAATGTTTTGGTCGTTATGTGATATATACATGACTTTCTCTACTCTTGTACAAACACTTATTGCTCTATCTAAGTCAAGTTAAACATTACCTTATTGGGAATACAGTAGACTTTAAGTGATAGTCAAATGTTTTGGTCGTTATGTGATGTATACATGACTTTCTCTACTCTTGTACAAACACTTATTACTCTATTTACTTCAAGATAAACATTATCTTATTGGGAATACAGTAGACTTTAAGTGATATTCAAATGTTTTGGTCGTTATGTGATGTATACATGACTTTCTCTACTCTTGTACAAACACTTATTGCTCTGTCTACTTCAAGATAAACATTATCTTATTGAGGATACAGTAGACTTTAAGTGATATTCAAATATTTTGGTCGTTATGTGATGTATACATGACTTTCTCTACTCTTGTACAAACACTTATTACTCTATTTACTTCAAGATAAACATTATCTTATTGGCAATACAGTAGACTTTAAGTGATAGTCAAATGTTTTGGTCGTTATGTGATGTATACATGACTTTCTCTACTCTTCTACAAACACTTATTGCTCTGTCTACTTCAAGATAAACATTATCTTATTGAGGATACAGTAGACTTTAAGTGATAGTCAAATATTTTGGTCGTTATGTGATGTATACATGACTTTCTCTACTCTTGTACAAACACTTATTACTCTATTTACTTCAAGATAAACATTATCTTATTGGCAATACAGTAGACTTTAAGTGATAGTCAAATGTTTTGGTCGTTATGTGATGTATACATGATTTTCTCTACTCTTGTACAAACACTTATTACTCTCAACATGAAAAATTCAATGCCATGGCCGGGATTTGAACCACGGATCTCCTGGTTTCCGTCCAGTCGCTCTTAACCTTTGAGCTACCATGGCCAACGTGCCTTCCTGACATTAAATTCTCCAGTTGACTTACAATAGTAAGTCGCCACATATGGTGTATCTCGGATGCGAGAGCCCCTAGTGGTCTACCGGGAAAATATATGAGTCAACTGGAGAATTTAATGTCAGGAAGGCACGTTGGCCATGGTAGCTCAAAGGTTAAGAGCGACTGGACGGAAACCAGGAGATCCGTGGTTCAAATCCCGGCCATGGCATTGAATTTTTCATGTTGACTCTATCCATCAAATATCTTAGCCTATAGACGGCTAGTGTGGAGAAATGATTAATTTCCATCAATTAACTAAAATAATGAGTTAAATGATGAAGCCTGGGACTTAAGTACTTACAATAGTAAGTCGCCACATATGGTGTATCTCGGATGCGAGAGCCCCTAGTGGTCTACCGGGAAAATATATGAGTCAACTGGAGAATTTAATGTCAGGAAGGCACGTTGGCCATGGTAGCTCAAAGGTTAAGAGCGACTGGACGGAAACCAGGAGATCCGTGGTTCAAATCCCGGCCATGGCATTGAATTTTTCATGTTGACTCTATCCATCAAATATCTTAGCCTATAGACGGCTAGTGTGGAGAAATGATTAATTTCCATCAATTAACTAAAATAATGAGTTAAATGATGAAGCCTGGGACTTAAGTACTTACAATAGTAAGTCGCCACATATGGTGTATCTCGGATGCGAGAGCCCCTAGTGGTCTACCGGGAAAATATATGAGTCAACTGGAGAATTTAATGTCAGGAAGGCACGTTGGCCATGGTAGCTCAAAGGTTAAGAGCGACTGGACGGAAACCAGGAGATCCGTGGTTCAAATCCCGGCCATGGCATTGAATTTTTCATGTTGACTCTATCCATCAAATATCTTAGCCTATAGACGGCTAGTGTGGAGAAATGATTAATTTCCATCAATTAACTAAAATAATGAGTTAAATGATGAAGCCTGGGACTTAAGTACTTACAATAGTAAGTCGCCACATATGGTGTATCTCGGATGCGAGAGCCCCTAGTGGTCTACCGGGAAAATATATGAGTCAACTGGAGAATTTAATGTCAGGAAGGCACGTTGGCCATGGTAGCTCAAAGGTTAAGAGCGACTGGACGGAAACCAGGAGATCCGTGGTTCAAATCCCGGCCATGGCATTGAATTTTTCATGTTGACTCTATCCATCAAATATCTTAGCCTATAGACGGCTAGTGTGGAGAAATGATTAATTTCCATCAATTAACTAAAATAATGAGTTAAATGATGAAGCCTGGGACTTAAGTACTTACAATAGTAAGTCGCCACATATGGTGTATCTCGGATGCGAGAGCCCCTAGTGGTCTACCGGGAAAATATATGAGTCAACTGGAGAATTTAATGTCAGGAAGGCACGTTGGCCATGGTAGCTCAAAGGTTAAGAGCGACTGGACGGAAACCAGGAGATCCGTGGTTCAAATCCCGGCCATGGCATTGAATTTTTCATGTTGACTCTATCCATCAAATATCTTAGCCTATAGACGGCTAGTGTGGAGAAATGATTAATTTCCATCAATTAACTAAAATAATGAGTTAAATGATGAAGCCTGGGACTTAAGTACTTACAATAGTAAGTCGCCACATATGGTGTATCTCGGATGCGAGAGCCCCTAGTGGTCTACCGGGAAAATATATGAGTCAACTGGAGAATTTAATGTCAGGAAGGCACGTTGGCCATGGTAGCTCAAAGGTTAAGAGCGACTGGACGGAAACCAGGAGATCCGTGGTTCAAATCCCGGCCATGGCATTGAATTTTTCATGTTGACTCTATCCATCAAATATCTTAGCCTATAGACGGCTAGTGTGGAGAAATGATTAATTTCCATCAATTAACTAAAATAATGAGTTAAATGATGAAGCCTGGGACTTAAGTACTTACAATAGTAAGTCGCCACATATGGTGTATCTCGGATGCGAGAGCCCCTAGTGGTCTACCGGGAAAATATATGAGTCAACTGGAGAATTTAATGTCAGGAAGGCACGTTGGCCATGGTAGCTCAAAGGTTAAGAGCGACTGGACGGAAACCAGGAGATCCGTGGTTCAAATCCCGGCCATGGCATTGAATTTTTCATGTTGACTCTATCCATCAAATATCTTAGCCTATAGACGGCTAGTATGGAGAAATGATTAATTTCCATCAATTAACTAAAATAATGAGTTAAATGATGAAGCCTGGGACTTAAGTACTTACAATAGTAAGTCGCCACATATGGTGTATCTCGGATGCGAGAGCCCCTAGTGGTCTACCGGGAAAATATATGAGTCAACTGGAGAATTTAATGTCAGGAAGGCACGTTGGCCATGGTAGCTCAAAGGTTAAGAGCGACTGGACGGAAACCAGGAGATCCGTGGTTCAAATCCCGGCCATGGCATTGAATTTTTCATGTTGACTCTATCCATCAAATATCTTAGCCTATAGACGGCTAGTGTGGAGAAATGATTAATTTCCATCAATTAACTAAAATAATGAGTTAAATGATGAAGCCTGGGACTTAAGTACTTACAATAGTAAGTCGCCACATATGGTGTATCTCGGATGCGAGAGCCCCTAGTGGTCTACCGGGAAAATATATGAGTCAACTGGAGAATTTAATGTCAGGAAGGCACGTTGGCCATGGTAGCTCAAAGGTTAAGAGCGACTGGACGGAAACCAGGAGATCCGTGGTTCAAATCCCGGCCATGGCATTGAATTTTTCATGTTGACTCTATCCATCAAATATCTTAGCCTATAGACGGCTAGTGTGGAGAAATGATTAATTTCCATCAATTAACTAAAATAATGAGTTAAATGATGAAGCCTGGGACTTAAGTACTTACAATAGTAAGTCGCCACATATGGTGTATCTCGGATGCGAGAGCCCCTAGTGGTCTACCGGGAAAATATATGAGTCAACTGGAGAATTTAATGTCAGGAAGGCACGTTGGCCATGGTAGCTCAAAGGTTAAGAGCGACTGGACGGAAACCAGGAGATCCGTGGTTCAAATCCCGGCCATGGCATTGAATTTTTCATGTTGACTCTATCCATCAAATATCTTAGCCTATAGACGGCTAGTGTGGAGAAATGATTAATTTCCATCAATTAACTAAAATAATGAGTTAAATGATGAAGCCTGGGACTTAAGTACTTACAATAGTAAGTCGCCACATATGGTGTATCTCGGATGCGAGAGCCCCTAGTGGTCTACCGGGAAAATATATGAGTCAACTGGAGAATTTAATGTCAGGAAGGCACGTTGGCCATGGTAGCTCAAAGGTTAAGAGCGACTGGACGGAAACCAGGAGATCCGTGGTTCAAATCCCGGCCATGGCATTGAATTTTTCATGTTGACTCTATCCATCAAATATCTTAGCCTATAGACGGCTAGTGTGGAGAAATGATTAATTTCCATCAATTAACTAAAATAATGAGTTAAATGATGAAGCCTGGGACTTAAGTACTTACAATAGTAAGTCGCCACATATGGTGTATCTCGGATGCGAGAGCCCCTAGTGGTCTACCGGGAAAATATATGAGTCAACTGGAGAATTTAATGTCAGGAAGGCACGTTGGCCATGGTAGCTCAAAGGTTAAGAGCGACTGGACGGAAACCAGGAGATCCGTGGTTCAAATCCCGGCCATGGCATTGAATTTTTCATGTTGACTCTATCCATCAAATATCTTAGCCTATAGACGGCTAGTGTGGAGAAATGATTAATTTCCATCAATTAACTAAAATAATGAGTTAAATGATGAAGCCTGGGACTTAAGTACTTACAATAGTAAGTCGCCACATATGGTGTATCTCGGATGCGAGAGCCCCTAGTGGTCTACCGGGAAAATATATGAGTCAACTGGAGAATTTAATGTCAGGAAGGCACGTTGGCCATGGTAGCTCAAAGGTTAAGAGCGACTGGACGGAAACCAGGAGATCCGTGGTTCAAATCCCGGCCATGGCATTGAATTTTTCATGTTGACTCTATCCATCAAATATCTTAGCCTATAGACGGCTAGTGTGGAGAAATGATTAATTTCCATCAATTAACTAAAATAATGAGTTAAATGATGAAGCCTGGGACTTAAGTACTTACAATAGTAAGTCGCCACATATGGTGTATCTCGGATGCGAGAGCCCCTAGTGGTCTACCGGGAAAATATATGAGTCAACTGGAGAATTTAATGTCAGGAAGGCACGTTGGCCATGGTAGCTCAAAGGTTAAGAGCGACTGGACGGAAACCAGGAGATCCGTGGTTCAAATCCCGGCCATGGCATTGAATTTTTCATGTTGACTCTATCCATCAAATATCTTAGCCTATAGACGGCTAGTGTGGAGAAATGATTAATTTCCATCAATTAACTAAAATAATGAGTTAAATGATGAAGCCTGGGACTTAAGTACTTACAATAGTAAGTCGCCACATATGGTGTATCTCGGATGCGAGAGCCCCTAGTGGTCTACCGGGAAAATATATGAGTCAACTGGAGAATTTAATGTCAGGAAGGCACGTTGGCCATGGTAGCTCAAAGGTTAAGAGCGACTGGACGGAAACCAGGAGATCCGTGGTTCAAATCCCGGCCATGGCATTGAATTTTTCATGTTGACTCTATCCATCAAATATCTTAGCCTATAGACGGCTAGTGTGGAGAAATGATTAATTTCCATCAATTAACTAAAATAATGAGTTAAATGATGAAGCCTGGGACTTAAGTACTTACAATAGTAAGTCGCCACATATGGTGTATCTCGGATGCGAGAGCCCCTAGTGGTCTACCGGGAAAATATATGAGTCAACTGGAGAATTTAATGTCAGGAAGGCACGTTGGCCATGGTAGCTCAAAGGTTAAGAGCGACTGGACGGAAACCAGGAGATCCGTGGTTCAAATCCCGGCCATGGCATTGAATTTTTCATGTTGACTCTATCCATCAAATATCTTAGCCTATAGACGGCTAGTGTGGAGAAATGATTAATTTCCATCAATTAACTAAAATAATGAGTTAAATGATGAAGCCTGGGACTTAAGTACTTACAATAGTAAGTCGCCACATATGGTGTATCTCGGATGCGAGAGCCCCTAGTGGTCTACCGGGAAAATATATGAGTCAACTGGAGAATTTAATGTCAGGAAGGCACGTTGGCCATGGTAGCTCAAAGGTTAAGAGCGACTGGACGGAAACCAGGAGATCCGTGGTTCAAATCCCGGCCATGGCATTGAATTTTTCATGTTGACTCTATCCATCAAATATCTTAGCCTATAGACGGCTAGTGTGGAGAAATGATTAATTTCCATCAATTAACTAAAATAATGAGTTAAATGATGAAGCCTGGGACTTAAGTACTTACAATAGTAAGTCGCCACATATGGTGTATCTCGGATGCGAGAGCCCCTAGTGGTCTACCGGGAAAATATATGAGTCAACTGGAGAATTTAATGTCAGGAAGGCACGTTGGCCATGGTAGCTCAAAGGTTAAGAGCGACTGGACGGAAACCAGGAGATCCGTGGTTCAAATCCCGGCCATGGCATTGAATTTTTCATGTTGACTCTATCCATCAAATATCTTAGCCTATAGACGGCTAGTGTGGAGAAATGATTAATTTCCATCAATTAACTAAAATAATGAGTTAAATGATGAAGCCTGGGACTTAAGTACTTACAATAGTAAGTCGCCACATATGGTGTATCTCGGATGCGAGAGCCCCTAGTGGTCTACCGGGAAAATATATGAGTCAACTGGAGAATTTAATGTCAGGAAGGCACGTTGGCCATGGTAGCTCAAAGGTTAAGAGCGACTGGACGGAAACCAGGAGATCCGTGGTTCAAATCCCGGCCATGGCATTGAATTTTTCATGTTGACTCTATCCATCAAATATCTTAGCCTATAGACGGCTAGTGTGGAGAAATGATTAATTTCCATCAATTAACTAAAATAATGAGTTAAATGATGAAGCCTGGGACTTAAGTACTTACAATAGTAAGTCGCCACATATGGTGTATCTCGGATGCGAGAGCCCCTAGTGGTCTACCGGGAAAATATATGAGTCAACTGGAGAATTTAATGTCAGGAAGGCACGTTGGCCATGGTAGCTCAAAGGTTAAGAGCGACTGGACGGAAACCAGGAGATCCGTGGTTCAAATCCCGGCCATGGCATTGAATTTTTCATGTTGACTCTATCCATCAAATATCTTAGCCTATAGACGGCTAGTGTGGAGAAATGATTAATTTCCATCAATTAACTAAAATAATGAGTTAAATGATGAAGCCTGGGACTTAAGTACTTACAATAGTAAGTCGCCACATATGGTGTATCTCGGATGCGAGAGCCCCTAGTGGTCTACCGGGAAAATATATGAGTCAACTGGAGAATTTAATGTCAGGAAGGCACGTTGGCCATGGTAGCTCAAAGGTTAAGAGCGACTGGACGGAAACCAGGAGATCCGTGGTTCAAATCCCGGCCATGGCATTGAATTTTTCATGTTGACTCTATCCATCAAATATCTTAGCCTATAGACGGCTAGTGTGGAGAAATGATTAATTTCCATCAATTAACTAAAATAATGAGTTAAATGATGAAGCCTGGGACTTAAGTACTTACAATAGTAAGTCGCCACATATGGTGTATCTCGGATGCGAGAGCCCCTAGTGGTCTACCGGGAAAATATATGAGTCAACTGGAGAATTTAATGTCAGGAAGGCACGTTGGCCATGGTAGCTCAAAGGTTAAGAGCGACTGGACGGAAACCAGGAGATCCGTGGTTCAAATCCCGGCCATGGCATTGAATTTTTCATGTTGACTCTATCCATCAAATATCTTAGCCTATAGACGGCTAGTGTGGAGAAATGATTAATTTCCATCAATTAACTAAAATAATGAGTTAAATGATGAAGCCTGGGACTTAAGTACTTACAATAGTAAGTCGCCACATATGGTGTATCTCGGATGCGAGAGCCCCTAGTGGTCTACCGGGAAAATATATGAGTCAACTGGAGAATTTAATGTCAGGAAGGCACGTTGGCCATGGTAGCTCAAAGGTTAAGAGCGACTGGACGGAAACCAGGAGATCCGTGGTTCAAATCCCGGCCATGGCATTGAATTTTTCATGTTGACTCTATCCATCAAATATCTTAGCCTATAGACGGCTAGTGTGGAGAAATGATTAATTTCCATCAATTAACTAAAATAATGAGTTAAATGATGAAGCCTGGGACTTAAGTACTTACAATAGTAAGTCGCCACATATGGTGTATCTCGGATGCGAGAGCCCCTAGTGGTCTACCGGGAAAATATATGAGTCAACTGGAGAATTTAATGTCAGGAAGGCACGTTGGCCATGGTAGCTCAAAGGTTAAGAGCGACTGGACGGAAACCAGGAGATCCGTGGTTCAAATCCCGGCCATGGCATTGAATTTTTCATGTTGACTCTATCCATCAAATATCTTAGCCTATAGACGGCTAGTGTGGAGAAATGATTAATTTCCATCAATTAACTAAAATAATGAGTTAAATGATGAAGCCTGGGACTTAAGTACTTACAATAGTAAGTCGCCACATATGGTGTATCTCGGATGCGAGAGCCCCTAGTGGTCTACCGGGAAAATATATGAGTCAACTGGAGAATTTAATGTCAGGAAGGCACGTTGGCCATGGTAGCTCAAAGGTTAAGAGCGACTGGACGGAAACCAGGAGATCCGTGGTTCAAATCCCGGCCATGGCATTGAATTTTTCATGTTGACTCTATCCATCAAATATCTTAGCCTATAGACGGCTAGTGTGGAGAAATGATTAATTTCCATCAATTAACTAAAATAATGAGTTAAATGATGAAGCCTGGGACTTAAGTACTTACAATAGTAAGTCGCCACATATGGTGTATCTCGGATGCGAGAGCCCCTAGTGGTCTACCGGGAAAATATATGAGTCAACTGGAGAATTTAATGTCAGGAAGGCACGTTGGCCATGGTAGCTCAAAGGTTAAGAGCGACTGGACGGAAACCAGGAGATCCGTGGTTCAAATCCCGGCCATGGCATTGAATTTTTCATGTTGACTCTATCCATCAAATATCTTAGCCTATAGACGGCTAGTGTGGAGAAATGATTAATTTCCATCAATTAACTAAAATAATGAGTTAAATGATGAAGCCTGGGACTTAAGTACTTACAATAGTAAGTCGCCACATATGGTGTATCTCGGATGCGAGAGCCCCTAGTGGTCTACCGGGAAAATATATGAGTCAACTGGAGAATTTAATGTCAGGAAGGCACGTTGGCCATGGTAGCTCAAAGGTTAAGAGCGACTGGACGGAAACCAGGAGATCCGTGGTTCAAATCCCGGCCATGGCATTGAATTTTTCATGTTGACTCTATCCATCAAATATCTTAGCCTATAGACGGCTAGTGTGGAGAAATGATTAATTTCCATCAATTAACTAAAATAATGAGTTAAATGATGAAGCCTGGGACTTAAGTACTTACAATAGTAAGTCGCCACATATGGTGTATCTCGGATGCGAGAGCCCCTAGTGGTCTACCGGGAAAATATATGAGTCAACTGGAGAATTTAATGTCAGGAAGGCACGTTGGCCATGGTAGCTCAAAGGTTAAGAGCGACTGGACGGAAACCAGGAGATCCGTGGTTCAAATCCCGGCCATGGCATTGAATTTTTCATGTTGACTCTATCCATCAAATATCTTAGCCTATAGACGGCTAGTGTGGAGAAATGATTAATTTCCATCAATTAACTAAAATAATGAGTTAAATGATGAAGCCTGGGACTTAAGTACTTACAATAGTAAGTCGCCACATATGGTGTATCTCGGATGCGAGAGCCCCTAGTGGTCTACCGGGAAAATATATGAGTCAACTGGAGAATTTAATGTCAGGAAGGCACGTTGGCCATGGTAGCTCAAAGGTTAAGAGCGACTGGACGGAAACCAGGAGATCCGTGGTTCAAATCCCGGCCATGGCATTGAATTTTTCATGTTGACTCTATCCATCAAATATCTTAGCCTATAGACGGCTAGTGTGGAGAAATGATTAATTTCCATCAATTAACTAAAATAATGAGTTAAATGATGAAGCCTGGGACTTAAGTACTTACAATAGTAAGTCGCCACATATGGTGTATCTCGGATGCGAGAGCCCCTAGTGGTCTACCGGGAAAATATATGAGTCAACTGGAGAATTTAATGTCAGGAAGGCACGTTGGCCATGGTAGCTCAAAGGTTAAGAGCGACTGGACGGAAACCAGGAGATCCGTGGTTCAAATCCCGGCCATGGCATTGAATTTTTCATGTTGACTCTATCCATCAAATATCTTAGCCTATAGACGGCTAGTGTGGAGAAATGATTAATTTCCATCAATTAACTAAAATAATGAGTTAAATGATGAAGCCTGGGACTTAAGTACTTACAATAGTAAGTCGCCACATATGGTGTATCTCGGATGCGAGAGCCCCTAGTGGTCTACCGGGAAAATATATGAGTCAACTGGAGAATTTAATGTCAGGAAGGCACGTTGGCCATGGTAGCTCAAAGGTTAAGAGCGACTGGACGGAAACCAGGAGATCCGTGGTTCAAATCCCGGCCATGGCATTGAATTTTTCATGTTGACTCTATCCATCAAATATCTTAGCCTATAGACGGCTAGTGTGGAGAAATGATTAATTTCCATCAATTAACTAAAATAATGAGTTAAATGATGAAGCCTGGGACTTAAGTACTTACAATAGTAAGTCGCCACATATGGTGTATCTCGGATGCGAGAGCCCCTAGTGGTCTACCGGGAAAATATATGAGTCAACTGGAGAATTTAATGTCAGGAAGGCACGTTGGCCATGGTAGCTCAAAGGTTAAGAGCGACTGGACGGAAACCAGGAGATCCGTGGTTCAAATCCCGGCCATGGCATTGAATTTTTCATGTTGACTCTATCCATCAAATATCTTAGCCTATAGACGGCTAGTGTGGAGAAATGATTAATTTCCATCAATTAACTAAAATAATGAGTTAAATGATGAAGCCTGGGACTTAAGTACTTACAATAGTAAGTCGCCACATATGGTGTATCTCGGATGCGAGAGCCCCTAGTGGTCTACCGGGAAAATATATGAGTCAACTGGAGAATTTAATGTCAGGAAGGCACGTTGGCCATGGTAGCTCAAAGGTTAAGAGCGACTGGACGGAAACCAGGAGATCCGTGGTTCAAATCCCGGCCATGGCATTGAATTTTTCATGTTGACTCTATCCATCAAATATCTTAGCCTATAGACGGCTAGTGTGGAGAAATGATTAATTTCCATCAATTAACTAAAACTTATTACTCTATTTACTTCAAGATAAACATTTTCTTATTGGGAATACAGTAGACTTTAAGTGATAGTCAAATGTTTTGGTCGTTATGTGATGTATACATGACTTTCTCTACTCTTGTACAAACACTTATTACTCTATTTACTTCAAGATAAACATTATCTTATTGGGAATACAGTAGACGTTCAGAGATAGTCAAATGTTTTGGTCGTTATGTGATGTATACATGACTTTCTCTACTCTTGTACAAACACTTGTTACTCTATTTACTTCAAGATAAACATTATCTTATTGGGAATACAGTAGACTTTAAGTGATAGTCAAATGTTTTGGTCGTTATGTGATGTATACATGACTTTCTCTACTCTTGTACAAACACTTATTACTCTATTTACTTCAAGATAAACATTATCTTATTGGGAATACAGTAGACGTTCAGAGATAGTCAAATGTTTTGGTCGTTATGTGATGTATACATGACTTTCTCTAATCTTATCCCAATAAGATAATGTTTATCTTGAAGTAAATAGAGCAATAAGTGTTTGTACAAGAGCAGAAGAATGTCGTGTGAGTACAGAAATCAAAGAGACTGATAAGTTATGGTGGAGTGGTGCTAGAAGCAGGTGGGTTCTGTTTCATAAATAGCAGCCTTGACACACTGCCCAATATCTCTCATTTCTGGGGTAGTCTGCTAACCTCGTTCTGACTGGCTCTTTTTTAACTCTCGATGACAGCATGTCCATATTTACCTCTACACCTTCATGTGTGTGCACTTACTCTTTCTCTATAATGTACACAGGTATTGAATTCCACTAAAAACTGATACATAGAAATAAGGGGTCATCCATACCAGTTTTTCTCGATTCTGGATATTCCGATACTCGATTACACCATTTCTATTTATAGTTTCAATGGAAAAAGGAATGTTAGGATAACTATGTAATGCCAAAGCCTAAAACCATCAGTGTTCTTATTTTTAAACTCTAATTTAGACATTTATAAGCAAAACAGTCCACTTTTATAAGCTTTTGTTCAAAATAGTAGCATTTTCATTGTTTTGGGGTCAAGTCTACTTCTTTATCTGTCAGATATGACTCCTGTTGTACTAAATAGTCTTTCAGAGAAAACAGTTGCAGGTGTAATACACAAATTTGTTTTGCAGTAATGCAGTGTACTAGTAAGAGGAGGTGACAGGAGATATGTAGTGATTTCTTGTTGGGAACTGTTAACTGACAGTTGACACACGATTATTTTCTTGTATAATGTTACTGTACAGATACCACTTACCAGACAATTTCTCGGACTTTGTAATGTTATTTTGGCGCTAAAACTATTTTATGATTTTGAAATAAAATAAGACTTGCAGCATCACCACCGAAGCATCGAAAATATATCGAGGAAATTTTCTGAAGTATTGTTCGATGTGGATACTACAAGTATCGTGAGTATCGAGGACTCATCCCTATTATAAATACACTTTTTGAGGTCCCCTGCATCCGAAAAAGCAAGATTGATAAGTTCAGTACCTCCCAAGAAGTTGACAAGAGCTTTTTCAAGTAAATCCGTCAACTAGAATTTCCTAAATGATAAATATTTTGTAAAGTTCATTTTCTGGAAAATAGGGCTAACGATTCTAAGTACTATATCGCTATATTCGACAGTTTTAATGACAAATGAATTGCTCACATTTTCTAAAACTGGCTTCGTTGCATATATTTTATAGCGTCTGATACAAAAAAGTCTTAATAAACGAAGGATAATAAGTATCTTAAGATACTAATTGATATTAAATGATTGAATTTTATTTAGAATTAAGCATTTACGATACATTCTTTGTTATTTGTTTAGATTTTCGAATACTTATACTTTACTTAAATATCAAGTCGCTATTCATTTTTTTATCTGTTGGAAATACAAAGACATGACAAAACATTTGACTATCACATAAGGTCTACTGTATTCTCTCGAAAGTATACAAGAAAATCCGTGTGAGAAGGCACGTGAGGTGTGATAAAGTGACAGAGTGTCTTAAGATGAAATCCCAATTTGTGCTGCCATGCTCCGTCGCACACGATGCCAGAAATGTTAACTTTCACCAACAGCTTACCTTTACGACAGTCTCGTGAAATTGCGTCAGTCGCAAGGGACACCACTCGTTCCAGTGTTGTTCACGTCGCTGTTAAAGATACAGCAATACTTTCCCTAAGTACGTAGTAAAAGTAGAAATGGTGTATACAGACAAGTCAAACAAAAGTTTGAAAATAACCTAAAGTGGAAAGCATCCTAAATATTTTCAGTTCTGTACACTGCTTTCTTTGTTGACGTTACTTCAAGCATAGGTACAGCCTCTCGCAGCACTGCCCCACGTTTGACTGGAGCTACCCCTTTGGTTCAGTTACTCTTTTAACACATGGAGGGATATCTGCTTACCTGAAACACCAGACAGTTGGCAACATGGTACATGAATATTTATATATTATTGTTAAACAAGCGATTGTAGTCAAGTGCGGCTTGTCTTTTGAAGATCAGTAAATCCGTCCTATTAATGAATAAAGCAAAAGTTTAATGCTAAAATGATGGTCTTCCCAGTCCTAAGTTGAAGTAGCTCTTTTTCTACAGAATGATTTATACAGAACTCACACATTTCTTTCTTTAATTACTCTTTGGTAATTCATTCAATGACTCAATTTTAGCACCAGATTAAGCAGAATGTTCTGCAGTTTCGATCCCTTTTCACTAGATTCGCTGAAAATGTGTAGTGTTTAACGCCCGCTTTTACTACATACGGCACCGCAGGCGAGAGATTCGCTGATGCTTATGTTTTATTCCTAATTGCTATTGTTGGCAGCCGTTTCCGACATTTTCTTCTACTCAATGTGAAAATGCAGTAAAAATCAAGAACTCTTTCTTGTGAAGCAATACTGGATTAAAAATTCAATTCCAGCTGCCCAAAGGGCATACCAGAGACAATTTGGTGTTAATGACTAAACGTTCTTCCACATTTATTTTATTATTAAGTCATTACACGTTTAATCATCGCATTTTGAGATTACTACAACAAAAATATCGAAATTAATATTGGTAAAAATATTTTAAAAAGTTGTTATAAAAGCAGAATAAGCTCTTTTTCATTTCGCGATATTTTTCACTAAAAGGTTAGTAGCGCTTCAGAAGGGAAAACTAAAACTGTATAGCCACTAGCCAAGGTGGCCATGGGATTCCTTAATACTCTCGTATTCTTTACAAACTATCCTAACCTCCAAAACGTCATGACGTTGTATCCATAATACACACACCTCACAGTAGTAAACATTTTAAGATTTTTGTCGCAACACAATACATTCCTAAACCGTCACACATTACTGGTAATTTCGTTCATAATATACCTACAATTAGTAATCAATAACACTGTTTCAATATTGCTTAGTATACAGCAATAGTAACGGAACATGGCTTCATGGCGTGATCGAGCGGCCCTAGCGGTAGTAATTACAAACTTACGGGGACAAGATCAGGAATGTGAATACGCCTAGTAGGAAGGTGACGTAACAATGTGTGGAATATGGCGACATTTTGTTCCGCAGGCCAACAACGTCCAGACGTCACTGAGGAATGTCAAGAGTGTGCCAGCAATGTCCAGGTACTGCCAACCGGACTCTAAAGTTCAAGGTCATCCCCTGCTCTTAGCTAACGTTTGTGAACCCCTGTAACAGAATTCATTTAACATACGTATATGGCTTCCGAATTTCTTCTACTCACACGACTTTCTCTTATCTGGTACAAACATTTATTGGTATATCTACTTCAAGATAAACATTATCTTATTGGGAATATACTAGACTTTAAGTGATAGTCAAATGTTTTGGTCGTTATGTGACGTATACATGACTTTCTCTACTCTTGTACAAACACTTATTGCTCTGTCTACTTCAAGATAAACATTATCTTATTGGGAATACAGTAGACTTTAAGTGATAGTCAAATGTTTTGGTCGTTATGTGACGTATACATGACTTTCTCTACTCTTGTACAAACACTTATTGCTCTATCTACTTCAAGATAAACATTATCTTATTGGGAATACAGTAGACTTTAAGTGATAGTCAAATGTTTTGGTCGTTATGTGACGTATACATGACTTTCTCTACTCTTGTACAAACACTTATTGCCCTATCTACTTCAAGATAAGCATTAGCTTATTGGGAATACAGTAGACTTTAAGTGATAGTCAAATGTTTTGGTCATTATGTGATGTATACATGACTTTCTCTACTCTTGTGCAAACACGTATTGATGTATCCACTTCAAGATAAACATTACCTTATTGGGAATACAGTAGACTTTAAGTGATAGTCAAATGTTTTGGTCGTTATGTGATGTATACCTGACTTTCTCTACTCTTGTGCAAACACTTATTGGTGTATCTACTTCAAGATAAACATTATCTTATTGGGAATACAGTACACATTTACTGACAGTCAAATGTTTTGGTCGTTATGTGATGTATACATGACTTTCTCTACTCTTGTACAAACACTTATTGCTCTATCTACTTCAAGATAAACATTATCTTATTGGGAATACAGTAAACTTTAAGTGATAGTCAAATGTTTTGGTCGTTATGTGATGTAACATGAGCTTCTCTACTCTTGTTCAAACACTTATTGCTCTACGTACTTGAGTGAGTGAGTGTGTGGTGTTTTAGGGCCCGTCGACTATCTACTTGATAAACATTATTTTGTATTGTTTCTACGTCATCCTCTGGATAAGCCGGAGTTTCGTTAACTCAAATCGGCCCTGGTCCTAGTATTTTTGTTTCCGAAGTAACAATGCAGTGAGTTCGTGCATGCAACAAGTTGGTGAGAGATATCGGTGTCTCAAGTTTTAATGGTGCGGCGAGAGGGTATATTGATTCCCAGGGGCGTGCCTGGAATATGGGAAGGCAACTTTACTACCACGTGTAAAACATCCACCGCACGGAAACAATTTGGTAGCGCTTTTACTTTCTGTACAAGTAGAAAAGCTATTACATTCCATCCAAATATTGCATACAAAATACGATTTGAAATACACATTTCAAAACTACAACCAACTACCAACTACTTTCCCAACTACAGTGACAGTTGATTCAAATAATAATCTAATAATATCATATAATAATTATTATTATATTATTACTGCTGCATATATAAAGTAAGCAAAATATTACATGGCCACCTCAACTAAAGTTTCTCACAAAGTCGGCAGATGCTATAGTAAATAATATAAACAACTCATCGCCAACTCCTAGAGAAAAACGTTTGATTTATTTAAAAATTGGTTGAATTCAATAAATGTACATGAGGACTTAATAGATAATTTTGTTTAACTTGCCAAATTTAGCTTAAATATTTTTTTTTTTACATTTAATGGTGAATTTTTTCAACAAACTTCTGGTTTAGCAATGGGTAATCCTGTTTCACCTTTTCTTGCTGATCTAATTATGAGTTTTTTCGAAATGCAAGTCATTAAAGAATTCCCTTTAATTTTTACATGTTGGCATAGATATTTTGAGGATGTTCGGTAGAGCGAGCCTGATAAGTTCAATGCCATAGCCGGGATTTGAACCACGGATTTTCTGGTCACAAGGCTAGTGTGAAAGCACAATTCATTTCCACTAATTGTACCCAATAGTGGTCCGAACTATAAAGCCCGGGCCTTAAAGTACTTACCGCATAGTAAGCCGTCATTAAGGTAGTTGTCTCATGTGTTTATGAGAACTCCTAGTGGTTTACCGGGAAAAACACGAGTCAGTTTTACCTAATAGTGATCCGAACTATAAAGCCCGGGCCTTAAAGTACTTACAGCATAGTAAGTTGTCATTAAGGTAGTTGTCTCATGTGTTTATGAGAACTCCTAGTGGTTTACCGGGAAAAACACGAGTCAGTTGTACCTAATAGTGATCCGAACTATAAAGCCCGGGCCTTAAAGTACTTACAGCATAGTAAGTTGTCATTAAGGTAGTTGTCTCATGTGTTTATGAGAACTTCTAGTGGTTTATCGGGAAAAACACGAGTCAGTTGTACCTAATAGTGGTCCGAACTATAAAGCCCGGGCCTTAAAGTACTTACCGCATAGTAAGCCGTCATTAAGGTAGTTGTCTCATTTGTTTATGAGAACTCCTAGTGGTTTACCGGGAAAAACACGAGTCAGTTGTACCTAATAGTGATCCGAACTATAAAGCCCGGGCCTTAAAGTACTTACAGCATAGTAAGCCGTCATTAAGGTAGTTGTCTCATTTGTTTATGAGAACTCCTAGTGGTTTACCGGGAAAAACACGAGTCAGTTGTACCTAATAGTGGTTTACTATATGAAGCCCGGGCCTTAAAGTACTTACAGCATAGTAAGTCGCCATTAAGGTAGTTGTCTCATTTGTTTATGAGAACTCCTAGTGGTTTATCGGGAAAAACACGAGTCAGTTGTACCTAATAGTGATCCGAACTATAAAGCCCGGGCCTTAAAGTACTTACAGTATAGTAAGTCGTCATTAAGGTAGTTGTTTCGTGTGTTTATGAGAACTCCTAGTGGTTATCGGGAAAAACACGAGTCAGTTGTACCTAATAGTGATCCGAACTATAAAGCCCGGGCCTTAAAGTACTTACAGCATAGTAAGTCGTTATTAAGGTAGTTGTCTCATTTGTTTATGAGAACTCCTAGTGGTTTATCGGGAAAAACACGAGTCAGTTGTACCTAATAGTGATCCGAACTATAAAGCCCGGGCCTTAAAGTACTTACAGCATAGTAAGTCGTCATTAAGGTAGTTGTCTCATGTGTTTATGAGAACTCCTAGTGGTTTATCGGGAAAAACACGAGTCAGTTGTACCTAATAGTGATCCGAACTATAAAGCCCGGACCTTAAAGTACTTACAGCATAGTAAGTCGTCATTAAGGTAGTTGTCTCATGTGTTTATGAGAACTCCTAGTGGTTTATCGGGAAAAACACCAGTCAGTTGTACCTAATAGTGATCCGAACTATAAAGCCCGGGCCTTAAAGTACTTACTGCATAGTAAGTCGTCATTAAGGTAGTTGTCTCATGTGTTTATGAGAACTCCTAGTGGTTTACCGGGAAAAACTCGAGTCAGTTGTACCTAATACTGGTCCGAACTATAAAGCCCGGGCCTTAAGGTACTTACAGCATAGTAAGTCGTCATTAAGGTAGTTGTCTCATGTTTTTATGAGAACTCCTAGTGGTTTACCGGGAAAAACACGAGTCAGTTGTACCTAATAGTGGTCCGAACTATAAAGCCCGGGCCTTAAAATACTTACAGCATAGTAAGTCGTCATTAAGGTGGTTGTCTCATGTGTTTATGAGAACTCCTAGTAGTTTACCGGGAAAAACACGAGTCAGTTGTACCTAATAGTGGACCGAACTATAAAGCCCGGGTCTTAAAGTACTTACAGCATAGTAAGTCGTCATTAAGGTAGTTGTCTCATGTGTTTATGAGAACTCCTAGTGGTTTACCGGGAGAAACAAGAGTCAGTTGTACCTAATAGTGGTCCGACCTATAAAGCCCGGGCCTTAAAGTACTTACAGCATAGTAAGTCGTCATTAAGGTAGTTGTCTCATGTGTTTATGAGAACACCTAGTGGTTTACCGGGAAAAACACGAGTCAGTTGTACCTAATAGTGGTCCGAGCTATAAAGCCCGGGCCTTAAAGTACTTACAGCATAGTAAGTCGTCATTAAGGTAGTTGTCTCATGTGTTTATGAGAACTCCTAGTGGTTTACCGGGAAAAGCACGAGTCAGTTGTACCTAATAGTGGTCCGAACTATAAAGCCCGGACCTTAAAGTACTTACAGCATAGTAAGTCGTCATTAAGGTAGTTGTCTCATGTGTTTATGAGAACTCCTATTGGTTTACCGGGAAAAACACGAGTCAGTTGTACCTAATAGTGGTCCGAACTATAAAGTCCGGGTCTTAAAGTACTTACAGCATAGTAAGTCGTCATTAAGGTAGTTGTCTCATGTGTTTATGAGAACTCCTAGTGGTTTACCGGGAAAAACACGAGTCAGTTTTACCTAATAGTGGTCCGAACTATAAAGCCCGGGTCTTAAAGTACTTACAGCATAGTAAGTCGTCATTAAGGTAGTTGTCTCATGTGTTTATGAAAACTCCTAGTGGTTTACCGGAAAAAACACGAGTCAGTTGTACCTAATAGTGGTCCGAACTATAAAGCCCGGGCCTTAAAGTACTTACAGCATAGTAAGTCGTCATTAAGGTAGTTGTCTCATGTGTTTATGAGAACTCCTAGTGGTTTACCGGGAAAAACTCGAGTCAGTTGTACCTAATACTGGTCCGAACTATAAAGCCCGGGCCTTAAAGTACTTACAGCATAGTAAGTCGTCATTAAGGTGGTTGTCTCATGTGCTTATGAGAACTCCTAGTGGTTTACCGGGAAAAACACGAGTCAGTTGTACCTAATAGTGGACCGAACTATAAAGCCCGGGTCTTAAAGTACTTACAGCATAGTAAGTCGTCATTAAGGTGGTTGTCTCATGTGTTTATGAGAACTCCTAGTGGTTTACCGGGAAAAACACGAGTCAGTTGTACCTATTAGTGGACCGAACTATAAAGCCCGGGTCTTAAAGTACTTACAGCATAGTAAGTCGCCATTAAGGTAGCTGTGTCGTGTGTTTATGAGATCTCCTAGTTGTTTACCGGGAGAAACACGAGTCAGTTGTACCTAATAGTGGTCCGAACTATAAAGCCCGGGTCTTAAAGTACTTACAGCATAGTAAGTCGTCATTAAGGTAGTTGTCTCATGTGTTTATGAGAACTCCTAGTGGTTTACCGGGAAAAACACGAGTCAGTTGTACCTAATAGTGGTCCGAACTATAAAGCCCGGGCCTTAAATTACTTACAACATAGTAAGTCGTCATTAAGGTAGTTGTCTCATGTGTTTATGAGAACTTTTAGGAGTTTACCGGGAGAAACACGAGTGAGTTGGAGAATTTAATATCATGTCGGCATGTTGACCATAGTAGCTCAATTGTTAGAGCGGCTGGACGGCAACCGTGGTTTAAATCGCGGCTATGGCATTGAATTATTCAATCTGGCCATACTCGTTCACATAAATAATGCTTTAAAATTACTAAATTTGCATGATAAACCTATAAAATTCACATTAGCGTCTGAAATTAATGGATTTCTTCTTTTTCTAGATTTGAAGATAATAAAAAATAATAATAAATTAAACTTTGGTATTTATAGGAAGTCTACTCATAGCGATAATTGCATAAAAAATAAAAGTTTTAACACTAGCACATAAATTTGCTGTTTTTAATAGTTTGATTTATATATTTATAAATATACCAATGAATAAAGATGAATTTATTAAATAATATAAACATATTATTAATACTGCTTAAATTTATGGTTTTATAAAGACTTTATACATAAAAATTGAACAATTTAACTATAAAAACTGTTAATGACATTTCTACCCTTAAAAAGGAAAAGACGAATTATAAACATTTTACTTAGTATCCTTGGGCTAACAAACATTTTCAAAAAGTTTTTAAAGAGTTTGGTATAACTTTTAAGTTCTCAAAATAAATATAGTGACTTCGTGGATTCGTAGAATTAAATGTTCAGTTTGCAGAAATTCAAAATGTTCTTTATTTCCGTAGAAATACACTTTGGTCAACCCTTACAGTAGCAGAATTACGTAACATGCTTAAATACAATCGACAAGGTCGTTGAACACAACACAGGGTTCACTTTCACAACACAGCTGTAATCGGACGAATCTCAACTTCCAATTCGACTCTGTCTCTAAATGACGATCGCAGCTTCTTTTTTATGCGACCTTTCACGATTCCAGACAGTTGTGGAGTGTTCTCTATCAATCAAGATGTCACTAGAACATTCTAGTTATCTAGCTTTATCTGTTTCGGCAAGCCTTTTATCTCCGCGTTGCTTTATCCGTCCCTTATCTCCGTGCCGCTCTGTCACTTTGTGTGCACAAACCGTGTTATCGTAATAATGGATTCGCGACAATAGTATTAAAAATTTACTACATTTCTCTAAAAGATAAAATTTCTTATAATAAAAATGTGGTATTTATCAGTATAATTGTTCGATTGTAATAAAGTTTGTACTGGAAAGACAAAACGTAATTTGGAAACCAGAACGAAAGAACATTTTCGTAACATTAAGTATAAACAAATTGATAAATCGGCCGTAGCGCATCATTTTTGGTCATTTAACCGTGAAATAAATCCTTAAATTAAATTATTAAAACAATTAAATGGTCCAATAGATTTAATGGTCTGGGAAAATTATTTAGTTTAAAAAATAAATATCACGTAATGAATTTTGAAATACCAGCAGTTGATTCTGTTTTTAAATTTGTTTTCAGATTTTGGTAATACTGGCAAAAACATAGTAACGTCTAGTTGACAACGAAGTTGTTTGAGCTTGTGATGTGAAGAATTATTTCACGAAATCGTGATCCTTATCAATGAATAAGAACATTTTCATTATTTTCTTTAAGATAAGTGAAGTTTTATGTACAAATTATTATATTTGTATAATATTTATTGCTTCACTGTAACTAGCTTCATATTTTACGATCTCATGGCCACCTTCACACTTCAGTTCATTCGCAATTTATTTCCAAATATTTTCCTTCGGCAAATTATATAGCTTTCTTTTGTTAAACATTTGAGTATCGCTATTGCCTTTTATCAATTACAAAACGTATAAATTTTCTGATTACAATGAAAATTGTGAAAGAACTGTTGGTATAGCTATAATTAAAGACAGGGGGTGTATCCGGGACAAAGAACTCTAGGTTTGTTGTGAGGTCGATGTTGGTAACAGTGCGAAGGCTCGCTCGACAGAAATAGCGGACACTGCCTCCTCTAAATTTACATCGCTCCTCCTCAACAACATTACTGTGAAATGTGACGTCACCCACCACTCCGCTCCAGAAACTCCCGTCTCCCGGGCGTGTGGTCCCAAATTGCTAATTGCATTATGTACACTGTATACAACTATCCTTTAATTATACCCAAAACTTTCTGGGAAACTCTTTGAACATTTAATATAGGGTTGCCAACTTTTTCTCTTCAAATTAAGGGAGACTATTTAAGTTTACAAATATTTAATTATTAATACATCGCTAAATTAGACAAAAACCGGAATTGATTGTTGCAAAGTATTCATGGATTTTACCTGAAGGTGTATTTTTGTACACTTTTGGCATCAACTTGAACTTTATGATTACTTTTACACAGTGTACACATTCTTGAAAAGTATATTCAAAATTGACACTAATTTGTACAACGGTTTTTATCATTAGATCATTTCTTGTTCATCAACGAAGACATTCGTTCAGTATGAGCGTTAGATGCTGCTATACTAACAACAAAATCTAAAAATGGTTTATGTTATTAATTTTAGTACGCTTAGCTTTTGCCTCAGTCAACACAGTAACCCACCCCCTCACATAACTACCCTCAACAGAAATTGCTCAACTTATTACATGTTTTAAGCAACACAATTAATTACACAGGTTATCCTCAATTGCGAAACCTCCAAGTTAACAAGAATAGTTTGAAAATCCATAAAAGTGACATTACACTCGAAGGTCTGAAGTTTTTGCTAGTTTGTTTGGACAGTCTATGCTGCTACAGTACGATCCATATAACCCTGAACCATTTCATTAGGCCATAACTTGTGTACCAAGTGCAACTTTGGGAGAATAAATACGAAGCGTGTTCAATAAAGAATGATCATAACTTTTTACGGTTATAATTTTTCGCACCAGAATTCAATCTTATAATATTCTGTTAGTTTAATGTGAAACAAACACGCCGTAGTAGTTTCATTGTTGGTACTCCTGGTTCCCGCCTGTGAGAACCAGGTAAGTTCAGACATGTTCAGTATCGCCTATCGCTGCAATGGAGGTAATACGCGAGGAAAAATATGCGACTTTGAAATTCTGCTGTCGTCTCAACAAATCTTCAGTTGAGGTCTATACAATGTTACAGGAGGCCTATGGAGAGTCTGTTCTTCCCTACAGCACAGCTCGAAGGTGATTTAAAATGTTTAAAGAGGGGAGTCAATCAATTTCAAAGGAAGGTGGACGCGGTGCTCCAGTTACTGCTCTTATGGAAGAAAACATCAACACTGCGGCTGCCATTGTGAGAGAGGATTGACGAATTACCTTAATATCACTTTCTGAAATACTGAACATTTTATTGGGTGCCACCCACACATCGGTGACAAACATTACACATGAGACGTGTTTGTGCGCGATGGGTTCCAAGACTGTTGATTCTCGAACAAAAGGACATTCGCATGCAGGTCTGCATGCAGTTAAAGTTGATGTTAGAGGAAGATCCGGAGTTTCTTTCAAACGTAATCACTGCTGATGAAACTTGGCTAATTCATTTTTCTCGTGAGAGAAAACAGCAAAGCTCAGTGTGGAGAGCTCCTTCATCACCAACCCCCAAAAAAGCAAAAGTGGTTGCTTCTGCTGGGAAAGTTATGGTCATCTCATTCTTTGATATTCATGGAATGGTTTATCAGCATGTTGTACCTGCACACACATCAGTAACTGGACAATACTACACGGATGTCCTGAAAGCATTGTAAGTCCATATCAGGCGCAAAAGACCACATTTCCGTGAAGCAGGCTGGATGCTGCACCTCGATAATGCGCGGGCGCATATTGCCAATTTTGTTGCTGAATATGTTGCAAAAATCAACGTGTACATCCCTCACCCTCCATATAGTCCGGATTTAGCCCGATGTGATTTTTTTCTATTCCCTAACTTGAAGAAACGCCGTCGTGGGAGGCATTATCCATCATCAGAAGCAGTGGTGAAGGCTGTGGAGGCGATTTTGAAGGATTTCTCAAAAATGGTTTTCAGCATGACTTTGAAGACTGGCAGAAACGCTGGGACAAGTGCATCGCATTCAGGAGAGACTATTTTGAGAAGGAACATCAAAATTATGAGGACGAGTAAAGGTACGTTGTCAAAAAAATTTCTGATCTTTCTTTATTGAACAGCCGTCGTATAATACACAATTGGGAGATTACACTACATTATTTACATCTCAGAGAAAATGTTGGAAGTGTCCTCCACCAGCATCTATACATGTTTGTACTCGTCTCACCATATTCTCGGAATTTTTCGGAGAGTATCCTCGCCAATTTTACTTATTTCGGTTCGAATGGAGACCTTGAGAACATCAGTTGTCCGTAGCCTATTCTTGTACACTCTATTTTTAGATACCCCCCACAAGAAAAAATCCGGTGAGGTTAGGTCAGGGGATCTGGGGGTCCACAGTCCTTTTGAGATTGTTCGATTATCAAAGAAACTGGTTATAAGTTCCATGATGTCATTAGATGTATGCCACGTTGCTCCATCTTGCTGGACGTAACCTTCTCTCAATTCGGTATCATGCAGCTGCTCCACAAATGTCTTGAAGTTACTCATATAAACTTCAGTGTCTACAGTCGTATCAAAGAAAATGTGACCAACGATCCATAGATGCTGGTGGAGGACACTTCCAACATTTTCTCTGAGATGTAAATAGTGTAATGTAATCTCCCAATTCCCAAAGTTGTACGTGTGTCCTGTTATTGGTCCAAATGGTTCAGGTTTATAAGGATCGCATTGTATAGCTTAGGTTATGTTTCACTACTAACTCGCTCGCTGAACTGCACTTTTGTGAGATTCACTACTTTCATCAAACATTGAAAATAACTCTATATATTTCCAGAAGAGCTAATTCACCGAACTAGAAGTTTGTGAACCTCAGTAGATTCGATCTCCCGGACTAGATGAAAACGGGAGCTTAAAAAATTTGCGAAAGAGAGAAGTTCTCGTACAATACGGGAGAGTTGGCAGCCCTAATTTAATGACACAGAGTTCAGAACAACTAATTTGCTTATAATTTATCAATCATCAACTTCATATCTTCTCTACTACATTACAATGTTTCAAGTCATCCACGGAATTGAAGCTACAACGTACCACAGACGCTCGGTTTGGTAATTTCTTGTTCTTCAACAACGGCTATCCTGACATCAAGCCTAGAGTAAGATGAATTAATATTGAAAAATAATAAAGACAATTGTTCCATACTTCTTTCTGATTAATGTAATAAAAAGAGATAGTACACAAATAAAAATATTTGTAAAGAATCCTCACTTAACTTAAGAAGTTGATGTTAATACTTCTTCTTCTTTATAATAACCGAGATTTCCTTAACAACGGAGTTAAGTATTAACTGATAATGGAAGCAATATGCTTTTGAAATCGATATTATAAAGAAGAAGGAAGTATTAACATCAACTTCTTAAGTTAAGTGAAGATTCTTTTACAAATATTTTTATTTGTGTAATATTTGTTGCTTCAATGTGACTAGCTTCATTTTCTGTGTGATCAAAAAGAGATAGTGTTTGTTGACAAATCTTGAATGGTGTTTGTGTTTCATTATATCGACGAATAACTGTTTTCTTATCTCACGGTCTCGAATTGAGTAAAATATTACACTAGCTTTAAAATACGAGGGGGTGTCGAAAAGTTTTAACTATCACCCGGTAGTTTTATGTCACAGTGATGAAAACTGTTCGCTGTCATCATTGATCCACCAGAACATAATGTTGGTAGTTTGAGTCCTTTTGTTTTCTTACAGTGAGTGCCAGAAGTGACTGAGGTGTAAGATGAAGAAAATTGAAGCTCGTAGTGTGATCAAGTTCCTGCATTTGAAGGACAAAACTGCCCGGGAAATCCATAATGAGATGACGACTGTTTATGGAAATGATTGCCCATCGTATGACACTATTGTGAAGTGGAAAAGGAATTTTTAAACTGGTCACATGTCCCTGACAGATGAGCCAAGAGCTGGTAGACCGTCAGCTGTCACAGTGAAGAAAGTGGAGTGTTTAATACTGGAAGACAGACGAGCAACGATCCAAATGACCATGAATGAGACACATCTTAGTTATGGTAGTGTGTGGACGAACTGCACATGTCTAAGGTGTCTGCACGGTGGGTTACACGTTTGGTAAACCCTTTCCAAAAGCAAATACGGCGTGACCTTTCAAGACAGATGTTGATGCTGTTGGAACAGGATGGAGTTGATTATTTTATCGTCTGGTAACCATGGATGAATCCTGGATCTATCAGTATGATCCAGAGACAAAAACCATGAGCATGGAATGGAAACATGCCGATCCCCCCCCCCCCCCGCCCAAAAACACAAAGGTACAAAAGTCAGCTGGGAAGGTCATGCTTTTAGTTTTCTGGGACTGTCGTGGAGTCATCCTTACAGATTATCTTACCAAGGGTCAAACCATCACTGGCAGATACTACTGCAATCTTCTGGACAAGTTACGAGCAGCTCTGATTAAGAAACGACGTGGTATGTTCTCCAAAATTGTTCGTCTTCTGTCTGACAATGTACTAGCTCATTCATCTCAAGTTGCAGTTGACAAAACAAGGGAATGTGGCTTTGAGATCTTACAGCATCCACCTTATTCGCCCGATCTCGCAACAAATGACTTTTGCATGTTCCCGGAAATAAAGAATCCGTTGCGTGGTCGCCGACTTGACAACACAAATGACGTCATTAATGAAGTGGAACAGTAGTTTAAAGCGAATTCTGCAGACTTCTACAGTCAAAGTATTCGGAAGTTCAAGAAACGCTGGGAAAATGTGTAAATCTGGATGGTGTCTACGTAGAGAAGAACTAACAAGCACATATCAACACAAACTCTCTATCACATTTTTAAAGAGTGATTATTAAAACGTTACGACACCCCCCCTCGTACTTTTGGCAAACTTTTATTTTAAAACACTTAGTATTCGTGTAACAAATAATTAAACACCACATTGTACTCTCGGAATGAAATCATCCCATCCACTTTTCTCGTCTTATTTCGGAAGTTCCTTTAGCCGTCTCCATAACGAGACCTAACTTTTAACGATCCTCCTATTAACGACTCTTACTCTTTTGTTTTTTAAACAACATAACATTTCCACAATCTCAATAAATTAACATTACTACTTACACCATACAGATCGTCTATAAATATTAATAAGCATTCTAACAACTTATTATTTTAGTTAATTGATGGAAATTAATCATTTCTTCACACTAGCCGTTTATAGGATAAGATATTTGATGGATAGAGTCAACATGAAAAATTCAATGCCATGGCCGGGATTTGAACCACGGATCTCCTGGTTTCCGTCCAGTCGCTCTTAACCATTGAGCTAGCATGGCCAACGTGCCGTCCTGACATTAAATTCTCCAGTTGACTCGTATATTTTCCCGGTAGACCGCTAGGGGCTCTCGCAGCCTTGGACCTAAGTACTTACAATAGTAAGTCGCCACAAACGGTGTATCTCGGATGCGAGAGCCTCTAGTGGTCTACCGGGAAAATATACGAGTGAACTGGAGAATTTAATGCCAGGATGGCACGTTGGCCATGCTAGCTCAATGGTTAAGAGCGACTGGACGGAAACCAGGAGCTCCGTGGTTCAAATCCCGGCCATGGCATTGAATTTTTCATGTTGACTCTATCCATTCTAACAACTGTCTCGTGTTTTAAAGAAGGAAACAAAACCTGAATTAGATTGCCAAACACTGACGTCATACAGGTCGGTAATACAGGTTATTGACATTGTGGAAAAACAAAAGTTGTGTTTACTGCATTAAAGATTATCTGAAAAAAGCATTCAATAAATTTTAATAATTATTTCAGTATTAAACGTCCAATTCTGGCTGTAAAACTGTAAATATTAAAAAGATAAAATATCAAAAATCTATTTACAAAGTATTGTACTAAAATATGGAACGTATTTCTTGCGAAGGTTATCATGGAATAGTAACAAACTATTCTTACTCCATATTATTGTTATTATTTTCGATGTTACATAATATGTGAACATTCGAACAGTACACTGTAAATACCTTTTATGTGGCATCCATTACAGCATTATGCAAGATACAAAACGTCAGTGTTTTTTCATTGCCAACATAAGTACATTTACATGCTACCGCAATAAAAACTAATAGCCATTCGGGTGAACTTACATGTTACCAACATGATTATTACGTGTTACTATCACAATAGACATCAACCGTGTAAAATGAAACAAATGCCTGAGATTATTTTACTCCAAGAAGTGTATAAGGTATGTATCCTTGCTGGTGTAAATGTAAGTTATTTACAGCACACCTTCTCAACGAAAGTGTTTATAGGTTATGTAGTCGGTTGTCCAGCGGAAGGTCTCACATCCTTTTGTGTAAATATCAGCACATTTTAGGAATAGGTGAAGTTGTACAATTATAAGGAAATAAGGTAAAGAATTCAAGATAAAATCTGAATTCTTACACTCACATGACTTTCTCTACTCTTGTACAAACTATGAATGAATGAGGTTTCACATTTTAGAAATGTATAATTATTGGAAAATTCCAGCCAATGACAAGGAATATCTCGGGAATGATTCACTAACACAAATGGTATGTATATTTTAACAATATTGTCACGGCAACAGGCATAAAAGTTTCGGCACAAATAAGAAAACAGTCGGAGGATATAGTTTGATGGTAATAATGAGCCTTGCTGAGCAGTTAATGATAGCGGTGCTATTGTAAGCGGGCACCGGCGGGCAGCGATAACAGAGGTAAAGGCCTCGCCGGCATAGATTAAGTTACGCTTCTAGAATGTGATAGAATGATTTGGAAATTTCTGGACTGATAGAAATTGCTCGGCTTCTGGCTGACTTTAGAAAGATCCAGAGTTACGAATTAAGTACTTAAGGACGTGACGGCTCTCAAGAGCAGAAAACAGAGTGAGCTGTGTTGTTATAACGAGAGCTAATAATGTAATCAGCTGTCACTGTTTGTTATTGTGATCGACCTTGGAAGATTTTGTGATGTAATGTTGTTACGTGAGAATTGGACAGTGTATTGCTACGGAAATAAAGGAGATTTTTAATTTCTGCAACTCGGCCTTTTAATTCTACGAACCCACAAAGTTACATTTGTTACGTTTGTTGTGTAGTAATATTTTCTCTGTCTCTTACAGTTTATCAGTTATACAAAAGTCATTCTGAATGAAAAGGCTATTTCCAGAAACTTAAAGAAATAGAACTCATTTTTATGCAAATAAATATATAGGACCCTATTCATTCTTGGTGCGGACAAACTGGCTACTTCCGCGGACAATCAGTTTTTTGATTCATAAACCGAGATTGGCAATGGTCTGGAGAGCAAACACCTTGGTCCGCCTCGGAGGGAAACATTAAAGACAGGTCCTCTTTGCAAAATGGACAAAATGACCGTAGAATCCATGAAAAGTTATTTACTAAGATAAGACTGAAAATTATTGGAGAGTATGACAACCTAAGCTTTAGAAATAGATACAAGTTTAGTAAAGCTGTAAATTAACAATTAAACTTAAGAGTACATGATGTAATTGATGCGTGATTCCTTCCCATCAGACAGACTTAACCTACAAGTCCATTATCTGCGCTCTACGTCCGTTCTTACCACGACAGTCTCTCGGTTAGTGCCTAAGGTTTATCTATTGAAGCTCTTTGAATATATAAATAACTACTGCATGGCCGTACCACATTCACTTTTACACGTTAAACAGCGATGTAGTTACTCCTTGTAGTTAAAATAAAATTCCATATTAACGTAACCTAACAGAAGTACACGTTAAGTATAAGGCAATAAAGACTGGACTTTGTAAACATTCGCATTTCTCATTTAAACGGAGAATGCTTCATTCTTTTCCTCCAAAAAGTACAGAAAACTCCATCATTAACTCCATATTTACACAACACCAAACTTGTTTTCTTGGACGTTAAGAAACAACTGCGAAACTGCCATAGAGATTGTATCCTAAATTAAATAACCACCATCATTCTTTAAAAACCTTCTTAATGCCAATAAGGGACCTAGTCCCGGTGTGGCACTAGTCGAAGGACCCTCCTTTGCGGAGGAGGATTCCCTTCAACGACACCTCTGTGCTGTGTGCTCTGTGGTTTGTTTATCACTGAATGGTACTCGCGCATGCGCAGAAGAGCTTTTCATGTTCCGAGACGTATCGTCTATGAATGTCGAAAAGTTAGACCGCCGTTGGTACGGACCAGACATGTCGGAGGTTAGTCTACACCAAAGTGGCATGTGTGAATAGGGGCCATACAGTTCATTTGTCATGAAAATAATCTTTTAATCAAAACTAAAGGAGAAATTTTAAAAAATGGTAAAAGTGTTCCATGTAAAGAGTAAACTGAGGTGGAGGTATTTACAAATTGTCGAGTTGCATCCTTGGAAGATGTTCAAAAACCGCTTTTTTGTCTGTTTTTACACAGGCACAGAGCATTTTTAAAAACTATCTTTTTTATGCAGACAATGCCAAAAGGTGTATTTCTGGTGCAATCTTGGTATCCTGAGCATTATCAGGATCACTGAACTATGTGACAAAGAAGTGAAATCTCTATTCGTATCCAAATAGCTGTATAATGATGAGCGAACGTCATTTGTTCGGGTGACTAAGTTTAAACTCGGGAATTTTGGTTGCAGATGTCTCTGCAATAGTTTGGTATGTGAACCGCACGCCACGCTTCATCAACTATAGCATTAAGGACTGCCCAATTACTCCGCACTTTATTCCTAGAGCTTCTCATTCGGAATTGGCAGCCTGCTTCTCTTTTGTTTCGACTGTCATTAACAAGAACTACTTCGGAATTTCCTGTCTTGAGTTGCACGAATGCTTATATTCCAGTCTACTTGAAAAATGTTACAAATGCAGGTCAATATGAAATCGTCGGGTATTATGGAATGGGTGGTTTAAAACATTGAAAAATTAATTTGATTTCATAAAACATAAAACACGATTGGTTTAAAATAGACAAAACATCTACAAACAAATGTTTGAAGATCTAGACCATAGAACAAGTCCAGAATAACAGAATAAATAAGTTTTATTTTTACTTGGATTTAATTAAGCTATATTTCTGTTTATATAAGTCATAATTATTGTTTATCTAGTAATATCTCAAAATTAATATTTAACTTTATTTTATTCAGTATATTTTGTAACGTTATATAGAACATTATACTTCTGCGTCGGGTATTCTATAATACCCGACATCGCTTCTTAGACAATGATCCTTTAAAGTAATGGACAAAACGACAATATAACAAATTAAAATTCTTTTAGTGTACCTTACACTTAACATCAATGTACATAAAAGTCACGTACGTACTACTGGGTTAAAATACTTGAACATTTGTCTGTAAAATCATTTGAATATCACAAAACACACATTATTCTGTAGCGAGTGAAATGACAAGCTGTCAACTGTCACCGCGGTGCATCATGGGAGTCTTTCTTGACTACTTCATGATAGCAGCCGAAGTCTTGGCAGTCCATATTTCCCGACTATTCTATAATACGGTCCTCTCCTCTCATCCAAATTTATCGCTCTTGTTTGGGTTCAAGTTACAATATTTTAATATTTTTGTTTTTGTTCCTTTTTTTAAAGAATTGTGATTTTGGGTGATGATTAGAACTTGAAAATTCCGAAGGAGCAATGAGTTTATAAAGAAATAAATTGCATTCTCCCTATCAGGACATGACAAATCCCATCCAAAGGTTCTAGTGTCGGATTTATGTAACGTTTTAGTGTTGATTGGCCAAAATAATGATTATGAGGCTTATTTGTTGATAATAATTTACTTAACGATCAATCAATACAAAATAAAGAAACACAATTTAACAACTCTTCCTACACGTTCCTTCCGTAACTTCTAGTCTTCTTTAGTCAAACATGTCTCGGCAGTTGATTTCTGTCTCCTTAGCAACTGCTCACACGTCAGTCGTACCAAACTATATACTTTATCTCGTAATTTCACCTCCACATATTTAATAGAAACATTATAACTAGAATGTGGATTTTATATCATTAGATATTCTGTTCCTATATTTGTAGTCCTAAGAAAAGCTAAAATGTCGACGAATTACACTGATAGGTCCTTTGCGCCTTTACATGAAAGGAATAAGCAATGTGGTTCTTTGAAGAAACAGTCTACCTCATCTAATAGTGAGTTTTGCAAAGAATTGTGAATGGCGTTAGTTAACAGGGAACATAGAGACGGTCTTGCATCCCTCTAAATAAATTTTCACTGCTTCTCAATTTATAAAACTATGTGTCAAACAAAAGACTGTGCGTGACAACAGAACACTTGGAAAAGTATAATTAGTTCTACATACTTTTCCAATGTGAATAAAGCGCTTGGATGGGAGAAGTTGTACTGAATAACAATGAACATAGAGATTTGACCAGCCTACCAGTGAGTAGTAAAGAAATAAAGCTTCGGATGTTACATTTAATTGCTTCATTACATCTCTTTACATGTTTAAGCAATTTTGGTTATATACGTATTTCCTAATTTCATATTACATAAAATCCGGCTCTAATCATTCTTCTTTCCCTTTTTAAACTGTAAATATCATTACCAAATCAAGAAACAATATTTATTTTTGGGGTCAAACACAAACAAGTGCTTCAGTTGTTTTCAGAGGAGAGTTATGTACACAATAACATAAAAGGTTGCAAAGCCTCTTGGAGATGTTATATGTTATTGAACTGTACGGATAGTTCATGTTCCTTAAACAACTTTTCCGTTGAATGTCGACCTTTCGTCTGTCTAAAAAGTTCAGGTAGTAAGTTTGTAAGGGAAGAAAATGGAGTAAAAAGTGCAATTACTGCTTAAAGGGCGGACGTCTCAATAGGTATACATAGTACACAAAACAGAACGTGAAATATAAGACGAATATACAGAAATAAACGACAGGAAGTAATAAACTGGCAAATTCTATGTCACTTTTAAACAAGGTAGGAAACAAATCATTCATTCTTTTTCATATTCACACAAAGAGAATAGAATTTAAAATTAATCACTAGCGATCGACTGTAAAACATTTGACAGCGAAAGGGATCAGATCCGAATTTTCATCTTGAATAATATTGTGACTTTGTGGGTTCGTGAAATGAAAAGTCCAATTACACCACTCAAAAATGTTCTTTATTTCCACCGACTTACAGTTAAACACTTGCCAATTACACGGAATTACGTAATGCACACAATTACGATTCACCAGTTCGTCCGTTACAATTCCACTGTACGGTCACAATTACGTAAATTCTTCCGTTGCACATATACAGTCTTCTCGTCCTTACACTAGCACTGCACTCTTACGCTGATTGCCACGAACTCTCACCCACTCCTCTTGCACGACGTGTTGCTTATATAGGGCCCGCTTGCCGATCTGGAAGGTTCTCCATTAGGGGAAATATCCCGTAAGTTCGAGAACACAGGTGGAACAGAAAGAGATGGCGCAGTGATGTTTTTTGTCCCAGCCATCTCCTGTCACCACTATAAGACAAACGAGGGGGGGGGCGTGGCTAACACGGACCTCCCCTGCTTCCCGCTCTCAGCTGCTTCTATAGGGTGTTCCAAAGCTCGGGTGACAATATTAACTGTTTGTGTAAATGTCAGGTCTGCCAACAGCATTAGTTGCGATCGTCTCTTGTTTACTCGGCCTTCAGGTATAGCTTAACAAGTTAGAACTTTGTTGTATATGATTTCGTTACTTAAACTCATCGACAATAACCACATACAACACATTTTGTTTATCACTTTCTTATTTAGCCATCTATCTTCAACATTTTTGTACATAGATGATATATAGCACAGAGTAAAACAAAAGAAAAAAGAGCAATTTAGTATTCAATGTGTTCCTTTTTGTAACTTATATCGTGTGCACTAGGAGAGGTTACAGCGCTCGCTCTCCAGTAAGTAACACAGCTACGATACAAAACATCAACACACTACAACAATAAAGAAAATAACATCTCAATCAACTATGTACAATAATTTCTAAGTATTTAGCAGGAAACTTGACTGTTGTCCCACTGCGAGACTTGTTCTTGTCAATGTTATGTGTCTAGTTGCGAAGCGAGGTAATTCAATTTGATATCGTCTTGCGTAATATTGGAAATGGAAAACTGAGCTTCCACTTGGAAAAACCATATACCTATCCAGCTTTTTAGTCTAGAAAGCTGCAATCTTTATGCTTACTTTGTTAGTTTCCGTTGGCATTGAGATTAATAGTCGAGATCCATTACTGGTTTGATTTTCTCCGTCCATGTTGGTAACTAACTCAGTCGGAGGTTACCAATTATGTCGCATATGATTTCATTACTTACAGTATGCGCGCGATAAGAAGAGCGATCGGGCTCCAAGTCCCCATTCGGTAAGTTTCGTTTAACTCCGTAAACATAGATGACAACTTTTAAATTTGAAATGTGCTATACACTGACATCTAGTGGCGAATACGCTAAGCTTTATCATGTCCGCCAAATTTCGTTTTGATCAATTTCAGGTTAATTAGCTAACCAGTTTAGAACAATTGTATGTTAGAATTAGAATTTTAGTTCGTCCTTGGCAACATATACATGTTATGAGACACGTCAAAATGTATAAATACAGTATATACATAAAGTCAAATTGATTACATACAATATACACAGTAAGCAGCTTTTCTATGGTTTCATGTGGTATTTGCATAGACTAATATACTACAAGAAATGTCATAATATAAATATTACAGTTTTATGAATGTACTATGCTCCCAGTGCTCATTTACATGGTTATAGTTCTAAAAATGCATTAACCGTATAAAAACAATGTGCATGCAAAAATGTCTTAACCTTATTCTTAAAGTGTTTTAATGACGCAGCTTGTTTAAATGAATTTGGAAGTTTATTATATAACATTATCACTTTGTAGTTAAAGCTTCCTTCATAAAGGCCGTTTGGTGCCAGTTTATCCTTGTTACGAGTGTGGTACATCCGCATTTACTTGAACATGATTTATATTTGTATGAACATTTGTGGATGTTATGGCTCTTGAAAGGGGACACATTATTATTCGTCTACCTCCGTATAACTGTGATCTGAATGCAATTGAGCTGGCGTGGGCAAAACTAAGGAATGGTTTCAGAGGATGCAACGTTACTTGTGATATCTTTGCTTATCTTACACGCTTTTTTGCTGAACTGTGTTTTTCAAGGTTGACCACACTGCAGAAACAAAAGAGCATTAGCTCTTTCTTCTTCCCTTTTCCGAAACCACGCCGTAAATCCAGCGCTCAACTTATCCTGCCCGTACTGTACGACTTTTGGTATATAATAACAATGGCCATAACACGTTTTCTTTATCACTTTCTTATTTAGCCATCTATCTTCAACTTTTTATACAAAGATGATATATCTATATATCACAGAGTAAAACAAAAGAAAATTAGAAATGTATTATTCAATTTGTTTCTATTTCTAACTTATATCGTACCCACTAGGGGATCCTGCAACTTATTTCCAATGTTGTATTACACCAACATTAAATAGTTTTATATCTAATTGTAATACTTATTTTGTTTTTCGAGTTATTCATGTTTAAAATTCAATTTTATTAAAAGACAGCAAACTTCCACAAGATTCATTTTAAAAAAAAACATTGGTTTCCTTAACCGGCATTTGTCTTATCTGTTATAACGCACAGATAACTCACAATAAAATATGTTTCACATTCTGCAATTCGAAATCTCTAGCTACTTGAAAGCTCATATAAGTGTAAAATTAATAACTGAAAACGCATCAAAACTGTTGTATTACAAAGAGATATTTCTACAAATTTAATGTTCTTTGGTTAGGTTTGAGAACGTCCAGTCAATAATACCGCCCGCTGCATAAAAAGCTACATTCAATTTTTAATTTATATCGAATTGAATATCGAGGGTTGAGAGGTAATTAAGTTGGCAATGATTGAAATGAGGCCACAACGTTAATTACTACATCGTGAAGCCCCAGTCATGCTGTTCATTGCTCCACAGAATTATTAACGTCTGTCTGGCAACCCACGTCACTCCCTTATACTTACACGTGTACTTCATTATATAAATGACTAATTATAGCCAATATCATGATTAATGTTGGGTTATACAAGGGTGGTCTGAAAAGCTTCCGACCTGATAAAGATGCAAGATATTTTTTCATAATTTTTTTCAGCATAGTCTCCTTGTAACTGTACACACTTCTCCCAGTGATGTTCCCATCTCTGTAATCCGTCCAAATAGTACTCGTCGTTTTTCAACATAGTCTCCTTGTAACTCTACCCACTTCTCCCAGCGATGCTTCCATCTCTCTAACCCGTCCAAATAGTACTCGGCGTTTTTCAACATAGTCTCCTTGTAACTCTACACACTTCTCCCAGCGATGCTCCCATCTCTGTAACCCGTCCAAATAGTACTCGGCGTTTCTCAACATAGTCTCCTTGTAGCTCTACACACTTCTCCCAGCGATGCTTCCATCTCTGTAACCCGTCCAAATAGTACTCGACGTTTTTCAACATAGTCTCACACTTCTCCCAGCGATGCTCCCATCTCTGTAACCCGTCCAAATAGTACTCGGCGTTTTTCAACATAGTCTCCTTGTAACTCTACACACTTCTCCCAGCGATGCTCCCATCTCTGTAACCCGTCCAAATAGTACTCGGCGTTTTTCAACATAGTCTCCTTGTAACTCTACACACTTCTCCCCGCGATGCTCTCATCTCTATAACACGTCCAAACAGTACTCGGCGTTTTTCAACATAGTCTCCTTGTAACTCTACACACTTCTCCTAGCGATGTTCCCATCTCTATAACCCGTCCAAATAGTACTCGGCGTTTTTCAACATAGTCTCCTTGTAACTCTACACACTTCTCCTAGCGATGTTCCCATCTCTGTAACCCGTCCAAATAGTACTCGACGTTTTTCAACATAGTCTCCTTGTAACTCTACACACTTTTCCCAGCGATGTTCTCATCTCTGTATCCCGTCCAAATAGTACTCGGCGTTTTTCAACATAGTCTCCTTGTAACTCTATATACTTCTCCCAGCGATGTTCTCATCTCTGTAACCCGTCCAAATAGTACTCGGCGTTTTTCAACATAGTCTCCTTGTAACTCTACACACTTTTCCCAGCGATGTTCTCATCTCTGTAACCCATCCAAATAGTACTCGACGTTTTTCAACATAGTCTCCTTGTAACTCTACACACTTCTCCCAGCGATGCTCCTACCTCTCACCCGTTCAAATAGTACTCGGCGTTTTGCACTGTAAAATCATTGTTGACGAAGGTGATTGCCTCTTCATTTGACGAAAATCTTATTTATTATTTTATATATTGTGGACTACCATCTGCAACAATAGGAAGGTCCATCCCACGCCTCCGCAGAGCAGAGCCAGCGAAGCCTAGAGATGCACTGAAGTTCAGATTGCCACTATCAAATAAGGAAATTGCAATGAAACGTTCCTAGTGTCCTGATTAGTAACTTATAGAATGGTTATAGGAAGAAGCTTCATGCAGCGCACAGCTACTAAACAACTGAACTACCATGGCAACATTCCGGCAGTAAATTGAATCCTCCATCTCCTGGTACATAACAAAAGCTTCCCATATTCACTCTGTGACATTACCTGGACACCAATAACGATTCTTAATATTTGTCAGCATCAGGACGAGAATGGAGAAACGTGAAGAGGTCACGTTCGGCCTACACAGATTATGATTCGAAGCTTGATAACCCAGTCACCCTGGCAGGCGCAATCGTGGTAGGGCCGAAAATAACTTTTTAAACACACAGCAGATGTGCCGTTTCTGGGACATGTATGCCCTGCAAGTCTGCAAGGAAGATAAAACTGAAATGATAGGACACGAGATAAACAAGGTGCAATTCATAGTCAATATTCGACCCCAGGAAATGAACCCAGTGTCTCTGCATAATGACCCAACTCAAGGAATGTTGTTTCACCCAACTACAAGGTTTGCAGGGTAAGTTGACCTACTGAGATAGAGAAAGATATGACACCCACATAGGAGAGTTTTCTCTTGCCTTGAGGAAATTTCACATTTCGTTTAAGAAGCCTTTACTACTCTAGGACAAGTGGAGGAGCGCCTCCTGCAAAGTCAAGTGTAGCTCTGTGTGGAGCAATCAATTTGTCGGCGTCCTCTACCTCCAGCATCATTATCTCTGCTACAAGTTATAACCATGCTTCAGTTGTATAATCTTAATTGAATCTGACCGGAATTTTTCAAGTGATAGTCAAATGTTTTGGTCGTTATGTGATGTATACATGACTTTATCTACTCTTGTACAAATACTTATTGCTCTATCTACTTCAAGATAAACATTATCTTATTGGGAATACAGTAGACTTTAAGTGATAGTCAAATGTTTTGGTCGTTATGTGATGTATACATGACTTTATCTACTCTTGTACAAACACTTATTGCTCTGTCTACTTCAAGATAAACATTATCTTATTGGGAATACAGTAGACTTTAAGTGATAGTCAAATGTTTTGGTCGTTATGTGATGTATACATGACTTTATCTACTCTTGTACAAACACTTATTGCTCTATCTACTTCAAGATAAACATTATCTTATTGGGAATACAGTAGACTTTAAGTGATAGTCAAATGTTTTGGTCGTAATGTGATGTATACATTACTTTCTCTACCATTGTACAAACACTTATTGCTCTATCTACTTCAAGATATACATTATCTTATTGGGAATACAGTAGACTTTAAGTGATAGTCAAATGTTTTGGTCGTTATGTGATGTATATATGACTTTCTCTACTCTTGTACAAACACTTATTGCTCTATCTACTTCAAGATAAACATTATCTTATTGGGAATACAGTAGACTTTAAGTGATAGTCAAATGGTTTGGTCGTTATGTGATGTATACATGACTTTCTCTACTCTTGTACAAACACTTATTGCTGTATCTACTTCAAGATATACATTACCTTATTGGGAATACAGTAGAGTTTAAGTGATAGTCAAATGTTTTGGTCGTTATGTGATGTATACATGACTTTCTCTACTCTTGTACAAACACTTATTGGTCTATCCACTTCAAGATAAACATTATTTTATTGGGAATACAGTAGACTTTAAGTGATAGTCAAATGGTTTGGTAGTTATGTGATGTATACATGACTTTCTCTACTCTTGTACAAACACTTCATGCTCTATCTACTTCAAGATAAACATTATTTTATTGGGAATACAGTAGAGTTTAAGTGATAGTCAAATGTTTTGGTCGTTATGTGATGTATACATGACTTTCTCTACTCTTGTACAAACACTAATTGCTCTATCTACTTCAAGATAAACATTATCTTATTGGGAATACAGTAGACTTTAAGTGATAGTCAAACGTTTTGGTCGTTATGTGATGTATACATAACTTGGGCTACTCATGTACAAGCAGTTATTGCTCTATCTACTTCAAGATAAACATTATCTTATTGGGAATACAGTAGACTTTAAGTGATAGTCAAATGTTTTGGTCGTTATGTGATGTATACATTACTTTCTCTACTCTTGTACAAACACTTATTGCTCTATCTACTTCAAGATAAACATTATCTTATTGGGAATACAGTAGACTTTAAGTGATAGTCAAATGGTTTGGTAGTTATGTGATGTATACATGACTTTCTCTACTCATGTACAAACACTTATTGCTCTATCTACTTCAAGATAAACATTATTTTATTGGGAATACAGTAGAGTTTAAGTGATAGTCAAATGTTTTGGTCGTTATGTGATGTATACATGACTTTCTCTACTCTTGTACAAACACTTCATGCTCTATCTACTTCAAGATAAACATTATTTTATTGGGAATGCAGTAGAGTTTAAGTGATAGTCAAATGTTTTGGTCGTTATGTGATGTATACATGACTTTCTCTACTCTTGTACAAACACTAATTGCTCTATCTACTTCAAGAAAAACATTATCTTATTGGGAATACAGTAGACTTTAAGTGATAGTCAAACGTTTTGGTCGTTATGTGATGTATACATGACTTTCTCTACTCATGTACAAACAGTTATTGCTCTATCTACTTCAAGATAAACATTATCTTATTGGGAATACAGTAGACTTTAAGTGATAGTCAAATGTTTTGGTCGTTATGTGATGTATACATGACTTTCTCTACTCTTGTACAAACACTTATTGCCCTATCTACTTCAAGATAAACATTATTTTATTGGGAATACAGTAGAGTTTAAGTGATAGTCAAATGTTTTGGTCGTTATGTGATGTATACATGACTTTCTCTACTCTTGTACAAACACTAATTGCTCTATCTACTTCAAGATAAACATTATCTTATTGGGAATACCGTAGACTTTAAGTGATAGTCAAACGTTTTTTAGTCGTTATTTGATGTATACATGACTTTCTCTACTCATGTACAAACAGTTATTGCTCTATCTACTTTAAGATAAACATTATCTTATTGGGAATACAGTAGACTTTAAGTGATAGTCAAATGTTTTGGTCGTTATGTGATGTATACATTACTTTCTCTACTCTTGTACAAACACTTATTGCTCTATCTACTTCAAGATAAACATTATCTTATTGGGAATACCGTAGACTTTAAGTGATAGTCAAATGTTTTGGTCGTTATGTGATGTATTCATGACTTCCTCTACTCATGTACAAACAGTTATTGCTCTATCTACTTCAAGATAAACATTATCTTATTGGGAATACAGTAGACTTTAAGTGATAGTCAAATGTTTTGGTCGTTATGTGATGTATACATGACTTTCTCTACTCATGTACAAACAGTTATTGCTCTATCTACTTCAAGATAAACATTATCTTATTGGGAATACAGTAGACTTTAAGTGATAGTCAAATGTTTTGGTCGTTATGTGATGTATACATGACTTTCTCTACTCATGTACAAACACTTATTGCTCTATATACTTCAAGATAAACATTATCTTATTGGGAATACAGTAGACTTTAAGTGATAGTCAAATGTTTTGGTTGTTATGTGATGTATACATGACTTTCTCTACTCTTGTACAAACACTTATTGCTCTATCTACTTCAAGATAAACATTATCTTATTGGGAATACAGTAGACTTTAACTAATAGTCAAATATTTTGTATACATCACATGACGACCGAAACATTTGACTATCACTTAAAGTCTACTGTATTCCCAATAAGATAATGTTTATCTTGAAGTAGATAGAGCAATAACTGTTTGTACATGAGTAGAGAAAGTCATGTATACATCACATGACGACCAAAACATTTGACTATCACTTAAAGTCTACTGTATTCCCAATAAGATAATGTTTATCTTGAAGTAGATAGAGCAATAGGTGATTGTACAAAAGTAGAGAAAGTCATCTGATTCAACAAAAAGTAAACTTCAGAGTTTATATTACGCAGTAATTGAAGCGTTCCATCACATCATGCTGTCTTTGTTTGCAGTCGTTGAGATTCCAAGTCACGATGGTCCAGTTTGAATGAATGTCCAGTCTTTGCTATTCAAACAGCTTTCATTTAGATGTCTGCGACCTAACTCGGTTTGGCATTTACAACAAGAATGGCTTATGGAACAAAACGACTCATGCAACGACTTAGTGATTAAACTGCACCTTATGTGTATACATTACAGTTTGTACGGCGTACATTGCTGGACAATTCTAGTCTTTGCCTTGTGCTATTCACACACAAGCTTTTTTCTAAAACACGCTTTTTCTGGTGTTTCACTTCCCAAAGCACGCGACATTTCACTATTGAAATTACAAACTTCTCTACATAAATTAAGCGTGGAGGACTTAGATTAGTATTTCAAAATCTGTTCTCTAGGTGACGGTAGTGTATTGTTTTGTTAGAACGAAGAAGTTAACTTACCTGAGACAGTTGACTGTGTGATACGATTGTGTTTTGTCAGTCTAAGTGATAACTCGAGCTTCTTTTACGGAAACGAGGTATGTCATTGCTCCATATCTGGCACTTTCTTATTTTTTAAGTTAGTTTAAGATATATGTATAGCAAATATGCATTGAAATTTCTTCATAAACTTGTAGGGTAAGAAAATTCAGACTGTTTTACATCCACAATTGTGCTTGTTTACGTAGATGAGCCAGAACAGTATTGGAAATTCGCGTGCAGGTCTGCATGCAGTTAAAGTTGATGTTAGAGGAAGATCCAGAGTTTCTTTCAAACGTAATCACTGCTGACGAAACTTGGCTACATCATTTTGATCCTGAGAGCAAACAACAAAGCTCAGTGTGGAAATCTCCTTCATCACCAACCCCAAAAAAGCAAAAGTGGTTGCTTCTGTTGGGAAAGTTATGGTCATCTCATTCTTTGATATTCATGTAATGGTTTACCACCATGTTGTACCTGCACACACATCATTAACTGGACAATACTACAGGGATGTCCTGAAAACATTGCAAGTCCATATCAGGCGCAAAAGACCACATTTCCCTGAAGCAGGCTGGATGCTGTACCACGATAATGCGCGGCCGCATATTGCCAATGTTGTTGCTGAATATCTTGCAAAAATCAACGTGAAGTACATCCCTCACCCTCCCTATAGTCCAGATTTAGCCCAATTTGACATTTTTCTATTCCCTAACATGAAGAAACGCCTTCGTGGGAGGCATTATCCATCATCAGAAGCAGTGGTGAAGGCTGCGGAGGTGATTTTGAAGGGTTTCTCAAAAATGGTTTTCAGCATGTCTTTGAAGACTGGCAGAAACGCTGGGACAAGTGTATCGCATTCAGGAGAGACTATTTTGAGAAGGACCACCAAAGTTATGAGAACGAGTAAAGGTATGTTGTCAAAAAAATTGTGATCATTCTTTATTGAAGAGCTCTCTAATTACTTGAGAAATACGGCTTTTGTGAAAGATTTTCAAAGGGTTCAGACGCGCACACCTTACAATAAATACGAAGCGAATAAATATTTGACACTTTTTATTGGGCTCTGAGGCTTATACATGCTACTATAGGTCTGTATTGAATTTTTGTGTCAAATGAACTATTTTGTCTTATATATTTATAAGGGAAAGTTAACATTAATGTACAATTTGTTAGGATAATGCAGATATGTAGCCTTGCGTCTGTGAAACAATGACGACGCGGGCTGTTTTATCTTTTGACATGTTCCGGCACACAGATACGTAACTAATTGGTAAAGTTTCTCTGGCAACGCCACCAGAAGCCTTGATAAAACGTCGTTTCATTGCCCCACCTTACGACACGAGCTCTTCTACTTGGGACCTTATCAAACATTCCTGAGCGCGCCCGTTCTCCACAGTTTATTACACCGAACCATTTGGGATTTTGTAAAATTAATAAACTGCCGAAACTCTCGCTAGAACTCCAAAAGGTGAAGTGAAGCGGAACGGAAAAAATATGCGAAGAATCCTTAAAAGGAAAAAAATTGCTCTTTCCCTCAACCAAATGGAAGACAGTAACTGTTGTCCAATATTTGGCTGTACGCGTGTTACGTAGTTGGTAGCCTTGCATAAGGTCTTTATTCCGAACACCTCGAACATACACAGAATGTAACATTGGCAAAGCATTTCTTGCATATACCACATAACAATGTTATATTAGTTTCGGAAATTGTTTATTTTCATGGTAGAGCTCCTTCTCTGCAACTCTACTTACACAGTGAGATTCACTTCGTTGTATGGGCTTCAGCTGTAGAAAAAGTGCTGTAAAAATGAAATAGTTTTGTCATTCCTTTTTGTTACATCCCGTATACGTATTGTTTCGCGTCCTTGGTATCAATTAAAATTATAAAAAATGTCAACATATTAAGCCATTATTTCTTTTTCACATACCGTTTGTATCTCGCCTACTTCTATTTCAATTCCTTCAATGTTTTTCGATTTTCTTTCACGTAGTGCACGGATGTAAACAGATGGTAGAAGACCTGGGCTATATGTTGGATGCGGTAGCAATTGTTCTTTTTGCTATATGTTCTTTGGCATTGTTCTTTTTTTGCTGTATACTAATAACACTGGGCAACAATGAAAATGTTTCGGGCTTCAAAATAGTGAACCTACGTGTATTTCCATCTGCTGAATTAAAAAATCACCATAAAATGATAGATTAGCTCTTGTTTTGATGATAAAGTGACATTTCACTTTTAGAGTGAAGATTTTAAATTTGGGGGAATATTTTTTGGGAGTTGGCACACCTTTCAAATAAAGAAATACAATAAGAGAGAATTTTTGGAAACTAAGTAATGCAAAAGTTAAGGAAGGCATTTTTGTCGGACCACAAATAAGAGAAATTGTGCATTTGCCAAATTTTGGAGGGGAAATAAAAGGAAGCTTGGGAAGCCTTGAAGGGTGTTGTTCATGGATTTTTTTTTTTTAAATTTATTATTTGGCTGATCAGCAGTATTGCTATACAAGCCATTGATAAATTACATAAGTATTGCATACAAATTAACAATTGAGCAAATACTGTCCTCTAACATATACAATATGTGATAAATGTATAATATAAACAAACAGAAAACAATTAAGAACATATTTAAATGAAACATAATAGAAGACAAAGTATATAACAGGATAACTAATACATACAATAACATTAAATAAGATGGATAACGATTGAAAAGAGAGGTTAGATATGCGAGGCTAGATTATGATCAGTAAAATAGAGGATATACTTTGAATTAGTGAGAAAAGTCGCTATCTTCTGAATCAGTGAGTAGGATGTCTTGAGGCAGTTTTCTTTCCAATCTGGTCCTTTCGAAGTTTCATCGTCCAATGCCATAGGTTCTAGCGCCTGGTACTTCACGAAGAATGTCTTTGATATCAATTTGAAGTACAAATGTATGGGAAGAGTACCAAGTTCCTGATGGAGTTGATCATTTCTAATGAACCATGGAGCCTTTGTAATACTGCGGAGAAATTTGTTTTGTATAACCTGAAGTCGATGTCGATGAATGACTGCACCCCATACAGGAGCAGCGTAAGAAATTATGGGGCGTGTAAGATACTTGTAGCACTCCAAACCAAGCTGTGACTTCTTCTGTAGCAATGCATACAGCTTTTTAATTCTAGAAATGGAAATTGTGGCATGATTGATGATTGCAGTACTTAAGTCTGGATGCGAATAGAAAATAACGGTGTCATCGGCATACATAGCTCTGGATATGGGATTTATATTTGTCATGGATTTTTAGGCAACAAAAGAGATGACAACTACAAGCATTTGGTGACAGTGCTCCTGCAACATGTCCCTAAAGATCCATTTTTCCACTCCCACCTAGACTTCTCCCCTCCTAGTTATGGAGCTGTTAGTGATGAACATGGGGAGAGATTCCATCAGGACATTTCTGTTATGGAACAAAGATATCAGGGCCGTTGGAATGAAGTAATGCTTGATCTTTGTATAGGGATTCTGAGGAACTCCATCACAAGACGACGAAGTCAATAGGCCACCACATGATCCCCTTCAGACACGACTATCTGCGAAGTATTTTTCTAGCAATTTAGAACTCTTGGCACATGATTGCCAGTTTAAAAAATCAAATTCACTTGAATTGTTGTTAGCATGTATGTAATTAAAATGTATCCTTTTCTCTTAATCCGTTAATATGTAATACTTCCACCTTGTCTATATCATAGAAACTAGAGCTAATAAAATTTTTCATTGTAATATTTGTTTTTCTCAACACAAAATTAGTAGGAATTCCCTCATGAAGTGCTCTAAACATTCAAAAATTATTTTGTTGTTACCCAGTGTTATGAACTCTTTCAGTTGTTGAGGATAAAGGACTGCTGGACTGCATGTCCATAGGGAACAAAGTCACAATATAATTCCATTAATAAATGTGGAATTAGACAAGATATATCCACTCAAAGTTAAGCTTGATCAGATTACCATTCGTGTGTTACAAATTTACAGCTTTAAGTGTATTTAGAAGCGCCAAATTCTTTTGACAAGCTCTGAGCTCTTGTTAAAAATTCTGTGCGTATTTCATAAATCAGTTTTACATAAATTTTCAGATCTTTGTTTTGGTCTCCATTATTGTGATGTTCAAACCATTGTGTCACTTTCAGAAGGACTATAACCTCAAAGTTTGTTATCTTCATTAAAATCCTTTGTTCTCAACATTGTTACACAATACACAACAACAACCAAAGCAACCTATAAATAATTTTGATAAAAGTAAAAGCATATATACGCATAACATAAATCCAATTAGAAAACAACAATCTAATATATAAAAGGAATCACTTGAGGCATTATGTAAACAGGTCTATCTCTTTGATATGTAAGTCGAGTGAAAGAAAGTTGACTGTCATTAGGCGAGAATAAGGTCAAAGTTTCGTAAGAGATACAATGAACCTTAAAAAGAAAATATGGATAACAACAATAGGAAATAATATACCTCGAAAGTGGCTCTACAAAGAATAAGATACAGAAATAACGAGAAACTCAAAGGGAACTGTGAGGTTGCTATCTCCACCCCCTGGCGGGGGAAATGAATACTACCGGAAATACGATGCCGGAGGCTGGACTGGGAAAGCAATCACTGTTGGGTACAAATATTAGCAACCGAAATAGTCCACGATATGTTTGAGCTTTGAACACGAAAAAGTCGGTCATTTCTATGGAATATTCTGAGATGTTTTGTTATAATATGCCGTGGTAGAGGGAAGTCGGGGGACTTTGTAGCTTATCAAATACTAACTTGATTATAAAATACGCTTGAGGTTAGACTTACATGTTGCACTGCGACCAAGATGGACTTTACACCAGTATATTCTTACCTGAAAAAAAAAACAGAAATATTAATTGTTAAATATATTCCTTTGATTTAAAGTGGTCAAGCTGCAATAAAATTAACAATTAGCAAATACTAGTAAAATTAAATTGGGACATTTTCATTTTAGAGTGGACGGATTGTGACTTAATCCTTTGCTCAATGCGGAGAGTTAATCAGTACCTGTATTTCAAAATATTTTATCTTTTGTTTTCTCATATTATGCGAAATGTGCCAAGTTTAGAAACAAAAACGGAGAGCCAGACATATCTATGTCGTACCTGAATGAAACACAACACTATCAACATGCGTAGCTGTGCATCTGGGATATATTTAAGGAATACCATGTGTAAACATTTTGGAGATACAAACATTTTCCATTCGAAATTCAAAATTCGAAGATTATTCTTGAGTTTCAGTGCATAACGGATGTACATCGCCGCGAAAAGCACGTGAAACCGCTTCCTGTAGCATGGCGGTACCGTCACATTCAAGAGTTCCTAGTTCTAATATCGAAATAATATCTAAGCTCTATGTACTCTGTACTCAGTTGAACATCATTTCATTCATCGTCCGATATGACTTAACGTTGGAGGTTTTCTCTTATTCTGAAACATGAATGTCTGTTAACTGTAAGCTCTATGTACCCTGCACTCATTTGAACATCATTTCATTCATCGTCTGATATGACTTAACGTTGGAGGTTTTCTCTTATCCTGAAAGATGAATATCTGGTAACTCTAAGCTCTATGTACTCTGTACTCAGTTGAACATCATTTCATTCATCGTCCGATATGACTTAACGTTGGAGGTTATCTCTTATTCTGAAATATGAATGTATGGTAACTTTAAGCTCTATGTACCTTGTACTCATTTGAACATCATTTCATTTATCGTCCGATATGACCTAACGTTGGAGGTTTTCCCTTTTCCTGAAAGATGAATGTCTGGTAACTTTAAGCTCTATGTACCCTGTACTCATTTGAACATCATTTCATTCATCGTCCGATATGACCTAACGTTGGAGGTTTTCTCTTATCCTGAAAGATGAATGTCTGGTAACTTTAAGCTCTATGTACCCTTTACTCATTTGAACATCATTTCATTCATCGTCTGATATGACTTAACGTTGGAGGTTTTCTCTTATCCTGAAAGATAAATATCTGGTAACTCTAAGCTCTATGTACCCTGCACTCATTTGAACATCATTTCATTCATCGTCTGATATGACTTAACGTTGGAGGTTTTCTCTTATCCTGAAAGATGAATATCTGGTAACTCTAAGCTCTATGTACTCTGTACTCATTTGAACATCATTTCATTCATCGTCCGATATGACTTAACGTTGGAGGTTTTCCCTTTTCCTGAAAGATGAATGTCTGGTAACTTTAAGCTCTATGTACCTTGTACTCATTTGAACATCATTTCATTCATCGTCCGATATGACTTAACGTTGGAGGTTTTCCCTTTTCCTGAAAGATGAATGTCTGGTAACTTTAAGCTCTATGTACCTTGTACTCATTTGAACATCATTTCATTCATCGTCCGATATGACTTAACGTTGGAGGTTTTCCCTTTTCCTGAAAGATGAATGTCTGGTAACTTTAAGCTCCATGTACCTTGTACTCATTTGAACATCATTTCATTCATCGTCCGATATGACCTAACGTTGGAGGTTTTCCCTTTTCCTGAAAGATGAATGTCTGGTAACTTTAAGCTCTATGTACCCTGTACTCATTTGAACATCATTTCATTCATCGTCCGATATGACCTAACGTTGGAGGTTTTCCCTTTTCCTGAAAGATGAATGTCTGGTAACTTTAAGCTCTATGTACCCTGTACTCATTTGAACATCATTTCATTCATCGTCCGATATGACCTAACGTTGGAGGTTTTCTCTTATCCTGAAAGATGAATGTCTGGTAAATTTAAGCTCTATGTACCCTTTACTCATTTGAACATCATTTCATTCATCGTCTGATATGACTTAACGTTGGAGGTTTTCTCTCATTCTGAAAGATGAATGTCTGGTAACTCTAAGCTCTATGTACCCTGTACTCATTTGAACATCATTTCATTCATCGTCCGATATGACTTAACGTTGGAGGTTTTCCCTTATCTTGAGAGATGAGTGTCTGGTAATTCTAAGCTCTATGTACCCTGTACTCATATGAACATCATTTCATTCATCGTCCGATATGACTTAACGTTGGAGGTTTCCCTTATCTTGAGAGATGAGTGTCTGGTAATTCTAAGCTCTATGTACCCTGTACTCATATGAACATCATTTCATTCATCGTCCGATATGACTTAACGTTGGAGGTTTTCCCTCATCTTGAGAGATGAGTGTCTGGTAATTCTAAGCTCTATGTACCCTGTACTCATATGAACATTATTTCATTCATCGTCCGATATGACTTAACGTAGGAGGTTTTCTCTTATCCTGAAAGATGAATGTTAACTCTAAGCTCTATGTACCCTGTACTCATTTGAACATCATTTCATTCATCGTCCGATATGACTTAACCTTGGAGTTTTTCTCTTATCCTTGAAGATGAATGTCTGTTAACTCTAAGCTCTATGTATCCTGTACTCATTTGAACATCATTTCATTTATCGTTCGATATGACTTAACGTAGGAGGTTTTCTCTTATCCTGAAAGATGAATGTCTGGTAACTCTAAGCTCTATGTACCCTGTACTCATTTGAACATCATTTCATTTATCGTTCGATATGACTTAACGTAGGAGGTTTTCTCTTATCCTGAAAGATGAATGTCTGGTAACTCTAAGCTCTATGTATCCTGTACTCATTTGAACATCATTTCATTCATCGTTCGATATGACTTAACGTTGGAGGTTTTCCCTTATCCTGAAAGATGAATGTCTGGTAATTCTAAGCTCTATGTATCCTGTACTCATATGAACATCATTTCATTCATCGTCCGATATGACTTAACGTTGGAGGTTTTCTCTTATCCTGAAAGATGAATGTCTGGTAACTTTAAGCTCTATGTACCCTGTACTCATTTGAACATCATTTCATTCGTCGTCCGATATGACTTAACGTTGGAGGTTTTCTCTTATCCTGAAAGATGAATGTCTGGTAATTCTAAGCTCTATGTACCCTGTACTCATTTGAACATCATTTCATTCGTCGTCCGATATGGCTTAACGTTGGAGGTTTTCTCTTATCCTGACAGATGAATGTCTGGTAACTCTAAGCTCTATGTACCCTGTACTCATTTGAACATCATTTCATTCGTCGTCCGATATGACTTAACGTTGGAGGTTTTCTCTTATCCTGAAAGATGAATGTCTGGTAACTTTAAGCTCTATGTACCCTGTACTCATTTGAACATCATTTCATTCGTCGTCCGATATGGCTTAACGTTGGAGGTTTTCTCTTATCCTGAAAGATGAATGTCTGGTAACTCTAAGCTCTATGTACCCTGTACTCATTTGAACATCATTTCATTCGTCGTCCGATATGACTTAACGTTGGAGGTTTTCTCTTTTCCTGAAATATGAATGTCTGGTAACTCTAAGCTCTATGTACCCTGTACTCATTTGAACATCATTTCATTCATCGTCCGATATGACTTAACGTAGGAGGTTTTCTCTTATCCTAAAAGATGAATGTCTGGTAACTCTAAGCTCTATGTACCCTGTACTCATTTGAACATCATTTCATTCATCGTCCGATATGACTTAACGTTGGAGGTTTTCTCTTATCCTGAAAGATGAATGTCTGGTAACTCTAAGCTCTATGTACGCTGTACTCATTTGTATACTATTTCATTCTTCATCTACAGCTATTATTTAGTATTGGGAGCTAAATTATTAAGTTTTTTCGCAGCTTTGTAACAGCATCCTGGTGGTATGATGCCCGGACCTTCACGCCTCCAAGGTTGCGGAACTTGTGGCGACGGTAACAGCTTGTGCAACTTCCTTCACTATCTTTGAATAATATAAAGAGAAGAAAATATTAATATTTGGTGCGGTAAGGAACATTAGTTCTGGAATTTTATAAATGGAATAATATTCTGGTCAATAATCTGTACGAATGTCGGGAAATGCAGGTCAGAGACACTCTCAATGGGTCACGCACGCATCCATCGGAATTTTGCTCTCGCCACGTAAGTAGTAAGTCCTGCGCCATGTCGTACTGGACTGGGTCATCGTGACTTGACTCCTGCCACGGAAAGCGGTCCGGGATCGATTCCACCCATGGAATGACAAATATGAAATTCTTGTGAAGTTTTAGTTATTAGTAAAATTATGTGAATTGTACAATAGAAAGAGTACTAAAGAGTAGCCTTAGTTTTTTGAGTCATTATTCTCTCTTATTTTAATGACAATTATTATTTGGATCTTCCCTCACTTTGAAAGTCACACCCCGCTTCTGGACCTACGTGTGACTGTACAATAGAAAGAGTACTAAAGAGGAGCCTTAGTTCTTTGAGTTATTATTCTCTCTTATTTTAATGACAATTATTATTTGGTGCTTCCCTCGCTTTGAAAGTCACACCTCGCTACTGGACCTACGTGTGACTGTACAATAGAAAGTGTACTAAAGAGGAGCCTTAGTTCTTTGAGTCATTATTCTCTCTTATTTTAATGACAATTATTATTTGGAACTTCCCTCACTTTGAAAGTCACACCTCGCTACTGGACCTACGTGTGACTGTACAATAGAAAGAGTACTAAAGAGTAGCCTTAGTTCTTTGAGTCATTATTCTCTCTTATTTTAATGACAATTATTATTTGGAACTTCCCTCACTTTGAAAGTCACACCTCGCTACTGACCTACGTGTGACTGTACAATAGAAAGAGTACTAAAGAGGAGCCTTAGTTCTTTGAGTCATTATTCTCTCTTATTTTAATGACAATTATTATTTGGAACTTCCCTCACTTTGAAAGTCACACCTCGCTACTGACCTACGTGTGACTGTACAACATAAAGAGTACTAAAGAGTAGCCTTAGTTCTTTGAGTCATTATTCTCTCTTATTTTAATGACAATTATTATTTGAAGCTTCCCTCGCTTTGAAAGTCACACCTCGCTACTGGACCTACGTGTGACTGTACAATAGAAAGAGTACTAAAGAGGAGCCTTAGTTCTTTGAGTCATTATTCTCTCTTATTTTAATGACAATTATTATTTGAAGCTTTCCTCACTTTGAAAGTCACGCCTCGCCACTGGGCCTACGTATGTCTGTACAATAGAAAGAGTACTAAAGAGTAGCCTTAGTTCTTTGAGTAATTATTCTCTCTTATTTTAATGACAATTATTATTTGAAGCTTCCCTCACTTTGAAAGTCACGCCTCGCTACTAGACCTACGTGTGACTGTTCAACAGAAAGAGTACTAAAGAGTAGCCTTAGTTCTTTGAGCCATTATTCTCTCTTATTTTAATGACAATTATTATTTGAAGCTTCCCTCACTTTGAAAGTCACGCCTCGCTACTAGACCTACGTGTGACTGTTCAACAGAAAGAGTACTAAAGAGTAGCCTTAGTTCTTTGAGCCATTATTCTCTCTTATTTTAATGACAATTATTATTTGGAGCTTCCCTCACTTTGAAAGTCACGTCTCGCTACCGGATCTACGTGTGACTGTACAATAGAAAGAGTACTAAAGAGTAGCCTTAGTTCCTTGAGTCATTATTCTCTCTTATTTTAATGACAATTATTATTTGAAGCTTCCCTCACTTTGAAAGTCGCGCTTCGCCACTGTGCAAGTGTATGGAGTTTTTAGGTAAGCTGCGTTTGTTATAACTCTCGATGTTGGCAACAAATCAAGCTAAATAAACTTTGCGGTCTATTACAACTATGGATAGCAGCTGTTAACAGCTGGGTGTGTTTAGAACAGCGTGGCTAATAATGGATCAAACCTACACCCGATCTTAAGTCATTTGTTATGGTAGAATGTAAACTCGCTGTTAGGTTTTGCACGCGAGCCAACAGCAAGAAACAAGCTGTTCCGGTGTTCCGTAATACGAGAGATGAATGCATTAATATCTAATTTATCATTTAGCTACGAGATTCTAGCAAACGTATATTTCCGTTAGCCAGATGTTTGCAGATGGTATTTACAGTTTTTGCTGTCTTCCAACAAGAACAGTGTTGGAGTACAATGTGGATTTGTAATAGTAGGGTGGTTCAGGTTAGAAATGCTTTACTGCGAAAATGATTCACTTGATATAAATTGTTGTGTTGTAAGATTTTGTCTATTTGAGAATGTTTACCAGTTATGAGGAAGTCATTCATAATGAGGACTGGATTATACTCTGTCTCACGTTAGTTTAATCCTGCTGTAAACAACAGGGCGAATGTTACTCAACACGCCACGTGTTATGTTCGCAAAAGTTAAAGGCATATGGAGGCGGACCGTACTGCAGACTCCAGTCAATCCTAAATTTGCCCCTCCTACCAGCACTGCTGAATGTAGTACACGCATCTCACGCGCCTGAACTGAGGATATTATACGATTAATTACGCTCGGATAAATGTTTGAAAAATGACAGATGCAAATCTTAAAACAAGAAAAACTCTTACTTTCTGATCATGACCATACAAAAATCCTGTCTCTACAATACTTAGAACACGAGCGATGTACGTTTTATCTTTACATGTTATGGTTAAATGTGACGGATACATATTTGATATGCCAATCTTATAACAAAAAGAATTTTACTTTCTGATCATGACCATACAAAAATCCTGTCTCTACAATACTTAGAGCACGAGGGATGTACGTTTTATCTTTACATGTTATGGTTAAATGTTACGGATAAATATTTCAATTTTACAGACCCCAATCTTATAATAAGAAAGAATTTTATCCTCTGATCATGACCGTACAAAAATCCTGTCTCTACGATACTTAGAACACGAGCGATGCACGTTTTTCTTCACGTGGTTATGGTTCCACCCAACATCCATCCGTTCAACACAGATAAGACTGAAGGACAACACCATTCTTTCCTCATAACATTTATCTCAAGCATAAATAAATAATGCATCAACTATTAAAACAGAAGTCACTTAGTTTGAAACAAAGTTAATTTTCAGTTGTTTTGAGAGTATAGAAGTTGTTTTGTTAAAGTGAATGTCATCGTTAAGTCGTGTGTTGTACTTCAGCTGAAATATTGTTAATATTACATTAAATTGTTGTTATACACATATGTTTGTGATCTGAGAGTGTGACCATGTCCCTCGAAGCTGGGACAAGTCAACAAACGTGAAGTGATTCATTCTCAGGGCAGAAAAATTATATTTAATATGAACAAATTTTACGAAAGCTCTCCAAACCAGGATATAGAGCAAGTGTAGATTTTTCAAAATCCCAGCAATTAACTCTGTAAGCTTGTGGTGTAGACACAGTGTCACGTCTTTGTAGTGAAGCAGCTTCATCCTTAGAAAAAGGGGGCGTACCTGTGTTTCAATCAACGGGAAGGATCCATGAAGTCGGAAAGCGAGTTACTGGATTGGAAACCGTGCTTGCAGTTCTACTACTGTGACTGTGTCAAGGTAAGATCTTAATGTTTTAGGAATATGTGTTGTTTAATTATGGGAAGAATAGCCAAATCCTTTGCTGGCGGGTAAAGCTGCTCGTATGTACACCGAACCTCTGGCAGTACACGTACTACGTTTGGCAACAGCACTCCACTTGAGCATTGGCCAGTGAGCGGTATAGACGCTACATGCACGCACATAAGTTTTGCAACACTAGCAGTGTTAACTTCTAGACAGTAAGAAAATAGAGTTGGGTTACACATTAACTTATTAAATCGATGACTTGGTTCATTTCTGAAAAAATAATCTTGCACTTTACTGCGTATAACACTTTTCGTAAAATCGTCGTATTGCTCCACGCGCTGTATGCATTTACGTGATTTTCTTGGTGTACTTAGAGTTCCGAATACTTGCTGTTCCATTCTAACACTATGTACACCACTTGCGGAAACACCAAGGTGATCACCAGTTTCTTTCTCATGTTTTTATAGACGAGGTTTCTTTCTTTAAGTACCGCGAAACAATGGGCGATCATCCGGCTCTCGCCACTTTTTAAACGTTTGCCCTGATTGTGTTTTATTTGGGCTGAAGCACCGGCCTACGCTATGATTCATTCATTCATTCATTCAAGTAGCTGGCGGCTGACTGAGGGTCAGCACGATGTGTGTCATTCGTGTACCTGTCCTACACGGACTTAACCACTTAATGACAGGAAATGTGGGGTTTTGCAGGTTGGTGGTTTAAGATAATGTAGATGAAAAGAAGGGAGGTAGCCGTAGCTCCTCATGGTAGCCAACTCGGGTGCAACGCTATGTTAGCACCGCTGGTGTGATACTTTTTAGGAAGAGTTTAATTTAGAAAGTCTATTAAATTCAAACAGTAATAATTTTAGGTTGAAATAAGAAATCTATTGTTACCAGGTGTGCCCGCATGCCATGGGGGGAAGCCGGTATAGCTTGTAGCGTCTTTCGGTTGTTCTATAGTTCCCTAGAGACCTAACCAGGGCGCTCTGATGTTGAGGCAAACTCGCGTAGAATTTTGTGGCCCGGCGCCTAATGACATCTTCCACATAGTGGAGAGATGAGGCTTCATGAAGGTATCTCACGGGAAACCTCCAGCAAACAGAATAGATGGCCCTAAGACATCTATTTTGTACACGCTGAATTTGTCGCAGATTGGATCCTGCGGCCATGCCCCAGATCTCACAAGCATAAAGCATGATTGGAAGAATTAAAGCCTGAAAAAGGCGCAACTTAAGGGGTGTCGGCATTCCTGAGCGCATCATGGGATATAACGAAGCCGAAGCTCCACATGTCCGATGAGTTACCTCCTGGATGTGACCCCGAAAAGTTAGGCCCTTGTCCAGCTTTACACCTAAGTATTTTAGAGAATTTGTCCACTCTATCCTTCTGCCAGAATAGTTAAAGGCGGGGAGGTTGGCGGGAAAGTGACGCTTAGTGAAGAGTATGGCTTGGCTTTTCTCTGGGTTGATAGACAATCGCCAAAGCCTACACCAATCATGAATGAGGCTTAGGTGTCGCTGTATTGGGTTGAAGGCTCTGCGTGCGTTTCTATTTGTGTTGTACAGTAGCACGTCGTCCGCATATTGGGCTATGTTGACGTGTAGCTCCGTGGGGAGATCCGCCACATACACGCTGAGGAGCGTAGGGGATAAGACAGAACCTTCTGGGACGCCTCCTCTGATGGGTCGTCTGGTAGATAGTTTTCCCGCCACAACAACTGTGAAATGTCTGTGTTTGAGGAATGAGTGTAAAATGTGTATCATGTGTGCAGGAAGCCCCAGGGTGATTAGTTTGTGTAGGAGGCCTGCATGCCAGGTGGTAGAGAAGGCCTTCTCGACATCCAGAGATACCGCCGCCGTGAATGCCCTTTCCTGGAAACCCAGGGCAGCGGCCTCCACCAGACGGAGCAACTGCTGTGATGTCGAGTGCCCAGGACGAAAACCAAACTGATGGGGAGGAATAGCTTGAATGTCCCCCAGTAGGGGCGACAAGCGGGTACGCTATGATGAAAAGCTTACTGATTTTAAATTGCATATTTAATTGCATTCTTGGGCTTGTGAGGTGCGCGAGATGTACAGGAAATACAGAAACTCTGCACTATAAACAATAACATCTTAATCAGCATTCAGCTCGACACAGACCTCGTTGTGAGAGACCTACCTGGTATAGAATATAATAACAGTGTCCTTTAGTAATTGTTAAATAAAATACAGCTTAATTTAATATAAGTTAATAGTGTGTATAATTTCACCTGTCTTCTGTCTAATGTATATAGTATACAGAACATATCTATGTGATATGTGAAGCAGAAAGATAAAATGTGGGGCTATTACGAGTCAAATGAAAACCTTAAATTTGTAATAACAAATCGAAACTTCGCGCTGTTATCCTGTGAGTTGGTAAGCGTGCTACAAACAGCGTGCAGAATGGCCTGTAGATGGCAGCATTATTGCAGATGCACACATGCCTTTGCAGTATTAGTATAAAGATGGCGCCCCCACTTGCGACTTGCACCAGGGAAGAACAGCGTTGTGTTATTCGCTTTTTGCGTAGTGAAGAGTTGAAACCTACTGAAATTCATCGACGAATGAAGGTTCAGTACGCTGATGCATGTTTGTTGTAGCAGCAGGTGCACGAATGGAGTAGGAAGTTGGTAAAAGTTGTGAATTGAGTGGAAGATGCTCCACGTCCAGGTCAAGAACAACGAGTGACTACACAGAACATTGCAGTAGTTGAAGCCATAGTGAAGGAAAACCGCCGAATGACACTGAATGATGTTTACAGATTAGTCATGGGACAGCACACCACACTGTGCAGAATGTGCTCCAGTTTCACAAAGTGTCTGCCATGGCAGCTGACTCCTGAAATGAGGGAATGACTGTTGATGCTTATGAAGAACTTCTTTGGCGCTTTAAACGGGAAGGTGATGGCTTCCTTCTAAGAATCGTTGCTGGGGACGAAACCTGGGTTCACTTCCACCAACCAGAAACGAAGAGAGCGAGCAAGGAATGGCGCCATCTCTCATCAGCAAAACCAAAGAAGTTTCGAACAGAACCATCAGCAGGAAATGTTAAGCTGACTCTGTTTCGGGACGTCATTTTGGAGCATTACATGACTAGAGGGACCACTGTCACCAGGGCATCATACACACATCTCCTAAAAGCTCATCTGTGGCCTGGAATCAGATCAAAGCGACGTGGATTGCTGTCAACAGGTCTCCTTTTGCAACATGACAATGCAAGGTCCCACACTGCCCATACAACAGTTGCAACAATCACAGACCTTTCTTCCGCATCCACCATACTCACCAGACCTTGTCCCATATGTTTGGACCACTCAAAGACGCAATGGCAGGAAAGAAGTTCCCTTCCGATGAAGACGTAACCCAAGTGGTGCATGAGTGGTTGCGCGGACTAGCAAAATACTTTTTTTCTAAAGTAAGCGCTGCAGGAATTGCATTGAGCGTGGGGAAAATTATTACAGCTTTGTACCACTTCTGCACATTAAGTAATATTTAAAATATATTTAAAGTTTTTATTTGACTCACCCTCGCGCGAATCGGAACATTTGCATACATATCTCTCTCCGAAATTAGCTCTCACAGAGCAGTGATCAGAAAACTACTTACAGTACTGTACTTAAAGTAGGGGTTTATCGTACGTATGTAAATAAAAGAAAACGTCCATTAACTTCGCTAAACCAATCAACAGCTTACCCGCTTTCTGTCCCAATATCTCTGTCTACACTTACATCACAACACAAGGATCTAAAATAGGCCACCTGGTCACACGTTTTCCTTCTGTGCTTATCTTTAAAAACAAAAGATATATCACGTGATGCGCTATTACCTTAGTTTTCCCTTGTGATATTTTTAAATTATGTAATTTAAGTATAGCTTTTGTAGATCTTCTTCGCTGAATAATCAAATCATTATCTTCTTAAAGTAATATATATATGTATTTGTTCTCCCTACTTTTATTCTTAAGGTAGCTTCCTGCTTGCATTTCTTAATCTAATACTCCAAACATATATTCAAAATTGTTGGACACAGGCTTCCTGATTCGTCAAAAACATAGACGTTCCAAAATTACTGAAAACAGAAACAATTCACTCCCAAAACATGCATTTCCGAACTTTAGGACAGAATTCTGTAAGTGATATCTGTAACTTTACCCAATAGCGAGCTAGCACCGAACTAAATGTCACAGCAACGCCTAGGTCTGAAGACAAGGAAAGTTTGTCGTGTTTGATGAGAAACTTCGCCGCCAAGATCTGCCACTTAAAACTTTGTTCCTCAGGGAAAGAGAGGTCGCTAAAAGCGGTCGCCGAGCAAACTTACTAGGTGCCAGTAATCTGTCAACCTTTATTGAGGAGGCCAAAGGTCACAACTAAACACTTCACACATATCTGGAGCTGTGGAGCTTGCCAGCTACACAGACGGCGTGGGTTCGAGTCTAACCTGCGTCATAGAAGACACATTCAGTAGAATACTTAAAGACATGGAATATCTATTTCATACGTCGTGTTACGTACGTTGTACTGATGGTCAGACTGTACTGTACTATATTCCCGTCTTCTCGGATCTCTCTAAACCAGCCTTTTTAAGGTAGAAGGACACATTCTGTAGAATACTTAAAGACATGGGATATCTATTTCATACGTCGTGTTACGTACGTTGTACTGATGGTCAGAGTGTACTGTACTATATTCCTGTCTTCTCTGATCTCTCTAAACCAGCCTTTTGAAGGTAGAAGGACACATTCTGTAGAATACTTAAAGACATGGGATATCTATTTCATACGTCGTGTTACGTACGTTGTACTGATGGCCAGACTGTACTGTACTATATTCCCGTCTTCTCTGATCTCTCTAAACCAGCCTTTTGTAGTTAGAAGGACACATTCTGTAGAATACTTAAAGACATGGGATATCTATTTCATACGTCGTGTTAGGTACGTTGTACTGATGGTCAGACTGTACTGTACAATATTCCCGTCTTCTCTGATCTCTCTAAACCAGCCTTTTGAAGGTAGAAGGACACATTCTGTAGAATACTTAAAGACATGGGATATCTATTTCATACGTCGTGTTACGTACGTTGTACTGATGGTCAGACTGTACTGTACTATATTCCCGTATTCTCTGATCTCTCTAAACCAGCCTTTTGAAGGTAGAAGGATACATTCTGTAGAATACTTAAAGACATGGGATATCTATTTCATACGTCGTGTTACGTACGTTGTACTGATGGTCAGACTGTACTGTACTATATTCCCGTCTTCTCTGATCTCTCTAAACCAGCCTTTTGAAGGTAGAAGGACACATTCTGTAGAATACTTAAAGACATGGGATATCTATTTCATACGTCGTGTTACGTACGTTGTACTGATGGTCAGACTGTACTGTACAATATTCCCGTCTTCTCTGATCTCTCTAAACCAGCCTTTGAAGGTAGAAGGACACATTCTGTAGAATACTTAAAGACATGGGATATCTATTTCATACGTCGTGTTACGTACGTTGTACTGATGGTCAGACTGTACTGTACTATATCCCCGCCTTCTCTGATCTCTCTAACCCAGCCTTTTGAAGGTAGAAGGACACATTCTGTAGAATACTTAAAGACATGGAATATCTATTTCATACGTCGTGTTACGTACGTTGTACTGATGGTCAGACTGTACTGTACTATATTCCCGACTTCTCTGATCTCTCTAAACCAACCTTTTGAAGGTAGAAGGACACATTCTGTGGAATACCTAAAGACATGGGATATCTATTTCATACGTCGTGTTACGTACGTTGTACTGATGGTCAGACTGTACTGTACTATATTCCTGTCTTCTCTGATCTCTCTAAACCAGCCTTTCGAAGGTAGAAGGACACATTCTGTAGAATACTTAAAGACATGGGATATCTATTTCATACGTCGTGTTACGTACCTTGTACTGATGGTCAGACTGTACTGTACTATATTCCCGTCTTCTCTGATCTCTCTAAACCAGCCTTTTGAAGGTAGAAGGACACATTCTGTAGAATACTTAAAGACATGGGATATCTATTTCATACGTCGTGTTACGTACGCTGTACTGATGGTCAGACTGTACTATATTCCCGTCTTCTCTGTTCTCTCTAAACCAGCCTTTTGAAGGTACAAGGACACATTCTGTAGAATACTTAAAGACATGGGATATCTATTTCATACGTCGTGTTACGTACGTTGTACTGATGGTCAGACTGTACTGTACTATATTCCCGTCTTCTCTGATCTCTCTAAACCAACCTTTTGAAGGTAGAAGGACACATTCTGTAGAATACTTAAAGACATGGGATATCTATTTCATACGTCGTGTTACGTACGTTGTACTGATGGTCAGACTGTACTGTACTATATTCCCGTATTCTCTGATCTCTCTAAACCAGCCTTATGAAGGTACAAGGACACATGTAGAATACTTAAAGACATGGGATATCTATTTCATACGTCGTGTTACGTACGTTGTACTGATGGTCAGACTGTACTGTACTATATTCCCGTCTTCTCTGATCTCTCTAAACCAACCTTTTGAAGGTAGAAGGACACATTCTGTAGAATACTTAAAGACATGGGATATCTATTTCATACGTCGTGTTGCGTACGCTGTACCGATTGTCAGACTGTACTGTACTATATTCCCGTCTTCTCTGATCTCTCTAAACCAGCCTTTTGAAGGTACAAGGACACATTCTGTAGAATACTTAAAGACATGGGATATCTATTTCATACGTCGTGTTACGTACGCTGTACTGATGGTCAGACTGTAGTGTACTATATTCCCGTCTTCTCTGATCTCTCTAAACCAGCCTTTTGAAGGTAGAAGGACACATTCTGTAGAATACTTAAAGACATGGGATATCTATTTCATACGTCGTGTTACGTACGCTGTACTGATGGTCAGACTGAACTGTACTATATTCCCGAATTCTCTGATCTCACTAAACCAGCCTTTTGAAGGTAGAAGGATACAGTCTGTAGAATACTTAAAGACATGGGATATCTATTTCATACGTCGTGTTACGTACGCTGTACTGATGGTCAGACTGTACTGTACTATATTCCCGACTTCTCTGATCTCTCTAAACCAGCCTTTTGAAGGTAGAAGGACACATTCTGTTGAATACTTAAAGACATGGGATATCTATTTCATATGTCGTGTTACGTACGCTGTACTGATGGTCAGACTGTACTGTACTATATTCCCGACTTCTCTGATCTCTCTAAACCAGCCTTTTGAAGGTAGAGGGACACATTCTGTAGAATACTTAAAGACATGGGATATCTATTTCATACGTCGTGTTACGTACATTGTACTGATGGTCAGACTGTACTGTACTATATTTCCGTCTTCTCTGATCTCTCTAAACCAGCCTTTTGAAGGTAGAAGGATACATTCTGTAGAATACTTAAAGACATGGGATATCTATTTCATACGTCGTGTTACGTACGTTGTACTTATGGTCAGACTGTACTGTACTATATTCCCGCCTTCTCTGATCTCTCTAAACCAGCCTTTTGAATGTAGAAGGACACATTCTGTAGAATACCTAAAAACATGGGATGTCTATTTCATACGTCGTGTTACGTACGTTGTACTGATGGTCAGACTGTACTGTACTATATTCCCGCCTTCTCTGATCTCTCTAAACCAGCCTTTTGAAGGTAGGACACATTCTGTAGAATACTTAAAGACATGGGATATCTATTTCATACGTCGTGTTACGTACGCTGTACTGATGGTCAGACTGTACTGTACTACATTCCCGTCTTCTCTGATCTCTCTAAACCAGCATTTTGAAGGTAGTAGGACACATTCTGTAGAATACTTAAGGACAGGGGATATCTATTTCATACGTTGTGATATAATACAGGAATCACTTAGAGTTGTGTAAGATGGGGGAAGCAAGCAGGTGTTTGAGTACACCCCATCGCGCTGACGAGGGCGCTTTGATCGAAATGGAATCTTGCCTATGGAAGCGGTATGCGGTTTCTGCTGGAGCAGAATTTCCACATGGGTGGACACCATCTACTGTCAAGAACACAGTTCTGCCCTTTTGGACCATTTATCTTCTCTGTATTCCATTCAAATAATAAAATGCTTTAAATTTCTTACCTGAGGGCTTCACTCTATTAAGTTTCGGAAGGAGGTTTACCATCTTCATCTGTGCAATATCTTTTGTTTCCTCGAAGTCGTCGGTTCCTGTTCTCGGGTAGTTAGCAATATTATTGATCCCCCAAACTGATTTCCACTACAGCGTGCCTGTCTCACGTTCAACAGGTGCCGACTTCGAATCTCGGTCAGCGTGGTAACGTTTTTGCTTATACTAAAAGATGAATGTCTGGTAACTCTAAGCTCTATGTACCCTGTACTCATTTGAACATCATTTCATTCATCGTCCGATATGACTTAACGTTGGAGGTTTTCTCTTATACTGAAAGATGAATGTCTGGTAACTCTAAGCTCTATGTACCCTGTACTCATTTGAACATCATTTCATTCATCGTCCGATATGACTTAACGTTGGAGGTTTTCTCTTATCCTGAAAGATGAATGTCTGGTAACTCTAAGCTCTAAGTACCCTGTACTCATTTGAACATTACCTCCGGATGCTCCGAACTTTGCCATAGAGATGTAAAGCTACACATATTTGCTGCATCACAGTGTAGAGTTCTCCCGCAATGAGACAAGTTGGTTGGAGGTTACTGTCGGGCATTTGTCGTGGGTTTAATTCTACATGACGTGGACTTTTGGCAAATGCTCCAAATGATTCAGCTGAAGCCCATTACGTATCACATTGCCAATTTTCTTGCCAAGGGACTTTCCCACGATATTCATACCGATTTTAAACACATGAGTAAATAGCACGCATTACTTCAACAGCTACCGCGTAAATTCTGCCTTTGAGCCAGTGTTAAAAGTGAGAAGATTTGTGTAGTTCTTTCACCACTCTTTAGTTGTATGCTCTCTGACGTACATCAGTCTGGAACACAGAATTTCACTTTCACTTTGTTTAGAATTCCATATAATACTAAATATATGATGTTTTCTACAGAATACAATAACAAATTCCGTTTACATTTCATTGTATCCTACATAAGATGTATAATACAATAATAAGGCGATGTTTTATTTAATTTAGTTTCCCCATGCACACTATTGTCAGTTGTCTGATGTAAGGTAATCACGTAAATCGAACTTGAAGGTCTTTCATAAAAGCCCTGTTTGAATTACAAGATGAATAGGATTGGCAAAGCGGACGACTCGGAATGGAACATTCAATTTGAGTACATAATGTAATCATGAGAACAAAATAACACATTTCTACACTTTTATATTCATATCTTTATGTATCTCACATATGAATTGCTTCTTTCCCTCAACGCTAGCCCACACAGATTTCGTGGTACCATTCTACATTTTTCTGGACTCAATTGGGCAACATTTCACCCATTTACATTGACTTAATGTAAAAAAATGTAAATTCCCTGTCTTACTTTAATCCCATTCGCCCTCTGTTGTAGTGGTATTTATTTTTGCCCGTTGGCAGCAATGATTAAGTAACTATCATAACAACAAGGAGGACTATGGATGTAAAAATATCTGTATTTTCTTATTGTACAAGTTTCTGGAGCAATTTCAATGCACATTCGTTATAAATCTATGTTAAACGAAGTTAAAAATAACAAAATAACAGAAATGGAGCAATGACATATCTCGTTTCCGTAAAAGAAGCTCGATTTGTCATTTAGACAAAACACAATCGTATCACACAGTCAACTGTCTCAGGTAGTTAACTTCTTCGTTCCAACAAAACACCATCGTCCTCTAGGGAACAGATTTTGTGAAACTAATCTGAATCGCCGGGCTTAGTGTATGTTTGTATTTTCAGCTGTTTTGAACCTTTGCTTCATTGCTGAGAGTTTATTTTTTTATTCACTTATCGACCCGCTTTACAGATCCTTGATAACTAATTGAATGTTTATGAAATATATATAAGGAAGACCAACTTGGCTTTTATTATCTACAAAACACTGGGAAACGAGGATGACACACGAGCGATAGAGAGAGAGAGAGAAACTGATAAAAACAAGTAATCAAAAGATAATAAGAACAACATTCATGTTTTTTCAGTCAGAGTCACTACGGAGGAGATGCTGTGGGTGTGGGCTGGCGGGTTCGTACGCCGATGTCGTACACCACAACTCCTGGAACATCTGGCAGGTTTGAGAAGGAGCGTGAGACGATCTGACGTAAGTACTGGTGAAGAAGAAGGAGACCAAGTTCTTTACGCAGTTGTTGATTTCTTACGTACCAAGGGGCATCCGTAGCGATGTGCAGAAATCACATTGCCGACAGTTGAGAAGGTTATTTTGAGTCCCCAGTAAATTTTTATTTAATTCAAATTAAATGTTGGATATAAAATGCATTCCCGTAGTGGAGGTTATCCGTCCCCTTCAGGTGCCTGTTGTGAGTCCTGCGGACACCTAGCACTCGTGGTACCTCTGACGTTACTAGAGGAACCTCGGGCCGAACATTCGAGACATTCTGAATGGGAGTTGTTTGGATTGGGTTGACTCGAGGGGGCAGTGGTTCCCGATACCCGTGGGAGATCGCGTACGTCTCTGGACGAGGTTGAGGGAAGCCAGGGGCGGCTTCTGAGGTAGTGCCGCTGTGCCATGGCACCATCTGTATGAAAGAGAAAGAAAGAGAAGTGTATAAGAATTGCGCAAAAGGAATTGTTTATGAATAGTTGCTCCCTCGTTTGAATAGGCGCGTTGAACGCCAGCGCTCTCTCTTGGTTGTTTTCCGTAGCTTGGTGCCGATTCCAGAACGGCACCGTCTACGCTCATAAACGCCTGTGTTAAGGCTAGGGGCTAAGATGTCTGCTTATACACGGCTTCTTATGGAAGAAAGTCAGACAAGGTAGTGCCGGGATTTCTCTGGCGCATAACTTACGATTTGCCCGTTAGAGTGCAGTAAAACACGGGACTTCAGAGAACCACGATCCTGCCACCTAGCGAAAGACAATGTTAAGAATACATTTCGCGCTAAACCTTCCTTTAATGCAGTGTCACCATCCTACTGCAGTTAATTCTGAGGAACTTCAAAACGCAAATTAATGCTTAATGAAATCACTTGTAGAAACACAACACATAGATATCCTTATAAATAAAATTAATTGGGTTTCAATGTGAATATAGTATTAGATTTTAAAATTTAGAGACAGTATTTCAACATGTGCATATTTCACAGCAGCAGTTTTGTTGGTAGAACATAAAACCCGCGCGTCCAGCATGTGTTGGACACATGTTTTCAAAGCAATGGTAGAGTAGTTCTGTATGTGATGCTGTAGTTCATCGTGAGTAAGGATTTTTAAAACAGTGTTCAGTGTTTTTTCTTTAAGTTAAAATTCACAGTAAAGTTACGAACATGAACAAGGTGAGTGAATTACTGAAAACTTCATTTAGTAACAGTACTCTAAGTGAAAAAATCAGATAAAAACAATAGGTAGGCCACTGAATCTGCAGCAGCAAACAAAAAATCGATGCCGTAAGTTTAATCCGGATATTTATCAAAAGAACAAATGGGTTTGCGGCTGTGATGAAAACAATGCAGTTTTTTGTTTTCCTTGTGTGTTATTTGGGGGAGATGTCCATTGGTGTAAGACTGGAACAGCTGATATTGGGCATTTATGGTCTAAAATGAAAGTGCATGAAACATCGAAGCGACACATGGACAATGTTCTGAGTCTTTCATTTCTAGGCAAAACCAATATTCAGGACAAATTAGATTCGCAGTATAGGCAAACAGTCAACAGCCATAACAAACAAGTAGACAAGAACAGGTATATATTGAACTTAATTATAAACTGTATTCGGTTCTGTGGTGCTTTGGAGCTGGCTCTTAGGGGACACGACGAATCTGACAACTCTCAAAATAAGGGTTTTTTTCGTGAGCTCATTCAGTTTAGTGCGGAGTTGGATAAAGAACTTCAAGTGCATCTCAGTCAGTCATCAGTTTTCAAAGGCATTTCTAAGACTGTTCAAAACGAACTCCTGCAGTGCATGTTGGAAGTGTATCACGAGGAAGTGCGCAAAGAAATAAAGCGTGCGGATTATGTTGCAATAATCGCGGATGAAACCACTGATGCACCCTGATGATCCCTGTACGTTCTGTATGGTACAGTATATTATAAAATAGTTTGGATTATTGATAAGATTACCTAAATTGTTCGTAATTGGTGCACATATTTATATTTTAACAACCCTTATTTATTTACGGCACCATCAATACAATACCTCACCGGCCGCCCCTGAGGGATGCCATATATTAATATTCCCGGGTACTAGCCTGCATAGAAGATGTGCTAGATCACCAGGCGGCCCTCTCCGAGGTTGATGGGTAGTTTTCCCCTTTGGGTTTGGCGCGCGTAAGTGGCGTATCCACTTCCATCCCATCTTGAGTCCACAGCACCAGATTGGGGGGGGGGGGCCTTGTTAGTCTCTAGGTCTTGCCCTATGGAAAGCCCCATGGAGGCGCTGGGCGCCCTTCGAAGACAGCTCAGTAACTCCCTGATCGTCAGAGAGGAGTGGTCAGTCTTCACTCTGTGTGGACTACCCTGGTAGATACCCTCGAGCTTATATATACGAGGGGGGGGGTGGACCAAAACAAACCGGATTGTAGTCATAAAAACTTTATTGATGAACCTTTTTACAAAATTACTTCAGTCACCTTCAATGTACTCTCCATTACATGCGATGCACTTGTCAAGTCTCTTTTCCCACTGTTGGAAGCATGTTTGGAACTCTTCAAGTTTGATATTGTCCAGTGCCCTTTGCGAAGCTGTTTTTACCGCCTTCACATCGTCATAACGCTCCCCTTTTAGCGTTTCTCTCATTCGTGGAAATAGGAAAAAGTCGCACGGGGCTATGTCCGGCAAATACGGAGCGTGGGCAACGACAGAGCACCTCTGAAATGCCAAATAGTGGGTCACTCGTAAGGCTGTGTGCTGGAGCTTTGTCGTGATGCAGAAACCAGTCACCTGATTGTCAAAGTTCCGGGCGTTTCCTCCTCACAACCTCTCACAGACGCCTTAAAACATCCAAGTAAAAGTGCTCGTTAACAGTCTGGCCAGGGGGTACGAATTCCCGATGCACAATTCCACGAACATCAAAAAAAAAAAAAAAAAAAAACAATCATCATCGTCTTCACATTTGACCTCACTTGCCTTGCCTTCTTGGTCTGGGAGAGTTGGGAGTCCTCCACTGGCTTGACGCTTGCTTGGTTTCTGGGTCATACCCGTAACACCAACTCTCATCCCCTGTAATGACTTTGTTCAAGAAGTTTGGATCACGTGCAATCTCTGTTTTCAAGTCCTGACACACATTCATGCGGATGGTTTTGTGCTTCTATGTGAGAAGGCGCGGAACAAATTTAGCAGCAACATGTCTCATGTGCAAATCCTCCCTCAAAATCCGCTGGCACGAGCTCCAACTGATTCCTGTCGCTGCTGAAATTTGGTCGATCGTTTGGCGACGATCCTCGTTGATCTTTTGGCGGACCTTTTCAATGTTCTCCTCATTTCGCGACGTTGAAGGGCGTCCAGAACGAGCTTGGTCTTCAACAAACATCCCACCACGTTTAAAGTGCCCACACCACTCGAAAACTTGTGCGGCTCATAGCGTCCCCCTGGAAAGCTTCCTGAAGCATTTGGTGTGTCTCCATTGCAGCTTTTTAAGCTGGAAACAAAATTTGACACCCACTCTGTTCTTTTAAAGTTGCTATAACGACTTCGCAGAGGTAACCGCCAACAGTCAGAGAAACACAATACCACACTTGCACGAGCAGCTCTACACTGACACCGTCTGCTGTTTCATGAAGATCTATACTAACACCATCTAGCGTTAGAACCTTGCACTACGTCTACGAGTGGCAGCGCCCTCGGAGTCCAGTTTCTTTTGGGTCCCCCCCCCCGTATATATATTTAATGCATATGAAAAGTTTAGTGTAACTTTGGCGAATCTACGAGTGTAAGACCAAGGTTTACGAGGTTAGAAATGTTTCAAACAGAATCAATTACTGACAAAAATGTGGGAGAAGTAAGTAAAATTGTTTTGAAATATCCATAAATTACCGTTAGAAAGGTTTGATTAAGACTATAACAAAACAACTCTTAAAATTTATCTCAGTAGTTCCCTCGCTCAAACATCAATGCTTCTTAGTGGTTCCTGCCAAGGAAAAAGACTGTTACATTGTCTGAGTCACAGGACACGGCCCCTTGCAACTGTTTCTATACTTGAAACTGAACACAACAAAGTATCATCTGCCACCACAATTCATAACGACTCTCTCTCTCTCTCTCTCTCTCTCTCTCTCTCTCTCTCTCTCTCTCTCTCTCTCTCTCTCTCTCTCTCTCTCTCTCTCTTTTTCTCTCTCTCTGTGTGTGTCAGGTGAGTGCTAGACCTGTATTATCAAAAACCCTACATACGGTTAAGACATGCTCCAGCCGTGTCATCTTGTTTCGAGGTCGTGACGTATCTCTCTCGGATGCTACGCTATCAGGGAGATAACATCCGAGGAAATGCTGAGCACGCTCCAAACTTTTCCCCTCTACCTTCACTAACAATTCAATTCTCAACAAAAAATATATTTCAGATCGAATATCACTAAGGCGGTTCCTACAAAGCCCCAGGAGTCTGTGTGGTACATAAATCTTTAACTTTCAAATGACGTACAAAAATTCCCATGCCGTAATATTTAAAGATTTATTGAAAACACTAAGATTCATTTCTGTCAAGAGATGTGAGAGTTGTTTGCTGAAACAAACAACAACTCAAATTAAAGAAAGCGGTCTCAGAATAAATCTACACATTCAAGTGAAAAGCAAAAAACTTTACTGTACCATGTCACGTTTAAGACAACTGAAACGTGTAGTGTGAATCTAAATATGTAAAATCAACTTATCAACTTATGACACACTCTTTTCGATATTCCTGTACAAACACTTATTACTCTATCTACTTCAAGATAAATATTATCTTATTGGGAATACAGTAGACTTTAAGTGATAGTCAAATGTTTTGGTCGTTATGTGATGTATACATGACTTTCTCTACTCTTGTACAAACACCTATTGCTCTATCTACTTCAAGATAAACATTATCTTATTGGCAATAAAGTAGACTTTAAGTGATAGTCAAATGTTTTGGTCGTTATGTGATGTATACATGACTTTCTCTACTCTTGTACAAACACTTATTGCTCTATCTACTTCAAGATAAACATTATCTTATTGGGAATACAGTAGACTTTAAGTGATAGTCAAATGTTTTGGACGTTATGTGATGTATACATTACTTTCTGTACTCTTGTACAGACACTTATTGCTCTATCTACTTCAAGATAAACATTATCTTATTGAGAGTACAGTAGACTTTAAGTGATAGTCAAATGTTTTGGTCGTTATGTGATATATACATTACTTTCTCTACTCTTGTACAAACACTTATTGCTCTATCTACTTCAAGATAAACATTATCTTATTGAGAGTACAGTAGACTTTAAGTGATAGTCAAATGTTTTGGACGTTATGTGATGTATACATTACTTTCTCTACTCTTGTACAAACCCTTATTGCTCTATCTACTTCAAGATAACAATTATCTTATTGAGAGTACAGTAGACTTTAAGTGATAGTCAAATGTTTTGGTCGTTATGTGATGTATACATGACTTTCTCTACTCTTGTACAAACACATTGCTCTATCTACTTCAAGATAAACATTATCTTATTAGGAATACAGTAGACTTTAAGTGATAGTCAAATGTTTTGGTCGTTATGTGATGTATAAATGACTTTCTCTACTCTTGTACAAACACTTATTGCTCTATCTACTTCAAGATAAACATTATCTTATTGGGAATACAGGAGAATTTAAGTGATAGTCAAATGTTTTGGTCGTTATGTGATGTATACATGACTTTCTCTACTCTTGTACAGACACTTATTGCTCTATCTACTTCAAGATAGACATTATCTTATTGGGAATACAGTAAACTTTAAGTGATAGTGAAATGTTTCAGTGCTTCCTAACTATCGAAGATTCACGATATTCAAGGTTACGAATGCGTAAATACAGTATTGAATGTTTTCGTGTAAATTGTCACTCGAATCTAAGATAAAGTAGTCAGCATGGAATGACATTTTGCACAGAACAGGGAAGCATAGGAAAGCGAGTTAATAAAACCGGCAGTTATAGTGATAAGGAATCCTGTAAAGTAGAGAACGCGCTGTGTTGTGTAACTCGGTACGAAGGCAGTGCTAATTAGTTCATTAACAGACGCGATATTAAAATCATTCACAGGTGCATGTTCTTTGTCTGGCAAACAAACTTCCACAGCTTCAAGTTACACGTCGTGGCGCTTTGTGGTTTAAGGAAGTTATTGGGATTTCGTAGCAAAGTGTTTTTATTGTTTATTTAACAGGACAAGTAACCGGTTCGCTTCAACCCCGCGGCCGGGTACGTACAAAACAATATTATCCCGTTTTATGCCATTAAAAGTACATTATTTAAGTACATAGATCCAGTGTCGAGGTGTAACTTTCAAAGTGAGGGAAGCTGCAAATAATAATTTTCATTAAAATAAGAGAGAATAATGACTCAAAGAACTAAGGCTACTCTTTAGTACTCTTTCTGTTGTACAGTCACACGTAGGTCCAGTGTCGAGGTGTGACTTTCAAGGTGAGAGAAGCTCCAAATAATAATTGTCATTAAAATAAGAGAGAATAATGATTCAAGGAACTAAGGCTACTCTTTAGTACTCTTTCTATTGTACAGTCACACGTAGGTCCAGTGTCGAGGTGTAACCTTCAAAGTGAGGGAAGCGCCAAATAATAATTGTATTTAAAATAAGAGAGAATAATGACTCGAAGAACTAAGGCTACTCTTTAGTACTCTTTCTTTTGTACAGTCACACATAGGTCCAGTAGCGAGACGTGACTTTCAAAGTGAAGGAAGCTCCAAATAATAATTTTCATTAATATAAGAGAGAATAATGACTCAAAGAACTAAGGCTACTCTTTAGTACTCTTTCTATTGTACAGTCACACGTAGGTCCAGTAGCGAGGCGTGACTTTCAAAGTGAAGGAAGCTCCAAATAATAATTTTCATTAATATAAGAGAGAATAATGACTCAAAGAACTAAGGTTACTCTTTAGTGCTCTTTCTATTGTACAGTCACACGTAGGTCCAGTAGCGAGGCGTGACTTTCAAAGTGAAGGAAGCTCCAAATAATAATTTTCATTAATATAAGAGAGAATAATGACTCAAAGAACTAAGGCTACTCTTTAGTACTCTTTCTATTGTACAGTCACACGTAGGTCCAGTAGCGAGGCGTGACTTTCAAAGTGAAGGAAGCTCCAAATGTAATTTTCATTAATATAAGAGAGAATAATGACTCAAAGAACTAAGGTTACTCTTTAGTACTCTTTCTATTGTACAGTCACACATAGGTCCAGTAGCGAGGCGTGACTTTCAAAGTGAAGGAAGCTCCAAATAATAATTTTCATTAATATAAGAGAGAATAATGACTCAAAGAACTAAGGTTACTCTTTAGTACTCTTTCTATTGTACAGTCACACGTAGGTCCAGTAGCGAGGCGTGACTTTCAAAGTGAAGGAAGCTCCAAATAATAATTTTCATTAATATAAGAGAGAATAATGACTCAAAGAACTAAGGTTACTCTTTAGTACTCTTTCTATTGTACAGTCAGACATAGGTCCAGTAGCGAGACGTGACTTTCAAAGTGAAGGAAGCTCCAAATAATAATTTTCATTAATATAAGAGAGAATAATGACTCAAAGAACTAAGGCTACTCTTTAGTACTCTTTCTATTGTACAGTCACACGTAGTTCCAGTAGCGAGGTGTGACTTTCAAAGTGAGGGAAGCTCTAAATAATAATTGTCGTTAAAATAAGAGAGAATAATGACTCAAAGAACTAAGGCTACTCTTTAGTACTCTTTCTATTGTACAGTCACACGTAGTTCCAGTAGCGAGGTGTGACTTTCAAAGTGAGGGAAGCTCTAAATAATAATTGTCGTTAAAATAAGAGAGAATAATGACTCAAAGAACTAAGGCTACTCTTTAGTACTCTTTCTATTGTACCGTCACACGTAGGTCTAGTCCGTTGTAATGGCATAATAACCAACTGTCACTCGTAAGAGACCAGAATTAAGTATTTTGCTTCAATACGCTCTAACAGCTCAGTAAATAAGGAGCACTTATTTAGTGACATCCTGTATACTTGGTGCTCGTCTGCTCCAACTTTTCGAGCCCTAGTAGAAGACAGATTGGCAGTAGAGATAATTACAGAGCACGGGGTGATAAATTTTGCGATGTTTCTTAACCTGTAACGCTTTAAGGCGTTTCACAAGTAGGGGAAAGGAATTAAAAGTTGCCGTGTTAGGTTGGTTGCATGCAAGTTGACAGCCTAACAAATTATGTCCAAGAGACTCACGCAACCTGCTTGGGCAACGTTCATCGTAAATATTTCGTGACCGAGTATCACTTTAGTCTGTCAACAAATGAAGTTTCAATTGTTCGACATTCCAGACAATTGAGTCACAGGTAGCTCTAGCTGGAGTGTGAATATACAAGGGTGGTCTGAAAAGTGTCCTAATAATGGTACAAGACATTTCTTCAGAATTTTTATTTTTCAACGTAGTCTCCTTGTAACTCTACACACTTCTCCTAGCAATGCTCTCATCTCTGTAACACGTCCAAATAGTACTCGGCGTTTTTCAACATAGTCTCCTTGTAACTCTACACACTTCTCCCAGCGATGCTCTCATCTCTGTAACACGTCCAAATAGTACTCGGCGTTTTTCAACACAGTCTCCTTGTAACTCTACATACTTCTCCCAGCGATGTTCTCATCTCTGTAACACGTCCAAATAGTACTCGGCGTTTTTCAACATAGTCTCCTTGTAACTCTACACACTTCTCCCAGCGATGCTCTCATCTCTGTAACACGTCCAAATAGTACTCGGCGTTTTTCAACATAGTCTCCTTGTAACTCTACACACTTCTCCCAGCGATGTTCTCATCTCTGTAACCCTTCGAAATAGTACTCGGCGTTTTTCAACATAGTCTCCTTGTGACTCTACACACTTCTCCCAGCGATGTTCACATCTCTGTAACCCTTCCAAATAGTACTCGGCGTTTTTCAACATAGTCTCCTTGTAACTCTACACACTTCTCCCAGCGATGTTCACATCTCTGTAACCCTTCCAAATAGTACTCGGCGTTTTTCAACATAGTCTCCTTGTAACTCTACACACTTCTCCCAGCGATGCTCTCATCTCTGTAACACGTCCAAATAGTACTCGGCGTTTTTCAACATAGTCTCCTTGTAACTCTACACACTTCTCCCAGCGATGCTCTCATCTCTGTAACACGTCCAAATAGTACTCGGCGTTTTTCAACATAGTCTCCTTGTAACTCTACACACTTCTCCCAGCGATGCTCTCATCTCTGTAACACGTCCAAATAGTACTCGGCGTTTTTCAACATAGTCTCCTTGTAACTCTACACACTTCTCCCAGCGATGTTCCCATCTCTGTAACCCGTCCAAATAGTACTCGGCGTTTTTCAACATAGTCTCCTTGTAACTCTACACACTTCTCTCAACGATGTTCCCATCTCTGTAACACGTCCAAATAGTACTCGGCGTTTTGCAACATAGTCTCCTTGTAACTCTACACAGTTCTCCCAGCGATGTTCCCATCTCTGTAACCCGTCCAAATAGTACTCGGCGTTTTTCAACATAGTCTCCTTGTAACTCTACACACTTCTCCCAGCGATGTTCCCATCTCTGTAACACGTCCAAATAGTACTCGGCGTTTTTCAACATAGTCTCCTTGTAACTCTACACACTTCTCCCAGCGATGCTCTCATCTCTGTAACACGTCCAAATAGTACTCGGCGTTTTTCAACATAGTCTCCTTGTAACTCTACACACTTCTCCCAGCGATGTTCCCATCTCTGTAACCCGTCCAAATAGTACTCGGCGTTTTTCAACATAGTCTCCTTGTAACTCTACACACTTCTCCCAGCGATGCTCTCATCTCTGTAACACGTCCAAATAGTACTCGGCGTTTTTCAACATAGTCTCCTTGTAACTCTACACACTTCTCTCAACGATGTTCCCATCTCTGTAACACGTCCAAATAGTACTCGGCGTTTTGCAACATAGTCTCCTTGTAACTCTACACAGTTCTCCCAGCGATGTTCCCATCTCTGTAACCCGTCCAAATAGTACTCGGCGTTTTTCAACATAGTCTCCTTGTAACTCTACACACTTCTCCCAGCGATGCTCTCATCTCTGTAACCCGTCCAAATAGTACTCGGCGTTTTTCAACATAGTCTCCTTGTAACTCTACACACTTCTCCCAGCGATGCTCTCATCTCTGTAACCCGTCCAAATAGTACTCGACGTTTTTCAACATAGTCTCCTTGTAACTCTACACACTTCTCCCAGCGATGCTCTCATCTCTGTAACCCGTCCAAATAGTACTCGGCGTTTTTCAACATAGCCTCCTTGTAACTCTACACACTTCTGCCAGCGATGTTCTCATCTCTGTAACCCGTCCAAATAGTACTCGACGTTTTTCAACATAGTCTCTTTGTAACTCTACACACTTCTCCCAGCGATGCTCTCATCTCTGTAACACGTCCAAATACTACTCGGCGTTTTTCAACATAGTCTCCTTGTAACTCTACACACTTCTCCCAGCGATGTTCTCATCTCTGTAACCCGTCCAAATAGTACTCGACGTTTCTCAACATAGTCTCCTTGTAACTCTACACACTTCTCCCAGCGATGTTCTCATCTCTGTAACCCGTCCAAATAGTACTCGGCGTTTTTCAACATAGTCTCCTTGTAACTCTACACACTTCTCCCAGCGATGCTCTCATCTCTGTAACCCGTCCAAATAGTACTCGGCGTTTTTCAACATAGTCTCCTTGTAACTCTACACACTTCTCCCAGCGATGTTCCCATCTCTGTAACCCGTCCAGATAGTACTCGGCGTTTTTCAACATAGTCTCCTTGTAACTCTACACACTTCTCTCAACGATGTTCCCATCTCTGTAACACGTCCAAATAGTACTCGGCGTTTTGCAACATAGTCTCCTTGTAACTCTACACAGTTCTCCCAGCGATGTTCCCATCTCTGTAACACGTCCAAATAGTACTCGACGTTTTTCAACATAGTCTCCTTGTAACTCTACACACTTCTCCCAGCGATGCTCCCATCTCTGTAACACGTCCAAATAGTACTCGGTGTTTTTCAACATAGTCTCCTTGTAACTCTACACACTTCTCTCAACGATGTTCCCATCTCTGTAACACGTCCAAATAGTACTCGGCGTTTTTCAACATAGTCTCCTTGTAACTCTACACACTTCTCTCAACGATGTTCCCATCTCTGTAACACGTCCAAAAGTACTCGGCGTTTTTCAACATAGTCTCCTTGTAACTCTACACACTTCTCTCAACGATGTTCCCATCTCTGTAACCCGTCCAAATAGTACTCGGCGTTTTTCAACATAGTCTCCTTGTAACTCTACACACTTCTCCCAGCGATGTTCCCATCTCTGTAACACGTCCAAATAGTACTCGGCGTTTTTCAACATAGTCTCCTTGTAACTCTACACACTTCTCTCAACGATGTTCCCATCTCTGTAACACGTCCAAATAGTACTCGGCGTTTTTCAACATAGTCTCCTTGTAACTCTACACACTTCTCTCAACGATGTTCCCATCTCTGTAACACGTCCAAAAGTACTCGGCGTTTTTCAACATAGTCTCCTTGTAACTCTACACACTTCTCTCAACGATGTTCCCATCTCTGTAACCCGTCCAAATAGTACTCGGCGTTTTTCAACATAGTCTCCTTGTAACTCTACACACTTCTCCCAGCGATGTTCCCATCTCTGTAACACGTCCAAATAGTACTCGGCGTTTTTCAACATAGTCTCCTTGTAACTCTACACACTTCTCTCAACGATGTTCCCATCTCTGTAACACGTCCAAATAGTACTCGGCGTTTTTCAACATAGTCTCCTTGTAACTCTACACACTTCTCTCAACGATGTTCCCATCTCTGTAACACGTCCAAATAGTACTCGGCGTTTTTCAACATAGTCTCCTTGTAACTCTACACACTTCTCCCAGCGATGCTCTCATCTCTGTAACACGTCCAAATAGTACTCGGCGTTTTTCAACATAGTCTCCTTGTAACTCTACACACTTCTCCCAGCGATGCTCCCATCTCTGTAACCCGTCCAAATAGTACTCGGCGTTTTTCAACATAGTCTCCTTGTAACTCTACACACTTCTCTCAACGATGTTCCCATCTCTGTAACACGTCCAAATAGTACTCGGCGTTTTTCAACATAGTCTCCTTGTAACTCTACACACTTCTCTCAACGATGTTCCCATCTCTGTAACCCGTCCAAATAGTACTCGGCGTTTTTCAACATAGTCTCCTTGTAACTGTACACACTTCTCTCAACGATGTTCCCATCTCTGTAACACGTCCAAATAGTACTCGGCGTTTTTCAACATAGTCTCCTTGTAACTCTACACACTTCTCTCAAAGATGTTCCCATCTCTGTAACACGTCCAAATAGTACCCGGCGTTTTTCATCATAGTCTCCTTGTAACTCTACACACTTCTCCCAGCGATGCTCCCATCTCTGTAATACGTCCAAATAGTACCCGGCGTTTTTCAACATAGTCTCCTTGTAACTCTACACACTTCTCTCAACGATGTTCCCATCTCTGTAACCGGTCCAAATAGTACTCGGCGTTTTTCAACATAGTCTCCTTGTAACTCTATACACTTCTCCCGGCGATGTTCGCATCTCTGTAACCCGTCCAAATAGTACTCGGCGTTTTTCAACATAGTCTCCTTGTAACTCTATACACTTCTCCCAGCGATGTTCCCATCTCTGTAACACGTCCAAATAGTACTCGACGTTTTTCAACATAGTCTCTTTGTAACTCTACACACTTCTCTCAACGATGTTCCCATCTCTGTAACCCGTCCAAATAGTACTCGACGTTTTTCAACATAGTCCCTTGTAACTCTACACACTTCTCTCAACGATGTTCCCATCTCTGTAACCCGTCCAAATAGTACTCGGCGTTTATCAACATAGTCTCTTTGTAACTCTACACACTTCTCTCAACGATGTTCCCATCTCTGTAACCCGTCCAAATAGTACTCGGCGTTTTTCAACATAGTCTCTTTGTAACTCTACACACTTCTCTCAACGATGTTCTCATCTCTGTAACACGTCCAAATAGTACTCGGCGTTTTTCAACATAGTCTCTTTGTAACTCTACACACTTCTCTCAACGATGTTCCCGTCTCTGTAACCGGTCCAAATAGTACTCGGCGTTTTTCAACATAGTCTCTTTGTAACTCTACACACTTCTCTCAACGATGTTCCCATCTCTGTAACCGGTCCAAATAGTACTCGGTGTGTTTCAACATAGTCTCTTTGTAACTCTACACACTTCTCCCAACGATGTTCACATCTCTGTAACCGGTCCAAATAGTACTCGGCGTTTTTCAACATAGTCTACTTGTAACTGTACACACTTCTCCCAGCGATGTTCCCATCTCTGTAACACGTCCAAATAGTACTCGGCGTGTTTCAACATAGTCTCTTTGTAACTCTACACACTTCTCATAACGATGTTCACATCTCTGTAACCGGTCCAAATAGTACTCGGCGTTTTTCAACATAGTCTCTTTGTAACTCTACACACTTCTCTCAACGATGTTCACATCTCTGTAACCGGTCCAAATAGTACTCGGCGTGTTTCAACATAGTCTCTTTGTAACTCTACACACTTCTCTCAACGATGTTCCCATCTCTGTAACCCGTCCAAATAGTACTCGGCGTGTTTCAACATAGTCTCTTTGTAACTCTACACACTTCTCTCAACGATGTTCACATCTCTGTAACCGGTCCAAATAGTACTCGGCGTTTTTCAACATAGTCTCTTTGTAACTCTACACACTTCTCTCAACGATGTTCCCATCTCTGTAACCCGTCCAAATAGTACTCGGCGTGTTTCAACATAGTCTCCTTGTACCTCTACACACTTCTCTCAACGATGTTCACATCTCTGTAACCCGTCCAAATAGTACTCGGCGTTTTTCAACATAGTCTCCTTGTAACTCTACACACTTCTCTCAACGATGTTCCCATCTCTGTAACCCGTCCAAATAGTACTCGGCGTGTTTCAACATAGTCTCCTTGTAACTCTACACACTTCTCTCAACGATGTTCCCATCTCTGTAACCCGTCCAAATAGTACTCGGCGTTTTTCAACATAGTCTCCTTGTAACTCTACACACTTCTCCCAGCGATGTTCCCATCTCTGTAACACGTCCAAATAGTACTCGGCGTTTTTCAACATAGTCTCCTTGTAACTCTACACACTTCTCTCAACGATGTTCCCATCTCTGTAACACGTCCAAATAGTACTCGGCGTTTTTCAACATAGTCTCCTTGTAACTCTACACACTTCTCTCAACGATGTTCCCATCTCTGTAACACGTCCAAATAGTACTCGGCGTTTTTCAACATAGTCTCCTTGTAACTCTACACACTTCTCCCAGCGATGCTCTCATCTCTGTAACACGTCCAAATAGTACTCGGCGTTTTTCAACATAGTCTCCTTGTAACTCTACACACTTCTCCCAGCGATGCTCCCATCTCTGTAACCCGTCCAAATAGTACTCGGCGTTTTTCAACATAGTCTCCTTGTAACTCTACACACTTCTCTCAACGATGTTCCCATCTCTGTAACACGTCCAAATAGTACTCGGCGTTTTTCAACATAGTCTCCTTGTAACTCTACACACTTCTCTCAACGATGTTCCCATCTCTGTAATCCGTCCAAATACTACTCGGCGTTTTTCAACATAGTCTCCTTGTAACTGTACACACTTCTCTCAACGATGTTCCCATCTCTGTAACACGTCCAAATAGTACTCGGCGTTTTTCAACATAGTCTCCTTGTAACTCTACACACTTCTCTCAACGATGTTCCCATCTCTGTAACACGTCCAAATAGTACCCGGCGTTTTTCATCATAGTCTCCTTGTAACTCTACACACTTCTCCCAGCGATGCTCCCATCTCTGTAACACGTCCAAATAGTACCCGGCGTTTTTCAACATAGTCTCCTTGTAACTCTACACACTTCTCTCAACGATGTTCCCATCTCTGTAACCGGTCCAAATAGTACTCGGCGTTTTTCAACATAGTCTCCTTGTAACTCTATACACTTCTCCCAGCGATGTTCCCATCTCTGTAACCCGTCCAAATAGTACTCGGCGTTTTTCAACATAGTCTCCTTGTAACTCTATACACTTCTCCCAGCGATGTTCCCATCTCTGTAACACGTCCAAATAGTACTCGACGTTTTTCAACATAGTCTCTTTGTAACTCTACACACTTCTCTCAACGATGTTCCCATCTCTGTAACCCGTCCAAATAGTACTCGACGTTTTTCAACATAGTCTCTTTGTAACTCTACACACTTCTCTCAACGACGTTCCCATCTCTGTAACCCGTCCAAATAGTACTCGGCGTTTATCAACATAGTCTCTTTGTAACTCTACACACTTCTCTCAACGATGTTCCCATCTCTGTAACCCGTCCAAATAGTACTCGGCGTTTTTCAACATAGTCTCTTTGTAACTCTACACACTTCTCTCAACGATGTTCTCATCTCTGTAACACGTCCAAATAGTACTCGGCGTTTTTCAACATAGTCTCTTTGTAACTCTACACACTTCTCTCAACGATGTTCCCGTCTCTGTAACCCGTCCAAATAGTACTCGACGTTTTTCAACATAGTCTCCTTGTAACTCTACACACTTCTCCCAGCGATGTTCTCATCTCTGTAACCCGTCCAAATAGTACTCGACGTTTTTCAACATAGTCTCCTTGTAACTCTACACACTTCTCCCAGCGATGCTCCCATCTCTGTAACACGTCCAAATACTACTCGGCGTTTTTCAACATAGTCTCCTTGTAACTCTACACACTTCTCCCAGCGATGTTCTTATCTCTGTAACCCGTCCAAATAGTACTCGACGTTTCTCAACATAGTCTCCTTGTAACTCTACACACTTCTCCCAGCGATGTTCTCATCTCTGTAACCCGTCCAAATAGTACTCGGCGTTTTTCAACATAGTCTCCTTGTAACTCTACACACTTCTCCCAGCGATGCTCTCATCTCTGTAACACGTCCAAATAGTACTCGGCGTTTTTCAACATAGTCTCCTTGTAACTCTACACACTTCTCCCAGCGATGTTCCCATCTCTGTAACCCGTCCAAATAGTACTCGGCGTTTTTCAACATAGTCTCCTTGTCACTCTACACACTTCTCCCAGCGATGCTCTCATCTCTGTAACACGTCCAAATAGTACTCGGCGTTTTTCAACATAGTCTCCTTGTAACTCTACACACTTCTCCCAGCGATGTTCCCATCTCTGTAACCCGTCCAAATAGTACTCGGCGTTTTTCAACATAGTCTCCTTGTAACTCTACACACTTCTCCCAGCGATGTTCCCATCTCTGTAACACGTCCAAATAGTACTCGGCGTTTTTCAACATAGTCTCCTTGTAACTCTACACACTTCTCTCAACGATGTTCCCATCTCTGTAACACGTCCAAATAGTACTCGGCGTTTTTCAACATAGTCTCCTTGTAACTCTACACACTTCTCCCAGCGATGTTCCCATCTCTGTAACTCGTCCAAATAGTACTCGGCGTTTTTCAACATAGTCTCCTTGTAACTCTACACACTTCTCCCAGCGATGCTCTCATCTCTGTAACCCGTCCAAATAGTACTCGGCGTTTTTCAACATAGTCTCCTTGTAACTCTACACACTTCTCCAGCGATGCTCTCATCTCTGTAACCCGTCCAAATAGTACTCGACGTTTTTCAACATAGTCTCCTTGTAACTCTACACACTTCTCCCAGCGATGCTCTCATCTCTGTAACCCGTCCAAATAGTACTCGGCGTTTTTCAACATAGCCTCCTTGTAACTCTACACACTTCTCCCAGCGATGTTCTCATCTCTGTAACCCGTCCAAATAGTACTCGACGTTTTTCAACATAGTCTCCTTGTAACTCTACACACTTCTCCCAGCGATGCTCTCATCTCTGTAACACGTCCAAATACTACTCGGCGTTTTTCAACATAGTCTCCTTGTAACTCTACACACTTCTCCCAGCGATGTTCTCATCTCCTTAACCCGTCCAAATAGTACTCGACGTTTCTCAACATAGTCTCCTTGTAACTCTACACACTTCTCCCAGCGATGTTCTCATCTCTGTAACCCGTCCAAATAGTACTCGACGTTTTTCAACATAGTCTCTTTGTAACTCTACACACTTCTCTCAACGATGTTCCCGTCTCTGTAACCGGTCCAAATAGTACTCGGCGTTTTTCAACATAGTCTCTTTGTAACTCTACACACTTCTCTCAACGATGTTCCCATCTCTGTAACCGGTCCAAATAGTACTCGGCGTGTTTCAACATAGTCTCTTTGTAACTCTACACACTTCTCTCAACGATGTTCACATCTCTGTAACCGGTCCAAATAGTACTCGGCGTTTTTCAACATAGTCTCCTTGTAACTGTACACACTTCTCCCAGCGATGTTCCCATCTCTGTAACACGTCCAAATAGTACTCGGCGTGTTTCAACATAGTCTCCTTGTAACTCTACACACTTCTCTCAACGATGTTCACATCTCTGTAACCGGTCCAAATAGTACTCGGCGTTTTTCAACATAGTCTCTTTGTAACTCTACACACTTCTCTCAACGATGTTCACATCTCTGTAACCGGTCCAAATAGTACTCGGCGTGTTTCAACATAGTCTCTTTGTAACTCTACACACTTCTCTCAACGATGTTCCCATCTCTGTAACCCGTCCAAATAGTACTCGGCGTGTTTCAACATAGTCTCTTTGTAACTCTACACACTTCTCTCAACGATGTTCACATCTCTGTAACCGGTCCAAATAGTACTCGGCGTTTTTCAACATAGTCTCTTTGTAACTCTACACACTTCTCCCCGCGATGCTCTCATCTCTGTAACCCGTCCAAATAGTACTCGGCGTGTTTCAACATAGTCTCTTTGTAACTCTACACACTTCTCTCAACGATGTTCCCATCTCTGTAACCCGTCCAAATAGTACTCGTCGTGTTTCAACATAGTCTCTTTGTAACTCTACACACTTCTCTCAACGATGTTCCCATCTCTGTAACCCGTCCAAATAGTACTCGGCGTGTTTCAACATAGTCTCTTTGTAACTCTACACACTTCTCTCAACGATGTTCCCATCTCTGTAACCCGTCCAAATAGTACTCGGCGTGTTTCAACATAGTCTCTTTGTAACTCTACACACTTCTCTCAACGATGTTCCCATCTCTGTAACCCGTCCAAATAGTACTCGGCGTGTTTCAACATAGTCTCCTTGTAACTCTACACACTTCTCTCAACGCTGTTCACATCTCTGTAACCCGTCCAAATAGTACTCGGCGTTTTTCAACATAGTCTCCTTGTAACTCTACACACTTCTCTCAACGATGTTCCCATCTCTGTAACCCGTCCAAATAGTACTCGGCGTGTTTCAACATAGTCTCCTTGTAACTCTACACACTTCTCTCAACGATGTTCCCATCTCTGTAACCCGTCCAAATAGTACTCGGCGTTTTTCAACATAGTCTCCTTGTAACTCTACACACTTCTCCCAGCGATGCTCTCATCTCTGTAACCCGTCCAAATAGTACTCGGCGTTTTTCAACATAGTCTCCTTGTAACTCTACACACTTCTCTCAACGATGTTCACATCTCTGTAACCCGTCCAAATAGTACTCGGCGTTTTTCAACATAGTCTCCTTGTAACGTTACACTTCTCCCAGCGATGTTCCCATCTCTGTAACCCGTCCAAATAGTACTCGGCGTTTTTCAACATAGTCTCCTTGTATCTCTACACACTTCTCTCAACGATGTTCCCATCTCTGTAACACGTCCAAATAGTACTCGGTGTTTTTCAACATAGTCTCCTTGTAACTGTACACACTTCTCTCAACGATGTTCCCATCTCTGTAACACGTCCAAATAGTACTCGGCGTTTTTCAACATAGTCTCCTTGTAACTCTACACACTTCTCTCAACGATGTTCCCATCTCTGTAACCCGTCCAAATAGTACTCGACGTTTCTCAACATAGTCTCCTTGTAACTCTACACACTTCTCCCAGCGATGTTCTCATCTCTGTAACCCGTCCAAATAGTACTCGGCGTTTTTCAACACAGTCTCCTTGTAAGTCTACACACTTCTCCCAGCGATGCTCTCATCTCTGTAACACGTCCAAATAGTACTCGGCGTTTTTCAACATAGTCTCCTTGTAACTCTACACACTTCTCCCAGCGATGTTCCCATCTCTGTAACCCGTCCAAATAGTACTCGGCGTTTTTCAACATAGTCTCCTTGTAACTCTACACACTTCTCTCAACGATGTTCCCATCTCTGTAACACGTCCAAATAGTACTCGGCGTTTTGCAACATAGTCTCCTTGTAACTCTACACAGTTCTCCCAGCGATGTTCCCATCTCTGTAACCCGTCCAAATAGTACTCGGCGTTTTTCAACATAGTCTCCTTGTAACTCTACACACTTCTCCCAGCGATGCTCTCATCTCTGTAACCCGTCCAAATAGTACTCGGCGTTTTTCAACATAGTCTCCTTGTAACTCTACACACTTCTCCCAGCGATGCTCTCATCTCTGTAACCCGTCCAAATAGTACTCGACGTTTTTCAACATAGTCTCCTTGTAACTCTACACACTTCTCCCAGCGATGCTCTCATCTCTGTAACCCGTCCAAATAGTACTCGGCGTTTTTCAACATAGCCTCCTTGTAACTCTACACACTTCTGCCAGCGATGTTCTCATCTCTGTAACCCGTCCAAATAGTACTCGACGTTTTTCAACATAGTCTCCTTGTAACTCTACACACTTCTCCCAGCGATGCTCTCATCTCTGTAACACGTCCAAATACTACTCGGCGTTTTTCAACATAGTCTCCTTGTAACTCTACACACTTCTCCCAGCGATGTTCTCATCTCTGTAACCCGTCCAAATAGTACTCGACGTTTCTCAACATAGTCTCCTTGTAACTCTACACACTTCTCCCAGCGATGTTCTCATCTCTGTAACCCGTCCAAATAGTACTCGGCGTTTTTCAACATAGTCTCCTTGTAACTCTACACACTTCTCCCAGCGATGCTCTCATCTCTGTAACACGTCCAAATAGTACTCGGCGTTTTTCAACATAGTCTCCTTGTAACTCTACACACTTCTCCCAGCGATGTTCCCATCTCTGTAACCCGTCCAGATAGTACTCGGCGTTTTTCAACATAGTCTCCTTGTAACTCTACACACTTCTCTCAACGATGTTCCCATCTCTGTAACACGTCCAAATAGTACTCGGCGTTTTGCAACATAGTCTCCTTGTAACTCTACACAGTTCTCCCAGCGATGTTCCCATCTCTGTAACACGTCCAAATAGTACTCGACGTTTTTCAACATAGTCTCCTTGTAACTCTACACACTTCTCCCAGCGATGCTCCCATCTCTGTAACACGTCCAAATAGTACTCGGCGTTTTTCAACATAGTCTCCTTGTAACTCTACACACTTCTCCCAGCGATGTTCCCATCTCTGTAACACGTCCAAATAGTACTCGGCGTTTTTCAACATAGTCTCCTTGTAACTCTACACACTTCTCTCAACGATGTTCCCATCTCTGTAACACGTCCAAATAGTACTCGGCGTTTTTCAACATAGTCTCCTTGTAACTCTACACACTTCTCTCAACGATGTTCCCATCTCTGTAACACGTCCAAATAGTACTCGGCGTTTTTCAACATAGTCTCCTTGTAACTCTACACACTTCTCTCAACGATGTTCCCATCTCTGTAACCCGTCCAAATAGTACTCGGCGTTTTTCAACATAGTCTCCTTGTAACTCTACACTCTTCTCCCAGCGATGTTCCCATCTCTGTAACACGTCCAAATAGTACTCGGCGTTTTTCAACATAGTCTCCTTGTAACTCTACACACTTCTCTCAACGATGTTCCCATCTCTGTAACACGTCCAAATAGTACTCGGCGTTTTTCAACATAGTCTCCTTGTAACTCTACACACTTCTCTCAACGATGTTCCCATCTCTGTAACACGTCCAAATAGTACTCGGCGTTTTTCAACATAGTCTCCTTGTAACTCTACACACTTCTCCCAGCGATGCTCTCATCTCTGTAACACGTCCAAATAGTACTCGGCGTTTTTCAACATAGTCTCCTTGTAACTCTACACACTTCTCCCAGCGATGCTCCCATCTCTGTAACCCGTCCAAATAGTACTCGGCGTTTTTCAACATAGTCTCCTTGTAACTCTACACACTTCTCTCAACGATGTTCCCATCTCTGTAACACGTCCAAATAGTACTCGGCGTTTTTCAACATAGTCTCCTTGTAACTCTACACACTTCTCTCAACGATGTTCCCATCTCTGTAACCCGTCCAAATAGTACTCGGCGTTTTTCAACATAGTCTCCTTGTAACTGTACACACTTCTCTCAACGATGTTCCCATCTCTGTAACACGTCCAAATAGTACTCGGCGTTTTTCAACATAGTCTCCTTGTAACTCTACACACTTCTCTCAAAGATGTTCCCATCTCTGTAACACGTCCAAATAGTACCCGGCGTTTTTCATCATAGTCTCCTTGTAACTCTACACACTTCACCCAGCGATGCTCCCATCTCTGTAACACGTCCAAATAGTACCCGGCGTTTTTCAACATAGTCTCCTTGTAACTCTACACACTTCTCTCAACGATGTTCCCATCTCTGTAACCGGTCCAAATAGTACTCGGCGTTTTTCAACATAGTCTCCTTGTAACTCTATACACTTCTCCCGGCGATGTTCCCATCTCTGTAACCCGTCCAAATAGTACTCGGCGTTTTTCAACATAGTCTCCTTGTAACTCTATACACTTCTCCCAGCGATGTTCCCATCTCTGTAACACGTCCAAATAGTACTCGACGTTTTTCAACATAGTCTCTTTGTAACTCTACACACTTCTCTCAACGATGTTCCCATCTCTGTAACCCGTCCAAATAGTACTCGACGTTTTTCAACATAGTCCCTTGTAACTCTACACACTTCTCTCAACGATGTTCCCATCTCTGTAACCCGTCCAAATAGTACTCGGCGTTTATCAACATAGTCTCTTTGTAACTCTACACACTTCTCTCAACGATGTTCCCATCTCTGTAACCCGTCCAAATAGTACTCGGCGTTTTTCAACATAGTCTCTTTGTAACTCTACACACTTCTCTCAACGATGTTCTCATCTCTGTAACACGTCCAAATAGTACTCGGCGTTTTTCAACATAGTCTCTTTGTAACTCTACACACTTCTCTCAACGATGTTTCCGTCTCTGTAACCGGTCCAAATAGTACTCGGCGTTTTTCAACATAGTCTCTTTGTAACTCTACACACTTCTCTCAACGATGTTCCCATCTCTGTAACCGGTCCAAATAGTACTCGGTGTGTTTCAACATAGTCTCTTTGTAACTCTACACACTTCTCCCAACGATGTTCACATCTCTGTAACCGGTCCAAATAGTACTCGGCGTTTTTCAACATAGTCTACTTGTAACTGTACACACTTCTCCCAGCGATGTTCCCATCTCTGTAACACGTCCAAATAGTACTCGGCGTGTTTCAACATAGTCTCTTTGTAACTCTACACACTTCTCATAACGATGTTCACATCTCTGTAACCGGTCCAAATAGTACTCGGCGTTTTTCAACATAGTCTCTTTGTAACTCTACACACTTCTCTCAACGATGTTCACATCTCTGTAACCGGTCCAAATAGTACTCGGCGTGTTTCAACATAGTCTCTTTGTAACTCTACACACTTCTCTCAACGATGTTCCCATCTCTGTAACCCGTCCAAATAGTACTCGGCGTGTTTCAACATAGTCTCTTTGTAACTCTACACACTTCTCTCAACGATGTTCACATCTCTGTAACCGGTCCAAATAGTACTCGGCGTTTTTCAACATAGTCTCTTTGTAACTCTACACACTTCTCTCAACGATGTTCCCATCTCTGTAACCCGTCCAAATAGTACTCGGCGTGTTTCAACATAGTCTCCTTGTACCTCTACACACTTCTCTCAACGATGTTCACATCTCTGTAACCCGTCCAAATAGTACTCGGCGTTTTTCAACATAGTCTCCTTGTAACTCTACACACTTCTCTCAACGATGTTCCCATCTCTGTAACCCGTCCAAATAGTACTCGGCGTGTTTCAACATAGTCTCCTTGTAACTCTACACACTTCTCTCAACGATGTTCCCATCTCTGTAACCCGTCCAAATAGTACTCGGCGTTTTTCAACATAGTCTCCTTGTAACTCTACACACTTCTCCCAGCGATGTTCCCATCTCTGTAACACGTCCAAATAGTACTCGGCGTTTTTCAACATAGTCTCCTTGTAACTCTACACACTTCTCTCAACGATGTTCCCATCTCTGTAACACGTCCAAATAGTACTCGGCGTTTTTCAACATAGTCTCCTTGTAACTCTACACACTTCTCTCAACGATGTTCCCATCTCTGTAACACGTCCAAATAGTACTCGGCGTTTTTCAACATAGTCTCCTTGTAACTCTACACACTTCTCCCAGCGATGCTCTCATCTCTGTAACACGTCCAAATAGTACTCGGCGTTTTTCAACATAGTCTCCTTGTAACTCTACACACTTCTCCCAGCGATGCTCCCATCTCTGTAACCCGTCCAAATAGTACTCGGCGTTTTTCAACATAGTCTCCTTGTAACTCTACACACTTCTCTCAACGATGTTCCCATCTCTGTAACACGTCCAAATAGTACTCGGCGTTTTTCAACATAGTCTCCTTGTAACTCTACACACTTCTCTCAACGATGTTCCCATCTCTGTAATCCGTCCAAATACTACTCGGCGTTTTTCAACATAGTCTCCTTGTAACTGTACACACTTCTCTCAACGATGTTCCCATCTCTGTAACACGTCCAAATAGTACTCGGCGTTTTTCAACATAGTCTCCTTGTAACTCTACACACTTCTCTCAACGATGTTCCCATCTCTGTAACACGTCCAAATAGTACCCGGCGTTTTTCATCATAGTCTCCTTGTAACTCTACACACTTCTCCCAGCGATGCTCCCATCTCTGTAACACGTCCAAATAGTACCCGGCGTTTTTCAACATAGTCTCCTTGTAACTCTACACACTTCTCTCAACGATGTTCCCATCTCTGTAACCGGTCCAAATAGTACTCGGCGTTTTTCAACATAGTCTCCTTGTAACTCTATACACTTCTCCCAGCGATGTTCCCATCTCTGTAACCCGTCCAAATAGTACTCGGCGTTTTTCAACATAGTCTCCTTGTAACTCTATACACTTCTCCCAGCGATGTTCCCATCTCTGTAACACGTCCAAATAGTACTCGACGTTTTTCAACATAGTCTCTTTGTAACTCTACACACTTCTCTCAACGATGTTCCCATCTCTGTAACCCGTCCAAATAGTACTCGACGTTTTTCAACATAGTCTCTTTGTAACTCTACACACTTCTCTCAACGACGTTCCCATCTTTGTAACCCGTCCAAATAGTACTCGGCGTTTATCAACATAGTCTCTTTGTAACTCTACACACTTCTCTCAACGATGTTCCCATCTCTGTAACCCGTCCAAATAGTACTCGGCGTTTTTCAACATAGTCTCTTTGTAACTCTACACACTTCTCTCAACGATGTTCTCATCTCTGTAACACGTCCAAATAGTACTCGGCGTTTTTCAACATAGTCTCTTTGTAACTCTACACACTTCTCTCAACGATGTTCCCGTTCTTGTAACCCGTCCAAATAGTACTCGACCTTTTTCAACATAGTCTCCTTGTAACTCTACACACTTCTCCCAGCGATGTTCTCATCTCTGTAACCCGTCCAAATAGTACTCGACGTTTTTCAACATAGTCTCCTTGTAACTCTACACACTTCTCCCAGCGATGCTCCCATCTCTGTAACACGTCCAAATACTACTCGGCGTTTTTCAACATAGTCTCCTTGTAACTCTACACACTTCTCCCAGCGATGTTCTTATCTCTGTAACCCGTCCAAATAGTACTCGACGTTTCTCAACATAGTCTCCTTGTAACTCTACACACTTCTCCCAGCGATGTTCTCATCTCTGTAACCCGTCCAAATAGTACTCGGCGTTTTTCAACATAGTCTCCTTGTAACCCTACACACTTCTCCCAGCGATGCTCTCATCTCTGTAACACGTCCAAATAGTACTCGGCGTTTTTCAACATAGTCTCCTTGTAACTCTACACACTTCTCCCAGCGATGTTCCCATCTCTGTAACCCGTCCAAATAGTACTCGGCGTTTTTCAACATAGTCTCCTTGTCACTCTACACACTTCTCCCAGCGATGCTCTCATCTCTGTAACACGTCCAAATAGTACTCGGCGTTTTTCAACATAGTCTCCTTGTAACTCTACACACTTCTCCCAGCGATGTTCCCATCTCTGTAACCCGTCCAAATAGTACTCGGCGTTTTTCAACATAGTCTCCTTGTAACTCTACACACTTCTCCCAGCGATGTTCCCATCTCTGTAACACGTCCAAATAGTACTCGGCTTTTTTCAACATAGTCTCCTTGTAACTCTACACACTTCTCTCAACGATGTTCCCATCTCTGTAACACGTCCAAATAGTACTCGGCGTTTTTCAACATAGTCTCCTTGTAACTCTACACACTTCTCCCAGCGATGTTCCCATCTCTGTAACTCGTCCAAATAGTACTCGGCGTTTTTCAACATAGTCTCCTTGTAACTCTACACACTTCTCCCAGCGATGCTCTCATCTCTGTAACCCGTCCAAATAGTACTCGGCGTTTTTCAACATAGTCTCCTTGTAACTCTACACACTTCTCCAGCGATGCTCTCATCTCTGTAACCCGTCCAAATAGTACTCGACGTTTTTCAACATAGTCTCCTTGTAACTCTACACACTTCTCCCAGCGATGCTCTCATCTCTGTAACCCGTCCAAATAGTACTCGGCGTTTTTCAACATAGCCTCCTTGTAACTCTACACACTTCTCCCAGCGATGTTCTCATCTCTGTAACCCGTCCAAATAGTACTCGACGTTTTTCAACATAGTCTCCTTGTAACTCTACACACTTCTCCCAGCGATGCTCTCATCTCTGTAACACGTCCAAATACTACTCGGCGTTTTTCAACATAGTCTCCTTGTAACTCTACACACTTCTCCCAGCGATGTTCTCATCTCCTTAACCCGTCCAAATAGTACTCGACGTTTCTCAACATAGTCTCCTTGTAACTCTACACACTTCTCCCAGCGATGTTCTCATCTCTGTAACCCGTCCAAATAGTACTCGACGTTTTTCAACATAGTCTCTTTGTAACTCTACACACTTCTCTCAACGATGTTCCCGTCTCTGTAACCGGTCCAAATAGTACTCGGCGTTTTTCAACATAGTCTCTTTGTAACTCTACACACTTCTCTCAACGATGTTCCCATCTCTGTAACCGGTCCAAATAGTACTCGGCGTGTTTCAACATAGTCTCTTTGTAACTCTACACACTTCTCTCAACGCTGTTCACATCTCTGTAACCGGTCCAAATAGTACTCGGCGTTTTTCAACATAGTCTCCTTGTAATTGTACACACTTCTCCCAGCGATGTTCCCATCTCTGTAACACGTCCAAATAGTACTCGGCGTGTTTCAACATAGTCTCTTTGTAACTCTACACACTTCTCTCAACGATGTTCACATCTCTGTAACCGGTCCAAATAGTACTCGGCGTTTTTCAACATAGTCTCTTTGTAACTCTACACACTTCTCTCAACGATGTTCACATCTCTGTAACCGGTCCAAATAGTACTCGGCGTGTTTCAACATAGTCTCTTTGTAACTCTACACACTTCTCTCAACGATGTTCCCATCTCTGTAACCCGTCCAAATAGTACTCGGCGTGTTTCAACATAGTCTCTTTGTAACTCTACACACTTCTCTCAACGATGTTCACATCTCTGTAACCGGTCCAAATAGTACTCGGCGTTTTTCAACATAGTCTCTTTGTAACTCTACACACTTCTCTCAACGATGTTCCCATCTCTGTAACCCGTCCAAATAGTACTCGGCGTGTTTCAACATAGTCTCCTTGTAACTCTACACACTTCTCTCAACGATGTTCACATCTCTGTAACCCGTCCAAATAGTACTCGGCGTTTTTCAACATAGTCTCCTTGTAACTCTACACACTTCTCTCAACGATGTTCCCATCTCTGTAACCCGTCCAAATAGTACTCGGCGTGTTTCAACATAGTCTCCTTGTAACTCTACACACTTCTCTCAACGATGTTCCCATCTCTGTAACCCGTCCAAATAGTACTCGGCGTTTTTCAACATAGTCTCCTTGTAACTCTACACACTTCTCCCAGCGATGCTCTCATCTCTGTAACCCGTCCAAATAGTACTCGGCGTTTTTCAACATAGTCTCCTTGTAACTCTACACACTTCTCTCAACGATGTTCACATCTCTGTAACCCGTCCAAATAGTACTCGGCGTTTTTCAACATAGTCTCCTTGTAACGTTACACTTCTCCCAGCGATGTTCCCATCTCTGTAACCCGTCCAAATAGTACTCGGCGTTTTTCAACATAGTCTCCTTGTATCTCTACACACTTCTCTCAACGATGTTCCCATCTCTGTAACACGTCCAAATAGTACTCGGTGTTTTTCAACATAGTCTCCTTGTAACTGTACACACTTCTCTCAACGATGTTCCCATCTCTGTAACACGTCCAAATAGTACTCGGCGTTTTTCAACATAGTCTCCTTGTAACTCTACACACTTCTCTCAACGATGTTCCCATCTCTGTAACCCGTCCAAATAGTACTCGGCGTTTTTCAACATAGTCTCCTTGTAACGTTACACTTCTCCCAGCGATGTTCCCATCTCTGTAACACGTCCAAATAGTACTCGGCGTTTTTCAACATAGTCTCCTGGTAACTCTACACACTTCTCTCAACGATGTTCCCATCTCTGCAACACGTCCAAATAGTACTCGGCGTTTTTCAACATAGTCTCCTTGTAACTCTACACACTTCTCTCAACGATGTTCCCATCTCTGTAACCCGTCCAAATAGTGCTCGGCGTTTTTCAACATAGTCTCCTTGTAACTCTACACACTTCTCTCAACGATGTTCCCATCTCTGTAACACGTCCAAATAGTACTCGGCGTGTTTCAACATAGTGTCCTTGTAACTCTACACACTTCTCTCAACGATGTTCCCATCTCTGTAACCCGTCCAAATAGTACTCGGCGTTTTTCAACATAGTGTCCTTGTAACTCTACACACTTCTCTCAACGATGTTCCCATCTCTGTAACCCGTCCAAATAGTACTCGGCGTTTTTCAACATAGTGTCCTTGTAACTCTACACACTTCTCTCAACGATGTTCCCATCTCTGTAACCCGTCCAAATAGTACTCGGCGTGTTTCAACATAGTGTCCTTGTAACTCTACACACTTCTCTCAACGATGTTCTCATCTCTGTAACCCGTCCAAATAGTACTCGGCGTTTTTCAACATAGTCTCCTTGTAACTCTACACACTTCTCTCAACGATGTTCCCATCTCTGTAACACGTCCAAATAGTACTCGGGGTGTTTCAACATAGTCTCCTTGTAACTCTACACACTTCTCTCAACGATGTTCCCATCTCTGTAACCCGTCCAAATAGTACTCGGCGTGTTTCAACATAGTCTCCTTGTAACTCTACACACTTCTCTCAACGATGTTCCCATCTCTGTAACACGTCCAAATAGTACTCGGCGTGTTTCAACATAGTCTCCTAGTAACTCTACACACTTCTCCCAGCGATGCTCCCATCTCTGTAACCCGTCCAAATAGTACTCGGCGTTTTTCAACATAGTCTCCTTGTAACTCTACACACTTCTCTCAACGATGTTCCCATCTCTGTAACACGTCCAAATAGTACTCGGCGTTTTTCAACATAGTCTCCTTGTAACTCTACACACTTCTCTCAACGATGTTCCCATCTCTGTAATCCGTCCAAATACTACTCGGCGTTTTTCAACATAGTCTCCTTGTAACTGTACACACTTCTCTCAACGATGTTCCCATCTCTGTAACACGTCCAAATAGTACTCGGCGTTTTTCAACATAGTCTCCTTGTAACTCTACACACTTCTCTCAACGATGTTCCCATCTCTGTAACACGTCCAAATAGTACCCGGCGTTTTTCATCATAGTCTCCTTGTAACTCTACACACTTCTCCCAGCGATGCTCCCATCTCTGTAACACGTCCAAATAGTACCCGGCGTTTTTCAACATAGTCTCCTTGTAACTCTACACACTTCTCTCAACGATGTTCCCATCTCTGTAACCGGTCCAAATAGTACTCGGCGTTTTTCAACATAGTCTCCTTGTAACTCTATACACTTCTCCCAGCGATGTTCCCATCTCTGTAACCCGTCCAAATAGTACTCGGCGTTTTTCAACATAGTCTCCTTGTAACTCTATACACTTCTCCCAGCGATGTTCCCATCTCTGTAACACGTCCAAATAGTACTCGACGTTTTTCAACATAGTCTCTTTGTAACTCTACACACTTCTCTCAACGATGTTCCCATCTCTGTAACCCGTCCAAATAGTACTCGACGTTTTTCAACATAGTCTCTTTGTAACTCTACACACTTCTCTCAACGATGTTCTCATCTCTGTAACACGTCCAAATAGTACTCGGCGTTTTTCAACATAGTCTCTTTGTAACTCTACACACTTCTCTCAACGATGTTCCCGTTCTTGTAACCCGTCCAAATAGTACTCGACGTTTTTCAACATAGTCTCCTTGTAACTCTACACACTTCTCCCAGCGATGTTCTCATCTCTGTAACCCGTCCAAATAGTACTCGACGTTTTTCAACATAGTCTCCTTGTAACTCTACACACTTCTCCCAGCGATGCTCCCATCTCTGTAACACGTCCAAATACTACTCGGCGTTTTTCAACATAGTCTCCTTGTAACTCTACACACTTCTCCCAGCGATGTTCTTATCTCTGTAACCCGTCCAAATAGTACTCGACGTTTCTCAACATAGTCTCCTTGTAACTCTACACACTTCTCCCAGCGATGTTCTCATCTCTGTAACCCGTCCAAATAGTACTCGGCGTTTTTCAACATAGTCTCCTTGTAACTCTACACACTTCTCCCAGCGATGCTCTCATCTCTGTAACACGTCCAAATAGTACTCGGCGTTTTTCAACATAGTCTCCTTGTAACTCTACACACTTCTCCCAGCGATGTTCCCATCTCTGTAACCCGTCCAAATAGTACTCGGCGTTTTTCAACATAGTCTCCTTGTCACTCTACACACTTCTCCCAGCGATGCTCTCATCTCTGTAACACGTCCAAATAGTACTCGGCGTTTTTCAACATAGTCTCCTTGTAACTCTACACACTTCTCCCAGCGATGTTCCCATCTCTGTAACCCGTCCAAATAGTACTCGGCGTTTTTCAACATAGTCTCCTTGTAACTCTACACACTTCTCCCAGCGATGTTCCCATCTCTGTAACCCGTCCAAATAGTACTCGGCGTTTTTCAACATAGTCTCCTTGTAACTCTACACACTTCTCTCAACGATGTTCCCATCTCTGTAACACGTCCAAATAGTACTCGGCGTTTTTCAACATAGTCTCCTTGTAACTCTACACACTTCTCCCAGCGATGTTCCCATCTCTGTAACTCGTCCAAATAGTACTCGGCGTTTTTCAACATAGTCTCCTTGTAACTCTACACACTTCTCCCAGCGATGCTCTCATCTCTGTAACCCGTCCAAATAGTACTCGGCGTTTTTCAACATAGTCTCCTTGTAACTCTACACACTTCTCCAGCGATGCTCTCATCTCTGTAACCCGTCCAAATAGTACTCGACGTTTTTCAACATAGTCTCCTTGTAACTCTACACACTTCTCCCAGCGATGCTCTCATCTCTGTAACCCGTCCAAATAGTACTCGGCGTTTTTCAACATAGCCTCCTTGTAACTCTACACACTTCTCCCAGCGATGTTCTCATCTCTGTAACCCGTCCAAATAGTACTCGACGTTTTTCAACATAGTCTCCTTGTAACTCTACACACTTCTCCCAGCGATGCTCTCATCTCTGTAACACGTCCAAATACTACTCGGCGTTTTTCAACATAGTCTCCTTGTAACTCTACACACTTCTCCCAGCGATGTTCTCATCTCCTTAACCCGTCCAAATAGTACTCGACGTTTCTCAACATAGTCTCCTTGTAACTCTACACACTTCTCCCAGCGATGTTCTCATCTCTGTAACCCGTCCAAATAGTACTCGACGTTTTTCAACATAGTCTCTTTGTAACTCTACACACTTCTCTCAACGATGTTCCCGTCTCTGTAACCGGTCCAAATAGTACTCGGCGTTTTTCAACATAGTCTCTTTGTAACTCTACACACTTCTCTCAACGATGTTCCCATCTCTGTAACCGGTCCAAATAGTACTCGGCGTGTTTCAACATAGTCTCTTTGTAACTCTACACACTTCTCTCAACGCTGTTCACATCTCTGTAACCGGTCCAAATAGTACTCGGCGTTTTTCAACATAGTCTCCTTGTAATTGTACACACTTCTCCCAGCGATATTCCCATCTCTGTAACACGTCCAAATAGTACTCGGCGTGTTTCAACATAGTCTCTTTGTAACTCTACACACTTCTCTCAACGATGTTCACATCTCTGTAACCGGTCCAAATAGTACTCGGCGTTTTTCAACATAGTCTCTTTGTAACTCTACACACTTCTCTCAACGATGTTCACATCTCTGTAACCGGTCCAAATAGTACTCGGCGTGTTTCAACATAGTCTCTTTGTAACTCTACACACTTCTCTCAACGATGTTCCCATCTCTGTAACCCGTCCAAATAGTACTCGGCGTGTTTCAACATAGTCTCTTTGTAACTCTACACACTTCTCTCAACGATGTTCACATCTCTGTAACCGGTCCAAATAGTACTCGGCGTTTTTCAACATAGTCTCTTTGTAACTCTACACACTTCTCTCAACGATGTTCCCATCTCTGTAACCCGTCCAAATAGTACTCGGCGTGTTTCAACATAGTCTCCTTGTAACTCTACACACTTCTCTCAACGATGTTCACATCTCTGTAACCCGTCCAAATAGTACTCGGCGTTTTTCAACATAGTCTCCTTGTAACTCTACACACTTCTCTCAACGATGTTCCCATCTCTGTAACCCGTCCAAATAGTACTCGGCGTGTTTCAACATAGTCTCCTTGTAACTCTACACACTTCTCTCAACGATGTTCCCATCTCTGTAACCCGTCCAAATAGTACTCGGCGTTTTTCAACATAGTCTCCTTGTAACTCTACACACTTCTCCCAGCGATGCTCTCATCTCTGTAACCCGTCCAAATAGTACTCGGCGTTTTTCAACATAGTCTCCTTGTAACTCTACACACTTCTCTCAACGATGTTCACATCTCTGTAACCCGTCCAAATAGTACTCGGCGTTTTTCAACATAGTCTCCTTGTAACGTTACACTTCTCCCAGCGATGTTCCCATCTCTGTAACCCGTCCAAATAGTACTCGGCGTTTTTCAACATAGTCTCCTTGTATCTCTACACACTTCTCTCAACGATGTTCCCATCTCTGTAACACGTCCAAATAGTACTCGGTGTTTTTCAACATAGTCTCCTTGTAACTGTACACACTTCTCTCAACGATGTTCCCATCTCTGTAACACGTCCAAATAGTACTCGGCGTTTTTCAACATAGTCTCCTTGTAACTCTACACACTTCTCTCAACGATGTTCCCATCTCTGTAACCCGTCCAAATAGTACTCGGCGTTTTTCAACATAGTCTCCTTGTAACGTTACACTTCTCCCAGCGATGTTCCCATCTCTGTAACACGTCCAAATAGTACTCGGCGTTTTTCAACATAGTCTCCTGGTAACTCTACACACTTCTCTCAACGATGTTCCCATCTCTGCAACACGTCCAAATAGTACTCGGCGTTTTTCAACATAGTCTCCTTGTAACTCTACACACTTCTCTCAACGATGTTCCCATCTCTGTAACCCGTCCAAATAGTGCTCGGCGTTTTTCAACATAGTCTCCTTGTAACTCTACACACTTCTCTCAACGATGTTCCCATCTCTGTAACACGTCCAAATAGTACTCGGCGTGTTTCAACATAGTGTCCTTGTAACTCTACACACTTCTCTCAACGATGTTCCCATCTCTGTAACCCGTCCAAATAGTACTCGGCGTTTTTCAACATAGTGTCCTTGTAACTCTACACACTTCTCTCAACGATGTTCCCATCTCTGTAACCCGTCCAAATAGTACTCGGCGTTTTTCAACATAGTGTCCTTGTAACTCTACACACTTCTCTCAACGATGTTCCCATCTCTGTAACCCGTCCAAATAGTACTCGGCGTGTTTCAACATAGTGTCCTTGTAACTCTACACACTTCTCTCAACGATGTTCTCATCTCTGTAACCCGTCCAAATAGTACTCGGCGTTTTTCAACATAGTCTCCTTGTAACTCTACACACTTCTCTCAACGATGTTCCCATCTCTGTAACACGTCCAAATAGTACTCGGGGTGTTTCAACATAGTCTCCTTGTAACTCTACACACTTCTCTCAACGATGTTCCCATCTCTGTAACCCGTCCAAATAGTACTCGGCGTGTTTCAACATAGTCTCCTTGTAACTCTACACACTTCTCTCAACGATGTTCCCATCTCTGTAACACGTCCAAATAGTACTCGGCGTGTTTCAACATAGTCTCCTAGTAACTCTACACACTTCTCTCAACGATGTTCCCATCTCTGTAACACGTCCAAATAGTACTCGGCGTTTTTCAACATAGTCTCCTTGTAACTCTACACACTTCTCTCAACGATGTTCCCATCTCTGTAACCCGTCCAAATAGTACTCGGCGTGTTTCAACATAGTCTCCTTGTAACTCTACACACTTCTCTCAACGATGTTCCCATCTCTGTAACACGTCCAAATAGTACTCGGCGTGTTTCAACATAGTCTCCTTGTAACTCTACACACTTCTCTCAACGATGTTCCCATCTCTGTAACCCGTCCAAATAGTACTCGGCGTGTTTCAACATAGTCTCCTTGTAACTCTACACACTTCTCTCAACGATGTTCCCATCTCTGTAACACGTCCAAATAGTACTCGGCGTGTTTCAACATAGTCTCCTTGTAACTCTACACACTTCTCTCAACGATGTTCCCATCTCTGTAACCCGTCCAAATAGTACTCGGCGTGTTTCAACATAGTCTCCTTGTAACTCTACACACTTCTCTCAACGATGTTCCCATCTCTGTAACCCATCCAAATAGTACTCGGCGTGTTTCAACATAGTCTCCTTGTAACTCTACACTTCTCCCAGCGATGCTCTCATCTCTGTAACCCGTCCAAATAGTACTCGGCGTTTTTCAACATAGTCTCCTTGTAACTCTACACTTCTCCTAGCGATGCTCTCATCTCTGTAACCCATCCAAATAGTACTCGGCGTTTTTCAACATAGTCTCCTTGTAACTCTACACTTCTCCCAGCGATGTTCCCATCTCTGTAACCCATCCAAATAGTACTCGGCGTTATTCAACATCGTCTCCTTGTAACTCTACACACTTCTCCCAGCGATGTTCCCATCTCTGTAACCCATCCAAATAGTACTCGGCGTTTTTCAACATAGTCTCCTTGTAACTCTACACACTTCTCCCAGCGATGTTCCCATCTCTGTAACCCGTCCAAATAGTACTCGGCGTTTTTCAACATAGTCTCCTTGTAACTCTACACACTTCTCCCAGCGATGCTCCCATCTCTGTAACCCGTCCAAATAGTACTCGGCGTTTTTCAACATAGTCTCCTTGTAACTCTACACACTTCTCCCAGCGATGTTCCCATCTCTGTAACCCGTCCAAATAGTACTCGGCGTTTTTCAACATAGTCTCCTTGTAACTCTACACACTTCTCCCAGCGATGCTCCCATCTCTGTAACCCGTCCAAATAGTACTCGGCGTTTTTCAACATAGTCTCCTTGTAACTTTACGCACTTCTCCCAGCGGTGCCCCCATCTCTGTAACCCTTTCAAATAATACTTGGCGTTTTTCAACATAGTATCCTTGTAACTTTACACACTTCTCCCAGCGATACTCCCATCTCTGTAACCCGTCCAAATAGTACTCGACGTTTTTCAACATAGTCTCCTTGTAACCCTACACATTTCTCCCAGCGATGCTTCCATCTCTGTAGCCCGTCCAAATAGTACTCGGCGTTTTTCAACATAGTCTCCTTGTAACCCTACACATTTCTCCCAGCGATGTCTCCATCTCTGTAGCCCGTCCAAATAGTACTCTGCGTTTTCCACATAGTCTCCTTGTAACCCTACACATTTCTCCCAGCGATGCTTCCATCTCTGTAGCCCGTCCAAATAGTACTCAGCGTTTTCCTTTGCAAAATAGTTATTCACGAAGGTGATTTCCTCTTCTTTTGATGGAAATCTCTGTCCTCCCAGTGCAGTTTACAGATGAGGGAACAAAGAGATATCGCTTGGGGCTGGATCTGCTGAGTCAAGCTGTTCAAACCGTAATTCGTGGATTTTCGCTATTACAATCGCTGAGATGTGAGACAGTGCGTTTTTCTGGTGAAACAGGTTTCTCTTTTTCTGCAAATGTGGTGATTTTTCCGCAAATTCTGCCTTCAGCTTGTCAAGTTATAATGCATAGTATGCTGCCGTAATGGTTTTTCCTTTTTGAAGATAATTGATTAAAATAACTCCATGACTATCCCAAAAACTGTCTCCATCACTTACCTATCCGAAAACAAAAAAACCGTTTTTGCTTTTCTTAGTGTCGGTTCTTGCTTGTCAGTCCACTGTTTGGACTGTATTTTTTTCGGACATGTAATGATGTATCCAAGTTTCATCTACAGTAGTGAATCGGCGCCAAAACTCGGATTTATTGCGCCTAAAGTGCGTCAACAGAACGTTGGAAATGTTCATTCGAACACGTTTTTGTTCTAACGTGAGCAAACGCGGCACCCAACGCGCGGACAGCTTTCTCATTTCTAAATGTTGATTTAGACGTTCTGTTGTCATGCCTCTTCTGTCTCTCTCACTTTAATTCGGCAGTTGTCTAGCACCATTTGGTGAATGTTGGCGATGTTTTCGGCGGTAGTTGCAGTTTTTGTACGTCCCGAACGTTCATCGCCTTCCAAGCTCTTACGGCCAAGTTTAAATTTAGCTGATCAAAATGATAAATGATAAATGATGGTGCAAAGTCCCCATACTCAACTCATATTTGATTTGTGTAGTCGTATTGCCTTTCAGAAGCAAATATTTTATGACAGCTCGATACTCGATTTTGTCAATTTTTCAAAAAAAAAAAAAAAACACTGACAATAAGTCACTAAAACGACTAAAAATAGAAATAAAATAAAATCTGCATAACTAATAGCCCGGTTTCTGGAATCTATACCAGAACTATACTAAAACGACTGTTCATAACAACTGAGCGTCCAAAATGGCTGAAACCTTGGTGAGTAGCTGTCAAGGGATGGACAACGAAATTCACTTGCTTTTATTTACAAGTGATGCCATCTTCATGTTGAAGTCAGAAACTTTCAGACCACCCTTGTATATTCATATCTTTATGTATCTCACATATGAATTGCTTCTTTCCCACTGCGCCAGCCCACACAGATTTCATGGTAACATTTGAGCATCATTTCACCCATTTATTTCATCGTCCGATATCACTTAACGTTGGAGGACGTAAATAAAGAAATTGAATTCCCCGCCTTAACTTAATCCACTTCACCCGCTGTTGTAGTGGTATTCATTTCGCCTGTTGGCAGCACTGATTAGGTAACCATCATAAGAACAAGGAGGGTTATGGATGTAAGAATATCTGTAGTTTCTTATTGTACAAGATTCTGGAGCAATTTGAATGCATATTCGTTATAAATATATCATAAGCGAAGTTAATAAATACCAGAGTACCAGAAATGGAGCAATGACATACCTCGTTTCCGTAAAAGAAGCTCGATTTGTCACTTAAACTGACAAAACACAGTCGTATTACACAGTCAACTGTCTCAGGTACTTAACTTCTTCGTTCCAACAAAACAATTCACTACCGTCACCTAGGGAACAGATTTTGAAATACTAATCTATACGCCCGCGCTTACCTTATCGAGTTCTGTATGGAGTACAAGGCTTTACGTGATACAGAAAGTGAAAACAGAACTGGAAAGCTAATTAGACCCCGCGGAAGTAGGAGGAAGTCCCCGGATAATTTATTTTAAGGACATTTTAGCTACAGGAATGCAATTTGCATACAGAATAGAGTGCCGAGAAGCACGATATTCAAAAGGATGTGCCAACAAGTTTGCATGACACGATACATTGAGTACACTTCTCTCCCTAACACAGTCTTTCCTTTAACCATTATATCTTCCCTGAGTTTGGAAGTGTAAATGTGGGAGCGAATGTCAGTTTGTCTAATATTAAAATCTATCAAAAGAAATGAAGCGAGCAATAGCAGCGCCTTCAATTGTTTCTCAAGTCGAAGCCTCAGATATAGAAGTAATGGGAGGTGTTATGAATGTAATAACAAAAGATAGCGCTGAAACAAATACGCATCAGCAGGAATCGTTAGTGATGTGTCGATTAAAGTGGAACTGCAGCATCACGCAATGCGCCAAGCTGCGCTTTGTTGTTACGTGAGATAAGACCTGTATTATGTACTTTACGGCAGGGTTTGAGGTTCGATCGGGAGCACGTACTTACAGCAAGTAGGGAGCTCACTGCTAATGCATATCAACAGTTCACCAGATCCGAAAAAGGAATTTTTAGAAAATTTTACATTTGTATGTGTGAACAGTATAAAGCAAAAGTTCAATAAAATAGAAATTTGATATTTAAAACCTTACAAGGGGTGGAACAAAAGTATTGAAGAAAGTTCCAGAGCCCAGACTATCCTTTTCATGGAATATATTACGAAGTCTTCTTCATTCTGAAAGGACTAGACCACACTAAGGTCCAAACTTGCTCTACGAGGGAGGTATGAAAGGTTTCCGACCTCGAAATGAAGATGACAGCACTCGTAAGTAAAAGCTAGTGAATTTCGTTGTTCATCTGTTGACAGTACTCACCAAAGTTACAGTCATTTTGGACGTTCATTTGTTATGTAACAGTCGTTTGAGTGAGTTGAAATGAGTGTTTTTATGAAAATGGACAAAATCGAGTATCGAGCTGTCATTAAATATTTGTTTTTGAAAGGCAATACACCTACACAATTTAAAGATGAGTTGCATTCTGTGTATGGGGACTCTGCACCATCATTTACCACATATTGTCACCTAATTATCGGAAGGCCCGACCAGCTAGCAGCCGGGTAGGCGACAGGAGGCATTAAGGCCACGCCTACCCATTTATCTTGTAGCGCTAACGAGGGGGATGGTTGGAAAAACATCACTAGCCATCTCTTCCCCCTCCCTGACTTCTGGAACAGTCGGGAAGATTCACTGAACCACGAGACTTCCAGAAACGGTGATCTTCCCTATATAAGTCCTGCAGTGGACGAGTCAGTCAGTGCTTGGCGAGCAGCCGGAGGAGCGCCGTGCTAGTGAACGGACTGGAAGACTGTGTACATGCATCGGAGGAGTTGTACGTAATTCCGAGTGCAGAGTGAATCTGTTACAGACGAACTAGTGAATTGTAATTGTGTGCGCTACGTAATTCTATGTAATCGGCAAGTGTTCCAACTTTAACTCGGTGGAAATAAAGAATATTTTGAGTTTGTGCAAATAGACTTTTAATTTTACGAATCCACAAAGTCACAATGTATAAGCTCGAGGGTATCTATCAGGGCAATCCACACAAAGTGTAGACTGGCCGCCACTGTGACGACCAGGGAGTTACCCAGCTGTCCCGAAAGAGCGCCCAGCGCCTTCGTGAGGCTTTCCATCGGGGAAAACCTAGAGACTAACAAGACCCCCCATCTGGTACTGTGGACTCAAGACGGGATGGAAGTGGATACGCCACTTACGTGCGCCAACGCCAAAGGGGAAGGCTACCGATATGACCTCGGTGGGGCCGCCTGGTGGTCTAGCACACCTTCTACTAGCTATGCTGGCTGGTACGCGGGAATATATGACTTCCCCCAACCTCGTCCGGAGATGGACCCGATCTCCCGCGGGTATCGGAAACCACTACTTCCTCGAGTCGAACCTAATCCGAACAACTCCCAATCAGGGAGGGGCTCGAATGTTCGGCCCGAGGTTCCTCTAGTAACGTCAGAGGTACCACGAGTACTAGGGTTACGCAGTGCCCGCACCACGGCAGCTGAAAGGGATGGATACCCTCCAGTGAAATTTTGGGCATCTGAATTTAAACGTGGTCGCAAAGGCTTTGGAGACGATGAACGTTCGGGACGTCCAAAACTACAACTACCGACGAAAGCATCGCCAAAGTTCACCAAATTGTGCTAGACGACCGCCGAATTAAAGTGAGAGACAGCAGAGGATATGAACATGACAAAAGAACGTGTTTGTCACACATTATATCAACATTTAGTCATGAGAAAGCTGTCCGCGCGTTGTGTGCCGCGTTTGCTCATGTTACACCAAAAACGTGTTCGAATGAACATTTCCAACGCTCTGTTGTCGCAGTTTAGGCGCAATAAATCCAAGTATTTGGCGCCGATTAATTACTGTAGATGAAACTTATACGCCCGAAACAAAAATTCAGTCCAAACAGTGAACTGAAAGGCGGAACCGGCTACAAAAATAGCAAAAATAGTTTTTTAGCTTGGGAAAGTGATGGCGACTGTTTTTTAGGGATAGACTAATAGGCTATTAGTCGATTAACTTCAAAAAGGAAAAACCATCACAGCAGCATCCTACGCATCATTAATTGACAAGTTGAAGTCAGAATTGGCACGATGTTAAAGTTAAACTGAACTGAAATCAATATTCTGTTACTTTGTGGGTACTTAGAATTAAAAGCCCAATTTTTAGAAATTCTAAATATTTTTATTACTGTAGAAATACACTTTGGTCAATCCTTACAGTAGCAGAATTACGTCACATACACAATTACAATCTACCAAGGTCGTTTACCACAACAAAGCTCACTTTGAAAAAACGCGAGTTTCAATCACAACTCTCGTTAGGACTCCTCCTCTGGCGTGTCGCGATCTCTATACTGTTCTGTAACAAACAAGAAACGGAATGTTCTCTATCAAACACAATTTTCCATTGTTCTGTGTCGGCAGGTCTTTTATCTCCGGGATATCTTTATCTGTTATTATCTCCACACTGCGCTATCTGTCTGTTATCGCTCAGCGTCGAAGCCAGTCGTAATAATGGATTCGCGACAATACATTTACTGACTATTTTTCCTTTTGCATCCCGCTATATTATGATCACTAAAATTCCAAGCAGAATCACGCCAATGGAAAGATAGACTCAGACTGGAAAATTTAATGCCATAGCCGGCATTTGAACCACGGATCGTCTGGTTGCCCTCCAACCGCTCTAAACCATTGAGCTACACTAGCCAACATGCCAACATGACATTAAATTCTCCAACTGACTCGTGTTTCTCCCGATAAACCACTAGGAGTTCTCATAAACACATGAGACAACTATCTTTCCATACTTTAGCCTACATACGGCTAGCGTGAAAGAACAATTAATTTCCAGAAACAGGCGAACTTCAATTCAAACCAAAAACAAAAATATCTCGGTAGTGGTCAACGCTGCAAGGGTTTTGACATAAATTACGTACTTTAACGGAAATGTAGTGGAATGTTGTGAATTTGTTAGGTTAACCAATAAACTATACCCAATGTATTCGTTATATAAATATCTTAAATATAGAGTGTTAAAGTGGTTAGAGGACTTTTGAGGAAATCAAAAGTAATGCGGTATGCCCCTTAAGAAGGACGGAGTGAAATATATTCTTGGATGTGTTTGTGTTGTTGGCTATAGTATCACCGTTGGTAACAATGACACATGATCACGTACCTTTCTGAAAAAGACTAAAGAAGGGGCAGATCACACGCACGGGGCCCCGAATTCTTATGAACTTATCAAGTTTCTGTTCTAGCCTTGTCCCAAACAAGAGAATTCGAGTAATGTACTTACAGAAAATAGCAGAACAAGTCATTCTGTTTCAAAACTGGTCGCAGTTAAGAGTCCGGGTTAATGAACTTTAACTGTAATTATAAGGCATTGAAAAATACTTTTTACTTTATTTTTTCCATTGATAGCAGTTCCATACACGCCCAACACTCACGTTACCGAACTTTGCAACGTCTTTACTTTCAGAAACTTTGTATTCCAATTTGCTCATTACTTTTCCACCCTGACATTTTCCAGACAGTTCTACCAACATAAATTATGGCTTGAGAAGAACACAGTTGTTGCAAATCGACGGTTCCTTTCGTAATTGCGGCATTCAGGTGCAAAGAGCTCTCCTGCCAGTCACTGAAGACTACCGCTGTTGAATCGATCGAAACGTCTATGTTCGAGAAGTTCAAGGACAAGAGGGAACTTAACTGAGCAGTTCATTAGCGATATGCACTGCTAACGAAGCAAAAACACTCGCCTTCAACTGTTAGAACACTTGACTATCGGTTATCTCTACAGTACTGCCTTATCGCCATTCTGCATGTAACAGAACGACCTGTCCTAACGTTTATGTGGAGTAACTGAGGTAGATAAAGGTATAAAAATAATTTATTTGAGGGCCGTTCAATAAAGAATAATCATTATTTTTACGGCTATAATTTTTCGTACTAAAATTCACTCTTATTATATTCTGTTACCTTAATGTGAAAGAAAGACGCCGTAGTAGTTTCTTCCCGCCTGCGAGAACCAGGTAAGTTCAGACATGTTCAGTATCGCCTACCGCTGCAATGGAGGTAACACACGAGGAATAATATGTGTCTTTCAATTCTGTTTTCGTCTCAACAAATCTTCAGTTGAGGCCTATACAATGTTACAGGAGGCCTATAGAGTCTGTTCTTCCCCACAGCAGAGCTCAAAACTTAGTTCCTGATGAAGGCCATAGAGTTAACAATGACCGAAAGCTCGATGTTCATCAATTTGACGCGGCTGATCACCTGTGAAGCCATAATCCACAGCTCAAAACTGGTTTAAAATGTTTAAAGAGGGAGACAATTTCAAAGGAAGTTGGACCCGGTGCACCAGTTACTGCTCTTACGGAAGAAAACATCATCACTGCTGCTGTCATTGAGAGAGACGATCGACGCATTACCTTAAGAACACTTTCTGAAATACTGAACATTTAATTGTGTGCCACACGTTGGTGACAGAAACACTACACATGAGACATGTTTGTGCGCGATGGGTTCCAAGACTGTTGATTCCCGAACAAAAGGACATTCGCATGCAGGTCTGCATGCAGTTAAACTTGATGTTAGAGGAAGATCCGGAGTTTCTTTCAAACGTAATCACTGCTGATAAAACTTGGCTACATCATTATGATCCTGAGAGTAAACAGCAAAGCTCAGTGCGGAAATCTCCTTCATCACCAATGACAAAAAAAGCAAATGTGGTTGCTTCTGCTGGGAAAGCTATGGTCATCTCATTCTTTGATATTCATGGAATGGTTTATCAGCATGTTGTACCTGCACACACATCAGTAACTGGACAATACTACAGGGATGTCCTGAAAGCATTGTAAGTCCATATCAGGCGCAAAAGACCACATTTCCGTGAAGCAGGCTGGATGCTGCACCACGATAATGCGCGGCCGCATATTGCTAATGTTTTTGCTGAATATCTTGCAAAAATCAACGTGAAGTGCATCCCTCACCCTCCCTATAGTCCGGATTTAGCCCCATGTGACTTTTTTCTATTCTCTAACTTGAAGAAACGCCTTCGTGGGAGTCATTATCCATCATCAGAAGCAGTGGTGAAGGCTGCGGAGGCGATTTTGAAGGATCTCACAAAAATAGTTTGCAGCATGTCTTTGAAGACTGGCAGAAACGCTGGGACAAGTGCATCGCATTCAGGGGAGACTATTTTGAGAAAAACCATCAAAATTGTGAGGATGAGTAAAGGAACGTTGTAAAAAAAATTATGATCATTCCTTATTGAACAACCCTCGTATTTTAATTGTGTTTTAACAAAGTAAGCTAAGAATACACAGCGCAACTGGGCAAACTCTGTTTCTCGCACACAAGCGATAACTGAGTTGAGGAGTGCGTGATTCACAAGTGTATCCGATCTGGCAAACTTTGTTTACGTTACCATAGCAACGACCTTCGCGTCCCTTGCTTCATGACCTTAATGTACCTTCATGTTAAAAACCGGAACAGATTTTGTAAAAGTAATTTGAGTCGCCCACGTTTATCTTACTAAATAGAGAGAGAGTTTACATTTAAATAAAAATTTAGTAAGTAGAATATGATTTAAAAATAAAGAAGAATAAATTCGAGGTATATAATCATCCAAGTAAGTCAGTTTTTGGAAAAGTCTACAGAAGCACTTGCGCTAATTTGCACTCCTTCTCCGCCGAAGCAGCACAGAGATAAGTTTAGTTCCGCAGTTTTATCTCTTTTCCAAAGATGAATACGTACTTTGCCGACGGCCTTCATTTGCACCATTCTCCCATTCCATTCATTGTTTTGCAAGACCTGCAGCAATTCATGGGATGTTAAAGTCTTATAAAAAGATTCCAGCTCTGTAAATAATTCACGGGGAAGTCGGCAAAAGAAATAAACTTGCAAACGAAGTGAGCACAGAATTTATTTGGTTTTAAACCTCCGCGGAAAATTCTCTTTTTGTGCCTTCTATCTAGAAAAACAAAGAACAACTCTGCTGGGGAACAAGCTACCTTCAGTTATTCATTCATGGCATTCTTAGAAGAAAACATCTGAAGTACGAGTATTTATGTCTTGTTTGTTTTGAAGTATGGAGCTATCGGAAAATCGGTTTTAAGAGATCAGAAAACTCAGGTTTCTCACATACGATGATGCTGCAATCTCTCGTTCGTCGACAGAATTATGTGCTAACTAGGCAGTTATGCTGTTTATACAGTAAATCAGTGTAATGGTTTATGTCGTTACGAGGGCTGCTCACTAAAGAATAATCACAATTTTTTGACAACGCACATTTACTCATCCTCATAATTTTGATGGTCCTTCTCAAAATAGTCTCCCCTGAATGCGATGTACTTGTCCCAGCGTTTGTGCCAGTCTTCAAAGACATGCTGGAAACCATTTTTTGAGAGATCCTTCAAAATCGCCTCCACAGCCTTCACCACTGCTTCTGATGATGGATAATGTCTCCCACGAAGGCGTTTCTTCAAGTTGGGCAAGAGAAAAAAGTCACATGGAGCTAAATCCGGACTATAGGGAGGGTGAGGGATGCACTTCACGTTGATTTTTGCAAGATATTCAGCAACAACATTGGCAATATGCGCCCGCGCATTATCGTGGCGCAGCATCCAGTCTGCTTCACGAGAATGTGGCCTTTTGCGCCTGATATGGACTTGCAGTGTTTTCAGGACATCCCTGTAGTATTGTCCAGTTACTGATGTGTGTGCAGGTACAACATGCTGATAAACCATTCCATGAATATCAAAGAATGAGATGACCATAACTTTCTCAGCAGAAGTAACCACTTTTGCTTTTTTGCTCATTGGTGATGAAGGAGATTTCCACACTGAACTTTACTGTTTGCTCTCAGGATCAAAATGATGTAGCCAAGTTTCATCAGCAGTCAGTACGTTTGAAAGAAACTCCGGATCTTCCTCTAACATGAACTTTAACTGCATGCAGACCTTCATGCGAATATCCTTTTGTTCGGGAATAAACAGTCTTGGAACCCATCGCGCACAAACACGTCTCATGTGTAATGTTTCTGTCACCAACGTGTGGGTGGCACCCAATAAAATTTTCAGTGTTTCAGAAAGTGATCTTAAGGTAATTCGTCGGTCCTCTCTCACAATGGCAGCAGCAGTGTTAATGTTTTCTTCCGTAAGAGCAGTAACTGGAGCACCGGGTCTACCTTCCTTTGAAATTGATTGCTTCTCGTCTTTAAACATTTTAAACCACCTTTGAGCTGTACTGTAGGGAAGAGCAGACTCTCCATAGGCCTCGTGTAACATTGTATAGGCATCAACTAAAGACTTGTTGAGACGAAAGCAGAATTTCAAAGCCGCATATTGTTCCTCGCGTGTTACCTCCATTGTAGCGGTAGACGATACTGAACATGTCTGAACTTGCCTGGTTCTCACAGGCGGGAAGAAACTACTACGGCGTGTTTGTTTCAAATTAAGCTAATAGAATATAATAAGACTGAATTTTATTGCGAAAAATTATGACCGTAAAAAATTATGATCATGCTTTATTGAACAGCCCTCGTACTTTGTGTCCTGGTAAACATGCATTAGATTAAGTGGAAAGGCTTACCTAAGTTACAGGGTTCTCATTTACTTAAGCATACAACTGGTCTACAACCTGCCAAACCACCGGAAGGTGTCTCAGTGGTTCCCCTCAGCTGCTCGTCTTGCTAGTGGAAACGTACTTGCTGTGTGTAAATTAGGGGTATTTGATTTGAGAACTCTGAAGCACTGCTCAAGAAAAGTGAGGCGATTCTCAAGGACCTAACAAAGAATGGTCTGTAGCACGTGTTCAAGTACTGACAGAGACGACATAAAAAATACATTGAAGTAGGAGGGGACGACTCCCGAAGATGAATGCAACTAAATCTCTGGCAGTCACATTCACCCGCCGCACTCTACAAGATGTACCCAACCTCCGCCTGGATGGAGAACAAGTACAATGGTCCACGGAGGCTACATACCTCGGAGTAACCCTGGATTGTCGTCTGACGTGGAAACAACACATCAGCACTGTGACAGTGTCCAGAAGGATCCTCCGTCTGGATGGAGAAGAACAATGGTCCACGGAGGCTACATACCTCGGAGTAAACCTGGATTGTCGTCTGACGTGGAAACAACACATCAGCACTGTGGCAAAAAGAGTGTCCAGAGGGATCCTCCGTCTGGATGGAGAAGAAGTACAATGGTCCACGGAGGCTACATACCTCGGAGTAACCCTGGATTGTCGTCTGACGTGGAAGCAACACATCAGCACTGTGGCAAACAGAGTGTCCAGAAGGATCCTCCGCCAGGATGGAGAAGATGTACAATGGTCCACGCAGGTTACATACCTCGGAGTAACCCTGGATTGTCGTCTGACGTGGAAACAACACATCAACACTGTGGCAAACAGAGCGTCCAGAAGGATGGCCATGCTGTATCCTATGTATAATAGGAAATCGACAATGAACCTGCACAACAAGTTTCCCTGCAACAAGCAAATACTCCGCTTGCACTAACCTATGCTTGAACAGTCTAGGGAGCTGCAGCAAAATCCCATCTCCACAAAGTCCTTCGAAACCGCTACCTTCGGATAGCAGCAGCTTCCGATTGGTACATCGCTAATGATAATATCCATGCAGACCTTTGCTTCCCAAAAATCACAGGTTACATCCTTAACCTATCGCATGGTTTTTATAACAAGCTCCCTTCTAGGGTCAACAGCTAATCCGCGGTCTGGGGGAATATGACCTCGACCCAGGTGAAACCTACAAGCGACCCAGACCATAGGTCTACAGACTATATCTGAGCTATCCATTACAGTTCTAATCCCTAACAACTAATTAAACAACCATTACACTACCTATTCACCACCATCTACCCACCGTCATATCATTAAAACTCACCACCATGCCAGTAAGGGACAAGATCCCGACACCTCTGTGCTGCTGAGGGGACTACTTTGAAAAAGATCATGTAAACATTAAATTGCAGTAATAAACATCTCAGTTTTTGTTGAACAGTCCTCGTATATAGGCTATTACAGTACATACAGTGTACGTGATTTTAGGTGAAAGTGTGCTGATAGTAAACCAAGTTTTACTGTATTCATATCCTACAGTCATGCACAGTAATAGTAAATTGTAATCTTACTTACACTATTCACATTTCATGTTGACGTTCACGTACCTGCAAACAGAAGAAAGATGAAACATTTGATTACGGTTACTTAAACATTTGAACATTCTTTTGTTTTTCATCATTGTAATCAGCACATTTAGTACAATTTTCAAAGTAGCTTTCTTGAAATAAGTTTAATATTACATTGTAATGCAGTTTTGTGTTAAGCTTAAAGCTTCAGCTCATTGTGAGTTTAGTTTAAAACCGATTACAAAATCAGTACAGAACACACAAACAAAAAAGTAACGAGCCTTGTTCCCGTACCACAATCTAGGCTTTGCCTTATCTCTGAGAGAAGCTACGGACCTAAATAATTTGCATAGCTAATTAGGATAATCGCCCCGAACTGATAACCTTAATCCCTCTTCAAAAGACATGTTCTAATAATGACATAATCGGCTTATATCACGAAACTGTTGTCAAATCTCGTCTATCCCACAACCTAATGAACTTATACCAGCCTACGTGAAACCCGGCTTTATGAAACAGCGTTGCCACGTGTTTCTATACACACAACTCTCTTTAGTTACACGAATACTCTACTACAAATAAAGGTAAGCGGCAGAATTGGATCAATATTTCGAAAATCTTTCACAAAAGCCCTGTTTGTCATCTTATATAGAAGCCTGGACATTCCATATTATCTTAAATGCTAAGTTTTTTCATATACTTCCGTTTTCATTTATAGTCCGAGCGGAAACAAATCCTAATCGCCCACAATAGGATTGTCATAGCGGACGAATAGGAATGGAACATTCAATTTGAGTACATAATGTAATCATGAGAACAAAATAACACATTTCTAAAATTGTATATCCATATCTTTATGTATCTCACATATGAATTGCTTCTTTCCTACAGCGCCAGCCCACACAGACCGCGTGGTACCATTCTCCATTTTTCTGGGCTCATTTGACCATCATTTCACCCATTTTATACATCGTCCGAATTAACTTAACGTTGGAACACGTAAAATATTTGAATCCCCCGCCTTAACTTAACCTGCTACGCCAGCTGTTGTAGTGGTATTTATTTTTGCCCGTTGGCAGCACTGACTAAGTAACTATCTAACAACAAGCAGGACTATTGATGCAAGAAAATCTTTACTCTCTTACAGTACAAGCTTCTGGAGCAATTTCAATGCATATTCACTATAAATCTATGTTGAACTTAAAAAATAACAAAATGCCACAAATGGAACAATGACATACCATTTTACACACACAAAACATTTGACTATCACTTAAAGTCTACTGTATTCCCAATAAGATAATGTTTATCTTGAAGTAGATAGAGCAATAAGTGTTTGTACAAGAGTAGAGAAAGTCATGTATACATCACATAACGACCAAAACATTTGACTATCACTTAAAGTCTACTGTATTCCCAATAAGATAATGTTTATCTTGAAGTAGATAGAGCAATAAGTGTTTGTACAAGAGTAGAGAAAGTCATGTATACATCACATAACGACCAAAACATTTGACTATCACTTAAAGTCTACTGTATTCCCAATAAGATAATGTTTATCTTGAAGTAGATAGAGCAATAAGTGTTTGTACAAGAGTAGAGAAAGTCATGTATACATCACATAACGACCAAAACATTTGACTATCACTTAAAGTCTACTGTATTCCCAATAAGATAATGTTTATCTTGAAGTAGATAGAGCAATAAGTGTTTGTACAAGAGTAGAGGAAGTCATGTATACCTCACATAACGACCAAAACATTTGACTATCACTTAAAGTCTACTGTATTCCCAATAAGATAATGTTTATCTTGAAGTAGATAGAGCAATAAGTGTTTGTACAAGAGTAGAGGAAGTCATGTATACCTCACATAACGACCAAAACATTTGACTATCACTTAAAGTCTACTGTATTCCCAAAAAGATAATGTTTATCTTGAAGTAGATAGAGCAATAAGTGTTTGTACAAGAGTAGAGAAAGTCATGTAGGTTCAGCAGGTCGGAGTTGTAATTTTTTTTACTTGTGTAAAGATTATTCATTTGTTAATTCAAGGTCTGTCTGCTTAGGTAGGCAGTACAGCGTTAAAATAAGAACATTTTTTAGAAAACTGAGTAATTAAGATGATGTAGGCTGGCAGCATGTTTCGCTGCGAACGCTCCTATACGCCGCATCACTGGCCGCTTCTCTCATTTGGTATACAAAGCAGGTTCTCTTTTCTTATTATTACAATACAAAGATAGAAGTTTATGTTAAACTCGGAAGAAATCAGAAGAGCGCTTTCTTCTGCAGAAAACAACAAAACTTGTTGTTGGTTTTGGAGTGGAGGCAATCACTGAATACTTGAGAGTTCAAAGTAACATTTTCCCAATAGAATATTGTAAAAAGAGAAGAAGTAACTGCTCTCTGGTGGAGAGGACTGGTATAAAGGGTTACTTGAACTGAATCAAACAGTAAACGAAGTCTCAATGGGAGAGTCCGAATGACATGGTTTTGTTTAGCCAAGGATTGAATAGAATAGTAGAGGATTCGGCTCTATGGCCAGTCTTGATCAATTGGACAACCCCGGGAGGAAGGATGAGGCGAGAGCACAGATAGAGCGGCAGACACAAGGAGCCACGACAGTGCGGAAGGTGTAGTATCTGTGGAATAATCTCCTCTATCAATACACTTTGTCCTGCAATGTTCCAATGTCATTATCCCTCTCTCTGTAGTGTTCCTCTGGAGGTGCTACAAAGTACCGGACGAAAAGAGTCTACAGCGAGACATTTCTTCAGTATTGTAGACAGATGAAAGTCTGAGGGAGCCAAATCTGGGAATAGGGTAGATGTCCCAGCACTTCATAGTGTACATCTCTCAATTTCCCCATTGACAAAACACTTTTCTGTGCAGTTGCGTTGTCCTAATTGAAAACAATTGTTTTTTCTTTAACCGAGGTCAGTTTTCACGAATGCTTTGTTAGAAGTTGAGAGTAGTATTCTCCAGTAATGGTTTTATCTTTCTCGAGATAGTCAATCAACAATATTCCTTTGGCATCCCAAAACAACTGACGCCAGGATCTTTCCCGCCAATGTCACCGTCCTCGCCTTCTTTAGAGCTGAAGAACCAGCTTCTGTACCTGCTTCGACTGTTGCCTGGATTCGTGTGTGTCCTGGTGAATCCTTGTTTCGTCCATTGTGACGTATCCACGCAAAAAGTCACGTCTGTTCTTCTGAAAATGCTCCAAGCACTTTTCAGAACATGTCGTGTGAATGTGTTTGTTATTACATCTTGCGCATAGCCTTTTCATGTTTAATGCCTGAAACAATATATGACCAATCCCAAGGGCATTAGCAATTCCACACAACTTTGTAAGCCGATCTTATTTCTGTAGGTATTACAACTTCTTTTACAACGAATTTTATCGCAATACGATATTCGGATGTCTCTATTTTCAAAGCAATGCGCACTTCCGCCACTTAAAACAACTGCCTACCGTCAACTATTGTCTGGAATGAGTTAGACGTAGTGTACCTATATATTAACATGTGCACTAACGTAAGGCTAAACAAATCATGCAAGTAGTGCTGTGATCTCTCGGGGAGGCCTAGAGCTTTCCACAACACCATGTAGTTGCTACCACAACGGGTTCTCGATTAATGCATTAGCTATATCTATTGGAGCTCTGAATAGATAAATATGACCATAGCGCATTCACGTTTACACGTTAAACAGTGATGTAGTTACTTTCTGTAGTTAAAATAAAATTCCGGCTCTTTGTTCTAATAGGCGACGTGGCAAGTTTTTTTCTAATTCCTTCACACTTTTTGATGTTTTTATATACAACCATGATTTTTAATATAATTTCTTTACCTTTAGTGCAATTTCGAGTTGGAGGGCATTCTTTTAATGTTATTAATTGTTTGTTAATTTACTTACTGCGTAATGTAACCATATTGAAGAATTCAGTGCAGCCAAACGTTTCTTGTTTCTCCACTAAACGCAATACTGCCAACAGTCTTACTTGTCCCGAAATTACACTATCTAGCAGACTAAAAGTATGAGCTCACGGAGTGTATCGGACTGGTTCGGCTAATGCAACGAAGTGTGCATGATGTCAGATGACACCAAGTATACTGCAAGTGGGTCACGTCGTTCAAATCGGCGAATGCAAAATAGGACGACACAAGTTTCATTGTGAGCGCTACAATTACCTGTAGAGCGTATTTGCATCCCTCCTGTTGTTGGGGCATATCGTCACCTGCACCTCATTCATTTCCACGTCGATCATTTGCAAGATCCAGTTGCCCTCTACGACGCGCCCACGATGAAACTTGTGTCGTCCTATTTTGCATTCGTCAATTTGAACAACGTGACCGGGACCGCCAATTCCACCCTTGCAGTAAACTTGGTGTCATCTGGCATCATGCACACTTCCAGTCCGATACAGTCCGTGAGCTCATACATGTATTTCCCACAGAGCACTCCATTATCGTCGTGTTGTAGGATTGTTTATGTCCAAAGCAGTGTAAGAGTAACAAAATTTGACTGGGCAATAACTTAGCCTGCTCAAACCATGTTCCTTTGCACACGGACTGTGTCACCTATGTATGGGGCATTTTTGTAGAGGTTATGTGTAGTGTAGTGTTTAACGCCCGCTTTTAATACATACGGCACCGCAGGCGGTGACACTGATGATACATGAGATGAATATGGAGCACCGGTGGAATAAGATGGCGGGGGAAACCGGAGATCCCGGAGAAAACGCGCCCCAGTGCCGTGTTGTCCATCACAATGCTCACTTTGCGGTCGCCTGGGATCGAAACCGGGCCGCCTTGGTAAGAGCCAAGCGGTCTAACCACTGGGCCACGGCGCGGCCGTTGCAGAGGTTGGCTACAAGTTTTACACATCTTTCTCATGTTGGCTGCAAAGCCCGAACCAATTGTTCGTCTGCTTGAGCATGTGTATACGTGTACCTTTGGACTTAGAAAATATTCTCGCGTTGCACAAAAGATAGTTTCTCCAAAAATTCCATATTAACCTAACTTAATATAAAATGCCAGAAGTACAGTTAAGTATAAGACAATAAATACCGCACTTTGTGTACATTCGCCTCCTCCATTGCACCTGTAAACGGAGAATACTTAGTTCTTTTCCTACAAAAAGTACAGAGAACTCCATCATTAACTCCATGTTTACACAACACCAAACTTGTGCTCTTGTACATTAAGAAACAACTGCGAAACTGCCATAGAGATTTATAAACTTGTAGCTGTGTTTTGTATACCAGTCTATGGGACTCATGCATACGCAGGAAAACTTTTCATGATCCGAGACATTTTCTCGTCTATGAATGTCAGAAAGTTAGATCGCCTTTATTGCAGACCAGATTAGTTGAGGATAGTCTAAACCAAACGGATATATGCGATTAGAATTCAAGATAGTCAAATGTTTTGTGATGTCTTCGTATGTCCAAGAGATAAAAAAAACGAATGACGACTTGATATTTAAGAAAAGTATTGGAAAATTCAGACAAATAGCAAGCAATATTTTACAAATAGTTCACTATACAAAAAGTCAATTGCAACTGTAAACAGAGAATACTTAGTTCTTTTCCTACAAAAAGTACACAAAACTCTATCATTAACTCCATGTTCACACAACACCAAACATGTGCTCTTGGACTTCAAGAAACAACTGCGAAACTGCCATAGAGATTTATAAACTTGTAGCTAACTGTCGCTTGTTTACTAGTCTATGGGACTCACGCATGCGCAGAGCTTTCCATGATCCGAGGCGTTTATCGTCTATGAATGTCAAAAGGTTATACCGCCTTTGGTATAAATCATATATGTCGGAGGTTAATCTACACCAAACGGATATCTGTGAATAAAATTCAAGATAGTCAAATGTTTTGTGATGTCTTTGTATGTCCAAGAGATAAAAAAACGAATAACGACTGTATATTTAAGAAAAGTATTGGAAAATTCAGGCAAATAACAACAAATATTTCACAAATGGTTCACTATACAACAAATATCTGGCATAAATTGTGTGTTTTAGCAAAATGTACATTTCTAGTGTAGGAAGATTTTGTATATCTCCTACAGTTTACCAGATATACAAAAATCATCCACAAAGGGTCTAAAATTTACGAAAACTGATGTATTCCAGTAATGATATACTATATTTTTGTTGCAGCCGTTTTGCACTAAGAGCAGTACATCTTCAATTCTGTGTATTATGCTTAAAAGTTAAGTTCACGTTTTAAGCCCTATCATCGGTAGACGCAGTTGTGTTTGAATGTGTTTTGGAACGCACACTAATAGGGTAGGCATGGCAAGAAACAAAAGCCTATCAAAATGGGCTCCGAATCCGTTCATAAAGCAAGCAGTTATCATCTCCAAGCGCGCGTCTATTGATTCTACTTGAGGGGAAAGATAACTCGTTAACAATATCGCATCAAACGAATGGATGTGGTAAAAATAAAACAACTTTCAGACAAAGCGCTAGTGTCCTTTGATGTGACTGTGGCGATATGACTTTAATTTGAAAGCCCCACGGCGCAAAAATAAAATCCTTTGAACAATGCTGAATCTATTTACGCTTCCCATCTGCCACTGATGCAACTTAATTTGATTACTATCGAAATTGTGCATCTCTGCATTTTAGTATACACTAGCCTTTGTTGCACAAGATTAGCAATAATTTCTCGAAATTATTATACGAGGAATTATCTATGTAAACAGTTCCAAGGTTTGAGCCGTACATTCAGTTAACTAAGTGAGGTTATGGCGGGTAATTTGGTTTCACACACACACGACTGGACATTGAAGATCTGAATGTCAGACCTTCGGTCTCAAGCCAGATCAGGGCTAGGCCCTCTACTGGCAGTGGAGTGTTTTGTAAGGAAGGATAATATGCGGCAGAAGATAAGGTTGGAGATATAAGCCATCTGATGTGTTATTTTATGTGACTAGAAGCAGTCTCGGGCGTTTGTAGCGCTCTCCAGGATCGATGTCGTACTCACCTAGACCGCGGATGAGGGAGTTGAAGTTGTGGGAGAGGTTTTGATAGAAGGAACGTGAAAGGCTATGGATGTAGTCTGTTATTGTGGGGATACGTAGGTCTCGTCGGATAACTAGATTGGGGATGTACCAAGGGGAGTCTGTGGCAATGCGGAGGAATCGGGATTGTAGAATTTCAAGGCGGTGTAGGTGAGACTTGGCTGCTACTCCCCAAATTTCACTGGCGTATATGATGGCTGGCCGGAGTACTTGCTTATACAGGAGCAGTTTTGTAGGCAGAGACATCACCGATCGTCGGTTATAGAGAGGGTAGAGCTTACCCATTCTTTTGCTAACTTTATTAGCCACATATGTAATGTGGTCTCTCCACGTCAATTTGATGTCGAGTAGAACACCAAGATACTTAACGTAAGTTTTCCAATGGACGTCCTCACCAGCTAGACGAATTGGTGGAAGGTCCGGTATTCGTCTTCGAGAGAAGGTGATGGCCTGGCTCTTGTGTGAGTGGACGTGTAGGCGCCAACGTTTGAACCAGGTAGTGAGGAGGTCAGCATATTGTCGAATCCTGCGAGCACACAGGTTGAGCTCTGATGACGTGGAGGTGACAGCTGTATCGTCAGCAAAGAGATACAGCGAGCAGCGTGGCAGGGATGGTAGGGTGTTGATGTATAGAAGGAAGATAGTGAGTGCCAGGGCACTACCTTAGGGAACGACAGCTCTGGTGGTGTTGGATGGCACGGTCAATGTATATTTCAGCACCTCCTCTGCCATCGGGTCGATCAGTACGATAGGAACACATTCCTTGGATGCCACATTTTATATGAGGTGATAAATGTGTGATACCTGCACCTTCTGCATGGACAAAAAGTTGGAAACTTCCGCGAATTGTCTGCGGAGACCATTGGCATTCCAGAAGCAGATCTTGAGTCCTGGGAATGTTGTGTATCGCTGGCGTCTATTAGCCATTTGGGAATACAGAAGGTGAAGACTGTTTGCTTATGTACCACTTCTGGTGACGTTTGCAGAACCTCCATCAGACCAGCTGCTAGTGCTTAGGAATGTGATAATTTGGTTTGGCGGGTAACTCGGATTAGCGTTTCAAAATCTGTTCCCTAGGTGACGATAGTGTATTGTTTTGTTCGAACGAAGAAGTTAACTACGTGAGACAGTTGACTGTGTAATACGATTGTGTTTTGTCAGTCTAAGTGACAAATTGAGCTTCTTTTACGGTAAACGAAGTATGTCATTGCTCCATTTCTAGCATTTTGGTATTTTTTTTACGTTTCTTTAAGATAGAATTATAACCAATGTGTATTGAAATTGCTACAAAAACTTGAGCAGTAAGAAAATACAGACTTTCTTACATCCATAATTCTCCTTGTTGTAATGATACAGTGCGATCCATATAAACCTGAACCATTTCAATAGGACATAACTTTTGACCCACAGTGCGACACATGTGCAACTTTGAAAGAATATAATACACAGTTGGGAGATTACATTACACCATTTACATCTCAGAGTATCCTCGCCAATATTACTTATTTCGGTGTGACACCCAGGAACGTACATTAGACACATCCATGGTACCATCACCACGTCACTCACTCAACTGTCTTGGTTTGTTGTCACACGATGTTCTGTCTTCATTGAACTGTCACACCCAGGAATGTACGTTAGACACATCCATGGTATCATCACCACGTCACTCACTCAACTGTCTTGGTTTGTTGTCACACGATGTTCTGTATTCATTGAACTGTCACACCCAGGAACGTACATTAGACACATCCATGGTATCATCACCACGTGACTCACTCAACTGTCTTGGTTTGTTGTCACACAATGTTCTGGCTTCATTGAACTGAGACACCCAGGAACGCACATTAGACATATCCATGGTACAATCACCACATGCCTCACTTAACTGTCTTGGTTTGTTGTCACACGATGTGCTGTCTTCATTGAACTGTCACACCCAGGAACGCACATTAGATATATCCATGGTACAATTACTACATGCCTCACTTAACTGTCTTGGTTTGTTGTCACACGATGTTCTGTCTTCATTGAACTGTCACACCCAGGAACGTACATTAGACACATCCATGGTACCATCACTACATGCCTCACTTAACTGTCTTGGTTTGTTGTCACACGATGTTCTGTCTTCATTGAACTGTCACACCCAGGAACGTACATTAGACACATCCATGGTACCATCACTACATGCCTCACTTAACTGTCTTGGTTTGTTGTCACACGATGTTCTGTCTTCATTGAACTGTCACACCCAGGAACGTACATTAGACACATCCATGGTACCATCACCACATACCTCACTTAACTGTCTTGGTTTGTTGTCACAAGATGTTCTGTCTTCATTGAACTGTCACACCCAGGAACACACATTAGACACATCCATGGTACCATCACCACATGCCTCACTTAACTGTCTTGGTTTGTTGTCACACGATGTTCTGTCTTCATTGAACTGTCACACCCAGGAACACACATTAGACACATCCATGGTACCATCACCACATGCCTCACTTAACTGTCTTGGTTTGTTGTCACACGATGTTCTGTCTTCATTGAACTGTCACACCCAGGAACACACATTAGACACATCCATGGTACCATCACTACATGCCTCACTTAACTGTCTTGGTTTGTTGTCACACGATGTTCTGTCTTCATTGAACTGACACACCCAGGAACGTACATTAGACACATCCATGGTACCATCACCACATACCTCACTCAACTGTCTTGGTTTGTTGTCACACGATGTTCTGTATTCATTGAACTGTCACACCCAGGAACGTACATTAGACACATCCATGGTATCATCACCACGTCACTCACTCAACTGTCTTGGTTTGTTGTCACACAATGTTCTGGCTTCACTGAACTGAGACACCCAGGAACGCACATTAGACATATTCATGGTACAATCACTACATGCCTCACTTAACTGTCTTGGTTTGTTGTCACACGATGTGCTGTCTTCATTGAACTGTCACACCCAGGAACGCACATTAGATATATCCATGGTACAATTACTACATGCCTCACTTAACTGTCTTGGTTTGTTGTCACACGATGTTCTGTCTTCATTGAACTGTCACACCCAGGAACGTACATTAGACACATCCATGGTACCATCACCACATGCCTCACTTAACTGTCTTGGTTTGTTGTCACACGATGTTCTGTCTTCATTGAACTGTCACACCCAGGAACGTACATTAGACACATCCATGGTACCATCACTACATGCCTCACTTAACTGTCTTGGTTTGTTGTCACACGATGTTCTGTCTTCATTGAACTGTCACACCCAGGAACGTACATTAGACACATCCATGGTACCATCACTACATGCCTCACTTAACTGCCTTGGTTTGTTGTCACACGATGTTCTGTCTTCATTTAACTGTCACACCCAGGAACGTACATTAGACACATCCATGGTACCATCACCACATACCTCACTTAACTGTCTTGGTTTGTTGTCACACGATGTTCTGTCTTCATTGAACTGTCACACCCAGGAACACACATTAGACACATCCATGGTACCATCACCACATGCCTCACTTAACTGTCTTGGTTTGTTGTCACACGATGTTCTGTCTTCATTGAACTGTCACACCCAGGAACACACATTAGACACATCCATGGTACCATCACCACATACCTCACTTAACTGTCTTGGTTTGTTGTCACACGATGTTCTGTCTTCATTGAACTGTCACACCCAGGAACACACATTAGACACATCCATGGTACCATCACCACATGCCTCACTCAACTGTCTTGGTTTGTTGTCACACGATGTTCTGTCTTCATTGAACTGTCACACCCAGGAACACACATTAGACACATCCATGGTACCATCACCACATGCCTCACCCAACTGTCTTGGTTTGTTGTCACACGATGTTCTGTCTTCATTGAACTGACACACCCAGGAACGTACATTAGACACATCCATGGTACCATCACCACATGCCTCACTCAACTGTCTTGGTTTGTTGTCACACGATGTTCTGTCTTCATTGAACTGTCACACCCAGGAACGTACATTAGACACATCCATGGTACCATCACCGCATACCTCACTTAACTGTCTTGGTTTGTTGTCACACGATGTTCTGTCTTCATTGAATTGTCACACCCAGGAACTCACATTAGACACAATCATGGTACCATCACCACATGCCTCATTCAACTGTCTTGGTTTGTTGTCACACGATGTTCTGTCTTCATTGAACTGTCACACCCAGGAACACACATTAGACACATCCATGGTACCATCACCACATGCCTCACTCAACTGTCTTGGTTTGTTGTCACACGATGTTCTGTCTTCATTGAACTGTCACACCCAGGAACACACATTAGACACATCCATGGTACCATCACCACATGCCTCACCCAACTGTCTTGGTTTGTTGTCACACGATGTTCTGTCTTCATTGAACTGTCACACCCAGGAACACACATTAGACACATCCATGGTACCATCACCACATGCCTCACTCAACTGTCTTGGTTTGTTGTCACACGATGTTCTGTTTTCATTTAACTGTCACACCCAGGAACGTACATTAGACACATCCATGGTACCATCACCACATGCCTCACATAACTGTCTTGGTTTGTTGTCACACGATGTTCTGTCTTCATTGAACTGTCACACCCAGGAACACACATTAGACACATCCATGGTACCATCACCACATGCCTCACATAACTGTCTTGGTTTGTTGTCACACGATGTTCTGTCTTCATTGAACTGTCACACCCAGGAACACACATTAGACACATCCATGGTACCATCACCACATGCCTCACTCAACTGTCTTGGTTTGTTGTCACACGATGTTCTGTTTTCATTTAACTGTCACACCCAGGAACGTACATAAGACACATCCATGGTATCATCACCACGTGCCTCACTTAACTGTCTTGGTTTGTTGTCACACGATGTTCTGTTTTCATTGAACTGTCGCACCCAGGAACGTACATTAGACACATCCATGGTACCATCACCACATGCCTCACTCAACTGTCTTGGTTTGTTGTCACACGATGTTCTGTCTTCATTGAACTGTCACACCCAGGAACGTACATTAGACACATCCATGGTACCATCACCACATGCCTCAATCAACTGGCGATTAACTTCAATAGGTGTCACACCATGAAAATGGAGAAATCAAATAATTACACGCTGTTCTTGCAATGAAAACGTCTCCATTTTAAGTATCAAAAACAGCCATTCCTAACTCTCGTCGCTGCCACTATACAGTGCTGCCATCTCTGTCACGCTTTCACAAACAGTCCACGCGTATTTAGAAAAAAAGTGGAAGATCCTGTCTGGTCCATGTTCGGAAAAAAGTTATAATAATGAGAAATATAATATCTGCTTCTTTCAGTCCATGACGTTGATCAGTTCCTGGTATGGTCCTGTTGATGTCTTCTATGAAATAAGTCTCTTTCTGCATTTCATTTATCAGTCGAGGGGGCACTGTTTTTCCCATTCTTAGGATCTGTTTCATGAACATTGTCTTAACTTTTTCTATTCGTTTTAGGTCGCCGATTTTAAGCTTTTCCAGTATGATCTCTATTCCACTGCTACTTTGAATAGTGTCATCGCTATGTTTGTTGACAGATTAGTTATATTTGGAATATTGAATGATGCTTTGTTGGCTGCTGCTGCTGCTACCCTTTCCTGGATATGTATACCAAAAGATGTTGCTGTTGTTTGTAATGTAATGCCCAGGTATTTATACTTGCTTACTATTTCTAATGGTTTATTGTATTTGAGTGATATTCTTCTTATCTTCCTGAATATCACTTCAACTGTCTGAACTTGATCTATGTCTAGGTCATTTTCCTGCAGAAAAAAAGGACCTGCTATAACTTGAACACACCTCGTATTTCATAACCTTTTTAGAAATTTTCTTAATTACCTCATTTGTTTATTTAGTAAATATGAGCCGAGAGCTTTCCTAAACCTACACTAATGCAGTGAAACATATGACGGTCGCGAACTTAGATATAACTTAATAAACAAAATATTTCAACAAACAACGCATTTTGAGTCAAGACTATAAGGTAACATAAAGCTGTCCAAGATGAACTGCGTCATATATCCCCAGAGCCCACAAATCCCCCAAAAGTCCATTTCTAGTGCGGTCACCCCTGCCATTTCCTGGTGCGGAGTTGCGGCCGTGAGGGAATGGCACAAACTCCCCCCCCCCCCCCCCCCAAATATCGATCCGTACATACACGCAACCGTCAGCGCAGCCGGGGCCAACTACACTACTACCCAACTTTTGAATACGCGGCACACTTCGAGAACTCCGCCTTTGTTCAAACTTACAAACTGAACATCCTAAGACATTCAGTGGCGCTAAGGCCCCTCTCTGTAGCGTGCTAGCAGCGTCCCGTTCAAGGCTTCCCGAGTTCCAATCCCAGTCAGGGTGATAGGTTTTACCCTATCGTCGAGGATAATGTCTGGTAACTCTAAGCTCTATGTACCCTGTACTCATTTGAATATCATTTCATTCATCGTCCGATATGACTTAACGTTGGAGGTTTTCCCTTATCCTGAAAGATAAAAGTCTGGTAACTCTAAGCTCTATGTACCCTGTACTCATTTGAACATCATTTCATTCATCGTCCGATATGACTTAACGTTGGAGGTTTTCTGTTATCCTGAAAGATGAATGTCTGGTAACTCTAAGCTCTATGTACCCTGTACTCATTTGAACATCATTTCATTCATCGTCCGATATGACTTAACGTTGGAGGTTTTCTCTTATCCTGAAAGATGAATGTCTGGTAACTCTAAGCTCTATGTACCCTGTACTCATTTGAACATCATTTCATTCGTCGTCCGATATGACTTAACGTTGGAGGTTTTCTCTTATCCTGAAAGATGAATGTCTGGTAACTCTAAGCTCTATGTACACTGTACTCATTAGAACATCATTTCATTCATCGTCCGATATGACTTAACGTTGGAGGTTTTCTCTTATCCTGAAAGATGAATGTCTGGTAACTCTAAGCTCTATGTACCCTGTACTCATTTGAACATCATTTCATTCATCGTCAGATATGACTTAACGTTGGACGTTTTCTCTTATCCTAAAGATGAGGGTCTAATAACTCTAAGCTCTATGTACCCTGTACTCATTTGAACATTACTTTATTCATCGTTCGATATGACAACTTTTGAGTACATTACTTTTAAAACATGGGCCAGTTAGAAGCAATTTACAAGTCTGTTGTTATACTTCCTTTACAAAATTAATAAACAATAAGAAATAGATAGAAATGCGTGTCTCATGAATATTATGTTCATTTTAAAATAATTTTCTTATGTTCATTAAGCTGAAAACACTCTTTTGTTATGGAAGCTGCACTCTTAGGTCTGTTGTATTGTTCGGAAGGATAACTTAGCCCGTATGGATGGATCTCACCTTTACGTAAGGAACAATGCTGAACATTGTGTACCTAGGAACATGTTGAGCATTTAGGTAGAGAATTTATTATATAAATGAAAATGTGTATGTGTATATGAAATCGTATAACTCGAAAACATTTCTAGGGATCGAAATAAATAGATTTTTGAACATGGAGAATGTTTTTGTTTATCTCCATCATTCTAGCTCGTCTCGTCACCAGGTGGCACTGCAGCATACCAATTTTACAGTTCTGAACCAATAATCACGAAGTTGGTACTCCTATATACATTTGAGCACAGAGATATACTTAAGAGGTATTAATACTCTTTGCTAATAATATGTCATGCTCAATCGATTGAATGAGCTAGTAATCTTCATTATATGCTTTATTTAATATTTGAAATGGATATTTACAACTTAAAGGGACTTATTGTGAACATATGTGGATCTTAAATCAACAATGGTGTTCAAAAATATATTTTGAAGCTCTATGAAAGAGTTAGGAGAATTGTTTTCGTTATGGCTTATAGTTGTAACTCATGTAACTATGGCTACATACTCAAGTAATATTATTATATTTCTGTTTTACAGGACAACGTCTGCTGGTTCAGCTTTTAAATTATGCATACGATGCATAAGAGGTCGCTTTAATCATTGCACGTGTTTCAAAATATATGGCGTCGCTAAGGGAAGTTTGTGTACTGTCATTTGTTACACGTTTGGTACTGATTTGTAGGTTAGTTCACATTTTACAGACATTTCAATAAGTTGTTCAACTGTTTTTGCTAAAATGGGAAAAGTGTAGTATCATTCGGTGATTTGCTTTTTACTTTTAAATGGCGAAACTTGCGAGGATATAAAAGCGAAATTGGATTTGTTTATGGAGACCTTTCGTCTTCTATGACAACAGTTAGGTATTGGTAAACGTGGTCGAGGAGCGTCAAGGACGTCCTACAGATGTCGTTACCAAGAAAGTCATTGAAGAACTCCACGACATGATTCTCTCTGACTACCGAACGTAGTGACAGAGGTCATAGCTGTATCGACGTGAACGATAATTCATATTTTGTACGATAAGTTGGAGATGAGAAAGCTGTCGGACTGATGCGTGCCGCGATTGCTCACAGTGGACAAGTAGGTGTGGCTTTCAACTTGGAAGCTGTTTAAGGGAAATCCCAAGGACTATTGGGCCATATTCATAGCTATCACTTTGGTCCGGACCAAAAGCGGTTTAACTTTATGGTATTCATGGAGGATAGAAAGCCTCGGACCAAGTAAAGCGTGGACCAGTAAGGAGTAAATGTTACATGACGTAGAAAGTTACTTCTGCGCATGCGCGAGTCCCAAAGAGTCCTAAACGACAGTGTACCTACAAGTTTATAAATCTCTGTGATTGTTTCACATCTGTTTCTTACGGTTGCTGCTGCTGTTTGAGGTTAGGTAACAAAGTTTGGTGTGCTGTGAATATGGATAATATGAAGAAGCGTGGTATCAATTGGTCAGAGGAAGACCAATGTTTTCTCTAGTCCAAAAAAGAATGAACATTATAGAAAATAAATCCATGTCGACGAATACAAATATGAGAAAGGAGGAGGCATGGAGGGGAATTTATAACGAGTTTGATGATAATGCGGCTTACTGATACAGGTCAGCAGTGTTGTCTTGATTACGTTCAAGAGGTCCCGAGTTCGAATCTCGGTCAGAATGAGTTACCTGGATAAGGCTTTTTCCGGGGTTTTCCCTTATCCTGATATGCGAATGTCAGGTAACTCTAAGCTCCATGGACCCTAGACACATTTGAGCATCACTTTCACCCATTTTCATTCACCGTCCGATATGACTTAACGTTGGAGGACGTAAAATTACAAAAAAAAAAAAAGTGTTGTCTTGATATCCTCTTCTTGCATAATACCGAAGTGCTATTAGGATCATTTGAGATACTCAGGCGGAATCATTTCTATCAGCTTTCTCGCGTTCGCTTTACTAAACCTTTATCCGCCTTTGAAGTTTAGGTCGTCGTACTTCGCAATAATTTCGATTGTGACTTTTCGGGGTTTCGTTTGTGGACCCTTGGCCAGGTCAGGTCTGTTGATGCTCACGGCTGCCCCGATGTCCACCAGCACGTGGCACGATTTCCCTCTCACCCAGCCGTCTGCGATGAGGCTGTCATCCATACGCCGGCTGACGGCGCGCAGTGTCACTCGAGGGAATGGTGATGTCGCCGCCGACGTGCCCCTCGCCACGCCGGGCCTTACTCGTTCTTCCGGCTGCTCTTCCTGGTGTCGGCTGTCTCTCTCCAGTTGTCCCGGCTGGCCGCACTCACAGCACACGCCACTAGGTCTTCGCCAGCGTCCCTTGGCTGCTCTTCGGTCTCCCGTGTAGCGGATACTCCTGGTTCGCGACGTCGGGGTAGCTGTCACCTTGGCCACCTCCATCCTTAATGCTGCCGTTAGCGCCTCGTGGATGGTTTTGTAATCGCCGAGCATTAGGCGCTGACGAATCTCCATGTCTCGTACCCCGTCGACAAAGTGTAGGCAGCCTCTCGGGATACGAACTCTGGTGGGAGGTCGACTAAGCCTTTTCTGGCCAGCTGCTCAATTGCCAGGGCGAACTCTTGCAGCGACTCCCCTGACTGCAGTGACCTTGACTTCAGCTGGCTGCGGTACGCTGCGGCTAAGCGGTGGTTTCCAAAGCGGTTCTCCAGGGCCTCCCAGATGTCCTTGGGCGCCGCCGCTGTCTGAACGGCGTTTAGGACTTCTGCGGCCCATCCCTGAAGCTGTGCGGCCTCTTCCTCTGGTGACCACTTGTGTTTGGCCACCACTGGGGGGCGGAAGATTTCAAAAGTTGTCGCGCCGTTGTAATTAGGAGGTTTGACGCGCGAAGTTGTTGTGCCGCGTCCCGGCGCGTCAACCTTTAAATCCTTCAACCTCCTGCCGACGACTCCTCCACCATGGCATTCAGGGACTTTGTGTTGCTATCGGCCTTTCCCTCCAGCTCGTTAACGCGGCTCGCCAGGTCTTCGATGCGCTCGCCCAACTCTGTGACGTCCTCCTTTACGCCAGCCAACTGCTCCTCAAATTTGGCGGTGAGGCCTTCGTTCGCCGCTTTCATTTCCGTGGTCGGTTCGGCCACCATCGCGGTCACCGTCGCGGCCAAGTTGTTGTTTGCAGCTTCCGTCTTCGTTGTCAATTCGGCCTTGATTTCTTCCATCTTTACGGTGATGTTGTCGTTAGCAGTCTTCATTTCTACCATTTTCTGTAAAATCTTTTCCAATGCCGCGTCAATCTTGTCGTTGTTCCACTTTCTGACACCAAATGTGACTTCGTGGTTTCGTAGAATTAAAAATCCGAGTTGCAGATATTCCAAATGTTCTTTATTTCTGTAGAAGTACACTGTTCACTTCTCACGTAACAACATTACACCACAAACAACACAATTTACATCAGCTCTCGTTACAACACTCTACAGCTATTTACTTCTTACGACTCTCACGCGAGTCGTCACCTTCTTAAATACCTCATTGATAAATTCTAGATATTTCCGAAACAATAAGCGTAACTTAATCTGTGCCGGCAAGTCCGTTAACTCCGCTACCTTTATTTGCCGGCTCTTTGTGTACACTAGCCGAGCTATCCTAGATAACGGCTTCGCAACAATATTCTTGGTAGATAAGTTTTCGCCCCGTCATCTTATTTCACGAATTCTACACACCACAGCTACATTCATCATGTTATTGTCGTCCATGTCACAAAGATAGTCCGCCTTTAGTCTAACCCTCGATGGCCGGACCAATGTGTTTGGTCCCCGAGCTATCGCTAACCCCGGCTTATGAATAAGAAAATCGATGGTCCATCGGTAGTCCACCGGAAGTAGCAAGTTGGTCCGGACCAAGTCTGACTCTGAATACGGCCCTTTGTGTCGAGTTGCCACGATCCACGAGATCTGGCTATATCACTGTACTCCGCAAACGAAGCAACAATCAAAACAATGGGTTGCTTCCGGAGAATCTAATCCAAAGAAGGCAAAAACGGTCACATCATTTGTAAAAGTGATGGCGACAATTTTTTGGGATGCGAAGGGCATCATTGATTTCTTGGAAGAAGTAAAAATGTTTACTGGGGCTGCTACAGTGAGGTACTGGTACAGTGAGGTACAATTGAACAAGAAGTTGAAGGACACGTGGCCCTCTATGTGACGATAATGTTGCAGCACATTCATTCGGAGTTGCCGCCACCAAACTGACAAATGAGGAGGTCATCATGGACACAGAAGCGGATTTCGCAGAGCTTGAAAATTCTAATTTGTGTAGGGTTTGAAAATGTCAAGAACTTTGGAAGTAAAAAGGCATTATGTCTTGTATAGAAGACAGAAGAGGAACTGCATTACTTCCAAAATTACTCGTTTTAAGATAAGGCAATTTTAGAAAAAGATAAATTTGAGTGTGTATGGACAACAGAAGTCAAAATACGAGTGCTGTTCAATGAATAATGATCACTTTTTTTTTTTGGACAACGACCTTTACTCATCCTCATAATTTTTATGGTCCTTCTCAAAATAGTGTCCCCTGAATGCGATGTACTTGTCCCAGTGTTTCTGCCAGTCTTCAAAGACATGCTGGAAACCATTTCTGAGAGATCCTTCAAAATCGCCTCCACAGCCTTCACCACTGCTTGTGATGATGGATAATGTCTCCCACGAAGGCGTTTCTTCAAGTTAGGGAATAGAGAAAAGTCACATGTGGCTAAATCCGGACTATAGGGAGGGTGAGGGATGTACTTCACGTTGATTTTTTTGCAAGATATTCAGCAACAACATTGGCAATATGCGGCCACGCATTATCGTGGTGCAGCATCCAGTCTGCTTCACGGAAATGTGGTCTTTTGCGCCTGATATGGACTTGCAATGTTTTCAGCACATCTCTGTAGTATTGTCCAGTTACTGATGTGTGTGCAGGTACAACATGCTGATAAACCATTCCATGAATATCAAAGAATGAGATGACCATAACTTTCCCAGCAGAAGCAACCACTTTTGCTTTTTGGGGGGGTTGCTGATGAAGGAGATTTCCACACTGACCTTTGCTGTTTGCTCTCAGGATCAAAATAATGTAGGCAAGTTTCGTCAGCTGTGATTACGTTTGAAAGAAACTCCAGGTCTTCCTCTAACATCAACTTTAGTAACAGGTTTAGAAACTCTTGTGTTTGTTACTCACCAATGTCATGGTAGACACACGATTTTATCGCTAAACTTAATTTGTCTGTAGACTTTATGTGAAATATTTTTTTCAAATTCGAGAGAAATTCTTCCTCAGAACTGAATAATTGTCATTAATTTACAGATTAATATCGGACATGGGAGGCCACATTACATTCTCTTTTCCTTTTAAACTTTTATTGATCCATGTATCTCACGTTAATTGTGATAAACATTACCTTGTTATTAATTGTTATTAGGTACAAGGGAATACGAGAACAGAGTGCATATTGTAATATGAAATATATCAGAAATATAAAATATTTAAATATGAAATATTTAATTACGGAGTGAAATATTCGAATGTTGGTTGTCTGTAACCACATTGTGAATGCATTTTCTATAACATTAATTAACGACCAAAACATTTGACTATCACTTAAAGTCTACTGTATTCGCAATAAGATAATATTTATCTTGTACTGGATAGAGCAATAAGTGTTTGTACAAGAGTAGAGAGAGTCATGTATACATCATATAACGACCAAAACATTTGACTATCACTTAAAGTCTACTGTATTCCCAATAAGATAATGTTTATCTTGAAGTAGATAGAGCAATAAGTGTTTGTACAGGAGTAGAGAAAGTCATGTATACATCACATAACGACCAAAACGTTTGACTATCACTTAAAGTCTACAGTATTCCCAATAAGATAATGTTTATCTTGAAGTAGATAGAGCAATAAGTGTTTGTACAAGAGTAGAGAAAGTCATGTACACATCACATAACGACCAAAACATTTGACTATCACTTAAAGTCTACAGTATTCCCAATAAGATAATGTTTATCTTGAAGTAGATAGAGCAATAAGTGTTTGTACAAGAGTAGAGAAAGTCATGTATACATCATATAACGTCCAAAACGTTTGACTATCACTTAAAGTCTACTGTATTCCTAATAAGATGTTTATCTTGAAGTAGATAGAGCAATAAGTGTTTGTACAAGAGTAGAGAAAGTCACGTGTACATCACATTTTTCTTTTCTTTAAAAATAATATTACAAATAGATGTAGGTGGTGCCGGGTTATATTCATATTACGAAACTAAAATATTTCGCTCCCTTTAGAGGGAAATGAAATTAATTTCGGAGCTCGCATTACAGCACTGTAAACAACGCCACATGTTCCCCTCACACGGCAGCATTGCGGACAATCGATACCGGCTTTTGACTCCAACAGTGAACCTAATTTGTATGAGCTAAGAGGAATTACCATAAAAATACATAATTACAACGTCTTTACGTGGCGTTAACATTTATAGTTCCTACTCTTACAGGTTACATTAGCGTGGCTTTCAGCAGCTACTTATGTAAATTGTATCCTTTCATTTGTTTGTGATAAACATGCAGCTAGCTTTTGTTACAGTTGTGAATAGAAGAATGACGCTATGACTGTCAAATGTTTTATAATATCATAACTCTTTGACGTCTTACAAATTCTATTCTCTTTAAATGACTTGGTACAAAAGTGATTAACAGCTTGCAATTTGAGGAAGTATAAGCATTTGAAAATGAGAGTTATTAACAAAATAAAACCGGAAATGGCAAATATTAGAGAATAATTTATTTTAAGCAACGTTTATGAGATCTGCTTTTTGGTGCAGTAAGATTTCGGAATATCTATTGTGGTTTACAATTTATAGAAGATTATTACTGTCGCAAGGTGAATATTATAAAGTCCGAGAAATTGTCAGAATGTGGTAGCTGTACAGTAACATGATACAAGAAAATAATCGTGTGTCAACTGTCAGTTAACAGTTCCCAAATCTCCTGTCACCTCCTCTTACTAGTACACTGCATTACTGGAAAATAAATTAATTATTTCCAAAACTAAACAAAATATCTTAATTTTATCTGCAACAGTTTTCCCTGAAAGACTATTTAGTACAGCAGGACTCACATGTGACTGATAAAGTAATAGACTTGACCCCGAAACAGTGAAAATGCTAGTATTTTTGAACAGTAACTTATACAAGTAAACTGGTTTGCTTTTAAATGTCTAATACAGAGTTTAAAAAAAATAACACTGACGCTTTTAAGTTTTGTCTCGTTAAATGGAACCGGAAGAGTCTATCTCAGCAATGTTAAAATGAGAGTTTTCTGGTGAGCTTAGCTCAAGGACAACTAAACACATCAATTTGAAACTTTTACTTGTTATTTTACAATTCATCACAGATAATAGAGCTTGTTTCGGAGTTATAATAAAGGATATGTGATTTTGTACATCTGTGGTTCTAATCCCGGATGTGGCATTGAATTTTTCAGTCTGGCTCTACTCTTTCATGGTGCGTGCTACACGGTTAGTGTGAAAGAAAAATTAATTTCCATTAATTGTACCTAATAGTGGTCCGAACTATAAAGCCCGGGCCTTAAAGTACTTACAGCATAGTAAGTCGTCATTAAGGTAGTTGTCTCATGTGTTTATGAGAACTACTAGTGGTTTACCGGGAAAAACACGAGTCAGTTGTACCTACTAGTGGTCCGAACTATAAAGCCCGGGCCTTAAAGTACTTACAGCATAGTAAGTCGTCATTAAGGTAGTTGTCTCATGTGTTTATGAGAACTACTAGTGGTTTACCGGGAAAAACACGAGTCAGTTGTACCTACTAGTGGTCCGAACTATAAAGCCCGGGCCTTAAAGTACTTACAGCATAGTAAGTCGTCATTAAGGTAGTTGTCTCATGTGTTTATGAGAACTACTAGTGGTTTACCGGGAGAAACACGAGTCAGTTGTACCTAATAGTGGTCCGAACTATAAAGCCCGGTCCTTAAAGTACTTACAGCATAGTAAGTCGTCATTAAGGTAGTTGTCTCATGTGTTTATGAGAACTCCTAGTGGTTTACCGGAAAAAACACGAGTCAGTTGTACTTAATAGTGGTCCGAACTATAAAGCCCGGGCCTTAAAGTACTTACAGCATAGTAAGTCGTCATTAAGGTAGTTATCTCGTGTGTTTATGAGAACTCCTAGTGGTTTACCGGGAAAAACACGAGTCAGTTGTACCTAATAGTGGTCCGAACTATAAAGCCCGGTCCTTAAAGTACTTACAGCATAGTAAGTCGTCATTAAGGTAGTTGTCTCATGTGTTTATGAGAACTCCTAGTGGTTTACCGGGAAAAACACGAGTCAGTTGTACCTAATAGTGGTCCGAACTATAAAGCCCGGTCCTTAAAGTACTTACAGCATAGTAAGTCGTCATTAAGGTAGTTGTCTCATGTGTTTATGAGAACTCCTAGTGGTTTACCGGAAAAAACACGAGTCAGTTGTACCTAATAGTGGTCCGAACTATAATGCCCGGGCCTTAAAGTACTTACAGCATACTAAGTCGTCATTAAGGTAGTTATCTCGTGTGTTTATGAGAACTCCTAGTGGTTTACCGGGAAAAACACGAGTCAGTTGTACCTAATAGTGGTCCGAACTATAAAGCCCGGGTCTTAAAGTACTTACAGCATAGTAAGTCGTCATTAAGGTAGTTGTCTCATGTGTTTATGAGAACTCCTAGTGGTTTACCGGAAAAAACACGAGTCAGTTGTACCTAATAGTGGTCCGAACTATAAAGCCCGGGCCTTAAAGTACTTACAGCATAGTAAGTCGTCATTAAGGTAGTTGTCTCGTGTGTTTATGAGAACTCCTAGTGGTTTACCGGAAAAACACGAGACAGCTGTACCTAATAGTGGTCCGAACTATAAAGCCCGGGTCTTAAAGTACTTACAGCATAGTAAGTCATCATTAAGGTAGTTGTCTCGTGTGTTTATGAGAACTCCTAGTGGTTTACCGGGAAAAACACGAGTCAGTTGTACCTAATAGTGGTCCGAACTATAAAGCCCGGGTCTTAAAGTACTTACAGCATAGTAAGTCGTCATTAAGGTAGTTGTCTCATGTGTTTATGAGAACTCCTAATGGTTTACCGGAAAAAACACGAGTCAGTTGTACCTAATAGTGGTCCGAACTATAAAGCCCGGGCCTTAAAGTACTTACAGCATAGTAAGTCGTCATTAAGGTAGTTGTCTCGTGTGTTTATGAGAACTCCTAGTGGTTTACCGGAAAAACACGAGACAGCTGTACCTAATAGTGGTCCGAACTGTAAAGCCCGGGTCTTAAAGTACTTACAGCATAGTAAATCATCATTAAGGTAGTTGTCTCGTGTGTGTATGAGAACTCCTAGTGGTTTACCGGGAAAAACACGAGTCAGTTGTACCTAATAGTGGTCCGAACTATAAAGCTCGGGCCTTAAAGTACTTACAGCATAGTAAGTCGTCATTAAGGTAGTTGTCTCATGTGTTTATGAGAACTCCTAGTGGTTTACCGGGAAAAACACGAGTCAGTTGTACCTAATAGTGGTCCGAACTATAAAGCCCGGGCCTTAAAGTACTTACAGCATAGTAAGTCGTCATTAAGCTAGTTGTCTCATGTGTTTATGAGAACTCCTAGTGGTTTACCGGGAGAAACTCGAGTCAGTTGTACCTAATAGTGGTCCGAACTATAAAGCCCGGGTCTTAAAGTACTTACAGCATAGTAAGTCGTCATTAAGGTAGTTGTCTCATGTGTTTATGAGAACTCCTAGTGGTTTACCGGGAGAAACTCGAGTCAGTTGTACCTAATAGTGGCCCGAACTATAAAGCCCGGGTCTTAAAGTACTTACAGCATAGTAAGTCGGCATTAAGGTAGTTGTCTCATGTGTTTATGAGAACTCCTAGTGGTTTACCGGGAGAAACTCGAGTCAGTTGTACCTAATGGTGGTCCGAACTATAAAGCTCGGGCCTTAAAGTACTTACAGCATAGTAAGTCGTCATTAAGGTAGTTGTCTCATGTGTTTATGAGAACTCCTAGTGGTTTACCGGGAGAAACTCGAGTCAGTTGTACCTAATAGTGGTCCGAACTATAAAGCCCGGGTCTTAAAGTACTTACAGCATAGTAAGTCGTCATTAAGGTAGTTGTCTCATGTGTTTATGAGAACTCCTAGTGGTTTACCGGGAGAAACTCGAGTCAGTTGTACCTAATAGTGGTCCGAACTATAAAGCCCGGGTCTTAAAGTACTTACAGCATAGTAAGTCGTCATTAAGGTAGTTGTCTCATGTGTTTATGAGAACTCCTAGTGGTTTACCGGGAGAAACTCGAGTCAGTTGTACCTAATGGTGGTCCGAACTATAAAGCCCGGGCCTTAAAGTACTTACAGCATAGTAAGTCGCCATTAAGGTAGCTGTCTCATGTGTTTATGAGAACTCCTAGTGGTTTACCGGGAAAAACACGAGTCAGTTGTACCTAATAGTAGTCCGAACTATAAACCCCGGGCCTTAAAGTACTTACAGCATAGTAAGTCGTCATTAAGATAGTTGTCTCATGTGTTTATGAGAACTCCTAGTGGTTTACCGGGAAAAACACGAGTCAGTTGTACCTAATAGTGGTCCGAACTATAAAGCCCGGGTCTTAAAGTACTTACAGAATAGTAAGTCGCCATTAAGGTAGCTGTCTCATGTGTTTATGAGAACTCCTAGTGGTTTACCGGGAAAAACGCGAGTCAGTTGTACCTAATAGTGGTCCGAACTATAAAGCCCGGGCCTTAAAGTACTTACAGCATAGTAAGTCGTCATTAAGGTAGTTCTCTCATGTGTTTATGAGGACTCCTAGTGGTTTACCGGGAAAAACACGAGTCAGTTGTACCTAATAGTGGTCCGAACGATAAAGCCCGGGCCTTAAAGTACTTACAGAATAGTAAGTCGCGATTAAGGTAGCTGTCTCATGTGTTTATGAGAACTCCTAGTGGTTTACCGGGAAAAACACGAGACAGCTGTACCTAATAGTGGTCAGAACTATAAAGCCCGGGTCTTAAAGTACTTACAGCATAGTAAGTCGTCATTAAGGTAGTTGTCTTATGTGTTTATGAGAACTCCTAGTGGTTTACCGGGAAAAACACGAGTCAGTTGCACCTAATAGTGGTCCGAACTATAAAGCCCAGGCCTTAAAATACTTACAGCATAGTAAGTCGCCATTAAGGTAGCTGTCTCATGTGTTTATGAGAACTCCTAGTGGTTTACCGGGAAAAACACGAGTCAGTTGTACCTAATTGTGGTCCGAACTATAAAGCCCGGGCCTTAAAGTACTTACAGCATAGTAATTTGCCATTAAGGTAGTTGTCTCATGTGTTTATGAGAACTCCTAGTGGTTTACCGGGAAAAACACGAGTAAGTTGTACCTAATTGTGGTCCGAACTATAAACCCCGGGCCTTAAAGTACTTACAGCATAGTAAGTCGTCATTAAGGTAGCTGTCTCATGTGTTTATGAGAACTCCTAGTGGTTTACCAGGAAAAACACGAGTCAGTTGTACCTAATAGTGGTCCGAACTATAAAGCCCGGGCCTTAAAGTACTTACAGCATAGTAATTTGCCATTAAGGTAGTTGTCTCATGTGTTTATGAGAACTCCTAGTGGTTTACCGGGAAAAACACGAGTAAGTTGTACCTAATTGTGGTCCGAACTATAAAGCCCGGGCCTTAAAGTACTTACAGCATAGTAATTTGCCATTAAGGTAGTTGTCTCATGTGTTTATGAGAACTCCTAGTGGTTTACCGGGAAAAACACGAGTAAGTTGTACCTAATTGTGGTCCGAACTATAAAGCCCGGGTCTTAAAGTACTTACAGCATAGTAAGTCGTCATTAAGGTAGTTGTCTCATGTGTTTATCAGAACTCCTAGTGGTTTACCGGGAAAAACACGAGTAAGTTGTACCTAATTGTGGTCCGAACTATAAAGCCCGGGCCTTAAAGTACTTACAGCATAGTAAGTCGTCATTAAGGTAGTTGTCTCATGTGTTTATGAGAACTCCTAGTGGTTTACCGGGAAAACACGAGTCAGTTGGGGCATTTAGTGTCATGTCGGTACGTTGGACATAGTACCTCAATGGTTAGAGTGGCTGGACGGAGACCAGAAGATCCGTGGTTCATATTCCGGCTATGGCATTCAATTTTTCACTCTGACTCTACTCTTCCATAGTGCGTCCTACACATGGACAGTGTGAAAGAGGAATTAATTTCCAAGGACTTCCTTTCCTAATAAGGATGTACTCTGCAATAAGGTTACAACCAAGGAGAGAACGCAGTTACAAATGGCTAATAGGGGTGATGCCGTATTTATCAGCCGTAGGATTGAATACGATTTTAACAATGAATAAAATGATAATTAAATTATAATGAGGAAGTAAGGTGAAAGAATTTAAGATAATGAATATTACAAATGGATAAGTTCATGAAACGAAGCAATAGCAGTTAAATTCAATTACTAGAATGCCAATAAGTATTTTAACCCAGAGCTATGTAATAAAGTTGCTTCTCTATAGGGATGAAAAATGTTCCGTCGAAAGGCTGTGGTCACGGGTTGGGTCGCTACCTGGGTAATTAGTAGACCGGTCCAAACTTGGCCCATACCAGTATTTCGGGGAAACGTCCGCGTGGTTGTAGCTCGCTAACTAGAGTTTTTCAGAGAAATCCAGCTGGAGGCGAGGCTATATCTGTTTTGGTAAGGAATATTAGGTTTTAGCGTCGGTCTTCGAGTCTGAGACGTGATACCGTGTAGACGTGTTTTGCCTGCCGGGGACACAAACGTTGGATTGCGCCGAGAAGTATAATCAGTAATGAGAATCTTATTAAGTGAACAAGATCTCCCATCAGTTAATTAAGCGGCGAAGTATACTTTCAAAACAGTGTTAGTAATTTATTCCATCGTGATAGATTTCAGCAATTCAGTATAGTTTTAACGTGATAGTGGAAATCTAGAGCAATTCGATCTGAACGCGGCGGCAACTCCTGGTGAACTGTGAGCACGAAACGAACTGAATAGTAAAGCTGATTCGATGAACTGTGTTGTTTTTATTTCGTCAACCTATCTCACGCATACCCTGTAGATAGCGTGGTCTCAGCTCTAATGACTAGCCAGGGCAAAGCATAGTCAACTCCTAGAGCAATCTACTAGGCGACCAGATCACCGGGATCCAGGCTGCTAAGGTCACATCCATAGTGGCTGATACCAAAGGCAGAGTAGCAGAAGACGCAGCGGGGAAGGTAAGGCCACAAACTTGGCAAACCAACGTGGCGCTTCGAGAGACAAAAAGCAAGCTGCATCAGGATCGTCGGAAGCTCCAGCAGAAAACCAAAGGTACTGAGTGTAACATTTTAGTGTTGTTGTCGTTGTTGCAGTGAACTGATGGAAAGTATTTTAAGAAACGGAAAGGTGAAAGGTCGGTCAAATTCACAAAGCATGGACGTGCAGGGGAGTGCTATACAAATTGTTAAAGAGAAAGTAGCAGAAATAGGAGAAAATGCTCAGAATATACAGAATAGATTAGAAAACACAATGGAAAGTAATAATGCTCAGGGTCTAGAAAATAACGTAGGAAGGGATACAGAATGTAGTAGTAACAATCAAATTGTACAGGTTAGTGTAGCTAAGGAAACAACTAATAATAGCCAGGGAGTAGATGTAAATGACTCAGATACGAATGTGAGTATGGTAGCCATGATGAAAGCGATAATGGAGAAATTAGAAAGTACGAACCAGAAATTAGAAAGTAAAACCCAGGAATTATGTCAGAAATTAGAAAGTACCAACCAAGAATTAACTCAGAGGTTAGAAAGTAATAACCTAGAATTAAGTCAGAAATTAGAAAGTACCAACCAAGAATTAACTCAGAGGTTAGAAAGTAATAACCTAGAATTAAGTCAGAAATTAGAAAGTACTAACCAGAAACTAGAAAGTACTAGTCAAAAATTAGAGGCAGGACAGCAAGATTTGGTTAGGAAGCTCGAAAGTCAGCAGAAAGCATTAGAAACCTTTCAAGCAGAGGTTAGAGGGGAAATCAATCAAGTTAGAACTGAAGTACGGGGGGAAATAGAAAGTATAAGAATCGAAGTTTGTAATCAAGTAAGTGAGAAGTCAGGCAGAGAATACAAGAAATTACGAGAGGACGTAGCAAAGCAATTTGAAAAAGAGAGGGAAATAGTTAGCAGGGAATTAGACCAAATTAGAGAAACGGCTAGCCTAGAATCAGGGGAAAATAGAAGTAGATTAGAACAAGCAGAAAGGGAAATTAGAAGGCAAGGTAGGGGTGTAGACGAAATAAATGAACAAATGAAAGAGGTAGCTACAGAAATTAATGGAATGAAGGAAACATTAGAAAATTTGAGGTTGTGTGTAACTGAACCTAATTCTAATGCTAGTCAGATAAGTGAAAGCTCTGCACGAAACGAAGCGAGACAAAGTGCCTCAGCCGACATTTCGATGCTTAATATGGGTCCAAGTACCTCCAGTTATGAACCCAGAGGTAATAATGTACATGTTGAAAGGAGTGGTGGTCAAATGCAATGGCCAAACCACATCTTAAATGAAATTGTGCCACCAGTGTTTGAACATGAGGATTCTGATAATCCTAAGGATTTTATGAGGAGTCTGCATGAATATTTTTCTGTAAAGTGTATTCCTGAACAGTATTGCATGACAAAATGTTAGGAAATGCCTTAAGGGAAATGCAGCTAACTGGTTAGAGGTATGAATGGGAAATAATAATGACTTCAGGACCTTTGAAAGTTTATTCATGAACAGATACTGGGGACATAACAGGCAGTCTAGCATAAGATTAGAACTGAGTAGTGGAAAGTATGACCCAAGAACTGATCAGTCGATGGTTAATTATTTCACGAAACTTGCTAGGAAATCTAAAATATTGGATCCACCCATGAGTGAGCAAGAATTAATCGCCATTATCACGACACACTTCCCAGAGGCACTCCAGAACTATTTAATTATAGCTAAACCCGCAAACGTCGCCACCATGATCGATTTGCTGTTGGCATTGGAGACAAACAAATCAAAGAATAAAAATGAAAGTTTCGCTAGGCCTGGAGCGAGCAACGAAAGGGAAATTTCAAATAACTTCGGGCAAGGGGCACATATTAATTACAATCAAAACCAGGATGTCCGAGATAGATACCGAGGTCCCGCACCCAGAGGAGGAAATTCGCAGTGGGAGAACCGAGGCCGAAATAATTTTGACCGCAACCAGAGGAACCGCAACGGGCACGACCGAAACAGAAATGTACAAGTACATTACGTAAACGCGGCGAGACACGAAAGGAACCGAGGAGGATGGAACGAGAGAAAAAGAAGACATTCAGGAAATGACTACTGGAAGTCGACAATGTACCAGAAGTTAGACCGAGGTCACCCAGGCAGGGAGAACGGAGCACGGGAAATGGTTACTGGGGGGTCGACAACATTCCAGAATTTAGGCCAAAGTCGCCGCAGCACGGAGAAAGGAGCAGGAGCGGTATAAATTCGCCGATAAATGGAGAAAGGGCCGAAGCCCTACAAGTAACCAGGCAAGTGTTCGAAAACCGCAGCCATCCTTCTCAGGAAGCAAAGTTGGAAGGACAGAATGCAACGAGAACTGGAGCTTACAGCAAGACTCAGGGAAACTATGTACCCAGTCAAACGCGCCTTCAGTGAAGACTGGGAGGAAACTATGTGAACCGTATGCGAAAAATAAGATCGTCAGAGGGCAAATGATGTTACAGAAGGAAACCAATCTGAGGAACAGAAGTGAAGACAGTGACAAAGTGTTCGAACCACCACGAATAGCAGTTGCCATTAACGGAATTCCGGACACTGCAATAATAGACACTGGAGCTAACAGTACAGTGTGCTCGCAAAAGTTTTATGAAGAACTAATCAACCGGGGTTTGAAGATAATGTCTTTACCAGTAAGCGGTATATTTTGTTCACTAGCTGTAGGGAAGAGGAAAGAAAGAGTGAAATTTCAAGTCATGCTCAACGTAGAAATAAATGGTAGAATTATTGAGGTTTTGTTCCTGGTCGTACCCAGACTCGTTACCAACATAATTATAGGATGTGATTGCCTGTATGAATGGAAAGCCATTGTTAATTTCGAGAATAGATCTGTCAAGTTAGAAACAGGGCAAGAAACAGTAGTGGTGCCATTTGTCGACGATAGCGGTTCAGAGGAAGTTGTACGAGATGAACGTGAAGATGAAATCCGGGGAGACGTATTCTTTGTTGAGTATATAAAAATTGGAGCAATGGAGTTTGGCGAAATAAATGTCGAAGAATATGCTGCCGAATCGAGTAACAATGAGATGTATGATGAAGATGTTGGAACGATTAGGGAATATGTGGAAGCTGAACCCCGAGAAAATCCCGCCAGGAATTGGAATTATGAGACTACAAATTTGTACCGCAAGGCGGAAAACTACGAAAACTTGGAAGATTTGTTCAGAGAAAAAGTCAGTCAGGCTAACTACCTGAATACAGCGCAGAAAGAAGAATTATTTAGAATTTTAGTACGACACCAGGAGGTATTTTCGGATAAACCAGGAAGATGCACGAAATATATTCACTCTTTCGAAATGACGCCCATAGAGCCGTTTACACATAAAGCGAGACCCATACCATCCGCTATTCGGGAAGAAGTCGATAAAGTGATAGAAGACATGCTAGAAGACGGGGTTATCGAAATTTGAGACTCCATATATGTGAACCCCCTGTGCATAGTAAGCAAATCTAGTGGGAAAATTAGAATAACACTAGACGCAAGAAAGCTAAACAAGCATTGTAAACCAGACAGATTTAGACCCGAGAGCGTGGATGCAACGTTGAGCAAGTTGCACAAAGGAAAATTCTTCTCTACCTTAGATCTGACCGCCTCCTTCTGGCAGATTCCACTTAAGAGAGAATTGAGAAAATTTGCTGCATTTTTACATTCTGGAATTCTTTGCCAGTTTACCGTCTGCGCATTTGGAAAGAACACAAGCGGAGGCGCATTGTTGAGAGCATTGTATGCTATTTTTGGAGAAACCATAAAGAAATTCGTGGCTCAATATGTGGACGACTTTGTCATATTTTCGTCAGAAATTGGTGAACATCTGAAGCACCTTGATTACGTTTTAAACCGGTAAAAAGCTGCCAACATGACAATTAAACCAAGTAAAACTACCTTCTTCGTCAAACAAACCGAGTTCCTAGGTTATGTCATCTCCCAGGAAGGCATTAGACCAAATCCGGAACGGATAGACAGCATAAATAAAATGCCGGCTCCGAAGAATATAAAGCAGTTACGTCGATTCCTCGGAATCCTCAATTATCAATCCAGATTCATTCTCGACTTCGCAACTGTCGTAGCCCCTTTGAGACAGTTGTTGGAGAAAGATGAAAAATGGCGATGGACGCAGGATGAAGAAGAGGCCTTTCTGAGTGTGAAAAGATTACTCGCAGCTTCCATTTTGCTGGAAAAACCCCGGGTAAATCTGCCGTTCATTATTTTCACAGACGCGTCGGGATTGGGATACGGAGCGATAATGACCCAAAGGGATGAAGATGGAACGGACCACGTAATAGCAGTAGCCTCCAGAGGAATATCCAAAATTGAAGCACGAGCATGCACGACTGAGAAAGAAATAGCTGCGATTTATTTTGCCTTGGTGAAATTCCGACAATATGTGTACAACAAACCCATCATTGTGTATACCGATCATGTGAGTCTGGCCTTTATGAACTCTTGCAAGCTAACCAGTACAAGAATATCGAGATACGTGCACGAGATTACGTCACACCAAATAGAAATCCGTCATGTTCCGGGGAGACATAATATCTTCAGCGACCTGCTATCCAGAATGAAGACAAACTACCCAATACCAGACACGGTCGACGACCACAAACACGATGTCACGATCTTGTACCTTGACACAATGGAAGGAAGATCACTCACGAAAGAATTGAGAAACTTGGCGAAGCTCCAGGAAGAAGACGAAGAATTGCAGAAACTTCGAGAAAAGGCGTCACCGATCACAGCAGAATTAAAGGAGAACATTGGAATATACAATGGAAAAATTTACAAGTTCCACGGACGGACAGAACCGAAGTGGAAAGTCATGATTCCGAGAGGGATCGAAAACCGGTTAATTACCGCATATCACAAAGCCTTAGCACATACCGGCAGTGAGAAACTAAATTTGGTAATAAGTGAACACTGCTACATAAAACACTTAGCCAGAAAAGTACGGAAAATATGTTCAACTTGCGACATGTGCCAACGAGCGAAACCATTCAATGTGAAATTCGATACAGAACCTCAAGCGATTTTAAGAGATGAAAAGAATGCGCTAGTCACAGTGGACGCTCACGGAGAATTACCTCGAGGTCAATTTGGGTGCCGATACATTTTTGTACTTCATGATGTCTTCACCAAATATGTAAAAATATACCCCGTAAGAAACATAAGCAGCAGGACTTGTGTAGGGAAGATAGTGAATGATTATATGCCGAAATACGGACCAGTAAAAGCGGTCTTGTCTGATAACGCGACCGTCCATCGGAGTAAATGCTTTAAAGGAACCCTCACAGATCACGGAATAAAATTATATTATTGCTCATCCTATTTTCCATCAGGAAACCCCACGGAACGAGTACTACGCGATATTGGGATCTATTTCAGGATACTGGCACATAAGAATCACAAAGATTGGGTAAGATACTGTCCAGTCATTGAAAAGATAATAAATAACACCATTAATGTGACTACAGGATTTGCACCCGTAACACTTATGTTAAACGAAGAACCCGAGCCCATCTTTAAGGAAATTGAAAAAAAGTAAGTATTGAATATGAGACCCTAAGTGAAGAACAAAGAGCTAAATTAGCTTTCGACAGAATAAAGGAGAAGGCCGAAAAGAGGAAATCGAAGAGAAAACGAAGAAGGCACAAATGGAACCCAGAGATAGGTGATCTAGTATTAATTAAAGATCACAAGTTGTCCTGCGCCTTGAAGAACAGAAACAAGCGCATGGAGTTACTATATGAAGGTCCTGGGGAAATTATTCAAAAATTTGGGGAACATACATTTGAAATAGTAGATGCGGTAAATAGAAAACTCATGGGTAGGTGGCACAAACAACTTCTCCGTCCGTACCGGACATAAACAAATAATCATGCAGAGGCATATAGGATAAGGTATCGATGAAAATGTATACAACTCTATTAATGAAAATGAATTCAGACGAACAAATTTATATAATCTTAATGGTATCCAATGACAAAATATCGAAATTGTGAAAAAAAAGCTTGTGGTGATAAGTACTTTTAAGACTTTAAAGTGAAGTGGAAGTGCAGTGAATCCTATGAAAATAACCAACTCAAAGCAACAAAATTGAGTACCAAAACAATTTACCAATCCAAGAAGGTGCAAGGACTTTTGGCAAATTACACCTTTATATAGAATCAGAAGACAAACAGAGTTTGTAAACTAGCTTAAGTTTTACGTAGTTCATAACTAATACGATGTAAACGTTCGTTGTATGAAGCAAGAAAATGTAAAAATTTCAGAAGTGGAGAGTATATAGCGTATGGTAAACTAATATGTATTGGTTTATTTCAGATGTTTATAATGTGAAGTGTTGAAAACAAAAAGAAATTATGTACTAGTATTATAAATTTTGTCACTATGATTGTATGTAACGCAGCTGAAATGCAAAGAAAATTGTAAAGTGAACCAGAGTTGCCGACGTGTGATGTTGTTGATAATAATAGTAATGTTATTCGGGCAAGGACGTTCCATTCTTAAATTATGGGATAATTAAATAATGAAACGGGGGCAGTTTGATGCCGTATTTATCAGCCGTAGGATTGAATACGATTTTAACAATGAATAAAATGATAATTAAATTATAATGAGGAAGTAAGGTGAAAGAATTTAAGATAATGAATATTACAGATGGATAAGTTCATGAAACGAAGCAACAGCAGTTAAATTCAATTACTAGAATGCCAATAAGTATTTTAACCCAGAGCTATGTAATAAAGTTGCTTCTCTATAGGGATGAAAAATGTTCCGTCGAAAGGCTGTGGTCACGGGTTGGGTCGCTACCTGGGTAATTAGTAGACCGGTCCAAACCTGGCCCAAACCAGTATTTCGGGGAAACGTCCGCGTGGTTGTAGCTCGCTAACTAGAGTTTTTCAGAGAAATCCAGCTGGAGGCGAGGCTATATCTGTTTTGGTAAGGAATATTAGGTTTTAGCGTCGGTCTTCGAGTCTGGGACGTGATACCGTGTAGACGTGTTTTGCCTGCCGGGGACACAAACGTTGGATTGCGCCGAGAAGTACAATCAGTAATGAGAATCTTATTAAGTGAACAAGATCTCCCAGCAGTTCATTAAGCGGCGAAGTATACTTTCAAAACAGTGTTAGTAATTTATTCCATCGTGATAGATTTCACCAATTCAGTATAGTTTTAACGTGATAGTGGAAATCTAGAGCAATTCGATCTGAACGCGGCGGCAACTCCTGGTGAACTGTGAGCACGAAACGAACTGAATAGTAAAGCTGATTCGATGAACTGTGTTGTTTTTATTTCGTCAACCTATCTCACGCATACCCTGTAGATAGCGTGGTCTCAGCTCTAATGACTAGCCAGGGCAAAGCATAGTCAACTCCTAGAGCAATCTACTAGGCGACCAGACCACCGGGATCCAGGCTGCTAAGGTCACATCCATAGTGGCTGATACCAAAGGCAGAGTAGCAGAAGACGCAGCGCGGAAGGTAAGGCCACAGGGGGCGTGGCACACTGTGCAGCATTTTCAAAATGAGTCTCTTTAGGACTTTTAAAACTACGGGACAGGAAAATAAATATCGTTATTTTCTTCTACAAACATCAGGAAAGATTTTTACTTTTGGGCAATAACTCATTTTGTGAAATTTCAACCCACAATGCCATTCTGGCCCCTAGTTAATTTTATTGGCATTGCACAGTTCTACCAAAATTCTATTTTGTTAGATAGAGTCAACATGAAAAATTCAATGCCACGGCCGGGATTTGAACCACACATCTCCTGGTTTCCGTCCAGGCTCTCTAGGTGGCTGGACGGAGACCAGAAGATCCGTGGTTCAAATCCTGGCCAGGGCATTAAATTTTTATGTTGACTCTTTCAAAGGCCTTAGCCTGTATATGGTTAGTGTGAAGAAATGATTAATTTCCATCAATTAACTAAAATTCTATTTTGTATTGGAACTAGTAATAGAAATGATGGTACCGAGAATTGAGGTGAAGATATCACGTATCGATAACGACTATCGATAAACACTGGTATCGATCCTTACCAAGAAACAGCTAATAAACCATTTCTCAACTGTTTCTCTCGATTAACATGCAGTAAAACTAGTAGAGAAAATCGTGTTAAATGAAAACATCAGATGTGTGGTGTGTGTACAGATCTTATGTAATCTGTATTTATGTAGCGTCCTTGAAGCAACTGCGAAAATCTAAACACCATTACATCAAGTGTGCCAAGATCTTAGCTGTGTTTACGCATCACTGGGATTCTTGACTCTTGATTCAGTTACTCCCATATAGTTGTTGACCAGGTGAATACAGCAGACACAAACCAATCACTCCACGACACAGTTAAAGTCGCGCTGCTGGATCGGTTACCATGTACTTATCTTTGGTAATAGGTAGCTCTCAGATAACGCTCTGTAAGAGTGAGAGGGGAACTGACGGGCCTCCCTGTCCTGTGCTAAACAAATGAACGCATCACTTCAGCCAATGGAATTCGCAGGAGTCACAAATGACAATTGTTCACTCCACGTGGAGTAATTAGTGCGTTAACGTTCCAGCAGTGCGACTCTACCGCTTTGTTCACCATAAAATGACAAGTATGTATTCGATACAAATATAAATACGAGGGTGGGTCAAAAAGTAATGTCTCCTATTTTCTCCTTAAATAAGTAAGTTATGTGAAAACTTTGAATTTTGAGCAATTTCTCAAACCTTCTTCTCCAATCCCCTGCAGTAGTAACTTCCTAAGTCAACAGGTGGCAGCACTCCATCCTCTTGCAAAATGGCTGACATCGACATTTGTATTAGACAGCGTTCTGTGATTGAATTTTTGACTACGGAAGCTGAAACGCCAATTCGCATTCACGAAAGGCTAAAAAATGTGTATGGTGTTGCAACGGTGGATGTCAGCACTGTGAGACGATGGGTTCGTCGCTGTAACGAAGCTGAAGGACAAACACCATTGACAGTGACTCCATGCAACATTCAGGGAGTCGATGACATCATTCGTGGTGATCGCCGGGTAACAACAGGTGAATTGTGTCGCATTACCTCTCTCAGTAAAGGCAGTGTGATGACGATTATTCAACAACTTGGTTACTCAAAAGTTTGTTCACGTTGGGTACCAAGAATGTTAACCGCCCAAAACAAAGAAACAAGGAAAACAATAGCCTCCGAACACTTGCAGTGCTTCAATTTGGAGGGAGAGGAGTTTCTGGAAAAAATTGTTACTGGAGACGAAACGTGGGTTCATTTATTTGAACCTGAATCAAAGAGGCAGTCAATGGAATGTTATCACACAACGTCACCGAAGAAAAAATGATTCAAAACCCAACGGTTGGCAGGGAAAGTTATGACGACAGTGTTTTGGGATGCAGAGGGTGTGCTTATGATTGATTTTTGGAGCAGGGATGCACAATAAATTCTGTCCAATATGTTAGAACTCTCAAAAAGCTGAAAGCACGTCTTCGGCAAGTTCGCCCAACAAAAACTATGGCGGATGTTCTTCTTTTGCAAGACAATTCAAGACCGCACACCAGCCGTTACACCACTGCAGAAATTGAGAAATTGGGATGGCAAGTCTTACAGCCCTGACCTGGCACCATCAGACTTTCATCTGTTCGGGCCACTAAAGGAAGCTCATCGTGGGATTCATTTTGAAGATGAGGAGGCTGTGAAAACGTCCGTGCGTCAATGACTTAGGAAGCAAGACCGTGTGTTTTACCACACTGGAATACATGCCCTAGTTAAAAGGTGGACCAAAACTGTGCAAAAGGACGGAGATAATATTGAATAGTGATAAATTAATGGCCAATGTTGTAGTTTTCAAGCTATGTAAGTTGCATTCAATTTTCTTGGCAATTAAAAGAGAAAAAAATAGCAGGCATTACTTTTTGACCCACCCTCGTAAGATGCAGTAACATGGCTGTAATCTGAGCTGGTATCAGTTCTAACCTCACCAACTGACACACCGGATGTTAATTCATCGATATCAAGTTCTGGATATTTCTCACGTTCCCACTTCGTATGTTATGTTTAACAACACTCGATACTGTTTTGTTTGTTGTCCAATTAGGCTAGTTATAATAACCAATAAAGCAGCTAGTGTAGAATTTCTACTCCGACATCGTAAAGTTACAGCAATAAAGCAAGATGGAGCGCTGGCCGACGTTAATGAGTTGCCTCGCATCTAACAGCACGAATAAAGTCAAGAACAATTAAGCCAGAATCACAAACGATTTAAACTGCATTATATTTTAAAATAAGGCAACATTTAACATCCTGTAGATTTATCCGATAAAGCTAGACAGCACAATTGTGTTACATTGGGAAAGCGATGTCTTCCTGACAAGAAGATTTATTAGGCAATTAACTGGCGTAACCTTTGAACCGTAGAAAATCGAATCACAAATCTAGCAAACCATGTCTCCACTAGTACAACCTTGAGTTCAACCTTGATCTTGTTTAATCTTGGATATGCTTGTTTAGGGTTGGAATAGTTTCATATTTGTATAATATTAGACTCTCTGGACCTCGCAGACTCTTGTCTTATTACTTCAAGTAGTTAACTAACATCACACCGTCCCCTGTTTACGACGTGGACTGCCTAGATATTGGATTTTGACAACGAGACAAAAGTACAGCTATTTGATAAGGAATTGTTGTTGCTATGGAAACGTCAGTGGCAGTTTCATTTACGGCTGTTTCATATCCTCCCTTAAAACAATTGACAACAGCTTTTACACAGTCAAGTAATCACGTCCCCGAATGCTTAATATAACCGCGAAAAAGTATTTTCTCTAACAATCACATGAGTTTCTGTATAACTAACTCTTTATGTTACATTTTTCTACACTCTTTCACTTTGTGAAAGATGAAAAATATTATGACTATAGTTAATAAGTTAGACGTTTTACTATGCTTAGGTTTTGACAAGTTTGCGGTCAGAAATTTTCTCACAAACTGTGACACTCCAGTCAAATCAACCCACGCATTCCTTCTCCCTGATTAAGGTCATTGTCACAATGTCAATGCTGGGTTCTCTGCTAAATACAGTACAAAAGGTCGTCTCACCTGTTACTTGCTGTAGTCAGAATGCGCACTGCACATAGGAAATTGGAATTTACGAACAGGAAAAATAATCAGTAAACTGCAATAACACCCTTAATTTCTGTCCTATAATAACCCAAAATTAACATATAACTGGCTGGACATTATCTTCAGACACTAGGAAAAGAACGATTATACCTCAACTTCCCAATCCTAATTCAATATATTTGCATGTCTGTCGCAAAGTATAACGACCAAAACATTTGACTATCACTTAAAGTCTACTGTATTCCCAATAAGATAATGTTTATCTTGAAGTAGATACAGCAAAAAGTGTTTGTACAAGAGTAGAGAAAGTCATGTATATATCACATAACGACCAAAACATTTGACTATCACTTAAAGTCTACTGTATTCCCAATAAGATAATGTTTATCTTGAAGTAGATAGAGCAATAAGTGTTTGTACAAGGGTAGAGAAAGTCATGTATACATCACATAACGACCAAAACATTTGACTATCACTTAAAGGCTACTGTATTCCCAATAAGATAATGTTTATCTTGAAGTAGATAGAGCAATAAGTGTATGTACAAGAGTAGAGAAAGTCATGTATACATCACATAACGACCAAAACATTTGACTATCAGTTAAAGTCTACTGTATTCCCAATAAGATAATGTTTATCTTGAAGTAGATACAGCAAAAAGTGTTTGTACAAGAGTAGAGAAAGTCATGTATATATCACATAACGACCAAAACATTTGACTATCACTTAAAGTCTACTGTATTCGCAATAAGATAATGTTTATCTTGTACTGGATAGAGCAATAAGTGTTTGTACAAGAGTAGAGAGAGTCATGTATACATCATATAACGACCAAAACATTTGACTATCACTTAAAGTCTACTGTATTCCCAATAAGATAATGTTTATCTTGAAGTAGATAGAGCAATAAGTCTTTGTACAAGAGTAGAGAAAGTCATGTATACATCACATAACGATCAAAACATTTGACTGTCACTTAAAGTCTACTGTATTCCCAATAAGATAATGTTTATCTTGAAGTAGATAGAGCAATAAGTGTTTGTACAAGAGTAGAGAAAGTCATGTATACATCACATAACGATCAAAACATCTGACTGTCACTTAAAGTCTACTGTATTCCCAATAAGATAATGTTTATCTTGAAGTAGATAGAGCAATAAGTGTATGTACAAGAGTAGAGAAAGTCATGTATACATCACATAACGATCAAAACATTTGACTATCACTTAAAGTCTACTGTATTCCCAATAAGATAATGTTTATCTTGAAGTAGATAGAGCAATAAGTGTTTGTACAAGAGTAGAGAAAGTCATGTCGGTACAAGAGATGACATTTTTTTAGTATTTTCAGAAGCACTTTATATTAAATTAGATTCTCAGTTACTGTGGAGTGCTTATGAGACTGCAGATTCATTTCGGAGGGATTGAAGTTATGAAGTTAAACGTAACCTCAAAAAAGAGTGGTGATTCATTTTTGATATAGATACATACACAGCTAAAATCATTAGCAACAGAAGATGCAGATATTGTTGTAGTGACCTGGTTACATTTAACGATGTTGCCAGATCACGCTGGCAACAGTCCCGGTCAGTGCACTGCCACGACCCACTCTTATATGTACTCTAATTAAGAAGGGACAGAGCATCTTCTGTTCTACTATTCTGGAAATGACAGAGTTAAAACATTGGATCTCTTTCAAAATACATAATATTACGCAATATGCGTCTTCATAAATTCAAATTTTCTGTTTAATTTAGTATATATTTTATTAATTGTTGTCACCGTAAACTCATTTTAGATTTTTTACACCGGATGTGTTGCGGAAGCTTACTTTTCTGTTTGCTTCATCTTAATTGAGACTAATGTAATTAAATAAGTAACTGGGATAAGGTAACATTTGTGCTGTGTCACAGACTACAGAATTCTCTCCATTAGCAATGCATTTTGTGTACGACTGCGATTCAGTAAGTACCCGTGTTGCTATTGTCATTTGTTACACGTTTGGTGCTAAATTATAGGTTAGTTTGGATTTTACAGACATTTTAATAAGTTTTTCAACTGTTCCTCTAAAATGGAAAAAGTGAGCATCGTTCAGTGATTCGCTTATTGCTTTTAGATGGGAAAACTTGCGAGGAGATAAAAGCGAAATAGAATGCTGTTTATGGAGACCTTTCGCCAGTTAGAGGAGCGCCCAGGACGTCCTATAGATGTGGCTACCGAGGAAGTAGAGAGCTTTTGCTACAGCGTGATACGGTATCGGCTATTGTCATGTGACTTGACTACGGTATATTGCTGAGTCAGGGTTTTTGCATTTGTTCATTGGATAGGCTACGTTAATGAGAGCAGAAAATGGAGCAATTACTTGATATTGCAGCGTTCCGTGGCATTGATAATGAGTTATTGCAAGATATGATAATTGATAATGTAGAAATATCCCACAAGGAGGCGGGGCTGTTCGGAGAGTAGATTTAAATCAATTTACAGATGAAGAATGCCGACTCTATTTTCGTTTTGATAAAATGGTTCTACGACTAGTAGAGGCTTTATGTATACTGCCTAGAATTGTAACAATAACGATATTCTGCTTGAGGTAAGTTCGAATAAACAATTTACATATGAGGGCTGTTCAATAAAGAATGATCACAATTTCTTTTGAGAACGTAGCTTTACTCATCCTTATAATTTCGATGGTCCTTCTCAAAATAGTCTCTCCTGAATGCGATGTACTTATCCCAGCGTTTCTGTCAGTCTTCAAAGACATGCTGAAAACCATTTTTGAGAGATCCTTCAAAATCGCCTCCGCAGCCTTCACCACTGCTTCTGATGATGGATAATGCCTCCCACGAAGGCGTTTCTTCAAGTTAGGGAATAGAAAAAAGTCACATGGGGCTAAATCCGGACTATAGGGAGGGTGAGGGATGTACTTCACGTTGATTTTTGTAAGATATTCAGCAACAGTAGTGAATAGGCTAACCACTGAATCTATATTTACACATACCATCAGTAAAATGTGTTTCTTAATGAGGGCGATTACAGGCATGTCAAGCTTGAAAGTTCAGAGAATAGTGTACTTTTCATATATACACAGTTTGTTGGCATATGGTATAATTTTTTGGGGAAATTCTAAAGACAGTATAAAAGTATTCAGATACCAAAAGAAAATAATTCGAATCATAGCAGATGTCTCAAGCACAACTAGTTGTAAGCCATACTTCAGTAAATTAGGTATCTTACCACTGCCAAGTATATACATATATGAAACTCTTGTACATATGAAAGCAAGCCTAAGTTTATTCAAAACAAGTTCTGAAATTCATATACACAACACTAGAACAAAGAATAATTTATTTGTGAAGTCGCACAAAACAAAGATGTATGAAAATAGTTTCACATATGCTGGCTTACATCTTTACAATAAGCTACCTGAATCTATAAAAAAGATTGAATCACAACATCAATTTAAGAAATTGTTATTAAACTTCCTTAGAGCCAATAGCTTCTACAGCGTGGATGAATTTTTAAATTTGTAAATATTTAGTTAGCTACCTTAATTATAAATATTGTACTTAGTGTTTAATTTGACGTGTCCTATAACATGTACATGTTTTAATGGATGAATCAATAAATCAAATCAAATCAAATCATCCAAAGGTGTGGTGGTAGGGGGATTCTGGGTCTACTTACACCCAAGGCTGCTTTAGGGCTTATTTCGCCCTCTTCAGCCATCATCCAAAGCAGCAGCAGCACAAATCTGGCAGGCTGTTTGGAACAGCCCGAAGGGTGGTCAAAACGTGTACCTGCTCTGGAAAGAGCTTAACCACGTAGTGGCGGGATGTGGATGTTGCAGAATGACGGGTGTAATTTAATGTTCCTTTCGATAAAATATAGTAACAAAGTTTACGTTCCTGATATGAAGACTTCCAAATGCAAGTCTTGGAGCATCAATACAAAATAAACTATTTACACTTCATAATATATAAGAAATAACGAAAATAGAAAATAATAAAGGTCAAAACCAGACGCTGACGGCATTCAAAGGCAAAAGAGCCAAACATTTATTGTCTTGCATTCAGTAAAGTTTAGTGCAGCCATCTATCATCGTTAGAGCGGTACCATTACCTTCTCAAAGACAAAGCTATCTGACGTCTGTGATGAGAGATGGCAGTTCGAGCCTCTTGCCAATCTTTCAGTCTAGTATCGGCTTTAGGTTAATAAACAAAAGATGTACATTTATTTATATCAAAGGTCTGTTACAATTTCACCAAGTGGGATGTCTCAGGCGTTTCGTCTGTTGCCCGCATTCAGCAGGTCCAGCATCGATTCCTGTGGCTGACCTACCTGACCCATGGGTTTTTTGGGCGTTTTCCAGGCTGACCAGGTTAATTACATTCCCTCCATGTCATCTCCATTATCATTTCACATCATCTCTCATCTGATGATCTCTTTCCGGGTAGAAGTGTCGGCGGGTATCTCATGGGTGTATGACTGGTAAACACTTCATCCTCTGGTAGACGGTCTCCGGTCTCCGGGCTGATGCCGATTGTACTGGAGTACCGGGTGTTGCTGAGCTCCGGTAGACGGTCTGCGGTCTCCGGGTTGATGCCGATTGTACTGGAGTACCGGGTGTTTCTGAGCTCCGGTAGACGGTCTCCGGTCTCCGGGTTGATGCCGATTGTACTGGAGTACCGGGTGTTTCTGAGCTCCGGTAGACTGTCTCCGGTATCCGGGCTGATGCCGATTGTACTGTAGTACCGGGTGTTTCTGAGCTCCGGTAGACGGTCTCCGGTCTCCGGGCTGATGCCGATTGTACTGGAGTACCGGGTGTTTCTGAGCTCCGGTAGACGGTCTCCGGTCTCCGGGCTGATGCCGATTGTACTGGAGTACCGGGTGTTTCTGAGCTCCGGTAGACGGTCTCCGGTCTCCGGGCAGATGCCGATTGTACTGGAGTACCGGGTGTTTCTGAGCTCCAGTAGACGGTCTCCGGTCTCCGGGATGATGCCGATTGTACTGGAGTACCGGGTGTTTCTGAGCTCCGGTAGACGGTCTCCGGTCTCCGGGCTGATGCCGATTGTACTGGAGTACCGGGTGTTTCTGAGCTCCGGTAGACGGTCTCCGGTCTCCGGGCTGATGCCGATTGTACTGGAGTACCGGGTGTTTCTGAGCTCCAGTAGACGGTCTCCGGTCTCCGGGCTGATGCCGATTGTACTGGAGTACCGGGTGTTTCTGAGCTCCGGTAGACGGTCTCCGGTCTCCGGGCTGATGCCGATTGTACTGGAGTACCGGGTGTTTCTGAGCTCCGGTAGACGGTCTCCGGTCTCCGGGTTGATGCCGATTGTACTGGAGTACCGGGTGTTTCTGAGCTCCAGTAGACGGTCTCCGGTCTCCGGGTTGATGCCGATTGTACTGGAGTACCGGGTGTTTCTGAGCTCCGGTAGACGGTCTCCGGTCTCCGGGTTGATGCCGATTGTACTGGAGTACCGGGTGTTTCTGAGCTCCGGTAGACGGTCTCCGGTCTCTGAGCTGATGCCGATTGTACTGTAGTACCGGATGTTTCTGAGCTCCGGTAGACGGTCTCCGGTCTCCGGGCTGATGCCGATTGTACTGTAGTACCGGGTGTTTCTAAGCTCCGGTAGACGGTCTCCGGGCTGATGCCGATTGTACTGGAGTACCGGATGTTTCTGAGCTCCGGTAGACGGTCTCCGGTCTCCGGGCTGATGCCGATTGTACTGTAGTACCGGGTGTTTCTAAGCTCCGGTAGACGGTCTCCGGTCTGATGCCGATTGTAATGGAGTACCGGGTGTTTCTGAGCTCCGGTAGACGGTCCCCGGTCTCCGGGCTGATGCCGATTGTACTGGAGTACCGGGTGTTTCTGAGCTCCGGTAGGACGGTCTCCGGTCTCTGAGCTCGGTTTAGTAGTGCCGTTTCCTGTCTATAGGATGTACTGGCCTGCCGGAAGTTTCCAAATGGTTAAGTGTAGGAACCCTGCACTCTGTACCGTCGTGGCTACTTAGGGCGGCCACCCTCTATCTCCTCTCGCCTCATCCTTCCTCCGAGGATGCCCCACTTGGAACGTTAGGTACAATAGACCAAGTTTGGAGCTCCTTGCCGAATCACTTTCGTATCCTACTCCAGTCCAGTGGTATATCTTAACCTAATGAGTTATTTTTGTAGCTAAGCCCCTCACAGGGCACTCCCTGGAAGGGCGACAGCAGCTACCAGTGTCTCCTAACGTCCCCATGGCAATTCCTGTAACAGATATGCGGCGGATCCTGGGTCAGAAAGGTCGACTACAGCTTCGTAACCAGCAGTTTAGATAAATAAGCAATAACGTCTGCCGCAATGCTGCGAGCTTCACAGAAACAACGCTCGGCTTTTGTTGATTTACTTTTTCACGCTGTGAATTGCTAGTTCTGTTTTGTGGTGCATTAATTTGATCCGGGGCGAAATGGTTATAATCCCCAACGGAGTTGAACCAGCATGACTGCACAAAATACTTCTCTAAAATTAATACATGACTCCTGTACCAGTAGTTTACTACTGTATGGAGAGCTGGTGCCTAACGAACAAACAAAACGGGATCTATCAAAAACATAACCTAAACTACTACACTCAAATCAGATTCAGCAACAAAGCCATTCTCCTTCTTACCTCCCAATATTTTTAGGTCAAGTCTGGATCGTTTTTAAGTTGTTTAGATATAGAGTTCAATATCTCTTACTTTTTGCATAATAGACAATTTGGAGGTGGTAACAATCCAATTTTATGTAGGAGTTGTCCAGTGGTAAGTCTGAACATAGCAACTGCTGTTTTTCTGGAGTTAGTTTTAAGTAAAGAGCTTTTCTCCTTTGCAATTTGATATATTTGTGGTTAATTTATTTTCATAATCATTATTTATTTTCTTTTTGATGATATGTTTATATTTTCAATTTCGGTTCGCTTTTGTGTTGGGATGTGAGTCTGCTCATTGTTATTCAATACACAGTGTGCAGGAATCCACCGGAAAACTCTATTCTTATTTAAATTTTGTATCTGTTTAAGCAAACAATGAATTTATCTTATTTTTCCTGTTTTTGGATTCTCAGCTAAAGCTATCGCTTGGATTTCCGTTCTAGAATCTGATAAAATAACAGTGCTTTTACATTTTTGTGGCCAAACAAACATATTTTAAATATGTATAGATTTATTTTGGTATTTTTGTTTGTAATGTTTCTAATGCTGTGAGTTTTACAATGTCCGGGCTTGTTGTTTTTTTCTTGATTCTTCACGAAGATCTAATTATATGTGTTCTATTTCAAAGCTTTCTATTAGATTAATGGGACGAAAGAGTTTTTCTTTTACAATAGGTACCTTTCGTTGATATAAATATTACATTTTAACAAAATATACATTTGTTGGGTATTAATATTTTGCCTATCTCTTTTAGTTTACCATTTATACAAATGTCACTCAGAATGAAGAACCAATTCCCAAAATGTTCAAGAGGTATATTTTATGTATCATGAAGCTATATGTAGGAGAGTGACTAGAGAACACAATATTTGCCTTGTGGCATACAGGAGCTGTGGTGTGCGATATTGATCGCTCATTATTTGAGACAGTAAAAAGGTTGTCGTGGTTTTGATAAAGTTAATTGGGAACGTCTTGCCAAATCGATGACGTGCACAATGTAGCAGAGCTGCTCATTGATTCCAAGGAATTCGCTCACAGCATTCAAGCAGAACTTGCGTTTGAGTCGAGCCAAAAATTGGCAAGGTCGAAAACAACCTGATGCATCGCACCTCCCACTCTCGTTTATTTCTGTGTAGCTTCCACAAAAGCGTATTACGTACTCCGTCAAAACTTTCGTACCAGGAATTTGGACATACATGTGGTGTCTGTTCTACATATAAAATGTATTTTACAATAACACTACTACTAAAATTGGTATTTGAGTACAGAATTTTACAATAAAACAACACAAGAAGTTTATTATCCCAGAAATCTGTTCCCTAGGTGACGATAGTGTATTGTTTTGTTGGAACGAAGAAGTTAACTACCTGAGACAGTTGACTGTGTAATACGATTGTGTTTTGTCTAAGTGACAAATCGTGCTTCTTTTACGTAAACGAGGTATGTCATTGCTCCATTTCTGGTATTTTGTTATTTTTTAAGTTCGTTTAGGCTATATTTATAACGAATGTGCATTGAAATTGCTCCAGAAAGTTCTGATACTTGAGGAATGGAGGAGTGCAGAAGAAAATAAAAGTTGCTATTTAACATAAAAAAACGGCTCACGCGCTTTGTGTTACTGGATGGATTAAAACCACATTTAAGAAACAGATTGAAAAGGGATCCACAGAGGCCAACGGAAAGGGGATGCTGTGTTGTTTGGAGATGACTCTCCTAGGAATTATTTTGGACCTATATCCAGGGACGGATGGAGTATCAAGACCCGACAGAGAACGAGTCCGACCCCTTCAACGGATTTGCTCCAGAGAAACAAAGGAATTGAGTAAGTGCGACGCCACACCAACAACACTACCACACTTGGTGAATGACAAGAATGTGAAAACAAACTGACTGGGTAGAAAGGTGTAAGTTCCTGGACGTTTGGACCTATAATGAAAAATGTGCGTTGTGAAAGTTTGGAATTGTAATGCACATTAGTTTTAGTCATGTATTTAAAGTTTTGTTGCACTTCAAAAGTCAATTGCAAGGTGGGAGGATGTTGACAAATGCAAATCACTGGACTAGTAACTCCTTAGAACAGTTGGTAACACATCCTGTAATGTATAGGACTTCTTTTGTTTTGTTGATATGTGGAAAAGATACGTGCTTCGTCGTAACAAAATATAAAGGGTATTTCTTAAATATGGTTTCTATCCATCCCGTAATACTTTGTTTATAATCATAGTAGTGTTGATATATTAGAGTTTTTCTAAAAAAAAATAGCACTTCATAGAGTTGCAGCAGCGGGGTTATTGTTACATAATGTTACCTGCTCTGTATAATCATTTACAGGGAAGAGTTTGATTTCCTACCATATCTGATTATCTCTGGTTTGTTTTTCGTGTTGTAATGTGTCTTTTGTGTTCAATATTCAATTGTACTGTCTGGCTTAAAGACTATACAGGAGGTTAAAGTTTGCTTTATTTTAAAATGTGATATGGCTTAAACCGTTTGTAATTCTGGCTTAATTCTTCTTGAGTTTACCTCTCGTGCTGTTAGACGCAAGCGAACTCATTAACGTCGGCAAGTGCTCCATCCTGCTTTCTGTGTACAATTTTTTAAAGTTGGGAGAGAACGTTAGTTTGTACTAGCTACTTTATTGGTTATTATAACTAGCCTAACTGGACAACAAACAAAACAGTATCGAGTGCTTTTAAACATAAGTTACTAAGTGAGAACGTGACAAATATCCACAACTTTAACATCCGGTGTGTCAGTTCAAGGTTAGAACTGAGACCAGCTCAGATTACAGCAATGTCACTGCATCTTATTTATATTTATATCGAATACATATGTACTTTTAATAGTGAACAACATGATAACTCTACCCTGGAGTGATTTGTTTGTATGTACTTTATATACCTGGTGGATAAACTGTGTACACAACTATAACACATACTGCCAGATTACTGATACGTTACATTTTGATTGTTGTAGCCTCTAATAAGTTTGTGGACGCAGTATAATACTACAAATATTTGACCAAAGAGGATGACGTCATGAAGTGATAAGAACCAGGTCATTAAATAAATATAAAAGTACAGGCGCGAACTTGCACGGAACACAAACTATCTTTTATTTTAGAAAAACAAAACCATTACAAAGTACAAAGATATTCCACTTCTTGCCAAAGTCTACAAAGATATTTCACTTACCATATTTTATTAAATAACGTTTATCGTTTGTTTTCAAGGCTGATATTTTTGATGTAGCATATTGAAGATAAGACACAAAATTAATTTGTTATTTGCGATGATCATAAATAAATCGCAAGGGCAGTCGTTCAGTTTCCCTGTTTCTCTCATGGACAATTATACGTCGTGTGTTCACGCGTCGGAAAACCATTTTTGTATATTTACACAACACAAAAGACAAAAGATATTGTTTATTAGAAAGCTTTAAATTAACTTAATTATAAGTTTGTTGTATTTAAAGCTCACCCCCAATTACAGAATATATAATTAACTGATCTGAATTTGTTTTGTGTATATAGATAAGTTCATAAAACGTTTATTGGTGGTACAAAGTTCGCCGCGTCAGGTAATCTGTAACAGTTTCTAATGATAAAACACAGAGCAGCGGATAGAATGTGTCAATTGTTTCACGTGGTCATATGAAGCTTGTGATCCCAGAAACAACAAAGTAGATAACTGGATCTCTGATTATAGTTTAGCTTGTAAAAACCAGGTGAACCGCTAAATTAAGTTATTTACTCATATTATTATAGATTATAGTAATTAAGTAACATCAAAAATTTACTCTTGAGTTTTGCTATTGAAGTTTCAACTTTTCTTCTTTTGCTTTAGAACAAACTCTTAGATTTACAAATGCAAAACCTTGCGTATATTTGAATGGTTCTTTCATTTTTTAAAAAGTACATACATCTACTTTTTATTTTTAGCGATTAAACGCCTCAATAATTAGTTGATAGCAATGCTATGTGGCAGCTAAGTATATAATAGAAATTTGCTGCTAATTTCGAGAGAAGGCGATGAGCATTTCCTTAGATTGGCGATATTTGGACTCCCTACCTTATAGTACGTGTTCAGACTGGTTATTATTATCTCCAGGTAGGCGTGACAAACACACATACACCCAAAAGGCCTACGCAGAGTGGGCAGGTCCTGCGATAAAGAATCAAGGCTAATGACGTCACACTACCTAGACCAGCGGTCACGCATTTAGTGCAAGCACTTGACGACAATGTAGAAAATGGAATACCTACTTAGCAAAAACTTTGCTTTATTACTATTAGTTGAATAAATAAATAAATAAATAAATAAATAAGCAAGCAAATCAGTAGTCATACACTCTAGAGATTTTAGTATTCTCAACTTACGCAAACTTTTCTTTTAATCGTCTGTTGTATATATCAGTTAATATTAGACTATACAAAGATTCATATTTGAATGAATAGAGAAATTACAATAGGATGTAAAAACACGATTTCCTCCTACTTTTCATTGCACTCATTCATACGTAGGTTATATTCATTTCTCAGTGTAGCATCTTATCCTTTGTACCATTGGTACTACTGACTGGTATGTGCTGCCAACGATACGGATTTCCCCTATTCCTTCGCTGTACCACGACCCGCGAAAGTCGAGTCATTGCGGAAAAACACGATCCATGCGGCACGAATCCATAGAATAGTATACATAATAGTGATTTCATAGAAAAGTTCCAGCTTCTGTGGTTTTCTGTTGATGGGGAACACCCACCTTCACCTCTGAATGACGAATTCTCTAATGGATATTTTAATGAAATTTTGATATAGAATACAATACTTAAGGTACACATGGTATACGATAAATAAATAATAGCTTATTATGTTCACATTTTAACAATTTTAATTGATACTAAGGACACAAAATAATGTGTATATATCTTCATAAAAAGTATTCAAAATAAACAGCTTGTACAAGCCTGGCAACTAGTGAAAACTCGTACAGCCCCTAATCTATACTGATCAGGGTAATTATTACAAAAGCTCGAATTTATACACACTTTAAAGTGTAACTATGCAACTATGCACAACTATGCACAAATTAGTTAAACAAGCATTGACCCCTTAAAGATGCATCTATATACACTATAAAATGTACGTAATAAACTCCTTATAATGTGGAATATGTTTATTACTTGCTTATGTTTAACTATCTAGGAATAAAACATGCAAATATGCAAACCTCCGAGCTCTAGTCATTAGTCACTGTGACTGTTTATTTTTAAGTACACTTTAAGACCAACTGAGCCGCAACTTCCACTCTACCCTCGTCCCTAAACTCAGAATTACCCAGTGCTGATGAAACCTCGGCCAGCATCTTAAGATAACAAAGATAAATGCGTTAGGGCACGCGAGAAAACCTCCAAATCTTCTCGCTGAGAACGAGCAGTGCATCTCGTGTTTATTTGTGTGGAAGTCGCAGGTAAACATCGTGGAAATCAATTAGTTGCAGCCTTGGATGTAAATTTAGCAACTGCGCTTCTGCCTTTTGTTTATTTCCTTGTTTCTGGTTTTCGTTTTTCTGTCCTACATGCAGGAGCGCGCTCAAGGGAACACTTTCACGGTTGGAGTACTCCCCTTTTAGAAAATTGGAAACTTACACGTTTGGGTTTCAAATATTAATTGAAAGGAACGGTTAAAGATATCAGGAACGTTCAGAAGTAGCTACCCACTTACATAATTGAGCAGCCTAGGCTTACGAACCCTTAGCCACGAGTTATTTATAACAGAAGGGCTCTATTTTGGGATAACAACCCTAAAATAACATCTTTTTTCTCCTTCTACAGTGTACTTAGGGGTATTGAGAGATATTTCTTATTATTTTAATTTCCCAGCACTTAACTTTTGTTAGATCGGAAGTATTACGCGTACACTTTGAACATTAAAAGAGAATGTAAACCAAAACCAGCACATGGTAACCAATTTTAAAACATTTGACTATCGCTTGAAGTCTACAGCATTCCCATACTTCCCCTTACACAGGAAATTTATCGTAAATACTAAAGCTTGTTGTCAGGTTAATAAAAAAGATCATTCTCAATGATTTTGTTAACATGATTATTGCCAACCTTGCAAACTGCAAGCTTTTATGTTTGTATTTGACGATAAAACAAAACAGAGTGAAAGAAAACACTATCGCACTGCACAGAAACAGAAAAGATGAGATAATGCAGCCATTTGACGTGAAATTCATTATTTTATTTCAAAAACATCGTTGTCTTTGTGGCAAAAAGCATAAATACTACAAAGATAATTTACTGAAGGAACGTATTTGGAAGTAAATTACGAATGAACTTAAATGTGAGTTGTTTATATCATTTACTATGTTATCTGTCGAGTTTGTGAGGTTAGGTGGTCCATAACACATTTAACTTTGTTTATATATGAAAAAACCGTAACATAAAATTTATTATTAATTGTTGTTATTATTATGTTTATGAATGAACCCGTGTTATGAATACGCAAAACACGTAAGAGAGGTTCTCATGAATCCAAAACTGTCTCATTCTTTGGCTGTGGACTTTCTCCCACTGTCCACGTTGTTCCAGTCAACTTGTCAGTTATGCACCTTCCTCTATCTAGGATATCGTCTTGAGTGATTTCTGATAGTTTTAAATTACTTTTTACTTAGCCAATCCGTTTCGTAATGTCTACTTGTGCTTTACTTCTATTTTGCAAAATTCCATAATCTGTTTGAAGTTAAATCGTTTATCATGTCATAAAAGTTTGACTTTTGCTTCCAATATCACTATGGATGTCTGTATTCTCCACCTACGAATTGTGGACCTAAACTTCTAATAATTTTACGTTCTTCTTTTTCTATATTTTTTATATCTGATTTCCTGTTCAAAATTAATGTTTTTGCTCTGGTTTATTTGAAGTGTCATAGTCTTTTGATTTTGTACATTTAGATATGTATTTTATTATATATGTTTCGAGGCCATATGTTCTTTCCACCTTTAGCACCTGATTTTGTTTGCTTTAGTTTCGATCTCATATTCTTGAATTATTTACCCAAGATATTGAAATTGTTCAACTCGTTTAATTTATCCATATTTGGTTTCCATTTATTTTAGTAATTGTTTATTGCACGAAATATATTCAGTTTTTTCTTTTTGAAGAATATCTGAAGACCAACTTGTTCTACAGTTTCTTCTAATAATTCAATCTGTTTTTGAGGATATGATGTCACGGGTTAAGATTGCTGTTACATCTGCATAAATTTGGTTAGTTGTATACAAGGGTATACAAAAACTGCCACAGTGTATGCAAAAGTGCATCAATCGCAATGATGATTACTTTGAAAAATATCTGTCAGTTCCGCCTTTCCATCAATGTAACATTCATTGACAATAAACATGTTTTCTATATTAAATAAAATTGGAGAGCTTATCTTACGGACACGCGTCGTATGACACGTTGCTGTACAGAAGACATGGTTATATCTAAACAGACTACACTGGACTCACCGTGTACCTGCGATAAGCTCAGGTAAATATCTCTGTGTTGTGAATTTTTCCCGATACGCTTTCTCGCTTTGCCATATAGTATATTAAATTCTCTTTGAAATTCCCGTTGTGTTGTTACCAAAGAATTTGTCTTCCAAAATGTTTTCAAAATGTAAACACGCTCTCGTAGTGAGTACTCCATGTTGCTGTTTTGACTGCACATTTAAGACTGTCAACTGTCAACAATTGTCAGTGTTGGAAATTAATTGTTGTTTCACACTGGCCGTGTGTAGGCTAAAGTATGGAGATATGGAGTCAGACTGAAAAATTCAATGTCATAACCGGGATTTGAACCACGGATCTTCTGGTCTCGGTCCAGCCGCTCTAAAACATTGTGCTACTATGGCTAACGTGCCAATATGACATTAAGTTCTCCAAATGACTCGTGTTTTACTGGGAGAAACATGAGTCAGTTGTGTCAGAAAGCCAATATGACATTAAGTTCTCCAACTGACTCGTGTTTTACTGGGAGAAACATGAGTCAGTTGTGTCAGAGTGCCAATATGACATTAAATTCTCCAACTGACTCGTGTTTTACTGGGAGAAACATGAGTCAGTTGTGTCAGAGTGCCAATATGACATTAAGTTCTCCAACTGACTCGTGTTTTACCGGGAGAAACATGAGTCAGTTGTGTCAGAGTGCCAATATGACATTAAATTCTCCAACTGGCTCGTGTTTTACCGGGAGAAACATGAGTCAGTTGTGTCAGAGTGCCAATATGACATTAAGTTCTCCAACTGGCTCGTGTTTTACCGGGAGAAACATGAGTCAGTTGTGTCAGAGTGCCAATATGACATTAAGTTCTCCAACTGACTCGTGTTTTACCGGGAGAAACATGAGTCAGTTGTGTCAGAGTGCCAATATGACATTAAGTTCTCCAACTGGCTCGTGTTTTACCGGGAGAAACATGAGTCAGTTGTGTCAGAGTGCCAATATGACATTAAGTTCTCCAACTGGCTCGTGTTTTACCGGGAGAAACATGAGTCAGTTGTGTCAGAGTGCCAATATGACATTAAGTTCTCCAACTGACTCGTGTTTTACCGGGAGAAACATGAGTCAGTTGTGTCAGAGTGCCAATATGACATTAAATTCTCCAACTGGCTCGTGTTTTACCGGGAGAAAGATGAGTCAGTTGTGTCAGAGTGCCAATATGACATTAAATTCTCCAAATGACTCGTGTTTTACTGGGAGAAACATGAGTCAGTTGTGTCAGAGTGCCAATATGACATTAAATTCTCCAACTGACTCGTGTTTTACTGGGAGAAACATGAGTCAGTTGTGTCAGAGTGCCAATATGACATTAAGTTCTCCAACTGACTCGTGTTTTACCGGGAGAAACATGAGTCAGTTGTGTCAGAGTGCCAATATGACATTAAATTCTCCAACTGGCTCGTGTTTTACCGGGAGAAACATGAGTCAGTTGTGTCAGAGTACCAATATGACATTAAATTCTCCAACTGACTCGTGTTTTACCGGGAGAAACATGAGTCAGTTGTGTCAGAGTACCAATATGACATTAAATTCTCCAACTGGCTCGTGTTTTACCGGGAGAAACATGAGTCAGTTGTGTCAGAGTGCCAATATGACATTAAGTTCTCCAACTGACTCGTGTTTTACCGGGAGAAACATGAGTCAGTTGTGTCAGAGTGCCAATATGACATTAAGTTCTCCAACTGACTCGTGTTTTACCGGGAGAAACATGAGTCAGTTGTGTCAGAGTACCAATATGACATTAAGTTCTCCAACTGACTCGTGTTTTACTGGGAGAAACATGAGTCAGTTGTGTCAGAGTACCAATATGACATTAAGTTCTCCAACTGACTCGTGTTTTACTGGGAGAAACATGAGTCAGTTGTGTCAGAGTACCAATATGACATTAAGTTCTCCAACTGACTCGTGTTTTACTGGGAGAAACATGAGTCAGTTGGAGACTTTAATGTCATATTGACACGCTGGTTATAGTTTCTCAATGGTTAGAGCAGCTGGATGGCAACTAGAAGATCCGTGGTTCATATACCGGCTATGGCATTGAATTTTTCAGCCTGACTCTATGTTTTCAATTGTCAGTGTTGTCAATTCTCCCAGAGCCACTGAGATCATTAAAACAAATATTTCTACATTCTACTAGCCTTCAGAAGGAAATTATGGTTTATTGAAATGGTTCAGGTTAATATGGATCGCAGTGTATTTTCTGAGGTGGAATAGAATAGTTGCTGTACTTATGGGGAAGCAGTATAAAACGCTATTCCTTTCTCCCCTCCCTTTTAATTTGTTTGCTAGAACGTATAGATCAATCCTGTCTGTAATCTGTTTTCCTTTCCTTCCGTTTTGTAGTCTGTAATTTGCGACAAAGCGCTCTGAAATCAATACAAAAGTTGGTAAACCTTACCTGTTCGTATTTTGATACTTCCAAAGCCTTCTAAGTTTTTGTTTTCTTTACATAAAACTTCGTTACCAAGGAAACAACTTTATGTTAAACTTGTGAAGGTTATTTGAAAATTATTTCCTGTATTTGACAAACTCTTATTGTTATTCCCCTGAAGAAAATCCATTTCATGCGCCCCGAAGCCATATTCCATCATTTTTACGCTGACGTGGAGTATTGTACCATTTTTACGACAAAGGAAATGGTACAGCTTTTGTGAAGTCGCTTTTATGATCGGGAGACAAGAGAAGCATGTTTATGGCCTTCTCCGTTTTCGTGCTGAATCGCTAAGTTTCTGCTACAAACTTATGTACCTGCTACTGCTGCAACAACTTTATGTCCCTTAATGTCTCTTATAATACACGCATTTCACGACTCTGTTTATGATGCCTTTGTTTTCTTGACCTACCGTAAAAGACTAACCTTTTACAGCACATTCATTTGTTTCTATTAGTTTCTCCTTTTTTACAGCGACGTTCTGAACATGCATTTCGGGTGAAATATCGAACCCAAGGTACTCCTTAACTAAACTGCCTTACTTCCTCTTTTTGCTAGGTCCTCGGCAGAGAAAGTAATTACGAAAGGACGAAGACAAACGGGATGTCGTGCAGTTCAATAGAAAGTTGCCGCGGGAAGGGGGAAGGTTCGAGGCGGACGCTGGTACCAAATATCTGAATATATAATCCTTAAATAAATTAGCAGAAATGTCTGGAAAAAAGTATTAATTCATTTCGTAACTCAAACAGCAACGAAAATAAAATGTGCTTGAAAAGAACAATATGTCTGTATATTTTATGGTGACGAATTAGTTTTTTGTATTACTCGTATTAGTTTCCTACTTTACAAAAAAAAAAAAAAAAAAAAACGTCCTCCATCGCAAACAACTTTTTGTATGGAAAGTGAAAATTTTGAATTGCTCGAAACGAAGTGCAAACACTTTAATTAAGAAACAATAAATTCAATATATTTGCATGTCTGTCGTAAAGTATAACGACCGAAACATTTGACTATCACTTAAAGTCTACTGTATTCACAATAAGATAATGTTTATATTGAAGTAGATAGAGCAATAAGTGTTTGTACAAGAGTAGAGAAAGTCATGAATACATCACATAACGACCAAAACATTTGTATTCCCAATAAGATAATGTTTATCTTGAAGTAGATAGAGCAATAAGTGTTTGTACAAGAGTAGAGAAAGTCATGAATACATCACATAACGACCAAAACATTTGACTATCACTTAAAGTCTACTGTATTCTCAATAAGATAATGTTTATCTTGGAGTAGATAGAGCAATAAGTGTTTGTACAAGAGTAGAGAAAGGCATGTATACATCACAAAACGACTAAAACATTTGACTATCACTGAAAGTCTACTGTATTCCCAATAAGACAATGTTTATCTTGAAGTAGATAGAGCAATAAGTGTTTGTACAAGAGTAGAGAAAGTCATGTATACATCACATAACGACCAAAACATTTGAATATCACTTAAAGTCTACTGTATTCCCAATAAGATAATGTTTATCTTGAAGTAGATAGAGCAATAAGTGTTTGTACAAGAGTAGAGAAAGTCATGTATACATCACATAACGACTAAAACATTTGACTATCACTTAAAGTCTACTGTATTCCCAATACGATAATGTTTATCTTGAAGTAGATAGAGCAATAAGTGTTTGTACAAGAGTAGAGAAAGTCATGTATACATCACATAACGACTAAAACATTTGACTATCACTTAAAGTCTACTGTATTCCCAATAAGATAATGTTTATCTTGAAGTAGATAGAGCAATAAGTGTTTGTACAAGAGTAGAGAAAGTCATGAATACATCACATAACGACCAAAACATTTGACTATCACTTAAAGTCTACTGTATTCCCAATAAGATAATGTTTATCTTGAATTAGATAGAGCAATAAGTGTTTGTACAAGAGTAGAGAAAGTCATGAATACATCACATAACGACCAAAACATTTGACTATCACTTAAAGTCTACTGTATTCTCAATAAGATAATGTTTATCTTGAAGTAGATAGAGCAATAAGTGTTTGTACAAGAGTAGAGAAAGGCATGTATACATCACAAAACGACTAAAACATTTGACTATCACTTAAAGTCTACTGTATTCCCAATAAGACAATGCTTATCTTGAAGTAGATAGAGCAATAAGTGTTTGTACAAGAGTAGAGAAAGTCATATATACATCACATAACGACCAAAACATTTGACTATCACTTAAAGTCTACTGTATTCCCAATAAGATAATGTTTATCTTGAAGTAGATAGAGCAATAAGTGTTTGTACAAGAGTAGAGAAAGTCATGTATACATCACATAACGACTAAAACATTTGAGTATCACTTAAAGTCTACTGTATTCCCAATACGATAATGTTTATCTTGAAGTAGATAGAGCAATAAGTGTTTGTACAAGAGTAGAGAAAGTCATGTATACATCACATAACGACTAAAACATTTGACTATCACTTAAAGTCTACTGTATTCCCAATAAGATAATGTTTACCAAGTCTACTGTATTCCCAATAAGATGTTTATCTTAAAGTAGATAGAGCAATAAGTGTTTGTACAAGAGTAGAGAAAGTCATGTATACATCACATAACGACTAAAACATTTGACTATCACTTAAAGTCTACTGTATTCCCAATAAGATAATGTTTATCGTGAAGTAGATAGAGCAATAAGTGTTTGTACAAGAGTAGAGAAAGTCATGTATACATCACATAACGACTAAAACATTTGACTATCACTTAAAGTCTACTGTATTCCCAATAAGATAATGTTTATCTTCAAGTAGATAGAGCAATAAGTGTTGTACAAGAGTAGAGAAAGTCATGTATACATCACATAACGACCAAAACATTTGACTATCACTTTAAGTCTACTGTATTCCCAATAAGATAATGTTTAACTTGAAGTAGATAGAGCAATAAGTGTTTGTACAAGAGTAGAGAAAGTCATGTGTACATCACATAACGACCAAAACATTTGACTATCACTGAAAGTCTACTGTATTCCCAATAAGATAATGTTTATCTTGAAGTAGATAGAGCAATAAGTGTTTGTACAAGAGTAGAGAAAGTCATGTATACATCACATAACGACCAAAACATTTGACTATCACTTAAAGTCTGTATTCCCAATAAGATAATGTTTATCTTCAAGTAGATAGAGCAATAAGTGTTGTACAAGAGTAGAGAAAGTCATGTATACATCACATAACGACCAAAATATTTGACTATCACTTAAAGTCTACTGTATTCCCAATAAGATAATGTTTAACTTGAAGTAGATAGAGCAATAAGTGTTTGTACAAGAGTAGAGAAAGTCATGTGTACATCACATAACGACCAAAACATTTGACTATCACTGAAAGTCTACTGTATTCCCAATAAGATAATGTTTATCTTGAAGTAGATAGAGCAATAAGTGTTTGTACAAGAGTAGAGAAAGTCATGTATACATCACATAACGACCAAAACATTTGACTATCACTTAAAGTCTGTATTCCCAATAAGATAATGTTTATCTTGAAGTAGATAGAGCAATAAGTGTTGTACAAGAGTAGAGAAAGTCATGTATACATCACATAACGACCAAAATATTTGACTATCACTTAAAGTCTACTGTATTCCCAATAAGATAATGTTTATCTTGAAGTAGATAGAGTAGTAAGTGTACAAGTGTAGAGAAAGTAATGTGAGTACATGTTACACTTTTCTAATCCGTAATTAGTATTAGATAATGTAGACTACAGGTTCGTGCCTCTACTTACTCGTGTTAAAAGCTTCACTCAGTCGTTTCCCTGAATTCATTTACTCCTCAGCTCCAATCAACAGCCACTCCAACAAAGCCATGCAAATCAACTTCACCTCGAAGGAAACAAACTCCAATTTGGAGCCGAGGTATTCATTCAATTTTAATTGTTTAAATCGTTTATTATGAATTTTTTAGTTTGCTATTCTCTCCCTGTCTCTACTTCAGGAGACAACTTGTGTGGTCAAATTAGGGAATATTTTATTATAGTAAGAGATTTTCTCCGAACGCCACTTATAAAATGACATTGCAATCAAGGTTTGGACTGCTGCGTCGTTTCCGAGTGGAAAGAATGACTTCAAAGGGCACGAAGAAGGCCGCTATCCGATGGCCGCATGTGCAGGAAAACGGGGTACCTAACACTTAGAGAATGAGCACGGCAGTCTCCGGTTTGCACGAGTAGTTTTGGACCCACAGTTCCTTGCCAGGTAGAAAAGTATCAGCATTTCAAATCCTATCTTAATTAACCAATGGAATTAATTTTTTTACGACTACCACTAACATTAAATAAGGAAGGCGCGGGCGACTCGGATTAGTGTTACAAAATCTGTTCCCTAGAGGACGATAGTGTATTGTTGGAACGAAGAAGTTAACTATCTGAGACAGTTGACTGTGTAATACGATTGTGTTTTGTCTAAGTGACAAATCGAGCTTCTTTTACGGAAACGAGTCATTGAATGGAAACGAGTCTTTTATGTCATTGCTCCATTTCTAGTATTTTGTTATTTTTTAAGTTCCTTTAAGGAGCTAGCTGACCCGGCAAACTTGCTGCCACCAATAAAGGTTGGCTGAACTTATCTATATAAATAAAACAAATTCGGATTAGTTAGTTGTTGATTATGCGATTTGGGGTGACATTTAAATACAACAAAGTTACAGTTAAGTTAATCAATTTAAAGATTTCTGACCAACAATTTGTTGTTGTTGTGGCACGTAAATGTATAAAGAATATGGTTTTTAGACGCGGGAACACGCGAGAAGAACAGGGAAACTCCAGCTGATTCCGCAAACTTTCAACGACTGCCCTTGCCGTTTATTTATGGTCAGTGCAAAGGCCAAACGCACAGCAAATTAAGTTTGTGCCTAATCTTCGAAACATATATCAACATACTACATAAAGAGTACAGTCTTGATAATGTTTCTTAAATGTCATTTATAGTGGGATATCTTTCTGCTTTGTTATGCTTTTGTTTGCCGAAAATAAAAGAAGTTATATTCAAGATATTCTCGGTATACACTGATGCCATCTCCTGATCAGGTATTTAATTTACTGCAGTCTTTTGTTCAGAAATGCGATAGTGTTTTGTCTTGTTGACTTTTTTGTGTTATTTAAACTTAGTGTTTATAACATTTCTTATTCATTAAGAATGAAAATTCGCCGAAAATGATGAAAATCATGGCATTTTTGAAAGTTTAGTGTTTGTAGTAATAAATGGCATGATATTTTTATCATTTGCACCGTGTTAGGCCATCACTTGACAATTTAAAGAGAACTTTAACAGTCATTAAAAGTAACAATCATTACTTTAAAATTAATTTTCTGAGAAACATTTTTCTAACACTTTTCAGTATACAAAAAGGCTCATGCGTCAAAGTTGTGAAACTTACAGGATACGTCCATAAAATGTAGATAAGAAGCTTCACATTCCCCCTTTTTTGAATGCCCATGTTTTGAAAATTAAATGGTGTTAAGGAATAAAAAGAGTTAATATTTTCAAAATTTTGAGAGCTAACACATGGAAAATATTTTAGAACAAATGCTGCAAGGATACCCCCCCCCCCCAAAAATAGAATGTGGGTCTTTTCAAATTGCTCTGCATTAGCCAAAAACAAAAATTTAACTTAAAACCTTAATATTCGACGCGTAAAACATTTTTAGTTTTTACAATATTTTCACAAAACATTAATAATTAATTAACTATTTGGTATAGCAACATGAAAATTTGCATGCAAGTTTAAAATGGTACTCCAATTATGTGGCTAAATTGTCATAATAACAGGTTGATTGTTATAGAAGTTGGAATTTTCGGTGTAGCTTTGCTTTAATATCCTGATGACGGGAGAGATGTACATTCCAGTCGTCTTTTCACCTGGCTTGTTTCCCGAGAACATCTTGAGTACATTCGTTGCCTGAAAACCTTCAGCTCTTATTTTATAAAAGAAGGTATATGTGTTCCGTTAAAGATTGCCTGCGTACTTTTATATTTAGTTAATAACTCGGTCCCTTATCACTTCAAATCTTCAGCCCCTATGCTCAAATATTTATAGTGTTATAGTACGTTCACAAATTAATATTGTGTCTAATGTTCGAAAGGTATAACATCATGCGAGATAAAAATAACTCAGTCCTGATAACAATCGATAAACGTTATTTAATAAAATATAAGTTAAATATCTTTGAAGACATTGGCAAGAAGTGGAATATCTTAGTACTTTGTAATGCTTTGTTTGTTGAAAATAAAAGAAGGTGTATGTGTTACGGAAAGTTTACATGTGTACTCTTGTATAATTTAGTTAATAGCCTGGTCCATTATCACTTCAGGTTTTTTCTCACCTTTTAAACCTTCCTTGGACTTACACAAATATTTCAAAACTAAAATTAGGAAATCGGTTCAGCCGCTCTCGAGCTTTTGCGAGAATGACAAACACCAATTCATTTCTATCCATAAATGTGCATTTAAATTTCTCCAGGAACTTATACAATAAGAAAATAGACTTCTTTTACATCCATAACCCTCCTTGCTGTTATGATAGTTACTTAATCAGTGCCACCAACGGGTAAAAATAATTACAGCTATAACAGCGGGTGAAGCGGATTAAGGTAAGGTGGCTTGTAACTTTTTTGTTTAGGTTTTCCAACGTTAAGTCATATCGCACGATATATGAAACGAGTGAAATGATACTCAAATAAGCCCAGAAAAATGTAAAATGTTATCACGAAGTCTGTGTGGGCTAGCGATGTCGGAAAGAAGCAATTCATATGTGAGATACACAAAGATATAAATATACAAGTGTAGAAATGAGTTATTTTGTTCTCATGATTACATTATGTATTCAAATTGAACGTTCCATTCCGATACGTCCACTATGACAATCCTATTGCGGGCGATTAGCATTTGTTTCCGCTCCGAATACAAATGAAAACGGAAGTAAATGGAAACACTTAACATTTAGCATAATCTAGAATGTCCAGACTTCTATATAAGGTAAAAGCTTTCATATTTATGTGACAAATAGGGTTTTTGTAAAGATTTTAGCCAGAAGTTGTGGTAACATTTCATGAGTATATAAACAAAGGTGAGTGTTTTGTCGAAAGCTATGACGTTATTGCTGCAGGCTTCATTAACGCCAGGCTTCACATAAAGGCTAGAGTTTACTCAAGCAAGGTAACAAAGCTCCGTCTTCAGCTCGCTAACATATTATAATGCGGTCTAACGAGCAATTACTACTTGGTAAGCCATTAGCAGCTTGCCTTTCCTCTCTACCGACTTAATGCTGTTAAAGATAGGGAGTTAAACGACACTGACGTACATTGTGTTGGGCTGTGCTAGGAAAGGGAATGGGCTAGGAGTTCCAGTCTATCGTACCTATGTCCCCTAGGGGAATGATGAGACAGCCAACCCAGGGAGTTAAACGACACTGACGTACATTGTGTTGGGCTGTGCTAGGGAAGGGAATGGGCTAGGAGTTCCAGTCTATCGTACCTATGTCCACTAGGGGAAGGATGAGACAGTCAACCCAGGGAGTTAAACGACACTGACGTACATTGTGTTGGGCTGTGCTAGGGAAGGGAATGGGCTAGGAGTTCCAGTCTATCGTACCTATGTCCACTAGGGGAAGGATGAGACAGTCAACCCAGGGAGTTAAACGACACTGAAGTACATTGTGTTGGGCTGTGCTAGGAAAGGGAATGGGCTAGGAGCTCCAGTCTATCGTACCTATGTCCCCAAGGGGAATGATGAGACAGTCAACCCAGGGAGTTAAACGACACTGACGTACATTGTGTTGGGCTGTGCTAGGAAAGGGAATGGGCTAGGAGCTCCAGTCTATCGTATCTATGTCCCCAAGGGGAATGATGAGACAGTCAACTCAGGGAGTTTAAACGACACTGACGTACATTGTGTTGGGCTGTGCTAGGAAAGGGAATGGGCTAGGAGCTCCAGTCTATCGTATCTATGTCCCCAAGGGGAATGATGAGACAGTCAACCCAGGGAGTTAAACGACACTGGCGTACATTGTGTTGGGCTGTGCTAGGGAAGGGAATGGGCTAGGAGTTCCAGTCTATCGTACCTATGTGCACTAGGGGAAGGATGAGACAGTCAACCCAGGGAGTTAAACGACACTGACGTACATTGTGTTGGGCTGTGCTAGGGAAGGGAATGGGCTAGGAGTTCCAGTCTATCGTACCTATGTCCCCTAGGGGAAGGATGAGACAGCCAACCCAGGGAGTTAAACGACACTGGCATACATTGTGTTGGGCTGTGCTAGGGAAGGGAATGGGCAAGGAGTTCCAGTCTATCGTACCTATGTCCACTAGGGGAAGGATGAGACAGTCAACCTAGGGAGTTAAACGACACTGACGTACATTGTGTTGGGCTGTGCTAGGAAAGGGAATGGGCTAGGAGTTCCAGTCTATCGTATCTATGTCCCCTAGGGGAAGGATGAGACAGCCGACCCAGGGAGTTAAAACGACACTGACGTACATTGTGTTGGGCTGTGCTAGGGAAGGGAATGGGCTAGGAGTTCCAGTCTATCGTATCTATGTCCCCTAGGGGAAGGATGAGACAGTCAACCCAGGGAGTTAAAACGACACTGACGTACATTGTGTTGGGCTGTGCTAGGGAAGGGAATGGGCTAGGAGTTCCAGTCTATCGTACCTATGTCCCCAAGGGGAATGATGAGACAGTCAACCTAGGGAGTTAAACCGACACTGACGTACATTGTGTTGGGCTGTGCTAGGGAAGGGAATGGGCTAGGAGTTCCAGTCTATCGTACCTATGTCCCCAAGGGGAATGATGAGACAGTCAACCCAGGGAGTTAAACAACACTGACGTACATTGTGTTGGGCTGTACTAGGGAAGGGAATGGGCTAGGAGTTCCAGTCTATCGTACCTATGTCCCCAAGGGGAATGATGAGACAGTCAACCCAGGGAGTTAAACCGACACTGACGTACATTGTGTTGGGCTGTGCTAGGAAAGGGAATGGGCTAGGAGCTCCAGTCTATCGTATCTATGTCCCCAAGGGGAATGATGAGACAGTCAACCCAAGGAGTCACGGCAGCGCAGAGGGCAGTGTCCCTACTCCCCGACAGGCTAGTACAGCCGGCATTCCAGACATCGTAGTCTTGAAGCGGTTCACTAGACCTTCCTCAATGATATCGGTATCAACCTTACACGATTCATAATACTTACAGCATTTATAAGAGGGGGGGCCCACAAGAAACCGGATAGTTGTCATAAGGAACCTTTTTACAAAATTACTTCAGTCACCTTCAAAATACTCTCCATTAAATGCGCTGCACTTGTTAAGTCTCTTTTGCCACTGTTGGAAGCATGTTTGGAACTCTTCAAGTTTGATATTGTCCAGTGCCCTTTGCGAAGCTGTTTTTATCGCCTCCACATCGTCATAACGCTCCCCTTTTAGCGTTTTTTTTCATTCGTGGAAATAGGGAAAAGTCGCACAGGGCTAGGTCCGGCGAATACGGAGCGTAGGGAACAACTTACCACCTATGAGATGCCACATAGTGGGTCACTCGTGGTCATGTGTGCTGGAACGTTGTCGTGATGCAGAAACCAGTCACCTGATCGCCAAAGTTCCGGGCGTTTCCTCCTCACATCCTCTCGCAGACGCCTTAAAGCATCCAAGCAAAAGTGCTGGTTAACAGTCTGGCCAGGGGGTACGAATTCCCGATGCACAATTCCACGAACATCAAAAAATACAATTATCATCTTCTTCGCATTTTTTGTCTGGGAGAGTTGGGAGTCCTGCACTGGCTTGACGCTTGCTTGGTTTCTGGGTCATACCCGTAACACCAACTCTCATCCCCTGTAATGACTTTGTTCAAGAAGTTTGGATCACGTACAATCTCTGTTTTCAAGTCCTGACACGCATTCATCGGATGGTTTTGTGCTCCTGTGTGAGAAGGCGCGGAACAAATTTAGCAGCAACATGTCTCATGTGCAAATCCTCCCTCAAAATCCGCTGGCACGAGCTCCAACTGATTCCTGTCGCTGCTGAAATTTGGTCGATCGTTTGGCGACGATCCTCGTTGATCTTTTGGCGGACCTTTTCAATGTTCTCCTCATTTCGCGATGTTGAAGGGCGTCCAGAACGAGCTTGGTCTTCAGCACACATCTCACCACGTTTAAAACGCCCAAACCACTCGAAAACCTGTGTGCGGCTCATAGCGTCCTCCTGGAAAGCTTCCTGAAGCATTTGGTGTGTCTCAGTTGCATTTTTTTAAGCAGTAAACAAAATTTCACAGACACTCTTTGTTCTTTTAAAGTTGCCATAACGACTTCGCAGAGGTAACTCGCCAACAGTCAGAGAAACACAATACCACACTTCCACGTTTAGCTCTACACTGACGCTGTTTCATGCAGGTCTCTACTAACACCATCTAGCGTGAGAACCCTGCACTACGCCTATGAGTGGCAGTGCCCTCGGAGTCCGGTTTCTTTGGGGTCCCCCCTCATATTGTGAATAATAAAACAATAATCCCATAGATCCTATAAGGCAAACTGATGTAAACAAAGGACCTCAAGAAATAATGGTTCACGAATTCTATTACTACTCTCTGAGTGAAGTATAACTGCGGACAGCTGCATCCGATCTAAACAACATAAATGTACATCATAAAGTCCAAAATAATGAGTACTAAGTATAGTTCAATTATAAAACTAAGTTAATTTGTAACTGACAACAAACAAAACAGTATCGAGTGTTGTTAAACATAAGTTACGAAGTGAGAACGTGAGAAATATCCAGAACTTTAACATCCGGTGTGTCAGTTGGTGAGGTTAGATCTGAGACTAGCTCAGATTAGAGCGATCTCACTACATCTTATTTATATCGAATAAATATGTTCTATTAATAGTGAACAACGTAATAACTGTGTTGTGGAGTGATTTGTTTGTGTCTAATTCACTCACCTAGTGAACAAATTGTAAACTTTTGATACTGATAATTTTCATTAAACCTAACCACACTATAATAGACAATTTGAAAACAAGTGATTGCCGCTAAATGTAACAAGGCTGGCCAAATATACTTCAATAAATGGAAAGCTGCATTCACTTAGCCTTTATTAATTAGCTATGTGTTTTAAAATAGTGTGAATTAACGTTCTGACAAGCCTTTATAACAAATAAGGTGGTACTAATACAACACAAAACTTCGTCATTGTAATCTGTGGCTGATACACATAGCATGTCACGTACCTATGTTTACGTTCTAAGGTTGGCTGTACATTAGCATCATGGAAACATTACACAGTCAATATTTCCGTCATTATTTTCGTTCAATATAACGTGTTCTTTGTACAGAGTGTATCAATTAACTATAGGCATGTTTACAAACTTCATGGACTTTTTGAAAATACAAAATCGACATTTTCGCTAAGTCCAGCGATGGTAAAATCTTGAAGTGGCGCAGTCTCTCTAATATCACAGAGATAGAGAATGAATTGTTAGATGTGTTACGAAATATTTAAGAAACATTCAGTCAGTGTATTGTGTCAATTATCAGGATGATATGAGCAGCTAGTCTACTGACCGGGTTTGAACCCGCGTCCTTGAGACCAGCCAGACCGACAAAAGTGAGAAGGATAAACAAAGTTAGACCTAGGTGGTAGCTGCTGGGTTTTGTCAAAGGACGGCAAAGCAAACAACGTCGAGAGCGGTTTATATCGGGGGGCGGACGGCGTTTACACAAACTTGTGCGTAGCTCTACAATTACGTCGTGCCGACCTTAAACGGAATACTCCGCTATTTTATGTTTCATCGAATTAAACATTTACGCGAAAAGGAAACAGATGAATGCAGAAGCCTTTATGCGATCGTCAAATGTTTTAAACCTAGTCGATGTGTGATACAGTTTGGAAATTGTGTTCTCTTTGTACGTCCAAGAGATAAAAAAATGAATGTCGACTTGATAAAGGAAAGTGTAAGTATTGGAAAATATAAACAAATAACAACGAATATGTCTGAATAATAACACTGGGCAACAATGAAAATGTTTCGGGCTTAAAAATAGTGAATTTACATGTATTTCCATCTTCTGATTTAAAAAAAATCACCATAAAAATGATAGATTTGCTCTTGTTTTGAAGATAAAGTAACATTTCATTTTTAGAGTAAAGACTTTAAATTTGGGGGAATTTTTGGGGAGTTGGCACACCTGTCAAATAACAAAACACAATCAGAGAGAAATTTTGGAAATTAAGAGATGCAAAAGTTAAGGAAGGCATTTTTGTCGGAGCACAAATAAGAGAACTTGTAAAGCATCCTGCATTTGACCAAATTTTGGAGGGGAAAGAAAAGGAAGCTTGGGAACCCTTCAAGGGTGTTGTTCATGGATTTTTAGGTAACAAAAGAGATGACAGCTACAAGCATTTGGTAACAGTGCTCCTGCAACATGTCCCTTAAAGTCCACTTTCTCTACTCCCACCTAGACTTTTTCCCTCCTAGTTGTTGAGCTGTTAGTGATGAACATGGGGAGAGATTCCATCAGGACATTTCTGTTATGGAGCAAAGATATCAGGGCCGTTGGAATAAGTAATGCTTGGTCTTTGTATAGGGATTCTGCGGAACTCCATCACAAGACGACGAAGTCAATAGGCCACCACATGATTCTCTTCAGACACGACTATCTGCGAAGTATTTTTCCGGCAATATAGAACTTTTAGCATGTAATTACCAGTCAAAAAATCAAATGCCCTTTCATTGTTGTTAGCATGTATGTAATTAAAATGTATCCTTTTCTCTCAATCCGTTAATATGTAATACTTCCACCTTGTGTATATCATAGAAACTAGAGCTAATAAAATTTATCATTGTCATATTTGTTTTTCTCAACCCAAAATTAGTAGGAATTGCCTCATGAAGTGCTCGAAGCATTCAAAAATTATTTTTTGCTGCCCAATGTAATTATTTTCTATTATCTAACGAGCGAAACAAAATGGCTACCGGCCAAGAACATCGTTTACTCGCCTCACTGGCTTTCTGTCACCCAACACGCGGCTGTTCCTCGTCATGCTTATAGATAGATAGTTTTATTCACCTTAGGAATATACAATATTCATGGCTTCGTCAAATTTGTGCCCATAAGAATAATACATTTCTTATGAGTAATACAATTATGAATAATACAATAGTAATTAAATAATACAATAGTGATTAAAGTAATGCAGTAGTAATTAACAGAATAATAATACAAATAGTAATTAAGAATAATGCAACTTAGGTCAATAATAGTTTAATGTATTACATTTTTAAGAACTAGGCTGTAAGAGACATAATTTTTACCAAAAAAAATCAATATTTACTTTATTATTTAATTTTACTTCTTAGAAACTCATCTGTTGTCTGTGACATTACTTTTCTTAGGATATTTTTTACAGCTTTTCTGAATATTACAAGTATCACCTCCGTGATGTTTGTGGCAAATAAATGTATAAAGTATTGCTCCTTTATTGTAAATATAAAGGCTCGCAAATGAAGACTGAACTTCCTGTAACAAAATACAATTTAGAATTTGGACCTCCTTGCCAAGTCCCTCTGTAACATGATCTATTCGTATCCAAATGTTTTACATAAAGGTACAAGATTGAATAGACAAATTTATGAGTGTGCAACAGATAAGATGTTTCTGTTTTACATTTGTCTTTATATTCATACATTTGTCTGTATTCATAGAGACATAACATCGACGTAGTCATAACCATGATTATAAAATCACGTCAATCATTTCACGTTCGTAGCACATCTGTGTACAAATCAATACATCGCATCGCTTTTTCCTCTCGTCAGAAAGAATGACACTGCGACAAAGATAACCTCAACTCTTCCATCCACTTCGTATTGCTATAAACGCTGTTATTACAGATTTTCTTCATTTCTAATCTCTACTACGTAGTAGGGAAAATTTTGAATTAATCTAAAGTTTTCAAATTTTATTAAATTACCATATCTCTAAGATATTTTCATATAATATATATCTTGAATGTTCTGAGAATATCCTCAGAAGCTGCAATATCATTTTACGAAAGTCGTATGAAAAGTTTCCAACCTGAACATCGTTGGGAGATGTGTGTACAGTTACAAGGAGACTATGGTGAAAATTAAAAGTGCCTAGTATCTTTATTAGGTCGGTAACTTTACAGACCACCCTCGTATTTTTTATTTTGTTTTAATATTATTGACCTCGTTGTGAGCTAGTTTGTAATACATTATTACTTATGTATTTAAGATTACATTTTAAAATTTGCGCCAGGTTTTATTGTGTTATGAACAATAGTTTGATAATGAATTACAAATCTGTTTCAGTGGATGTTTTTCTCAACTAACAATGAACAAGATTGTTTACTGCGCGGACGTGTGTCAGTTATGTTGAGAATGCTGATATTACACACGTCATATCCGTTGTTTCTCAAACTCAGTTTGCATGTAAAGAAATGATAAGAGACTGCCATAATATAATATTCAGGTATATTATGTGACGAACTGACAGAAGACTTGATGGATGTGATGCGGATCTCTCCAATGTGATGTCAAGATTTGATAAATGCATCTTTCTCCCAACTCTGTGCTCATTTCATGCTTCCTTACTTACTTATTCCAATCTTAATGCTCTCCAAAATGTAATAAAATATCCCTCTTCTCAAACCAACATTATACCTCACGGATTTTTGCTTTCTCTCTACTAATTTCATATTAATACAAGAAAGCAACGGAATGCAATCAAAATTCACTACTTTTCATAAGGTAGGCATTGGTGGTTTGGATTAGTTGTTCAAAATCTGTTCCCTAGGTGATGATAGTGTATTGTTTTGTTGGAACGAAGAAGTTAACTACCTGAGACAGTTGACTGTGTAATACGATTGTGTTTTGTCAGTCTAAGTGACAAATCGAGCTTCTTTTACAGAAACGAGGTATGTCATTGCTCCATAGATTTATAACGAATGTGCATTGAAATTGCCCCAGAAACTTGTACAACAAGAAAATACAGACCTTCTTACATCCATAATCCTCCTTGTTGTTATGACAGTGCTGCCAATGGGGAAAAATAAAAACCGCTAGATCTGCGTTCGAAGCGGATTAAGTTAAGGCGGGGAATTCAACGTCCTCCAGCGTTAAGTCATATTGGACGATGAAATTAAATCAGTGAAATGATAATCAAATGCGCCCAATAAAATGCAGAAAGGTACCAGGAGATCTGTATGGGCTGGCGCTGTGGGAAAAAAGCAATTCATATGTGAGATACATAAAGATATGGATATACAAATGTAGAAATGTGTTATTTTGTTCTCATGATTACATTATGTACTCAAATTGAATGTTCCATTCCGATTCGTCCGCTATGCCAATCCTATTGCGGGCGATTAGCATTTGTTTCTTAATTAGTTTATACTAACTTAGCATTCGCTTAGCGAACCGAAAAATCCCATGGGTCTGCTAGGTTGGCAACGGTAATCGAACTCGGACCTCCCGATTGCTGGCGACAGTCGTTACCGCGTAACTTTTTTTTTTTTTTTTGTAATTTACGTCCTGTAACGTTAAGTCATATCGGACGATGAATGGAATGGGTGAAATGACGCTCACATGAGCCCAGGGTCCATAGTACTTAGAGTTACCCGACTTTCGTCTTTTAGGATAAGGCAAACTCCGGAAGAAACCTTATCCAAGTAATTCACCCTGACCGAGATTCGAACTCGGGACCCCTTGAACGTGATGCAGAAACGCTACCACCACGCTACCGAGGCGGGCTTACCGCGTGAGCCATTACGCTATAAAACTTACTTTTTTAAATTTAGGATTTCTCAAAATACGTATTTTCGACTAAAGCTTGTTATTGTCACCGTATGGCATTATTCTGCTGAAACGACAAGCCGGAGCCGGGCGCGTGGGCAAGAAAGAAAGAGACAGAGAGAGGCTCTAGAGCGTTCGGTCTATTGTGGTTGCCGGGGAACCTCTCGGAACGTCTGCAGCATTCTAGAAATAATGACTGGGAAATTTAAATATCGGCCAAGTGTTAAAAGCGACAGTTCTGCGACAGTCGACGATTGAAGTATACGACAGTGATTTCATTCATTTGTTTTCATGCAGCAAAACATCGAGTCAGCCTTGAAGTCAGCTGATTCTAAATTTCGCGTCTTTTTACTGCAGTAAGGGTTGTTTTAAATTTCTGCAAGTCAGATTTCCGAATCTACGTAAGTCATGCAGTCACATTATTTAGTTTTTGAGTGAAATATAATGCGCTCTCTGTCTTAGCAGTTTCGTGGTACAGAAAGTAAAGGTGTGTCAAAATTAAACTTTGACTGGGAACAGAACTTTATATCCAAAACCATGCAGTGGCTAAGTGAAGATTTTATTGGTTTAATCCTGTTTTCAGTCATTTGTTCCGAGATATCCGACCTGGAAAGAAAGAACTTGCGATTGCGGCATTTTTACCAACAGCTTTATGTTGGATGCTCCACTAAAACGAGGATAATATCTATGTTTTTGGCTAAATAAAATGTTCAAATGCTTCCTAATGATCATAGGGCTCTGCTGGTGTAAAGTGACCTTAATTTGAAGTTAGATTTCACACTAAAGTTTATATTCAATACTGTAAAAGTAATATTTACGAGGGCTGTACAATAAAGAATTATTATAATTTTTACAGTCATAAGTTTTCGCACGAAAATTCAATCTTATTATATTCTGTTAGCTTAATGTGAAACAAACACGCCGTAGTAGTTTCACTGTTGGTACTCCTGGTTCCCGCCTGTGAGAACCAGGCAAGTTCAGACATGTTCAGCATCGCCTGCCACTGCAATGGAGGTAACATGAAGTTAAAGTTGATATTAGAGGAAGATCCGGAGTTTCTTTCAAACGTAAGCACTACTGATGAAACTTGGCTACATCATTTTGATCCTGAGAGCAAACAGCAAAGCTCAGTGTGGAAATCTCCTTCATCACCAACCCCCAAAAAAGCAAAAGCGGTTGCTTCTGCTGGGAAAGTTATGGTCATCTCATTCTTTGATATTCATGGAATGGTTTATCATCATGTTGTACCTGCACACACATCAGCAGCTGGACAATACTACAGGGATGTCCTGAAAACATTGCAAGTCCATATCAGGCGTAAAAGACCACATTTCCGTGAAGCAGGCTGGATGTGCGATCGCATATTGCCAATATTGTTGCTGAATATCTTACAAAAATCAACGTGAAGTGCCTCCCTCAACCTCCCTATAGCCCGGATTCAGCCCCATGTGACTTTTCTCTATTGCCTAACTTGAAGAAACGCCTTCGTGTGAGGCATTATCCATCATCAGAAGCAGTGGTGAAGGCTGCGGAGGCGATTTTGAAAGATCTCTCAAATGGTTTCCAGTATGTCTTTGAAAACTGGCAGAAACGCTGGGACAAGTACATCGCATTCAGGGGAGACTATTTTTAGAAGAACCATCAAAATTATGAGGATTAGTAAAGGTACGTTGTCAAAAAAAGATTGTGATCATTCTTTATTGAACAGCCCTCATATATATTCAATATTTATAAAAAAAATCGATTTAATAGAAAAGCATAATTGTATCTTAAAAGGTGGTCTTTGTTGCAGAAAAGGAAGGTATGTCCACTTACAAGTACGTTGGTATTTAATGTTTGCCTCTAGCACGGCTGTGAAAGACGCATCAATCCTGTCTGTATATAACTTACTGCAACACAGACATGCCGGAGTAGTTGCCTAGGCGACAGGGGTAAGGATACATGCTTGTCGTCTCGTACACCTCTAGCAATATAAGTGCTGAAGCAGTTATTTTATATATTTCATGTTTTGTAAAAAAAAAAAAAAAAAGAACAGTTAAAGGAATTGAAATGTTTAATGAAATGGGTAAAATGTAAGGTAGCTAATGGTGTAACCATGACAACCTGATATGACAAGAAGTAAATAAATGTTTAAAAGATTTTTTTCTTCTGCATAAGAACGTTGTAAGGGGTAGTGCAGAATTATTTTGAGTATGCATGTAATATGTAAAAGTAGCGTGTGTGTAAGAACATGCAAATGGTTTTGGCTTCACTCTTCGTCAGATCATTAAAGTGTAACGATATTGTCACCCTGGTGGTAGGCTCGCGAAGCCGATGAAAATGATGGCCGATCGTTACCGGAAGTGAGACAGTTGAGCGTAGTTGTTAGAGAAAATAAACAGTTTAAGGTTAGCTAGCAAACTGTAATGGTGACGAATGTATTTGCTAGGAAAATAAAGTGTAGTTTTTGTGTTTCGTAACCTCGTTTTATTATTTCACGAACCCACAAAGTCCAACTGGTGTCAGGAAGCGGGACAACATCATCACCGAAGATTATGGCCATGGAATCGGTATTGGAAATGCTTTTGCATAAGATGAACGAATTAACAGCGAAGTCGGAAGCGGCAAATAACAACTTGGCCGCGAAGATGAACGAGTTAACAACAAAAACAGAAGCGGCAAATAACAACCTGGCCGCAGAGTTGAAAGAAATAAAGACCGAATTGACCACAGAAATGAAGGCAGCGAACGACAGTCTGGCCACGGAAATGAAGGAGGCGAACGAGGTCTTCGCCGCCAAATTTGAGGAACAGTTGGCCGGCGTGAGGGATGACGTGACGGAGCTGGGCAAGCGGATGGGCCAAGTGGACGAGCGCGTCGATGACCTGGCGAACCGCTTCAATGATCTAGAGGAAAATGCCGACAGTAACGCCAAGTCCCTGAACGCCATGGTTGAAGACGTCTAAGACCTCGCGAACCGCGTAAACAACCTGGAGGGAAAGGCCGACAGCAGCGTCAAGTCCCTGAACGCCATGGTGGAGGACGTCGTCGGCAGGAGACTGAAGGATTTGAAGGCTGACGCACCGGGACGCGACACAACATCGGCGCGCGTCAAACCTCCGAAATATGACGGCGCGTCAACATTCGAGGTCTTCCGCCGCCAGTTCGACACAGTGGCCAAGCACAACAGATGGTCACCGGAGGAGGAGGCCACACAGTTAATAGCCAGCCTCCAGGGATGGGCCGCGGAAATCCTAAACACGGTGCAGACGACGGCGGCGCCCAAGGACATCTGGGAGGCCCTGGAGAATCGCTTCGGGAACCACCGCTTAGCCGCAGCATACCGCAGCCAGCTAAAGGCAAGGTCGCAGCAGCCGGGGGAGACGCTGCAGGAGTTCGCCATAGCGATCGAGCAGCTGTCTAGCAAGGCCTTGGTTGACCTGCCATTGGAGTTCGTATTCCGGGAACCCGCCTACAACTTTGTCGACGGAGTACGGGACACGGAGATTCGTCAGCGCCTAATGCTCGGCGATTATAAAACCATCCACGAGGCGCTGACAGCGGCGTTAAGGATGGAGGCGGCCAAGGTAGCATCTATCCCGACGTCGAGAACGAGGAGTGTCCGCTACGCCGGAGATAGAAGACCAGCTGAGGGACGCCGGCGAACACCTAGTGGCCTATGTTGGGGGTGTGGACAGCCCGGACACCTGCAGAGAGACTGCCCACACCAGGAAGAGCAGCCGGAAAACGAGTAAGGGCCGTCGTGGAGAGGGGCACGTCGGCGCCATTACCACCATCCCCTCGAGTGACACTGCGCGCCGTCAGCTGGCGGATGGATGACAACCACATCGCGAAAGGCTGGGTAAGAGGAAAGCCGTGCCGCGTGCTGGTGGACACCGGGGCGGCCGTGACCATCATCAGACCTGACGTGGCGAAGGGTTTGCCGACGAGGAAACCGAGCCGACCATACCAGCTTGTGACGGCATCGGGCGACACCATGCCTGTGCAGAAGGAGGCCCTGCTGGAGCTGAACTTGGGACGGAGTGCCGTGCGTCTGTGGGTGTTCGTCGCGAAGGTGGCTGAGGAGGTGATTCTGGGACTGGATGCCCTCAGGAGCCACGAGGCGACGGTCGACGTCGGCAGGAAGGTCCTGAGGCTCAACGGAGAAGAGGTTATACTCCGTCAACCAGAAGAGCGCCTTGGAATTGGCAGGGTCGTCTTGAGCGAAGACGTGGTTGTCCCCGCGAAGAGCGAAGTGATAGTGACGGCGCGACCGGAAGGCCAGACAGCAGGTGGGGTCCAGAGGCAGCAGGAGTACGACTTCACCTCGGAACATCGCAGAGGAAAGATGTTGGTGGTACACCTGGATCACCTGGCCCGCTATCAAGGCGCTGTTCGGGACGACCAGCCTTGAGGAGGGAGCAGTGTCACCCTGGTGGTAGGCTCGCGAAGCCGATGAAAATGATGGCCGATCGTTACCGGAAGTGAGACAGTTGAGCGTAGTTGTTAGAGAAAATAAACATTTTAAGGTTAGCTAGCAAACTGTAATGGTGACGAATGTATTTGCTAGGAAAATAGAGTGTAGTTTTTGTGTTTCGTAACCTCGTTTTATTATTTCACGAACCCACAAAGTCACAATATGTTATCTGTAATGCCGATGTGCAAATTCGCACAATATTAATCTGCAAGGTTTGAGTATTGAGGAGTTTATAAAAGGATGTAATCTACAGATCTTAACATTGTGATAGGATATAAGAATGGTTTTAGTAGAATAAACTCCAATATTTTGAAGAAGAGAAAGTTAGTTTGTCTAAAAATTGTTCTCGCTGTGATACTACAGCCAGAGAGAGAAGACTCATTGCTGCAGAGTGCCGAGGCATACTTCCTCAAGATCGACACAGAAGATGAGAGTAATTAGCCATCTTCCATCCTTAGCGCCTTTTGCACCAAATTATTCAGCTTCAGTGGTTAGTCGAGGCAAGTAGTTCTGAGGAATAAAGAGAACTTCAGAGGTGCGGATGTTAACATTACGAAGTAGTAGAACTTTTATAGCGAGTGAAGAGTGGAAGAGCGAGTGTAAATAGTTGGTTACATTCAGGTAATGAAAAGGAGAATAAATACCGTAATTAAACATTTTACTTCCATTTCTTGTCACGTGGTACCTCCCCGGTTCCGTTGTTTACTGCAGTCGTCCTATTAGTATTGCGTGTGAAGTCTGTATAGCGAGGTGCTCAGTGCTGTCGGTGGTGAAAAGGCAATTCTATTAAACGTATTTAAGTTTTTATTTAAAAGCTATGACACCTGGCTGTGAAAGAAGTAACTAAACTGACGTCCGAAGTAATTTCTGTATCTGTAAACACTAATTCAAAGGTGAGAACGGCAATTAAACAAACAGAAACTGTAAAAAGCCTATAAAGAAAAGGGAAGGGGAATGCCATTTAGGATTTTAAGGTGAGTAGAGGATTTTGTTAAGAGTGCTTTAAAGCTTTAAAGTGCATAGTCTTTTCTTAACAACGAGCTTCCACTATAGGTAAGCTACTTTAGTGAATAATAACCTATATCATCCAAATTTTACGAAAACTACCTTTCACACTTTGCTGAAAGATATCGGATTTCAGTTTTCAAAACGAAACAAATTATCCTATTTCACACATAGCTCACTGTCCTTGTATAGGACAATCAAGTACCAGAATTCGTCAAATACCGACCATTTCTAATCTCTAAATCAATAATTGCACACAATGCACTTATTATAACTTAATAATTATCAAATGTTACCTTACTGTTGGGCATAACGATCACATGAGCAGTGAAGACAAGCAGTAACATTGCGGCTGAAGTTACTGGTTCAAAATAGAGGTTATGTTACTTTATTATTTTCTTATAATCAATCAGCGCCACCTGACGGCCTTCTATCTCCGCCAAGTTAAATTTGACATTTTTAACGTACCCTTTCTAAAGAATAATGAATAATACAGCAATGGCTTTTTATTACATATACTTACACTATTGGGCAATAAAACGACATTTTGTGAGTATATAGCATTAAAAATGTAACCGTAATTACCTTTTAAAATAATAATACTTTCTGGTACTCTCTAAAAGAAAAATAACTTATCAGTTTCCTTGATAATAACATCTAAGTATTGAAAAAATGTCTGTTTATATATATGAAGGCTTACAGGAACAAAAGTTATGGGGAAATGAGTTTAAAGTTTTACATTACTCAAAGTCTGTTAAAAAATTTCTGTGTTGTCATGATCTTCTGTACTCCTCTTCTGTCTAGCACTTTTATAGAAGTCTTCTGCCTCCATGTCAGCCTTGGTCCATTTCTTTAAAACAGTTTAGAGCTAGAAGCACTTTTTAGGAACAACACAATCCCGTAACCTAACACTTTTATCACCACTACATGTTCAGTTTTCAAGTCCTGAGATATTTTAACAGTTTTCATTATTTATATTCGCCCTTTCCTTCCTACCAGGCACTCCAGACCTTTTTCTGAACACTTCAGCAGAAACGCTAGCTATTTTTCTCATTCAGTAACACAACATACGTTTAGAAGCGTAGAATGACAACAAAAAACGTGAAAGTGCAAGAATAAGCAGGTGTGCCAATAGCTGAAGGTGTAAAATGCAGAAGAAAATATCACTAAACATAGAGAAAGTTCTAGGAGGAGCCAGAGAGGTAAAAAGGGGGCGTGACCTACTCTGCAGCATGTGAATTAAACATACTTTTAAGCCCTTTACATAAGTTTCTGATTCAAAACAAATTTATATTCCTATAAAACACACTTCAAACTATGAAAATAAACAAAAGAGCAAACAATGATATTTTAGCCATTTTTAAGTTACGAGGGCTGTTCAATAAAGAATGCTCATAATTTTTTACGATCATAATTTTTCGAAATAAAATTCCAACTTATTATATTGTGTTAGCTTAATGTGAAACAAACACGCCAGAGTAGTTTCATTGTTGGTGCTCCTGTTTCCCACCTGTGAGAAACAGGCAAGTTCAGACATGTTCAGTATCGCCTACTGCTGCAATGGAGGTAACACGTGAGGAACAATATGTGGCTTTCAAATTCTGCTTTCGTCTCAACAAATCTTCAGTTGAGGCCTATGCAATATTACAGGAGGTCTATGGAGAGTCTGTTCTCCCCTACAGCGCAGCTCGAAGGTGGTTTAAAATGTCTAAAGAGGGCAGACAATCAATTTCAAAGGAAGGTGGACCCGGAGCTCCTGTTACTACTCTTATGGAATAGAACATCAACACTGCTGCTGCCATTATGAGAGAGGATCGACGAATTACCTTAAGATCACTTTCTGAAACACTGAACATTTCATTGGGTGCCACCCACACGTTGGTGATAGAAACATTACACATGAGACGTGTTTGTGCGCGATGGGTTCCAAGACTGTTGATTCCCGAACAAAAGGACATTCGCATGCAGGTCTGCATGCAATTAAAATTGATGTTAGAGGAAGATCCGGAGTTTCTTTCAAACGTAATCACTGCTGATGAAACTTGGCTACATCATTTTGATACTGAGAGCAAACAGCAAAGCTCAGTGTGGAAATCTCCTTCATCACCAACCCCCAAAAAGCAAAATTGGTTGCTTCTGCTGGGAAAGTTATGGTCATCTCAACTTTGATATTCATAGAATGGTTTATCAGCATGTTGTACCTGCACACACATCAGTAACTGGACAATACTACAGGGATGTCCTGAAAACATTGCAAGACCATATCAGGCGCAAAAGACCACATTTCCGTGAAGCAGGCTGGATGCTGCACCACGATAATGCGCGGCCGGATATTGCCAATGTTGTTGCACGAAGTGCATCCCTCACCCTCCCTATAGTCCAGATGTAGCCCCATGTGACCTTTTCTATTCCCTAACTTGAAGAAACGCCTTCGTGGGAGGAATTATGCGTCATCAGAAGCAGTGGTGAAGGCTGCGGAGGCGATTTTGAAGGATCTCTCAAAAATGGTGTCCAGCATGTCTTTGAAGACTGACAGAAACGTTGGGACAAGTGCATCGCATTCAGGGGAGACTATTTTGAGAAGGACCATCGAAATTATGAGGAGGAGTAAATGTTCGTTGTCAAAAAAACAGTTGTGATCATTCTTTATTGAACATCACCCGTATTCTCTCCCCTTAAGAACCGAGCTGCTTTCACAAGTGCTAGCTTGTGCATGGCCTGCTAGAACTGTTATTTAATCTTGTATGCCGTAACTTGTGAGGTTATCTTTCATTCATTAGCTAATCTAGGCCTATCTGACCTAGGAAATCAATAACTTGTTTTTTATCAATTTGTTTTCTTCGTGAAATGGTTTGTACAAATGCAACTCGTGGTTTTGAACTTCCCTAGATAAATTCAATGCCGCTGTGATAATTGACTGGGAGGACATTGTAGTGTGGTGAAGACGTTACCAGAGATCATTGAGACAATATCGTCTATAAGTGTGCACAATTTATTACTTAGACGAAACCTGGGAAAATTAGAGACATGTTCACTTCAAAGACTTGGATAGGCACAACTGCAGAGTCAAAGAAACGTGCATTTTCTGATGGGCTTTCAAAAGATGCAAAGAAACAACTGGCAAAGTTAAGCATCTTATCATTTCGCAAATTGGCAGTGATAAGAGGTTTCATGTTAGGGTTATTGACTCAGATTAACATAGGATTTCACACACAAAATTAAATTTCATAACTTTTCTTAAGCATTTTCTTTAATTCCTTGATCAGTTTTAGTTTATATGTAGCGACTGTCTTTCTAACTCTGCACAGCTGCGTAGAAGTTAAGTTCCGAAAGGGAGGCGTCTAGCCGAGGTGACATAGAAACGAGCCAACTCTGCTGATAGAATTTCCAATAGCGATGTACTTGGGCCCGAGGCGTACGTAACACGGATTGCTAACAAACCGTAAAGAACGACCACTGGAAAGGTCACTCTGCGGTAATTATGACGTACAACCTGTTGCTCCTCTGGATATTCCGAAACTTTGTTTATCGAGACAGCATGTCAGTGTGCCCACTCCATTGTGGGAACACAGTGTGTGCGAGTGTTTTACATTGGAAATTAGTAAGGTTAAACAGAGTTTAAACTGCTATCTCCCAGCACACAATCTACTAAACTACGAACCATTATCTCAGAAAATACCTTTTACACTCGTGTTCTCTACTCTTGTAGAATTTATAATGCCCACATCTGATTTATATAGTGTCTTACAATAAATACCCTTAGTAATTACTGATTTTAAAAGATGTTTAAAACATTTTAATCGAGTTTTCATTTTATAATTTTAACTACACTTCTTAAATAGTTCACTAAAGAAATTTCCCTCTTGGATCTGCCACCTGAACTACTCCACTCGATAAATATGTCCTTCAAAGTTTGATTCTAAACTTACAGAAAATGACTTCCCTTTATATTTTGCTCATGCAAATGTTTACCTCGTTGCTATGACACGGAGCATATAAATCTCGTAACAGAAATGCAGTGAGTTTATCGTCTTGTTTGGTTGTTTTGTTTCAAGTTTGGAATATTTCATTAACATTATTAGGAAAGATCTCTCAGGGATATTGGATTACACAAAAAGAATAACACCGAGGGGCTGCAGCATGCAAATATTGATAGCATGTCGGCTAAAAGATGTGCTGACCCAAATAGACTGGTGATTACAATCAGTGGATCGAAGACCTGCACGTTCATTTACTGCCACAAAAAACTAGGTTTGTTAGTTACACAAGCTGTGCTTTCATACGACGGCTGTTCAATAAAGAATGATCAAAAATTTTTTGGACAACGTACCTTTACTCATCCTCATAATTTTGATGGTCCTTCTCAAAATAGTCTCCCTTGAATGCGATGCACTTGTCCCAGTGTTTCTGCCAGTCTTCAAAGACATGCTGGAAACCATTTTTGAGAGATCCTTCAAAAGAGCCTCCGCAACCTTCACCACTGCTTCTGATGACGGATAATGCCTCCCACGAAGGCGTTTCTTCAAGTTAGGGAATAGAAAAAAGTCACATGGGGCTGCATCTGGACCATAGGGTGGTTGATAGATGTACTTCACGTTGATTTTTGCAAGATATTCAGCAACAACATTAGCAATATCCGGCCGCGCATTATCGTGGTGCAGCATCCAGCCTGCTTCACGGAAATGTGGTCTTTTGCGCCTGATATGGACTTGCAATGTTTTCAGGACATCCCTGTAGTATTGTCCAGTTACTGATGTGTGTGCAGGTACAACATGCTGATAAACCATTCCATCAATATCAAAGAATGAGATGACCATAACTTTCCCAGCAGAAGCAACCACTTTTGCTTTTTGGGGGATTGGTGATGAAGGAGATTTCCACACTGAGCTTTGCTGTTTGCTCTCAGGATCAAAATGATGTAGCCAAGTTTCATCAGCAGTGATAACGTTCGAAAGAAACTCCGGATCTTCCTCTAACATCAACTTTAACTGCATGTTATCTCTATTGCAGCGGTAGGCGATACTGAACATGTCTGAACTTGCCTGGTTCTCACAGGCGGGAACCAGGAGTACCAACGATGAAACTACTACGGCGTGATTGTTTCACATTAAGCTAACAGAATATAATAAGATTGAATTTTAGTGCGAAAAATTATGACCGTAAAAATAATTATGAGCATTCTTTATTGAACATCCCTCGTGTTTACTTAAACATTTGATTACTTACATTCCTCTATTCGCTATCTTATAAAACATTCTTAGTAAAACTTACTATTATATTTGCCTCTCGGTATAAAGTTTTAAATCGAATTTGCACATTTTGTTTTACGGTGTATGCGACAGTCAGATGTTTATGCGTTGGTTGCTATTATTCTCTTTCGATGCGAAGAACAGGCGTACTAACTCATCGCGTTTATCAGTAAAACAAATGCTTCTAATTGTCAATGACGCTATCTTTATTACCAAATCATATCCGAACAGCCGGTTTCTTACGAAATTAACGTAAGCGCTGGTGACTCGAACTAGTTCTTCAAAATCTGTTCCCTGGGTGACGATAGTGTATTGTTTTGTTGGAACGAAGAAGTTAACTACCTGAGACAGTTGACTGTGTAATACGATTGTGTTTTGTCAGTCTAAGTGACAAATCGAGCTTCTTTTACAGAAATGAGGTATGTCATTGCTTCGTTTCTGGCAGTTCGGTATTTTTAACTTCGTTTAACATAAATTTATAACGAATTTGCATTGAAATTGTTCCAGACAGTTGTACAATAAGAAAATACAGAATTTCTTGCATCCATAATCCTCCTTGTTATGATAGTTACTTAATCAGTGCTTTCAACGGCAAAAATAAACACCGCAACAGTAGCGGGCGGTGCGGATTAAGGTATTCTTTTTTTACACAAAAAATGAAGCTATTTACGGTGGAGTAACAAACACTACACAAACAAAAATATTTAGTAAATATTCTCCACTTAACTTAAGAAGCCGATGACAATACTTCTATTATGTTTTTGCGAAATTAATTTCGTGGACATTCGCCCACATCTTCAGTCAAACACAATTCGTTGTCAAATTATTGTCATCGGCTTCTTAAGTTAAGTGGAGAATATTTACTAAATATTTTTATGTATGTAGTATTCATTTCTTTATTTACGTTTTCCAACGTTAGCTCATATCGGACGATGAATGAAACGGGTGAAATTATGCTCAAATGACTCCAGAAAAATGGAGAATGGTACCACGAAATCTGTGTGGGCTGACGTTGAGGGAAAGAAGTAATTTATATGTGAGGTACATAAAGATATGAATATACAAATGTAGAAATTTGTTATTTTCTTCTCATGATTACATTATGTACTCAAATTGAATGTTCCATTCCGATTCGTCCGCTATGACAATCCTATTGCGGGCGATTAGCATTTGTTTCCGCTCGGAATAAAATGAAAACGGAAATATATAAAAAATTCTTCATCGTTAAGCTCTATCTACTTCAAGATAAACATTATCTTATTGGGCAAACAGTAGACTTTAAGTGATAGTCAAATGTTTTGGTCGTTATGTGATGTATACATGACTTTCTCTACTCTTGTACAAACACTTATTGCTCTATCTACTTCAAGATAAACATTATCTTATTGGGAATACAGTAGACTTTAAGTGATAGTCAAATGTTTTGGTCGTTATGTGATGTATACATGACTTTCTCTACTCTTGTACAAACACATATTGCTCTATCTACTTCAAGATAAACATTATCTTATTGGGCATACAGTAGACTTTAAGTGATAGTCAAATGTTTTGGTCGTTATGTGATGTATACATAACTTTCTCTACTCTTGTACACTTATTTCTGTATCTACTTCAAGATAAACATTATCTTATTGGGCATACAGTAGACTTTAAGTGATAGTCAAATGTTTGGTCGTTATGTGATGTATACGTGACTTTCTCTACTCTTCTACAAACACTTATTTCTGTATCTACTTCAAGATAAACATTATCTTATTGGGCATACAGTAGACTTTAAGTGATAGTCAAATGTTTTGGTCGTTATGTGATGTATACATAACTTTCTCTACTCTTGTACACTTATTTCTGTATCTACTTCAAGATAAACATTATCTTATTGGGCATACAGTAGACTTTAAGTGATAGTCAAATGTTTTGGTCGTTATGTGATGTATACATGACTTTCTCTACTCTTGTACAAACACTTATTGCTCTATCTACTTCAAGATAAACATTATCTTATTGGGCATACAGTAGACTTTAAGTGATAGTCAAATGTTTTGGTCGTTATGTGATGTATACATAGCTTTCTCTACTCTTGTACACTTATTTCTGTATCTACTTCAAGATAAACATTATCTTATTGGGCATACAGTAGACTTTAAGTGATAGTCAAATGTTTTGGTCGTTATGTGATGTATACATGACTTTCTCTACTCTTGTACAAACACTTATTTCTGTATCTACTTCAAGATAAACATTATCTTATTGGGCATACAGTAGACTTTAAGTGATAGTCAAATGTTTTGGTCGTTATGTGATGTATACATAACTTTCTCTACTCTTGTACACTTATTTCTGTATTTACTTCAAGATAAACATTATCTTATTGGGCATACAGTAGACTTTAAGTGATAGTCAAATGTTTGGTCGTTATGTGATGTATACGTGACTTTCTCTACTCTTCTACAAACACTTATTTCTGTATCTACTTCAAGATAAACATTATCTTATTGGGAATACAGTAGACTTTAAGTGATAGTCAAATGTTTTGGTCGTTATGTGATGTATACATAACTTTCTCTACTCTTGTACACTTATTTCTGTATCTACTTCAAGATAAACATTATCTTATTGGGCATACAGTAGACTTTAAGTGATAGTCAAATGTTTTGGTCGTTATGTGATGTATACATAACTTTCTCTACTCTTGCACACTTATTTCTGTATCTACTTCAAGATAAACATTATCTTGTTGGGCATACAGTAGACTTTAAGTGATAGTCAAATGTTTTGGTCGTTATGTGATGTATACATAACTTTCTCTACTCTTGTACACTTATTTCTGTATCTACTTCAAGATAAACATTATCTTATTGGGCATACAGTAGACTTTAAGTGATAGCCAAATGTTTTGGTCGTTATGTGATGTATACATAACTTTCTCTACTCTTGTACTCTTATTTCTGTATCTACTTCAAGATAAACATTATCTTATTGGGAATACAGTAGACTTTAAGTGATAGTCAAATGTTTGGTCGTTATGTGATGTATACATAACTTTCTCTACTCTTGTACACTTATTTCTGTATCTACTTCAAGATAAACATTATCTTATTGGGCATACAGTAGACTTTAAGTGATAGTCAAATGTTTGGTCGTTATGTGATGTATACATGACTTTCTCTACTCTTGTACACTTATTTCTGTATCTACTTCAAGATAAATATTATCTTATTGGGAATACAGTAGACTTTAAGTGATAGTCAAATGTTTTGGTCGTTATGTGATGTATACATGACTTTCTCTACTTTGTACAAACACTTATTACTCTATCTACTTCAAGATAAACATTATCTTATTGGGAATACAGTAGACTTTAAGTGATAGTCAAATGTTTTGCTCGTTATGTGATGTATACATGACTTTCTCTACTCTTGTACAAACACTTATTGCTCTATCTACTTCAAGATAAACATTATCTTATTGGGAATACAGTAGACTTTAAGTGATAGTCAAATGTTTTGGTCGTTATGTGATGTATACATGACTTTCTCTACTCTTGTACAAACTCTTATTGCTCTATCTACTTCAAGATAAACATTATCTTATTGGGAATACAGTAGACTTTAAGTGATAGTCAAATGTTTTGCTCGTTATGTGATGTATACATGACTTTCTCTACTCTTGTACAAACACTTATTGCTCTATCTACTTCAAGATAAACATTATCTTATTGGGAATACAGTAGACTTTAAGTGATAGTCAAATGTTTTGCTCGTTATGTGATGTATACATGACTTTCTCTACTCTTGTACAAACTCTTATTGCTCTATCTACTTCAAGATAAACATTATTTTTTGGGGAATACAGTAGACTTTAAGTGATATTCAAATGTTTTTGTCTTTTTATATCCGAGTGATAAAAATGAATAACGACTTATATTCGATGAAAATAGAAATACTGAAAAATTTAGAAAAATAATTAGGAATATTTCGGGCATGTTTAGGTCCACAAACAAATTATTTAATATATGTTCTGTATTTTAATGAAATCTACATTATTCTGTGGTAACATTTTGTCTACCACTTACGTCATTCAGGAGTTGGGGGCTATTCACAAAAAATAAGGTCTATATTTTGTTTTAGTATAAATATAGTAAATATATTATTTTTATCAAAATGTTTGTAATTTTTCTTGTAAAAGATAGTTTGGGTTGTGGAGATTTGTTAAAAATCTTAGTACGGAATTGTTGGAAAATACGTTTTCTTTCACACACATCGCACATGTACGGAGCTTTTGTCTTTAACGGTATTGTGGTACATAGGGATATTCAAATAATGAATTTGCCGGAGAAATGTCTTTGTGAAGTTTTTGTTGGGTTGCTCGCTATAGGCAGGTTTATGGATTTTATCTGGCGCAGATTTCATAACGCTATACAAGGATTACGTAAACTGTCTCTTACCTTTGGAAGTAAGGCTGAACGACCTGAGGCGGTACGAGTCTTCATCTTCGTCCTCTTGGGGACCATCCGCGTTCGGGACATCGAGGAAGGCCGACTTCTTGGGCTGATTGGTAGATCCAGAGCCGTGGTGGACAGACCTCCTGGTGGAGCCCTTGCGTCGCATACCGGGAGAGGCATCTGGGGTTGCTATGGTGGGCACGTCGTGCGCGTGGTGCAGACGGGGCTCGCTGGTGCCGCTCCGCATCTCGCCGCAACCGGAGGCGGCAGCGGCAGCCGCCACGGCCCTGCGTCTCACGGATCGACCTCCAGCTACTCTGGCACTCTGGGATCGCGTCGCGGGCCGTCGTCTCCGACCGCTGGGAGTCCCGCCGCCGCTAGAGTCCGGCGTGCCCGTACCTGGAGCCAAGGGCGGCGTGCCGGAGGCGGCGGCGGCTGCCATGGCCTCCATGCTGGAGAAGCCTGGAGCGCAGATGGAGGCCGAACGGCCCTTGTTGTGGTGCGCGGTTAGTAACACGTCGTCCGCCATCGTCATCATTTGTAAACTGAGGGACGAGAGCAGCGCGACGCTCCTAGTAGACGCTCGGCTAACTTCGGCAAGTCTCGCGACGCTCTAACATTAGGCACGTGCGTGGTCTCCCCCCCCCCCCACCACGTTCTATTTCTGTTTGTTGTTACGGCCAATCTTAATGCAGCGCATTTTGTTAATTACCCAATGTGTGATCCACTCACTTACTTCCGAGGCGACGTTCGATACCAATTATCACCCAAAATACAATGAAATTAACACATATTTAATTAATATTGTTAAATGAGAATATTTGTCGAACTACTGGACATTAGAAAAGACAAATTATTAAATAAAATCGTATCATCGATTTCTAGAACTAATATACTACTTAAACTACACAGGAGAAAAATACGGGATAAGAAATGGGACAGCGTGAGCAAAGAAATATTGGCAGTACACATGTTAACGGGGATGAGAGAAAAGAAAAATAGATGTATAGGAGATTTCTTATATAGTATAAGAGAAAAGTGGATTAGGATAAAAGAAGCGAAGGTCAAGAAGAAATGACATCAAGCTGATCAGGAAAACAAAAGCTTATAGCCAGGGGACCTGAGTCAGCAAGTAAATCTTAGGTCAGCAATTTTATGTATTTGTACAAGAGGTATAATACAGCACGTTCTATGTTAAATTTTATTGCATTGAATTTGTAAGGGATACTGTACAAATAAATAAATTAAAATTAAATAAATTCTTGAACTATCCGTAAATATTTATATCAAGTGTTGTACTTAACTTCAGTCTTTGTTTATTATGAATCAATAAACTCATTCAACCAATTCTTGTTTCATTGTTTTACAAAAGATTAAGAATCGATGTTTTACTAGGTGTAAGATGATATTGGAGGCTTTGAGTAGCCAAGTATCCTAACTATGGAGATACAAAAATAACAAATTCTAAACTGTGTGTCAAAATGAGTGATTCAGGTGACCAAAGTTTTATATCTGAATAAATTCCAGAAGAAGCTCGAATTCCTAACCTTAGTTTGCTGGTACAAACGTCACCTGAAATTTATGACAAAGAATATTTATGTTTTAAGAAATGGTGCAGTTCAAAAAGGTTAGGAATATTTGCGAGGAAGTAAACTTAGCAGATAACTAAAGAAAAATTGAACATCGGACTAAACCAACTACGAGATAATCGCAACTTCGCTATGCCAATCTTATTGCGGGTAATTTGGATTAGTTTCCGCTCGGAATAAACATGAGAACGGAAGTATACAGAAAAACTTAGCATTTAACATAATCTAGAACGTCCAGGCTTCAATATAGCACAAAACTTACATATTTACGTGACAAATAGGACTTTTGTGAATGATTTTCAGAATATTGATCCGATTCACCCGCGATTGCCTTGCCAATTTTAATATTTCGTCTTTAACTGCAATGGTCCTGTCGGCGGCCGTTCTCCTTTGGAACATATCGTGTTGGTTTTATTTCGTAGACTTTGGATTGGTGGTACTGTGAATTTCCTTTTTAATCATTAGATCACGCTCTCGTTTACACTTCCAGACTCTGGGGAAGATGTGGTTGGAGTAAATCTCCCCAGCCGGGAATCGAACGCGGAACCCCTTGCAAGGCAGGCACGTGCTCCATGCCAGCCTAACTTACTTTAGTAATAAAATTAAGTTACTATAGTAACACTTTAGTATTAGGAATGGATACAATTTCACTTTAACCTCTGTTTCAATAAACTACAATCACAATTTTTTGTGCAATTTACATCCTCCAACTTTAAGCCATATCGGACGGTGAAATGATGCTCAAATTAGCCCCGGGTCCATGGAGCTTAGAGTTACCCGACATTCGTCTATCAAAATAAGGGAAAACCCCGGAAAAACCTTATCCAGGTAACTCACCCTGACCGAGATTCGAACTCGGGACCTCTTGAACGTGAGGCAGACACACTACTACCATGCTATCGAGGCGGGCTAAAAATCCTTTCCTGTTAAACATTATTTTTCTTAATTATTATGAATAAATTGCCGTAAGTTGTGATTAAAACAAACAACTAGCCAACATTGTCTGGTATTAGCCAACGATGTTTCTGATGCACATCCAGCCGGCCTTGGTCTGTATTCCAGAGAGTAAAATAACAAATGATTTTTCTATTTTATTATAGTTTAAGAACTATTACGCCTTTTTAATGATTAAGGCAAGTGTTAGATAAAACGTTGTATGGTAGCACTGAATCAAGACATTTATAAACTCGCGAATATTAACAAACCTTCCACTCGTGGATAAAATACGTCTCGATTCACTACCAACATAAGAAACTCACATAGAAACATTAAGGTGAGGACTTGAACATGAATATTTTTTGCCATTCACGACATTATAAAATAATTACCACCTTATTAATATCATTAACCATTTTATAATACTGGCATTGGGATGTTTTTGATCGTATTTGTGCTACACTATCAACATTTGACGAAATTGCATTTTTTCAATACCCTAAGAATGATTTAGTACTTAACAATATTCATATAGAACAGTACTTTCTGAACTACAATTACCTACAATTGATGCAAATCATAATTATTATATTGTGGTTCTTCCATATATAAAGAAAACAAAATATGTCGTAGCCTACCTAACCTCACAAAGTCGACAGAAAACACAGTAAATGATATAAACAACTCACGGTTACCTTCATATTTCATTTCATTAGCAGTTTGCTTCTAAACATTTTCCTTCGGTAAATTATCTTTGTAGAATTTATGCTTTTTGACATAAAGACATCGACCATTTTGAAATAAAATAATTAATTTCTCGTCAAAGAACTCCATATCGCTTCTTTTCTGTTTCTGTGCATTGCGATAGTGTTTTTTTTTCTCTATCTTTTGTTTTATCACCAAACACGAATATGAAAGCGTGGAGTAAGCAGGGTTTGACGATAAATCAATGAAAATCATTGTGAATGTCCTTATTTATTAACCTGCCAACAAACTTGAGTGAAGGGGGCTGCTAGTAGATCGGTTACGTATAAATAGAATATCATCCCCTTTAGTTTATAGTGAAGACTATTACAGCTATAAAACGTATTTCATGACCATATGTATCCATACATTTTAGTTTTAGAATTCATATTTTATAGCTTCTTAGGGCATGTCCAAGTAATTACCTTAATATTGCAGATTATAATCTGCTAAAACTGATACAACTGTGAAGTTAGAATTGTGTGCCACAAATAACAAACTGAGATGTTACAGAATGTCTTTTGTCTGACAGTATAATTCTCCCGTCCGTTTCCCGAGGGGAATTTTCCGAACCAACGAAACAACAAAGAGCCATTTTCTGGCCACAGCGCCGGAGTGGTCTTGTTTCCAATATCATGTTTTCTGGTGATAAGTTTAAAACTGCAGTCCCGCTGCTGCATGACGAGTGCTAACCTGCTTTCCTTCACTTGTTTTAGGTCATGCGTGGGAGATACGTTAATGCATCACTCCGCGAGAGAAAAACGATAAACACGATGTAAACCAGTAATGTTCTACTTGGATACTTGTACTATTTACGTATAGAAAACACTGCATTTCACCCAAAAAGTCTACAATCCGGATTTGAACCGGGAATACACGTTAAATCTAAAACGAAATGTATTATGTGTAGTGTCTGAACAATATAACGACAGAAAGTTAGCTTAAGTAACAAATTTAGTATTTAACTTGAGTACCTTCCAAGTAAATCAAACTACGAACTCATATTTTGAAGAAAAGAAATCCCCCGCCACAAACTACAGTTAATCTGGAACAATTTTAACTACTTTTATCCTACACATACTTTTAATACACATCGTTGTTAAGAAAACTTGGACTTTAAATCAAACTGATGTTATTATGGGATTAACTACGAGGGCTGTTCAATAAAGAATGATCACAACTATTTTTGACAACGCACCTTTACACATCCTCATAATTTCGAATGTTCTTCAAAAAACAGTCTCCCTGAATGCGATGCACTTGTCCCAGTTTTCTGCAAGTCTTCAAAGACATGCTGGAAACCATTTTTGAGAGATCCTTCAAAATCGCATCCGCAGCCCTCACCACTGCTTCTGATGATGGACAATGTCTCCCACGAAGGCGTTTCTTCAAGTTAAGGAATAGAAAAAAGTCACATGGGGCTAAATCCGGACTAAAGGGAGCGTGAGGGATGCACTTCACGTTCATTTTTGCAAGATATTCAGCAACAACATTGGCAATATGCGGCCGCGCATTATCGTGATGCAACATCCAGCCTGCTTCACGAAAATGTGGTCTTTTGCGCCTGATATGGACTTGCAATATTTTCAGGACATCCCTGTAGTATTGTCCAGTTGCTGATGTGTGTGCAGGTACAACATGCTGATAAAACATTCCATGAATATCAAAGAATGAGATTACCATAACTTTCCCAACAGAAGCAACCACTTTTGCTTTTTGGGGGTTGGTGATGAAGGAGATTTCCACACTGAGCTTTGCTGTTTGTTCTCAGGATCCAAATGATGTAGCCAAGTTTCATCAGCAGTGATTACGTTTGAAAGAAACTCCAGATCTTCCTCTAACATCAAATTTAACTGCATGTTACCTCCATTGCAGCGGTAGGCGATACTGAACATGTCTGAACTTGCCTGGTTCTCACATGCGGGAACCAGGAGTACCAACAATGTAACTACTACGGCGTGTTTGTTTCACATTAAGCTAACAAAATATAATAAGACTGAATTTTAGTGTGAAAAATTCTGACTGTAAAAAATTATGACCATTCTTTATTGAACAGCCCTCGTATTTATATCCTCTGCTATCTCAAACAACATTAATTTGTGGTCTTCCAGTACTAAACGATGAATTCTTTCTATGATCTCTGGAGTTGTGACTTCCACAGGACGTCCAGAGCGATGCTCATCACTAGTACTCGTACGTCCCATTTTAAACTCTACAACCAACCTTTTAATTATTGTATATGAAGGGACAGAGCGAGGCTCATCACTAGTGCTCGTACGTCCCATTTTAAACTCTACAACCAACCTTTTAATTATTGTATATGAAGGGACAGAGCGAGGTTCATCACTAGTGCTCGTACGTCCCATTTTAAACTCTACAACCAACCTTTTAATTATTGTATATGAAGGGACAGAGCGAGACTCATCACTAGTACTCGTACGTCCCATTTTAAACTCTACAACCAACCTTTTAATTATTGTATATGAAGGGACAGAGCGAGGCTCATCACTAGTACCCGTACGTCCCATTTTAAACTCTACAACCAACCTTTTAATTATTGTATATGAAGGGACAGAGCGAGGCTCATCACTAGTGCTCGTACGTCCCATTTTAAACTCTACAACCAACCTTTTAATTATTGTATATGAAGGGACAGAGCGAAGCTCATCACTAGTGCTCGTACGTCCCATTTTAAACTCTATAACCAACCTTTTAATTATTGTATATGAAGGGACAGAGCGCGGCTCATCACTAGTACTCGTACGTCCCATTTTAAACTCTACAACCAACCTTTTAATTATTGTATATGAAGGGACAGAGCGAGACTCATCAGTAGTACCCGTACGTCCCATTTTAAACTCTACAACCAACCTTTTAATTATTGTATATGAAGGGACAGAGCGAGGCTCATCACTAGTGCTCGTACGTCCCATTTTAAACTCTACAACCAACCTTTTAATTATTGTATATGAAGGGACAGAGCGAAGCTCATCACTAGTGCTCGTACGTCCCATTTTAAACTCTATAACCAACCTTTTAATTATTGTATATGAAGGGACAGAGCGCGGCTCATCACTAGTACTCGTACGTCCCATTTTAAACTCTACAACCAACCTTTTAATTATTGTATATGAAGGGACAGAGCGAGGCTCATCACTAGTGCTCGTACGTCCCATTTTAAACTCTACAACCAACCTTTTAATTATTGTATATGAAGGGACAGAGCGAGACTCATCACTAGTACTCGTACGTCCCATTTTAAACTCTACAACCAACCTTTTAATTATTGTATATGAAGGGACAGAGCGAGGCTCATCACTAGTACTCGTACGTCCCATTTTAAACTCTACAACCAACCTTTTAATTATTGTATATGAAGGGACAGAGCGAGGCTCATCACTAGTGCTCGTACGTCCCATTTTAAACTCTACAACCAACCTTCTAATTATTGTATATGAAGGGACAGAGCGAGACTCATCACTAGTACTCGTACGTCCCATTTTAAACTCTACAACCAACCTTTTAATTATTGTATATGAAGGGACAGAGCGAGGCTCATCACTAGTGCTCGTACGTCCCATTTTAAACTCTACAACCAACCTTTTAATTATTGTATATGAAGGGACAGAGCGAGGCTCATCACTAGTGCTCGTACGTCCCATTTTAAACTCTACAACCAACCTTTTAATTATTGTATATGAAGGGACAGAGCGAGGCTCATCACTAGTGCTCGTACGTCCCATTTTAAACTCTACAACCAACCTTTTAATTATTGTATATGAAGGGACAGAGCGAAGCTCATCACTAGTGCTCGTACGTCCCAATTTAAACTCTATAACCAACCTTTTAATTATTGTATATGAAGGGACAGAGCGCGGCTCATCACTAGTACTCGTACGTCCCATTTTAAACTCTACAACCAACCTTTTAATTATTGTATATGAAGGGACAGAGCGAGGCTCATCACTAGTGCTCGTACGTCCCATTTTAAACTCTACAACCAACCTTTTAATTATTGTATATGAAGGGACAGAGCGAGACTCATCACTAGTACTCGTACGTCCCATTTTAAACTCTACAACCAACCTTTTAATTATTGTATATGAAGGGACAGAGCGAGGCTCATCACTAGTACTCGTACGTCCCATTTTAAACTCTACAACCAACCTTTTAATTATTGTATATGAAGGGACAGAGCGAGGCTCATCACTAGTGCTCGTACGTCCCATTTTAAACTCTACAACCAACCTTCTAATTATTGTATATGAAGGGACAGAGCGAGACTCATCACTAGTACTCGTACGTCCCATTTTAAACTCTACAACCAACCTTTTAATTATTGTATATGAAGGGACAGAGCGAGGCTCATCACTAGTGCTCGTACGTCCCATTTTAAACTCTACAACCAACCTTTTAATTATTGTATATGAAGGGACAGAGCGAGGCTCATCACTAGTGCTCGTACGTCCCATTTTAAACTCTACAACCAACCTTTTAATTATTGTATATGAGGGGACAGAGCGAGACTCATCACTAGTACTCGTACGTCCCATTTTAAACTCTACAACCAACCTTTTAATTATTGTATATGAAGGGACAGAGCGAGGCTCATCACTAGTACTCGTACGTCCCATTTTAAACTCTACAACCAACCTTTTAATTATTGTATATGAAGGGACAGAGCGAGGCTCATCACTAGTGCTCGTACGTCCCATTTTAAACTCTACAACCAACCTTTTAATTATTGTATATGAAGGGACAGAGCGAGACTCATCACTAGTACTCGTACGTCCCATTTTAAACTCTACAACCAACCTTTTAATTATTGTATATGAAGGGACAGAGCGAGGCTCATCACTAGTGCTCGTACGTCCCATTTTAAACTCTACAACCAACCTTTTAATTATTGTATATGAAGGGATAGAGCGAGGCTCATCACTAGTACTCGTACGTCCATTTTAAACTCTACAACCAACCTTTTAATTATTGTATATGAAGGGACAGAGCGAGGCTCATCACTAGTACTCGTACGTCCCATTTTAAACTCTACAACCAACCTTTTAATTATTGTATATGAAGTGACAGAGCGAGACTCATCACTAGTACTCGTACGTCCCATTTTAAACTCTACAACCAACCTTTTAATTATTGTATATGAAGGGACAGAGCGAGGCTCATCACTAGTACTCGTACGTCCCATTTTAAACTCTACAACCAACCTTTTAATTATTGTATATGAAGGGACAGAGCGAGGCTCATCACTAGTACTCGTACGTCCCATTTTAAACTCTACAACCAACCTTTTAATTATTGTATATGAAGGGACAGAGCGAGGCTCATCACTAGTATTCGTACGTCCCATTTTAAACTCTACAACCAACCTTTTAATTATTGTATATGTAGGGACAGAGCGAGGCTCATCACTAGTACTCGTACGTCCCATTTTAAACTCTACAACCAACCTTTTAATTGTTGTATATGAAGGGACAGAGCGAGGCTCATCACTAGTACTCGTACGTCCATTTTAAACTCTACAACCAACCTTTTAATTATTGTATATGAAGGGACAGAGCGAGGCTCATCACTAGTACTCGTACGTCCCATTTTAAACTCTACAACCAACCTTTTAATTGTTGTATATGAAGGGACAGAGCGAGGCTCATCACTAGTACTCGTACGTCCCATTTTAAACTCTACAACCAACCTTTTAATTATTGTATATGAAGGGACAGAGCGAGGCTCATCACTAGTACTCGTACGTCCCATTTTAAACTCTACAACCAACCTTTTAATTATTGTATATGAAGGGACAGAGCGAGGCTCATCACTAGTATTCGTACGTCCCATTTTAAACTCTACAACCAACCTTTTAATTATTGTATATGAAGGGACAGAGCGAGGCTCATCACTAGTACTCGTACGTCCCATTTTAAACTCTACAACCAACCTTTTAATTATTGTATATGAAGGGACAGAGCGAGGCTCATCACTAGTGCTCGTAGGTCCCATTTTAAACTCTACAACCAACCTTTTAATTATTGTATATGAAGGGATAGAGCGAGGCTCATCACTAGTACTCGTACGTCCATTTTAAACTCTACAACCAACCTTTTAATTATTGTATATGAAGGGACAGAGCGAGGCTCATCACTAGAACTCGTACGTCCCATTTTAAACTCTACAACCAACCTTTTAATTATTCTATATGAAGGGACAGAGCGAGGCTCATCACTAGTATACGTACGTCCCATTTTAAGCTCCACAACCAACCTTTTAATTATTGTATATGAAGTGACAGAGCGAGGCTCATCACTAGTACTCGTACGTCCCATTTTAAACTCTACAACCAACCTTTTAATTATTTTATATGAAGGGACAGAGCGAGGCTCATCACTAGTACTCGTACGTCCCATTTTAAACTCTACAACCAACCTTTTAATTGTTGTATATGAAGGGACAGAGCGAGGCTCATCACTAGTACTCGTACGTCCCAATTTTAACTCCACAACCAACCTTTTAATTATTGTATATGAAGGGACAGAGCGAGGCTCATCACTAGTACTCGTACGTCCATTTTAAACTCTAAAACCAACCTTTTAATTATTGTATATGAAGGGACAGAGCGAGGCTAATCACTAGTGCTCGTACGTCCCATTTTAAACTCTACAACCAACCTTTTAATTATTGTATATGAAGGGACAGAGCGAGGCTCATCACTAGTACTCGTACGTCACATTTTAAACTCTACAACCAACCTTTTAATTATTGTATATGAAGGGACAGAGCGAGGCTCATCACTAGTACTCGTACGTCCCATTTTAAACTCTACAACCAACCTTTTAATTATTGTATATGAAGTGACAGAGCGAGGCTCATCACTAGTGCTCGTACGTCCCATTTTAAACTCTACAACCAACCTTTTAATTATTGTATATGAAGGTACAGAGCGAGGCTCATCACTAGTACTCGTACGTCCCATTTTAAACTCTACAACCAACCTTTTAATTATTGTATATGAAGGGATAGAGCGAGGCTCATCACTAGTACTCGTACGTCCATTTTAAACTCTACAACCAACCTTTTAATTATTGTATATGAAGGGACAGAGCGAGGCTCATCACTAGTACTCGTACGTCCCATTTTAAACTCTACAACCAACCTTTTAATTATTGTATATGAAGGGACAGAGCGAGGCTCATCACTATCCTCGTACGTCCCATTTTAAACTCTACAACCATCCTTTTAATTATTTTATATTAAGGGACAGAGCGAGGCTCATCACTAGTACTAGTACGTCCCATTTTAAACTCTACAACCAACCTTTTAATTATTGTATATGAAGTGACAGAGCGAGGCTCATCACTAGTGCTCGTACGTCCCATTTAAAACTCTACAACCAACCTTTTAATTATTGTATATGAAGGGACAGAGCGAGGCTCATCACTAGTACTCGTACGTCCCATTTTAAACTCTACAACCAACCTTTTAATTATTGTATATGAAGGGACAGAGCGAGACTCATCACTAGTACTCGTACGTCCCATTTTAAACTCTACAACCAACCTTTTAATTATTGTATATGAAGGGACAGAGCGAGGCTCATCACTAGTACTCGTACGTCCGATTTTAAACTCTACAACCAACCTTTTAATTAATGTATATGAAGGGACAGAGCGAGGCTCATCACTAGTACCCGTACGTCCGATTTTAAACTCTACAACCAACCTTTTAATTATTGTATATGAAGGGACAGAGCGAGGCTCATCACTAGTACTCGTACGTCCCATTTTAAACTCTACAACCAACCTTTTAATTATTGTATATGAAGGGACAGAGCGAGGCTCATCACTAGTGCTCGTACGTCCCATTTTAAACTCTACAACCAACCTTTTAATTATTGTATATGAAGTGACAGAGTGAGACTCATCACTAGTACTCGTACGTCCATTTCAAACTCTACAACCAACCTTTTAATTATTGTATATGAAGTGACAGAGCGAGGCTCATCACTAGTGCTCGTACGTCCCATTTTAAACTCTACAACCAACCTTTTAATTATTGTATATGAAGTGACAGTGCGAGGCTCATCACTAGTGCTCGTACGTCCCATTTTAAACTCTACAACCAACCTTTTAATTATTGTATATGAAGGGACAGAGCGAGGCTCATCACTAGAACTCGTACGTCCATTTTAAACTCTACAACCAACCTTTTAATTATTGTATATGAAGTGACAGAGCGAGGCTCATCACTAGTGCTCGTACGTCCCATTTTAAACTCTACAACCAACCTTTTAATTATTGTATATGAAGTGACAGAGCGAGGCTCATCACTAGTACTCGTACGTCCATTTTAAACTCTACAACCAACCTTTTAATTATTGTATATGAAGTGACAGAGCGAGGCTCATCACTAGTGCTCGTACGTCCCATTTTAAACTCTACAACCAACCTTTTAATTATTGTATATGAAGTGACAGAGCGAGGCTCATCACTAGAGCTCGTACGTCCCATTTTAAACTCTACAACCAACCTTTTAATTATTGTATATGAAGGGACAGAGCGAGGCTCATCACTAGTACTCGTACGTCCCATTTTAAACTCTACAACCAACCTTTTAATTATTGTATATGAAGTGACAGAGCGAGGCTCATCACTAGTGCTCGTACGTCCCATTTTAAACTCTACAACCAACCTTTTAATTATTGTATATGAAGTGACAGAGCGAGGCTCATCACTAGTGCTCGTACGTCACATTTTAAACTGTACAACCAACCTTTTAATTATTGTATATGAAGTGACAGAGTGAGACTCATCACTAGTACTCGTACGTCCATTTTAAACTCTACAACCAACCTTTTAATTATTGTATATGAAGGGACAGAGCGAGGCTCATCACTAGTGCTCGTACGTCACATTTTAAACTCTACAACCAACCTTTTAATTATTGTATATGAAGTGACATAGTGAGACTCTTCACTAGTACTCGTACGTCCCATTTTAAACTCTATACCAACCTTTTAATTATTGTATATGAAGTGACAGAGTGAGACTCTTCACTAGTACTAGTACGTACCATTTTAAACTCTACAACCAACCTTTTAATTATTGTATATGAAGTGACAGAGTGAGACTCATCACTAGTACTCGTACGTCCATTTTAAGCTCTACAACCAACCTTTTAATTATTGTATATGAAGTGACAGAGCGAGTCTCATCATTAGTACTCGTACGTCCCATTTTAAACTCTACAACCAACCTTTTAATTATTGTATATGAAGGGACAGAGCGAGGCTCATCACCAGTGCTCGTACGTCCCATTTTAAACTCTACAACCAACCTTTTAATTATTGTATATGAAGGGACATAGCGAGGCTCATCACTAGTGCCCGTACGTCACATTTTAAACTCTACAACCAACCTTTTAATTATTGTATATGAAGGGACAGAGCGAGGCTCATCACTAGTACTCGTACGTCCCATTTTAAACTCTACAACCAACCTTTTAATTATTGTATATGAAGGGACATAGCGAGGCTCATCACTAGTGCTCGTACGTCCCATTTTAAACTCTACAGCCAATCTTTTAATTATTGTATATTAAGGGACAGAGCAAGGCTCATCACTAGTGCACGTACGTCACATTTTAAACTCTACAACCAACCTTTTAATTATTGTATATGAAGGGACAGAGCGAGGCTCAACACTAGTACTCGTACGTCACATTTTAAACTCTACAACCAACCTTTTAATTATTGTATATGAAGGGCCAGAGCGAGTCTCATCACTAGTACTCGTACGTCCTATTTTAAACTCTACAACCAACCTTTTAATTATTGTATATGAAGGGACAGAGCGAGGCTCATCACTAGTACTCGTACGTCCATTTCAAACTCTACAACCAATCTTTTAATTATTGTATATGAAGGGATAGAGCGAGTCTCATCACTAGTACTCGTACGTCCTATTTTAAACTCTACAACCAATCTTTTAATTATTGTATATGAAGGGCCAGAGCGATACTCATCACTAGTACTCGTACGTCCCATTTTAAACTCTACAACCAATCTTTTAATTATTGTATATGAAGGGACAGAGCGAGGCTCAACACTAGTACTCGTACGTCACATTTTAAACTCTACAACCAACCTTTTAATTATTGTATATGAAGGGATAGAGCGAGACTCATCACTAGTACTCGTACGTCACATTTTAAACTCTACAACCAACCTTCTAATTATTGTATATGAAGGGACAGAGCGAGGCTCAACACTAGTACTCGTACGTCCCATTTTAAACTCTACAACCATCCTTTTAATTATTGTATATGAAGGGCCAGAGCGAGTCTCATCACTAGTACTCGTACGTCCTATTTTAAACTCTACAACCAACCTTTTAATTATTGTATATGAAGGGACAGAGCGAGGCTCATCACTAGTACTCGTACGTCCATTTCAAACTCTACAACCAACCTTTTAATTATTGTATATGAAGGGCCAGAGCGAGTCTCATCACTAGTACTCGTACGTCCTATTTTAAACTCTACAACCAACCTTTTAATTATTGTATATGAAGGGACAGAGCGAGACTCATCACTAGTACTCGTACGTCCCATTTTAAACTCTACAACCAACCTTTTAATTATTGTATATGAAGGGACAGGCGAGGCTCATCACTAGTACTCGTACGTCCCATTTTAAACTCTACAACCAACCTTTTAATTATTGAATATGAAGGGACAGAGCGAGGCTCATCACTAGTACAAGTACGTCCCATTTTAAACTCTACAACCAACCTTTTAATTATTGTATATGAAGGGACAGAGCGAGGCTCATCACTAGTACTGGTACGTCCCATTTTAAACTCTACAACCAACCTTATAATTATTGTATATGAAGGGACAGAGCGAGACTCATCACTAGTACTCGTACGTCACATTTTAAACTCTACAACCAACCTTTTAATTATTGTATATGAACGGACAGAGCGAGGCTCATCACTAGTACTCGTACGTCACATTTTAAACTCTACAACCAACCTTTTAATTATTGTATATGAAGGGACAGAGCGAGGCTAATCACTATTTCTCGTACGTCCCATTTTAAACTCTACAACCAACCTTTTAATTATTGTATATGAAGAGACAGAGCGAGATTCATCACTAGTACACGTACGTCGCATTTTAAACTCTACAGCCAACCTTCTAATTATTGTATATGAAGGGACAGAGCGAGACTCATCACTAGTACTCGTACGTCCCATTTTAAACTCTACAACCAACCTTTTAATTGTTGTATATGAAGTGACAGAGCGAGACTCATCACTAGTACTCGTACGTCCCATTTTAAACTCTACAACCAACCTTTTAATTGTTGTATATGAAGGGACAGAGTGGGGCTCATCACTAGTACTCGTACGTCCCATTTTAAACTCTACAACCAACCTTTTAATTATTGTATATGAAGTGACAGAGCGAGACTCACCCCTAGTACACGTACGTCCCATTTTAAACTCTACAACCTACCTTTTATTTGTTGTATATGAAGGGACAGAGCGAGGCTCATCACTAGTACTCGTACGTCCCATTTTAAACTCTACAACCAATCTTTTAATTATTGTATATGAAGGGCCAGAGCGATACTCATCACTAGTACTCGTACGTCCCATTTTAAACTCTACAACCAATCTTTTAATTATTGTATATGAAGGGACAGAGCGAGGCTCAACACTAGTACTCGTACGTCACATTTTAAACTCTACAACCAACCTTTTAATTATTGTATATGAAGGGATAGAGCGAGACTCATCACTAGTACTCGTACGTCACATTTTAAACTCTACAACCAACCTTCTAATTATTGTATATGAAGGGACAGAGCGAGGCTCAACACTAGTACTCGTACGTCCCATTTTAAACTCTACAACCATCCTTTTAATTATTGTATATGAAGGGCCAGAGCGAGTCTCATCACTAGTACTCGTACGTCCTATTTTAAACTCTACAACCAACCTTTTAATTATTGTATATGAAGGGACAGAGCGAGGCTCATCACTAGTACTCGTACGTCCATTTCAAACTCTACAACCAACCTTTTAATTATTGTATATGAAGGGCCAGAGCGAGTCTCATCACTAGTACTCGTACGTCCTATTTTAAACTCTACAACCAACCTTTTAATTATTGTATATGAAGGGACAGAGCGAGACTCATCACTAGTACTCGTACGTCCCATTTTAAACTCTACAACCAACCTTTTAATTATTGTATATGAAGGGACAGGCGAGGCTCATCACTAGTACTCGTACGTCCCATTTTAAACTCTACAACCAACCTTTTAATTATTGTATATGAAGGGACAGAGCGAGGCTCATCACTAGTACAAGTACGTCCCATTTTAAACTCTACAACCAACCTTTTAATTATTGTATATGAAGGGACAGAGCGAGGCTCATCACTAGTACTGGTACGTCCCATTTTAAACTCTACAACCAACCTTATAATTATTGTATATGAAGGGACAGAGCGAGACTCATCACTAGTACTCGTACGTCACATTTTAAACTCTACAACCAACCTTTTAATTATTGTATATGAACGGACAGAGCGAGGCTCATCACTAGTACTCGTACGTCACATTTTAAACTCTACAACCAACCTTTTAATTATTGTATATGAAGGGACAGAGCGAGGCTAATCACTAGTACTCGTACGTCCCATTTTAAACTCTACAACCAACCTTTTAATTATTGTATATGAAGAGACAGAGCGAGATTCATCACTAGTACACGTACGTCGCATTTTAAACTCTACAGCCAACCTTCTAATTATTGTATATGAAGGGACAGAGCGAGACTCATCACTAGTACTCGTACGTCCCATTTTAAACTCTACAACCAACCTTTTAATTGTTGTATATGAAGTGACAGAGCGAGACTCATCACTAGTACTCGTACGTCCCATTTTAAACTCTACAACCAACCTTTTAATTGTTGTATATGAAGGGACAGAGTGGGGCTCATCACTAGTACTCGTACGTCCCATTTTAAACTCTACAACCAACCTTTTAATTATTGTATATGAAGTGACAGAGCGAGACTCACCCCTAGTACACGTACGTCCCATTTTAAACTCTACAACCTACCTTTTAATTGTTGTATATGAAGGGACAGAGCGAGGCTCATCACTAGTACTCGTACGTCCCATTTTAAACTCTACAACCAACCTTTTAATTATTGTATATGAAGGGACAGAGCGGGGCTCATCACTAGTACTCGTACGTCCCATTTTAAACTCTACAACCAACCTTTTAATTGTTGTATATGAAGTGACAGAGCGAGGCTCATCACTAGTACTCGTACGTCCCATTTTAAACTCTACAACCAATCTTTTAATTATTGTATATGAAGGGACAGTGCGAGGCTCATCACTAGTACTCGTACGTCCCATTTTAAACTCTACAACCAACCTTTTAATTGTTGTATATGAAGGGACAGAGCGAGGCTCATCACTAGTACACGTACGTCCCATTTTAAACTCTACAACCAACCTTTTAATTATTGTATATGAAGAGACAGAGCGAGATTCATCACTAGTACACGTACGTCGCATTTTAAACTCTACAGCCAACCTTCTAATTATTGTATATGAAGGGACAGAGCGGGGCTCATCACTAGTACTCGTACGTCCCATTTTAAACTCTACAACCTACCTTTTAATTGTTGTATATGAAGGGACAGAGCGAGGCTCATCACTAGTACACGTACGTCCCATTTTAAACTCTACAACCTACCTTTTAATTATTGTATATGAAGGGACAGAGCGGGGCTCATCACTAGTACTCGTACGTCCCATTTTAAACTCTACAACCAACCTTTTAATTGTTGTATATGAAGTGACAGAGCGAGGCTCATCACTAGTACTCGTACGTCCCATTTTAAACTCTACAACCAATCTTTTAATTATTGTATATGAAGGGACAGTGCGAGGCTCATCACTAGTACTCGTACGTCCCATTTTAAACTCTACAACCAACCTTTTAATTGTTGTATATGAAGTGACAGAGCGAGGCTCATCACTAGTACTCGTACGTCCCATTTTAAACTCTACAACCATCCTTTTAATTATTGTATATGAAGGGACAGAGCGAGGCTCATCACTAGTACTCGTACGTCCCATTTTAAACTCTACAACCATCCTTTTAATTATTGTATATGAAGGGACAGAGCGAGGCTCATCACTAGTGCTCGTACGTCCCATTTTAAACTCTACAACCATCCTTTTAATTATTGTATATGAAGGGACAGAGCGAGGCTCATCACTAGTACTCGTACGTCCCATTTTAAACTCTACAACCAACCTTTTAATTATTGTATATGAAGGGACAGAGCGAGGCTCATCACTAGTACTCGTACGTCCCATTTTAAACTCTACAACCAACCTTTTAATTATTGTATATGAAGGGACAGAGCGAGGCTCATCACTAGTACTCGTACGTCCCATTTTAAACTCTACAACCAACCTTTTAATTATTGTATATGAAGGGACAGAGCGAGACTCATCACTAGTACTCGTACGTCCCATTTTAAACTCTACAACCAACCTTTTAATTATTGTATATGAAGGGACAGAGCGAGGCTCATCACTAGTACTCGTACGTCCCATTTTAAACTCTGCAACCAACCTTTTAATCATTGTATATGAAGGGACAGAGCGAGGCTCATCACTAGTACTCGTACGTCCCATTTTAAACTCTACAACCAACCTTTTAATCATTGTATATGAAGGGACAGAGCGAGGCTCATCACTAGTACTCGTACGTCCCTTTTTAAACTATACAACCAACCTTTTAATTATTGTATATGAAGGGACAGAGCGAGGCTCATCACTAGTACTCGTACGTCCCATTTTAAACTCTACAACCAACCTTTTAATTATTGTATATGAAGGGACAGAGCGAGGCTCATCACTAGTACTCGTACGTCCCATTTTAAACTCTACAATCAACTTTTCAATTATTGTATATGAAGGGACACAGTCTTTCAATTAACTGTCCATTTCCTTCTTGACTTCTTTAGACGTTAAGTCTTTCAAATAGAAGTATTTAGTCACTGCTCGTTTTTCCAAATCCTCCCTTTTCGTGAAACTTTTACACTTATCTTGTTTAAAATGTTGTCATTCAAAAAGTAAACAAGCCATTGATCTGTAACTATAGATACAAGCTAGTCCACAGTTAAACCATCCTTCAAACTAGCCCAGTGGTGCCACCTTTATAGCGCGGGACTTATAAATAGGGCTTTTGTGAAATATTTTCAAATTTTTGCACACCACTCCGGGCTCTATTTATAACTATTAAAAATTGACGATCGAGAGAATCTCTGTGGAACTATGAGAAACCAATGTCTGCTTTCTAGGCTATTTTAAAACATTTTAAAGCGTTTTATAAACCTTAAACTTGTGATATGTAGCAGGGCAGGAAATCAAACGTTTGCAATGAATCGAAACAAAACAAAATCAGTGGCTTTCTCTGTCAGTAAAATCAATCCGGATAATTACCAACCCGCGCTTCCAAATGAATACAACTACGGCTACTAATTCAGACTAACACAATCACCAAATACACTCGTAAAATTAAATCAAAACATAGCTTTAACATAAATGGTTCTAATTACTCAATAGTTTACTGGGATAACAGATGAATAACGATTATTTATTTTCCTCCGTATTAATGACAACTGCCAGAGTATGTTCAGTTATTACTATGCTGTTTAAACTTAATGTGTCAAAGCTCCCATTAAACTTACAAAGTTTAGCAAAGAGTCCGAATCTGCTGCACTGATAGCATTTTGGTATTCTCTCATTTAACACGCTTATTATCAGTAGCAAGGCGTAACTTTAAAAGTGAGGGAAGCTGCAAATAATAATTGCCATTAATATAAGAGACAATAATGACCCAAAGGACTAAGGCTACTCTTTAGTACTCTTTCTATTGTACAGTCACACGTAGGTCCAGTAGCGAGGCGTGACTTTCAAAGTGAGAGAAGCTCCAAATAATAATTTTCATTAATATAAGAGAGAATAATGACTCAAAGTACTAAGGCTACTCTTTAGTACTCTTTCTATTGTACAGTCACACGTAGGTCCAGTAGCGAGGCGTGACTTTCAAAGCGAGGGAAGCTCTAAATAATAATTGTCATTAAAATGAGAGAGAATAATGACTCAAAGTACTAAGGCTACTCTTTAGTACTCTTTCTATTGTACAGTCACACGTAGGTCCAGTAGCGAGACGTGACTTTCAAAGCGAGGGAAGCTCTAAATAATAATTGTCATTAAAATGAGAGAGAATAATGACTCAAAGTACTAAGGCTACTCTTTAGTACTCTTTCTATTGTACAGTCACACGTAGGTCCAGTAGCGAGACGTGACTTTCAAAGCGAGGGAAGCTCTAAATAATAATTGTCATTAAAATGAGAGAGAATAATGACTCAAAGAACTAAGGCTACTCTTTAGTACTCTTTCTATTGTACAGTCACACGTAGGTCCAGTAGCGAGACGTGACTTTCAAAGCGAGGGAAGCTCTAAATAATAATTGTCATTAAAATGAGAGAGAATAATGACTCAAAGAACTAAGGATACTCTTTAGTACTCTTTCTATTGTACAGTCACACGTAGGTCCAGTAGCGAGACGTGACTTTCAAAGCGAGGGAAGCTCTAAATAATAATTGTCATTAAAATGAGAGAGAATAATGACTCAAAGAACTAAGGCTACTCTTTAGTACTCTTTCTATTGTACAGTCACACGTAGGTCCAGTAGCGAGACGTGACTTTCAAAGCGAGGGAAGCTCTAAATAATAATTGTCATTAAAATGAGAGAGAATAGTGACTCAAAGAACTAAGGCTACTCTTTAGTACTCTTTCTATTGTACAGTCACACGTAGGTCCAGTAGCGAGACGTGACTTTCAAAGCGAGGGAAGCTCTAAATAATAATTGTCATTAAAATGAGAGAGAATAGTGACTCAAAGAACTAAGGCTACTCTTTAGTACTCTTTCTATTGTACAGTCACACGTAGGTCCAGTAGCGAGACGTGACTTTCAAAGCGAGGGAAGCTCTAAATAATAATTGTCATTAAAATGAGAGAGAATAATGACTCAAAGAACTAAGGATACTCTTTAGTACTCTTTCTACTGTACAGTCACACGTAGGTCCAGTAGCGAGACGTGACTTTCAAAGCGAGGGAAGCTCTAAATAATAATTGTCATTAAAATGAGAGAGAATAATGACTCAAAGAACTAAGGCTACTCTTTAGTACTCTTTCTATTGTACAGTCACACGTAGGTCCAGTAGCGAGACGTGACTTTCAAAGCGAGGGAAGCTCTAAATAATAATTGTCATTAAAATGAGAGACAATAATGACTCAAAGGACTAAGGCTACTCTTTAGTACTCTCTCTATTGTACAGTCACACGTAGGTCCAGTAGCGAGACGTGACTTTCAAAGCGAGGGAAGCTCTAAATAATAATTGTCATTAATATAAGAGACAATAATGACTCAAAGGACTAAGGCTACTCTTTAGTACTCTCTCTATTGTACAGTCACACGTAGGTCCAGTAGCGAGGCGTGACTTTCAAAGCGAGGGAAGCTCTAAATAATAATTGTCATTAATATAAGAGACAATAATGACTCAAAGGACTAAGGCTACTCTTTAGTACTCTCTCTATTGTACAGTCACACGTAGGTCCAGTAGCGAGGCGTGACTTTCAAAGCGAGGGAAGCTCTAAATAATAATTGTCATTAAAATGAGAGAGAATAATGACTCAAAGAACTACGGATACTCTTCAGTACTCTTTCTATTGTACAGTCACACGTAGGTCCAGTAGCGAGGCGTGACTTTCAAAGTGAGGGAAGCTCCAAATAATAATTGTCATTAAAATGAGAGAGAATAATGACTCAAAAAACTAAGGCTACTCTTTAGTACTCTTTCTATTGTACAGTCACACGTAGGTCCAGTAGCGAGACGTGACTTTCAAAGCGAGGGAAGCTCTAAATAATAATTGTCATTAAAATGAGAGAGAATAATGACTCAAAGAACTAAGGCTACTCTTTAGTACTCTTTCTATTGTACAGTCACACGTAGGTCCAGTAGCGAGACGTGACTTTCAAAGCGAGGGAAGCTCTAAATAATAATTGTCATTAATATAAGAGACAATAATGACTCAAAGGACTAAGGCTACTCTTTAGTACTCTCTCTATTGTACAGTCACACGTAGGTCCAGTAGCGAGGCGTGACTTTCAAAGCGAGGGAAGCTCTAAATAATAATTGTCATTAAAATGAGAGAGAATAATGACTCAAAGAACTAAGGATACTCTTTAGTACTCTTTCTATTGTACAGTCACACGTAGGTCCAGTAGCGAGGCGTGACTTTCAAAGTGAGGGAAGCTCCAAATAATAATTGTCATTAAAATGAGAGAGAATAATGACTCAAAGAACTAAGGCTACTCTTTAGTACTCTTTCTATTGTACAGTCACACGTAGGTCCAGTAGCGAGACGTGACTTTCAAAGCGAGGGAAGCTCTAAATAATAATTGTCATTAAAATGAGGGAGAATAATGACTCAAAGAACTAAGGCTACTCTTTAGTACTCTTTCTATTGTACAGTCACACGTAGGTCCAGTAGCGAGACGTGACTTTCAAAGCGAGGGAAGCTCTAAATAATAATTGTCATTAAAATGAGAGAGAAAAATGACTCAAAGAACTAAGGCTACTCTTTAGTACTCTTTCTATTGTACAGTCACGCGTAGGTCCAGTAGCGAGACGTGACTTTCAAAGCGAGGGAAGCTCTAAATAATAACTGCCATTAAAATAAGAGAGAATAATGACTCAAAGGACTACGGCTACTCTTTAGTACTCTTTCTATTGTACAGTCACACGTAGGTCCAGTAGCGAGGCGTGACTTTTAAAGCGAGGGAAGCTCCAAATAATAGTTGTCATTAAAATAAGAGCGAATAATGACTCAAAGAACTAAGGCTACTCTTTAGTACTCTTTCTATTGTACAGTCACACGTTGGTACAGTAGCGAGGCGTGACTTTCAAAGTGAGGGAAGCTCCAAATAATAATTTTCATTAAAATAAGAGAGAATAATGAGTCAAAGAACTAAGGCTACTCTTTAGTACTGTTTCTATTGTACAGTGACACGTAGGTCCAGTAGCGAGACGTCACTTTCAAAGCGAGGGAAGCTACAAATAATAATTTTCATTAACATAAGAGAGAATAATGACTCAAAGAACTAAGGCTACTCTTTAGTACTCTTTCTATTATACAGTCACACGTAGGTCCAGTAGTGAGGCGTGACTTTCAAAGTGAGGGAAGCTCCAAATAATAATTGTCATTAAAATAAGAGAGAATAATGACTCAAAGAACTAAGTCTACTCTTTAGTACTCTTTCTATTGTACAGTCACACATAGGTCCAGTAGCGAGACGTGACTTTCAAAGTGAGGGAAGCTCCAAATAATAATTTTCATTAAAATAAGAGAATAATGACTCAAAGAACTAAGGCTACTCTTTAGTACTCTTTCTATTGTACAGTCACACTGAGGAACTGCTCTCACTACAAGTTTCCCCTCTCCACTCAGACGTTCCCTGGCCCACACCGCGTGAACTGTTAGTCTAATATGGAGAAAGTATGCAATTCACACAATTTTGTTAATAACTTTAATCTTCAGAAGGATCGGCATTTGTCTCCACTAAATACCAATCTACGTAAGATACTATTGTTAGTGATATTGAAATATACTTACAGTTGTATTTAAGAGTGTCACATAAAACAAAAGATAAACTTTTCTTCACACTCTACGGAGACTTTACGTGACTAAGTCTGTCAGTGATTCCTGATCATCGTAGAGTCGCGATTGTTTCCGGAAAGCTAAGAAGTATGATATTCAAGGTTACGAATGCGTAAATAAAGTATTGAATGAGGTCGAATAACTGTTCGCAGGAATCTAAGCAGTTGTCAGCAGCGCAGATGTTCGTGAATAAATTTTGATAATGCATGGAGAGCAAAGAAAACATTGTGTGACATGGGCTTTTTGTTGTTGTTCTGTTTCTCCTGAAATTCTTGGGGAAACTACGCTTACAGCGCTCTCTGCACGTTTGGCCTGTTTCTGTGCTAGATAAGTAGGAGTTACACATTTCTCCGTAAAATTCGATCACTACATCTCACCGAAAATACAATTTAGTATCTTTTACGGATGAGGCGAAGATTCTGAAGAAACACCTTTACCGTAGACTATGATATATGAACTACTTTTGAAAAGTTTTGATTTTCAAAAGATTGATGTCATGATGTTTGTAAAAATATCATACTTTCTTTGTCAGAAAAGTTACGGGATTTGACTGGGTTGGATTTTGCTAAGGAGGGGACTCGGCACGAAGTTCCAGTATTGGTCTATTGTATCTATGGCCCAAGTGGGCATCCCTGGAATGTGACAGGTGACAGGGTGACCTCTCAAGGAGTCACAAAGTGCTAAGGGCAGGTTGGAAACTCTCGGCAGGGCAGTACAACCTGCTTCACAATCATCGTGGTCCTGAAACGGCCCCGCTAGGGTGACCTGGAGACCGTCCTACTGAAGGGAAAAGTCTTTACCAAGAGTATATCATCCTGCCATGCATCGCCGAGACTCCTGCTGACACTTCTACCCTCAAAGGTACCAGAAGATGCGCGATTATATGATATGATAATGGAGATGAAATGGAGGGACAGCAAATTCGGGAGATGTATTTAACCTATCTAGCATTCGCTTAGCGACCCGAGAAAACTCCCGAAAAGCAGATCGACCACGGGAATCGAAGCCCGATCTCCCCAATACGGACCAAAGACGAAACCGCCTAAACCACCCACTCGGTATAGTTTCGGGACAACGGTCGTAAAAATATAAAATTACTGTTACCAAGTAATGATCCTAGGATCTTGGCTCTGTACACACCATTATTAGCAACGTCTTGGAAGCAAATAAGGAAATGTTCAACTGCGATGCTCATATGTCACATCCCTTTGTATGTCGGGAGGCGAGAGGTCGGATGTGGGACAGCAATAACAGAATGTGTAATCTCATAACACTGTTCTCGCATTTCTAAATTGTTTTCAGTTTTGAAATCTGGCAGATTACAAATATCTATTTTCTCTCCTAATGTCAGGTTATTCATAAATAACATAAATAAAATTAATGCTTTGTGGAACGTAATAAAAATTACTTTCAACAGGAATTTCCTATGAAAATATAGGCCATAAATAATATATCTTATTTGCCACTAATTAATCACTAATTTATAATAATTATAAGAACATTCATAGCCTTACCTCGTGCTGCACTTCATATTTTCTCCTCTTTGACCTTCTAATGTGTTGCAATCAATGTGTTTGAAGTTTTGTAGCTTTTTACCATATCAACTTAATTTGAGTCTTTTTTATTTCCAAAGAAATTAAAAACAACATTTTGAAAGTTTCCCAGGCATACTTCAATTCTCGACTTACTGTCCATCATCAGTTTTACAATTTCTGGGCCAACTTTAATTTTGTCATAGGATAGTGAAAGAAATATAATATAAATGTATTTAAAGCACTCACTGTCTTATAAAACGAGTTTCTGGTTTGTAATCAGTGCGAAAGCGTGATTCAGAAACATTCGTTCATTTATAAATAATGTGGACTGTTGCATTGTCATGCAGAAAGGACGTGGCCAACGCTATTTCAAGGATAACACTTACCAGGAAACATAAAAGCAACGTTTGTTTGTTTTTTAGTATCGCAAACACAGAAATACAAAAGCTAGGACTATGGATGTATGTTTAACGTATTTTCGTAACAAATTAAATATGCACTAGTGTCCAGAAGTGAAGCATAACTCGGAAGACGGAGAACTGAGTGAAAACCGTAAGAGAGCGCCATTAAACACTATCACAGTGTGTGCCTGTCCTTACTGGTTGTCTCTGATAGGTAAGCGAGTTTATCAGTACGTGGTTCATTCGTTATTGTTCTCCCGTTGCGAACATGGCAAAGCGAGAAGACGTATCGGGAAAGATTCGCAACAGAGAGATGTTTACGTGAAATTATCGCACATAATGTATGCGCGCGATAAGAAGAGCGATCGGGCTCCAAGTCCTCATTCGGTAAGTTTCGTGCAACTCCGTGAACATAGATAACAACTTTGAAATTTGAAATGTGCTATACACTGACATCTACTGGCTAATACGCTAAGCTTTATCATGTCCGCCATATTTCGTTTTGATCAATTTCGACGTTAATTAGCTAACCAGTTTACAACAATCATGTTAGAATTAGATTTTAGTTCGTCCTTGGCAACATATACATGTTATGAGACACGTCAAAATGTATAAATACAGTATATACATAAAGTCCACTTGATTACATACAATATACACAGTAAGCAGCTTTTCTATGGTTTCATGTGGTATTTGCATAGACTAATTTACTACAAGAAATGTCATAATATAAATATTACAGGTTTGTGAATGTACTATGCTCCCAGTGCTCATTTACATGGTTATAGTTCTACAAATTCATTAACTGTATGAAACCAGTGTGCACGTGAAACTTTCTTAACCTTATTCTTAAAGTGTTTTAATTATGTAGCTTGTTTAAATGAATTTGGAAGTTTATTATATAACATTATCACTTTGTAGTTAAAGCTTCCTTCATAAAGGTTCGTTTGGTGCCAGTTTGTCCTTGTTACGAGTGTGGTACATCAGCATTTACTTGAAAATGATTTATATTTGTATGAACATTTGTGGATGTTATGGCTCTCGAAAGGGGACACATTATTATTCGTCTACCTCCGTATAACTGTGATCTGAATGCAATTGAGCTGGCGTGGGCAAAACTAAGGAATGTTTTCAGAGGATGCAACGTTACTTGTGATATCTTCGCTTATCTTACACGTTATTTTGCTGAACTGGGCTTTTCAAGGTTGACCACACTGTAGAAACTGCTTCTTGCCCTCTGCCCGCACCACACCCTAAATCCAGCGCTCAACGTGTCTTGCGCGTACTGTACATAGCGACTCCAGGGTATGTACACTCTCTTCAGATACAATCACAGCAACGTGTCATACATCGGCAAACGCGAGAAATCATGTACAACGTTATTGAATATTGAGACAAGAAGAAAATTGGAATCAACTGCTGATCAACTGTCTGGGATTGATCTATAGCACCTTAACCCTGCAGGTACATTGAATCAAAGTCAGTAGAATTCTTGTTTCTCTTTCATTTCTAAGGCAGGTTTTGCATTCGTAACTATATCGGGTGGGGGGGCATTTATTTTATATAATGTTAGTTAGTTAGTTACTAACACTCCCCACATGGCAACCTTGGCCTTTGGGGTAACCTCACCCCACCAAGTGATGACCGGACCCATTTCTCAGGTGGAGGCACCCAGAGGGCGGTGTCCATTACCTCCGATGATAGGGTGATAGTGAAGATGGCGGTGAGGTGAGAGGACCTACAGTTTTTACCGTGGACTCCGAACCACGTTGGGCATAGGGGATACTTCACGTGTGCTAGACAGAGGTGAAGGCGTGGATAGGGCCGACTTAAAATCGCCAACCCCAGAGCCGGGAATCGAACTCGGGACCCTTAGAACGGGAGCCGCGAACGAAACCACCGCGCTACCCCGGCGCCCTTTTTATATAATGTTATTTAAACGAAACCTATGAATTTGACGTTATTTTGTTGATAGGTTTTCATTCAGATCCATCATTATTAAACTAAATAGACATTGTGTTTCATTATTAACTACAATAATAATAATAATAATAATAATAATAATAATAATAATAATAATAATAATAATAATAATAATAATAATAATAATAATAATAATAATAATAATAATAATAATAATAATAATAATAATAATAATAATAATAATAATAATAATAATAATAATAATAATAATAATAATAATAATAATAATAATAATAATAATAATAATAATAATAATAATAATAATAATAATAATAATAATAATAATAATAATAATAATAATAATAATAATAATAATAATAATAATAATAATAATAATAATAATAATAATAATAATAATAATAATAATAATAATAATAATAATAATAATAATAATAATAATAATAATAATAATAATAATAATAATAATAATAATAATAATAATAATAATAATAATAATAACATTAATATAAAATTATATACTCATAATCTTCTATAGCTTAACATTGTGATGCATTTAAAGCATGTATTTATATTACGTCAATGGCTTATTTGTACAATTTGATCACACTTTAACATTTTTTGTTGTAATTTACGTCCTCCAACGTTACGTCATATCGGACGATGAACGGAATGGGTCAAATGATGCTCAAATGAGCCCAGGGTGAACCCGTAATATATAATGTATCGCCAAGGAAATGTAAGACATCGTATGACAGAACTGACTTCAAAGTACGCGAACATCTCCTCCGTCAACAACATCTGAGGAATCGTTTGGAGAGGACGCCGATCGGCGACTTTCATCTTCGCCGATCGCAGTTTCCGATCGTTTCGAGAGACTCGATTCGAAGTTATCAATACGAAAGCCGCCCTCCCCTATTGAGGATGTGGAGCGTGTAGATGCTGTCCTCAGTGCCCAAACGAGAGTGAGGAAAAGGCAGGAAAAACCTGCTGAAAGTGCTAGCCCTGCCCCAAACAAAAGGAACAAATTGATTCGACCAACAATGGGCAGGTAGCTTTTGTCATGGCAAGTTGATATTGAAAGTAGTAATTTTTATGCCTTTTGGTATTTTATTAGTAATTATAGCTTTTATTGTTTTTCGTTTTACCCATTTGGGCTTATTCTTTTAATTGTTATTTTGTTTTGATCTGTTTTTTTTTAATTTTGAGTAATTTATATCTGGCTATTGCCATGAATTAGTTTCTGTAAGGGCGCTGATGTCCAAGCAGTTGAGCGCCCTTATGTACAAATCATCAGGGTCCACAGAGCATTGAGTTTCACGACATTCGTCTTTTAGGATAAGGGAAACCTCAGATAAAACCTTCGCTAGGTAACTCACCCTGACCGAGATTCGACAAATAATTGTTTTACCATATTCTGACTTTGTGGGTTTGTACGAGGGCTATCCAGAAAGTAGATTACGCTTTCGTCTGTTTCCGCTAGGGGCGGTGCTAGCGCGGCCATCTTGGGGTCAGAGCGTTGCGCAGCTCAGTCGGCATCTAGCCGTGCTAGTGAGAGGTTCGTGCTGTGCTCCGTTCAGATACTGTGACGGTTTGAAATGTCTGCGTTAATTGAAAATCCCGCGAGCTGCGAGGTGCGTGCAGTAATAAGGTTTCTGACTGCAAAAAACTGTAAACCGATAGAAATCTATCGGCAGCTTTGTGAAGTGTATGGGGACAACATTATCACTGAAGGTGGAGTGCGTCAGTGGGTCATCAGATTTAAAAATGGCCGAACCAATGTTCACGACGAAGATCGAAGTGGGAGACCCAGCATAGTGACTGCCGAACTTGTCGAAAAAGTCGATGCTAAAGTCCGTGAAAATCGAAGGTTCACAATAACGGAACTTTCTTTGAGTTTTCCACAAATTTCGCGAAGTTTGTTGCACGAAATCATCAGCGAAAACCTTGGTTACCACAAGTTTTGTGCAAGATGGATTCCAAAAATCTTGACAGAGGACCACAAAAATCAGCGAATGGCTGCAGCGTTGAACTTTTTGGACGTTTACCATAAGGATGGTGACTCTTTACTCGATCGCATCGTTACTGGTGACGAAACATGGGTGAAACACGTGAACTGTGAAACGAAATTGCAATCAATGCAGTGGGGGCACACAAGTTCTCCCCAAAAACCCAAGAAATGCATGCAAACAATGTCGGCAAGGAAGATGATGGCGACTGTTTTTTGGGACAGAAAAGGTGTGATTTTGGTGGACTTCCTGGAAAGAGGCACTACAATAAACTCTCAAAGGTATTGCCAAACTCTCCAAAAACTCAGAAGAGCCGTTCAAAACAAGCGCAGAGGAATGTTGAGCTCTAAGATCTTGTTGATTCACGACAACGCCCGGCTCCACACGGCAAATGTCACTCGTGAAGTTCTTGAATCTTTTAAGTGGGAGTTGTTTCCTCATCCGCCGTACAGTCCCGACCTGGCACCGAGCGACTTCCACCTATTCCCAGCAATGAAGAAGTGGCTGGCTATGCAGCGTTTTGATGACGACGCACAGCTGCAAGAAGAGGTAACGAAGTGGTTGAAGGCGCAGGCGGCCGAATTTTTCGACGAAGGAATTTCCAAGCTCGTACATGCTACGATAAATGCCTTAATTTGAATGGTGACTATGTCGAAAAGTAGTATTTGAGTGTGGCTTTCATCTGTATATAATAAAATTTGTTTCCTATACTTTGTTTACTTTTTATTCCAAAACGTAATCTACTTTCTGGATAGCCCTCGTAGAATTAAAAGTCCAATTTGCCAAAATTCTAAACGTTCTTTATCTCCGTAGAAGTACACTGTTCAATTCTTACGTAACAACATTACGTCACATACACAACACAATCTACCAAGGTCGATGACAATAATAAACAGCGTTCAGTTTACACTTGTTTACATCAGCTCTCGTTACAACACTTCACAGCTGTTTTCTACTACAACACACTCTTGGCAAGACGTCGCCTCTTTAAATACCTCACTGATACTTTCTAGACTATTCTAAAATAAACCAGAACCCTAAATATCTCTATCAGTCAAGAAGTCACCAGAAATGTCCATTTATCTCAGTTTGTTTGTTTCGGCAGACCTTTATCTGCGTGCTGTCTTTATTTGCCGGCTCTTTGTTTCCACACTGCCCGACTATCAGTTCCTTTGTGTAAACAAGCCGCGCGATCCTAGATAGCGGCTCGTGACAATGTCCTACCTAATTACAGAAATTATTTAATACAAAAGGTTTCCGTTAATGAGATAGGTTTCTTTTTCTAACCAAAGTACTAAAAGAATTGATCATTATTGCGAAAAGTAATAGATTGCTGAAACAAGACGCTTGAGCTTGATGATAGTGACAATGACAGACATCTTTCAGTGACGGAACATCACTGATGATATATTTGTTAGTTGAGTAAATCACAATTTTAGAAATTATTCCTATTCTACAGATTGATCAGACTAGAAAATTGTTATATTACCGCGCGCTTCCTAAAGTTGCAATAGTCATTTAATAACAAAAGTGTAGTGATTAATTTAGTTGGCTTTCGCTCTTTTCCGTAATGAAAATTGCTGAAGATAGGGCTCTTTACCCTCATTTTCAGTATTTTAAAAATATTGCAGTAAATAATTACGTGGGTACATATTTGATGCATTTATTATCATTGTTGTGTATACAATTGGCAGACCTTTCATATCAGACACACAACTTCCAAGTGATCCATTTGTGTTTCACCACTTACTGTACGTCAACTAGGCCGCGCCGTGGCTCAGTGGTAAGACCGCTTGGCTCTCACCAAGGCGGCCCGGGTTCGATCCCAGGCGACCGCAAAATGAGATTTGTGGTGGACAACACGGCGCTGGGGCGGGTTTTCTCCGGGATCTCCGGTTTCCCCCGCCATCTCATTCTACCGGTGCTCCATCTTCATCTCATGTATCATCAGTGTCATCTCCTGCGGTGCCGTATGTAGTGAAAGCGGACGTTAAACACTACACATTTCATTACATTTGTACGTCAACTTATATGATTTCATCAGATAAGAACGCGATGGCAGCGCTGGCCAGTCAAGGTCAATACGCCTCTACGCTTTGTCGAGTAGTAGTTACTTCGTAAAGTGTTTACAAGACAGCGCCACAAAGACACTGGGCCCTGTTTTGAAGGGCAGAATCATCGGACTTCTAGAGGCAGGCCACAGTCTCTCGGACCTTGAATGTGTCACAAACTGTCACTTCCAGGCTTTAGCTACGGTTTCAAGAAACAGCAGTTGTTTGTCGTAAGTAGTCGCCTCCAGGTCACAACGTCTCCACAGGACCGATATTTGACAATAACAACGCCACAACATTAGAGAATGCCTTCTAGAGAACTGTCTTCCGAGCTTACAGCCGCCTAAGTGTTCCAGTTTCAAGGCAAATATATACCAGGGGAACAGAGCAGTTTGCCTCTATGCCAGACGCCCAGCAGTGTATGTCCCGCTGAATATAGAATACACATACAGTCCCGTTTACTACATGGCAAAGCGAGAAAGTGTATCGACAAAAATTCGCAACACAGAGATGTTTACCTCAGCTTATTGCAGATACACAATGAGTCCAGTGTATGTATACTCTGTTCAGATACAATCATGTCTTCTGTACAGCAAAGTGTCATACATCGGCAGGCGCGAGAAAACATATCATATAGACACACGCAGCTTCCAATCGCTCTATTTGTGTTTCGTAACTTACTAATACTTCACTCTACTAATCGAATAGATAAGATCCGATAAGAGACGATCACAGCGCTGGTCGACCGTGATTCTCCTCACAAAATAATCTAGATAGTTTTAGAAAAGTACATTTACCATAGAAATAAACAATACAACAACTTTCCTAGTCTTTCTTGTTGATGAAAGCACGGAACCTACTGCCCATTTACTGTCTTGTTCCTCTCCTTGACAACAATAAAGAGTATTCATTCACTGTTCCAAAAGATGGCGGCCCTGATCTTCTTGGTTGACTGAATGAGCTTTTAAGGTGATGTTTGACAATTCCATTGATTCTCTTTTGTCAACGCATCGAAGTAGAATACCATAGTTTCATCTCATATAACTAAAGTTTGTAGAACTTCTCTCTATTGTTATCTATATATTGTTGTATCAGGAAAACTGAGCTAAAAATACGGGTTTACGGTTGTTAGACATATTATTCTCTACCTCTCCCATAGATCATTTTTTGCAAAATTTGTATATTTGTCAGAGATGGAATCATATCACATCCCTTACGGGGAATGCAATATGACGATACCGCAAGACCTCGTTCAAGGAGAAACAAGCAACAGTAGTCTTTGTGCACCGTTGGTACTACTATTACCTATTGTTCTAATCCCATGGAACTCATCCATATAGCTGTGAATGTCATTTACATCAAGAGACAATTCGTCATTGTCACTGTCATCATCGTCCGAGTATTGCAAAATAATGATGATTGCCTCGAAAATCTCGTCACATGCTACTACTTTCCAAAAGATGTCTTCTTTTAGTTTATTTGCGTGTCTCACGCAATTTTCCCTGTATTGTCAATTTACTGTGAATAAGTTGTTCAGCATCAGTCTGTTTAAAAGTATTATTTCTGTTTGCAACATAATTTGAGCCCACATTAACTCTATTGAATTGTTCTGGCAGTAGTAAGGAGAAGACGGATTACCTCGTGTCTCATTTCAATTGCAAGTTGATCCAGCTGATAGATACACTTTCTCCCTGGCTTTTAATCGGATGAAGAACTGAATAATATAGTTTTAATAATACTGTTTGCTCTCTCTCGAATTTAACACACACTTTGGCTTATTCAAAGTAATTATTTTAGCACATCATGTCAAATGTTTACATATCAGTTTTGAGTAATTACAAATATATATATATATATATATATACGAGGGCTATCCAGAAAGTAGATTACGTTTTGGAATAAAAAGTAAACAAAGTATAGGAAACAAATTTAATTATATACAGATGAAATCCACACTCAAATACTACTTTTCGACATAGTCACCATTCAAATTAAGGCATTTATCGTAGCGATGTACGAGCTTGGAAATTCCTTCGTCGAAAAATTCGGCCGCCTGCGCCTTCAACCACTTCGTTACCTCTTCTTGCAGCTGTACGTCGTCATCAAAACGCTGCATAGCCAGCCACTTCTTCATTGCTGGGAATAGGTGGAAGTCGCTCGGTGCCAGGTCGGGACTGTACGGCGGATGAGGAAACAACTCCCACTTAAAAGATTCAAGAACTTCACGAGTGACATTTGCCGTGTGGGGCCGGGCGTTGTCGTGAATCAACAAGATCTTAGAGCTCAACATTCCTCTGCGCTTGTTTTGAATGGCTCTTCTGAGTTTTTGGAGAGTTTGGCAATACCTTTGAGAGTTTATTGTAGTGCCTCTTTCCAGGAAGTCCACCAAAATCACACCTTTTCTGTCCCAAAAAAACAGTCGCCATCATCTTCCTTGCCGACATTGTTTGCATGCATTTCTTGGGTTTTTGGGGAGAACTTGTGTGCCCCCACTGCATTGATTGCAATTTCGTTTCACAGTTCACGTGTTTCACCCATGTTTCGTCACCAGTAACGATGCGATCGAGTAAAGAGTCACCATCCTTATGGTAAACGTCCAAAAAGTTCAACGCTGCAGCCATTTGCTGATTTTTGTGGCCCTCTGTCAAGATTTTTGGAATCCATCTTGCACAAAACTTGTGGTAACCAAGCTTTTCGCTGATGATTTCGTGCAACAAACTTCGCGAAATTTGTGGAAAACTCAAAGAAAGTTCCGTTATTGTGAACCTTCGATTTTCACGGACTTTAGCATCGACTTTTTCGACAAGTTCGGCAGTCACTATGCTGGGTCTCCCACTTCGATCTTCGTCGTGAACATTGGTTCGGCCATTTTTAAATCTGATGACCCACTGACGCACTCCCCCTTCAGTGATAATGTTGTCCCCATACACTTCACAAAGCTGCCGATAGATTTCTATCGGTTTACAGTTTTTTGCAGTCAGAAACCTTATTACTGCACGCACCTCGCAGCTCGCGGGATTTTCAATTAACGCAGACTTTTCAAACCGTCACAGTATCTGAACGGAACACAGCACGAACCTCTCACTAGCACGGCTAGATGCCGACTGAGCTGCGCAATGCTCTGACCCCAAGATGGCCGCGCTAGCCCCGCCCCTAGCGGAAACAGACGAAAACGTAATCTACTTTCTGGATAGCCCTCGTATATATACGCATACATGACAACCAATAATGATGCTCATTAGAGTGCTTACGTCGCGAAGTATTATTACAATATATTGGTACTTTATCTATTTGTATCAGGAAAACTGAGATAATGTTTGACACATTATTCTCTACCTTCCTCATAGTTTTCTTTTTTTACTGCAAACTCTGAATTTTTGTCTTAACGCAAATAGTTACTTATTAGAGATGCATTCAGTTGGCGCTCTCACACCACTTACGGGAATGCAATATGACAACACCGCAGGACTCTGACTGGTTGCTCATCACAAACATAATTCGATTTGAAAGCAACGGTAGCACCGTTGGTACTACTGATAGACATGTGCTACCAACAATACGGACTTCTTCTATCCCTTTGCGCGCCTACTCCCCGCTCAAGTCCAAAGTAATTGTGGAGAAAGGCGCAATTTCGTGCCACACTCATTCCATATAGCAAGAATCCATAGAATAGTAATATAATAGTGTTCATACAGAAATAACAACAAATAACTTCCTTCAGCTTCTGATAGACAAATATTTCACTACGTCTTAAACAATAATAATAATCATGACAACATTAGAATTTTAAATCTTACTTCTGACCATTTTAAGGCGATGCAATGACACGCAGCCACGCTTGCTTGTTATTACAAACAACATATAATATAAATACATCCAAATGAATTAGATGTTAAAACAAATGACAGTTCCCAACCGCATACAAATGGCCGCCATGTCGCCTCAAGAACAGGGACCTAAATGTAAGGCAGACATTGATTTAGTGTTCCCAACCACAAGTACTTGAAAACAAGAGAGGCGATGATCCATAAAGAAGGGGAAACAAACTCAAAGGTCAAAGGTTCCACTCGACTAATCACGTGAAAACGACTTCTTGGGGGAGTGGGGGCTTTTAATTCAAATTTTGTACCAGTTCCATTACCTTTACCCTTTATTTATAAAGTTCTTTAATTTCTTTAAGTCTCAATTATAACAAAACACTAGTGAGGCGTGAGCTTCAAAGAGAGGGAAGCTCCAAATAATAATTGTCATTAAAATAAGAGAGAATAATGACTCAAAGAACTAAGGCTACTCTTTAGTACTCTTTCTATTGTACAGTCACACGTAGGTCCAGTAGCGAGATGTGACTTTCAGAGTGAGGGAAGCTCCAAATAATAATTGTCATTAAAATAAGCGAGAATAATGACTCAAAGATCTAAGGTTACTCTTTAGTACTCTTTCTATTGTACAGTCACACGTAGGTCCAGTAGCGAGGTGTGACTTTCAAAGTGAGGGAAGATTCAAATAATAATTTTCATTAAAATAAGAGGGAATAATGACTCAAAGAACTAAGGTTACTCTTTAGTACTCTCTCTATTGTACAGTCACATGTAGGTCCAGTAGCGAGGCATGACTTTCAAAGTGAGGAAAGCTTCAAATAATAATTGTCATTAAAATAAGAGAGAATAATGACTCAAAGAACTAAGGCTACTCTTTAGTACTTTTTCTATTGTACAGTCACACGTAGGTCCAGTAGCGAGACGTGACCGTCAAAGTGAGGGAAGCTCCAAATAATATTTGTCATTAAAATAAGAGAGAATAATGTCTCAAAGAACTAAGGCTACTCTTTAGTACTCTTTCTATTGTACAGTCACACGTAGGTCCAGCAGCGAGGCGTGACTTTCAAAGTGAGGGAAGCTCCAAATAATATTTGTCATTAAAATAAGAGAGAATAATGTCTCAAAGAACTAAGGCTACTCTTTAGTACTCTTTCTATTGTACAGTCACACGTAGGTCCAGTAGTGAGGCGTGACTTTCAAAGTGAGGGAAGCTCCAAATAATAATTGTCATTAAAATAAGAGAGAATAATGACTCAAAGAACTAAGGCTACTCTTTAGTACTCTTTCTATTGTACAGTCACACATATGTCCAGTAGCGAGGTGTGACTTTCAAAGTGAGGGAAGCTCCAAATAATAATTTTCATTAAAATAAGAGAGAATAATGACTCAAAGAACTAAGACTACTCTTTAGTACTCTTTCTATTGTACAGTCACACGTAGGTCCAGTAGCGAGGTGTGACTTTCAAAACGAGGGAAGCTCCAAATAATAATTTTCATTAAAATAAGAGAGAATAATGACTCAAAGAACTAAGGCTACTCTTTAGTACTCTTTCTGTTGGACAGTCACACGTAGTTCCTGCTCACACCACAAGCTTCCCCTCTCCAATCAGACGTTCCCTGGCCCACACCACATGGTCTGTTAGCCTAACATAGAGGAAGTACGCAATTTACACACTTTTCCTAATAACTTAAAGCTTCACAAGAATTTCCTTTTGTCACCACTAAAATACTATTGCTAATGCTATTGAAATATACTTACAGTTGTATTTATAATCGCCACTTAAAACAAAAACAAAAGACAAACTTTTCTTTGCATGCTACACAGAATTTCGGTGACAAATACTGTCAGTGCTACCTGACTATCAAAGAGTCGCAATTGCTTGCAGAATGCTATGAAGTATGGTATTCAAGGCTACGAATGCATAAATACAGTATTGAATGAGCTCATGGAACTGTTCACTCAAATCTATGTCATTGTCAAATTGTCCGTAACACCGCGAATGTTCGCAAAAAATTTTTGAAAATATATCCAGGATAAATCAAATATTGACATGAATTTTGTTCTTTTTCTCTGGAAATGTTTGAAGGAGGGGCGCTCCTAACGCTTTGCCACTGCCGTAAACCGTTAGTGTCCAATCAGCTCACTCTTACCTTCCTATGGTCGAGATGCAAATCTGTAAGATATGAACATGTTTTCATATTACTGTGATTGTGAATATGGCTTGACCTTTTTGTAATGGCAACATTTTTTCATTCGTTGTTTTGGTCCTCAGATTTCGGAACGTACAGGTTGATGCTTTTTAGAACTAAATTTATTAGGATGTATTACAGAACATGTCATTTTAAACGCATTGATAACAAAATTAGTGTTGCTGTGTTGTAACACATGATGAATTCACTTCAAAACGTACTCAAAATGGCCTCGCTTTACTGCCAAAGTCTGTCTTTGAAATTAGTTAATATTTTCTGCAACACTGATCACCTGATCAACTCCATTTCTTGTCCAATTCTTCACTTTAACTCTTCAAGATCTCTTGGTTGGTCTTTGTAAACCCTCCACCTCAAATATCCTCACAAGAAAAGTCTAAATATATAGTGTGATCCATATAAACCTGAACCATTTCAATGGCCATAACTGTTGAAGCAATAATAGGACACACGTGCAACTTTGGGAGAATATAATATACAATTGGGAGATTACATTACACTATTTACATCTCAGAGAAAATGTTGCAAGTGTCCTCCACCAGCATCTATACATGTTTGTACTCGTCTCACCATATTCTCTGAAGTTTTACGGAGAGTATCCTCGCCAATGTTACTTATTTCGGTTCCAATGGATTCCTTGAGATCAATTGTTCGTGGCCTATTCTTGTACACTATTTTTTAGATATCCCCACAAGAAAAAAATCCGGTGAGGTGAGGTCAGGGGATCTGGGGGACCACAGACTTTTGAGATTATTCGATTATCAAAGAAACTGGTTACGAGTTTCATGGTGTCATTAGATGTATGGTACGTTGCTCCATTGAGAGAAAGTTACTTCCAGAAAAATTTGAACTGAAATAAGTAACATTGGCGAGGATACTCTCCATAAAACTTGAGAGAATATGGTGAGACGAGTACAAACATGTATAGATGCTGGTGGAGGACACTTCCAACATTTTCTCTGAGATGTAAATAGTGTAATGTAATCTCCCAATTGTGTATTATATTCTCTCAAAGTTGTATGTGTGTTCTATTATTAGTTCAAAAGTTATGGCTTATTGAAATGGTTCAGGTTTATATGGATCACACTATATCTTAGTGGCTATTCAATATTTCCTCTTCTGACAATCCATCTTCGTAGAAAATCATGATTGGGTAATTCACCACCCGCCTTCCATAATGTGCAGGAACACCATCTTGCTGGATAAAGATATTTTGAATTCCTCGAGAATAAAGTAGCACAAGCAGGAATTATTTAATTTTGAAGAAGGCGTAAATACACTTCAGAATTTAAGATGCCATCAATGTAAAATTGGTTAATCAACTCGCCATTATTTATACCAGCCAACATATTTACTTTTTTTGGACGTTGTGTAAGTTATTCAATCATCCAAGCCCAATAGTGACAGCTGTGACGATTTATGTTCCCATTTGGGTCGAAAGTAGCTTCATTGTTTAATTCAAAACCTACTTAACTTGAAATAATGATGTGTTTTCCTTTGCTCAGTACACATGCAGTAAGGTCCTAATAAATTTAAATAGCAGTTTGGAAGGGTATTTGTTTGTACGTTCTGAGACTTGATGACTGTAGGAGTGAAGAAGAAAGAAATTTTGCCACTTATCAAAAAAAAAAAAAAAACTTCAAACCCTTTATTTGTGATCACAGTAATGTGAGGTTATGTTGATGTCTTACAATATCACTTCATAGAGTTGCAACAGCAGGTTACTGACATTGCTCCATACTTCTTACTCACCCTGTGACAATGTGACAATCTCTCTGTGTAAGCAGAGCTACCATGGAAATAAATAATTTCTGCATCTATGTCCGTATGACAAAAAGTGTTTTCCCAAAGTTTTGACATACTTTTTGTTACATCCTGTATTCATATCTTTAATATGTCATTAGAATGTGACAGAATCACATTACATTTTTGTTTGTATTTTGTTTATTTTCCTTTGTGAAGTTCCGCAAACTCTACAGATTAACAAACCTTTTTGTAAAACAGAGTTTACAAATATCTGTAATCTTTTCCTTTTGCTAATATCTAAATTGTAAATATTGTGAAACAGCGCCCTCATCTGTTCTCTAGTTTATACATACACAAACACTGTACATAGCTGTTTAGTCATATTAAATACAAGAAAATCTTCACTTTCACTACAGTACTATAAATATGGAGAACCATACTTCCATCAGTTCACCCTGAGCATGAAGCTAGCAGCTCAAGAAAATATACTCATTTTTCACATCTGCCACTGATGGTCTTTTATTAAGTGCAGGTAACGACCCATGAACACCAGCACCAAACAGTTTGTAAATGGAAGGATGTGTATAGGAAATGTTCTATTTCAAAAATCTTTGATGTGAATCTCAAATTTGTATTTCAAATATTAAATAATGAAACAGATCTAGTGACATGTTAAGTAGCACACTGTTACTACAAAGGAATCTCTATTATCAGATCTATGAGCAAACACAACACACACACTCGCAGACATGCTGAAAAGTACTTGATAGCCAGTGACATAGTCACAGTAGCACATTCAGACTGACTAGGGGCATTTTCGACTTCATCACTCACTGCACTTTCCTTAACTACTAATATCCTATATAATACTATTTCTTGTTTTGTGCATTTCCACAACTCGGAACAAACACAAATGTTATTTAACCACACTGTTTCACTATGAAGTAAGGAAGTGAACTGTCGACTTGCTCAGTCTAGGGACAGTACAGATTCCTTGCTTGCCCGTGTCATGTTCTGAATGCGTGGTCCACCCAGGTAGCTTATAGGGTTGGCAAATGTTCGTTGCTCTCCTGGCAAAAAGATTGGGGACAATACTGTTGTTGGTTTCAGAGTAATGGGTTCATTATTGGGTGACAGAGAATCTGAAAACAGAGTTACCAACATCACAAGAAGGACAAAAGCACTACCAAGAAATATTAGTGTAGTTATTTCAAATAAAGAAACAGTTTACAGAGTGTCCACTCTTTTATTAAAAGAAGTTAATAATTTATACAAAATGTTATACCTCATATTGACCGTGATCAGAACATGCTTCAAATAAATATTTTGTTTAATAAATAGAGTCAACATGAAAAATTCAATGTCACAGCTGGGATTTGAACCATGGATCTCCTGGTTTCCGTCCAGTCGCTCTAACCCATTGGGCTACCATGGCCAATGTGCCGTCATGACTCTAAATTCTCCATTTGACTCGTATATTTCCCCAGTAGACCACTAGGGGCTCTTGCATCCGTGATACACCTTTTATGGTGACTTACTATCGTAAGTACTTGAGTCCCAGGCTTCATCATTTAACTCCTATTATTTCAGTTAATTGATGGAAATTAATCATTTCTTCACACTAGGCATATATAGACTAAGGTCTTTGATAAATAGAGTCAACATTAAAAGTTCAATGCCATGGCCGGGATTTGAATTTCATGTTGACTCTACTTATCAAAGACCTTAGCCTATATACAGCTAGTATGAAGAAATGACTAATTTCCATCAATTAACTGAAATATTTTGTTTGTTAAAGATGCTATCAATTATTAGCGCTGCTGGTGACAAAGAATTTCCTCAACCAACATAGGAGCTGCCACTTACATAGGCCTGGGCTGGGTTTGAACCTGCAACCTTTGGATCAGTAGACTAGAGCCTAGCAAATGAGTTACCTAGGGTCCTATATTACTATTCCACACATGCCAACTTTGTGAAACTGGAAACCATAAAACTTCCCTCACCCATAAAGCATGATAAATTTGTGAAATTTACAATGTGTAAAATTTTCAGTATAATAAATGCACAAAAACTGTATTTATGGGAATTCTATTTTTTAATAATCCTTAAAGACCTGATAGTGCTGCTGGTTCCTGGTAACACAGACAACATCACTTTGAAACTGTTGTTTCTGGTTGGCCCCAAACAAAAGTTGTTTGTAGATTTTGAAATGATGTTTAAAATAAAATAAAAAATGTTAAAATGTTTGTATATTATATGAAAGTATAGTTATTAGTGGAAGAAACACAAGAGACATACAGTTGGCAACAAGGACTTGATGTATAATTAATATAGCTTGGTTACTTGGGTGACAGAATCAACATTCGGAAGATGCTATTAGAGGTTTTCTGTCTGAATGAGGAAGACATATTTTTGAAGAAGTCGTGGAAAGTTGTAAGTCTAAATTTATAATTTGTGTTTATGAAGTAAATAAACATCTTTAAAGAGATACAAGCATTATTATTTCAAAAATTTAGGAAAAACAAAAACATCAATCCGAGAGCATGTCCAGGAGATTAAGTTTTGTTCACTAACTCAAGTTATGCTGGTGAAAGGAAGTAAATTTATTGAAAGGAATATAAAAACAAAATATAAAACATAATATTAAATTATATATATATTTCAAATCTGTGTCCCCACACAGCAAATTTTAAAACAATTTAAAATTATATTTTAAATTGGTGCCCAATGTGGGGTGCCACTTTGTAATAATTTATTTTATTTTAATATTATATATTTTATGATTTTCTTTAGGTTGCACTGTGTTGTGACCGCTTTTTAATAATAACAGTTCAATAAATAACTTTAATTTCCTTTTGCCAGCATAACTTCAGTCGCCAAACACAAATTTAATCTCCTGGATGTGTTTCTTCTAAATTATTGAAATAATAATACTTATATTTCTTTAAAGATGGTTATTTACTTCACAAATGTCTGCCTCGGTACCATAGATGGTAGCATGTCTGCCTCATACTCAAGAGGTCCCTAGTTCGAATCTCGATCAGGGTGAGTTACCTGAATAAGGTTTTTTTCCAGGATTTTCCTTATCCTGAAAGACGAATGTCAGATAACTCTATGCTAATGTCAGGTAATGTTTGAAGCCCCTTAGTTTATCAATGTACATTATATAGAAGACTTTACAGTCATCTGCAGATATCTGCTGCACATAAACTGGAAATTGAAGTGTCAAATGACTTTCCATGAATTAAAATGTTTTCTTGACTTTCCTGACCATAATTTATTTTCATGCATTTTCAGTGATTTTAATTTCCTTTCCAAAAGTGGACACTCTGGTTATGAAATCCAAAATAAATGTTAAAAGTTTCTAACCTCTGTGATCCACCTCATCCTCAACAATGGTAGAAAATTGTGCTGGAGAAGAGTTTTGACCCTGTTTTGTGACCTGGTTATTATTTTGAAGTTGCCCCTAATAAAAATCAGACACATGTTAAAATTTAGATATGACATTGACATTTCACATGTTTAGCTGAAATGCTACTTTGAAGTTAATCAAGTACATCATTACAAAGCAAGGCACATGCGAAGTTCTGGCTGAAGTTCCAAGATTTTATAGCGTAAAACAAAAAGTCATATTTTTGTACAGGTATTACACTCCTCCAGTGCAATATTAGCATATATCTCAAGTCCAAATACATACAAATTCCAAAAAAATGTTCCAAATAATAATGGAAGAGAGAAATCGGTTTATAGAGTGAATGATTATCTCAGACTTTCAGTTAAAGTTTGTCGTAATGATTTGAGTTACCAAAGACATGCACTGCACTTCATAAAATGTTCTACTCTTATAAGTGAGTCTATTAGAAAATGAACTGTAACTAGAGCATTGCATTTCAAATTAAAGAAAGATTGTCTTGATGTACAATAAAGAGTTTCACATTCAAATCAGCTTGAATTTGTTAAATTTTGGGGTGAAAGTACATGGTAATTAACGGCAAACATGTTTGGACATTTATTGTCATAGACTCCAGACTAACTTTCAAGAAACTAAATAAGTAATTAACTTTAAAGAGAGTCGATTAAAGACACTAGACAACACTTACTTTTAAATTTTTCCGGAACATGTTTCAGAGGCTTTGCCTCTATCATCGGCCGGCTCTCGACTGGTTCTCCTTGGTGTAGCTGACGATACCTTGTCACAGGTCTCCTCTGGTGGCGGCTCTAGGAACTTGCTGAACAAATCCTTCTGGGGGATGTCGAAATTGAATACTTTGTTCCTATTTTTTGAAATGAAGATTTGTTCCCATGTGGATAGTTCTTGTTTTCCTGATGTATGTTTCCTGATGTATGTTTCAGTAGTTTTGGTTCTGGATTTAAATAACAACATAAATCCAGAACCAAAACTACTGAAACATACATCAGGAAAACAAGAACTATCCACATGGGAACAAATCTTCATTTCAAAAAATAGGAACAAAGTATTAAATTTCGACATCCCCCAGAAGGATTTGTTCAGCAAGTTCCTAGAGCCGCCACCAGAGGAGACCTGTGACAAGGTATCGTCAGCTACACCAAGGAGAACCAGTCGAGAGCCGGCCGATGATAGAGGCAAAGCCTCTGAAACATGTTCCGGAAAAATTTAAAAGTAAGTGTTGTCTAGTGTCTTTAATCGACTCTCTTTAAAGTTAATTTATCATAACAACACTGTTTTCAACACTTCCAAGAAAGAAAGAAATAAGTAATATTCATTAACCCAGACCTCTTTAACTTGAACAAGTTTCTTTTTCTTGGGGGGGGGGAATTATGTTATGTAGTATTAGTAGTTTTATTCATCCGTTAAGTCAATACAATGACATTGGGTTATTTAGTGTAATAAATGAACAGTTGTTTTACAGATGATAGATTACTATTCTTCATAGATACATTACTCAAATTCTCTTGCCAGCGGACGAATTCATTGCACTCACCTCACCTACTTGGGACCCGGTTGGAACAGAAACTTTGATAAAGTTGTGCCCTGGTGTGTGTGAGACTTGACAGAAAACAAGATTGAAGGAGAAGAAGAAAAATAAGTGTGGAAGAAGATTTTATAAACATTTTTAAAAATATTGATGGCTGTTCTGATGTTGATAAAGAAGACATTGATAATGACAGAGGTTATAAAACAATTACAGAGGAAGACATTATTGCATCATGCAGTGCTACTGTTAGGTATTTCCTCTTTTATATAATTTAATATAAATTTGGTCTTTTTATTCTGATGTGTCCAAAATCTATATATATATATATATATATATATATATATATATATAGGTTGTTTCGAAATGACACCATTTTGTAGTTTATAACTTAACTAGTCCAAATTTTGGTGTTGCAGCTTCGAAATTCTCTGAGGTATAATTTTATGCAGCATTAAATATTACATGATTTTGGAACTAGGCAGTGCAAGGAACCACTGGTGTGTGAAGCTCAAAAATTGTTATTGGGATACACCGGTCATGAAAACAAAAGCATTGCTATTAAATTATAGATGAGTCGTATTTATTACACATCAGCTTCACTTAGGAACCTAATTTGAGGGCATGTTTCGCGAACCATCATTTGCATCATCGTTCTAATGCGACTAAAGCTTGATCCATTGCTGCTTGCTCTTTATCAGTGACCCTAGCCTTGCTTTCTGGTAATGGTGCAAAGGGTAGTAGATAATGACTCGGACAGCTCCAAGATTGCTCATTTTGCTATGATCTTAATTATATACTGCTTTCAACCAATTACTGTAAAATCAACAACTTCCTTTTCAGTTACAAATACTTTATTTAGTATTATTAAACATAATGAAATAAAATGCTTCTCTTATTGCATATGGCATTTAGTTTTGGTTAATTTATCTACAATTCTTTGATGTTTTTCTCTGTGCTTTTTATCATTTAATGCTTCCATCCTCAATATCACTAACATTAAGTTCCCTCTTGCGATTTCATAAGCCAAAGAAAGTCTTAATAGTAGCAAGCTACCGTGGAGTATGTTGGTATATTTACAAACAGTCACAGCAGACGGCATGGTATGTCACCCAGCTGTGAACTTTGATAGTGTGAGTCACATGGCATTGTTCTTGCAGCTGCCTAATCCACACTCATTCTGGAGCACTTTTATGCGGATGTGTTGGCGGTAAAAACTATCTATATGAGTCACATAGAAGCTGAGCAACTACTTCTATATATTCGTTTGATGTCTTTTTGAAACACCCTGTATATATAAATTTAAAAGAATTAAAGCAGGATAATGTAATTTTTTCTACATCACTAAGACCTATAGGAGAGACCATCAAAAAGAAAAATTGTATTTAATGTACTTTCACCTCAAAACTTTTATGACATTTCAGTTGTTGGTATTAATATATATCTGGCTTTTAACATTTTTCTGCTTTTACTAAATATGATACCTTTTATTTTGATTTTAAAATAAGTGCTTACTTAAAAATTGATGTAGGTGAAGTTTGAAGTGTGCACATCAATTCATTTACATTTTTTTATTAAAATGAAATGAAAATAACTTGTAGTTAATAGTATCTAATATCTATAAAGCATTTTCTTTGTGGAGGATCAACATAATAAATCCTTGAGCAAAGAACCTTCTTGTAGGAACTTACCACTGACTGGTGAACTAATGACTACTATTCTCTAATAGACCCTATCCATAACTCTATGTAGGAAAAGGTTAAAACAAAGCTTAATTTATGTATAGCTTAGATAATTATAAGCTAACTTGGCAGTTGACTAAAGAATACCTTCTCATAACATGCTTTCATACAGTGTCTGATTTGGAAGCCATTTTCTGTACTTTCTAAAGTTCAAATGCAATTTGATAATAGTGTACAAACTTAAGCAAAAGAGATGATTGAATGAAGCTCTAATGCTGAAGAAGCCAAACAAGCATGCACTACTGCATGCCTACAGGAACGCTTGCTTTTTATTCTGGTTGTACTTTTGCTAGATAATATAATCACCTTCAAGTACTGTTAGTTACAGTCGTCAGGCATATGGTGTTGCCGTGAACTCAATACTGCCAAGCTCGTCTATGCTATACGGCAACTTGTGATTGTTCACCTGGAAATGGTTCACTCTGTTCATATAATATATAAAATACCTATTCTAACTGTAACAGTAATCTTTCTGATGCTAGAATATTGTCTGTGCAAAATACCTTTATTTATTTATTATTTTTTGGGCAAAGGTTTTACAAGGGTAGCACAACCATCCGCAGAGTATGTAATCAAAGTTGCAAAGACATTGTTACAACTTTGCTTTTCATCACAAACTTTATTACATCCATCTTTTCCATAAACCAGCAAGCAACCTTAATACATGAAATTTGTAATGAGAAAAATACTCCGTTCTTATAAATTAATACTGAAGTAGTTTTCAAAACTTTTAACAATAATTACTTCTTTAAATACAATTTACTAATACAAACATTTTATGAGAAAATTAAATTAAAACTAAAGTGCATTGATCCATAACTGGGCACTATAAATATAAGAACAAACCACATCTTGTATAATTCTCGCTCATTTCAGAAAATATGACACTAAAATATCCATAACTAAGACACTGTTCACTTTCAGTCTGGTTACTTGATTTGGTGCTGGTTGTAGGTTCAAATCCAGCCCACATCAATGGTTTTTAAAGTGACATCCTCAAGTAACATGTAAAGGCAAAATACTGTGGCACTGGCACTGACAATTAACAGCATCATAAACAAACAAAATTATTTCTATTTAACATTTACTTGTGTCACTTTAAAAGTCCAAATAGCACTGGTGGTCAAATATAGCACCAGAGCTCTTCTAAAGACATAACTCTGTAGGAAATGCATACTCTTTCAAGGAAAAAATCAAACAAAATGGCAGTGCTCTCAAACTCAAGATATACAGAAAGAAAAGTGTGAGTCAGTTGTTGTGCTGGTATGTTGCCATAGTTGTGACCAGTACATCGTGGTTCAAACCCTGCCTATGGCATTGAATTTTTCAGCCTGACTCTACCTTTCAAAACCTTGGCCTACACATGGCTAGTGTAGCAGAACAATTAATTTCCAAAAATAGTACCATTCATATTAGAAATGCTAAGCAAAATAAAACTAAAATTAGCAGACATCCCAAGTTTAATTCCTTGCTGGAGGAGGGAAAATTTCTTTATTCAGCATTACTCACAATCTACTGAGCTTGATGGCTCAGGCAGTTTCATCTGTGACCTGCATTCAGGAGGCCTGGGTTCAAATTCCGTGGCCAAACTACCTGACCCATGGGTTTTTTCAGAGGTTTTCCCAGGTCGCTAGGCGAATGCTGGGTAGGTTAGTTACATTCCCCGAATTTCCTGTTCCTCCATTTCATCTCCATTATCATTTCACATCATCTCTCATCTGGTGGTCTCTTTCAGCGTAGAAGTGCCGGCGGGTGTCTCGGCGTTGCATGACAGGATGATATGCTCTGAGGTAAACTACTTCCTCCTCCGGTAGGTCAGTTGCCAGTCTCTGAACCTGCTGCTGGGATCATTTCCGTACCTCATGTCTGTTGTCCTAGCCTATTGGGGGAGCTCTCTTCTATGTAAACTGTACAGAATCTGCCCTCTGCATTGTCATGGCTCCTTGGGATGGCTTTCCTCTGTCTCCTCTCACCTCATCCTTCCTCCCAGCGCTGCCCCACTTAGGGGCACAGGTACAATGCATCAAGACTGGTCTCTGTGCCAAATCCCTTCTGTAGTAAATCCTAATCATATTCACAATGCCCCCTAGAGTTTGATACTATGAATTAGGTGTACAAGAGAATTTAATATTTGTTGGAATGCTGAGTGTATATGAATTTTCTTCTTCAGGCAACTTGCTGTTCCCTAAGAAAGTTGTTACCAAATTGTGCTGATTGCAGATTCTTTTGACGCACTTCATTTGTTCTGTTTCCTGTTTTATCCCGCACAGGCGCGGGCACGTGGCTGTCACTTTGCCTGTCCTGTCGGGTGCAACCGAGAGGCGAGGCAAAGCAGTCATGTCTCGGCTTTCCTGGCGTGTGGAGGTGAGTTATTCTTTGGTTTGGACTTAAGCCTCGTGGAATAGTACTTTATAAAATGGTTGTTCTGACCGTAAATTTGCCTGGGTCATACTTCCACAATTTGTTACGGGAGTAATTCTCAAAACACCAAATTTATCTACTCAATATTTGGGTTTTCAAATAGGCTTGAACTCCGCCCTATTTCTCGGTGTGGCAGATATCACATGGGGTAAAGTAATGGTAGTCTCAAAAGGTTGTTTGTAATTTGTGATCCCTGTAAGGCGAGAATTGTAATATTTTGTTATTATATGCAATTAACCCACACATTTGAGGTATACTTGACAAGGAAAGTGGAAGACATACCTTTGCCAGAATTGGTTCTGTTGATTACCCGCAACCACATTGGTCCTTATCACTTGAATCCCTCCCCATTATAATTGTACCTCAGCCCCACGGTGCAGTTCAAAATGGCATGGCTCACATGGTAGCATCCATGGCCCACATTCATTAGGTTGTAGGTTTGATTCCTACGACTGATCTTCCTGACCCAAGTGCCTCTTCAGGTGTCCCTCTGAGTCGCTCCATTTCACCTCCCCTTTCTTGTTGGTGGGTTGTGTCGACAGGAGTTTTGGTAAGGAATTTGTTCTCTGTATCTCTGTAAATTCTGGTCCTCCGAGCCACTCAGGAGATGTGTAAACTTGCAGGGGAAGGGAAGGTTGACAAGTCGAAACTCCCCTCTAAAACGCTGGGAGTCACCACAGCAAAATCTATGGGCTTTCCATTAGGGCAATATATTGAGTCTAAGAAGCACCCTGTTTGCAGTGGAAGAGGATATGCCACTTATGCAATGTCAACCCAACCAGGAAGACTACCGACAGCCTTAGTAGGGCTGCCAATGCTCTAGCACACTATGTCACTAGTTAACCAGGCTATTACCCGTAAAGGTTCAGACATCTCTCAACACCAATTGGATTGCATAGCTGAGAAGTTCAAATCTTAGTTATTACAAACCCTACCCTCACCTCTCCTCAATTTGCTACCCTTAGTAAACTCTGTCACCCCATGTATACACCATCAGGAGCGTAGAGGTAAAAGATTTCACTGATCAATTAACAAACGTAGGCTTTCAAGTCCAGCGTCTTGTTCAGTAGAAGATTCCGGGCTGTAAGGCCGTGGTCCACTGGGTTTCTTCATCTCTCTCCCAGATGTTTCGCTTACAACTGCAGCAAGCATCATTGGTGGCATAGAAAAGTCCTCCTAGTACTCTTTGTAGCTACTGAACTTTTCTATGCCATCGATGATGCTTGCTGCTGTTGTAAGCGAATGTCTGGGAGAGATGAAGAAACCCAGTGGACTACGGACTTACAGCTCGGAATCTTCTACTTCACTGATCAAGTTACAAAGTCAGCCCTTTCAATCATATTATTGAGTCATAAAAGTTCTTTATAAAGACATCCGATTTGCTCCTCATTCCCATTTGGAATTTTAAAGTGACAGCTTCATTTCACATGATGGCAGACTGATCAAAGTTCATATGTGCTTTAGTTATAAATATTTTTCAATAAAGAATGTTGCTGCAATATTTCCCAAAATAAATGAATGGTTATGATTCACTCTGAATAAGACAAGATAATAAATATAGCAACAAACTGTAAAGAACATTGTCCCACAATATTTAAAGTAAATACTTGTTACTCACAGCCAGATAGAACTGTTAAGTATTGCTATTTTCATACCACAGGCATGATTTCTTACTTTGAAGTACAATGCAGGTTAACAGACTGAAGGACATCTTTGTTACTGAAGCTACCTTATTTCATAGGAGCTAGATTAAATATCGGTGCACAGAACATTTTAAAAGATATGAGGGTCGGCTGATAAGTCTCACACCTGACAGAGATGCCGCCACAGGGCCAGTTTGATGGATAGCATCATATAGTTTAACTCTAGACTAGTTACAGGTCAATAGCTTGTTTAGTGTTTGAATGACAGCATTTTAAACTAGACAAGTGTAGAGGTTTCACGAAAATGGACGATTTGGAAAAACGAGCAGTGATTAAATACTTCCATTTGAAAGGCTTAACGCCTAAGGAAATCAAGGAGGAAATGGACAATACATTGAAAGACTCTGTCCCTTCATATACAATAGTTAAAAGGTTGGTTGTAGAGTTTAAAGTGGGACATACGCGCACTAGTGATGAGCCTCACTCTGTCTCTTCATATACAATAATTAAAAGGTTGGTTGTAGAGTTTAAAATGTGACGTACGAGTACTAGTGATGAGCCTCGCTCTGTCCTTTCATATACAATAATTAAAAGGTTGGTTGTAGAGTTTAAAATGGGACGTATGAGTACTAGTGATGAGTCTCGCTCTGTCCCTTCATATACAATAATTAAAAGGTTGGTTGTAGAGTTTTAAATGGGACGTACGAGTACTAGTGATGAGCCTCGCTCTGTCCCTTCATATACAATAATTAAAAGGTTGGTTGTAGAGTTTAAAATGGGACGTACGAGTACTAGTGATCAGCCTCGCTCTGTCCCTTCATATACAATAATTAAAAGGTTGGTTGTAGAGTTTAAAATGGGACGTACGAGTACTAGTGATGAGCCTCGCTCTGTCCCTTCATATACAATAATTAAAAGGTTGGTTGTAGAGTTTAAAATGGGAAGTACGAGTACTAGTGATGAGCCTCACTCTGTCCCTTCATATACAATAATTAAAAGGTTGGTTGTAGAGCTTAAAATGGGACGTACGAGTACTAGTGATGAGCCTCGCTCTGTCCCTTCATATACAATAATTAAAAGGTTGGTTGTAGAGTTTAAAATGGGACGTACGAGTACTAGTGATGAGCCTCGCTCTGTCCCTTCATATACAATAATTAAAAGGTTGGTTGTAGAGTTTAAAATGGGACGTACGAGTACTAGTGATGAGCCTCGCTCTGTCCCTTCATATACAATAATTAAAAGGTTGGCTGTAGAGTTTAAAATGGGACGTACGAACACTAGTGATGAGCCTCGCTCTGGACGTCCTGTGGAAGTCACAACTCCAGAGATCATTGAAAAAATTCATCGTTTAGTACTGGAAGACCACAGATTAAAGTTGTCTGAGATAGCAGAGACTGTAAACAGATCAAAAGAACGTGCAGGTAATATTTTAAGTAATGTTTTGTGCTTTCACAAGGTATGTGTTGCATTTGTTGACATTTGATCAAAAGTTGCAAAGAAAAACTGTTTCTGTTTAGAATTTGGAGCTCTACCATCAAAATCCCAGTGAACTTTAGAGACTTATTACCATGGATGAAACTTGGATACATCACTACACTCCAGAAAGTAAATCACAGTCAAAACATTGGATTGTGCCAGGTGAATCAACTCCTAACAAGGTTATGGCGAGTGCTTTGTGGAATGCTCAGGGAATTATTTTTATTGATTACTTGATTACTTGTGACTACTATGCAAACTTACTACAACATTTGAGTGATGAGGTGAAAAGAAAAAGACGTCATTTGGCAAAGATAAAGATCTTGTTTCTTCACGACAATGCTCCAGCCCATTGTTCAGTCATTGCAATGGGGAAAATGTGTGAATTAAAGTTTGAATTATTTGAACATTCACCTTATTTGCCAGATCTAGCACCCAGTGACTATCTCCTGCTTCCAAACCTCAAAACATTTCTTGGAGGACAAAGATTTCACAACAAGGAGATCATTGATGCAGTAAACAGCTATTTTGAGTACCATGATAAATTACACTACAGAGATGATTTAATTAAATTAGAACAATGATATGACAAATGTATTAGTCTTTCTATAGATTATGTTGACAAATAAATTTTAAAAAATGTTAATTTTTTTTATTCTGAGGCCCAGGACTTATCAGCCGACCTTTGTATTATAAAATAAATCCTATCCTGTTGTAAATTTTCATTTTGTAAAAAAATTGATACAAGAATATGATAGATATTATATGTGTCTGGTTTTGGATATGAATTTTCTGAATCTTATTTAAACAGTATAGTGTTATGGTGTAAAGGTTAAAATTGGTTATGTCAATTTTCATGTATATAAACCATTTTGAAGCCAAAAATTGCTATCTATCTGATCTTACACCAATTAGATAACATTAAAATTTAAACTCCATTTTTTTCAATACTTTCTTTTCAATATTTTTGCTTTACAAAATAGTCCTTGTTCCACATTTTATTAGTATCTGGCTGCCCAATACTGAATGGGTAGTAGCTTATTTAATAGAAATGACGAATAAATTTCACTTATCTACTTTCATTGTGTAAAGTGGAACATTACAAAATCTAAACAAGGTTCGTAATTGTTTACTTTACCACACACAGTGTAAAAATAAAGAACTCTGGATGTTTGAATGGCAGTTGTCAAGGCATGTTTACTTGGCAAGGATCTGGAGTTAATTTATAAGATGTACTCTAAAAATTCATGTTTAAAAATTGGAATGGAACACAACAGAATATTCATTCATTGTTTGTGCATGAGGCAAACAATTCCCATTACAGGTGATTCAAATATTAAACTTATACATTAAAGAAAAATCAATTGCTGTAAAGCTGGTGCAGGACCAAAGCATTGGCACAGAATGTCCAACTAAAAACCCTAAACAATACTATACAAATGATATCTCGCTAGCAACATGTACTATGTTCTTGCATGTAACAATAAATAACCAATAAATGTTAATTTAATTTAATGAATAAGATAATTGTAACTACATTATTGTAATTGAAAATAACTAACTTTTGAATTCTTTGTTTCAGATTCTAGCATTTGATATGACATGATGTGACACCTGTGATAACGAGGAGTGCCATGAGGTATTAAATGGTGTTATTTACGGTCACCTAGATGACTTAGAAGTTGTTTATGCACTAAACAAATACTTTACTGTTACTATTGCAGTGAGGAGCTATGTCAAGGACTGAAAGTTGTCAGAACAGATGTTTGTATTTCAAATGCTGACATGCTTTCCATCTTAGTAAGAAACCTTTCTTGGGCAAGCAATAAACTGCTAAAAGTGCTAGGAGTTATAATGCAGGAGATTTAACTTGGCCCCTGGTTTGTAGAAAGATAAAGAAATACGTAGTCACCATCTCTTTCTAACCTGCCCCTCTCTTATGGCCAGACAGGCAGGGCAGACACATCAGTAGCGGATGATACTTCTTCATCCTCCAAATTTAGTTCCTGTTCCACTTCTTCATTGTGAGAAATTCCAAAATGTTCCTCATATTCACTACCTGAATCATCTTCTAAATTATGAGCCTATCACTAATTTATCTATTAATCCATCTTTCTCCCCCCAACATGTTCACAAGCTCCCCGCCAATTTTGTTCGGACATGTTACCTACCTCACTATCAAACAATACTTTTGCCTCGCTATGCTTAAATGATATGTTGTGTTTTGCAACATTTTTTTTTATCTGTGCCCATATAAGATCTATAGCATTTGATTCACAACAATACGGAGGTAGCCAATTACAGTGTGGTCTTGCATTTGCGCTGTGCGATCTATTTCATAAATTTTGAGACCGTCTTTTTTTCAGCTTTATTAATTCGTAAAGTACAGCTTTGTTGGAATGCGGATCAAACTCAATATTATTGTCACAGAGCCATGATTGCCTTACTGATTTAAGTGATGATGATATCAGAGCCTTGTTGATTTGAGCGGAATGATAAGATGCATTGTCTATTACTATAGCGCTATTGGGGGGAATGATGGGTAACAACTGATTAATAAACCAATTTTTAAATGTCTTGCTATCCATTTCTTCATGATAGTCTTGGCTTGATTTTGATTTAAATCTCAGAAGGGCATTGGAAATGAAACCTGTCGAACTCCCCGCATGTAATAAAACGCTGTCCTTTGCCTGTTGGGATGCATAGTGGAAATTCAAAATTGTCCTCTTTACTTTTCCACACTTTGTTTCTCATATCATTTATATTGATCCAGGTTTCATCTAAGTAAATAATAGCGCACCAGAAGTCTTTACCTCTTTCATTTTTCTTAGAAATGCGAATCTTTTTGCAACGTCTGGCCGTTCCATCAGAAACTTTCCTCCGCGTGAGTTCTTTACAAATCTAAATTTCATTTGATGCAGTACTTTTCGTAAGCTCCATAAACTCCTGCTGAACTTTTTTTTTTTAGAACTTTATTTGTGTCTTCCAAGCTGGGCAGAAAATCAGTCCAATAGAGTAAATAAATAGATTTCCCTATTGCAGCGGTACAGAAAGAGTCTATTGCTGTTCTTGTGGGTTTTGCATTCGGACGTTTTTAACCAGGAGTCTCTATAAAATTACCACTTACTTGCACTTCATTTTGTTCTTTAAGTATTCTTTTCACAGCATGAGATAAAACACCTAGCTGCAGCAGTTCTTTGAATTATGCTCGACACAGATATAGTAGGCTTTCCGCTGTTTAGGGCCTAGCATTCATCTGCAAAAATGTATAAACCTTAATCACAATTTCCCTACCATCTGATCTTATAGCTTTTCCCTTTCTTCTCATGCCTCCTAGAACTAATGCAGACATTAGTGCTATTCCCAGCAGTATGTTTAAAATAATCACAAAATGTTCAACTTCTAAAAACATTTTGCACGTTTTCAATAAGTTAACAACCTATACTTCACTTGCACACCACTGATGCCTGCTGGTGCATCATACACAGCAAGTAATTAGGTAATACAATAGCACTTTAAAAGGGACTGACCATTTTAAGGAAAGAAACCCAGCGTCCGTGCTAGACAAGAATAGTGCAAAAAGTGCCAAGTTAAATCTCATGCATTATAATTACTATCCAATCTTCAGCTAGGTTTGGCCCAGCTACCTACCTGCTCTTTCTTACAGTTTGCCACTGTCCACAATTAACTGTAGCCATAATATCAATAACAGGAAAAGAGTTGTACTTTTAATAAGGGACATCTCCTCTAAGAATTAAAGCAACAATACAATGTTAAATTGGGTAAAGGTAAGTCATTATAAACACACCTTTAATTTAGTATAAATTTTTCCACATCACATAATGTCATGTCACATCACATCAGTAGCTAATGCATTATAATCCTGGCTTAACCCCAGCATGAGGATTTTTAATTTTGCATTTTTCAGATATGTGCAAAATAGTATAATAAATTACACTTTCTATTTGAGCTACTTTTGGCAAATATTTTGTATATATTTTACATTAATTACAGAAAAAAAAAAACTATGTACTAAGGTACTATCACTATTCTAAATGAATCTGTGCTGAGCTATGAGTTGGTATCCAAAATATTCAGGACTGATGGTGCCATCTTGAGAGCAGTTACAGTAGCTTTATGAAATGACAGATGGCAGCACAAACACATCTGAGGAGTGTGTGGATGGAGGCCTTGGCAGTGAATACCTACTATAAAGGAATTAAGTGTGATTTTTATTGCATGGGAAGAGTAAACAATGGAACATTCAAGGATAGCCACTGGAGACATCAGAAGCAGGTTGTACCGCACTAGATGTTCCAGACCATTTGATTTCAGGAAATCTAGAAGATGTTACTTTGTCACTGTTCCATTATTTTGATTCAAGAGACTTCAATTTTCAGAGCATTTCTTTTGTGAATGGAGGGTGCAAGAGCCAGCCTCGGGGAGCTGACCAGTGAGTTCATGTGCAGTTGGTAAGAAGAGCAGTGTAAAAGTGAATATTGATAAGTTTCAAGCAGTAAAAGTTAGTGTTGCAACAGAGACATAAAACGACAGAGTTATGAAAACAGATGTGTAGATTCTGTGTTTTTGTTGTCACCACATTGATCTCAATCATTTAGAAATTTAGATTTAGGAAAAACATGAGTCAGTTGGAGAATTTAATGTCATGCTGGCATGTTGACCATGGTAGCTCATTGGTTTAGAGCGGCTGGACAGAGACCAAAAGATCCATGGTTCAAATCTCAGCTATAGCATTTAATTTTTCAGTCGGACTCTACCTTTCCAAAGCAACAATAATTCCAGAATGTCCACAATCAAAAGGTTACATACAGGACATGATTATCTGGCTGCCCGTTTGCATAAACTAAACATCCTTCCTACTCCTATTTTGTAGAGAAGAAGATTCTGCAATTAATATCACTCATCTTACGAGGTGTCAAAATTTAACAGTAACAGACCTGTTATTGCACCACTGGAAAGCAAGAAGGCAAATGGAAGAACTCCAATATGCTGAACATTAGCAACCAACTTCGATGACAAGGTAACTGGTTGTTGCATCACAACAATACACTCTATCTCACTTCTTTGTTCATTGGAAATACATGATAATGACCTCCTCCACTGCTACTTCGAGATTTGATATGCTGTAACTTCAGCCTATTTCCCTGACTGAAAAGCAAATTGAAAGGGCATTAAATCGTTACGTAGACTTCCATGGTCTTTGTCCATTACTTCTTTTCTTGACTTCTGGTGTGGTCCGCATCCTGTTAGCTTAAAATCTTAAAATCTTATTGACATTTTGCCATAAACTATGTTAGGCTTTTTACTGGGCAACTGCAAATGTTTCAGATGGTCACTCCTTTTATATTTTAGTTTGCCTCTCTGTTCCAGCCCACCTGCAATCCTATTGGTTCCTTCTCGTCCATTGAAAGCTTGTCACACTAATAGCGTATTCCATATCATGTTGGGTGATTTGTGTGTCACAGTTCAGATTACACCTTCCCTTAAACATTTCTATGCTTTCTCTCACCAAACTTTGAGAGAATCTGTAAACAATCAAAATAATTGTGATGGTCACAAAAACACTGGCCACTGAAATATTTATGGGAAGGCACAATCTGAACCATGACAAACCAATCAACATGATGTGGAAGACACTATTAGCATGACGACCTTCTAATGGAAGAGAAGTAAGCAATAGGATTGCAGGTGGGTGGGAACAGAGAGTCAAACTTAAATACAAGGGGCATCCAGAGAGTAAGTTCTGTTTCAATTTATCTCCGCTGCAGCGCTGCGATCACAGCTCTGCACATGCGCGGTATCGCTCTGTATCAAGGAGAAGAAACGTGTGCCATTGTGAGATCGCTGTCAGCCACGTACGCTTTGTTGTGCTTGTTTACAATGTTGGTGTTGATTGAAAATCCTGCCGCTTGTGAAATCAGATCTGTAATTCGTTTTCTGAATGCTAGGAAAGTGAAACCAATTGAAATTTATCGGCAAATTTGCGACGTCAAAAGGTGTTGTGTTTCTTCACGACAATGCATGACCACACACTGCAAATGCGACGAAAAACATCCTACAGGGGTTTGGCTGGGACATGTTTGACCACCCCCCGTACAGCCCTGACCTCGCTCCTAGCGACTTTCATCTGTTTTTGCATCTTAAATCTTTCCTTGGTGGTCAACACTTCAACAATGATGAAGAGCTGAAAGAAAATGTTTCCAACTGGTTGAAGACACAGGCGGCAAACTTCTATGAAGAAGGTATACAAAAACTTGTGCCTCGCTATGACAAATGCCTGCAAAATTTTGGCAGTTATGTGGAAAAGTAGTTTAAGAGTTGTAGAATTTTGTGCAATAAATAATTTTTCTTTATCTGTACACAATTTAATTTTATTACCAAATAGAACTTACTTTCTGGACGTACCTCATATAAAAGCAGTTTTTTTTTTAATGTTACATCCTCCAACGTTAAGTCATATCGAATGGTGAATGAAATGGGTGAAATGATGCTCAAAAGTGTCCAGGGTCCATGGAGCTTAGAGCTACCCAATAAAAGCAGTGACCATTTGAAACATTTTACATCGGCCAGTGAAAAAGCCTTCCATAGTTTGCAGCAAAACATCGGTAAGATTTTAAGATTTTTAAGCAAATAGGACACGGATCGCACAAGAAACCAGCAAAAGAAGAAATGAAAGGGTATTAGTTTGGCGTGATAGAGCATGTTCAAGAATAAATGTTGAATATCTCAAAGTACATGACTTCCAAGATGCATTTGAAAAGTAGCAGAGACACTGGGACAGTTGTGTACATGTTAAATGACACAAATGGCAGCACCAGTCCCAAATTATTTTGGATACCACCTTATACATGCTTTAACCAATTAGGCAGGTCTAAAAGTAAAACTGTTCAAAACTTGAACAAATCTATGTGTTAATACAGTATGGAATTTATCTAGTACCAAGCAATTGCTTAGGAATTACTGATAATTCCTGAGTGAGCAATGACTAAACATTTCTCCCTGTACAGTATCTTACATTACATGCATAAACGCTACTCCTTCAGTACTAGTATACTACCTCTACCGCCTCACATGCCTACACTAGCACTACAAAATGCTATGCGACACACTATGCGGCTACATGAAGCTCCAGGTTTTCAGAGCTACAAACCATAGTGTGTACTGCGATACTTCGTAAAATCAAACACAAATGACTGGCAGTGGAAGATCAACTCATAACTGTAAGTTCTAATAGCTTATATTTCTTGAGCAAATTTGTCTTGCTTTGTCCTAATTTAGCAGTAATACAGCAATTTTTGATTGGTTCATAAATGGTCCTATATTCTTTCATTATTGGAAATATGTACCCTTTAAAAGCGTGTTTACACCTTAAAAAAGTACTGCTGCAAGTTATAGTTGTTATTTTTTGTAGATTAATTGATTACCAACAAAAGACATGCTGCATATAATGGCATACTTTACAACATTTTGAAACTGAAACAGATAAAGCTTTCTCTTACTAAACAAATTTGAATAATTTTGCAATGAATGAATTTTAAAATACGAGGTCCTTTTTTTTAACCTCCGATAGGCTATAAATAAAAGACAAGTTCATAGAAAACAATTATTTTATTACCAAAAGTTTTGTACAATTATGGTTATCTTTCAACATAATCAACGAAAAGATTGAGAGTTTATCGTTCCCGTGGACAAGCTTCACAATATCCTCTGCAAAAAATGTTGCGGCCAATGATTTCAAATGATCATTGATGTTGTTTTGAAGATGCATCCAGTGTTGTGATTGTCATTTTGTTTCCGGTGTGTCGTATTGGATACAAGTTTCATCTCCAGTAACAATTGATTTCAAAAAGTTCTCTCCTTCATCATGATAACAGTCAAGGAAATTCAAAGCTGACCATTATCACAATGAAGGTGAGTACTTTTAGAAATCAATTGTTACTGGAGAAGAAACTTGTATCCAATATGACACACTAGACACAAAACAACATTCATAACAATGGGTGCATCTTCAAAACAACATAAGGTTCATTTGAAATCATTCAAATTCGTTTCAAAATGAATATAGCCATTTCGTAGTTTATAACTTAACTAGTGCGTATTTCGGTGTTGCAGCTTCGAAATTCTCTTAGGTATAATTTTATGCAACATTAGATAATACATTATTTTGTAACTAGGCAGTGCAGGAATCACTGGTGTTCAAACCTCAAAAGTTGTTATTGGGACACACCGGCCACGAAAACAAAAACATTGCTCCATTGCCTCGCTTTCAGATAATGGGGCAAAGGGCAGTCATTTGTGGAAAAGTTGATACTGACTCTGAGTTCTAAGGTTGCTCATTTTGCTATAATCTTAATTGTACAGTGCTTTCAACCAGTTACTATAAAATCAACAACTTCCTTTACGGTTATAAATGCTTTATTTAGTATTATTAAACACAGTGAAATAAAATGCTTCTCTTATTGCATAAGGCATTTAGTTTTGGTTAAATTTATCTACAATTCTTTGATATTGTCCTCTGTTCTTTTTATCATTTAATGCTTCCATCCTCAATATCACTAACATTAACTTCCCTCTAAAAGCTTTAAGTTACATATGTCCATCAGCTTATTTGTCGTCATTGACTGTTACAATGGAATGTTGGAACACGTTAAACACCCATATACAAATAACTAAAGAATAGATTCTTTATTGCGGTTTCATAAGCCAAAGAAATTCTTAATAGTAGCAAGCTACTGTGGAGTATGTCAGTATATGTACTACAGCTACAGCACATAATACAGTGTGTCACCTACCTGCGAACTTCGATAGTGTGAGGCACACAGTGTTGTTCCTCTCACTGCCTAATGTACATTCATTCTGGAGCGTGTTTTTTATGTGGCTATGTTGTTGGTAAAAACTATCTATATGTGTCACACAGAATCTGAGCAACTACTTCTATATATTTGTTCAGTGTCATTTCGAAACACCCTGTATACTTTCTGTGAAACAGGAGCTACATTTTCTGTGCATGGTGAAAGTTTACATCCTCTATCAAGACAAATTTGCTCAAGTTGATTAAATGCTTCTAGAGCATTGCATTATTTTTCACTCTGCCAATAACTATGACTACAAATTAATTTAAGTACATAATTCCATTCTTTAATTGAGTGAGATCAACTTATTCAGTAGCACACAATTACAAAACATGTTCTGGCAATACTGGGTTATCAGTGTTCGGAACTTGTATGTGAAGTAGCTGCTGTTGCAGGGTTCTCATAAATGGCTCAAGAGCTTAGCCTGAGAGATAAAATGAATGCTTTAGATTAAGATAAAGTCTAAGAGTTATAATCCTACTGATCTTAGAAGGGAAACTTATGTAAATAAAAAGGTGTGCAAAATACTATATGCATATCTGGCAAAGCATATCTGAAGACATGAACACCTGCACATTCTGACCAATCACGCTGCTAATTAGTTGGACAGCAGCTGACCAGTCAAGCTTATGTGTACGAGGACAGTTCAGTAAGTACCTGTGTTTCAAAATATATGTTGTTGCTAAGGGAACTTTGCATTATCATCATGCACTGTCATTTTTTATACATTCTCAAAACAAATTTGATACTGATTCATAGATTAGTTTGGATTTTACAGACATTTCAATAAGTTGTTCATCATGTTTTCGCCAAAATGGAAAAAAATGCAGATATTGGTAAACATAGTTGAACATCCCTACTTGATGAGGAGTACTCAGGACGCCCTGCAGATGTGGTTTCTGAGGAAGTCATTGAAAATTCCATGATAATGGTTCTTGCTGACCATTGAACAAAAATTCACAAAGTGGCAGAAGCCATAGCTGTATCGACAGGAATGGCAATTCATATTTTGCATGATAAGTTGGAGATGAGAAAGCTGTAGGTCTGATGGGTGCTGCATGGACAACAAGCGGGTATGGCTTTCAACTTCAAAGCTGTTTAAGCAAAATCTAAAGGACTTTTAGTGTCAAGCTGTCACTATTCATAAAACTTGGATTCATCATTATACTCCGGAAACCAAGCAACAATAAAAACAATGGATTACTTCCAGAGAATCTGCTCCAAAAAAGGCAAAGAACAGAAAACTTTCCTCAGCCAAAAATTGGAATTCTAAGGGTGCCAAATTCATTGACTCTTCTCGGATAAAGGAAAAATGATTACTGGGGCATACTACAGTGAGTTATTGGCCCAATTCAACAAGAAGTTGCAGACATGGTCCATATAGTGAAGAAGAAAGTTCTGTTTCACAATGATAAATGCCCCAGCACATTCATCTGGAGTTGCCACCACCAAACTGCATGAACTGCTGCCACACATCCATATTCTCCTGTTACCAAACATGAATAAATGGCTCACAGAAACAACATTTAGATCAAATAAGGAGGTCATCATGAAGACAGAGCTTGACAATTCTTATTTCTTGGAGGGGTTAAAACATAGCTGGAGCGTTGCGAGACCTGTATAACCATAAACACAGGTATTTATTGAACTGCCCTCATAGAAAGCTTGACCTGGCATTAGAGGCTCGATGTAAAATTCCAAATTGTAAGTCTCTGTGTTATGTCAACCAGTACGTAGCCCGATTGTTGTTCTATGACGTAAAAGAGGTAGAGAAAACAGCTCTAGCCTTGTTGACTAAGAAAACTGCTGGTCAGAGTGGGCAGGCACTAAGGAGTGAGTTACCAGTTACAGCCTACAGCCCATATCAACTCTTGTATGTGACAAAGGTTTGTTCTCTCTTTCACATTAGTTCCTTGGCCAACTACACTCTCTTAAACAATGATAAATCTGACTGCCAAGTATTGTCTCATACAGAACATGCTATTGATCAAACTTAGTACTAAAAGTAATGCCCATGGTGTTAACGTCACTCACACATCAGTCGTAAATATCTAAAGCAACTTCACTAGTAGAACTAAGGGGTGCTAGTTTCATGCCATTCGTACTCACTGATTTTGAATTTATCTTATTCTCATCAGGTTCAGATTCATCCTTTTCATCTAGGGCATCTTCAGGGATGTCCTCTACTGACTAAAAATCAATCAAGAGAACAAATTTAATACAATAATTTACAGAATGATTTCTACAGAATGATTGACTAATTAATGTTTAATTTAGAAATCTATTAATATTTCACAAAGTCTTTCATCCGGAATTTACTTTATTTACTTTATTCTTAGAGTAACTTTCACATCATACAGTACAGTTTAAGGGACAGAACCTTTCTTTTCTTACCTCTGCCAGCAATTCAGTCTTTTCTGCCATTGGATCCCAATCCAATTCCTTATCTGTGTTGGCTGCTGAAACAGTAACATTAAAACTGCCATTAGTCTCCACAAATAGGTGAAACTTTACTATTGGAAAATTAAAAATATATCTACTTTGTATGACCACAATTACTTATTTTCATGTCTCTTCTAGAAACTATGTTTACAACAATGTAGAAAAATAGAGGTAGAGTCTACTGTATGCTTGAAAGGTTTCACTTACCATACAAGTACAGTAAAACCTCGTTAATCTGGATCTTGTAACCTGGATGTCTGGATAACCCAGACTAGTGTTTTTTATTTTAAAAAAATATATGATGTTTAGTGTAATAAATGAGCACATATATATTCAAGATATTCTAGAGAAGCAAGCCAGGTGAAAAGACGATTAGAAATTGACATTTTGGGAGTGTATATTTCTAATAATCTTTTCACCTGGATTGCTTCCCGAGAAAATCTTGAATACTTTCATTGCCAGAAAAGCTTTAGGTCTTATTCTAAATGAAGACTTGTTTTACAGACAAACTGCTCTTCTCAGTAGGTAATGATAATAATAATAAATAATAAACCGTAGCACGATAGTCCTAAGAGGGCCAAGGCCTACCAACCCGACTGACACCCTCATGCTCACTTACACATGGCAGAGGTGGGCACCGGTCCATACCCAGGACATAAAATCTGCATCCCATGGGTGGAATTGAACCTGGCCGCTTTCCGTGGCCAAGGACTAAGGCATGCTGCCTTAGGATGTTAGTTAACTCAGATTGGCTCTGGTCCCAGTTGATCCATGTAAACGAGGTTCTACTGTATGTTGTTTTTGAGTTGAGTAAATGCACACACACGCACGCACACACACACACACACACACACACACACACACACACACACACACACACACACACACACACACACACACACACACACACACACACACAAACATTATTCTTATTGAATTAAGAATACTGACCATTATAAACCTGTACATTTATACTGTCATATTACATCTAAAGAATAATTTAGCTGACTACCAATTTAGGCAAGATATTCACAATTATAATACAAGGAATAACAACCGAATCGATACACCATATTATAGATTGTCGAAATTGGACAACAATTTTGAAGTGTTAGGCATCAGACTGTTCAACACATTACCAGCTGACTTAATTCATTTACCTTACACAGCTTTAAAACGCAGACTCAGAGACAAATTGCTAGCCAATCCCTATTATTCCTTAGATGAATACTTTGAAAATATATCTTAAAAGCTGTAGGAAATGTTTACCATGATTCAATTACAATCTGTAATGATTCATGAATTGTAAAATAGGACGCTTTTCATATACATGTATATATTATTGTAAATATTTTTTGACATTGTCTATTGCTATACTTAGCTTAACGACAATAAAATCCTAAAAAAAAAAAAAACACACACACACACACACACACACACACACACACACACACACACACACACACACACACACACACACACACACACACACACACACACACACACACACACACACACACACACACACACACACACACACACACACACACACACACACACACACACACACACACACACACACACACACACACACACACACACACACACACACACACACACACACACACACACACACACACACACACACACACACACACACACACACACACACACACACACACACACACACACACACACACACACACACACACACACACACACACACACACACACACACACACACACACACACACACACACACACACACACACACACACACACACACACACACACACACACACACACACACACACACACACACACACACACACACACACACACACACACACACACACACACACACACACACACACACACACACACACACACACACACACACACACACACACACACACACACACACACACACACACACACACACACACACACACACACACACACACACACACACACACACACACACACACACACACACACACACACACACACACACACACACACACACACACACACACACACACACACACACACACACACACACACACACACACACACACACACACACACACACACACACACACACACACACACACACACACACACACACACACACACACACACACACACACACACACACACACACACACACACACACACACACACACACACACACACACACACACACACACACACACACACACACACACACACACACACACACACACACACACACACACACACACACACACACACACACACACACACACACACACACACACACACACACACACACACACACACACACACACACACACACACACACACACACACACACACACACACACACACACACACACACACACACACACACACACACACACACACACACACACACACACACACACACACACACACACACACACACACACACACACACACACACACACACACACACACACACACACACACACACACACACACACACACACACACACACACACACACACACACACACACACACACACACACACACACACACACACACACACACACACACACACACACACACACACACACACACACACACACACACACACACACACACACACACACACACACACACACACACACACACACACACACACACACACACACACACACACACACACACACACACACACACACACACACACACACACACACACACACACACACACACACACACACACACACACACACACACACACACACACACACACACACACACACACACACACACACACACACACACACACACACACACACACACACACACACACACACACACACACACACACACACACACACACACACACACACACACACACACACACACACACACACACACACACACACACACACACACACACACACACACACACACACACACACACACACACACACACACACACACACACACACACACACACACACACACACACACACACACACACACACACACACACACACACACACACACACACACACACACACACACACACACACACACACACACACACACACACACACACACACACACACACACACACACACACACACACACACACACACACACACACACACACACACACACACACACACACACACACACACACACACACACACACACACACACACACACACACACACACACACACACACACACACACACACACACACACACACACACACACACACACACACACACACACACACACACACACACACACACACACACACACACACACACACACACACACACACACACACACACACACACACACACACACACACACACACACACACACACACACACACACACACACACACACACACACACACACACACACACACACACACACACACACACACACACACACACACACACACACACACACACACACACACACACACACACACACACACACACACACACACACACACACACACACACACACACACACACACACACACACACACACACACACACACACACACACACACACACACACACACACACACACACACACACACACACACACACACACACACACACACACACACACACACACACACACACACACACACACACACACACACACACACACACACACACACACACACACACACACACACACACACACACACACACACACACACACACACACACACACACACACACACACACACACACACACACACACACACACACACACACACACACACACACACACACACACACACACACACACACACACACACACACACACACACACACACACACACACACACACACACACACACACACACACACACACACACACACACACACACACACACACACACACCACACACACACACACACACACACACACACACACACACACACACACACACACACACACACACACACACACACACACACACACACACACACACACACACACACACACACACACACACACACACACACACACACACACACACACACACACACACACACACACACACACACACACACACACACACACACACACACACACACACACACACACACACACACACACACACACACACACACACACACACACACACACACACACACACAC